>OZ007564.1:144758712-146029535 GCA_963931875.1 Pollenia griseotomentosa
GTGATAACAGATTATTGTCTTTTTTCGATTATACTTTATTTTAGATTCTACAGCCATTTAAAGTTTTTTTACATTTTACTATAAAAACACAAAGTGATAACAGATTATTGTCCTTTTTTCGATTGGACCGTTATTTTAGATTCTACAGCCATTTAAAGTTTTTTTACATTTTACTATGAAAAAATCAATTTTTTTAAAAAATGATAACAGATTATTGTCCTTTTTTCGATTTATACTGTTATTTTAGATTCTACAGCCATTTAAAGTTTTTTTACATTTTACTATAAAAAATACAAGTGATAACAGATTATTGTCCTTTTTTCGATTGGACCGTTATTTTAGATTCTACAGCCATTTAAAGTTTTTTTACATTTTACTATGAAAAAATCAATTTTTTTAAAAAATACAAGTGATAACAGATTATTGTCCTTTTTTCGATTATACTGTTATTTTAGATTCTACAGCCATTTAAAGTTTTTTTACATTTTACTATAAAAAATACAAGTGATAACAGATTATTGTCCTTTTTCGATTGGACCGTTATTTTAGATTCTACAGCCATTTAAAGTTTTTTACATTTTACTATGAAAAAATCAATTTTTTTAAAAAATACAAGTGATAACAGATTATTGTCCTTTTTTCGATTATACTGTTATTTTAGATTCTACAGCCATTTAAAGTTTTTTTACATTTTACTATGAAAAAATCATATATTTTAAAAAATACAAGTGATAACAGATTATTGTCCTTTTTTCGATTGGACCGTTATTTTAGATTCTACAGCCATTTAAAGTTTTTTTACATTTTACTATGAAAAAATCAATATTTTTAAAAAATACAAGTGATAACAGATTATTGTCCTTTTTTCGATTAGACCGTTATTTTAGATTCTACAGCCATTTAAAGTTTTTTTACATTTTACTATGAAAAAATCAATTATTTTTAAAAAATACAAGTGATAACAGATTATTGTCCTTTTTTCGATTATACCTGTTATTTTAGATTCTACAGCCATTTAAAGTTTTTTTACATTTTACTATAAAAAATACAAGTGATAACAGATTATTGTCCTTTTTCGATTGGACCGTTATTTTAGATTCTACAGCCATTTAAAGTTTTTTTACATTTTACTATGAAAAAATCAATTTTTTTAAAAAATACAAGTGATAACAGATTATTGTCCTTTTTTCGATTATACTGTTATTTTAGATTCTACAGCCATTTAAAGTTTTTTTACATTTTACTATAAAAAATACAAGTGATAACAGATTATTGTCCTTTTTTCGATTATACCTGTTATTTTAGATTCTACAGCCATTTAAAGTTTTTTTACATTTTACTATAAAAAATACAAGTGATAACAGATTATTGTCCTTTTTTCGATTGGACCGTTATTTTAGATTCTACAGCCATTTAAAGTTTTTTTACATTTTACTATGAAAAACAATTTTTTTAAAAATACAAGTGATAACAGATTATTGTCCTTTTTTCGATTATACTGTTATTTTAGATTCTACAGCCATTTAAAGTTTTTTACATTTTACTATAAAAAATACAAGTGATAACAGATTATTGTCCTTTTTTCGATTGGACCGTTATTTTAGATTTTTTTCGATTGGACCGTTATTTTAGATTCTACAGCCATTTAAAGTTTTTTTACATTTTACTATGAAAAAATCAATTTTTTTAAAAAATACAAGTGATAACAGATTATTGTCCTTTTTTCGATTATACTGTTATTTTAGATTCTACAGCCATTTAAAGTTTTTTACATTTTACTATAAAAAATACAAGTGATAACAGATTATTGTCCTTTTTTCGATTGGACCGTTATTTTAGATTCTACAGCCATTTAAAGTTTTTTTACATTTTACTATGAAAAAATCAATTTTTTTAAAAAATACAAGTGATAACAGATTATTGTCCTTTTTCGATTATACTGTTATTTTAGATTCTACAGCCATTTAAAGTTTTTTTACATTTTACTATGAAAAAATCAATATTTTTAAAAAATACAAGTGATAACAGATTATTGTCCTTTTTTCGATTGGACCGTTATTTTAGATTCTACAGCCATTTAAAGTTTTTTTACATTTTACTATGAAAAAATCAATTTTTTTAAAAAATACAAGTGATAACAGATTATTGTCCTTTTTTCGATTGGACCGTTATTTTAAATCTACAGCCATTTAAAGTTTTTTTACATTTTACTATGAAAAAATCAATTTTTTTAAAAAATACAAGTGATAACAGATTATTGTCCTTTTTTCGATTATACTGTTTTTTTAGATTCTACAGCCATTTAAAGTTTTTTTACATTTTACTATGAAAAAATCAATATTTTTAAAAAATACAAGTGATAACAGATTATTGTCCTTTTTTCGATTGGACCGTTATTTTAGATTCTACAGCCATTTAAAGTTTTTTTACATTTTACTATGAAAAAATCAATATTTTTAAAAAATACAAGTGATAACAGATTATTGTCCTTTTTTCGATTGGACCGTTATTTTAGATTCTACAGCCATTTAAAGTTTTTTTACATTTTACTATGAAAAAATCAATTTTTTTAAAAAATACAAGTGATAACAGATTATTGTCCTTTTTTCGATTGGACCGTTATTTTAGATTCTACAGCCATTTAAAGTTTTTTTACATTTTACTATGAAAAAATCAATTTTTTAAAAAATACAAGTGATAACAGATTATTGTCCTTTTTTCGATTGGACCGTTATTTTAGATTCTACAGCCATTTAAAGTTTTTTTACATTTTACTATGAAAAAATCAATATTTTTAAAAAATACAAGTGATAACAGATTATTGTCCTTTTTCGATTGGACCGTTATTTAGATTCTACAGCCATTTAAAGTTTTTTTACATTTTACTATGAAAAAATCAATATTTTTAAAAAATACAAGTGATAACAGATTATTGTCCTTTTTCGATTGGACCGTTATTTTAGATTCTACAGCCATTTAAAGTTTTTTTACATTTTACTATGAAAAAATCAATTTTTTAAAAAATACAAGTGATAACAGATTATTGTCCTTTTTTCGATTATACTGTTATTTTAGATTCTACAGCCATTTAAAGTTTTTTACATTTTACTATAAAAAATACAAGTGATAACAGATTATTGTCCTTTTTTCGATTGGACCGTTATTTAGATTCTACAGCCATTTAAAGTTTTTTACATTTTACTATGAAAAATCAATTTTTTTAAAAATACAAGTGATAACAGATTATTGTCCTTTTTTCGATTATACTGTTATTTTAGATTCTACAGCCATTTAAAGTTTTTTTACATTTTACTATAAAAAATACAAGTGATAACAGATTATTGTCCTTTTTTCGATTATACTGTTATTTTAGATTCTACAGCCATTTAAAGACTGTTATTTTGATTCTACAGCCATTTAAAGTTTTTTTACATTTTACTATAAAAATACAGTGATAACAGATTATTGTCCTTTTTTCGATTGGACCGTTATTTTTGATTCTACAGCCATTTAAAGTTTTTTTACATTTTTACTAGATTTCTGAGTATATACTGTTATTTTAGATTCTACACCATTAAAGTTTTTTACATTTTACTATAAAAAATACAAGTGATAACAGATTATTGTCCTTTTTTCGATTGGAACCGTTATTTTAGATTCTACAAGCCATTTAAAGTTTTTTTACATTTTACTATGAAAAAATCAATTTTTTTAAAAAATACAAGTGATAACAGATTATTGTCCTTTTTTCGATTATACTGTTATTTTAGATTCTACAGCCATTTAAAGTTTTTTACATTTTACTATGAAAAAATCAATTTTTTTAAAAAAATACAAGTGATAACAGATTATTGTCCTTTTTTCGATTGGACCGTTATTTTAGATTCTACAGCCATTTAAAGTTTTTTTACATTTTACTATGAAAAAATCAATTTTTTTAAAAATACAAGTGAAACAGATTATTGTCCTTTTTTCGATTATACTGTTATTTTAGATTCTACAGCCATTTAAAGTTTTTTACATTTTACTATGAAAAAATCAAATTTTTTTAAAAAATACAAGTGATAACAGATTATTGTCCTTTTTTCGATTGGACCGTTATTTTAGATTCTACAGCCATTTAAAGTTTTTTTACATTTTACTATGAAAAAATCAATTTTTTAAAAAATACAAGTGATAACAGATTATTGTTCCTTTTTTCGATTGGACCGTTATTTTAGATTCTACAGCCATTTAAAGTTTTTTACATTTTACTATGAAAAAATCAATTTTTTAAAAAATACAAGTGATAACAGATTATTGTCCTTTTTTCGATTGGACCGTTATTTTAGATTCTACAGCCATTTAAAGTTTTTTTACATTTTACTATGAAAAAATCAATATTTTTAAAAAATACAAGTGATAACAGATTATTGTCCTTTTTTCGATTGGACCGTTATTTTAGATTCTACAGCCATTTAAAGTTTTTTTACATTTTACTATGAAAAAATCAATATTTTTAAAAAATACAAGTGATAACAGATTATGTCCTTTTTTCGATTGACCGTTATTTTAGATTCTACAGCCATTTAAAGTTTTTTTACATTTTACTATGAAAAAATCAATATTTTTAAAAAATACAAGTGATAACAGATTATTGTCCTTTTTTCGATTGGACCGTTATTTTAGATTCTACAGCCATTTAAAGTTTTTTTACATTTTACTATGAAAAAATCAATATTTTTAAAAAATACAAGTGATAACAGATTATTGTTCTTTTTTCGATTGGACCGTTATTTTTAGATTCTACAGCCATTTAAAGTTTTTTTACATTTTACTATGAAAAAATCAATTTTTTTTAAAAAATACAAGTGATAACAGATTATTGTCCTTTTTTCGATTGGACCGTTATTTTAGATTCTACAGCCATTTAAAGTTTTTTTACATTTTACTATGAAAAAATCAATTTTTTTAAAAAATACAAGTGATAACAGATTATTGTCCTTTTTTCGATTGGACCGTTATTTTAGATTCTACAGCCATTTAAAGTTTTTTTACATTTTACTATGAAAAAATCAATTTTTTAAAAAATACAAGTGATAACAGATTATTGTCCTTTTTTCAGATTATACTGTTATTTTAGATTCTACAGCCATTTAAAGTTTTTTTACATTTTACTATGAAAAAATCAATTTTTTTAAAAAATACAAGTGATAACAGATTATTGTCCTTTTTTCGATTGGACGTTATTTTAGATTCTACAGCCATTTAAGTTTTTTTACATTTTACTATGAAAAATCAATTTTTTTAAAAAATACAAGTGATAACAGATTATTGTCCTTTTTCGATTATACTGTTATTTTAGATTCTACAGCCATTTAAAGTTTTTTTACATTTTACTATGAAAAAATCAATTTTTTTAAAAAATACAAGTGATAACAGATTATTGTCCTTTTTTCGATTGGACCGTTATTTTAGATTCTACAGCCATTTAAAGTTTTTTTACATTTTACTATGAAAAAATCAATTTTTTAAAAAATACAAGTGATAACAGATTATTGTCCTTTTTTCGATTGGACCGTTATTTTAGATTCTACAGCCATTTAAAGTTTTTTTACATTTTACTATGAAAAAAATCAATTTTTTTAAAAAATACAAGTGATAACAGATTATTGTCCTTTTTTCGATTGGACCGTTATTTTAGATTCTACAGCCATTTAAAGTTTTTTTACATTTTACTATGAAAAAATCAATATTTTTAAAAAATACAAGTGATAACAGATTATTGTCCTTTTTTCGATTGGACCGTTATTTTAGATTCTACAGCCATTTAAAGTTTTTTTACAATTTACTATGAAAAAATCAATATTTTTAAAAAATACAGTGATAACAGATTATTGTCCTTTTTTCGATTGGACCGTTATTTTAGATTCTACAGCCATTTAAAGTTTTTTTACATTTTACTATGAAAAAATCAATTTTTTTTTAAAAAATACAAGTGATAACAGATTATTGTCCTTTTTTCGATTGGACCGTTATTTTAGATTCTACAGCCATTTAAAGTTTTTTTACATTTTACTATGAAAAAATCAATTTTTTTAAAAAATACAAGTGATAACAGATTATTGTCCTTTTTTCGATTGGACCGTTATTTTAGATTCTACAGCCATTTAAAGATTTTTTACATTTTACTATGAAAAAATCAATTTTTTTAAAAAATACAAGTGATAACAGATTATTGTCCTTTTTTCGATTATACTGTTATTTTAGATTCTACAGCCATTTAAAGTTTTTTTACATTTTACTATGAAAAAATCAATTTTTTTAAAAAATACAAGTGATAACAGATTATTGTCCTTTTTTTCGATTGGGACCGTTATTTTAGATTCTACAGCCATTTAAAGTTTTTTTACATTTTACTATGAAAAAATCAATTTTTTTAAAAATACAAGTGATAACAGATTATTGTCCTTTTTTCGATTATACTGTTATTTTAGATTCTACAGCCATTTAAAGTTTTTTTACATTTTACTATGAAAAAATCAATATTTTAAAAAATACAAGTGATAAAAGATTATTGTCCTTTTTTCGATTGGACCGTTATTTTAGATTCTACAGCCATTTAAAGTTTTTTTACATTTTACTATGAAAAAATCAATATTTTTAAAAAATACAAGTGATAACAGATTATTGTCCTTTTTTCGATTGGACCGTTATTTTAGATTCTACAGCCATTTAAAGTTTTTTTACATTTTACTATGAAAAAATCAATATTTTTAAAAAATACAAGTGATAACAGATTATTGTCCTTTTTTCGATTGGACCGTTATTTTAGATTCTACAGCCATTTAAAGTTTTTTTACATTTTACTATGAAAAAATCAATTTTTTTAAAAAATACAAGTGATAACAGATTATTGTCCTTTTTTCGATTATACTGTTATTTTAGATTCTACAGCCATTTAAAGTTTTTTTACATTTTACTATGAAAAAATCAATTTTTTTAAAAAATACAAGTGATAACAGATTATTGTCCTTTTTTCGATTGGACCGTTATTTTAGATTCTACAGCCATTTAAAGTTTTTTTACATTTTACTATGAAAAAATCAATTTTTTTAAAAAATACAAGTGATAACAGATTATTGTCCTTTTTTCGATTGGACCGTTATTTTAGATTCTACAGCCATTTAAAGTTTTCTTACATTTTACTATGAAAAAATCAATTTTTTTAAAAAATACAAGTGATAACAGATTATTGTCCTTTTTTCGATTATACTGTTATTTTAGATTCTACAGCCATTTAAAGTTTTTTTACATTTTACTATGAAAAAATCAATTTTTTTAAAAAATACAAGTGATAACAGATTATTGTCCTTTTTTCGATTGGACCGTTATTTTAGATTCTACAGCCATTTAAAGTTTTTTTACATTTTACTATGAAAAAATCAATTTTTTTAAAAAATACAAGTGATAACAGATTATTGTCCTTTTTTCGATTGGACCGTTATTTTAGATTCTACAGCCATTTAAAGTTTTTTTACATTTTACTATGAAAAAATCAATATTTTTAAAAAATACAAGTGATAACAGATTATTGTCCTTTTTTCGATTGGACCGTTATTTTAGATTCTACAGCCATTTAAAGTTTTTTTACATTTTACTATGAAAAAATCAATTTTTTTAAAAAATACAAGTGATAACAGATTATTGTCCTTTTTTCGATTGGACCGTTATTTTAAATCTACAGCCATTTAAAGTTTTTTTACATTTTACTATGAAAAAATCAATTTTTTTAAAAAATACAAGTGATAACAGATTATTGTCCTTTTTTCGATTATACTGTTTTTTTAGATTCTACAGCCATTTAAAGTTTTTTTACATTTTACTATGAAAAAATCAATATTTTTAAAAAATACAAGTGATAACAGATTATTGTCCTTTTTTCGATTGGACCGTTATTTTAGATTCTACAGCCATTTAAAGTTTTTTTACATTTTACTATGAAAAAATCAATATTTTTAAAAAATACAAGTGATAACAGATTATTGTCCTTTTTTCGATTGGACCGTTATTTTAGATTCTACAGCCATTTAAAGTTTTTTTACATTTTACTATGAAAAAATCAATATTTTTAAAAAATGCAAGTGATAACAGATTATTGTCCTTTTTTCGATTGGACCGTTATTTTAGATTCTACAGCCATTTAAAGTTTTTTTACATTTTACTATGAAAAAATCAATATTTTTAAAAAATACAAGTGATAACAGATTATTGTCCTTTTTTCGATTGGACCGTTATTTTAGATTCTACAGCCATTTAAAGTTTTTTTACATTTTACTATGAAAAAATCAATATTTTTAAAAAATACAAGTGATAACAGATTATTGTCCTTTTTTCGATTGGACCGTTATTTTAGATTCTACAGCCATTTAAAGTTTTTTTACATTTTACTATGAAAAAATCAATTTTTTTAAAAAATACAAGTGATAACAGATTATTGTCCTTTTTTCGATTATACTGTTATTTTAGATTCTACAGCCATTTAAAGTTTTTTTACATTTTACTATAAAAAATACAAGTGATAACAGATTATTGTCCTTTTTTCGATTGGACCGTTATTTTAGATTCTACAGCCATTTAAAGTTTTTTTACATTTTACTATGAAAAAATCAATTTTTTTAAAAAATACAAGTGATAACAGATTATTGTCCTTTTTTCGATTATACTGTTATTTTAGATTCTACAGCCATTTAAAGTTTTTTTACATTTTACTATAAAAAATACAAGTGATAACAGATTATTGTCCTTTTTTCGATTATACTGTTATTTTAGATTCTACAGCCATTTAAAGTTTTTTTACATTTTACTATAAAAAATACAAGTGATAACAGATTATTGTCCTTTTTTCGATTGGACCGTTATTTTAGATTCTACAGCCATTTAAAGTTTTTTTACATTTTACTATGAAAAAATCAATTTTTTAAAAAATACAAGTGATAACAGATTATTGTCCTTTTTTCGATTATACTGTTATTTTAGATTCTACAGCCATTTAAAGTTTTTTTACATTTTACTATAAAAAATACAAGTGATAACAGATTATTGTCCTTTTTTCGATTGGACCGTTATTTTAGATTCTACAGCCATTTAAAGTTTTTTTACATTTTACTATGAAAAAATCAATTTTTTTAAAAAATACAAGTGATAACAGATTATTGTCCTTTTTTCGATTATACTGTTATTTTAGATTCTACAGCCATTTAAAGTTTTTTTACATTTTACTATGAAAAAATCAATATTTTTAAAAAATACAAGTGATAACAGATTATTGTCCTTTTTTCGATTGGACCGTTATTTTAGATTCTACAGCCATTTAAAGTTTTTTTACATTTTACTATGAAAAAATCAATTTTTTTAAAAAATACAAGTGATAACAGATTATTGTCCTTTTTTCGATTGGACCGTTATTTTAAATCTACAGCCATTTAAAGTTTTTTTACATTTTACTATGAAAAAATCAATTTTTTAAAAAATACAAGTGATAACAGATTATTGTCCTTTTTTCGATTATACTGTTTTTTTAGATTCTACAGCCATTTAAAGTTTTTTACATTTTACTATGAAAAAATCAATATTTTTAAAAAATACAAGTGATAACAGATTATTGTCCTTTTTTCGATTGGACCGTTATTTAGATTCTACAGCCATTTAAAGTTTTTTTACATTTTACTATGAAAAAATCAATATTTTTAAAAAATACAAGTGATAACAGATTATTGTCCTTTTTTCGATTGGACCGTTATTTTAGATTCTACAGCCATTTAAAGTTTTTTTACATTTTACTATGAAAAAATCAATATTTTTAAAAAATACAAGTGATAACAGATTATTGTCCTTTTTTCGATTGGACCGTTATTTTAGATTCTACAGCCATTTAAAGTTTTTTTACATTTTACTATGAAAAAATCAATATTTTTAAAAATACAAGTGATAACAGATTATTGTCCTTTTTTCGATTGGACCGTTATTTTAGATTCTACAGCCATTTAAAGTTTTTTTACATTTTACTATGAAAAAATCAATTTTTTTAAAAAATACAAGTGATAACAGATTATTGTCCTTTTTTCGATTGGACCGTTATTTTAGATTCTACAGCCATTTAAAGTTTTTTTACATTTTACTATGAAAAAATCAATATTTTTAAAAAATACAAGTGATAACAGATTATTGTCCTTTTTTCGATTGGACCGTTATTTTAGATTCTACAGCCATTTAAAAGTTTTTTTACATTTTACTATGAAAAAATCAATATTTTTAAAAAATACAAGTGATCAGATTATTGTCCTTTTTTCGATTGGACCGTTATTTTAGATTCTACAGCCATTTAAAGTTTTTTTACATTTTACTATGAAAAAATCAATATTTTTAAAAAATACAAGTGATAACAGATTATTGTCCTTTTTTCGATTGGACCGTTATTTTAGATTCTACAGCCATTTAAAGTTTTTTTTACATTTTACTATGAAAAAATCAATTTTTTTAAAAAATACAAGTGATAACAGATTATTGTCCTTTTTTCGATTGGACCGTTATTTTAGATTCTACAGCCATTTAAAGTTTTTTTACATTTTACTACGAAAAAAACAATTTTTTAAAAAAATACAAGTGATAACAGATTATTGTCCTTTTTTCGATTGGACCGTTATTTTAGATTCTACAGCCATTTAAAGTTTTTTTTACATTTTACTATGAAAAAATCAATTTTTTTAAAAAATACAAGTGATAACAGATTATTGTCCTTTTTTCGATTGGACCGTTATTTTAGATTCTACAGCCATTTAAAGTTTTTTTACATTTTACTACGAAAAAAACAATTTTTTAAAAAAATACAAGTGATAACAGATTATTGTCCTTTTTTCGATTGGACCGTTATTTTAGATATTTAAAGTTCTTTTACATTTTACTATGAAAAAAATAATTTTTTTAAAAAATACAAGTGATTATTGTCCTTTTTCACCAAATAATTCGCTATCACTCAACTCAGTTTCAAATCTATCTCTAATGCGATGATATTTAGACCAATTGTTAGAAAATTTTAAAAGAGTAAGCCTTATTTTCTGCTCTTTCCTTTTTAATAATATGTACTCGCTTAAAATGATTTTCTACAAAATCTTTAACATGACGCATAACATCTGTTTTGCTTTATCATTAGCAAGCCGTTAGGGGTTGAACATTCTAGAGCCATCTAGACGTCAGAGCTTGAACGCTCTAGAGTCATCTGCACGTTTGGGCTAGAGTATATATAGATTTGCAAAAGATGGCATTACTTCAGTATCAGTTTAGACTTTATCATGTTGATATCGCATCACGCGGAGAAAATTATTAAGTCAGTTTTAGTTCAGACATTAAAGTCTGTAGATCACAATAGTGAGCTGTGTTTAAAAGCTTTAAATTACGGTTGTTGAAGTGACTAAGTTCTAAATAAAGTTTGTGAATTGTAAAACGTGTTTCGTTTATTTTATTTTTTTAAAGTTGCAAGAAAAGAACTCAAGAAGTTTGTTATAAAGGAAATAAACCGAAAACGTTGTTGAAAAGGCAGTAATGTAACAATATTTTGTATTTAAAAAATACAATTAATGATCAATCCATAATTTATCATAGCTCTTTAATTAAGTTCACTTTCGACTTTATGGCTTATAATTGGCCGTAGGTTCCATATAAGACGTACTCTCTAAAGCCACATTAAACCAAAGAGGAATATAGCATTCTTTATTTATTATTAAAATTTTCACTTCATCCTCGTGAAAATCTTTACAAATATTTTCAAGTCTTCCACTTTCTTATTTATTTCTTTCCTTTATAAACAATAAAAGAGAAACTACAAAAGCTAATTTTATTTTTGTTAATGATATTGAAAAAAAAACAGTTCCTTAAGAAAAATTTTTCATAAAAAAACTTGACAAATCTTTAAAAAAAAAATTCCAACAAAAGTAAATTTTTTTCAAAAAAAAAAAAAAAAAAAAAACAGGAAAAGGTTTCGCATTTCAATTTAATTCTTTGTAAAAGTTTACATTGGACTTTCTTTAAATATTTTTGGTAGGTATCAATTCAACAAAATAAAATTGTTAGTCAAAAATACTTTAATCAAAGAACTTTAACAACAACCAATAAGCGGTCAAGGTCATCCTCGTGAAAATCTTTACAAATATTTTGAAGTCTTCCACTTTCATATTTATTTCTTTCCTTTATAAACAATAAGAGAGAAACTACAAAAGCTAATATTTATTTTTGTTAATGATATTGAAAAAAAGAAAAATTTTTCATAAAAAAACTTGACAAATCTTTAAAAAAAAAATTCCAACAAAAGTAAATTTTTTTCCAAAAAAAAAAAAAAAAAAAAAAACTGTAGGAAAAGGTTTCCCATTTCAATTTAATTCTTTGTAAAAGTTTACATTGGACTTTCTTTAAATTATTTTAGTTGGTATCAATTCAACAAAATAAAATTGTTAGTCAAAAATACTTTAATCAAAGAACTTTAACAACAACCAATAAGCGGTCAAGGTCAAAAATATAATGTGAATTTAAATGTTTTCAAAAGTTCTTTGAAAATTGCTAAGCGCTGTGAAATGTTTTTTTCCGTAGAGAACTTTTTTATTATTAATTAAATAAATGTCTTATTATGTAGTTGTGGAATATTAAAACAGTTTTAAAACAATAACTTTCTCGCAAAATGGGAATTTTTGATACAAATCGTTTAAAGACATTAACAAGTACTCGCGAATAGAAAAGTTTAATTCTAAAGCTTTATAAAAAATAAATGGCTGCTTCCATTGTGAATGAGGCTTAAAAGTCAGTATATTGTTTTTTTTTTTTTTTTTTTTTTTTTTTTTAAATAAGAACATAAGTTCCTGGCATGGCGAATTCAAATATTAGGTGCCGGCAATACAACAAGTATAGCAATAAAAAAACAGAAGGACCTCAAATGTGTTTTCAACACCACCCGTAAAGTGAGTCCGCCTTGGTTTTTAAGGGCCAAATTAACGACACAAGTAGTTTGACAACAACAACAAAAATTTTGTGTGAACATTAAACATTTTTTTATTCACACTAAAATTTTCTCCATACTTTTTTTATATGTTTGTGTAACCGTTTGTGTCGTTTAATTGGCCCTTCAATTTATTTCAAAGCAATTCTTTAACAATGTTTTTAAACAAATTTATTTTAGACGAACAGGACAATAAAAAATTGCTAATTTTCCGCTAATAGCCAAATCACAATTTCTAACGCAAAAGTTGATTAAAAATCGCTAGATTTGACGAGAAAATAGCTAAATTGCCAACAGTGGCAATAATACAACAAGTTAAACAATAAAAAACAACATTAGCAGTGTTCAGTGTTTGGTGAAAATGATAAGATTAGATTTCATAAAAGAGATACGATATTTTGCAATTGCTCAAAACTTTTAACATTTCTTTCTCTAATTAAAAAAAAAACAGCTGTGTTTTCAATGCCACCTTAATGCTAGAACCACAACTGGGACGAACGACGAATTTTTGACCGCGAATATTCGTCGCCAAAAATAAAACATTTTGTGTATATGAAAATACACACAATCATGGCGTCGGCCGAAATTCGTCATACGCGGCGACTTTGCAATAAATTTATTTCTATTTCATATGCCGGCGAACAAATCAGTAACAGTAAGTATTTTAGTATATAAAGTTACTTTTTTACTTTCATAATAGTTTTTTATTATTTTATCGCACTTAAAATAAATATACAAAGTTGATAACTATAAGAAAAGTTTTTAGTTGTGTTTTTGTTAATGTTTGTGTTTTTTAAGTAAATTTTTTTTATATGGTCACACTATTTCTCCCTATTTGCACAAACAGCAAACAACTTTCTCAATTAGTAAAGCTGTTAGTTATTCGTCGTTATTGTGTTTCATACGACGAATTTACTCAGCGAATTTTTACTAAAAAAATCGTCGTTTTGGGCGAAATTCGTCGTTCGTCCCAGTTGTTTACCTAGTATAAAGATAATTCGCCTTGGTATGAATTTTACAAAAATATAGCAGTTATCAAGAAAAAAAGGATTTGACTTTAAGCGAAAAGCTTTTTAAATTAAAATTTGACTTAAATTTAAATTTGGAAAATTTACTGCCTATTTCACGATGTCACTCGAACGTTTACGTTCGCACAAATAACATATAAAACAAAAACAAAATTCAAAAATTTGTTTTTGTTTTATATGTTATTTGTGCGAACGTAAACGTTCGAGTGACATCGTGAAATAGGCAGTTAAAATTAATAAACATACTTTTTTACACTTTAAAATTTAATAAATCAGAGAATTCCCAGTTTACAAAAATATAGCAGTTATCGAGAAAAAAAGGATTTGACTTTAAGCGAAAAGCTTTTTAAATTGAAATTTGACTTAAATTTAAATTTGGAAAATTTAAAATTAATAAACATACTTTTTTACACTTTAAAATTTAATAAATCAGAGATTTCCCAGTTTTTTATCCAGCTGCCGCTTTAAATATAATTAACATTTTAATATGAATTAAATTTCTTCTTTTTCGTTTTAACATAGACAAAAAAATCTAAACTTATTGACATCAATAAACAACAACACTTTAATCTGTAAAAGAATTATAAATAATACTGGCACTCTTTGGAATTAATAAAATTTAATTGTATTTACTTGTTTGTTTCGTTAACTACAAAACTTGGTATTCTTTTAATTGTTGCTGTTGTAGTTTTGATTGTAAGAGTCTATCATTAAACGCAATTAAGTACACTTCGTTGTTTCCGTTAACGTTTTATTTCCCGTCGGTAGTTGGTCATTAGCACAGTGGAGATTAATAAAAATTTGTTTTTGTTGATTTTGACGAAAATTAAAATAAACATTTTAAATTAGAAGTTGACTTTTTTGCAAAATAAAAGAGATTAAGAAAAGACTACTTATGCAACGGTTAATTCAAAACAGCGAAATATTAGCTTTGGCTCTTTTATTACCAATTCACTGATATTAAAAGGCATATATCTTATATATAAATATGGCAACAAGATTTTTGTAGTTTTAAAGGTATTTTTGTGTAGATATGCACAATATAATTTTTTTTCCCAAATTTTAAGAATTAACGTGTTTAAAAGCGTTTTAATTTACCTTGCAAACACACGTACACACATGGGTGAAAAGAGTGCATTTTGTTGTTCTCTTAAAATGTGCAGGTTTTTGTTGTATAACGCACCGGTTCTCTCGAAAGTAAATTTCACGTGGTCGAATATCGGCTACCGGGCGAACCTAGTTAAATATACATAGATTAAAAAAACACTTCCGAGATTAAAAATTACCTCAATCGGTCCAATATCTCTTAGCCAAGTTTCTAAGATGTTAAAACCAAATCCTGGAGCTTCATGTACAAGCAATTATTTAAAAAATGTAAATTGCATAGACATCGTATTATCCTAGTTAGCGAAATGTTCATAGACGCAAACGTCGTCAACGATGGCCTTAAGAACATTTTTAAATTTATCGCTTATACATATAATTATTAACGACTTTTTGGAGACATTTTCTCAAATACCCATACGACCTTAAACTATAATCTACAAGATAACCTATCACTAAAAATAATTCTTATTGTGTAACAATGCTGTTTATCATTGGAGAGGACATTTTTTAGGACCCAGTGCAAAGTACAAACGATTTGACCTATCTTTGATATAAAGCAAATTCAATAACTATGAAATAAGAATGACGGTTCAACTACTGACGACCCATTGTGCAGGAGCTTTAAATAAGGGGCAATATGAGTTACTAATATGATTGAGTCCATTTTCAAATCCAAAGAAAAGTTCTGCCTCATTTGTGTCATAGCTTATAGACTTATCGTCAGCTCATTATTGGTTTGGCCTACCGACCATTTTTAAAAAAATTGGGTTAGGTTAAACCGGTTTCAAGAACTTTTTTATGGTTTCTGAGATAATAAGCATTGAATTTGCTCTATATTAACCATTTTAAAGTTTTTTAAGTATTAAATTTTTGATATTCTTTAATTAGGCTCGAGTTCATCAAATTTAATTTTCATTAAATTATTTTCACTGAGGGAAGGAATTTTACAACTTTGAATTTTTATTAAAATTTATTGATAATTTTTCTTGGCTGAGCTGGGATTTGAACCCGGGTTGATCTTTACATGTTTCAAGAAACACCACTTTCTATCCTCAGAAGATCTCTGTGTTCTACCCACTGCACCACTGCGGTGCCCGTTAGCCAACAGTCAAACATCAATCTTTAACCAGTAGTACTGGTGGTTCGAAATTTGCTGTTATTATCACTTAAATTTCAAATTACATGTTGCCTCCTTTTTCCTCTGTTTTTTCGTATTCTTTCTGTCAAGACTTTGTCTTGAAAACCTGAATACATTTGTTTATTATGTTTTCTTTGTCCACTTTCGTCGACATTTTTATTTGTACAAATTAAAGTACAAATGTAAACATTAGAGCTTGTGCCATAGCTATTTCTAAGAACAATTTTGATTTTTAGTTGAACTGTTAATTTTTAATTTTTGATATTCTTTAATTAGGCTCGAGTTCATCAAATTTAATTTTCATTAAATTATTTTCACTGAGGGAAGGAATTTTACAACTTTGAATTTTTATTAAAATTTATTGATAATTTTTCTTGGCTGAGCTGGGATTTGAACCCGGGTTGATCTTTACATGTTTCAAGAAACACCACTTTCTATCCTCAGAAGATCTCTGTGTTCTACCCACTGCACCACTGCGGTGCCCGTTAGCCAACAGTCAAACATCAATCTTTAACCAGTAGTACTGGTGGTTCGAAATTTGCTGTTATTATCACTTAAATTTCAAATTACATGTTGCCTCCTTTTTCCTCTGTTTTTTCGTATTCTTTCTGTCAAGACTTTGTCTTGAAAACCTGAATACATTTGTTTATTATGTTTTCTTTGTCCACTTTCGTCGACATTTTTATTTGTACAAATTAAAGTACAAATGTAAACATTAGAGCTTGTGCCATAGCTATTTCTAAGAACAATTTTGATTTTTAGTTGAACTGTTAATTTTTAATTTTTGATATTCTTTAATTAGGCTCGAGTTCATCAAATTTAATTTTCATTAAATTATTTTCACTGAGGGAAGGAATTTTACAACTTTGAATTTTTATTAAAATTTATTGATAATTTTTCTTGGCTGAGCTGGGATTTGAACCCGGGTTGATCTTTACATGTTTCAAGAAACACCACTTTCTATCCTCAGAAGATCTCTGTGTTCTACCCACTGCACCACTGCGGTGCCCGTTAGCCAACAGTCAAACATCAATCTTTAACCAGTAGTACTGGTGGTTCGAAATTTTTTAAGTATTGTTTTTCTCTACACGCCACTGTTTGGCGAATGCAAAATATTCCTCAAACGAAAACGTACATGCTTCATTACATGACAACAGAAAAAAACTAATTTAACTCATGCTTCGCTTCATTGCCGTAAGAAAAAGTTTAAACAAATGCAGCATAAAATGTCAACAAATCAATACACAGCAGTAAGTATACGTATGCAGCACAAAAAGCTACTTTTTAAAAATAAATTTAGAAAAGTGGCGTATGCGGCACAAAACAATAATTTTCACTTTCAATAAAATGCTACTAACTAATTTGTTCGTTAATGAACATTAAAAAAAATGTTAATTTTTCTTCAAAACATATGCCAGAAGCTGTAGCGAAAATACAAAAAAATTCTATCGGGTATATTTTCAGAAAACTATATGTAAACCTTCATTGTTGTTTTTCTCCACTACGACTTTTTGGCATATGCGCCAAACCAATAATGAGCTGACGTTATGTGCTAATTTCAGATGATAGGCAATTGATTGTAAAGAAAAATTTATATGAAAATCAATCAGTTTTTTTGAGTGCTTTTCATATAAATTTTACTACACAATCAATTGCTTGTCACCTGGAAACAACACATTAATTTATCGTTTTTATTAGACTAGATTTAATAAGCAAACGATTTGACCCATAAGAATCATGGGAAGACTCTTATGTAAAGGTCACGCAATAATGTATATTTTCAAAAAGTAAAACAAGTACTAAAATAATGCCGAACAAACTTAACCACATAATACCATGCACAACACTGACTGATCTATGGCCAATTCTCGACATACTAACAAGTTTAAACAACGAGCTGTTTTGTGGAAAACAATGCGGCTTAAAACAAATTCACGACTGAAAATAATTGAATGCTCTTTTCAAACGTCTTCACTTTGCAAAAAGTTTGACAAATGTCCAACATTCTGCCAAATATTAAAAACAATTAATATTTCTACAAACATGCTTCCAATGTTTGTCTTAACAGCAAACAGCACAAGCTATTAGTACAAACGTATAATTTTAAAATGTTTGCCAAGCAATTTGTGTGGTTTATTTTGGCCTTAACAAAATAGCCAGTTTCTGCAAAGTTTACAAGGGAAAATTCTAATATACGGAAAATTGCATACATTATATTTTTAAAAATTGTGCAAATTCTATTATAAAAAATGCTAAATAAACAATTGAAAAATGCCAACTGCTTAATCGGAAATTTTAAAGCTATACCAACATAAAAAATGTGAAATTTAACTCAAAAAATGCTAAAATGGTCACGCTGGTCGGCAGTAACTTCAAATTCTCTCTCATTGCTTTCTTTTTCCATTATTCCTATTTTTCTTTGTTTACAAAATGTATGAAATCGAATGAAAGTATGTTAGCATTGTTAAGAGAATAACAGCCATATTCATAAAAAGTTCTTATTTTAAGCTTATAGCATGTAATAATTATTAAACGCTTTTTGTCTTATAAACCTCTTATACAAATTTGTATTCATTAACGTACATTAACAGCTTTTTTACTATTAACTGTTTGCAGCGATTTTCTGTTTAAGTATGGCAACTTTCTTTATATTTGGCTGCCATTTTATTGTAAGTGATGCATGAAACTTCTATTCGGATTACATGATAGACCTTCAAAATTATTCTTATCAAATAAAACTACATGTTATTTTAGTTTCTGAACAAAATATTTCTGAAAGGTATCATAAAAACTTTTGTTTGAACCTTTTTTAAATATACGATAAGAAAGTGATCGAATAAAAAGTTTGTTTACTTTTTATTAACATCACTATTTTTATGATTTGTTTATTTTATTTTTTTTTTATATTTTTGAACAATAATTTGTTGTTTTAAAAAAAAAAAAAAAAAAAAAAACAACTGAACATATTCATTTAAATCTTATAATTTCTTTTAAATATTTATCAATATAACTTTAAATTGGTTTTCTAAAATAAAAACAAAAAAATTAGCAAAATGTATTTAACATGTCCATATTAATAAATAAAACATTTTTGTCATTATTTTTCAACATATTTCACAAAAATAATATCATAAAATGCAAACACTTATCAAAATGTCATTTTATTTTTGGTTTAAAGAAGGTCAAATCCAACAATACATTTTCTTACTTTACGAATGGTTTATTAAAGGTTCAATAGACTATTTTTCGTTTATGAATACAACTTTAGTAATTTTTGCTTAAAACGGTCAATTAATCATCAATAAGCTTTTATGAATACGGCTGTAAGTGTCTATATGTGAGAACATTAGAAAAACGGGCTTCAAATTAAAATAGATTTCATTTCAGCATTCTCTAGCTAAATTTTATGTCAAACTGTATGGAAAACATCGTTCAGCCCCATAGTATAATAAGTACCAAGCATGTTCATTAGGTAGAGTTGTCATTATTTGCCCATGTAAAGGGTGGTTAAATTGTAAGGGCCGATGTTGAATGTGAACCACACGTAAACGCCAAGTTTTTTTCCGAATTTTATTTGACATTTCTCTATTTCAGACTTACTCAATTTGAACCATGGAGAGATACACAATCCAACAACGTGTTAAAGTTATCCAGACTTATTATGAAAATGGATGATAAATTTCGAAGAAAATCATCTTCAGTGATGAGGCACATTTTCACCTCAGTGGATTTGTCGATAAGCAGAATTTCCGCATTTGGGCGAATAATAATCCAAGAGTGATTGTCGAAAAACCAATGCACCCACAAAGAGTGACTGTTTGGTGCGGTTTATGGGCTGGCGGCATCATCGGGCCGTATTTTTTCCAAAATGAGGCCGGTCAGGCAGTTACTGTGAATGGTGTTCGCTATCGTGAGATGATAACGAACTTTTTATGGCCCGAATTGGAAGATATGGATGTGGACGATATGTGGTTTCAGCAGGAGGGTGCCACTTGCCACACAGCTAACGAAACAATGGCTCTTTTGCGCAACAAATTCAATGGCCGTGTTATCTCACGTAATGGCGATGTCAATTGGCCGCCAAGATCATGTGATTTGACACCGTTGGACTTTTTTCTTTGGGGTTATTTGAAAGAAAAGGTGTACGTCGATAAGCCAGCAACAATTCAAGAGCTAAAGGATGAGATAATTCGGCACATTAACGGCATAGAACCTCCATTATGCCTCAGGGTCATCGAAAATTTGGACCATCGGATGGAGGTGTGCCGCCGTAGTCGCGGCGTCCATTTGGCCGATATTTTGTTCCATACATAATTGAGTAATACCAATATATCATAATAAAATAAAATTACAATAATTTCCTAAATAGTTTGTGTTTTTTTCAAAATCAACATCGGCCCTTGAAATTTAACCACTCTTTAATTTCAAATTAATTTATTTAAGTTTTGACGCTTGTTTTAATTATTTCCTTATTTTCTTTTGTTTGACGTTATATGGGTTTTAAAATTGAGAACAAAATTTCTAATGACTATACCTTGTACTTATTCGACCATGGTTCAGTCCCAGTTCTATTTCATCATTAATTTGCAAGTGAATGAAGTCAGAGGTAAAAGCGAGTACATAATATTATTTAATTGTTTTTTTTTATTTTAATATGTAAAAAATATTATATTTTGAATTAAGGTACCCCATACGTTTGCAATATTATTGTTCAATAATGGATACTGTATAATTAAATTCCCTGTCAAAAGTTTTTTGATTTATATTGCGCAAAAATTAATTTTTTTTAATGTGTAGAGAACATTGTACAATACGCTCATATGTGCGTTGGTTTTGTTTACTTTTCCATGTTTTTAATAAAAAACTTCGCCATATATTTGTATATTTTATTGCCCAATGTACGGTTACCTTTAAAGCAATCTTTTTCTCGAAATTATGAGCGGTATTTATCATGACAAATAAAATAAAATCTTGGTTGTACAAACGAAGAATTAAGTACCTCAAAAAAGTGCAGTTTGATCAACTTAAACATATTTTTCAACATGTTTACATATTTTTCATGCAACATAGTTACAAAATAAATTGAAAATTTTTTCCACAGTTGAATTTTTTGTACAAACGAACACAAACATGTAGAACATGAAATATACATGTATGCAACATGTTTCTCATTAAAGAAATCGCTGCAATATTTGGATCACAATAGGCATATTCATAAGACGTAACTCTTGTGACTTATGAATTTGTCCAATGCGACATGGAACATTTGTAACGGATATTTGTACGATTGTTTACTGAAGAAAAAAACCTGAATAGAAAATATTTTATGCAAGAAAATTTAGAAAAATATTTTTAGTTTTCATATAGATTTTTTTCACAACAAACCCCATTGTGAGCTATCGTCTTTTGTCTTGGCTACCATTTATTGCTGGATTTTCTTTTATTCATTTTAAAACAAACCATCCAATAACCTGACCTTTTCCACAACGTTGGTTTGGGAACATATTAATTTTTGTTGTGCCTTTTTTGATTTAATTTTTTTTTGCTGCCCTCCTTCTTTTTTTAGCATTTAATCTTTTATTCATTTCTTGCAGTTGTGTTTTTCTACTTTCAGGTTTACAACAGCATTTGTTTGTTAATAGTAAATTTACTTAATCAAAGCATGCTACAAGAAGAACTTACCATGTCCATGTCCATATCCCTCCTTAGCTTTAAATTCAGAAATGTTTGTTTTGTAAAGGAAACATTTACTGCTTTCGGTTTGACTTTATTTATGTGTTTGGGGTCATTTGTGTTGAATTGTTGTTTGTGTTAATTTGATATTTATTTAAAATAAGTTTCAGATTTCAGAGCATAAAAAATAATGGTAGAAAAAAAGAGGAGATTTACGATTTTTTTGTGGGTTGAAAAAGCTTAAAATAAGAGTTACCAACAGTACGATTATTGGTTCGCCGGTGGAGTGAGCTTGCTTATATGTGTGAGGGTTGCGGGTTTGATTCCTGCCAGAGACTTTGGTCTGTTTCTACGTTACTATTGATAAAAATTGTTAAGAATTTTAAATAAGATTTATTAAATTTAGTTATCTAAAACTTTTAAGGACCACGAACGAAGGCGAATTTATAACATGCGATTACTTTTGGCTCCTTGTATTTTAACTAGTTTTTTTCTCAAAATTTGTTTATGTTAGTTTTTATTCTTCTTCTTGATTTAAAATAAGTTTTGAAAGTGAAAAATAATATTGTCTTTTAAAAAGCATTTAATTGTTGTAAATTGTGCTAAAACTTTAAAATTTATTGAGTGATATTCTTTAAAATATGTACGTTTGTCGCAACAACTGATTTTTACATCCAAGTCAAGGCGAACTCTTAGCAGGTGAACTCGAGAGATCAGCTGACTATTTTTGACAATTGATTTTGGCAAATAAACTAGATATTTTTCAGAGCGAATTTGGGCGATTTTACCTGTTATGAATTTACCCAAATCCAAAGTAGACATTTTCTAACGCGAATTGAGGCGAGGTCTACCTGTAATGCATTTGCTTGCAAAAAAACGATATTAAGTTACAGATCAGAACTAAACTTTAGCAAAAAGTAATTTTGCTGTAACTTCCAAAAAATTACCCAAAAAAATTTAATCTTTGTCCATGGGTCCATGGGTTAGAACATGGAGATAACAAAGGTGCCATAGTTTTGCTTAAGTCAACTACACCATTTTTTCCTTTTTGCCACAGATTTTTTGTCTTCACCAGCCAAAGCATTTGTATTTTTTACCTTAAAAGCATATTCAAGTAAATTGCCGAAATACAATGCGAATAAGCAACAACGTTTTTACGTATGAGAAGTAATAAAAATCGAATAAAAAACTAATTATCTCATACATGAATGAACAAAAGCAAAATGTTTTTTTTTCACAATTCGTAAATTATATGATATATTCACTCATACATGAACGGTGAGTAAACGTTTCGGCCCTTTGGAAAGTTTCATTGTCGTGAAAAACTTAGTGTATATAAGGCGAATTTATACAGGTGACTGCAGAGAGAGCTGTACAGAGATAGTTATGCTGGCTGTAATTTTTTTTTGATTGGAGTTTGTCATTTAAAATACATATGCATTTATACAAAAAAGGGAAAGCTAGCATAACTCGTTCTCTCTCTCTCTGATGCCTTCACCTGTATAAATTCGCCTTGGTGTATAGGTATTTCAATATTTACAAATATAAAAAATGTCTTAAGAATCTAGAAAGTATAAAACTTTTTTTAAATTCCTGTAGCAACATTTATTTAACGTTTTTAAGTTAATTACAGGCAATACTATTTATTTATCATCTAAAAAAACATTCGTGTTGCGATTTTAAAAACTTAAGCCGCATAGTGGGACGAATCCCGAATCTATCTGGACATAATTATTTGATGGTCTGTCTATGTGGTTTTGGGGCTGCTGAATTAAAAAAAAAATGGTTAAACAAAATTCAAGCTCGATTTTTTTTTTAAGAAATACGATAGAGTTTCGCTATTACGAGCTTCGGTAGTATTAATCTTTCACATAATATTAACAAATTTGCATTAGCTTTTAATATTTAGCGTTTTTTTTTATAATATGGAAAAATTTCAATAAGTAAACGAATAATTAAGCTCAAGGTCTTATTATTTTAATAAATTTTATTTATTTATTTTAGTTGTCAATATTTCGTAACCCTACGGGAAACATCTTCAGGATAAAAATATATAAATTTTTTTTTTTTTTTTTATTATTAAAATGAGTAACAATAGACGTTCATTAAACGACTGCCCGCTAATCCGATCTTTATTGTACAATAAAGATCGGATTAGCGGGCAGTCGTTTAATGAACGTCTATTGTTACTCATTTTAATAATAAAAAAAAAAAAAATTTATATATTTTTATCCTGAAGATGTTTCCCGTAGGGTTACGAAATATTGACAACTAAAATAAATAAATAAAATTTATTAAAATAATAAGACCTTGAGCTTAATTATTCGTTTACTTATTGAAGTTAAAACAAAAAGGTCGAAAAAACATACATAATAATATGGAAAAATATCTAAAAATTTCTGAAGGTACGGTCACATACGGCAAACAATTGCCAAATTTTGTTTGCCGGCATTTTTAAAAAATTTGGTAAAAAAAAGAAAAATTTTATTTGCTGTGCTACGCACATTTATTTGCCCATTTTTGTTTCTTCAAACAGATGTTAATTAGCTTCAAATAAAAAATGGGAAAACATGTTTGCCCTGTGTTCACGTATAAAAATATTTGCCTAAAAATAGATATTTGAACAAATTGTCAAAAGTACAAATTAAATAAATAAAATTACTTTTTATTAAAACTAAAAATTAACATTTTGATGCAAAATATTGAAACTTTTATGGTTTTATGGTACAAAAGAGCGAGAACAGCAGTTTTAAAAGTAAAAGAACATTAAGATAATAAATAAAAGGATAAAGGCAATTTGGCGAAGTAATTTCCAGTCTTATACAACTAAGAGGGAGTTTACACGATGTCTTTTCAGACATGTCTAACAAACACGTCTGTTTTGTTTGTAGGCGATCGGGGTAGAGAAGAAAGTGGGGTTGCCAAACAGACACGAAATGAGCTCTCATGTTTGTTTATATGAATTTTCATGTTTTCAATTTGTATGTATATGTAAATTAGACTATTAGATATGAAAACAGACATGTTTGGAAAGACATCGTGAAAAGACAAAAGGTTTTTGGTAGCATGTTCAAAAGAGAATGTCAAAAACAGACATGTCTGGAAAGACACCGTGTAAATGTCCCCTATGAGGTAGTTCACACGGTGTCTTTCCAGACATGTCTGTTTTGGACATTCTCTTTTGAACATGCTACCAAAAACCTTTTGTCTTTTCACGATGTCTTTCCAAACATGTCTGTTTTCATATCTAATAGTCTAATTTACATATACATACAAATTGAAAACATGAAAATTCATATAAACAAACATGAAAACACATTTCGTGTCTGTTTGGCAACCTTTTTTTCTTCTCTACCCCGATCGCCTACAAACAAAGTAGACGTGTTTGTTAGACATGTCTGAAAAGACACCGTGTAAACTCCCTCTAAATTATAAAACTAAAGCATTATTCGATACGGTTTTAGACGCAAGCAATAAAGTGCTTTTAGACAGCGGATCTATTGTAAATTATATATATATATAAGTTCCCGTAGTTCCTATAAGGAGCATAGGGCCATATATTATTCTAATTTGTTGTGGTTTCTGTAATTTTCAAAATTAAAGATGAGTAGCTGATTGGGCTAAAGCATCCGATCCTGGAGCTGGGGCTGCCAGCATTGCCTCCAGGCAGACAGTGGACTTGGATTAAATCACCACATCCACGATGCAGCCATGCTTCAGTAAATATTAAAGATTATTTACCTACTTGCCTAAGACGTTAAGATGTACTGTAACCATTCAGGCTACATGACTGAGCGCCAACTCACATTAGCTAGCTATCAAAGGAATCTGAAAAGCCATTGCCCGGGAAATACTTAGTCTAAGACCGGAAGTAGTGAGCTGCTTGAAAAGTCAGACAAAGGAATCGTTTCTGGTCACTACCAAGTGAATGACATTCAGAAAACTTTCCGCACTTAGTGCACCTCTGTTGAAAATCCCAAATTATAAATAATAAATTATAGACCGATCTTAACGAAATTCTAGGCATATAAATTGAGTTTGTGCAAAATTAAACGATAAAAGGTGCATTCCGCCACCAATTTACGTTAGTTTTTGTAACAGAAATATCGATTTTTTCGGGAGACTGTTTCACATTTCAGCCCATAACTCTTTTCCAACTGAATCAAAAGTGCTAAATTTCAATCCAAACTGCTTAGAAGAACTTGCCACTAAAATTTTTATTTTTCGTCAGCATCCTTTTCTTAATCGATATAACAATGTCCTTCCGTCCGCTAACTGTCCATGTTAACCTTATTCGCAAAGTACATGTCGCCATTTTTGAGATAATCGGTTGTGTTGTAGAATTCGAATTCGCTCGAAAGTGGATTACTTCAGCATTTCACTGCAATTCACCTCCACATGTTTTTATTCGTTTTCAACTAGAATAGTAAGGGGTTAGTGAAAGTAAAACGAATCGACTTTTATTCTTATATGTGAGAACATTTTAAGCAAAAACATAATTTTGGCTTTGAGTTTGAAATGTTCTTTATTTAATTTAAAGAAAACAATTTGTATTTTCATACAAATATCTCGAATTTTTGCAAATTTCCACTGATTTAGCAATTTTTACAGAATTTTTGCCATTCCTTATAGTTTAAGGGACTTTTAATAAATTTTATGGCTTGTTTGAAATATTAAAAATGATCGCTATTTTTGCAATTTTCGCGTATCTTTGTTGCTCTTTTCGGCAATCGTCGCCATTATTAAAATTGCCCCATATATAAACCGTAGTCACCTATTTTACAGGGCACTATCAAAGAAAACATTATAATTTTTTTTTTTTTTTAACAAGAACTTCGAATACACAAAAACATGCGGATTTCAGAACACCAATTTCTGAATTATGCGGATTCAGAAAATTTTCGTTTTCAATACGAGTCGATACCTAGAACACACCTGATAGTAATGAAGTTTGGTGTTTACGTTTTTATTGTCATAAGAGGTGGAAAGAATCAGTCGATAAATTCACATAGCCCCCATAAAAACTTATTTCTGGAGAAGAGTCTTTGTGCCCATAGTCAATCTATTATCACCTTACCAAATATTATAGTAATCGATTCATATTTTACCGTAGATCTTATACAAACACCACTACTGTAAATAGCTTTTAATGTCATAATAATTATAAATGTTCGTTTTGGCAATAATTTCTATAATAGCTTGTATGTCGTGTCAAAATTTTTGTCTTGGTAGGCTGAGAACTGGTTCTAGGTCACTTGCTACAATCACTTCAAGACGAAAAAATCTCATAAAGATGTCGATGCCGGTAAATTATTCGGCACTTATAAGTTTTATATAAATCTTAAATTCATTATATGATTGTCCACTGACCCCAAACTGGTTCACTCTCGAAAATGTATCTATTTATATAGATACGCCATGCTTTCAATGCATAATTCGTAACATAGCCGCATATATTATGGCCATATTAAATAAATTACCTATTTACTTAAGAAAAATTTATGTAATTTGTAACATCTTGAATCCTACTTACGACGTTATACACTATCCCACAAAGTCTTTAGTAATTTACGAAAATGCAACCCTGTCATGATAAGTTTTTATTAGCTGCGTTCGTTTACCCCAAAATTTGTACAAATTTGTACTGGATTTTACTGAAATGCGTTCGCGTACACATAAAATTGTAAAATTTTCATATTACTCACCTACTGGATTTTACTGGGATTTTACTGGAAAAGTAAACGAACGCACATATTGTTTTTTAAAAATGTTCAAAGAATAATTAGATCAGGGAAGCATTTTTGAAAAATACGTAAGACTTTGTGGGATAGTGTGTAACGGCCTTTACCACGCAACTCTTTGCTAAAAAGAGAACACAGGAAAAATTTCTTACATAAATAAGTTTTTTCGTCATTTTAAAATTATTTAATTTTGTAAATTTTTTCAGTTTTATTCAATAATTTTTATTTTAAAGCTTTTTATTTGCCGCTGTTTGGTCTTACAAAATTTTTGTAAGAACAAATATTTATTTGCCTAAAAATGAGGAAAATATTTGACGTTAAATGGTCACATTAGGAACATTTTTGTTTGCTAGCAAATAATTTTGTTTGCCCAAAATCAGCTGTTTTTTTGTTTGTCACCTAAAAAATATTTTGTGGTTGGATATTTTTTTTATTCAAATGTTTGCCATATGTGACCGTACCTTAAGTCATGTAAGAAACAGTGAATTTCAGGTATTGCGAACTTTATAATCACAGATTTTTTTATTAATTAGTAATCAATTTAATTTTTTGTTTTCAATGTTGCCTAAATATTTTTCATATTATTATTGTTATAACATAACCCATTTTTAGAGGTGACATCATTATATCGGTCTTTTTTTACTCCACAAAAGTAAAACGAGTTTTACAAACTGCAAACAATATCGCAAAAATTGAATTCCTAAAGAGCTTTAAAATAAGACAAGTTCGTCGAGAAATTCCAACATCTATCTGACAACCCTGGTGTCTTTATATACTGAAAATTCTTCTACTCTCTCTTTGCCTTCCTCTGCTCAAAACCTTAAACTCTAATTTTTACAACTACACGTGCCTGCATCTATGTGATTATTTCCTCATTTTATTAACTACAAACAAATTAGTTTCAATTGTATTTATTGGCAAATTTTGCAACATTTATTCTGGGGGAATAAAATACAAAAATTTTAAGTGCCTGTAAATTGTGTATCATGACAGCTTTATCAAATAACTTAATAAAAATTACATGGCATTTCAAAATTGTACACATACTCTAACCCAGTAAGCAAATAAAATTACTAAACTTTAAAATAAAGCACAATTCGTCAACTCATTATTGGTTTGGCGCATTTCATGGTGAAATTACCATAATCTGATAGACTTTGTGTTTGCTGGGCACACACAGATATAACATAATAAAATTTACATTAAAAACTATCGTATTTGCTTTTCTGTCTACGCCAGGTCTATCCATGCCTGTTAGACAATATTTATTTTGGTATTTAAATAAAAGTCACAAACGAAAAAAAAAAAGAAAAATGTAGGGATTTTAGATATTTTCTATATGCGCTCGCACATGTGTTTCTTATCTAAATGGGAAAGTTAATTGTATGGAAAATAACGAGGGAAATACTATTTTTTTTTTCTATTTTACTAGTTACAGAATATGAAAAAGTTTTTATACACACATACTGGCTGACGCTTTAAAAAAAGGTAAACTATTTACAAAAAAAAAAAAGTTGATGTCCTTATTAAAATTACAATCTAAATAAGATTTAGGGTTTAATTTTTTTCGTATTTATTTACTGAATCTTCATTGTATATATTAAATATGAACTAACAAAATTTTATCAAATCTTATTCTAATAATGCCGGACGATGATTCTCTTAATCAGGGTTGCCGTTAACATAGATGTTAAGCGATCTTCTGATCGAGCAAATCCTGCCGTATCTCTACTCCTTAAGCGGCTATGGCTGCCATAATTTAATATATATTGAGCTAGTGGATACAGGTGCAAAACTTTTGCTTAGCGCCTTTTTACTTTCCCTCTGTTGGAGGCCGAGGCAGTGTGCCATAACTAAATACCATAACACCAGAATGGCTGTAAGATAGAGTTGTAAAGTAATAGTTTACAATTCGGACTAAGGGCAGAAATTCTTCCAAACAGTCGATATATTTGTGTTGCTTTTAGTTTAATTTATGCCTTTATATGGAATTTCCATGTTTTTACTTCGTTCTAAATGTATGCCGAGATATTTATTTATATATTTCTACACTCACAGAGAACGCGTCATAACGTTGATGTATTTTGACACCAGTACTATGACAAGTGTCTTCGTTTTTGCCGCCTCAAGACACTTTTCATCATTGTGATGTCAGCCTTATCATCACTTGGCCAAATTGTCATCAGGGTCAAACATTGAAATTATATGTCATCAATGGGATGACACATCGGCATCTCAGAATGACGAATGTCATCAGTGCGTTGACTCAGTAACATTAGGCTCAATTTTATGACAAACTGTCATTAAATTGTCATCATGAGTGAGAAGACTCAGTAACATAAGGCTCATGAAATTGGGTCATTGGGATTAACCTTAGTCAACGTGAGATTATATTGTTATTTACTTACCCGTTATACATGTTGGTTTCACTTTTGTTATATTCTGCCCTTTGTTTACAGAAGAGCTCTCAATTATAAGACACCAGCAGCATGCCCGATATGGTTTTAGTAATCATTCTACTTTAAAAATTTAATGTATTTAACTAAATAGAATATGGGAATTTTTGCTTCTTATTTTAATTGTCTCTGTAGTCATAGCATAGATGCCGCATAAAATATAACAAAATTTTAGGATGACGTTTGTCATTAGATTAATGGCAGTTTTTGCCTCATTGATGCCATTTGTAATAACATTAATGTCACATTCTGTAATGTTGATTTTCATAGGAGGGCATGATCCGGGTGATTCTGTTAGTAAAAAATTTAATTATCTTAAAAACTAAATTTTATTCACAGTTTTTTTTTTTATAAAATCGTAACCGGGTTGCATATGCAATTAAAAAGTCATAAAGTCCTTTATGAGTTTTGTCCTTTATGACTTTTGTGCCAAAGTAAAATAATTAAACGATTTGGCTTATTTTTATAACAAACACTATTAAAAGACCTTAAACAAAATTAAAAATTTTTTAAACAAATAGAATATGGGAATTTTTGCTTCTTATTTTACTTTTTTAACATGAAAATTATATTAATAATACACAAAATGCGGCATCGAATTGATATCACTATAGTCATATAAAATATGACATTGTTATATGATGACGTTCGTTATTGGATTGATGTCACTTTTTGCCTCATTGATAACATTTGTAATAACATTAATGCCACAATTCTGATGCCAGGGCATAAACAATTTGCAGATGAATTTTTCTATGAGTGTAATTCTTTGTAGCGGTGCCGAAGTAAAATAATTCACCGATTTGGCCTGTTTTTATTACAAACGAAATTTAACATTTTAATAAATTTGACACCCAATTTGTCTTTAACATTTTTTTTTACAAATTTTTCTAACGTAATTCATTTATCGTGCCAAAACCCTTAAACAGACATTTTCGTATTAACATTCTTTCACGATATCGAAACAATGGAATCGTACAAAGAAAATTTCATGTATTTCTTAATTTGTATACTAAATTTTGTTTTTCTTGTTTAGTTATTTTATTCAACACCTTAAACAGGCGATATCGCCTTATTGATATACTAGAAAGTTCATTTTCAAACACTGCTAAAAATCTCTTTCACCACCATAAATTTTCTCATAAAATTCCAGATAACAAATAACTTTTATTAGATCTAAATTGGCCAATACGTCCAGAAGTGACTAAAGACCCATTTAGAGCCCAAATATTAAAGAAAAATTGATGGCGTTCACAAAAAAAAACTAATTTTGATTTTATTTAAAGCTCAAAAATGTTTCAGCGAAATAGTCAGGTAAAGGTCAAAATAACCTACACGAATGGCTTGGCAATTATGTCAACATTTTACGTTTGTACAAATGTTTTGTGTTGTTAATTTAAGTGTTTGCCATTTGGACAAACATTTAAGGCAATGTTTGTAGAAATATTAAAAATTTTTAATATTTATCCGACGTGTTGGATATTTGTCAAACACTTTTGTGGTGTCTAGGGCTAAATGTAATAATCATTTCTGCTATAACTTTGCGGAGTGAAGACGTGGAAGAAGAAGCATTAAAATAATTTTCAGTCGTAAATTCAAATTTTTTAAGCAGCTTTGTTTGCTTCAAAGCAGGTCGTTGTTTAAACCGCTTTTAGCTCTAAATTCCTCTGCATTCATTCAAAACAAAAATGAAAAATTAATGTTTGTGTTTTTAATAAGCAAACACAAAACGGAAACAAAGTGTGTTTTTGCCAAGCCATTTGTGTTGTTTATTTTGCCTTTAAAGCTTGTGATCAAGGTGCATATTCCAAATTTTGAAGATTGGATAAAATTTGGCACATAAGGTCTCCTTGGCTTATGCACATAGCCTTTTGCGATTGGTAAAAGTCGGATCATGATTGCATCTGGTCCCCATGTTAGTTATTTCCCCGAGTAATCATGTAAAGCTTGGGATCAAGTTAAAGATCGCAGTTTTGTTAATGTACCTACTCCGCCATTTAGCGTTGTACAATTCTTCAGTTCGACGGGGACTAAAAATTACACTTAATTTGATTTTGGTCAAATATCAACTCATAATACTGGTTCACAAACAAATTTTGTTTGCCTTAAAACGGTGAATTTTAAAAAAACGTAGAGAAAAATCAATTTATTCAAATCTAAAGGCGATTAACACAGTTTGAAAAAGCTAACACCTTTAAAAAAACTTTTAAAATCAAAGAAAATATTTTTTTTATTGATGTTTCCTTTTTTTCCATTTGCCTGTAAAATCGTCCATAAACACAAATGTTTATGTTTATAACAAATGTTTTATTTTTCTTTTTTTATTACCGCTTCATAAAAATTTCTTTATTTCAACTTAAATTCAACATTAGGAAAATCCATATTGTATTAGGGCCCTTCTGAGTTTTCTCAACGTTGAAGCAAAACATAATTATCAAGCAAAAAAGTCAATTTAAGCGAATTTAACAACATAATTTTGGGGAAAATATTGGACCAGTAATTTCTTTGGAGTACCTTAATCTAAAAATAAAAATAAAAAGTTTTCTCTGAAAACCCTTAGTAAAATTGAAGTACTTTCATTTTTATATTACTAAAAACCTGATATATCGCTGTGAAAATATAAAAATAAAATACCATCATTATATAAATCACAGGTGTTTTAATGAAAACCGTTTTAAAAAAATGCTTCTTTTATTAAGAGCAACGTAACGAAACAAACGACCAACCAAAAGCCTCCATTTATCACCCTCCCCCCCCCCCCCCAGGCAATTTTCATGCACACGAAGTTGTTGAAAGTTGTATGTTTTGCTTTAACCCCTCTACTAGCAATTGCGATACACACAAAAAACACTTTATCATTTTAAGGTCTTTTTTTTTTGGTTAACCAATTCCCCTTTCCGCGACCAAATATTTACTTGATACAACATTGAAAATAAAATACAAAGGTCGAATTAAACACAATATAATATTTAAAATACAAATCTGTATTAAGGCCGTTCTGATGCGAAATTGTAATAGTTACTTTTTCTGTAGCAACTTATCAGCCATCTATGACAAATTTATTAGTTTTGCACCGTCCATTGTTTTATTTCAATAACTTTAATGCACATAAATTTGAAGAAATTAAATTTTATGAATTCTTAAAATCAAAAAATAGTTTATTTCAATATAAAAATGTATTTTTTATTATTTATTTTGCTGTCACTTACAATAACTTAACAAGTTTTTGACTTTGACAAACTGAACGGCAACAGAACAGAAAAACTAATCAATTTCACAGGCTTTTTAAAAACAAAAACAAATCAGCTGATTCGTAACAGAACAGAAAGTAAAGACTAACTGAGCCTTTACGAGAGCGTTAAGAAAAACAAGAAATAGTGCTCTGTATTTAAATATGCCGAATATTTTATACCCTTTACACAGAAAAACAAATTTCCACCAATTAAATCATTAATCAGAAATAAAATCAGTTTTAGTAATAAATTTAATCAATTGAATTAAACGTTTAATCAAGTGAATTAAATTGAATTATTACGAGAGTGTTAAGCAAAACAAGAAATAGTGCTCTTTATTTAAATATGCCGAATATTTTATACCCTTTACACAGAAAAACAAATTTCCACCAATTAAATCATTAATCAGAAATAAAATCAGTTTTAGTAATAAATTTAATCAATTGAATTAAACGTTTAATCAAGTGAATTAAATTGAATTATTACGAGAGTGTTAAGCAAAACAAGAAATAGTGCTCTTTATTTAAATATGCCGAATATTTTATACCCTTTACACAGAAAAACAAATTTCCACCAATTAAAGCATTAATCAAAAATAAAATTAGTTTTAATAATAAATTTAATCAATTGAATTAAACGTTAATAAAGTGAATTAAACGTTTAATTGATATTATTTATTTGATTATTGGTGCAAATTTGAACGTTTAATTCACTTGATTCAATTTTTAAATTAAACTGATTTTATTTTTGATTATTTTTGTACTAAGGTGCGATAAGAGCAGAAAGTTATATATAAATACTGTTTTTTAGATACAAATAAATATATATACTGCCACGTCCACTTCTCCAATACATTTTGTCGGTGTTGTGCACTGATAACCAAGCTGTTTGTACCTAATTTGGAAACTTTGGCTTTTGCCGCTCTCCAGATATACAGAAATCTATAATGTCTTTGTGTGGGAAGTGCCACGCCCACATCTTCAATCCCTGCCATTTTTTATAGAAAGAGGTTGATAACCCAGTTGTGTGTACCCAGTTATGGAAAATTTTTCTCTTGCCATTCTTCAGATATAAATAAATGTATTTTGTGCCACGCCCATTTCTCCCCTCCCGCTCACATTTTGTCATTGTACCTAATTTAGAAACTTTGGCTCTTAAGGAAAAGACTTCAAACATTAAATATATATTTCCAAAAGCTTGGAAATAAATGTCGTAAGATGGACTCTTAGATTTCGATAAATATGACTATCATAGTGATTTTAAACCTGAAGTTTATTGAAAAAAGTTATTCAAACTACAAACTAGCCTGCGGGTAGAAATGTTTCTAATATTCCAACATATAATTAATTTTCATCAAAGTTTTTCTTGGGATTCAAAAAATTAATTAGCAAGGTTTCGTTTAAATGTGCTAAATTCCCATTTCATACAATTGATAAACTGAAATTTATTGTTGATGGGATAAGCTATTCCTATGCGCATTTCACTCGTTGCTTAGGCCAGATCGTCAGGGAAACTTCATCCAAAGATTTTAGAAAAACTAAAGATATTATACAAATAAAACAGTTGAGCGAATAAGAATTATTAGCCCCAGTTTAACTTGTAACATTATCAAAGCTTAAACAAAAACAACAACAATAAACAGTGAGTTTATCTTTTCTTACATTCCCCACCACAATTGCTTGATTTTTTGTCAACTTTAAATGTAGTTGTAAGTGGGAAAAGAAAAAACAAAAATAAGAACAAATTACTTTATTTTATTTTGCCATTATTTGTGTCTGCAAAACTTTCAAATGCTTTAGTTTGAAGAATATTTAATCCCCTTAACAGTTGTAAAACTGAGTTTCGAATGGGACAGTGGTATAAAACCCTGCAGGCATTTTGTTTACTAAATATGGTATAAAGAGTATTTTTTAAGACCATGAAACTTTAATGGTAAAACGCAAAACAAATGTATTTTAAACGAAGATTAATATACGCCATTACCATTTTAAACTGATTTCAAACAAATAGGCACCGCCCTTGCCTGTCCTTGAAGAAACGCATTGCAGACGTCCAATTTTGTTCCTCTTTTCGAGCATTGCTGGCTGCATGTCACGAATAAAATGAACAATGTCGACCTCCAAGACGTCAATTGTTGCTGGTTTATCAGCATTAAGCAGTGATTTCACAGGCCAACGGAAAACAATCGAGTGGTGTCACATCGCACGGCCTTGAAGTCTAATTAACAGTTTATTTCCTCTAAATCAACACATCGCCTTCATTTGTGAAAAAATAAGTTGCGTCATTTAAATCATGAAGGCGCCTATACATTGCGAAAATCTATGGCTGATTTTCAGAGTAAATTTGGATAATTTGGTGGCGTTGTTCAAGCAAGAATCTATCTACCTATGATGATGTGCCTGAGCAAAAAGTGAGAGCAGAATGACAGTTTGTTTTACAGTTAACCTTTCTTAAGTTCTTTCGGGCTTAAAAAGCACCCATTATAAAGGAATGGCATTGAGCATATTGAACCTTCCCTAAATATATGTAACCAAATGAGGAAGTTAAACTCATTATTTTAGGAGTTTTTTTAATTATTTTTAAGTCTTTAATGATATTTATTTAAATTTTAATTTATTTTAAATTACAATAAGAATGTTACAGTTTGACCAATATTGTTCTTCTTTTAATGAGTTTGTTGTGTTTTTGCTTCTTTGTATGTAAATTACTTTTATTAAATAAAACTTAAATTTTATATCAGATGCAATTTCATTTAAATCGTGTATTATTGCTTCATCTCAAGTGTAATTTTGAATTTTGCTGTTGGTCACACTGATTTGGGTACAACTTTTCGCTTTTTGAGTTGGTTTGACAGCAACTGCTCACATTTAATAAATTTTTGGTCACCCTGTACATATTAAATCTGTTGGTCAAGGTCTATAGAAGGCCCCGACGTTAATTTAAGTTATTAGACCACAACACGCATTGCATGCTTTTTATACCATATTTGCGTTGTACGTTTCAAGTAACATGCAACGCTTTTTATGCGGAATCACCACAACTAAAAAAAAATTATTTTTGTAAAAATCACCTTATTTGTTCGAACGTTGCCCGTGACGCTTAAAAACGTAGCAAGTAAACCCTATTTTCGCATTCAACGCCTCAAGGCATCCTACGTAAAACCACACTGATTGTACTTTTTTGACAGCTGCGTGGGATGCGAAAAAGCGCAGAAAGCTTTACTTTCGCAACACTGAACTCTGATAGAGAAAAAATATCAAAATTAGGCGATTTCCCTATGAGTAGCATTTTATTTTATTATTTTAGGCAGAAAATTTCGGCGTTTTTTTTTAAAGAAATAAAGAAAAATTCTACCGCCATCAACATTTTACCACCAAAGGTAGGGTACTCTCATCTAAGATGATATAGAAACATTTTTATGTTAATGGATTTTCAAAACTTTATTTTCGAAACTTTTAATGGTTCTTGCTTGTTTCCTGTATCAAAAGAAAAAGCCTCAAGTTAATCGTAAAACATTGTGTTAAAGGTTAAAATTAAATATGAAAATAAAAAAATATTAACATACATACATTTTATTTATTACTTAACCATTAAAATGTTTATTAGGAAAACACTTGTTTTCTTAAAGGCATTAGATGTCATCATACACAATTAATCACAACTTCATAAAATATTTAGAAGGACAAATTAATTATAATTTGATTTGTAGTTGTGAACAGGAAAAAAGTGTAAAACTTATCGCGATTTTTTCTTCTTCTTTGAATCATAGGGCAACGACTAGCGAGGAAATGCTCTTGAAGCAAAATAAAACATTCTCTGTCGAAACTCCTTTCTGATCTGAAATTAAATCTGGACAAACCACTAACAGTTCTGAAATGCTTATAGCCATGGCTTTACACCCTATTAGGACAGATTGGCCCACAATTTGAACTTGGCCCCTTTTTCTACAATTTTCAAAATTTTTAACAAGTACCTACCAAAATTCTAAAATTTTCAATTTTCAGAACTATATAACTCCGATCTGAAATTAAATATGGACAAACCACTAACAGTTCTGAAATGCTTATAGCAATGGCTTTATACCCTATTAGGACAGATTCGCCCACAATTTGAACTTGGCCCCTTTTTCTACAATTTTCAAAATTTTCAAAAAGTAATTTCAATTTTTGGGAATACAAAATTTTAATTTCAAAAGATTTTGTTATTCGTGCTTAATTCCCAGTTTTTATTATTGATAAAAACACTTGAAATTTATTGTTGATGGGATAAGCTATTCCTATGCGCATTTCACTGGTTGCTTAGGCCAGATCATCAGGAAACTTCATCCATAACGTTTTAGAAAAACTAAAGATATTAAACCAAATAAAACTGTTAAGCGTATAAGACTTAAAGCAACAGTTCTACTTGTTACAATATCAAAGCTTAAACAAAACACATCAACAATAAACAGTGGGTTTATCTCATCTTACATTCCCCACTACAATTAGTTGAAATTCTCTCAACATTAATTGTAGTTGTAAGTAGGTTAAGAAAAACAAAATAAAAACAACAACAACAACTTTACAAAAGATGTTGACAATTAAGTGTTTTTTTAGGCCGTGCACTGCCTGTTTATTATCAAATTTTTAACAAGTACCTACCAAAATTCTAAAATTTTAAATTTTCAGAACTATATAACTCCGATCTGAAATTAAATATGGACAAACCACTTACAGATCTGAAATGCTTATAACCATGGCTTTACACCCTATTAGGACAGATTCGCCAACAATTTGAACTTTCCCCCCTTTTCTACAATTTTCCAAAATTTTTTACAAGTACCTACCAAAATTCTAAAATTTTCAATTTTCAGAACTATATAACTGCGATCTGAAATTAAATATGGACAAACCACTTACAGTTCTGAAATGCTTATAACCATGGCTTTACACCCTATTAGGACAGATTCGCCCACAATTTGAACTTTCCCTCTTTTTCTACAACTTTCTAAAATTTTTTACAAGTACCTAGCAAAATTCTAAAATTTTCAATTTTCAGAACTATATAACTCCGATCTGAAATTAAATATGGACAAACCACTTACAGTTCTGAAATGCTAATAACCATGGCTTTACACCCTATTAGGACAGATTCGCCCACAATTTAAACTTTCCCCCTTTTTCTACAACTTTCTAAAATTTTTTACAAGTACCTAGCAAAATTCTAAAATTTTAAATTTTCAGAACTATATAACTCCGATCTGAAATTAAATATGGACAAACCACTTACAGTTCTGAAATGCTTATAACCATGGCTTTACACCCTATTAGGACAGATTCGCCCACAATTTGAACTTTGCCCCTTTTTCTACAATTTTCTAAAAATGTTTACAAGTACCTACCAAAATTCTAAAATTTTCAATTTTTAGAACTATATAACTCCGATCTGAAATTAAATCTGGAACAACCTCTTCTGAAATCTGAAATGCTAATAACCATGGCTTTACACCCTATTAGGACAGATTCGCCCACAATTTAAACTTTCCCCCTTTTTCTACAACTTTCTAAAATTTTTTACAAGTACCTAGCAAAATTCTAAAATTTTCAATTTTCAGAACTATATAACTCCGATCTGAAATTAAATATGGACAAACCACTTACAGTTCTGAAATGCTTATAACCATGGCTTTACACCCTATTAGGACAGATTCGCCCACAATTTGAACTTTCCCTCTTTTTCTACAACTTTCTAAAATTTTTTACAAGTACCTAGCAAAATTCTAAAATTTTCAATTTTCAGAACTATATAACTCCGATCTGAAATTAAATATGGACAAACCACTTACAGTTCTGAAATGCTAATAACCATGGCTTTACACCCTATTAGGACAGATTCGCCCACAATTTAAACTTTCCCCCTTTTTCTACAACTTTCTAAAATTTTTTACAAGTACCTAGCAAAATTCTAAAATTTTAAATTTTCAGAACTATATAACTCCGATCTGAAATTAAATATGGACAAACCACTTACAGTTCTGAAATGCTTATAACCATGGCTTTACACCCTATTAGGACAGATTCGCCCACAATTTGAACTTTGCCCCTTTTTCTACAATTTTCTAAAAATGTTTACAAGTACCTACCAAAATTCTAAAATTTTCAATTTTTAGAACTATATAACTCCGATCTGAAATTAAATCTGGAACAACCTCTTCTGAAATCTGAAATGCTTATAACCATGGCTTTACACCCTATTAGGGCAGATTCGCCCACAATTTGAACTTCCCCCTTTTTCAGAACTATATAACTCCGATCTGAAATTAAATCTGGACCAACCTCTTCTGAAATCTGAAATGCTTATAACCATGGCTTTACACCCTATTAGGGCAGATTCGCCCACAATTTGAACTTTCCCCCTTTTTCTACAATTTTCTAAAAATTTTTACAAGTACCTACCAAAATTCTAAAATTTTCAATTTTCAGAACTATATAACTCCGATCTAAAATTAAATATGGACAAACCACTTACAGTTCTGAAATGCTTATAACCATGGCTTTACACCCTATTAGGACAGATTCGCCCATAATTTGAACTTTCCCCCTTTTTCTACAATTTTCTAAAATTTTTTACAAGTACCTACCAAAATTCTAAAATTCTAAATACGATCCATAATAAACCTTAGATCCCGTTTAAGCAGCCTTCTAAAATTCACTGCAAACGCTAAAACTAATTTCACCGCTGTATTGAAACTTGTTTTTTAATACCAGAAATAACTCTGCAGAATTTTGGGATGATTGGTTCATAGCTTGCCATGGCTCCAATATAGATTCCTCTCCTGAAAATCATTTAAGTTCGGCCTTAACTGTTACGAATCATGATATTTTACTCAAGCTATTTAAACTTGCTTAAAAAAAGCATAAAACTTTCTGATTGTCGGTAAATAATTTAATATAGGTCTAAACCGGAACCAGTTTTAATGCAGATGTCTGTTTTTATAAAGATAAATTAATAATAAATAGACATCATATAGATATTACTCCTTAGACATTCGAACTGTCGCTAGAGGGTATCAAAGATTCGGCTCGGCCGAATATAGCACTCTAACTTGTTTTTATTACTATCGTAGCCAAACATGTTTATTTAGACTTGTCGCTAAAAGTTACATTATCCAAAATTCTGTTTCGTGATTTATGTGAAGTTTCCCAAGCCCGTGTCCTCTTTTCATATTCACTTCGCTAATTAATGACAATTTTCTTTAAATACGGCTGTGATCCAAAAACATTTTGCACTGTTTCGGAATGGGTACTAAAATGTTTAAATTTTTCAAGGTCTTACTCTCACTAGTTTTAGGTTTATTTGTTAACATTCACCGCTATTTAAACGGAAACATGCAATATTTCGTTTTAACCGTCTCAATGATGGTTTGGCATACCTGATCGGTGATTATTTTCAGTGGTATTTATATTACTAAGCGTTCTTATAATAGTTTGAACTTATGAAAGACAAATTTCAAGTGTTTTTGAGATATTTCTGTACGACTTCTTTTCATTTCTTAGCTTTATGATAACCTTTCTAATCTTTGCATGAACTTCTTTTTTTATATGGTATTTCAGGACTTTTTAGGAAAACTAAAAAAATCTGTTTTACCAATAACAAACATAAGTTAAGGAATAAAATGCCGTTACCTTAAGATGTGTTTTTTCGATCTTTTAAGAGATATGTTTCGCTGTATGTACATATTTTTGTGTTCAAAATTGAGAAAATTGCCAGTTTTAAAACAAAAATTTACAAACTTGGGCCTTTTTGTCCTACCATTCATGATTTTTACTATTTTCTATAAAATCCCCATAGAAAAGTATTATCAACATGGATTGATTTCATTAAAATTAATTTTATATAGGTGTGTGTAGACTTTATTGGGCTACTGTACATACATGTGTATGTGGATGCGTAAAATTAAACACATTACAAATAAAATCCACCACTTGTAGTGAAGGGTATAAAAAAAAACAACAAAAAAACCACATTACCAACACTGTATTACCTTAGCCACTGTATGACCGTAGAAACCAAAATTTAATTGGTTTGTATTGTATGTTTATGTCGTTTTAGTAATACTGTGTTGGTATGGAAATGTCACGTCTAATTGGACCTTTAAAGGAAAAAATTTTAGGCAGTCGTGGTTTTTACTTATATCTCAGCCATTTGTGAACCGATCTTGCTGAATTTCAATAGAAAACAATTCCGGACCATATGTGACATAAATGTATAATAACCTGGCCCCCATCATATATGGAGTCTTCGGAAAATCCATTTCAACGGACAGACGGACATCGTTAAATCAACTTCGCTCCTCATAAGGACCCAGAATATATATACTTTATAGGGTCTAATATCAATATTATAGAAATTACAAACGGAATGACAAACTTATACATACCCTATTCACCACCTGTGGTGAAGGGTATAAAAAAAATAAAATAATTAGAATCTCATTTGGCCTAATTCTTTTTCTTTTAAACGCCCATTATTTATTTAAATCGATAATGTTGATTTAGGTGTTAAATTTTAAGTGGAACAATATATTGTGTTGAATTATTAAATTGATATAGAATAAACAATAAAACGATCATTTTAGTTGCAAAGCATTTCTACAGATCAGAGGGTGGAAGTAGCTAGAGTGGGTCGATCATCCACGAGTTTTTAAATTTGTTTCCTATAGTATCACTTTAGTATTTGCTTACTATAGCATGATCAAATAAAGATATAACATTTAAATTGGCTGTTTATTCTTAGTTTCAAGCATCTAAAATAATAGAATGTTTTTTTAAAACTTGAGAGATATAATTTTTATACCCTTCACCACAGGTGGAAAAGGGTATATATAAGTTTGTCATTCCGTGTGTAATTTCTATAATATTGATCTTAGACCCTATAAAGTATATATATTCTGGGTCCTTATGAGAAGAGATGTTGATTTAACGATGTCCGTCTGTCTGTCTTACGTTTGATATGTGTTTTCCGAATACTCCAGACATGATAGCGACTAGGTTGTTTTACATTTATGTCACATATTGTTGTTGTTGTATTTTTTTATTTCTGTATATCTTGAGAACGGCAAGAGCCAAAATTTCCAAATTAGGTACACACATTAACGTTATCAATACACAGCATCCCACAAAATGTGGGCGGGATTGAACAAGTGGGCGTGGTACCTCCCGTACAAAAAATATCAAAAATTTTATAAAAACCTGATTTTTTGGACTGTCATATGACCTATGGTTACGCCTTATATATCAAAAGATCAGAAATTTTTAATAGAAAATATTTTCTGAAAAACTCGGGAAAATCGGTTCAGATACGAAAAAGTTATGACCAAAATATTAATTTTTTTTTGAAAAATACTCATTTTCGGGAACCATAGATCTTCCCGAGTCCAAGTCTTATAACCAAAATAACTGGCAAATTTCTTCTTTAACACGTCGGTATATAAATCGGTTAAGAAATAGCAGAGTTATGACCAAAATACTGAAATCCCAAAAATTACTCTTTTTATAATTAAGTTTGTTTTTTATACCCTTCACCGAAGGTCCTATACCCTATAAAGTTCTGGGTATTCTAGGTCCTTATGAAAAGCGAAGTTCAAATCAAGTTGACCGTTTTGCATTTGTTTATATATACTAGCATAATGCTCAATATGATTTTCGTTATCAGCCTTCTTTATTATTTCATCTAATTAACGAAATAATTTTAACAAATAGAAACTAGGAATTTTTGTTTCGTTTTGCTTCTTAAAAAGTCGCCAAAAAAGATAAATCTACGGTATGACAACAGTGCCTATACAAAAAGAAACCAAACAAACACACATACATGGTACAAACTATTTTGGTGATTAAGGGCCACCTATTATGGTTCACAACTCAAATATGTAGTTGATTTAAAATTTTGGTATTATGGTTTACAACTTTGCTTTATTGTGGTGAACTAAAACATCAAAAATAATTACAACTCAACTGTAAACTGATCATATTTACTTTTAATGATATTCATAAAACGTTCCTTCATGGTCCAGTTGTCTACGGGGTTTGCTTAGGTTAGAAACTGTGAGTCCCTGGTTCGAATCTTGTTTTTTCAAAAAGAAAATTTTTTTTTAATTTTTTTATGTTCTGAAACGATTTAAAAAAATATTAACCAGTTTTAACTTTTTAAATTTAATTTATAATGAAGTTTTATGTATTGTATATATGTATGTTTAGGTAGAAATTATTTAGGTTTTGTCTAGTTGCTCTGTATTCAGCTCGCACAATGGTGAAGGGTATATAAGATTCGGCACAACCGAATATAGCACTCTTACTTGTTATATATAAGTTTGTCATTCCGTTTGTAATTTCTACAATATTTATCTTAGACCCTATAAAGAATATTTATATTTTGGGTCCTTATGAGGAGAGAAGTTGATTTAACGATGTCCGTCCGTCTGTCTGTCTTACGTTTAATATGTGTTTTCCGGAGACTCCAGACATGGTAGCGGCAAGGTTGTTTCACATTTATGTCACATATAGTCCATTATTTCTTGTATTGACAACCAGGTCGGTCCAAAAATGGCTGAGATATGAGCAAAAAACCAAGACTACCTCTAACTTTTTCCAAAAATCCCTTGTTGTTGTATTTTTATTACTTTTTTCTGTATATCTGGAGAACGGTTAGAGCCAAAGTTTCCAAATTAGGTACACACATTTAGGTTATTAATGCACAGCATCCCACAAAATTCTGGGTCCTTATGAGGAGAGAAGTTGATTTAACGATGTCCGTTTGTCTGTCCGTTGAAATGGGGTTTCCGAAGACCCCAGGAATTATGGGGACTAGGTTGTCATATATTTATGTCACATATATTCCGTTTAAGTTTGCTATTAAAATTAATATTAAATAAAACAACGACTGCCTCTAATTTTACTCAAAAATCCCTTATTGGTGTTTGTATTTGTTTTTTCTGTATTTTGGAGAACGGCAAGAGCCAAAGTTTCCAAATAAGATCTAATCATTTTGGTTATTAATACACAACCTCTCTAAAAAATGGGCGGGATTAGAAAAGTGGGCGTGGTACCTCCCGAACAGAAAATATCAACAATTTTATTAAATCTTAAATTTTTGGGCTGTCATATAACCTATGGATACGACTTATATATCAACTAAGATGGGCGTAACTTCACAAAAATCCTTCTTAAGTTATAAACGCGGCACGTTACCAAAAACAAATATAAAACTGAACTGATTGTCAATTAATTAGTTAAAGTTATTGGAAATTACATTGGAAATTACACTAGCAAATTTCGTAAATATCGCTCTACAATTTACCATATGCACAATATCAAAGGGGAACCAATTTAGTACGCCTTAATTCGTTATCAAAAATAATACATATCGTGAGAAAAATTGGTTAAGTTTAGTTTAGGCATAAGGCTATAAAGTGCTCTACATAATTTCTTGAAGATAGCTCCATAATTAACGGTAGGAGCCATACAAGCCTTCCCACTCCTGGAAAACAACCTAAAACGTTTCAAACCGTAACGGAAAACTTTTTGTAAATAAGTTTGATCCAATTTCTTATCATAAGACAAAAAAATCAAATTGACAATTTTCCTGAAGATCAGTGGAAAGCCATAGACTTCTTAAAGGATTTATAAAAATCTTAAAGAAATATAAAAAAACACTAAAATTTTATACAAGATAAGACTTGCTTTCATCCTGGCAGAATAAAAAACCATTTATTCTTCTTTTCATTTTTCACACTGCCTGATTTAGTTATTTTTAATTGCATTGTCGAAAAAAAATAATTTTCAATACAAGACAAAGCTATTTTTCCTGTTCAATCAACTGGTAGTTAAAGGAGGTTCTTTAAATATACCTGCCTTAACTTGGAATTGTTCATTTAAAACAGCCTTTTAGAATATAATATTTTTAATAAAACAATTTATTGTTCTATTCTGCTTACATATGTTTGCAAAAAATTTTGAAAATAATTAAACAACCGAAATTATTTAAAAAAAAATAACTGCAAGAATTTAGAGCAGCGAAACTATCTGCAGGAATATTGGGTTAAACCTTGGGTTTGAAATAAAATTCATCTTAAGGAAAACTCATCTAATCTTCACTCGATTCAGCTTCTTCTCCATCGACTGAAACTCCAGAATCAGTTACCTCATTAGGCACACCTTGATATGCACACGCTATAACATCTGACTCTGTAGTAACAGTTTCGTTATTCTGGATATCACCAGATGCGGCTTCTTCTCCAAGTAATGGTTCCGCGAAAATACTACGTTTTAGCCTCTTATCCGATGGCGATAATTCTTGAAGAGGTGCTTCTTTAATCGCATCATCCAAATAGTCCGGAAGAGGTATAGCCACAGCAATATGGGATACAAATCCTAAAACCAAAAGTGCTACCACGAAACGCATGATTTTTTTATATTTTTTATATCGTCAACTTGAGTTTAAACTAGTAAAGTTTTGCACAAAATTATCATATTTATACTCTTTAAGATGCCTTTAAAAAAAAAGAACAAAGGCCAAATTTAAATGTATATTTGATCATACTAAAGTAAACAAATACTAAAGTGATACTGTAGTAAAAAAACATTCTGTTATTTTAGAAAATGTCTTAAAATGCTCCTTTGGAGAATAAACAGTAACGGTCTATTTAAATAGTTTATATTTGCTTAGTAAACAAATACAAAAACTCATAGATGATCAACTCACTCTAGCTACTTATATCTTCTGATCTCTAGAAATGCTTTGCAACTAGAATGATCATTTTATTGTTTATTCTATATCAATTTAATTAATTCAAAACACCTATCTACATTATCGTTTAAAATAAATAATTCTAAGGACGTTGAAAAAAATAGAATTAGACCAAATAAGATTCTTTTTATTTTTTATTTATTTGTCGTTCCATACACAAGACTAAGAGTCTCATATTTCAGTACAGAACTAAATATTAGCAAAATGTTGTAATGTTCAATCTTAAAACTACCCAGTAAAAACTTAGCATACAAAAAATGTGTTTAGTAATCAGAAAAAATTAAAAGCACTACTTACAATCTACTGAAAGAACCGATGAATTTTACAAGGGATGTCCCAAAATAAACGCATTCAAATGTCATTATTTTTTTACCTACACAAATCCAGAATGAAGTAGTTATAGAAGAAAGCTACTTAATAATTAGTGAAGGAAGCTATTCGTTTTGAAAAAGTAAGCGAAGTTTTTACTGGGTAGTTACAAAAATCAACAATTTTTATGTGATAAAGAAATAAATGTATTTCAACAACAAAACAACAAAAAAATCACATTACCAACACTGTATTTTCATAGCCACTGTATGACCGTAGAAACCAAAATTAAATTGGTTTGTATGGTATGCTTTTACTGAAGAAGCGTTAAATTAAAATAAATTGAGTCTATGAGTTTGTTTCTTTATTTGAGCGGCATATCATATACATGCATTAATGTGTATGTATATGCGTAAAATTAAACACATTACAAATAAAATCCACCACTTGTAGTGAAGGGTATAAAAAAACAACAACAAAAACCACATTACCAACACTTTATTACCATAGCCACTGCATGACCGTAGAAACCAAAATTTAATTGGTTTGTATTGTATGTTTATGTCGTTTTAGTGATACAGTGTTGGTATGGAAATGTCACGTCTAATTGGACCTTTAAAGGAAAAAATTTTAGGCAGTCGTGGTTTTTTACTTATATCTCAGCCATTTGTGGACCGATCTTGCTGAATTTCAATAAAAAACAATTCCGGACCATATGTGACATAAATGTATAATAACCTGGCCCCCATCATATATGGAGTCTTCGGAAAATCCATTTCAACGGACAGACGGACATCGTTAAATCAACTTCGCTCCTCATAAGGACCCAGAATATATATACTTTATAGGGTCTAATATCTATATTATAGAAATTACAAACGGAATCACAAACTTATATATACCCTATTCACCACCTGTGGTGAAGGGTATAAAAAAAATAAAATAATTAGAATCTCATTTGGCCTAATTCTTTTTCTTTTAAATGCCCATTATTTATTTAAATCGATAATGTTGATTTAGGAGTTAAATTTTAAGTGGAACAATATATTGTGTTGAATTATTAAATTGATATAGAATAAACAATAAAACAATCATTTTAGTTGCAAAGCATTTCTACAGATCAGAGGGTGAAAGTAGCTAGAGTGGGTCGATCATCCACGAGTTTTTAAATTTGTTTACTATAGTATCACTTTAGTATTTGTTTACTATAGTATGATAATTAGAATCTCATTTGGCCTAATTCTTTTAAACGCCCTTAGAATTATTTATTTAAATCGATAATGTTGATTTAGGTGTTAAATTTTAAGTGGAACAATATATTGTGTTGAATTATTAAATTGATATAGAATAAACAATAAAACGATCATTTTAGTTGCAAAGCATTTCTACAGATCAGAGGGTGGAAGTAGCTAGATTGGGTCGATCATCCACGAGTTTTTAAATTTGTTTACTATAGTATCACTTTAGTATTTGCTTACTATAGCATGATCAAATATAGATATAACATTTAAATTGGCTGTTTATTCTTTTTTTCAAGCATCTAAAATAATAGAATGTTTTTTAAAACTTGAGAGATATAATTTTTATACCCTTCACCACAGGTGGAAAAGGGTATATATAAGTTTGTCATTCCGTTTGTAATTTCTACAATATTTATCTTAGACCCTATAAAGAATATATATATTCTGGGTCCTTATGAGAAGAGATGTTGATTTAACGATGTCCGTCCGTCTGTCTGTCTTACGTTTAATATGTGTTTTCCGGAGACTCCAGACATGGTAGCGGCAAGGTTGTTTCACATTTATGTCACATATAGTCCATTATTTCTTGTATTGACAACCAGATCGGTCCAAAAATGGCTGAGATATGAGCAAAAGACCAAGACTACCTCTAATTTTTTCCAAAAATCCCTTGTTGTTGTATTTTTATTACTTTTTTCTGTATATCTGGAGAACGTATGTATAACTCCGATCTGAAATTTATTCTGGACAAACCACTAACAGTTCTGAAATGCTTATAACCATGGCTTTACACCCTGTTAGGGCAGATTCGCCCACAATTTAAACTTTCCCCCTTTTTCTACAATTTTCTAAAAATTTTTACAAGTACCTACCAAAATTCTAAAATTTTCAATTTTCAGAACTATATAACTCCGATCTGAAATTAAATATGGACAAACCACTAACAGTTCTGAAATGCTTATAACCATGGCTTTACACCCTGTTAGGACAGATTCGCCCACAATTTGAACTTTCCCCCTTTTTCTACAATTTTCTAAAATTACTTTCAGTTATTTAAGCTTGAGGTCTTTTTATTTATAAAATATTCTATTTATTTCTTCAATATTTCGCTAACCTTTGGTTAGCATCGTCAGGAAATTAACAAATTTGAATAAAAACAAGTAAGAGTGCTATATTCGGCTGTGCCGAATCTTATATACCCTTCACCATTGTGCGAGCAGAATACAGAGCAACTAAATAATTTTTACATATACATACATATTTACAATACTTAAAACTTCATTATAAATGAAATTTAAAAAGCGAAAACTGGTAAATATTTTTTTAAAATTGTTTTGGAACATAACAATATTAAAAAATATTAAAAAAATATTCTCTTTAAAAAACCAAGATTCGAACCAGGGAACTCACAGTTTCTAACTTAACACACCCCCTACCATGAAGGAACGCTGTTTAAATATCATTAAAATGAAATATACACCGTTTACTGTTTACAACTCAACACAGTTTTTTGTTTGTTTTCTTTTTGTAAAGGCACTGTTGTCATTTTTTATCTCTTTTGGCGAGTTTTTAAGTAGCAAAAAAAGACAAAAATTCCTAGTTTCTATTTGTTAAAATTATTTCGTTAAATAGATGAAATAATAAACGAAAATCATATTGGGCATTATGCTAGTATATGTAAACAAATGCGACGGGGGGGGGGGGGGGGGGGAGAGATGAGACGACAACCGGATTTGAACTTCGCTTTTCATAAGGACCCAGAATATATATACTTTATAGGGTGCAGAACCTTCGGTGAAGAGTAATTTTTGGGATTTCAATATATTGGTCATAACTCTGCTATTTCTGAACCGATTTGAAAGATTTATATACCGACGTGTTAAAGAAGAAATTTGCCATTTATTTTGGTTGTAAGACTTGGACTCGGGAAGATCTATGGTTCCCGAAAATGGGTATTTTCCAAAAAAAAATTAATATTTTGGTCATAACTTTTTCGCATCTGAACCGATTTTCCCGAGTTTTTCAGAAAATATTTTTTATTAATTAAATTTCCGATCTTTTGATATATAAAGCGTAACCATAGGTCGTATAACAGTCAAAAAATTCAGGGTTTTCTACAATTTTTAATACTTTTTGTATGGAAGGTACCACGCCCACTTCTCCAATCCCGCCCACATTTTGTGGAATGGTGTGTATTTATAACCTTAATGTTTTTACTTGCCGTTTGTTTGGCTCTTGCCGTTCTCCAGATATACAGAAAAAAGTAATAAAAATACAACAACCACAAGGGATTTTTTGGAAAAATTAGAGGCAGTCGTGGTTTTTTGGTCATATCTCAGCCATTGTTGACCAATCTGGCTGAATTTCAATAGCAAGAAATGGTAGACTATATGTGACATAAATGTAAAACAACCTAGCCGCTATCATGTCTGGAGTCTCCGGAAAACACATATCAAAAGTAAGACGGACAGACGGACGGATATCGTTAAATCAACTTCTCTCCTCATAAGGACCCAAAATATATATACTTTACAGGGCCTAAGATCAATATTGTAGAAATTACAAACGGATTGACAAACTTATATATACACTTTTCCACCTGTGGTGAAGGGTATAATAACAAAAAACGATAACAAAACTATGAAAAAATTTTTTCTCATAAATTAAATTCAAAAACCTATTTGTCATAATATAACCATGGCTTTACACCCTATTACGACAGATTCGCCCACAATTTGAACTTTGCCCCTTTTTCTACAATTTTCTAAAATTTTTTACAAGTACCTAGCAAAATTCTAAAATTTTCAATTTTCAGAACTATATAACTCCGATCTGAAATTAAATATGGACAAACCACTTACAGTTCTGAAATGCTTATAACCATTGCTTCACACCCTGTTAGGACAGATTGGCCCACAATTTGAACTTTGCCCCTTTTTCTACAATTTTCTAAAATTTTTTACAAGTACCTAGCAAAATTCTAAAATTTTCAATTTTCAGAACTATATAACTCCGATCTGAAATTAAATATGGACAAACCACTTACAGTTCTGAAATGCTTATAACCATGGCTTCACACCCTGTTAGGACAGATTCGCCCACAATTTGAACTTTGCCCCTTTTTCTACAATTTTCTAAAATTTTTTACAACTACCTACCAAAATTCTAAAATTTTAAATTTTCAGAACTATATAACTTCGATCTGTAATTAAATATGGACAAACCACTTACAGTTCTGAAATGCTTATAACCATGGCTTCACACCCTGTTAGGACAGATTCGCCCACAATTTGAACTTTGCCCCTTTTTCTACAATTTTCTAAAATTTTTTACAACTACCTACCAAAATTCTAAAATTTTAAATTTTCAGAACTATATAACTCCGATCTGTAATTAAATATGGACAAACCACTTACAGTTCTGAAATGCTTATAACCATGGCTTCACACCCTGTTAGGACAGATTCGCCCACAATTTGAACTTAGCCCCTTTTTCTACAATTTTCTAAAATTTTTTACAACTACCTACCAAAATTCTAAAATTTTAAATTTTCAGAACTATATAACTCCGATCTGTAATTAAATATGGACAAACCACTTACAGTTCTGAAATGCTTATAACCATGGCTTCACACCCTGTTAGGACAGATTCGCCCACAATTTGAACTTTGCCCCTTTTTCTACAATTTTCTAAAATTTTTTACAACTACCTACCAAAATTCTAAAATTTTAAATTTTCAGAACTATATACATAACTCCGATCTGTAATTAAATATGGACAAACCACTTACAGTTCTGAAATGCTTATAACCATGGCTTCACACCCTGTTAGGACAGATTCGCCCACAATTTGAACTTTGCCCCTTTTTCTACAATTTTCTAAATTTTTTTACAAGTACCTAGCAAAATTCTAAAATTTTAAATTTTTAGAACTATATAACTCCGATCTGTTATTAAATATGGACAAACCACTTACAGTTCTGAAATGCTTACAACCATGGCTTCAGACCCTGTTAGGACAGATTCGCCCACAATTTGAACTTTGCCCCTTTTTCTACAATTTTCTAAAATTTTTTACAAGTACCTAGCAAAATTCTAAAATTTTCAATTTTCAGAACTATATAACTCCGATCTGAAATTAAATATGGACAAACCACTTACAGTTCTGAAATGCTTATAACCATGGCTTTACACCCTATTAGGACAGATTCGCCCACAATTTGAACTTTGCCCCTTTTTCTACAATTTTCTAAAATTTTTTACAAGTACCTAGCAAAATTCTAAAATTTTCAATTTTCAGAACTATATAACTCCGATCTGAAATTAAATATGGACAAACCACTTACAGTTCTGAAATGCTTATAACCATGGCTTTACACCCTATTAGGACAGATTCGCCCACAATTTGAACTTTGCCCCTTTTTCTACAATTTTCTAAAATTTTTTACAAGTACCTAGCAAAATTCTAAAATTTTAAATTTTCAGAACTATGTAACTCCGATCTGAAATTAAATCTGAACAAACCTCTTACAGTTCTGAAATGCTTATAACCATGGCTTCACACCCTGTTAGGACAGATTGGCCCACAATTTGAACTTTGCCCCTTTTTCTACAATTTTCTAAAATTTTTTACAAGTACCTAGCAAAATTCTAAAATTTTCAATTTTCAGAACTATATAACTCCGATCTGAAAATAAATATGGACAAACCACTTACAGTTCTGAAATGCTTATAACCATTGCTTCACACCATGTTAGGACAGATTGGCCCACAATTTGAACTTTGCCCCTTTTTCTACAATTTTCTAAAATTTTTAACAAGTACCTAGCAAAATTCTAAAATTTTTAATTTTCAGAACTATATAACTCCGATCTGAAATTAAATATGGACAAACCACTTACAGTTCTGAAATGCGTATAACCATTGCTTCACACCCTGTTAGGACAGATTGGCCCACAATTTGAACTTTGCCCCTTTTTCTACAATTTTCTAAAATTTTTTACAAGTACCTAGCAAAATTCTAAAATTTTCAATTTTCAGAACTATATAACATTGATCTGAAATTAAATATGGACAAACCACTTACAGCTCTGAAATGCTTATAACCATGGCTTTACACCCTATTAGGACAGATTCGCCCACAATTTGAACTTTGCCCCTTTTTCTACAATTTTCTAAAATTTTTAACAAGTACCTAGCAAAATTCTAAAATTTTTAATTTTCAGAACTATATAACTCCGATCTGAAATAAAATATGGACAAACCACTTACAGTTCTGAAATGCTTATAACCATTGCTTCACACCCTGTTAGGACAGATTGGCCCACAATTTGAACTTTGCCCCTTTTTCTACAATTTTCTAAAATTTTTTACAAGTACCTAGCAAAATTCTAAAATTTTCAATTTTCAGAACTATATAACATTGATCTGAAATTAAATATGGACAAACCACTTACAGCTCTGAAATGCTTATAACCATGGCTTTACACCCTATTAGGACAGATTCGCCCACAATTTGAACTTTGCCCCTTTTTCTACAATTTTCTAAAATTTTTAACAAGTACCTAGCAAAATTCTAAAATTTTTAATTTTCAGAACTATATAACTCCGATCTGAAATTAAATATGGACAAACCACTTACAGTTCTGAAATGCTTATAACCATTGCTTCACACCCTGTTAGGACAGATTGGCCCACAATTTGAACTTTGCCCCTTTTTCTACAATTTTCTAAAATTTTTTACAAGTACCTAGCAAAATTCTAAAATTTTCAATTTTCAGAACTATATAACTCCGATCTGAAATTAAATATGGACAAACCACTTACAGTTCTGAAATGCTTATAACCATTGCTTCACACCCTGTTAGGACAGATTGGCCCACAATTTGAACTTTGCCCCTTTTTCTACAATTTTCTAAAATTTTTTACAAGTACCTAGCAAAATTCTAAAATTTTCAATTTTCAGAACTATATAACTCCGATCTGAAATTAAATATGGACAAACCACTTACAGTTCTGAAATGCTTATAACCATTGCTTCACACCCTGTTAGGACAGATTTGCCCACAATTTAAACTTTGCCCCTTTTTCTACAATTTTCTAAAATTTTTTACAAGTACCTAGCAAAATTCTAAAATTTTTAATTTTCAGAACTATATAACTCCGATCTGAAATTAAATATGGACAAACCACTTACAGTTCTGAAATGCTTATAACCATGGCTTTACACCCTATTAGGACAGATTCGCCCACAATTTGAACTTTGCCCCTTTTTCTACAATTTTCTAAAATTTTTTACAAGTACCTAGCAAAATTCTAAAATTTTCAATTTTCAGAACTATATAACTCCGATCTGAAATTAAATATGGACAAACCACTTACAGTTCTGAAATGCTTATAACCATGGCTTTACACCCTATTAGGACAGATTCGCCCACAATTTGAACTTTGCCCCTTTTTCTACAATTTTCTAAAATTTTTTACAAGTACCTAGCAAAATTCTAAAATTTTCAGAACTATGTAACTCCGATCTGAAATTAAATCTGAACAAACCTCTTACAGTTCTGAAATGCTTATAACCATGGCTTCACACCCTGTTAGGACAGATTGGCCCACAATTTGAACTTTGCCCCTTTTTCTACAATTTTCTAAAATTTTTTACAAGTACCTAGCAAAATTCTAAAATTTTCAATTTTCAGAACTATATAACTCCGATCTGAAAATAAATATGGACAAACCACTTACAGTTCTGAAATGCTTATAACCATTGCTTCACACCATGTTAGGACAGATTGGCCCACAATTTGAACTTTGCCCCTTTTTCTACAATTTTCTAAAATTTTTTACAAGTACCTAGCAAAATTCTAAAATTTTAAATTTTCAGAACTATGTAACTCCGATCTGAAATTAAATATGGACAAACCACTTACAGTTCTGAAATGCTTATAACCATTGCTTCACACCCTGTTAGGACAGATTGGCCCACAATTTGAACTTTGCCCCTTTTTCTACAATTTTCTAAAATTTTTTACAAGTACCTAGCAAAATTCTAAAATTTTCAATTTTCAGAACTATATAACTCCGATCTGAAATTAAATATGGACAAACCACTTACAGTTCTGAAATGCTTATAACCATTGCTTCACACCCTGTTAGGACAGATTGGCCCACAATTTGAACTTTGCCCCTTTTTCTACAATTTTCTAAAATTTTTTACAAGTACCTAGCAAAATTCTAAAATTTTCAATTTTCAGAACTATATAACTCCGATCTGAAATTAAATATGGACAAACCACTTACAGTTCTTTGCCCCTTTTTCTACAATTTTCTAAAATTTTTTACAAGTACCTAGCAAAATTCTAAAATTTTAAATTTTCAGAACTATATAACTCCGATCTGAAATTAAATATGGACAAACCACTTACAGTTCTGAAATGCTTATAACCATTGCTTCACACCCTGTTAGGACAGATTGGCCCACAATTTGAACTTTGCCCCTTTTTCTACAATTTTCTAAAATTTTTTACAAGTACCTAGCAAAATTCTAAAATTTTCAATTTTCAGAACTATATAACTCCGATCTGAAATTAAATATGGACAAACCACTTACAGTTCTGAAATGCTTATAACCATTGCTTCACACCCTGTTAGGACAGATTGGCCCACAATTTGAACTTTGCCCCTTTTTCTACAATTTTCTAAAATTTTTTACAAGTACCTAGCAAAATTCTAAAATTTTCAATTTTCAGAACTATATAACTCCGAACTGAAATTAAATATGGACAAACCACTTACAGTTCTGAAATGCTTATAACCATTGCTTCACACCCTGTTAGGACAGATTCGCCCACAATTTGAACTTTGCCCCTTTTTCTACAATTTTCTAAAATTTTTTACAACTACCTACCAAAATTCTAAAATTTTAAATTTTCAGAACTATATAACTCCGATCTGTAATTAAATATGGACAAACCACTTACAGTTCTGAAATGCTTATAACCATGGCTTCACACCCTGTTAGGACAGATTCGCCCACAATTTGAACTTAGCCCCTTTTTCTACAATTTTCTAAAATTTTTTACAACTACCTACCAAAATTCTAAAATTTTAAATTTTCAGAACTATATAACTCCGATCTGTAATTAAATATGGACAAACCACTTACAGTTCTGAAATGCTTATAACCATGGCTTCACACCCTGTTAGGACAGATTCGCCCACAATTTGAACTTTGCCCCTTTTTCTACAATTTTCTAAAATTTTTTACAACTACCTACCAAAATTCTAAAATTTTAAATTTTCAGAACTATATACATAACTCCGATCTGTAATTAAATATGGACAAACCACTTACAGTTCTGAAATGCTTATAACCATGGCTTCACACCCTGTTAGGACAGATTCGCCCACAATTTGAACTTTGCCCCTTTTTCTACAATTTTCTAAATTTTTTTACAAGTACCTAGCAAAATTCTAAAATTTTAAATTTTTAGAACTATATAACTCCGATCTGTTATTAAATATGGACAAACCACTTACAGTTCTGAAATGCTTACAACCATGGCTTCAGACCCTGTTAGGACAGATTCGCCCACAATTTGAACTTTGCCCCTTTTTCTACAATTTTCTAAAATTTTTTACAAGTACCTAGCAAAATTCTAAAATTTTCAATTTTCAGAACTATATAACTCCGATCTGAAATTAAATATGGACAAACCACTTACAGTTCTGAAATGCTTATAACCATGGCTTTACACCCTATTAGGACAGATTCGCCCACAATTTGAACTTTGCCCCTTTTTCTACAATTTTCTAAAATTTTTTACAAGTACCTAGCAAAATTCTAAAATTTTCAATTTTCAGAACTATATAACTCCGATCTGAAATTAAATATAGACAAACCACTTACAGTTCTGAAATGCTTATAACCATGGCTTTACACCCTATTAGGACAGATTCGCCCACAATTTGAACTTTGCCCCTTTTTCTACAATTTTCTAAAATTTTTTACAAGTACCTAGCAAAATTCTAAAATTTTAAATTTTCAGAACTATGTAACTCCGATCTGAAATTAAATCTGAACAAACCTCTTACAGTTCTGAAATGCTTATAACCATGGCTTCACACCCTGTTAGGACAGATTGGCCCACAATTTGAACTTTGCCCCTTTTTCTACAATTTTCTAAAATTTTTTACAAGTACCTAGCAAAATTCTAAAATTTTCAATTTTCAGAACTATATAACTCCGATCTGAAAATAAATATGGACAAACCACTTACAGTTCTGAAATGCTTATAACCATTGCTTCACACCATGTTAGGACAGATTGGCCCACAATTTGAACTTTGCCCCTTTTTCTACAATTTTCTAAAATTTTTTACAAGTACCTAGCAAAATTCTAAAATTTTAAATTTTCAGAACTATGTAACTCCGATCTGAAATTAAATATGGACAAACCACTTACAGTTCTGAAATGCTTATAACCATTGCTTCACACCCTGTTAGGACAGATTGGCCCACAATTTGAACTTTGCCCCTTTTTCTACAATTTTCTAAAATTTTTTACAAGTACCTAGCAAAATTCTAAAATTTTCAATTTTCAGAACTATATAACATTGATCTGAAATTAAATATGGACAAACCACTTACAGCTCTGAAATGCTTATAACCATGGCTTCACACCCTGTTAGGACAGATTCGCCCACAATTTGAACTTTGCCCCTTTTTCTACAATTTTCTAAAATTTTTTACAACTACCTACCAAAATTCTAAAATTTTAAATTTTCAGAACTATATACATAACTCCGATCTGTAATTAAATATGGACAAACCACTTACAGTTCTGAAATGCTTATAACCATGGCTTCACACCCTGTTAGGACAGATTCGCCCACAATTTGAACTTTGCCCCTTTTTCTACAATTTTCTAAAATTTTTTACAACTACCTACCAAAATTCTAAAATTTTAAATTTTCAGAACTATATACATAACTCCGATCTGTAATTAAATATGGACAAACCACTTACAGTTCTGAAATGCTTATAACCATGGCTTCACACCCTGTTAGGACAGATTCGCCCACAATTTGAACTTTGCCCCTTTTTCTACAATTTTCTAAATTTTTTTACAAGTACCTAGCAAAATTCTAAAATTTTAAATTTTTAGAACTATATAACTCCGATCTGTTATTAAATATGGACAAACCACTTACAGTTCTGAAATGCTTACAACCATGGCTTCAGACCCTGTTAGGACAGATTCGCCCACAATTTGAACTTTGCCCCTTTTTCTACAATTTTCTAAAATTTTTTACAAGTACCTAGCAAAATTCTAAAATTTTCAATTTTCAGAACTATATAACTCCGATCTGAAATTAAATATGGACAAACCACTTACAGTTCTGAAATGCTTATAACCATGGCTTTACACCCTATTAGGACAGATTCGCCCACAATTTGAACTTTGCCCCTTTTTCTACAATTTTCTAAAATTTTTTACAAGTACCTAGCAAAATTCTAAAATTTTCAATTTTCAGAACTATATAACTCCGATCTGAAATTAAATATGGACAAACCACTTACAGTTCTGAAATGCTTATAACCATGGCTTTACACCCTATTAGGACAGATTCGCCCACAATTTGAACTTTGCCCCTTTTTCTACAATTTTCTAAAATTTTTTACAAGTACCTAGCAAAATTCTAAAATTTTAAATTTTCAGAACTATGTAACTCCGATCTGAAATTAAATCTGAACAAACCTCTTACAGTTCTGAAATGCTTATAACCATGGCTTCACACCCTGTTAGGACAGATTGGCCCACAATTTGAACTTTGCCCCTTTTTCTACAATTTTCTAAAATTTTTTACAAGTACCTAGCAAAATTCTAAAATTTTCAATTTTCAGAACTATATAACTCCGATCTGAAAATAAATATGGACAAACCACTTACAGTTCTGAAATGCTTATAACCATTGCTTCACACCATGTTAGGACAGATTGGCCCACAATTTGAACTTTGCCCCTTTTTCTACAATTTTCTAAAATTTTTAACAAGTACCTAGCAAAATTCTAAAATTTTTAATTTTCAGAACTATATAACTCCGATCTGAAATTAAATATGGACAAACCACTTACAGTTCTGAAATGCGTATAACCATTGCTTCACACCCTGTTAGGACAGATTGGCCCACAATTTGAACTTTGCCCCTTTTTCTACAATTTTCTAAAATTTTTTACAAGTACCTAGCAAAATTCTAAAATTTTCAATTTTCAGAACTATATAACATTGATCTGAAATTAAATATGGACAAACCACTTACAGCTCTGAAATGCTTATAACCATGGCTTTACACCCTATTAGGACAGATTCGCCCACAATTTGAACTTTGCCCCTTTTTCTACAATTTTCTAAAATTTTTAACAAGTACCTAGCAAAATTCTAAAATTTTTAATTTTCAGAACTATATAACTCCGATCTGAAATAAAATATGGACAAACCACTTACAGTTCTGAAATGCTTATAACCATTGCTTCACACCCTGTTAGGACAGATTGGCCCACAATTTGAACTTTGCCCCTTTTTCTACAATTTTCTAAAATTTTTTACAAGTACCTAGCAAAATTCTAAAATTTTCAATTTTCAGAACTATATAACATTGATCTGAAATTAAATATGGACAAACCACTTACAGCTCTGAAATGCTTATAACCATGGCTTTACACCCTATTAGGACAGATTCGCCCACAATTTGAACTTTGCCCCTTTTTCTACAATTTTCTAAAATTTTTAACAAGTACCTAGCAAAATTCTAAAATTTTTAATTTTCAGAACTATATAACTCCGATCTGAAATTAAATATGGACAAACCACTTACAGTTCTGAAATGCTTATAACCATTGCTTCACACCCTGTTAGGACAGATTGGCCCACAATTTGAACTTTGCCCCTTTTTCTACAATTTTCTAAAATTTTTTACAAGTACCTAGCAAAATTCTAAAATTTTCAATTTTCAGAACTATATAACTCCGATCTGAAATTAAATATGGACAAACCACTTACAGTTCTGAAATGCTTATAACCATTGCTTCACACCCTGTTAGGACAGATTGGCCCACAATTTGAACTTTGCCCCTTTTTCTACAATTTTCTAAAATTTTTTACAAGTACCTAGCAAAATTCTAAAATTTTCAATTTTCAGAACTATATAACTCCGATCTGAAATTAAATATGGACAAACCACTTACAGTTCTGAAATGCTTATAACCATTGCTTCACACCCTGTTAGGACAGATTTGCCCACAATTTAAACTTTGCCCCTTTTTCTACAATTTTCTAAAATTTTTTACAAGTACCTAGCAAAATTCTAAAATTTTTAATTTTCAGAACTATATAACTCCGATCTGAAATTAAATATGGACAAACCACTTACAGTTCTGAAATGCTTATAACCATGGCTTTACACCCTATTAGGACAGATTCGCCCACAATTTGAACTTTGCCCCTTTTTCTACAATTTTCTAAAATTTTTTACAAGTACCTAGCAAAATTCTAAAATTTTCAATTTTCAGAACTATATAACTCCGATCTGAAATTAAATATGGACAAACCACTTACAGTTCTGAAATGCTTATAACCATGGCTTTACACCCTATTAGGACAGATTCGCCCACAATTTGAACTTTGCCCCTTTTTCTACAATTTTCTAAAATTTTTTACAAGTACCTAGCAAAATTCTAAAATTTTCAGAACTATGTAACTCCGATCTGAAATTAAATCTGAACAAACCTCTTACAGTTCTGAAATGCTTATAACCATGGCTTCACACCCTGTTAGGACAGATTGGCCCACAATTTGAACTTTGCCCCTTTTTCTACAATTTTCTAAAATTTTTTACAAGTACCTAGCAAAATTCTAAAATTTTCAATTTTCAGAACTATATAACTCCGATCTGAAAATAAATATGGACAAACCACTTACAGTTCTGAAATGCTTATAACCATTGCTTCACACCATGTTAGGACAGATTGGCCCACAATTTGAACTTTGCCCCTTTTTCTACAATTTTCTAAAATTTTTTACAAGTACCTAGCAAAATTCTAAAATTTTAAATTTTCAGAACTATGTAACTCCGATCTGAAATTAAATATGGACAAACCACTTACAGTTCTGAAATGCTTATAACCATTGCTTCACACCCTGTTAGGACAGATTGGCCCACAATTTGAACTTTGCCCCTTTTTCTACAATTTTCTAAAATTTTTTACAAGTACCTAGCAAAATTCTAAAATTTTCAATTTTCAGAACTATATAACTCCGATCTGAAATTAAATATGGACAAACCACTTACAGTTCTGAAATGCTTATAACCATTGCTTCACACCCTGTTAGGACAGATTGGCCCACAATTTGAACTTTGCCCCTTTTTCTACAATTTTCTAAAATTTTTTACAAGTACCTAGCAAAATTCTAAAATTTTCAATTTTCAGAACTATATAACTCCGATCTGAAATTAAATATGGACAAACCACTTACAGTTCTTTGCCCCTTTTTCTACAATTTTCTAAAATTTTTTACAAGTACCTAGCAAAATTCTAAAATTTTAAATTTTCAGAACTATATAACTCCGATCTGAAATTAAATATGGACAAACCACTTACAGTTCTGAAATGCTTATAACCATTGCTTCACACCCTGTTAGGACAGATTGGCCCACAATTTGAACTTTGCCCCTTTTTCTACAATTTTCTAAAATTTTTTACAAGTACCTAGCAAAATTCTAAAATTTTCAATTTTCAGAACTATATAACTCCGATCTGAAATTAAATATGGACAAACCACTTACAGTTCTGAAATGCTTATAACCATTGCTTCACACCCTGTTAGGACAGATTGGCCCACAATTTGAACTTTGCCCCTTTTTCTACAATTTTCTAAAATTTTTTACAAGTACCTAGCAAAATTCTAAAATTTTCAATTTTCAGAACTATATAACTCCGAACTGAAATTAAATATGGACAAACCACTTACAGTTCTGAAATGCTTATAACCATTGCTTCACACCCTGTTAGGACAGATTCGCCCACAATTTGAACTTTGCCCCTTTTTCTACAATTTTCTAAAATTTTTTACAACTACCTACCAAAATTCTAAAATTTTAAATTTTCAGAACTATATAACTCCGATCTGTAATTAAATATGGACAAACCACTTACAGTTCTGAAATGCTTATAACCATGGCTTCACACCCTGTTAGGACAGATTCGCCCACAATTTGAACTTAGCCCCTTTTTCTACAATTTTCTAAAATTTTTTACAACTACCTACCAAAATTCTAAAATTTTAAATTTTCAGAACTATATAACTCCGATCTGTAATTAAATATGGACAAACCACTTACAGTTCTGAAATGCTTATAACCATGGCTTCACACCCTGTTAGGACAGATTCGCCCACAATTTGAACTTTGCCCCTTTTTCTACAATTTTCTAAAATTTTTTACAACTACCTACCAAAATTCTAAAATTTTAAATTTTCAGAACTATATACATAACTCCGATCTGTAATTAAATATGGACAAACCACTTACAGTTCTGAAATGCTTATAACCATGGCTTCACACCCTGTTAGGACAGATTCGCCCACAATTTGAACTTTGCCCCTTTTTCTACAATTTTCTAAATTTTTTTACAAGTACCTAGCAAAATTCTAAAATTTTAAATTTTTAGAACTATATAACTCCGATCTGTTATTAAATATGGACAAACCACTTACAGTTCTGAAATGCTTACAACCATGGCTTCAGACCCTGTTAGGACAGATTCGCCCACAATTTGAACTTTGCCCCTTTTTCTACAATTTTCTAAAATTTTTTACAAGTACCTAGCAAAATTCTAAAATTTTCAATTTTCAGAACTATATAACTCCGATCTGAAATTAAATATGGACAAACCACTTACAGTTCTGAAATGCTTATAACCATGGCTTTACACCCTATTAGGACAGATTCGCCCACAATTTGAACTTTGCCCCTTTTTCTACAATTTTCTAAAATTTTTTACAAGTACCTAGCAAAATTCTAAAATTTTCAATTTTCAGAACTATATAACTCCGATCTGAAATTAAATATAGACAAACCACTTACAGTTCTGAAATGCTTATAACCATGGCTTTACACCCTATTAGGACAGATTCGCCCACAATTTGAACTTTGCCCCTTTTTCTACAATTTTCTAAAATTTTTTACAAGTACCTAGCAAAATTCTAAAATTTTAAATTTTCAGAACTATGTAACTCCGATCTGAAATTAAATCTGAACAAACCTCTTACAGTTCTGAAATGCTTATAACCATGGCTTCACACCCTGTTAGGACAGATTGGCCCACAATTTGAACTTTGCCCCTTTTTCTACAATTTTCTAAAATTTTTTACAAGTACCTAGCAAAATTCTAAAATTTTCAATTTTCAGAACTATATAACTCCGATCTGAAAATAAATATGGACAAACCACTTACAGTTCTGAAATGCTTATAACCATTGCTTCACACCATGTTAGGACAGATTGGCCCACAATTTGAACTTTGCCCCTTTTTCTACAATTTTCTAAAATTTTTTACAAGTACCTAGCAAAATTCTAAAATTTTAAATTTTCAGAACTATGTAACTCCGATCTGAAATTAAATATGGACAAACCACTTACAGTTCTGAAATGCTTATAACCATTGCTTCACACCCTGTTAGGACAGATTGGCCCACAATTTGAACTTTGCCCCTTTTTCTACAATTTTCTAAAATTTTTTACAAGTACCTAGCAAAATTCTAAAATTTTCAATTTTCAGAACTATATAACATTGATCTGAAATTAAATATGGACAAACCACTTACAGCTCTGAAATGCTTATAACCATGGCTTTACACCCTATTAGGACAGATTCGCCCACAATTTGAACTTTGCCCCTTTTTCTACAATTTTCTAAAATTTTTAACAAGTACCTAGCAAAATTCTAAAATTTTTAATTTTCAGAACTATATAACTCCGATCTGAAATTAAATATGGACAAACCACTTACAGTTCTGAAATGCTTATAACCATTGCTTCACACCCTGTTAGGACAGATTGGCCCACAATTTGAACTTTGCCCCTTTTTCTACAATTTTCTAAAATTTTTTACAAGTACCTAGCAAAATTCTAAAATTTTCAATTTTCAGAACTATATAACTCCGATCTGAAATTAAATATGGACAAACCACTTACAGTTCTGAAATGCTTATAACCATTGCTTCACACCCTGTTAGGACAGATTTGCCCACAATTTAAACTTTGCCCCTTTTTCTACAATTTTCTAAAATTTTTTACAAGTACCTAGCAAAATTCTAAAATTTTTAATTTTCAGAACTATATAACTCCGATCTGAAATTAAATATGGACAAACCACTTACAGTTCTGAAATGCTTATAACCATGGCTTTACACCCTATTAGGACAGATTCGCCCACAATTTGAACTTTGCCCCTTTTTCTACAATTTTCTAAAATTTTTTACAAGTACCTAGCAAAATTCTAAAATTTTAAATTTTCAGAACTATGTAACTCCGATCTGAAATTAAATCTGAACAAACCTCTTACAGTTCTGAAATGCTTATAACCATGGCTTCACACCCTGTTAGGACAGATTGGCCCACAATTTGAACTTTGCCCCTTTTTCTACAATTTTCTAAAATTTTTTACAAGTACCTAGCAAAATTCTAAAATTTTCAATTTTCAGAACTATATAACTCCGATCTGAAATTAAATATGGACAAACCACTTACAGTTCTGAAATGCTTATAACCATTGCTTCACACCCTGTTAGGACAGATTTGCCCACAATTTAAACTTTGCCCCTTTTTCTACAATTTTCTAAAATTTTTTACAAGTACCTAGCAAAATTCTAAAATTTTTAATTTTCAGAACTATATAACTCCGATCTGAAATTAAATATGGACAAACCACTTACAGTTCTGAAATGCTTATAACCATTGCTTCACACCCTGTTAGGACAGATTGGCCCACAATTTGAACTTTGCCCCTTTTTCTACAATTTTCTAAAATTTTTTACAAGTACCTAGCAAAATTCTAAAATTTTCAATTTTCAGAACTATATAACTCCGATCTGAAATTAAATATGGACAAACCACTTACAGTTCTGAAATGCTTATAACCATTGCTTCACACCCTGTTAGGACAGATTTGCCCACAATTTAAACTTTGCCCCTTTTTCTACAATTTTCTAAAATTTTTTACAAGTACCTAGCAAAATTCTAAAATTTTTAATTTTCAGAACTATATAACTCCGATCTGAAATTAAATATGGACAAACCACTTACAGTTCTGAAATGCTTATAACCATTGCTTCACACCCTGTTAGGACAGATTTGCCCACAATTTAAACTTTGCCCCTTTTTCTACAATTTTCTAAAATTTTTTACAAGTACCTAGCAAAATTCTAAAATTTTTAATTTTCAGAACTATATAACTCCGATCTGAAATTAAATATGGACAAACCACTTACAGTTCTGAAATGCTTATAACCATGGCTTTACACCCTATTAGGACAGATTCGCCCACAATTTGAACTTTGCCCCTTTTTCTACAATTTTCTAAAATTTTTTACAAGTACCTAGCAAAATTCTAAAATTTTAAATTTTCAGAACTATGTAACTCCGATCTGAAATTAAATCTGAACAAACCTCTTACAGTTCTGAAATGCTTATAACCATGGCTTCACACCCTGTTAGGACAGATTGGCCCACAATTTGAACTTTGCCCCTTTTTCTACAATTTTCTAAAATTTTTTACAAGTACCTAGCAAAATTCTAAAATTTTCAATTTTCAGAACTATATAACTCCGATCTGAAATTAAATATGGACAAACCACTTACAGTTCTGAAATGCTTATAACCATTGCTTCACACCCTGTTAGGACAGATTTGCCCACAATTTAAACTTTGCCCCTTTTTCTACAATTTTCTAAAATTTTTTACAAGTACCTAGCAAAATTCTAAAATTTTTAATTTTCAGAACTATATAACTCCGATCTGAAATTAAATATGGACAAACCACTTACAGTTCTGAAATGCTTATAACCATTGCTTCACACCCTGTTAGGACAGATTGGCCCACAATTTGAACTTTGCCCCTTTTTCTACAATTTTCTAAAATTTTTTACAAGTACCTAGCAAAATTCTAAAATTTTCAATTTTCAGAACTATATAACTCCGATCTGAAATTAAATATGGACAAACCACTTACAGTTCTGAAATGCTTATAACCATTGCTTCACACCCTGTTAGGACAGATTTGCCCACAATTTAAACTTTGCCCCTTTTTCTACAATTTTCTAAAATTTTTTACAAGTACCTAGCAAAATTCTAAAATTTTTAATTTTCAGAACTATATAACTCCGATCTGAAATTAAATATGGACAAACCACTTACAGTTCTGAAATGCTTATAACCATGGCTTTACACCCTATTAGGACAGATTCGCCCACAATTTGAACTTTGCCCCTTTTTCTACAATTTTCTAAAATTTTTTACAAGTACCTAGCAAAATTCTAAAATTTTAAATTTTCAGAACTATGTAACTCCGATCTGAAATTAAATCTGAACAAACCTCTTACAGTTCTGAAATGCTTATAACCATGGCTTCACACCCTGTTAGGACAGATTGGCCCACAATTTGAACTTTGCCCCTTTTTCTACAATTTTCTAAAATTTTTTACAAGTACCTAGCAAAATTCTAAAATTTTCAATTTTCAGAACTATATAACTCCGATCTGAAATTAAATATGGACAAACCACTTACAGTTCTGAAATGCTTATAACCATTGCTTCACACCCTGTTAGGACAGATTTGCCCACAATTTAAACTTTGCCCCTTTTTCTACAATTTTCTAAAATTTTTTACAAGTACCTAGCAAAATTCTAAAATTTTTAATTTTCAGAACTATATAACTCCGATCTGAAATTAAATATGGACAAACCACTTACAGTTCTGAAATGCTTATAACCATGGCTTTACACCCTATTAGGACAGATTCGCCCACAATTTGAACTTTGCCCCTTTTTCTACAATTTTCTAAAATTTTTTACAAGTACCTAGCAAAATTCTAAAATTTTCAATTTTCAGAACTATATAACTCCGATCTGAAATTAAATATGGACAAACCACTTACAGTTCTGAAATGCTTATAACCATGGCTTTACACCCTATTAGGACAGATTCGCCCACAATTTGAACTTTGCCCCTTTTTCTACAATTTTCTAAAATTTTTTACAAGTACCTAGCAAAATTCTAAAATTTTAAATTTTCAGAACTATGTAACTCCGATCTGAAATTAAATCTGAACAAACCTCTTACAGTTCTGAAATGCTTATAACCATGGCTTCACACCCTGTTAGGACAGATTGGCCCACAATTTGAACTTTGCCCCTTTTTCTACAATTTTCTAAAATTTTTTACAAGTACCTAGCAAAATTCTAAAATTTTCAATTTTCAGAACTATATAACTCCGATCTGAAAATAAATATGGACAAACCACTTACAGTTCTGAAATGCTTATAACCATTGCTTCACACCATGTTAGGACAGATTGGCCCACAATTTGAACTTTGCCCCTTTTTCTACAATTTTCTAAAATTTTTTACAAGTACCTAGCAAAATTCTAAAATTTTAAATTTTCAGAACTATGTAACTCCGATCTGAAATTAAATATGGACAAACCACTTACAGTTCTGAAATGCTTATAACCATTGCTTCACACCCTGTTAGGACAGATTGGCCCACAATTTGAACTTTGCCCCTTTTTCTACAATTTTCTAAAATTTTTTACAAGTACCTAGCAAAATTCTAAAATTTTCAATTTTCAGAACTATATAACTCCGATCTGAAATTAAATATGGACAAACCACTTACAGTTCTGAAATGCTTATAACCATTGCTTCACACCCTGTTAGGACAGATTGGCCCACAATTTGAACTTTGCCCCTTTTTCTACAATTTTCTAAAATTTTTTACAAGTACCTAGCAAAATTCTAAAATTTTCAATTTTCAGAACTATATAACTCCGATCTGAAATTAAATATGGACAAACCACTTACAGTTCTTTGCCCCTTTTTCTACAATTTTCTAAAATTTTTTACAAGTACCTAGCAAAATTCTAAAATTTTAAATTTTCAGAACTATATAACTCCGATCTGAAATTAAATATGGACAAACCACTTACAGTTCTGAAATGCTTATAACCATTGCTTCACACCCTGTTAGGACAGATTGGCCCACAATTTGAACTTTGCCCCTTTTTCTACAATTTTCTAAAATTTTTTACAAGTACCTAGCAAAATTCTAAAATTTTAAATTTTCAGAACTATATAACTCCGATCTGAAATTAAATATGGACAAACCACTTACAGTTCTGAAATGCTTATAACCATGGCTTTACACCCTATTAGGACAGATTCGCCCACAATTTGAACTTTGCCCCTTTTTCTACAATTTTCTAAAATTTTTAACAAGTACCTAGCAAAATTCTAAAATTTTTAATTTTCAGAACTATATAACTCCGATCTGAAATTAAATATGGACAAACCACTTACAGTTCTGAAATGCTTATAACCATGGCTTTACACCCTATTAGGACAGATTCGCCCACAATTTGAACTTTGCCCCTTTTTCTACAATTTTCTAAAATTTTTAACAAGTACCTAGCAAAATTCTAAAATTTTTAATTTTCAGAACTATATAACTCCGATCTGAAATTAAATATGGACAAACCACTTACAGTTCTGAAATGCTTATAACCATTGCTTCACACCCTGTTTGGACAGATTGGCCCACAATTTGAACTTTGCCCCTTTTTCTACAATTTTCTAAAATTTTTAACAAGTACCTAGCAAAATTCTAAAATTTTTAATTTTCAGAACTATATAACTCCGATCTGAAATTAAATATGGACAAACCACTTACAGTTCTGAAATGCTTATAACCATGGCTTTACACCCTATTAGGACAGATTCGCCCACAATTTGAACTTTGCCCCTTTTTCTACAATTTTCTAAAATTTTTAACAAGTACCTAGCAAAATTCTAAAATTTTTAATTTTCAGAACTATATAACTCCGATCTGAAATTAAATATGGACAAACCACTTACAGTTCTGAAATGCTTATAACCATTGCTTCACACCCTGTTTGGACAGATTGGCCCACAATTTGAACTTTGCCCCTTTTTCTACAATTTTCTAAAATTTTTTACAAGTACCTAGCAAAATTCTAAAATTTTCAATTTTCAGAACTATATAACTCCGATCTGAAATTAAATATGGACAAACCACTTACAGTTCTGAAATGCTTATAACCATTGCTTCACACCCTGTTAGGACAGATTGGCCCACAATTTGAACTTTGCCCCTTTTTCTACAATTTTCTAAAATTTTTTACAAGTACCTAGCAAAATTCTAAAATTTTCAATTTTCAGAACTATATAACTCCGATCTGAAATTAAATATGGACAAACCACTTACAGTTCTGAAATGCTTATAACCATTGCTTCACACCCTGTTAGGACAGATTGGCCCACAATTTGAACTTTGCCCCTTTTTCTACAATTTTCTAAAATTTTTTACAAGTACCTAGCAAAATTCTAAAATTTTCAATTTTCAGAACTATATAACTCCGATCTGAAATTAAATATGGACAAACCACTTACAGTTCTGAAATGCTTATAACCATTGCTTCACACCCTGTTAGGACAGATTTGCCCACAATTTAAACTTTGCCCCTTTTTCTACAATTTTCTAAAATTTTTTACAAGTAAAATTCTAAAATTTTCAATTTTCAGAACTATATAACTCCGATTTGAAATTAAATATGGACAAACCACTTACAGTTCTGAAATGCTTATAACCATGGCTTTACACCCTATTAGGACAGATTCGCCCACAATTTGAACTTTGCCCCTTTTTCTACAATTTTCTAAAATTTTTTACAAGTACCTAGCAAAATTCTAAAATTTAAAATTTTCAGAACTATGTAACTCCGATCTGAAATTAAATATGGACAAACCACTTACAGTTCTGAAATGCTTATAACCATTGCTCCACACCCTGTTAGGACAGATTGGCCCACAATTTGAACTTTGCCCCTTTTTCTACAATTTTCTAAAATTTTTTACAAGTACCTAGCAAAATTCTAAAATTTAAAATTTTCAGAACTATGTAACTCCGATCTGAAATTAAATATGGACAAACCACTTACAGTTCTGAAATGCTTATAACCATTGCTCCACACCCTGTTAGGACAGATTGGCCCACAATTTGAACTTTGCCCCTTTTTCTACAATTTTCTAAAATTTTTTACAAGTACCTAGCAAAATTCTAAAATTTTCAATTTTCAGAACTATATAACTCCGATCTGAAATTAAATATGGACAAACCACTTACAGTTCTGAAATGCTTATAACCATTGCTTCACACCCTGTTAGGACAGATTTGCCCACAATTTAAACTTTGCCCCTTTTTCTACAATTTTCTAAAATTTTTTACAAGTAAAATTCTAAAATTTTCAATTTTCAGAACTATATAACTCCGATTTGAAATTAAATATGGACAAACCACTTACAGTTCTGAAATGCTTATAACCATGGCTTTACACCCTATTAGGACAGATTCGCCCACAATTTGAACTTTGCCCCTTTTTCTACAATTTTCTAAAAATTTTTACAAGTACATACCTAGCAAAATTCTAAAATTTAAAATTTTCAGAACTATGTAACTCCGATCTGAAATTAAATCTGAACAAACCTCTTACAGTTCTGAAATGCTTATAACCATGGCTTCACACCCTGTTAGGACAGATTGGCCCACAATTTGAACTTTGCCCCTTTTTCTACAATTTTCTAAAATTTTTTACAAGTACCTAGCAAAATTCTAAAATTTTCAATTTTCAGAACTATATAACTCCGATCTGAAATTAAATATGGACAAACCACTTACAGTTCTGAAATGCTTATAACCATTGCTTCACACCCTGTTAAGACAGATTGGCCCACAATTTGAACTTTGCCCCTTTTTCTACAATTTTCTAAAATTTTTTACAAGTACCTAGCAAAATTCTAAAATTTTCAATTTTCAGAACTATATAACTCCGATCTGAAATTAAATATGGACAAACCACTTACAGTTCTGAAATGCTTATAACCATTGCTTCACACCCTGTTAGGACAGATTTGCCCACAATTTGAACTTTGCCCCTTTTTCTACAATTTTCTAAAATTTTTTACAAGTACCTAGCAAAATTCTAAAATTTTCAATTTTCAGAACTATATAACTCCGATCTGAAATTAAATATGGACAAACCACTTACAGTTCTGAAATGCTTATAACCATTGCTTCACACCCTGTTAGGACAGATTGGCCCACAATTTGAACTTTGCCCCTTTTTCTACAATTTTCTAAAATTTTTTACAAGTACCTAGCAAAATTCTAAAATTTTCAATTTTCAGAACTATATAACTCCGATCTGAAATTAAATATGGACAAACCACTTACAGTTCTGAAATGCTTATAACCATTGCTTCACACCCTGTTAGGACAGATTTGCCCACAATTTGAACTTTGCCCCTTTTTCTACAATTTTCTAAAATTTTTTACAAGTACCTAGCAAAATTCTAAAATTTTCAATTTTCAGAACTATATAACTCCGATCTGAAATTAAATATGGACAAACCACTTACAGTTCTGAAATGCTTATAACCATTGCTTCACACCCTGTTAGGACAGATTGGCCCACAATTTGAACTTTGCCCCTTTTTCTACAATTTTCTAAAATTTTTTACAAGTACCTAGCAAAATTCTAAAATTTTCAATTTTCAGAACTATATAACTCCGATCTGAAATTAAATATGGACAAACCACTTACAGTTCTGAAATGCTTATAACCATTGCTTCACACCCTGTTAGGACAGATTTGCCCACAATTTGAACTTTGCCCCTTTTTCTACAATTTTCTAAAATTTTTTACAAGTACCTAGCAAAATTCTAAAATTTTCAATTTTCAGAACTATATAACTCCGATCTGAAATTAAATATGGACAAACCACTTACAGTTCTGAAATGCTTATAACCATTGCTTCACACCCTGTTAGGACAGATTGGCCCACAATTTGAACTTTGCCCCTTTTTCTACAATTTTCTAAAATTTTTTACAAGTACCTAGCAAAATTCTAAAATTTTCAATTTTCAGAACTATATAACTCCGATCTGAAATTAAATATGGACAAACCACTTACAGTTCTGAAATGCTTATAACCATTGCTTCACACCCTGTTAGGACAGATTGGCCCACAATTTGAACTTTGCCCCTTTTTCTACAATTTTCTAAAATTTTTTACAAGTACCTAGCAAAATTCTAAAATTTTCAATTTTCAGAACTATATAACTCCGATCTGAAATTAAATATGGACAAACCACTTACAGTTCTGAAATGCTTATAACCATTGCTTCACACCCTGTTAGGACAGATTGGCCCACAATTTGAACTTTGCCCCTTTTTCTACAATTTTCTAAAATTTTTTACAAGTACCTAGCAAAATTCTAAAATTTTCAATTTTCAGAACTATATAACTCCGATCTGAAATTAAATATGGACAAACCACTTACAGTTCTGAAATGCTTATAACCATTGCTTCACACCCTGTTAGGACAGATTGGCCCACAATTTGAACTTTGCCCCTTTTTCTACAATTTTCTAAAATTTTTTACAAGTACCTAGCAAAATTCTAAAATTTTCAATTTTCAGAACTATATAACTCCGATCTGAAATTAAATATGGACAAACCACTTACAGTTCTGAAATGCTTATAACCATTGCTTCACACCCTGTTAGGACAGATTGGCCCACAATTTGAACTTTGCCCCTTTTTCTACAATTTTCTAAAATTTTTTACAAGTACCTAGCAAAATTCTAAAATTTTCAATTTTCAGAACTATATAACTCCGATCTGAAATTAAATATGGACAAACCACTTACAGTTCTGAAATGCTTATAACCATTGCTTCACACCCTGTTAGGACAGATTGGCCCACAATTTGAACTTTGCCCCTTTTTCTACAATTTTCTAAAATTTTTTACAAGTACCTAGCAAAATTCTAAAATTTCAATTTTCAGAACTATATAACTCCGATCTGAAATTAAATATGGACAAACCACTTACAGTTCTGAAATGCTTATAACCATTGCTTCACACCCTGTTAGGACAGATTGGCCCACAATTTGAACTTTGCCCCTTTTTCTACAATTTTCTAAAATTTTTTACAAGTACCTAGCAAAATTCTAAAATTTTCAATTTTCAGAACTATATAACTCCGATCTGAAATTAAATATGGACAAACCACTTACAGTTCTGAAATGCTTATAACCATTGCTTCACACCCTGTTAGGACAGATTGGCCCACAATTTGAACTTTGCCCCTTTTTCTACAATTTTCTAAAATTTTTTACAAGTACCTAGCAAAATTCTAAAATTTTCAATTTTCAGAACTATATAACTCCGATCTGAAATTAAATATGGACAAACCACTTACAGTTCTGAAATGCTTATAACCATTGCTTCACACCCTGTTAGGACAGATTGGCCCACAATTTGAACTTTGCCCCTTTTTCTACAATTTTCTAAAATTTTTTACAAGTACCTAGCAAAATTCTAAAATTTTCAATTTTCAGAACTATATAACTCCGATCTGAAATTAAATATGGACAAACCACTTACAGTTCTGAAATGCTTATAACCATTGCTTCACACCCTGTTAGGACAGATTGGCCCACAATTTGAACTTTGCCCCTTTTTCTACAATTTTCTAAAATTTTTTACAAGTACCTAGCAAAATTCTAAAATTTTCAATTTTCAGAACTATATAACTCCGATCTGAAATTAAATATGGACAAACCACTTACAGTTCTGAAATGCTTATAACCATTGCTTCACACCCTGTTAGGACAGATTGGCCCACAATTTGAACTTTGCCCCTTTTTCTACAATTTTCTAAAATTTTTTACAAGTACCTAGCAAAATTCTAAAATTTTCAATTTTCAGAACTATATAACTCCGATCTGAAATTAAATATGGACAAACCACTTACAGTTCTGAAATGCTTATAACCATTGCTTCACACCCTGTTAGGACAGATTGGCCCACAATTTGAACTTTGCCCCTTTTTCTACAATTTTCTAAAATTTTTTACAAGTACCTAGCAAAATTCTAAAATTTTCAATTTTCAGAACTATATAACTCCGATCTGAAATTAAATATGGACAAACCACTTACAGTTCTGAAATGCTTATAACCATTGCTTCACACCCTGTTAGGACAGATTGGCCCACAATTTGAACTTTGCCCCTTTTTCTACAATTTTCTAAAATTTTTTACAAGTACCTAGCAAAATTCTAAAATTTTCAATTTTCAGAACTATATAACTCCGATCTGAAATTAAATATGGACAAACCACTTACAGTTCTGAAATGCTTATAACCATTGCTTCACACCCTGTTAGGACAGATTGGCCCACAATTTGAACTTTGCCCCTTTTTCTACAATTTTCTAAAATTTTTACAAGTACCTAGCAAAATTCTAAAATTTTCAATTTTCAGAACTATATAACTCCGATCTGAAATTAAATATGGACAAACCACTTACAGTTCTGAAATGCTTATAACCATTGCTTCACACCCTGTTAGGACAGATTGGCCCACAATTTGAACTTTGCCCCTTTTTCTACAATTTTCTAAAATTTTTTACAAGTACCTAGCAAAATTCTAAAATTTTCAATTTTCAGAACTATATAACTCCGATCTGAAATTAAATATGGACAAACCACTTACAGTTCTGAAATGCTTATAACCATTGCTTCACACCCTGTTAGGACAGATTGGCCCACAATTTGAACTTTGCCCCTTTTTCTACAATTTTCTAAAATTTTTTACAAGTACCTAGCAAAATTCTAAAATTTTCAATTTTCAGAACTATATAACTCCGATCTGAAATTAAATATGGACAAACCACTTACAGTTCTGAAATGCTTATAACCATTGCTTCACACCCTGTTAGGACAGATTGGCCCACAATTTGAACTTTGCCCCTTTTTCTACAATTTTCTAAAATTTTTTACAAGTACCTAGCAAAATTCTAAAATTTTCAATTTTCAGAACTATATAACTCCGATCTGAAATTAAATATGGACAAACCACTTACAGTTCTGAAATGCTTATAACCATTGCTTCACACCCTGTTAGGACAGATTGGCCCACAATTTGAACTTTGCCCCTTTTTCTACAATTTTCTAAAATTTTTTACAAGTACCTAGCAAAATTCTAAAATTTTCAATTTTCAGAACTATATAACTCCGATCTGAAATTAAATATGGACAAACCACTTACAGTTCTGAAATGCTTATAACCATTGCTTCACACCCTGTTAGGACAGATTTGCCCACAATTTGAACTTTGCCCCTTTTTCTACAATTTTCTAAAATTTTTTACAAGTACCTAGCAAAATTCTAAAATTTTCAATTTTCAGAACTATATAACTCCGATCTGAAATTAAATATGGACAAACCACTTACAGTTCTGAAATGCTTATAACCATTGCTTCACACCCTGTTAGGACAGATTGGCCCACAATTTGAACTTTGCCCCTTTTTCTACAATTTTCTAAAATTTTTTACAAGTACCTAGCAAAATTCTAAAATTTTCAATTTTCAGAACTATATAACTCCGATCTGAAATTAAATATGGACAAACCACTTACAGTTCTGAAATGCTTATAACCATTGCTTCACACCCTGTTAGGACAGATTTGCCCACAATTTGAACTTTGCCCCTTTTTCTACAATTTTCTAAAATTTTTTACAAGTACCTAGCAAAATTCTAAAATTTTCAATTTTCAGAACTATATAACTCCGATCTGAAATTAAATATGGACAAACCACTTACAGTTCTGAAATGCTTATAACCATTGCTTCACACCCTGTTAGGACAGATTGGCCCACAATTTGAACTTTGCCCCTTTTTCTACAATTTTCTAAAATTTTTTACAAGTACCTAGCAAAATTCTAAAATTTTCAATTTTCAGAACTATATAACTCCGATCTGAAATTAAATATGGACAAACCACTTACAGTTCTGAAATGCTTATAACCATTGCTTCACACCCTGTTAGGACAGATTGGCCCACAATTTGAACTTTGCCCCTTTTTCTACAATTTTCTAAAATTTTTTACAAGTACCTAGCAAAATTCTAAAATTTTCAATTTTCAGAACTATATAACTCCGATCTGAAATTAAATATGGACAAACCACTTACAGTTCTGAAATGCTTATAACCATTGCTTCACACCCTGTTAGGACAGATTGGCCCACAATTTGAACTTTGCCCCTTTTTCTACAATTTTCTAAAATTTTTTACAAGTACCTAGCAAAATTCTAAAATTTTCAATTTTCAGAACTATGTAACTCCGATCTGAAATTAAATCTGAACAAACCTCTTACAGTTCTGAAATGCTTATAACCATAGCTTCACACCCTGTTAGGACAGATTCGCCCACAATTTGAACTTTGCCCCTTTTTCTACAATTTTCTAAAATTTTTTACAAGTACCTAGCAAAATTCTAAAATTTTCAATTTTCAGAACTATATAACTCCGATCTGAAATTAAATATGGACAAACCACTTACAGTTCTGAAATGCTTATAACCATGGCTTTACACCCTATTAGGACAGATTCGCCCACAATTTGAACTTTGCCCCTTTTTCTACAATTTTCTAAAATTTTTTACAAGTACCTAGCAAAATTCTAAAATTTTAAATTTTCAGAATTATGTAACTCCGATCTGAAATTAAATCTGAACAAACCTCTTACAGTTCTGAAATGCTTATAACCATAGCTTCACACCCTGTTAGGACAGATTGGCCCACAATTTGAACTTTGCCCCTTTTTCTACAATTTTCTAAAATTTTTTACAAGTACCTAGCAAAATTCTAAAATTTTCAATTTTCAGAACTATATAACTCCGATCTGAAATTAAATATGGACAAACCACTTACAGTTCTGAAATGCTTATAACCATTGCTTCACACCCTGTTAGGACAGATTGGCCCACAATTTGAACTTTGCCCCTTTTTCTACAATTTTCTAAAATTTTTTACAAGTACCTAGCAAAATTCTAAAATTTTAAATTTTCAGAACTATATAACTCCGATCTGAAATTAAATATGGACAAACAACTTACAGTTCTGAAATGCTTATAACCATTGCTTCACACCCTGTTAGGACAGATTGGTCCACAATTTGAACTTTGCCCCTTTTTCTACAATTTTCTAAATTTTTTTACAAGTACCTAGCAAAATTCTAAAATTTTCAATTTTCAGAACTATATAACTCCGAACTGAAATTAAATATGGACAAACCACTTACAGTTCTGAAATGCTTATAACCATGGCTTTACACCCTATTAGGACAGATTCGCCCACAATTTGAACTTTGCCCCTTTTTCTACAATTTTCTAAAATTTTTAACAAGTCCTAGCAAAATTCTAAAATTTTTAATATTCAGAACTATATAACTCCGATCCGAAATTAAATATGGACAAACCACTTACAGTTCTGAAATGCTTCTAACCATGGCTTTACACCCTATTAGGACAGATTCGCCCACAATTTGAACTTTGCCCCTTTTTCTACAATTTTCTAAAATTTTTTACAAGTACCTAGCAAAATTCTAAAATTTTCAATTTTCAGAACTATATAACTTTGATCTGAAATTAAATATGGACAAACCACTTACAGTTCTGAAATGCTTATAACCATGGCTTTACACCCTATTAGGACAGATTCGCCCACAATTTGAACTTTGCCCCTTTTTCTACAATTTTCTAAAATTTTTTACAAGTACCTAGCAAAATTCTAAAATTTAAAATTTTCAGAACTATGTAACTCCGATCTGAAATTAAATATGGACAAACCACTTACAGTTCTGAAATGCTTATAACCATTGCTCCACACCCTGTTAGGACAGATTGGCCCACAATTTGAACTTTGCCCCTTTTTCTACAATTTTCTAAAATTTTTTACAAGTACCTAGCAAAATTCTAAAATTTAAAATTTTCAGAACTATGTAACTCCGATCTGAAATTAAATATGGACAAACCACTTACAGTTCTGAAATGCTTATAACCATTGCTCCACACCCTGTTAGGACAGATTGGCCCACAATTTGAACTTTGCCCCTTTTTCTACAATTTTCTAAAATTTTTTACAAGTACCTAGCAAAATTCTAAAATTTTCAATTTTCAGAACTATATAACTCCGATCTGAAATTAAATATGGACAAACCACTTACAGTTCTGAAATGCTTATAACCATTGCTTCACACCCTGTTAGGACAGATTTGCCCACAATTTAAACTTTGCCCCTTTTTCTACAATTTTCTAAAATTTTTTACAAGTAAAATTCTAAAATTTTCAATTTTCAGAACTATATAACTCCGATTTGAAATTAAATATGGACAAACCACTTACAGTTCTGAAATGCTTATAACCATGGCTTTACACCCTATTAGGACAGATTCGCCCACAATTTGAACTTTGCCCCTTTTTCTACAATTTTCTAAAAATTTTTACAAGTACATACCTAGCAAAATTCTAAAATTTAAAATTTTCAGAACTATGTAACTCCGATCTGAAATTAAATCTGAACAAACCTCTTACAGTTCTGAAATGCTTATAACCATGGCTTCACACCCTGTTAGGACAGATTGGCCCACAATTTGAACTTTGCCCCTTTTTCTACAATTTTCTAAAATTTTTTACAAGTACCTAGCAAAATTCTAAAATTTTCAATTTTCAGAACTATATAACTCCGATCTGAAATTAAATATGGACAAACCACTTACAGTTCTGAAATGCTTATAACCATTGCTTCACACCCTGTTAAGACAGATTGGCCCACAATTTGAACTTTGCCCCTTTTTCTACAATTTTCTAAAATTTTTTACAAGTACCTAGCAAAATTCTAAAATTTTCAATTTTCAGAACTATATAACTCCGATCTGAAATTAAATATGGACAAACCACTTACAGTTCTGAAATGCTTATAACCATTGCTTCACACCCTGTTAGGACAGATTTGCCCACAATTTGAACTTTGCCCCTTTTTCTACAATTTTCTAAAATTTTTTACAAGTACCTAGCAAAATTCTAAAATTTTCAATTTTCAGAACTATATAACTCCGATCTGAAATTAAATATGGACAAACCACTTACAGTTCTGAAATGCTTATAACCATTGCTTCACACCCTGTTAGGACAGATTGGCCCACAATTTGAACTTTGCCCCTTTTTCTACAATTTTCTAAAATTTTTTACAAGTACCTAGCAAAATTCTAAAATTTTCAATTTTCAGAACTATATAACTCCGATCTGAAATTAAATATGGACAAACCACTTACAGTTCTGAAATGCTTATAACCATTGCTTCACACCCTGTTAGGACAGATTTGCCCACAATTTGAACTTTGCCCCTTTTTCTACAATTTTCTAAAATTTTTTACAAGTACCTAGCAAAATTCTAAAATTTTCAATTTTCAGAACTATATAACTCCGATCTGAAATTAAATATGGACAAACCACTTACAGTTCTGAAATGCTTATAACCATTGCTTCACACCCTGTTAGGACAGATTGGCCCACAATTTGAACTTTGCCCCTTTTTCTACAATTTTCTAAAATTTTTTACAAGTACCTAGCAAAATTCTAAAATTTTCAATTTTCAGAACTATATAACTCCGATCTGAAATTAAATATGGACAAACCACTTACAGTTCTGAAATGCTTATAACCATTGCTTCACACCCTGTTAGGACAGATTTGCCCACAATTTGAACTTTGCCCCTTTTTCTACAATTTTCTAAAATTTTTTACAAGTACCTAGCAAAATTCTAAAATTTTCAATTTTCAGAACTATATAACTCCGATCTGAAATTAAATATGGACAAACCACTTACAGTTCTGAAATGCTTATAACCATTGCTTCACACCCTGTTAGGACAGATTGGCCCACAATTTGAACTTTGCCCCTTTTTCTACAATTTTCTAAAATTTTTTACAAGTACCTAGCAAAATTCTAAAATTTTCAATTTTCAGAACTATATAACTCCGATCTGAAATTAAATATGGACAAACCACTTACAGTTCTGAAATGCTTATAACCATTGCTTCACACCCTGTTAGGACAGATTGGCCCACAATTTGAACTTTGCCCCTTTTTCTACAATTTTCTAAAATTTTTTACAAGTACCTAGCAAAATTCTAAAATTTTCAATTTTCAGAACTATATAACTCCGATCTGAAATTAAATATGGACAAACCACTTACAGTTCTGAAATGCTTATAACCATTGCTTCACACCCTGTTAGGACAGATTGGCCCACAATTTGAACTTTGCCCCTTTTTCTACAATTTTCTAAAATTTTTTACAAGTACCTAGCAAAATTCTAAAATTTTCAATTTTCAGAACTATATTACTCCGATCTGAAATTAAATATGGACAAACCACTTACAGTTCTGAAATGCTTATAACCATTGCTTCACACCCTGTTAGGACAGATTGGCCCACAATTTGAACTTTGCCCCTTTTTCTACAATTTTCTAAAATTTTTTACAAGTACCTAGCAAAATTCTAAAATTTTCAATTTTCAGAACTATATAACTCCGATCTGAAATTAAATATGGACAAACCACTTACAGTTCTGAAATGCTTATAACCATTGCTTCACACCCTGTTAGGACAGATTGGCCCACAATTTGAACTTTGCCCCTTTTTCTACAATTTTCTAAAATTTTTTACAAGTACCTAGCAAAATTCTAAAATTTTCAATTTTCAGAACTATATAACTCCGATCTGAAATTAAATATGGACAAACCACTTACAGTTCTGAAATGCTTATAACCATTGCTTCACACCCTGTTAGGACAGATTGGCCCACAATTTGAACTTTGCCCCTTTTTCTACAATTTTCTAAAATTTTTTACAAGTACCTAGCAAAATTCTAAAATTTTCAATTTTCAGAACTATATAACTCCGATCTGAAATTAAATATGGACAAACCACTTACAGTTCTGAAATGCTTATAACCATTGCTTCACACCCTGTTAGGACAGATTGGCCCACAATTTGAACTTTGCCCCTTTTTCTACAATTTTCTAAAATTTTTTACAAGTACCTAGCAAAATTCTAAAATTTTCAATTTTCAGAACTATATAACTCCGATCTGAAATTAAATATGGACAAACCACTTACAGTTCTGAAATGCTTATAACCATTGCTTCACACCCTGTTAGGACAGATTTGCCCACAATTTGAACTTTGCCCCTTTTTCTACAATTTTCTAAAATTTTTTACAAGTACCTAGCAAAATTCTAAAATTTTCAATTTTCAGAACTATATAACTCCGATCTGAAATTAAATATGGACAAACCACTTACAGTTCTGAAATGCTTATAACCATTGCTTCACACCCTGTTAGGACAGATTGGCCCACAATTTGAACTTTGCCCCTTTTTCTACAATTTTCTAAAATTTTTTACAAGTACCTAGCAAAATTCTAAAATTTTCAATTTTCAGAACTATATAACTCCGATCTGAAATTAAATATGGACAAACCACTTACAGTTCTGAAATGCTTATAACCATTGCTTCACACCCTGTTAGGACAGATTGGCCCACAATTTGAACTTTGCCCCTTTTTCTACAATTTTCTAAAATTTTTTACAAGTACCTAGCAAAATTCTAAAATTTTCAATTTTCAGAACTATATAACTCCGATCTGAAATTAAATATGGACAAACCACTTACAGTTCTGAAATGCTTATAACCATTGCTTCACACCCTGTTAGGACAGATTTGCCCACAATTTGAACTTTGCCCCTTTTTCTACAATTTTCTAAAATTTTTTACAAGTACCTAGCAAAATTCTAAAATTTTCAATTTTCAGAACTATATAACTCCGATCTGAAATTAAATATGGACAAACCACTTACAGTTCTGAAATGCTTATAACCATTGCTTCACACCCTGTTAGGACAGATTGGCCCACAATTTGAACTTTGCCCCTTTTTCTACAATTTTCTAAAATTTTTTACAAGTACCTAGCAAAATTCTAAAATTTTCAATTTTCAGAACTATATAACTCCGATCTGAAATTAAATATGGACAAACCACTTACAGTTCTGAAATGCTTATAACCATTGCTTCACACCCTGTTAGGACAGATTGGCCCACAATTTGAACTTTGCCCCTTTTTCTACAATTTTCTAAAATTTTTTACAAGTACCTAGCAAAATTCTAAAATTTTCAATTTTCAGAACTATATAACTCCGATCTGAAATTAAATATGGACAAACCACTTACAGTTCTGAAATGCTTATAACCATTGCTTCACACCCTGTTAGGACAGATTGGCCCACAATTTGAACTTTGCCCCTTTTTCTACAATTTTCTAAAATTTTTTACAAGTACCTAGCAAAATTCTAAAATTTTCAATTTTCAGAACTATATAACTCCGATCTGAAATTAAATATGGACAAACCACTTACAGTTCTGAAATGCTTATAACCATTGCTTCACACCCTGTTAGGACAGATTGGCCCACAATTTGAACTTTGCCCCTTTTTCTACAATTTTCTAAAATTTTTTACAAGTACCTAGCAAAATTCTAAAATTTTCAATTTTCAGAACTATATAACTCCGATCTGAAATTAAATATGGACAAACCACTTACAGTTCTGAAATGCTTATAACCATTGCTTCACACCCTGTTAGGACAGATTGGCCCACAATTTGAACTTTGCCCCTTTTTCTACAATTTTCTAAAATTTTTTACAAGTACCTAGCAAAATTCTAAAATTTTCAATTTTCAGAACTATATAACTCCGATCTGAAATTAAATATGGACAAACCACTTACAGTTCTGAAATGCTTATAACCATTGCTTCACACCCTGTTAGGACAGATTGGCCCACAATTTGAACTTTGCCCCTTTTTCTACAATTTTCTAAAATTTTTTACAAGTACCTAGCAAAATTCTAAAATTTTCAATTTTCAGAACTATATAACTCCGATCTGAAATTAAATATGGACAAACCACTTACAGTTCTGAAATGCTTATAACCATTGCTTCACACCCTGTTAGGACAGATTGGCCCACAATTTGAACTTTGCCCCTTTTTCTACAATTTTCTAAAATTTTTTACAAGTACCTAGCAAAATTCTAAAATTTTCAATTTTCAGAACTATATAACTCCGATCTGAAATTAAATATGGACAAACCACTTACAGTTCTGAAATGCTTATAACCATTGCTTCACACCCTGTTAGGACAGATTTGCCCACAATTTGAACTTTGCCCCTTTTTCTACAATTTTCTAAAATTTTTTACAAGTACCTAGCAAAATTCTAAAATTTTCAATTTTCAGAACTATATAACTCCGATCTGAAATTAAATATGGACAAACCACTTACAGTTCTGAAATGCTTATAACCATTGCTTCACACCCTGTTAGGACAGATTGGCCCACAATTTGAACTTTGCCCCTTTTTCTACAATTTTCTAAAATTTTTTACAAGTACCTAGCAAAATTCTAAAATTTTCAATTTTCAGAACTATATAACTCCGATCTGAAATTAAATATGGACAAACCACTTACAGTTCTGAAATGCTTATAACCATTGCTTCACACCCTGTTAGGACAGATTTGCCCACAATTTGAACTTTGCCCCTTTTTCTACAATTTTCTAAAATTTTTTACAAGTACCTAGCAAAATTCTAAAATTTTCAATTTTCAGAACTATATAACTCCGATCTGAAATTAAATATGGACAAACCACTTACAGTTCTGAAATGCTTATAACCATTGCTTCACACCCTGTTAGGACAGATTGGCCCACAATTTGAACTTTGCCCCTTTTTCTACAATTTTCTAAAATTTTTTACAAGTACCTAGCAAAATTCTAAAATTTTCAATTTTCAGAACTATATAACTCCGATCTGAAATTAAATATGGACAAACCACTTACAGTTCTGAAATGCTTATAACCATTGCTTCACACCCTGTTAGGACAGATTGGCCCACAATTTGAACTTTGCCCCTTTTTCTACAATTTTCTAAAATTTTTTACAAGTACCTAGCAAAATTCTAAAATTTTCAATTTTCAGAACTATATAACTCCGATCTGAAATTAAATATGGACAAACCACTTACAGTTCTGAAATGCTTATAACCATTGCTTCACACCCTGTTAGGACAGATTGGCCCACAATTTGAACTTTGCCCCTTTTTCTACAATTTTCTAAAATTTTTTACAAGTACCTAGCAAAATTCTAAAATTTTCAATTTTCAGAACTATGTAACTCCGATCTGAAATTAAATCTGAACAAACCTCTTACAGTTCTGAAATGCTTATAACCATAGCTTCACACCCTGTTAGGACAGATTCGCCCACAATTTGAACTTTGCCCCTTTTTCTACAATTTTCTAAAATTTTTTACAAGTACCTAGCAAAATTCTAAAATTTTCAATTTTCAGAACTATATAACTCCGATCTGAAATTAAATATGGACAAACCACTTACAGTTCTGAAATGCTTATAACCATGGCTTTACACCCTATTAGGACAGATTCGCCCACAATTTGAACTTTGCCCCTTTTTCTACAATTTTCTAAAATTTTTTACAAGTACCTAGCAAAATTCTAAAATTTTAAATTTTCAGAATTATGTAACTCCGATCTGAAATTAAATCTGAACAAACCTCTTACAGTTCTGAAATGCTTATAACCATAGCTTCACACCCTGTTAGGACAGATTGGCCCACAATTTGAACTTTGCCCCTTTTTCTACAATTTTCTAAAATTTTTTACAAGTACCTAGCAAAATTCTAAAATTTTCAATTTTCAGAACTATATAACTCCGATCTGAAATTAAATATGGACAAACCACTTACAGTTCTGAAATGCTTATAACCATTGCTTCACACCCTGTTAGGACAGATTGGCCCACAATTTGAACTTTGCCCCTTTTTCTACAATTTTCTAAAATTTTTTACAAGTACCTAGCAAAATTCTAAAATTTTAAATTTTCAGAACTATATAACTCCGATCTGAAATTAAATATGGACAAACAACTTACAGTTCTGAAATGCTTATAACCATTGCTTCACACCCTGTTAGGACAGATTGGTCCACAATTTGAACTTTGCCCCTTTTTCTACAATTTTCTAAATTTTTTTACAAGTACCTAGCAAAATTCTAAAATTTTCAATTTTCAGAACTATATAACTCCGAACTGAAATTAAATATGGACAAACCACTTACAGTTCTGAAATGCTTATAACCATGGCTTTACACCCTATTAGGACAGATTCGCCCACAATTTGAACTTTGCCCCTTTTTCTACAATTTTCTAAAATTTTTAACAAGTCCTAGCAAAATTCTAAAATTTTTAATATTCAGAACTATATAACTCCGATCCGAAATTAAATATGGACAAACCACTTACAGTTCTGAAATGCTTATAACCATGGCTTTACACCCTATTAGGACAGATTCGCCCACAATTTGAACTTTGCCCCTTTTTCTACAATTTTCTAAAATTTTTTACAAGTACCTAGCAAAATTCTAAAATTTTCAATTTTCAGAACTATATAACTTTGATCTGAAATTAAATATGGACAAACCACTTACAGTTCTGAAATGCTTATAACCATGGCTTTACACCCTATTAGGACAGATTCGCCCACAATTTGAACTTTGCCCCTTTTTCTACAATTTTCTAAAATTTTTTACAAGTACCTAGCAAAATTCTAAAATTTTCAATTTTCAGAACTATATAACTCCGATCTGAAATTAAATATGGACAAACCACTTACAGTTCTGAAATGCTTATAACCATTGCTTCACACCCTGTTAGGACAGATTGGCCCACAATTTGAACTTTGCCCCTTTTTCTACAATTTTCTAAAATTTTTTACAAGTACCTAGCAAAATTCTAAAATTTTCAATTTTCAGAACTATATAACTCCGATCTGAAATTAAATATGGACAAACCACTTACAGTTCTGAAATGCTTATAACCATTGCTTCACACCCTGTTAGGACAGATTGGCCCACAATTTGAACTTTGCCCCTTTTTCTACAATTTTCTAAAATTTTTTACAAGTACCTAGCAAAATTCTAAAATTTTCAATTTTCAGAACTATATAACTCCGATCTGAAATTAAATATGGACAAACCACTTACAGTTCTGAAATGCTTATAACCATTGCTTCACACCCTGTTAGGACAGATTGGCCCACAATTTGAACTTTGCCCCTTTTTCTACAATTTTCTAAAAATTTTTACAAGTACCTAACAAAATTCTAAAATTTTCAATTTTCAGAACTATATAACTCCGATCTGAAATTAAATATGGACAAACCACTTACAGTTCTGAAATGCTTATAACCATTGCTTCACACCCTGTTAGGACAGATTTGCCCACAATTTAAACTTTGCCCCTTTTTCTACAATTTTCTAAAATTTTTTACAAGTACCTAGCAAAATTCTAAAATTTTCAATTTTCAGAACTATATAACTCCGAACTGAAATTAAATATGGACAAACCACTTACAGTTCTGAAATGCTTATAACCATGGCTTTACACCCTATTAGGACAGATTCGCCCACAATTTGAACTTTGCCCCTTTTACTACAATTTTCTAAAATTTTTAACAAGTACCTAGCAAAATTCTAAAATTTTTAATTTTCAGAACTATATAACTCCGATCTGAAATTAAATATGGACAAACCACTTACAGTTCTGAAATGCTTATAACCATGGCTTTACACCCTATTAGGACAGATTCGCCCACAATTTGAACTTTGCCCCTTTTTCTACAATTTTCTAAAATTTTTAACAAGTACCTAGCAAAATTCTAAAATTTTTAATTTTCAGAACTATATAACTCCGATCTGAAATTAAATATGGACAAACCACTTACAGTTCTGAAATGCTTATAACCATGGCTTTACACCCTATTAGGACAGATTCGCCCACAATTTGAACTTTTCCCCTTTTTCTACAATTTTCTAAAATTTTTTACAAGTACCTAGCAAAATTCTAAAATTTTAAATTTTCAGAACTATGTAACTCCGATCTGAAATTAAATCTGAACAAACCTCTTACAGTTCTGAAATGCTTATAACCATGGCTTCACACCCTGTTAGGACAGATTGGCCCACAATTTGAACTTTGCCCCTTTTTCTACAATTTTCTAAAATTTTTTACAAGTACCTAGCAAAATTCTAAAATTTTCAATTTTCAGAACTATATAACTCCGATCTGAAAATAAATATGGACAAACCACTTACAGTTCTCAAATGCTTATAACCATTGCTTCACACCATGTTAGGACAGATTGGCCCACAATTTGAACTTTGCCCCTTTTTCTACAATTTTCTAAAATTTTTTACAAGTACGTAGCAAAATTCTAAAATTTTCAATTTTCAGAACTATATAACTCCGAACTGAAATTAAATATGGACAAACCACTTACAGTTATGAAATGCTTATAACCATGGCTTTACACCCTATTAGGACAGATTCGCCCACAATTTGAAATTTGCCCCTTTTTCTACAATTTTCTAAAATTTTTTACAAGTACCTAGCAAAATTCTAAAATTTTCAATTTTCAGAACTATATAACTCCGATCTGAAATTAAATATGGACAAACCACTTACAGTTCTGAAATGCTTATAACCATTGCTTCACACCCTGTTAGGACAGATTGGCCCACAATTTGAACTTTGCCCCTTTTTCTACAATTTTCTAAAATTTTTTACAAGTACCTAGCAAAATTCTAAAATTTTCAATTTTCAGAACTATATAACTCCGATCTGAAATTAAATATGGACAAACCACTTACAGTTCTGAAATGCTTATAACCATTGCTTCACACCCTGTTAGGACAGATTGGCCCACAATTTGAACTTTGCCCCTTTTTCTACAATTTTCTAAAATTTTTTACAAGTACCTAGCAAAATTCTAAAATTTTCAATTTTCAGAACTATATAACTCCGATTGGCCCACAATTTGAACTTTGCCCCTTTTTCTACAATTTTCTAAATTTTTTTACAAGTACCTAGCAAAATTCTAAAATTTTCAATTTTCAGAACTATATAACTCCGATCTGAAATTAAATATGGACAAACCACTTACAGTTCTGAAATGCTTATAACCATTGCTTCACACCCTGTTAGGACAGATTGGCCCACAATTTGAACTTTGCCCCTTTTTCTACAATTTTCTAAAATTTTTTACAAGTACCTAGCAAAATTCTAAAATTTTCAATTTTCAGAACTATATAACTCCGATCTGAAATTAAATATGGACAAACCACTTACAGTTCTGAAATGCTTATAACCATTGCTTCACACCCTGTTAGGACAGATTGGCCCACAATTTGAACTTTGCCCCTTTTTCTACAATTTTCTAAAATTTTTTACAAGTACCTAGCAAAATTCTAAAATTTTCAATTTTCAGAACTATATAACTCCGATTGGCCCACAATTTGAACTTTGCCCCTTTTTCTACAATTTTCTAAATTTTTTTACAAGTACCTAGCAAAATTCTAAAATTTTCAATTTTCAGAACTATATAACTCCGATCTGAAATTAAATATGGACAAACCACTTACAGTTCTGAAATGCTTATAACCATTGCTTCACACCCTGTTAGGACAGATTGGCCCACAATTTGAACTTTGCCCCTTTTTCTACAATTTTCTAAAAATTTTTACAAGTACCTAACAAAATTCTAAAATTTTCAATTTTCAGAACTATATAACTCCGATCTGAAATTAAATATGGACAAACCACTTACAGTTCTGAAATGCTTATAACCATTGCTTCACACCCTGTTAGGACAGATTTGCCCACAATTTAAACTTTGCCCCTTTTTCTACAATTTTCTAAAATTTTTTACAAGTACCTAGCAAAATTCTAAAATTTTCAATTTTCAGAACTATATAACTCCGAACTGAAATTAAATATGGACAAACCACTTACAGTTCTGAAATGCTTATAACCATGGCTTTACACCCTATTAGGACAGATTCGCCCACAATTTGAACTTTGCCCCTTTTTCTACAATTTTCTAAAATTTTTTACAAGTACCTAGCAAAATTCTAAAATTTTCAATTTTCAGAACTATATAACTCCGATCTGAAATTAAATATGGACAAACCACTTACAGTTCTGAAATGCTTATAACCATTGCTTCACACCCTGTTAGGACAGATTGGCCCACAATTTGAACTTTGCCCCTTTTTCTACAATTTTCTAAAATTTTTTACAAGTACCTAGCAAAATTCTAAAATTTTCAATTTTCAGAACTATATAACTCCGATCTGAAATTCAATATGGACAAACCACTTACAGTTCTGAAATGCTTATAACCATTGCTTCACACCCTGTTAGGACAGATTGGCCCACAATTTTAACTTTGCCCCTTTTTCTACAATTTTCTAAAATTTTTTACAAGTACCTAGCAAAATTCTAAGATTTTAAATTTTCAGAACTATATAACTCCGATCTGAAATTAAATATGGACAAACCACTTACAGTTCTGAAATGCTTATAACCATTGCTTCACACCCTGTTAGGACAGATTGGCCCACAATTTGAACTTTGCCCCTTTTTCTACAATTTTCTAAAATTTTTTACAAGTACCTAGCAAAATTCTAAAATTTTCAATTTTCAGAACTATATAACTCCGAACTGAAATTAAATATGGACAAACCACTTACAGTTCTGAAATGCTTATAACCATGGCTTTACACCCTATTAGGACAGATTCGCTTACAATTTGAACTTTGCCCCTTTTTCTACAATTTTCTAAAATTTTTTACAAGTACCTAGCAAAATTCTAAAATTTTCAATTTTCAGAACTATATAACTCCGATCTGAAATTAAATATGGACAAACCACTTACAGTTCTGAAATGCTTATAACCATGGCTTTACACCCTATTAGGACAGATTCGCCCACAATTTGAACTTTGCCCCTTTTTCTACAATTTTCTAAAATTTTTTACAAGTACCTAGCAAAATTCTAAAATTTTAAATTTTCAGAACTATGTAACTCCGATCTGAAATTAAATCTGAACAAACCTCTTACAGTTCTGAAATGCTTATAACCATGGCTTCACACCCTGTTAGGACAGATTGGCCCACAATTTGAACTTTGCCCCTTTTTCTACAATTTTCTAAAATTTTTTACAAGTACCTAGCAAAATTCTAAAATTTTCAATTTTCAGAACTATATAACTCCGATCTGAAAATAAATATGGACAAACCACTTACAGTTCTGAAATGCTTATAACCATTGCTTCACACCCTGTTAGGACAGATTGGCCCACAATTTGAACTTTGCCCCTTTTTCTACAATTTTCTAAAATTTTTAACAAGTACCTAGCAAAATTCTAAAATTTTCAACTTTCAGAACTATATAACTCCGATCTGAAATTAAATCTGAACAAACCACTTACAGTTCCGAAATGCTTCTATCCATGGCTTCACACCCTATTAGGACAGATTCGCCCACAATTTGAACTTTCCCCCTTTTTCTACAATTTTCTAAAATTTTTTACAAGTACCTAGCAAAATTCTAAAATTTTCAATTTTCAGAACTATATAACTCCGAACTGAAATTAAATATGGACAAACCACTTACAGTTCTGAAATGCTTATAACCATGGCTTTACACACTATTAGGACAGATTCGCCCACAATTTGAACTTTGCCCCTTTTTCTACAATTTTCTAAAATTTTTAACAAGTACCTAGCAAAATTCTAAAATTTTTAATTTTCAGAACTATATAACTCCGATCTGAAATTAAATATGGACAAACCACTTACAGTTCTGAAATGCTTATAACCATGGCTTTACACCCTATTAGGACAGATTCGCCCACAATTTGAACTTTGCCCATTTTTCTACAATTTTCTAAAATTTTTTACAAGTACCTAGCAAAATTCTAAAATTTTCAATTTTCAGAACTATATAACTCCGATCTGAAATTAAATATGGACAAACCACTTACAGTTCTGAAATGCTTATAACCATGGCTTTACACCCTATTAGGACAGATTCGCCCACAATTTGAACTTTGCCCCTTTTTCTACAATTTTCTAAAATTTTTAACAAGTACCTAGCAAAATTCTAAAATTTTCAATTTTCAGAACTATATAACTCCGATCTGAAATTAAATCTGGACAAACCACTTACAGTTCTGAAATGCTTATAACCATGGCTTTACACCCTATTAGGACAGTTCGCCCACAACTTGAACTTTGCTCCTTTTTCTACAATTTTCTAAAATTTTTTACAAGTACCTACCAAAATTCTAAAATTTTAAATTTTCAGAACTATATAACTCTGATCTGAAATTAAATCTGAACAAACCACTTACAGTTCCGAAATGCTTCTATCCATGGCTTCACACCCTATTAGGACAGATTCGCCCACAATTTGAACTTTCCCCCTTTTTCTACAATTTTCTAAAATTTTTTACAAGTACCTAGCAAAATTCTAAAATTTTCAATTTTCAGAACTATATAACTCCGATCTGAAATTAAATATGGACAAACCACTTACAGTTCTGAAATGCTTATAACCGTGGCTTTACACCCTATTAGGACAGTTCGCCCACAATTTGAACTTTGCCCCTTTTTCTACAATTTTCTAAAATTTTTAACAAGTACCTAGCAAAATTCTAAAATTTTTAATTTTCAGAACTATGTAACTCCGATCTGAAATTAAATATGGACAAACCACTTACAGTTCTGAAATGCTTATAACCATGGCTTTACACCCTATTAGGACAGATTCGCCCACAATTTGAACTTTGCCCCTTTTTCTACAATTTTCTAAAATTTTTTACAAGTACCTACCAAAATTCAAAAATTTTAAATTTTCAGAACTATATAACTCTGATCTGAAATTAAATCTGGACAAACCACTTACAGTTCCGAAATGCTTCTAGCCATGGCTTCACACCCTATTAGGACAGATTCGCCCACAATTTGAACTTTCCCCCTTTTTTCTACAATTTTTTAAAATTTTTTACAAGTACCTACCAAAATTCTAAAATTTTAAATTTTCAGAACTATATAACTCTGATCTGAAATTAAATCTGGACAAACCACTTACAGTTCCGAAATGCTTCTAGCCATGGCTTCACACCCTATTAGGACAGATTCGCCCACAATTTGAACTTTCCCCCTTTTTTCTACAATTTTTTAAAATTTTTTACAAGTACCTTCAAAAGTTCTAAAATTTTCAATTTTCAGAACTATATAACTCCGATCTGAAATTAAATATGGACAAACCACTTACAGTTCTGAAATGCTTATAACCATGGCTTTACACCCTATTAGGACAGATTCGCCCACAATTTGAACTTTGCCCCTTTTTCTACAATTTTCTAAAATTTTTTACAAGTACCTACCAAAATTCTAAAATTTTAAATTTTCAGAACTATATAACTCTGATCTGAAATTAAATCTGGACAAACAACTTACAGTTCCGAAATGCTTCTAGCCATGGCTTCACACCGTATTAGGACAGATTCGCCCACAATTTGAACTTTCCCCCTTTTTCTACAATTTTCTAAAATTTTGTTATTCGTGCTTAATTCCCAGTTTTTATTATTGATAAAAACACTTGAAATTTATTGTTGATGGGATAAGCTATTCCTATGCGCATTTCACTGGTTGCTTAGGCCAGATCATCAGGAAACTTCATCCATAAAGATTTTGGAAAAACTAAAGATATTAAACCAAATAAAACTGTTAAGCGTATAAGACTTATAGCAACAGTTCTACTTGTAACAATATCAAAGTTTAAACAAAACACATCAACAATAAACAGTGGGTTTATCTCATCTTACATTCCCCACTACAATTAGTTGAAATTCTCTCAACATTTACTGTAGTTGTAAGTAGGTTAAGAAAAACAAAATAAAAAACAAACAACAACTTACAAAAGATGTTGTCAATTAAGTGTTTTTTTAGGCGGTGCACTTGCCTGTTTATTATCAAAAAGTAATTTCAATTTTGGGAATACAAAATTTTAATTTCAAAAGATTTTGTTATTCGTGCTTAATTCCCAGTTTTTATTATTGATAAAAACACTTGAAATTTATTGTTGATGGGATAAGCTATTCCTATGCGCATTTCACTGGTTGCTTAGGCCAGATCATCAGGAAACTTCATCCATAAAGATTTTGGAAAAACTAAAGATATTAAACCAAATAAAACTGTTAAGCGTATAAGACTTATAGCAACAGTTCTACTTGTAACAATATCAAAGTTTAAACAAAACACATCAACAATAAACAGTGGGTTTATCTCATCTTACATTCCCCACTACAATTAGTTGAAATTCTCTCAACATTAACTGTAGTTGTAAGTAGGTTAAGAAAAACAAAATAAAAAACAAACAACAACTTACAAAAGATGTTGTCAATTAAGTGTTTTTTTAGGCGGTGCACTTGCCTGTTTATTATCAAAAAGTAATTTCAATTTTGGGAATACAAAATTTTAATTTCAAAAGATTTTGTTATTCGTGCTTAATTCCCAGTTTTTATTATTGATAAAAACACTTGAAATTTATTGTTGATGGGATAAGCTATTCCTATGCGCATTTCACTGGTTGCTTAGGCCAGATCATCAGGAAACTTCATCCATAAAGATTTTGGAAAAACTAAAGATATTAAACCAAATAAAACTGTTAAGCGTATAAGACTTATAGCAACAGTTCTACTTGTAACAATATCAAAGTTTAAACAAAACACATCAACAATAAACAGTGGGTTTATCTCATCTTACATTCCCCACTACAATTAGTTGAAATTCTCTCAACATTAACTGTAGTTGTAAGTAGGTTAAGAAAAACAAAATAAAAAACAAACAACAACTTACAAAAGATGTTGTCAATTAAGTGTTTTTTTAGGCGGTGCACTTGCCTGTTTATTATCAAAAAGTAATTTCAATTTTGGGAATACAAAATTTTAATTTCAAAAGATTTTGTTATTCGTGCTTAATTCCCAGTTTTTATTATTGATAAAAACACTTGAAATTTATTGTTGATGGGATAAGCTATTCCTATGCGCATTTCACTGGTTGCTTAGGCCAGATCATCAGGAAACTTCATCCATAAAGATTTTGGAAAAACTAAAGATATTAAACCAAATAAAACTGTTAAGCGTATAAGACTTATAGCAACAGTTCTACTTGTAACAATATCAAAGTTTAAACAAAACACATCAACAATAAACAGTGGGTTTATCTCATCTTACATTCCCCACTACAATTAGTTGAAATTCTCTCAACATTAACTGTAGTTGTAAGTAGGTTAAGAAAAACAAAATAAAAAACAAACAACAACTTACAAAAGATGTTGTCAATTAAGTGTTTTTTTAGGCGGTGCACTTGCCTGTTTATTATCAAAAAGTAATTTCAATTTTGGGAATACAAAATTTTAATTTCAAAAGATTTTGTTATTCGTGCTTAATTCCCAGTTTTTATTATTGATAAAAACACTTGAAATTTATTGTTGATGGGATAAGCTATTCCTATGCGCATTTCACTGGTTGCTTAGGCCAGATCATCAGGAAACTTCATCCATAAAGATTTTGGAAAAACTAAAGATATTAAACCAAATAAAACTGTTAAGCGTATAAGACTTATAGCAACAGTTCTACTTGTAACAATATCAAAGTTTAAACAAAACACATCAACAATAAACAGTGGGTTTATCTCATCTTACATTCCCACTGTTTATTGTTGATGTGTTTTGTTTAAACTTTGATATTGTTACAAGTAGAACTGTTGCTATAAGTCTTATACGCTTAACAGTTTTATTTGGTTTAATATCTTTAGTTTTTCCAAAATCTTTATGGATGAAGTTTCCTGATGATCTGGCCTAAGCAACCAGTAAAATGCGCATAGGAATAGCTTATCCCATCAACAATAAATTTCAAGTGTTTTTATCAATAATAAAAACTGGGAATTAAGCACGAATAACAAAATCTTTTGAAATTAAAATTTTGTATTCCCAAAATTGAAATTACTTTTTGATAATAAACAGGCAAGTGCACCGCCTAAAAAAACACTTAATTGACAACATCTTTTGTAAGTTGTTGTTTGTTTTTTATTTTGTTTTTCTTAACCTACTTACAACTACAGTTAATGTTGAGAGAATTTCAACTAATTGTAGTGGGGAATGTAAGATGAGATAAACCCACTGTTTATTGTTGATGTGTTTTGTTTAAACTTTGATATTGTTACAAGTAGAACTGTTGCTATAAGTCTTATACGCTTAACAGTTTTATTTGGTTTAATATCTTTAGTTTTTCCAAAATCTTTATGGATGAAGTTTCCTGATGATCTGGCCTAAGCAACCAGTGAAATGCGCATAGGAATAGCTTATCCCATCAACAATAAATTTCTAGTGTTTTTATCAATAATAAAAACTGGGAATTAAGCACGAATAACAAAATCTTTTGAAATTAAAAATTTTGTATTCCCAAAATTGAAATTACTTTTTGATAATAAACAGGCAAGTGCACCGCCTAAAAAAACACTTAATTGACAACATCTTTTGTAAGTTGTTGTTTGTTTTTTATTTTGTTTTTCTTAACCTACTTACAACTACAGTTAATGTTGAGAGAATTTCAACTAATTGTAGTGGGGAATGTAAGATGAGATAAACCCACTGTTTATTGTTGATGTGTTTTGTTTAAACTTTGATATTGTTACAAGTAGAACTGTTGCTATAAGTCTTATACGCTTAACAGTTTTATTTGGTTTAATATCTTTAGTTTTTCCAAAATCTTTATGGATGAAGTTTCCTGATGATCTGGCCTAAGCAACCAGTGAAATGCGCATAGGAATAGCTTATCCCATCAACAATAAATTTCAAGTGTTTTTATCAATAATAAAAACTGGGAATTAAGCACGAATAACAAAATCTTTTGAAATTAAAATTTTGTATTCCCAAAATTGAAATTACTTTTTGATAATAAACAGGCAAGTGCACCGCCTAAAAAAACACTTAATTGACAACATCTTTTGTAAGTTGTTGTTTGTTTTTTATTTTGTTTTTCTTAACCTACTTACAACTACAGTTAATGTTGAGAGAATTTCAACTAATTGTAGTGGGGAATGTAAGATGAGATAAACCCACTGTTTATTGTTGATGTGTTTTGTTTAAACTTTGATATTGTTTCAAGTAGAACTGTTGCTATAAGTCTTATACGCTTAACAGTTTTATTTGGTTTAATATCTTTAGTTTTTCCAAAATCTTTAAGGATGAAGTTTCCTGATGATCTGGCCTAAGCAACCAGTGAAATGCGCATAGGAATAGCTTATCCCATCAACAATAAATTTCAAGTGTTTTTATCAATAATAAAAACTGGGAATTAAGCACGAATAACAAAATCTTTTGAAATTAAAATTACTTTTTGATAATAAACAGGCAAGTGCACCGCCTAAAAAAACACTTAATTGACAACATCTTTTGTAAGTTGTTGTTTGTTTTTTATTTTGTTTTTCTTAACCTACTTACAACTACAGTTAATGTTGAGAGAATTTCAACTAATTGTAGTGGGGAATGTAAGATGAGATAAACCCACTGTTTATTGTTGATGTGTTTTGTTTAAACTTTGATATTGTTACAAGTAGAACTGTTGCTATAAGTCTTATACGCTTAACAGTTTTATTTGGTTTAATATCTTTAGTTTTTCCAAAATCTTTATGGATGAAGTTTCCTGATGATCTGGCCTAAGCAACCAGTGAAATGCGCATAGGAATAGCTTATCCCATCAACAATAAATTTCAAGTGTTTTTATCAATAATAAAAACTGGGAATTAAGCACGAATAACAAAATCTTTTGAAATTAAAATTTTGTATTCCCAAAATTGAAATTACTTTTTGATAATAAACAGGCAAGTGCACCGCCTAAAAAAACACTTAATTGACAACATCTTTTGTAAGTTGTTGTTTGTTTTTTATTTTGTTTTTCTTAACCTACTTACAACTACAGTTAATGTTGAGAGAATTTCAACTAATTGTAGTGGGGAATGTAAGATGAGAAAAACCCACTGTTTATTGTTGATGTGTTTTGTTTAAACTTTGATATTGTTACAAGTAGAACTGTTGCTATAAGTCTTATACGCTTAACAGTTTTATTTGGTTTAATATCTTTAGTTTTTCCAAAATCTTTATGGATGAAGTTTCCTGATGATCTGGCCTAAGCAACCAGTGAAATGCGCATAGGAATAGCTTATCCCATCAACAATAAATTTCAAGTGTTTTTATCAATAATAAAAACTGGGAATTAAGCACGAATAACAAAATCTTTTGAAATTAAAATTTTGTATTCCCAAAATTGAAATTACTTTTTGATAATAAACAGGCAAGTGCACCGCCTAAAAAAACACTTAATTGACAACATCTTTTGTAAGTTGTTGTTTGTTTTTTATTTTGTTTTTCTTAACCTACTTACAACTACAGTTAATGTTGAGAGAATTTCAACTAATTGTAGTGGGGAATGTAAGATGAGATAAACCCACTGTTTATTGTTGATGTGTTTTGTTTAAACTTTGATATTGTTACAAGTAGAACTGTTGCTATAAGTCTTATACGCTTAACAGTTTTATTTGGTTTAATATCTTTAGTTTTTCCAAAATCTTTATGGATGAAGTTTCCTGATGATCTGGCCTAAGCAACCAGTGAAATGCGCATAGGAATAGCTTATCCCATCAACAATAAATTTCAAGTGTTTTTATCAATAATAAAAACTGGGAATTAAGCACGAATAACAAAATCTTTTGAAATTAAAATTTTGTATTCCCAAAATTGAAATTACTTTTTGATTTTCTAAAATTTTTTACAAGTACCTAGCAAAATTCTAAAATTTTCAATTTTCAGAACTATATAACTCCGATCTGAAATTAAATATGGACAAACCACTTACAGTTCTGAAATGCTTATAACCGTGGCCTTACACCCTATTAGGATAAATTCGCCCACAATTTGAACTATGCCCCTTTTTCTACAATTGATAAAACTAAGTTTCTTGGCGATAGTACTTATCCTTTAGAGTTGAGTCAAAAAAACAGTCCTTAAGCCCTTATGACACTACATTTTCAATGCATTGTTCAAGTTTTGGTGAACATTACAAATATAATGCAAACTGTCAAAAATTTTACCAAAGTTATCGATAAAAAATGAAGTTATGTCAAAAAAAATGTAAAATTGTTTAACTTAAAATTGACATTTCAAGCTTGAAATATTAAAAGTGTTGCTGAATCAGCGGTTTATGGGCAAATTCAGCGATTAACCGCTTTTTGTTTTTAGGTTTCTCATAAACAAAAAGTTGGCAACATTTAATAAAATAAACAAAACAGGGATGGCTAAGTTGTTTCAATTGTACTTTTTGTTGATACTTTTTAAACAAAGATTTATAATACCTTTTTGTGGTGTTTTTTTATGAACATAAATAAAATTAATTTCAACTAAAAAAATCTTTTAGTACAATTAGCGTAAAAAAGAACAATTTTTAAAGGTTGTTGGTACAATTTTAAAAATTCTCAACGCCATCCCTGAAACAAAACCATAACAAGAGAAAAAAAAACTAAAAAACTTTGTTTACATTTTTTATAGTTTGCTCTTTCTAACGTTTACTGTTTCTTTCTATCAATTTTATATCAATTAATGAATAAAAAATGTAGTGTCATAAGGGCTTTACACACTTTTTTCATATTTTTTTACACCAGAAAATATTTAAAAATTTGTAGAAGAATCTAATCTCTATTCTATGCAAATAAACGTTATTAAACCTTTGAATTTGCCCGAATCTGAGCTCAGAAAGTTCTTATCTATAATGATATATATGTCCGATATAAAATATCCAAATGCATAGTGTTGCAGTTTTGCAACATACGATTTTTTAATAAATTTTACTATAAATATTAGAAAAAAATGTTCTTTTATTTTTTTATGCATTAGGAAGTAAAATTCTATACTACATATATATTTTTTCAGTACATTTGAAAAATTCATGCATTTCACAAGAGGAGCCATTTATAAGCCTTACAAATAAAAACAGTAGAACACTTAATATTGGCATCCTATGGAGGGTACCACTTCCCCTGCTCCTATCGAAAAAATAAGTAGCCCATTTTGTTTTCGGGGCTCACGTGATGTTAGTGTTAAAATTTCAGGAAAATCGGTTCAGTAGTTTAGGAGTCTATAAGCCAACAAACAAACATACAAACATTTTTCATTTTTCATTTTTATATAAAGGGTGGTTAAAATTTCAAGGCACGATGTTGATTTTGAATAAAACACAAACTATTTAGGAAATTATTGTAATTTTATTTTATTATGATATATTGATACTACTCAATTATGTATGGAACAAAATATCGGCCAAATGGGCGCCGCGACCACGGCGGCACACCTCCATCCGATGGTCCAAATTTTCGATGACCCTGAGGCATAATGGAGGTTCTATGCCGTTAATGTGCCGAATTATCTCATCCTTTAGCTCTTGAATTGTTGCTGGCTTATCGACGTACACCTTTTCTTTCAAATAACCCCAAAGAAAAAAGTCCAACGGTGTCAAATCACATGATCTTGGCGGCCAATTGACATCGCCATTACGTAAGATAACACGGCCATTGAATTTGTTGCGCAAAAGAGCCATTGTTTCGTTAGCTGAGTGGCAAGTGGCAACGTCCTGTTGAAACCACATATCGTCCACATCCATATCTTCCAATTCGGGCCATAAAAAGTTCGTTATCATCTCACGATAGCGAACACCATTCACAGTAACTGCCTGACCGGCCTCATTTGGGAAAAAATTCGGCCCGATGATGCCGCCAGCCAATAAACCGCACAAAACGGTCACTTTTTGTGGGTGCATTGGTTTTTCGACAATCACTCTTGGATTATCATTCGCCCATATGCGGCAATTCTGCTTATTGACAAATCCACTGAAGATGATTTTCTTCGAAAATTGCACGATATGCATTTTGATTTGATTTCCTATTTTCATAATAAGCCTGAATAACTTTAACGCGTAGCTCGATTGTGTATCTTTCCATGATTCAAATTGAGTTAGTCTGAAATTGAAAAATGTCGAATAAAATTCGGAAAAAAACTTGGCGTTTAGGTGTGGTTCACATTCAACACCGTCCCTTGCAATTTAACCACCCTTTATATAGATATATTGGACGATAGTAGAAATTTAGTAAAGCATGCCCTGAGGCACTCTTAGGCATTAGAGGGTTAAAATAACAATATCAATAAAATTTTTGCTCTAGTTCAGCTTAAGTTTAGTTCTAGTTCAGGTAGGTCTAGTTCAATTTTAGCTTAGTTCTCAAAAATACAATTTTCTACTAAATAAAGCCCTGAACTCCTACTTTGTTACTACTTAAAACTAAAATTGTAGAAATAGAAACTTTAAAATAAACTCAAAATTAAAATATAGCAACTGATTTGAATTTAAATTTCTCCTCAATTCGTTGCTTATGTAATATAAATTATTAATACTGCTCTATTTCGAATTAAATTATTTCAACATTCAGCAATTGCTATTGCTATTACTACAGAATATATTTGGAGCTGTTGTAATAGCAATAAAATTGGCAGCAGTTGTAGCATTTCAAACACTGGTATTATACACGTTACACCACACCCCAAGCAGGTGGTTTAGGTTTTATTGTAGTTTTCCACCAATAAAAGTATATCTTAATTCAACATAATTTTTATTTAGTTCGTGATGAATGTAATAAATACAATAAATTTAAATTAATTTTTTTTTTGGATTAATTACATAAATACTGTCTAGTAACATAAATTTATATTAAAATATGTAAATGAATACACCTAAACACAAATATATTGTAAAATAACTGAAACCTTATTCCGCCGTCATTTTCCTTTTGATACAATTTTGTAATTTTACTTTCTGTCTTATTATTGTATGAATGAATACACTTTTATTGTTTATAATAATTTTTATTTAATACTTAATTTAGATACATATGTATGTATGTATGTATGTATGTGCCGAAGAAACTGTGACACAGTGGGGTTAAATAAAAAAAGTGGCAAAACTTTAAAGCGCTTTGCAAAATCTTGGTGATAAGAAAACTAAAACGATTCTCTAAGCGATGTTTAAGAAAAAACAAGGAAATGATGATCCCCTTAACATATTATTTTTTAATTGTGATTGGCACAGTTCTCGTATGATCTTCTGGACCTATTTTAGCAGATAACACCCCTTTGATCTTATCAAATACAGAGCATTACCTTAGCGTATTAAAACATCTGCTTTGGCTTTCTTAGCTGGTTTGCGGGACTTCATAATATCTGTTGTCGTAATTAATTTAATTTTCAGCGCCAGTAGTGACATCCTTTGGTGCAAAAATTACTTCCTTTGTGGCATCGCAGTAGAATTTCGGACATGCAAAATGGTTTTCGGCTTCAAATCGTACAACACCCAATATCCAATGCTTTTAGATGAATCCTGCCAAGGCTTTATACTATCGCCTCTTCTTTTCTTACTTGTTATCGAAGACGTACTATCTTTAACATCGTTCCAACGTAAAGGTACCTAATGCTGCCAAACAAAATGGGTGACATAGAATTGTCTGTTTCAGACCTTCAAGGAGAATTGAATTGCACAGGCCTCAAAATAAATGCAGCTAAAACCAAATGTCTTATTTAGGGTAAAAATATGCTTGGGTCGAGCATTTCTGTTATTTTGAAAGTATGGTCGCAACAGATGGTGGCAAAAGTTTAGACTTAGAAGCTAAGACCAGCAGAGAAAGAAAAGAATTTGGAATTTTGGCGCCGATTTGGCAGAACGACAACTTAAGGCTACGGACCAAGCTCAGAATATACCAGCGGAAAAAAGAAAGAGTACAAATGCCTTTTAGAAGGCCTCTGTGCTCCTTCTTTTGGATAAACGAGACCTGCCCGCTCCGTTCCAAACGGTGCTTTTTTTTGGATGTTATAAAGTCTGTAGGATCTGTTGTTGATTAGTCATACTCCAGAAATTTGGCTAAAATATTAACAAACCCTTTAATTGAAAAAAAATGGCAGCAATTTGGTTAAATATAAAACTATTAGTAAGCGTAAGCGTAAATCTATTCATGCTAAAACACCACAATCTAAACAAGACCAATAACGTAAATACCAAGAGGAGAAGCGAAAATTTTAACGTAGTGCTGAGGAAGATAAGCGATAGTGGGCTGATAGTTTAGCAAAAAACTTAAAAAAAAAAAAAGGAAAATTACAAGTAAACAAAATCATAGCCCACATCCTGCACAATAGAAATTCATCCATTATTGAACCACAGGTAAGGCGAGAACAAGCGGGCTTTAGACTAAACAAGTCATGTATTGATCACATCAACAGCTTAACCCTAACTTGGGCAGTATTTCCATTTGTAAATATTCAAGTTTTAAAATAGCTATAATTTTTACATTTAAGGTCCTATGGGGCTAAGATTCAGACTCAGTGACTAATTTTTCATGTTTTTCCTGACAATAGAAAATAATAAAAAAAATACATGAAATTTACATATAAAATAACCAAAAAACATAAAAGTACACATACATATTTACAAATGTAAATACTGCCTGAATTCGTAGTAAAAATTGGTGCCCAAGTTAGGGTTAAGGGTAACTGTGGAACAGTCGGTTGAATGGCGCTCACCCCTTTACTTAGTGTTCGTTGACTTTAAACGTGCATTTGATTCATTACAACATAATGCGGTAATTAAGGAGCTATACAACAGTCATGAGGGTTCAGCAAGCAAAGCCATCCGAGTAAACGTCGTTGTTCGTCAAGGCAGTGTTTGGGGTCTCCACTACTGTTTTACATAGTACTTAACGTTGTTATGAATCACTGTATGGATATGCATCATGGTGTTTCTTGGGGCCTTCATGATATGTTAGATGATATTGATTATACAGATGACGTCTGTCTTCTATCCGACCGCTTCTCTTGGATTTAATCTAAGATTCAAGCCTTTGCTACACGTGCGGCAAGAGCAGGCTTACAAATGAATATCAACAAAACTAAATCAGTGCACATAAATTCTTTATGCAACAAGACCTTCCAGCTTTCAGGCCAAACCATTGACGATGTTAAAATCTTTTGTTATCTGGGGAGTATACTTTTAAAAAGAGGGGACAGCAAATAATATATACAGAATAGTCTTTGTAATAAGGCAAAGCAAACGTATGGCACGCTTAATAAATTCTAGAGATCGCAAAATATTTGAAATCACAACAAAATCAAGGTTTTTAAGAGCAACGAAAAATCTGTGCTTCAGTATGGCTGTAAACCTGGAATATTTCGAGTCGTGAAATGAGTTGTATGCAAGCTTTTGTCAACCGCTGCCTCAGGTGTATACATAGGATATTCTGGTCTGCCAAGATATCAAATCTAGATTTGTGGAATTTAACCAATCAAATTCCTTCAGGACACACAATGAGAAAAGCAGCGAATGATTTTACTCGACAGTCCGTTGAATATAACTCCCAAGGATCCAGGAGACCTGCGAATACTTGAAGACGCCAAATTGAGAACGAGTTGCAGGAGAACGGTGTGTCCTCGAGTGAGATGAAAACGATTCCTGCTGATAGAATACATCATAAAAAATTTGCTGCGTCCCTGTGAGCCCCTGGGGATTAAAGGATGAAATATATACAGTCAAATCCCGATAATTCGTATTCGTACCCCGATAAATTGTAATTCTCGATAATTCGTAATAAACTACCGGTCCCTTGAAAAAATCTCGTTAATTCGTTAATTCCATACATTTTGGTCGCCTCGCTATTTCGTAATATTTTTTTCAAATAAAATCTTCTTTACCTCTTATAAATCGTAATTGTTTGCTAACTACCACTTATAATTCGTAATAAAAACAATAGTTACATGAAAAGAATGATTTTCTGTTTACCGTTTTTTTTGTGTGGGTTTTTGCTTGAGTGTGTGTTTATTTTCTTAAGATGAGTTTGTTACATGAATAATATAATTTTTATATATTTTATTTTTAACAATTGTTTTTTATGTTTTTTTTTATCGTTTTAGTAAATAAATTGAAAACCCCCGTTAATTCGTATTTATTTTATTTTTACCCCGTTAAATCGAAACCCCGCTTAATCGAAAACCCCTATAATTCGTAAGAAATGGTCGGTCCCTTGCGATTACGAATTATCGGGATTCTACTGTATAAATTCATGATAATTTGCCAGAGTGTACTGATCGAAAATGTAAATTCTGTCGTAAGTTCTATCGGACCTAAAAATACCCTTTAGCTTTAAAGTTTTATTTTTATATTTTAATTAGGCTAAAGTGCATCAAATTTGATTTTTATTAAATAATTTTTATAAAGAACAACATGAAATGAATTAAGATTGATTAATAATTTTTCATTCTTGACTGTCGCAAGAATCGAACCCACGTTTACCGACAGGGTGATTTAAAAGTCAGAATATCATTTGGATTAAAGATTGATGTTTGACTAATGACGGCCAGCCGTCGTCAACGGCGTTGAGTGTTGAACTGCAAAGATTTCTAAAGATATTATGTGGTTACTATCGAAACATTTCAGATCAACCTGTCCGTGAAAGTTGGTTCGATTCCCGCGGCAGTCAAGAATGAAAAATTATTAATAAATTTTTACTCATTTCATGTTGTAAAATTTCTTTTATCATGAAAAGAATTACATGAAAATTGAATTTATTTAACTTAAGCAGATTAAAATAGAAAAATTAGGATTAAAAGCCATAAACAGTACAAACAAATTACCACAATACGAATTATTGTTTTATAATATATTTTTTTCTATTTTTATCCACTGTTAGTTAAACTTTTAAAACGTTTTTCTAACACTCAGATAGAACTAAGTGTTTGTTGTTTACAATAACACTGTGCTCGAAATTGGCACTATTTTTTTAGACAAGCCGGGAACATGGCGTTTTAGCATAATTCGGGTATGCTGAATCCAATGGTGCCAACCATTTTTTTTAGGTTAGCTCTTGTTTTCGAGATATACCGTTATTTCGAAAATGGAGGAGGTTGCACAACATATTTTCGCGTAACTCAAAAACGGTTTAGTTTATTGAAATTACTAAAAAAAACCGAAATTCCGCAATAAAATTTTTTGAATATAAGCAGTCGTTTTAGAAACATAATTTTTTTTTTGAAAAAAAATTTATTTTTTTTTATCAAAGTTTCGAAATTTTTGTTTTTTAAAAATTCATAAAACATTGGAAAATGCAGCTAGGCTTCAAATTGGCAGACATATGAAAAACGAAGCTGCAAAACAACAAAACATAAATGATTAAAATCTTTTACGAACTTTTGATATTATTCACAAAAGTCGAAAAATTTTAATTAATTTAAGAATTTCATAAAACGCAATATTTGTTTGGGAGCCCCCCTAAAAAGTGGTGATAAGGGGTAAGTATGTCTCGAAAAAATGTTAAGTACACAAAAAACTTATTGAGGTCGTTCATACATTTTATCCTGGGCATTTATGGGACTTTTTTTCAATATATATCTAGTCTGCATTGAACATTTTGTATGGGAGTCCCCTTAAAGAATGGTTAGAAATAAATGATTGAGATGAAAAAAAAGGTGGGGTTGGTCATACATTTGACCCATCTAGGGGCATCCTAGGCGCTGCATTAGCCAAATTTAAGAATTTCAACCATACATACATATATGGCGGTTTAATAGAATTCTTAAATTTGGCCCATCTCAATCATTAATTTTCAAAAAACCTACCCGCTATCTCCATTCTTTAATGGGGCTCTGATACAAAATAGTCAATACAGATTAGAAATATATTAAAAAACATATTAAAAAAAAATTTACTTTTCTTAAAGGAAATTTTATTGCGGAATTACGTTTTTTTTTTTTAGTAATTTCAAAAAACTAAACCGTTTTTGAGTTACGCGAAAATATGTTGTGCAACCTCCTCCATTTTCGAAATAACGGTATATCTCGAAAACGTAAAACGGTGGGCACCATTAGATTCAGCGTAACCGAATTATGATTAAACGCTATGTGACCGGCTTGTCTAATTTTGCAACTAGCACAGTGTAACCATTACAACAACTACCTTCTACATAATGTAAACTACTGAAACAACAAAAACTTTTTCTTCTACTTTAACTATTGTTCTACGTATTTTGTTTAATTTAAGGTTATTGTTAGTTTACTGAACTCTTTTTGTTGTTGTTGGTATTTAATAAAAATATATTTTGCAGCGAAAATATTTGTTAAACAAACTCTTAGAATCTTAACACTTAGCATTGTATTGGTAGTAGAGAAAATCCATTCAAAGACCCCAGCGGGAAAAAGAAGCGGGAAAAGAAGGAGAAGGCCTTCCGCTCTCGCTTCTTCAGCAGGTACATAAGAAGGGTAACGGGACCACAAAAAAATTGATTTTGCTTTTGCATGTGCAAAAAAACAATACAAAAAATGTTACTCCCTTCTCATAGAAGCGAGTGTGGAAGGTGTATCTTATCTTTTATACGAAAGAGCCGAGGCCTTCTATAAGGCCTTCTTTAGCAGTTAGATAAGAATAGTAATTGAATCAAAAAATCTTTTAAACAGGCCTTTAAAAAGGCCTGAAGTAAGAAGGTCTTCTGAGTTTTCCCGCTGGGACGTAGACAGGCTTCGATAATTGTACCAACTAACACACATACAAAAAGTATACGATAAAAAAAAACAGAATTATTTTTTTACTATTAACACTAGAACTACGATTGGGTGCAAAATCGGGGCATAGGCAAAAAGATATTCCAACCGAATGTATTTTAGTAGAGTTTCTAGTTCAGGTTTAAATTCAAATTCAGGTTTACATATTAGTTAAAGTTTAGTGTTAGTGTTAGATCCTTTGCTGCTGGCTACAATTTGTCTTGTGCAAATAAGCTAAATAACGGCTTGAACAGTGTTATTTATATTTAGACATTTCTGTTATCCACGTAACAAAATTTCTTTTTAACTATTTGTGTCTTGTTTACTTCTATTAGAACGTGACACAAACAAAAACGATTCCATTTTTTCTCAAAATTTTGATTATAATTTTATTCGTTAAATTGTTTAGCAAATAAAGCTTTAACTGAATTGCAGAAAATAAACGATTCAATCTAACAACTGTAACGACAACAAAATGTTAACCTTTCTTCCATTATTCCTTCTAGATAAACTAAAACGTTCTGAAGACAAATTACTGTACGATAATTTTATTTTCATTATTGTTATTATTGTTGTTGTTTTTGTCAAACAATAACATCTAAATACATGGAACAAATAAAAAAAAAATAACAATAGAAAATGATATTAACAAAGAAAACAATGGAAGGGAAAGTATGAGTAGAATAAAAATCACATTGACAAAATATTTCAAATAATGGAAGGATAAGAAAAACTGGATAAAAGAATGACTTGTTAGAGTTTAATAAGAAATGTAAAAATTTAAAATTGTTAGTGCAACCTTTAATGTATTAAATATGAACAAGAACTGAACTAGAGCTAAAGTAGAACTGTAGTGCGATTCACTAACTTTTATAACGATAATCGAATCGTTACAATAAATATAACGAAAATTTATCGAATATGCTTTTCAGTAAAATTTTTAACGATTTTCGCTGTCGTTTAAAGTCAGCTGTTACTTTAAGCAATTTTTTGTCGTTATTTTAGCGACAATAATTCTGTGGTTTTCACGAATAATCGCGTAAGTTATAAAACCAAACTTTTCAGGAGAGCAAAAACCATTATTTTTATCAATTGCGGCTTCTGTAGATGCTTTTTTAAACTTTTTTCTTTACTATCCTCTTAACAGTGACTTTCTACGTATTATACATAGTTTGCATGAAAAAATCCTCACAGGATCACAATCTGTAAAAGGATTAAAAATGCATATGTTTGATTGACTCATTAAGTGTGTGCAATATAACATCATATCTCCACATAAGTTCTTTTTTATGAAAATAAATGTTATAATTATAATCACACATGACGACTTACGTTGTTATTTTTAGCACACAAGTTGGCGACATATTCAGAGTTTTTGATACTTATAGCACATCGTATGGACTTAAAATTACAAACAACCGCTCATCTGCTGTTGTTGCAACTAAAGAAGTCAACAATAAACGCACATGTACATATAAGTTGTTATTAATAGAAAAATTTTCAAAAAAGACTTTCATATTTTTTGCACGAATAACAACATAACATCACATATGCTTTTTATTTGGAAACATATTCAGAAATTTTACAATTTTTCGCGATGTATGTCGACATAAATCGTTATAATAGCAAAACATTTTATTAAACAGTTAACTTAAGTTGTTTTTAGCAGAAAAAAATTAATAATACTACATTATATTCTAAAAAGCTTAATACTTATAAAAATCTAATGCAAAATGTAGCACTTTGAGATCATTATCTTAATTTCGGTAAAAACCGACTTACGCGATTATTCGTGAAAACCACAGAATTTAGGCTGTGTTTATTTTTATCGATAAAATGTATTTTATGTTTCATATGTACAAAATCCTAAATTTAAAATTTACAAAGAGCGAATTAAGAACAAGAACAAAAACAAAATTCTAAATGTTAAATTCACAAAAATATAAAAACCACAAATTAACCCTTCGTCTTACTAATAAGTCTGGCCTGACCTTTTTTAATGAAAAAAAAACATGTGTAAAACGGGGGGCTAAGAACAATTTCATTTGTTTTTATTTTATTCTCTTTTGTGCTTTTCGTTTTTTTTTTACATTTTGTAGACAGAGATGTTACAAAAATACAGCTGTTTACTATCGTTAAAAAAATTACAGAATCACAATATTTATGTCGACAAATATTACGATTGTCGGTTCGTTAAAAGTTAGTGAATCGCACCACTGAACTAAAACTGATCTAGAAGAAAGCTATAACTAGACAAGGTCTGCAAAGATTCTGGTCCAGATAACATCCTTCCAGAATTTTTAAAGGTAGACCCAAGTACGAGTTGTACACTCCAGCATCGATAAGTTTTGGTCATGAGAAACGCTCCCGGAAGATACTTAAGAGGCCACTATAATCCATCTTCCCAAAAAATGGGATTTGTTCAATTATAAAAATTGTCGGTAATGTTATACTACTTTGCATAATTAACAAAATTTGTGCCCACATAATTAGTAAATGGCCAGGGAATGCTCTTGACCCGCATTTAAGAAGAGAACAGGCCGGTTTTCGTCCCCAACGGTTATGTATAGATCACGTAAACGTTATATTCGAACAATCTGTGTTCTGGCGTTCACCTCTCTATCTCACCTTTATTGACATTGAAAAAGCGTTTTATAAATCACCACACCAGGCCATATGAAATGCGTTCAAAAGTAAGAAGGGAGTTTAAAATCATAAACTTAATCAAGGCCATTGTATCATGGTGAAAGTTGTCGCATCAAAGTTTTTGTTTCATTACTATAATGACATTTTTATTGTCATAATGAAAATTTAAATTTATGAAGGCAATTATTGAATTATGTTGCTTTTATAAAAAAAATGTTTGATTTCATAAATTTAATGGCATATAACATTAGATGTATGAAATAATTAAATCTTACATTTTTTAATTAACAATTAAACATTTTTTTAAGGAAACTATAATTTTGTAATAATTTATGAATATAGTTATGTTTGTATATTGTTTTTTTATGTTCCCAATTAAAATTTTTTGTTTAACTTGGACAAACTTAAGTTTTCATATATCCAATGAAAATTTTTAACGTAATTACGAAATCCAATGAAGCGATTTAAACGAAAAGACTTCATTATAACTAGGAAATTCCATTTAGACAATGAAAATTTTCATTTAACCAATGAAAATTTTTTTATGAAAATGATTCATTAAATATATGAAGCATTTTTCTTTCAGTGAAGAAACACTGGCATAACGGGGGGTCTTTACGGAACATTAGATGACTTATGCTATAAACACATTCAAGACAGCAGGCTACCTACCGACTTCAATATGTCAAATATAGAATACATGTGTGTATATGAAAATAATTATTTTCACGACGACATATAGAGAATTTACATGCGATTTTTTTGTGGGGAATAGTTCCTTTATAAGAACCCCAATTGAAAATCAGAGTGGTCTCTTTTGTATTCTCCTATTTTTAACAGGATTCAGCGTTAATTACTTAATAGCGCGAGCTCTTATTTGACGAACGGTCCTTAATGAATTCGCCAGTTTCAGGGAAAACTTTTAATTTCAAATCTTAAAAAAAATTTATTTCTAACCTTAGAAACGAAAACTTAAAATGCATTTCTTTTAAATTTCTGCTTTTGTTTCAATTTCTGTCTAAGAGGGGGTAACTTACACTTTCAACAAAATCCAAAAACGATTTAAATGGTTAAATATTCATGTCAAATTTGTCATTTCGTTCACAAACATGTACAAGCTTTAAATGGCTTGCAAAGCTTAGCAATATTTGGTGTTCATGGAAATTTAATGAAAAATAAAGATGATAAGGACATGTTTGACAAAATAGAAATTGTGTTAAAGATAAAGCTTTTAGCAAAAAATTTTCAAAATAAAACAAACAACCTCAACATGTTTCTCAGTAAAATTTTTAATGTTAAATGGTTATTTAAAGAATTTTAAATGGTATTTACGACTACAGCAACATTGAGTTACTCTTAATAAAAAAATTAATTAAATAAATTAAATTAAATTTTTTTAAAGCTTTAATGCGGAATTTGCAATAGATGGTGTATCCCTCACACATTGTTTATATTATCAAAAACTGATACGGCATTTTAAAGGATAACCATTTGTCATTTACTGCATTTAAGCGGGGTACCCAGCATTGAGCATAAGTGCTCAAATTTTCGCTTGCTCGAAAGTGTATAGTGCTGGCAAATTCTAATATTTCTCATTACTCAATAATACTCAAAAATTTTATTTGGGTACTAAATGCTTCTTAATACTTTAAAATGTTTCAAAACCAAACAGTATTTTTTATTTATTTGAATATCTTTTATTTAAAATTTTTTTACAACTCTAAAAGCTTAAAGTAACTACTTTTGAGCATCGAGTACCCAAAATAAGTGCAAATACTCGATATCCACTAGTCAATACATTGTCAGCACTAATAGTGTGGCCGCTAATTTTCGTTAGTCCACCACAAATTATTTTATGATTGGCTACTGACTGGCAATAATTTTGACGGTAACTTAAGTTAATGGCTCGCTGTAAAACTCTCATTTAGCGTGGGTCGTACAGAAGAGCTCATAGCTAGGGTTGCCAGACGGCCTGGAATGGCCTGGATTGTCCAGTTTTTTGGGGTGTTGTCCAGTTACCAGCCCAAATGCAATTTGTCCAGTTAAAAAAAATTTCTTGAATTTTAGATAATTTTTTTTATTAAATATATACAAAATATAACTAACCTACAAAAAACGTGTAGATAAATTGATTTCGTTTGTTTTTTCGATAATTTTTGTGAAAGTACTTTAAATAATCTACACTCACAAAACATAGCAACGAATGTCATTCCGAAATTTTAATACGATAAAATTTTAATGAACGTTTCAAACATTATTAAACATTTTTGCTTACAACCAGTGTTGCCAGTAAATTTTTCCCTACACGTTGAAAAAATTTCCCCTACAAAAATCCCTACGCATTATTATCATTAAAATAGAAGAAAAAACATTGGTTATAAAAAATAAATTTTATTCAAATATGTGTACATATTAAAGTTTTGACATAAAATAAGTACAAAACTTAAAAAAAATACATACATATGTATGTATATACTTTTAATTAAATTCAATTAAGTCTTTCAACAATAGGTGTGAACCCGTAGGAGAGCTTTTAAGAGAATAATATTCTTCTTCTTGCCCGAAGTAGCCCGAACTTTTTCTTTGGGCAAACCGATAAAATTGTTAAACAATCAGCTGTGTCAAAAATAAATAAAAAACTGCAAGCAAGTTAACCAAAGTAATTAATATAAGAAATATTTATAAAATAAACTATAGAAATAGTTGAAAAATGTAAGTAAAGCTTAAATTTTAATTTTATGTATTTTTTAAATTTTATTGAAACATATTTAATATTAACGTTTTCTTTTGGATCAGAAATTTGGTTTTTATTGTTCCCGTAGTCTAGTACATTTTTGTCTATTAGTGAGAGAAATTTTTGTTTACTCTCATTTTACCGAACTTTACCCAAAAAGTACAGGATCACACCTATTAAATAATAACTAAGAAAACATATACATACATATTTGTGTCGCCAACTTTTTAAACAACAAAAAGCTCTGGATGTATATTTTAAAGCTATTTTAGGGGAAAACATTTTTTTCAACCGTTTTAGACAATAAAATATCGTTAAAACAATGTTTTTTTCAGCATTTATTTTATAAATAATACGATATGACGAAAAACCCCTACATTTTGAAGATTATGAAAAATCTGTCCGACTTTCCCTACGCTTCTATTTTAGTACCAAAAATACCTACATGTAGGGATTTTCCCCTACTTCTGGCAACACTGCTTACAACTAATGTGATGTAATTAACCAAAATACATCATAACCAATCAAAAAATCAATTTAAAGTTGTTTTGTTATTTACGGCCTTTTATATTTTAGGAGACGATATGTTATATGACAAGACTGAATTTTAATTGTTAAATAAAATGTTGCCTTTTTGAACTATCGTATAAATTTTTTTTAAAAGAGTCCAGTTATTGTTCCAAAATCCAGGTAAATTTTTAACATTGTCCAATTATTTGAACTTTGGTTTCTGGCAACCCTACTCATAGAAGATGGAATGGTGAGAATACCTGTGTGCTGGCCAGGACTCTATGATTAGGTAAGTGATATCGGTCATGGCAGGTCACTGGGTGATAGGGACTTATGAGGGAAGAATGACTACTGTAGAAGTTTTCATTATGTGGAGGAAACGGATAAGGCATTTTGGGAGACCAGAATTGCCATGTTTGGACTCTTTGTCTTGCAGGTAGTCGGGGTTGTTCGATTCTGCCTGAGGAATATCTGGTGAGTGCTGACTGACTCTGTTCACTGGCTAAGGCATGTGCTGTCCTTGTGTCGGCTGCCATTTGAACCTAACTTAACCTAACATAATTTTGATAGTGTGTATCCCGCTTAATGGTTAATTGTAAATAAGACAAAACGTTTTCAGAGAATTGTCTTAACATATTTTTTATTATGGCAGAAGGATCTATGACAATTATGAGTAAAACAAAATATCGGCCAAATACTCGCCACAGCTTCGGTGGCATTGCTCTATCCGATGGTCTATATTTTTTTAATGACTCTGAGACAGAATTGAGGTTCAATGTTGTTAATGTGCCGAATTATCTCATCCTTTAGCTTTTAAATTGTTCATGGCTTATTAACGTACACTTTTTCTGTTAAATATCCCCAAAGAAAGAAGTCCAACGGTGTCAAATCACATGATCGTGGCGGCTAATTAACATCGCCACGACGTAGGATAACACGGCCATTGAATCTCTCGCGCAAAACAGCAATTGTTTCGTTGGCTGTGTGGCAAGTGGCACCATCCTGTTGGAACCACATATCGTCCAGGTCCATATACTCAATTTCTGGTCACAAGAACTCCGTTATCATTTTGCGATTGTGAACACCATTCATAGTAACTGGTTGGCCGACCTCAGTTTTGAAGAAGTACGGCTCGCCAGCCCATAAACTGCACCAAACAGTTACTCTTTGTGAATGCATCGGCTTTTCAACAATTACTCGTGGATTCTCATTGGAAAAAATGGTGCAATTCTGCTTGTTTACGAATCCACTGAGCTGAAAGTGGCCTCTTCGACGCTGAACATGAAGTGCACGAAATGCATTTTGATTTGAACACTCATTTCCGTAAAAGGCTTCAACAGTCTTGACATGCTGCTTAATTGTAAACTTCTCCATGGTTGAATTTGTTGAACACTGAAACAAAGAAATATCAAATTAATTAAGCCTCGCAATACTGTATACGTTTTGAAGTGGGATAAAGTTTAAAAAATACGTTAAAAAAACTGTATCTTTTAAAATACATATAAAAAATTTTTGGTTTCACTTAGTTTTTATTTATTTTTTAAGTAATTCACAATCACTTAACTTCTCTAAAAAAACAAACTTAAATTTGGAAAATTAATTCCCTAAAAAAAACTTTTCCATTTTTTAAAACAAATTTTCTTAGAAAAACCACCAAATTTAGATTATCTTGTACAAATTAACATGTCCCTTCTACTATTGTATTTGTTTTCTATAATAACAGCAACAGTTATCAAAGTACATAATAAAATGTTTTGTTGTTATTACATGACACTTGTGTTATATCAACAAAGCTTTAATGCAGCTGATGCTGGCTGGCTGGCTGACTTCGGGCTTGTAACGGCCCACTTGAACACAAATACTTTGCCACTAACAGTTCTTTTATTCTTATTTGTTGTTTTTTTTTAATAGTTTTTCTAATAGCAATCTCCTGTACTTTAAGGCACAATTCTTTATTTTTAAAGGCAGCTTTTGCTACATAATGCAGCCTGTCGGAAAACATGCCAAGGAAATTGTAAGTAAAATGGCACAGTATCGTAAATGGGTGGTGAAAGTGGTAAACAATTTTGAAATTACTTATGTGTTACTTATGGGTTAAAGTGTGGACACGCTGTTTAAGATTTTTAAATTTTTATTTACAAATCTTTGAAAAATCTTCTGGCGTTTTTTTATTTTTATTGGATTGATTTCTAACCTATCTCTAAATTATGTTAATAAAATTAAGAAATATTTTTTTTAAACTAAAATGAAGATTTTCGTAGATGGAATATGTAGTATCACTAGGGGAAATGGAATTAGCACTTAACTTGTCACGTGAAAGTTCTAACGTGTCTAGTTCTACCACTTTATATGAAGGGAACTTATTACTTTAACATGGCGATGTCTAAGAATGGGGTTAATTGGCACCTTTTTAACACTTTGCAAATTATGCATGGTAAATCAGGTAAATCACATGGTAGATCAGGCAAGTTAGTTCCAGTTAGACAAATACATAGTAACAAAAAAAAAAAAAAATCCGTCTTACAGATTCTCATACACTCAGGACCTTGCATGTTTAATTTTATGTTTATAGGTCCTATTTTAACAGAAATTTAAAAAATTACCAGTTAAAGAACAAAAAAGTACCAAAAAGCACCTCGTACAGACTCGTATTCACTGAGGACATTGCATGTTTAATTTAATGCTTCTAGGTCCAATACTAACAAAAATTAAAAAAGTACTAGCTAAAGACCGAAAAAGTACCAAAAAGGTCCTTCTTATAGATTCTCATCCGCTCGGGACCTTGCATGTTTAATTAAATACTTCTAGGTCCAATACTAACGGAAATTTAAAAAGTACCAGTTAAAGAAGAAAAAAGTACCAAAAAGTCCCTCTTACAGAATCACATTTACTCAGGATATTGCATGTTTATTTTTATTTTTATAGGTCAAATACTAACAAAAATTAAAAAAAGTACCAGTTAAAGAACGAAAAAGTACCAAAAACATCCCTTTTACATATTCCCATTCACTCCGGACCTTGATTGTTGAATTTTATGTTGTTATGTGCAATATTAACGGAAATTCAAAAAGTACTAATTAAAGAACAAAAAAATACAAAAGAGTCCTATCACTCCGGACCTAGCATGTTTAATTGGTCCAATATTAACGAAAATTAAAAAAGTACCAGTTCAAAAACGAAAAATTACCAAATAGATCCCTTTAAAGATTCTCATTCACTCAGGACCTTGCATGTTTAATTTTATGCCTTAAGTCCAATACTAACGGAAATACAAAAAGTACCAGTTAAATAAAAAAAAAAAAAAAAAAAAAAGTTCCCCCATAGAGTCTTATCAATCAGGATATTGCATGTAAAATTTTATGATTCTAGGACCAATATAAACGGTAATTTAAAAAAGAACCAGTTCTACAACCAGAAAGCTAAGGAAAGAAATTTAATTTTCGTTGTTCCCCTTTTTGGTACTTTTTCTCCCCATTAAAGTATAAAAGATTTTAATATTGTAGTGGGAGCCCATTTAATACGAATAAGCCAAAGAATGGAGAAAAATACTTTGTAAAAAAAGTACTAACAATAGTTACGAATTGTACCTCTTAAACGTTCGAATTTCTAAAAAGTACCGAATTTGTATTTGTATTTTTGAGAAAAGTTTCGGACGTGGTATAATGTTTATTATACCCTCCACCACAATTTGTTGTGAAGAGGGTATACTCCCGGAAAACAGTTTAGTACGCCTAAAACCGTAATAAATAATGCTATCAGAATAAAATTGAATACTTCACAGTTTTATAGGATATGAGATATGAGTGAGGTTAGAATAGGAGGTATAGTGCCTCTGGATCCTATCCTAAGCATTTTAGTTTTTAAGGCGGGTGTAGAATTATAGCAAATACAACCAATATGGCACAAAAAACACTTTGTGAATTGTCTAATTATTTTAAATCACAAAGAAATATGAAATACCTTAAAGTTACAAACAAAACAAAAAAAGAAAAATCAAGAAATTCGTTCGTGCAATTAACCGTGAAATTTTTGTTGATATTTTATTTTTTTACGAAATAAATGACCCGTTTATAAGTGTAACGCAGTTAAGCGGGATGCAATTAAGATAAAAATAGGTAGACAAATTAAATGGATCAAAGAAGATATATCATTTTATGCTTTTATCTATGAAGAACTGTAATGAATCTTTTGATATTAATGGCTAAACTGGAATCTTGGAAGAGAATTTCTGATGACCGAAATACAGTTCGACAATCCTTCATTCTCTTCTTACAACTACAATTTGTCTTAATAAATTTTTTTTTATATAGAATTTTCTTAATTTAACCCACTGTAGTTTATATAACAAAAAATCTTTAAAAATATTCTTGGTGTCATTATCTCAATATGTAAGTATATTGTATAGCTTGAAGGAGTGCACAGTGGTATTAGGATTCTTTTTTTATTGTGCTTGTTTCATTTCATTTCTTTTTTTTCTCATTTACAATTGTCTTAATTTTTTTTTATTCATGTTTCAAGATTTTATTTGTAATTTTTATCTGTATGTCTTTTGTATTTTCTAAAATGTTTGTATAGGATTTTATGGCATTTTGGCATACATGTTTGTTTTCTCTTTAAACCCTACACTAAACTAGGTGGTATAGTTCGTCTAGCTAACGACAGTGAACAAAAAAAAAACAGGTCTTTATTTTTTAATGAATTTAAAGGAATTGGTTAAACATGCTCGGGTTGGTTTGATGGTGAACGTGGTTACACGCCCAAAACTAGGCGTGCTGCAAGAAGGGTCGACGATGATTCCGTTTTGACACCACACAAATCGTCAAGAGAAGGAACCCCGAGCGTTACACCAGGGCAATACTGAGGTGGCTAGAGCCAGTCCGTTGCTTTGAAATATTGCACAAAATTGCTGAGTTTCATTCTCGATATCTCAGAGAGTACTTGGAGAAGGTAATTCCCAAATAACCCGTGTCGTGTTGAATTAAACACTGCGCATTCATATAGGAGATGAAATGTTGTCTCCTCTGTTTAAAAGGGAGACCGCCTCTCATAGCGTGCTTACCGATCGTCCAGTCACCAGTAAGTACGTATACCAGTCTCGAAATGCCCCTGCGACCCTGGTAGCCCTGCAGCCATCCGGTTACTTCCATCTATCAGTCGCCATATCCAGATAGTTTCTGCAGATTTCGCTTCAAATAGTTCCCAGGGGTGTTGCGACTGGCACACCCTGCGAAATATTAAAAGCAGCTCCAGTCTTGGCCAGCCCATCTGCCTGTTAATGGCCGTAGTAGCACATTAAGGTAATGTCAGATATTTAAAATATTCAAATTGGGCCAACATTTCAATCAGTTGCTCAAATCTCCTCCCGAAATAGGAACTTAGCCCATATTATATTGGTATTCCAACCAATTTCCTCAATATGTCTTTGAAATAAATCAAAATCTTGTCACTATATTTTGAAGCAATCGGTTCATAATTTTATTTTCATGAAAGACTTACTCTAAACAATCCTTTTGGAATTGGTCTATGAGGAAGTTCCGCTATTCTCCAGCTTGGGAGCAAACGACCTCAATTAAAGATTTTCATCGGATTAATTGTGATGATGGAAGTTTGGTTTAACGGTAATGTACGCCAGGTTATCTTAGGGCGTCCTCGTGGACGTGAGCCTTAAAGTAATACAGAACAGTCTTTGCGATTGTATTTGCTGATCTGAGCGTGTTGTCAATTTATCGGAATTTTCGACTAAAGATATCTTGGTGGATTGGAATCAGCTTTCTCGTGTAAAGAAGCTAAAAGTTGCTGATCGCGTTTGGCCAAAAGCATCAGATTATACGGGGTAGGCAACGGTTGGCGAATACTTGGAACCTTTTTGTGGCACGTTTATTCGTTACGCAGGTTTCTCCTTCATATAGGAGGATCGGCTTAATGCAGGTGTTATAAACTCCTAGCTAAAGGTCATGAGAGTACATTGTCTTACAAGCTTTGTTTGTTCGGTTTGCATCTTCTATGATTGAATAATCAAGAAGGAGTGCGATAGTGTTGTTTGCCCTTAGTATCATGGCCTTTATTTTCTTGGTGTCGATGCAAAGTCCAACACAAAGTGAATTTTGAGGAAGGGCTTTAAGTTTGTCATTTATATGTTTAAAACTATGAATGAAGCACACTGCAGGCCGTTTGGAACTGCTCCGTTTATCGCCACTATTACTGCATCCAGTAGATACGAGTAGAAACTAGAGTGGGGAAATGACGCAACTTTGGCGGACTATAAAGCCGATTGAATAGGCATCCAAAGGTTTTTTTCTCTTAGCAGGATCTTGTTCTCTGGATTGGAATACAAGTTTTTATTTACTTATGTTCGTAATGTTGTTTGAAACTTCCTTGCGCTCTTATTTACTGCCTTATAATAGAGTCAAATTCTCGTTCAACTATTTCGATGATTTTTTCTCGTTTGCCTGCTCGATAATAATTCTGAGCGTAAAAACAGGTTCAACGCATGATCTATCTTCGCGCAAAACCAGCCTATTCTTGTCTTAACGTTTGGTTAAGTGGAGAGAGTCGTGCCACGTCGATTTTTACATTCTCGAAAGTCGTGTTTTTCGACAAAAGCTATAATTAAGCCTCCATTGGTCTAATTGACTATAAATTCCAAAAAAACATGCTCTCCAATGTAACAAATTTTAGAAGGGCGCGTGGAATTTTTTTCGTCTGGTGCGTGATTCCCATAGGACCTATATGGGGTCCTTTTTTGAGAGCCAACTTTGTAACTACAAATAATGACGTTGGTTTTCAAAAACTTTCTAAAGAATTTTATGATGATAGGTCCATTATATGCCATAGGCCCTTTATAAAGACCCCTTTAAAAACCATTTTAATTTGACGCAAATGCTCTTATAGGTTATCCAAATCTTTTCTGAGGGAATTTTTTGTGATAAAAGGCTTATACTTAAAAAACGGGCTCATTGAAAGGCTTGCCCCGGCAATAAACATTTATTGTTATGAATATCAAAATTTTGGTATAGAACAGTTACGTCCACACACACAAACTTTGATATTTGCATTTGCGGTAAACAGCTTTAAAAGCTCTAACTTGTTGTTATTGTTTCTTTGCAAAGTACTTAAAATTTGTTTTTCTTTCTTTGCAAAGTAAGCAGCAAGCGTTGTTTTCACCGCGATCTGATTGGATGTTGGGCTCTCGTCGGTGTGAAAGCACAAAAGCTCTTGTTATATATATTATGTCCTGTGGTTCCTAGTAGGAACAAAGGGCCGCAAAAAAGCTCTTGTTAAAGCTCGCTAATTGTGCATATGAGCTGGACGAAACTGGCTTAAAACCAGTTTAACTTAAAAAGAATCTCAATAAAAATTTAGCTTTTTCTATACAATTTGTTGCAAACAGTTGTTATTAACACGGGCTTGTTTCGCTGGGACCGTTACAGGTCTTTTAATCTTTAACTTTTCTTTGAAATTGTTATTTTATCGTTTGATATTTAACACACTTATGAAATAATGTATTTAGTGCCAAGTGTAGGGTAGCAAATGTTTGAACCTGGCCTCCTTTACTACTTCTTTTCTACATGTTTTTAATTTTTGTTTGTCTCTTTAATTTCCTTTTCCTGGGTGTCCTTATTTTATAGTTTGTTTATAGTTCCATTCATGAAGGAGCAAAGTTTTGTTGTAGTTTTCTTTAGTTCTTTTAGGGTTTATTTTTTTTTTTTTTTGTTGGCTGAACTTTAAAATAGAAATTGTAAAAGATACTTTGTGTGAGAACTAGTCGTCCATATAAAGGGAAGGTATGCCACACAAAAATAAAAATAAAAATAAATTTTTTTTTAAACGATAGAAAAATAAATTTTTTTAAGAAGCATTTCTTTTTTTTTAGGTAATAAAAAAATTCTTCCAATTTCTATTGGGTTACCTTCCCCTAAGCCATAACAAATTTGAGAAAGTACTCTGCTTCTAATTTTGGCAAAGTTTATAGTAAAACTTTGATTTAAATTTAAAAATCACATTAAATTTAAATAAGCAAAAGTAATTTGCAGACTCAACATTTGAAATTTTAAAATAAAATAAAATATAATAACGGGTGTCCAACTTTGAGGTATCATCATTTAACGAAATTCGCTACTGGGAGATGATCTGAAGCTTTTTAGGGCGAAAAATTTATAATTTAAATGTAGAGAATATATGGTGCCACTTGCCACACAGCTAAAGAAACAATGGATCTTTTGAAAGAAAGTGTACAGCAACAGTTCAAGAGCTTAGAAACAACATTATCGAACAGACATCAACCATTGACAACAGTTTTTTGAAAAACGTTATTAAAAATGTTCGTAAAAGATTGCAAGCCAGCCGGGACAGTAAAGGGGGCCACTTGACCGACATAATTTTTAATTTTTAGCCGCAACCTATTTGTAATTAACTGAAATAAAAATATTTTTAATATTAATTGGTATTGTGGTTATTTTATTGAACTGTTTATGGTTTTTAATTCAAATTATTAAATTTTTAATCAGGCTAAAGTTCATAAAATTTAATTTTCATTTAATTATTTTTATGATGAAAGGAAATTTACAATATGAAATAAATAAAAATAAATTGATAATTTTTCATTCTTAACTGAACTGGGAATCGAACCCAGGTTTTAACGGACAGGTTGCCCTTACATGTTGCAATTGTAACCAAACAATCTCTTCAGAGATTTTTGCCGTTTAACACTCACCGTCATTGACGACGGCTCGCAGGGCAACCTGTCCGTTGGGTTCGATTTCCAGTTCAGTTAAGAATGAAAAATGATCAATAAATTTTAATTAATTTCTTGTTGTAAAATTCCTTTCTTTATTAAAATAAATTTATGAACTTTACTGCTTAAAAATATTAAAAATTAGGATTAAAAATATTTTTAATATCTCAAAAAATTCTTTTTTATATCCTTCACCGAATGTAAGAGGTTATATATAACTTTGTCATTCCGTTTGTAAGTTCCACAATATTGATCCTGCGTCCTATAAAGTATATATATGCTGGGTCCTTATGAAAAGCGAAGTTCAAATCCGGTTGTCCGTATGTACGTTAAAATGGGGTTTCCGAAGACCCCACTAATGATGGGGACTAAATTGTCATATATTTATGTCACATATACTCCGTTTAAGTTTGCTATTGAAATTCAGCCAAATCGGTCCAAAAATGACGGAGATATGAGCATAAAAGCACGACTATCTCTAATTTTTTCCAAAAATCCCATGTTGCTGTTGTGTTTTTATTTTTCTGTATATCTGGTGAACGGCAAGAGCCAAAGTTTCCAAATTATGTATACACAATTAGGTTATCTTTACACAGCATCCCACATTGGATGTGGGATTGGAGAAGTGGGCGTGGTACTTCTCGTACAAAAAAATATCAAAAATTACCCTTTTTTTATTAATAGTTAAGTTTGTTTAAATAGATATACATACATATATGTAAGTATATATACATATATACCTATAAACCAATTTAATGGTAATATTATTCTTAAGCACGTTGGTATACAAATCTGTCAAATCGGTATAAATTGGTTAAGTTATGAGCAAATTACTCAAAAAAAGGACTAAAAATTATTAAAATTTGTATAAAAACTAAAATTTTAGAGCTGTAAAATAACCTATTCATACGTCTTAGATATCAAAATATCGGAAATCTTAAGTAGAACATATTTGCTGAAAACTCAGAAAAAATCGGTAAAAAAGTGATGCCAAACATATAATTTATTTTAGATACCTATTTTCGGGATCCATAGATCTTCCCGACTCCAAGTTTTATCACCAGAGTAAATTTATTCTTAAAGATGTTGGCATAAAAATCTGTCAAAATGGCCAAGTTATGACCAAATACTAAAATTCGATCAAAACTAAACTTACTATATATTAATTAAACGTTTAATATATTTAATAGCCCGCAAACATGTGCAAATAATTAAAGAAAATTAAGCGATTTATATTATATAAATATACATGTATATATACATATATTTAGATATATATATATATATATATATATATTTAAACTTATGTTTTTTCCAAACCATGGTGAAGGGTATATAAGATTCGGCATAGCCGAATATAGCACTCTTACTTGTTTTTATTAAAATTAAAATGATACTTCAATTTTGGGACACCCTTAGATTTCTAAAAAATTGTGAATATATTTATTTTTTATACCATATTGTTAAAAATCGTCTTAGATGAAAGAAGAAGAAAAGTAATAAACAAAAGAAAACAGCAAACAATTAAAAATCAATTTATTTTTTATACAAAAAAAAAAAAAAAAATAGAAAATAAAAAGGAAAGGAAATTTATGTTTTCAAATGATTAAACAAATCGATTATGTTTTGTTTTATTTAATGTATTTTTTTTATATTTTACAATTATTTTAAAATATGATACAATTAAATTTTAAAGGAATTTGGTTTATACACTCAAGAGAAAAATCAATTCATCTGTTCTTAAATCAAGCCAAAGCGTTGCCTATATTAAGAATGAATTTTCTTAAATCAAGTACAGAATGCTGGATTCAAGTACGTACTATTTAAGTGCCAAATACTTAGATTTAGCTATATTTAATACATGAATCGTACTTAAATATTCCGCCTTTTTGTCCAATCGCACCAAAATTTGGCGGATGTTTTGGAAACTTTGGCTATTGCCGTTCTGCAGACATGCAGAAATCTTTAATGTCTTTGTATGTAAAGTGACACGTGACTTAAGAGCATCTGTGTTACGTAGTAACCTATGTCACAATGCTTCCTCTTTATACACCTTTCTTAGTTGGCATTAACCGAATTCGTACTTGACTTAATATTTTTTTATACTTTGGGCTTAGAAAGCCAAAGCAGTCCCGCAGTGACGAGAAGCATCATATAGATTTACTTTAGATTCTAAAATAAATTTGGGATAACATTAGTTCTCAAATTTTTAACTTTTTGCCATAACCTCAAAAACGAGATGTTTTCTAAACTATAGGACTGCTGAACAAGCTGCAATATTTGATTTCTGATTTGCACAAGTTAGATTTATAGACGAGAACGTAAAATTTGATAGAAAAATTGCCTTTTAGGCAAAAATTTTAAATTAAGGACGATTTTTTTATTCCTGCCTTATCAAAACAACTTAAAGAGCTAAACGTCCAACAATTACACAATATTTTATTGATTAATTTCAATTTTTTTTTTTTTTTTTTGTTGATTTTTCTGTTTAATTATGTTGCCATTAAAATATTGTCTGTTTGATTTAATTTTATGCACATATCGCACATTAAATCATAAACAGTCGCAGCTTAAAATTTATCAAAATCGTTTAGTTGTTTCATTAACCAGTTCACAAATCAATTCTATAACGATAACGAACATTTCGTTTGTGTCATTGCCAAGGGGAATTCGTTTTTCAGGTGGAGTTGAAAGCTTGGCTGAAGCTACTTTTTTTATTACGTAGAGAGAAGAATGTCCAAAGTTGGTTGTGTTTTTGACATATCGACACAACGAAAGCAACAAATAAAATACAATGTTGTGTTTTTGGTGTTCTACTTGTTGTAGTATCGCCACCACCGCACAGTGACGCCCGTAGAGCAAACGAGGTTGCAAAAAACAAAATTTTCATGAGCGACGACGAAGTTTTGAATAAACCCATGTTATAGGAAACGATTCAACGATTTCAAACATGCCACTCTTAATAATATCACATTTTTAGTTTAGAAGATATAACCGTTCAAAGTTGACCGACTTTCGGTTTTCAAAAAAACACACAATTTTTAGTAAATTTGTTGCGATTTCAGGTGTAGTATCACGAAAAATAGGTAACGAATCGGTTTATTTTTTGTTTGTATTGATTGATGTATTTATTAAATGTATAATGATAAAAAAAAATTAACTGTTAGCTTTGTGTTTCTCCTGGTAAATCACTATTTAAAAACTATCCGTTTTTTCACTATTTTTCAACTTTGACGGAAAATAAAAATATATTTTTCTATATTTGCAAAACCTGTTCTTTGATTATTTCTTTACATAATTCAAAAGGTTTTATCTGCCCGTACGTGCCCGTTTGGCTTCTAGAGGTAAAAAGGTTTAAAAAGACATGGTTGCAGAAATTGTATGGCGTCAATCCCTTATATGTTTTGACTGACAGTAGTTTGATCTAATAGTTTAAAAAAAACTACTCATTGAAATTAACAGGTACGTACCTCACTTAAACAATACTTTGGCGTACAAATGGTCAAGAACAATACAAACTTATGGTCCCAGGTAGGCACAAATCTTATTTGGACACGTGCATAATATCAAAATTGCATTATTCAGCCTAAATCCATATGTATGCAGGGAACAGGTAAATTTTTAGGCATGGTAGCATAAGCCTATATATGTATTGCAAAATAAGCATAATGCCTGGATTAGTCTACGACTGAAAGTTGGCGCAACAATTACTGAAACCATTAAACAATTTAAGTACTGAAAACATAGCGTTGAACAATTTGAAATGTTTAGAAAGTCAACCACACCAAGGTTTTTCACGGAAGCTGCTTTAGAAGAACTTGATAGCTTATACGGAAATATTGAGAGAAGCGAAATTATAAAAAATAATTTTTATCTAATATATGCAAATATTAAGGCAAAATGGGTGAAATCTAATCGAACCATTCAGAACTTCAACTCCAAATACGAGGACTGGCTTAATGAATTGGCAGTAGATAAACCCACCACATCAACCAGAGGAGCAAAAGGAAGGCCAAAAAAAAGTATTGAGGAGTGTTCAATTTTCACAAGAAAGAGGAAACTTGCCGATGCCACCAATGACTTGACCACGAAGCAATTATTGGACGCGCTGTCTATTAAATATACAAAGGATAGTGAAAGAGTTAGGTCGCAAATAACCAAATCTGTTGCTGATGCAAGCCCACTGCGACTACAAAGGATTAACGAAAGCATTCCCACGCCCACAAACGCTCCACTTATTTCTTCCCTGCGGCATGTGAAGTCACAAATAGAGTTAGAAAATAATTATAGTTTAGAAATGGTTAGTCTTTTAGATATACCTTCTCTTACGAATTGTGATGAATATTTTACAGAAAATTGAAAAAATTAATTTAAAAAAAAAAATTATTTTTTTTTTTTTAATTTGTTGGGTAATAATTTAAAACATAAAACCCTAAAGAAAAAAAAATAAAAACAATCTAAAAATGTAAAAATAATTTTTTTTAGTTACCATAAAATTGATTTTTCTACAAATTTTAACTTTGATAACCCATAAGTAGGCCCCTACAAAGCGTAGCACCCTTTCCAAACACTCATTTCATAGGCTGAACAGTTATCTATCATATGCTGTTCAAACTGTTCAATTATCTTATTCGGTTCAAAAGATATGATTTTTGCAACGAAAAAACTCAAATGGCGCCACTGTGAACCGTTTACATAAATTCGCCTTGGTCATTGGCTTCTTTCACTGGAAATGTCTGTTTTAATGTTTTTTTTTTTTTTTTCAAATTACAAAAACTATTTTTTGCCTTTCCTGAACATTTGTGAATTTTGTGTTGTGACTGTTTATGTTTTAGTGTGCGATATGTACCTTAAAAATTTTCACATAAACTCTTGAAACAATTTATAAGTTGTTTAAATGTTTTACGCTCTTAAACATTTTGCTGACTGCTTTTTAAATTTTCATTAAAAATTTCAGTAAAAATAATTAAAAAACCAACTTCCTTCCCTCTTTTTGATTCCCAAAGGATTTTTATTTAAAGTTGCCTTTTTAAATTGTATTTTTTTTTCAACAGTAATTTACAACAATTTTAATTGAAATAAATAATTATTTGACATAAAAGAGAGGATGATTTCGAATAATAATATTTATCAGCTAAAGGCAATGAGAAAACAAAAATATTAATGGCTTAAGTGGCAGGAAATATTAAAAAAAAAGTTTACACATAAATTTAAATGGACGGCCTGCCAACAGACGCAATTAAAGTTCATAATGACAACAAAAAACTTATAATGTTGTAATTTATTTCAAAACCAAATTTTTTTTCAAAATGCTGCCGGGCATAAAGGCCCAACTACATTGATCAAAATACTCATCAAGCATTGTGGTACTATTAGTGAAAATGTGTTTGTATGTGTGACACCGACAACGCTTGATGAAAAATCAAAAAAGTTAGATATGAGACGAATATTACGTCCAGCACACGTACACGTTGAATTCGCCGGCTGGATAAGCATTTGACAAGTGTATTTGGGCCTTAAATATGACTGCGTCAAATGCTTGAAACAGTGTTAAAAAAAGTATGCTGAAAAAATTTTAACTTTTAGAGCCGGATGTCTCTGGTAAACCTAAGGGCTCGCTTACAATGACCTGTGTAGAAGTTGCGGCGCCGAGGAGGAGGATGAGTTAACAGAACATCTCCTTTGTCATTATCCGGCATTTGGAGATCTTGTTTAGTGTAGGTTGTGTTTAGTCGACGGAACGGTTTGGAATTAAAACCGTATGTAATTTCGGGATTTTTTTTTTTGCAATATTTTGTAAGAAAATTAATTGGTAAAGGTACCCGCACACGACATGTTTTTTACATCTGACTTGTGAAATTTCCCACTGCCAAATACACACATTTCGTGTAACAAAACTTTAATTAGAGTGTTCTTCTTGCCTTTTGACAAACTATCTGACATAAGCTGCTTTTATTATGAAAAAAATGTTGGTACAAGTCTATGCCGTGAGTAAGAATTGTTGAATTCTTTTACTGCGCAAGTAAACATTTTTGTGGCGCCAGCACGCTTTTTTGAAACCGATAACTACTTTGGTTTCTGCAAAAGCTAGGCAAAAACAAAACAAAGACTATGTCAGAACCAAATAACATGTACGTGTGGGACCGAATATTATAAACCTTCTGTAAAACAACAAATTTTGAGAGACATGCACAATAACATGTGACTTGAAAAGTTGACAATTCAGAGGTAAAAAACATAACGTGTATGGTGAACTTAAACAAACAAAATGACTCTATTATTTCGTTGCAAGGGTTTGCCCGAAAACTCCAAGCTATTGGTTTCAAATTTGGAATCTTCTTATATGACTGTTCTCCAGATATACAGAAATTTATATTGACTTTCTATGGGAGGTGTCACGCCCACACGCCCCAAGCGCCTATTTTCACAAGGAAACAATCAAATTTAATTAAAAAAATGTTTATATTCTATTTTGAGATTTATAAATGCAGAGTTGAACAAGAGCAAATTTTTCTTATTCGGATATTTCTACTGTACGTTTTGTATTGATAAAAGTTCTTAAATAAAGACATTATGTACTGACTTTTATTCCCTAAACTCTTTCGGAGAATAATAACGTAATTTTTTTCTTTGTAGTTTTGCATACTTCGATGTCACGTGCGACATTAAAAAACAACATTTGCTATCAGTGCGTCGAAAGTAAATGCAGAAAGCTTACCAAATATCGAAAAGAAAGAGAGATTTTTTATAAAATTAAAAACAATGAAACCTTGCTGAAATATAAAGTTGGTCACGTGCGACATCGTAAGTGTGAAAATTAAAAGTTGAAAAATTATTTTTTTCATATAAACGCGAATAACTGTAATTTTTTTGTATTATAGCATATTTCGATGTCACGTGCGACAATGAAAAACAACATTTGCTACCAGTGTGTCGGAAGTAAATGCAGAAAGCTTATCAAATATCGAAAACAAATAGCGATTTTTTATAAAATTAAAAACAAAGAAACCTTACTAAAAGTTAATAAACAGACTTGTGATCTTAATACCTATATATAATTGGTCACGTGCGACATCGTAAGTGTGAAAATTTAAAGTTTAAAAATAATTTTTTATATAAATGCGATTAACTGTAATTGTTTCTTTGTAATATTGTCTGTTTCGATGTCACCTGCGACATTAATAAGCAACATTTCCTATCAGTGCGTCGGAAGTAAATGTAAACAGCTTATCAAATATCGAAAACAAACAGAGATTTTTTTTAAATTAAAAACAAAGAAACCTCACTGAAAATTAAAAAGACTTGCGATTTTAGTACCTTTAAAAAGTTGGTCACGTGCGACATCGTAAGTGTGAAAATTTATTGTTAAACAAATTATTCTTTTTATATAAATGACTTATTTATGAATATACATACATTTGCTTGCAAACAAACATTTACACACCTGTATAAGCGCACTGGTTCTCTCGATATATTGTGTTGCTGCAGTGTAGTCCTGATTGTCGTCATTTATTTCTTTTTAAATTAATATTATTTATTAAGCTTGAGGTTTAATATTTTCTATAAAATTATTTTTTTAGTGACGAAATATCGGCGTTACGCTTTTGTATGACTTCAGGGACAATAAACAATTTAAAATTTTTATTAATTTTCGATGAATTACAATTTTTTGTGATTTTATAGCGGAATAAAAGTATCGAATGAAAGTATATGTTTATGGAAAGCCATTTGTTATTTTTTCTTGAATTTTAGTAGCCCTAATTTATATATACACTAGCTTAACCCGGTGCGCTTCGCTACACTGCTTAAACCACTTCTTCAGTTGAGAGATATTTAATATATGCATCCTATGGAAGGTTTTCCCCCCTGCGCCTTCCCGCTTTATTTTTATTTTCAAAAGTGTAGTATACCATAGGAGTGACTTCTACTAAGTTTGAACGTTCTTACTATAACAGTTCTTAAGATATGTGATATTAAACATTGGCGTCCTATGGGGGGTAACATTTCCCCGCTGCTATTTTATTTCAATTTTGGGGTTCAGAAGATCATACTACAAAAAGTTTAATAAAAAGAGTGCATCGGCCATTTCTATATTGAAATTTAAAGTTTGCCATAATAGTAGCTTTAACCACGTTTGAAGACTCTCCCTTTAATAGTTCTTGAGTTGAGAGATATTTAATATATGCATCCTATGGAAGGTATTTCCCCCTGCGCCTTCCCGCTTTATTTTTATTTTCAAAAGTGTAGTATACCATAAGTGTGACTTCTACAAAGTTTGAACGTTCTAACTTTAATAGTTTTTAAGATATCCGATATTAAACATTGGCGTCCTATGGGGGGTACCACTACCCCCGCCGCTATTTTGTTTTAATTTTGGGGCTCAGAAGATCCTACTACCAAAAGTTCAACAAAATGCGTGCAGTGGCTCTTATTAATATTTCTATATATGAGGGGTACTGCTCCTCCCCCGTCTACCCCGCCCATTTGTATATTGAAATTTATAGTTTACTATAATAATAGCTTTAACCACTTTTGAAGACTCTCCCTTTAATAATTCTTCAGTTGAGCGATATTTAATATATGCATCCTATGGGAGGTATTTCCCCCCTGCGCCTACCCGCTTTATTGTTATTTTCAAAAGTGTTGTATACCATAAAAGTGACTTCTAGAAAGTTTGAACATTCTAACTTTAACAGTTTTTAAGATATCCGATATTAAACATTGGCGTCCTATGGGGGATTCCACTTCCCCCGCTGCTATTTTATTTTAATTTTGGGGCTCAGAAGATCTTACTACCAAAAGTTCTTCATAATGCGTGCAGCGGATCTTAATATATGCGATAATTAATATTGGCATCCTATGGGGGATACCAATTCCCCTGCCCCTATCGAAAAAATAAGTAGCCTATTTTATTTTTAGGGCTCACGTGATGTATCTGTAAAAATTTCAGGAAAGTCGGTTCAGTAGTTTAGGAGTCTATAAGCCAACAAACAAACAAACAAACAAACAAACAAACAAACAAACAAACAAACAAACAAACAAACAAACAAACAAACAAACAAACAAACAAACAAACAAACAAACAAACAAACAAACAAACAAACAAACAAACAAACAAACAAACAAACAAACAAACAAACAAACAAACAAACACACATACAAACATTTTTCATTTTTATATATATAGATATATACAAAAAATGTCCCGTGCGATAGGTCACATGCGATAATGAATAAAGTTAACTTAAAAAAAGTATAAATAATTTTTTTTTCGAATCAAAACCATTTTCAAGAGACATTAGTGCATAACATTTTATAATTGGTCGCATTAAAATATTGCCTTAGGTTTCGCTGAACTCAAGGTTGGCCGCGAAACCCAGTTCTGTTTTTTTCACGTGCGAATGCCTTGTTTTTCTTTAATTGCCTTAAAAACGAAAAAATTGATCAAAATGCATAAAAGCACCAACTATAGGGCTAATTAAGAGCTACATGTTAAAATTTAAATTTGTTTTGTTGTGACCCTTTTTTCACTTTAAATGTATACGGTGGTCACGTTCGAGATGATGGAAATGTCCATATATATATATATACTAGCTTAACCCGGTGCGCTTCGCAACACGGCCTTAACCACTACTTCAATTGAGGGATATTAAATATATGCATCCTATGCGAGTTATTTTCCCCCTGCGCCGACCCGCTTTATTTGTACTGTAGTATACCATTAAACTGACTTCTACAAAGTATTAACATTCTTACTATAACAGTTCTTAACATATGCGATACTTAACATTGGCGTCCTATGGGGGCAACACTTCCCCCGCTGCTATTTTATTTCAATTTTGGGGCTAAGAAGATCTTACTACCAAAAGTTCAACAAAATGCGTGCAGCGGTTCTTATTAATATTTCTATCTATGAGGGGAACTGCTCCTCCTCTGTCAACCCCACGCATTTTTATATTGAAATTTATATTTTACCATAATAGTAGCTTTAACCACGTTTGAAGACTCTCCCTTTAATAGTTCTTCATTTGAGCTATATTTAATATATGCATCCTATGGGAGGTATTTCCCCCCTGCGCCTACCCGCTTTATTTTTGTTGTCAATAGTGTAGTATACCATAAGAGTGACTTCTACAAAGTTAAAACATTCTCACTATAACAGTTCTTAAGATATGCGATAAAAAACATTGGCGTCCTATGGTGGGTACCACTACCCCCGCCGCTATTTTGTTTTAATTTTGGGGCTCAGAAGATCCTACTACCAAAAGTTCAACAAAATGCGTGCAGTGGCTCTTATTAATATTTCTATATATGAGGGGTACTGCTCCTCCCCCGTCTACCCCGCCCATTTGTATATTGAAATTTATAGTTTACTATAACAATAGCTTTAACCACTTTTGAAGACTCTCCCTTTAATAATTCTTCAGTTGAGTGATATTTAATATATGCATCCTAAGGGAGGTATTTCCCCCCCTGCGCCTACCCGCTTTATTGTTATTTTCAAAAGTGTTGTATACCATAAGAGTGACTTCTATAAAGTTTGAACATTCTCACTATTACAGTTCTTTAGATATGCGATGTTAAACATTGGCGTCCTATGGGGGATTCCACTTCCCCCGCTGATATTTTATTTTAATTTTGGGGCTCCAAAGATCTTACTACCAAAAGTTCTGCATAATGCGTGCAGCGGATCTTAATATATGCGATAATTAATATTGGCATCCTATTGGGGATACCTATTCCCCTGCCCCTATCGAAAAAATAAGTAGCCTATTTTATTTTTAGGGCTCACGTGATGTATCTGTAAAAATTTCAGGAAAATCGGTTCAGTAGTTTAGGAGTCTATAAGCCAACAAACAAACAAACAAACAAACAAACAAACAAACAAACAAACAAACAAACAAACAAACACACATACAAACATTTTTCATTTTTATATATATAGATATATATAGACAAAGATGATAGATATTAGAATGTAAAAAAACTTTACTAAATGACTTGTTTAAAATCATCAGGTTCATATAATTTTTGTTGAACAGAAAATGTAATTATAAGTTGAAATAACTGATAAAAAAGGTAAAATCTTTTTTTACAAAAGCATTTAGAAATAACAACTTATGTTCCTAATATCTTAATTGATTTAATGAAGATAATTAATCAAAGTTTGTTTACACAAGACTTCTCTTCCCAAAAGACGCACAATTTTCATATACACTAAGCTTTTACACAAACATACATATTTACTTACCTAAACACACTCAACCCTCAATTTGTTTGTGTAAATATTTACGAGTGGTATAATGTTAAATTTTTTTTATAAATTGTGGTTCATATTTCCTCTTTGAGTTTATTAGTGGTGATAGACAAAAAATTTCCATATTTTTGTGTAGTTCAGTGTTATAGTATTAAAAACCGCATACAGTGGTTTTAACCTCTAAATAGAGGTTGAGGCAAAAAAAAAAACGCTTCAGCAATACTACAAACGTTTTGTGAACAAGCTTTTTAAAAGCATATTGAAACTAATTTAATTTAAAACTTTATTTTTTTTAAGCCTTAAGACTACATTAAATTCTCATTAATGATATTCGGAATGGTAGGCTATGAAAATTGTTATGGAATTCTAATTATTATTAATCATGCGCATAGTGTTGTAAGATTAAAAAAAAAAATAAGTCACAGAATAAAGTTGGAATTTGATTACTTTGGATTCATCGCCAAAAGAACTGCTAGTATTGGATAACCTGGTTTGTGGTCGACCATATTTCCGTGAAAGTGTTCTGCATTAATCAAAACTACAGGCTGTCAGAAGGTGCAACATGTAGAAAAAAAATTTTAGCTGGTCATGTGGCTTAACTTTGTCATGATGGTATTTAACGGTTCATTGTAGGCTTTCATGTTCCGCTCGTTTAAAATAAGTGTTCGCGACAGGTTCCTTTTAAAGATTTGAACAAGCTTTTAATCGATAAGACGCTATAGGTCGTAGATCATATCCTTGATGCCATGGATATTATATTTTTCATTAAGTCGGCTGATTGGCCGGGCTTCATATACGATATTTTGCTCTTCGGGTTGTCGGCTTCGCTAACTAAAGCTTCCCTTTATAACCAGCCTTCGGCCGGGCGCAAGGACTTGCTCCTCTATGGCAAACACCTTCTTCGCTAACTAAAAGTTCTCTGCAAAGCCGGTCTTCGCTCCTCTACCTCCCCCTGATATTAAACCTCCAAAATGTCATAAAACTTACCAAAGACACACACCAGGTGTAATAAATGCGCCCGCTAACTGTTTTGAGTCCTAGATTTTTATGTTAATTTTTTTTTTTTTTTATTAATTTTTATGTTTAATTTTTTTGAAAATTTTAGAAAACAAAAAATTAATAAAAAAGTGTTTATTATTTTTGTTATATTTTATGCCACTGTGTTAGTCTCAAGTGTGAGGTCTTTGACAAAAAAGTTTGTATTTTAAAACTTGTTTTAGAACATTTTAATTTAGACAAACAATAAAAGTTTATTTCTTTTATAGAAATCTATTTTAAATGTTAACTATAATAATCTGCGTCAGGATGTTTTTCCTAAAAAAATTTACATAATTAAAATTTTAAAATTTTTTTTTTTAAATTCTTTCAAACGATTTTATTGTTTAAATACGTTTAATATAAATAAGTATTTTTTTTGTACTAAATTATTTAATTTATTTAATGCAGCTGTAATATATTAATTATGCAAGCTCAATTAATTTTAAATTACATAAACAAATATTATTTTTTAATACTAATTAAAAACTGTATTAGTATCCTTTTTTTTGTAGCAATTGTTGGTTTATATATTTTTAATGGAATTCCGCATTAAAGATTACGTTCATTCCGTGTTGCCAGAACATATTTTAAAAAATATCAATAAAAAAAAATGTTTTGCACTGCATTAAATCGTATAAAAAATTTTGTAAATAAAATTTAACTAACAAAACTAGTTTTAATTTGAATAATAACAAAATTGAAAGCTAAAAGCGTCTCTGGTAGAGCTTGAAAGCAACAACTCGACCTTCAACTCACTATTAAATAACACTTTTTAAGCAGTGGACCTCAGACAATTCATGGAAGCTAATCACGGAAAGAAGAGCACTTAAAGGAATTCAAAATATGGCTTACACTCGTCGCTAGAAAATAAGATTTCGGGTACCATTTATCAGGAACTAGAAAAATCATTAAAGAAAAACGCACGAGAAGACAAATGCAAACGATACAATAGTTAAGCAAACGAGAGACATATTTAGGATGACAAAACAGCTCACTAAAAATAATTTCGGAGGCTGCAAACCTCTTCGAAAAGCAATGGTGACTTGTCATGAGCAAATTTAGGTATGAACAGAACTCCCGTTGTTCCTTTTAGGAGCATAGGGCCTCCACAAATGTCTTTCATTTGGGTTTTTCTGTAGCAATGCATTTTATTTCACTCCAGGTTACACCATCATCAGCTGCCTCCAACTTCACCTTTTGATGGGCGGCTTCGGCTTCCTTTTTTTTAGACTTTCTTTGTTACAAAATTTATAAGCGATTCATAATGATTCGGCTTCCTTGTGGCGTCCATTTTATTCCTTGCCTTGTAATATCATCTGGAGATTTCCGTAGAGTGTTTCCCAGCCAGGACCTTTGCGCCGCTTTATATCCTCATGGATTGGTGTCTGACGAGCTCTTACTCACAAATTACTATTTGTAATAGTATTAGGTCAGAATATACGGAGAATTCTACGAAGGCAACGACTCGCAAAAACCTGCATTATTTGCAATTCGCAATTGGATGGATTCCACGTTTCGCATGCGCAGAGAAGCACAGGCTTTACGATGGCATTTAAGTTGTTTATTTAAGTGCCTCTGAAAAAGGTAGATTGCCAAACCGAAGAACACGCTTTTATGTCTTCACTAGAGCCACAACTGCATGAAATAATGCTCCCGAGGTAAGTGAAGGAGGATACGGATTCTATTTCTGTGCCGTACAGAACTTCTCTACTCTTCTTTATTATCCCGTACAAGGGATACACCACAGCCAACTCTTATGTGGCTGCAACTACCAGGTTGTCAGAGACGATATACCTTCCAGCCCATCAGAAATTCCTGAAATAATTCAAGCCATCATCAATTGTAAAAAGGGCAAGGCTCCGGGATAAGACAAAATACCACCAGAGCTTTTAACAGCATCCCCTAAATTCTGGAACACATAAAATATGTGATGATCTGAAAGAAGCAGTAATTATTAATATTTAGAAAAAGGGACATCTAACGTAGTGTAAAACTGGCGTGGTATTAAGTTAATTTAGCAGATGTCTATATTTCTTTCCTGCGGAATGAACAAATATGGTTTTGATTTACGTGAGCAACTGCACTATGTCCTTATCTCATAGAAAATCTCCAGCACATCGTGATTTATACATATATGAATTTACCAAGTGAATCATTTATCAAACACAGGTTGCAGTTTGAGGGATTTATGTTGCATCCCAGGTATGCGTACAACTGATCGCCCCAGCATAGATTTTCAATGTTGAAGGAAAGAATATTGCCACAACAGTAAATTGTCATGCTCCTTAAGCCCGCTACAATATCTCTGTATCTCTCCGAAGAACTCCATGGAGGTACAACTATAAACAGAAAAGATAAATCTTCTGACACCTCTCAACGCCTTTTCTAAGTGCGCGTCAACTGTTGCCAGTTATGCGGAATGAACAGGCAGAATTCCGTCGACAACGCTCCTGTATAGACCACGAAAATAGTCAGCACATCATAATTGCCGCTATATTTTTAGCCTTTATCTATTAAAAAAAAGCCTTTGACACCCTATCATACTTGTTAATATGGAGCGTACTGGTCTGTTGAAGCACTTCAGAAAAAAAAATTGAAAACGTCATAGTACTCTACCACAACGCAGACTGTCTTATCCTGCAAGATGAAAGCTAGCTTTGTACTTGATAGGACGATAAGGGTCGCAGATATAATGAGCTGCTGAAATCGGACTAGATAATCACACGGGACATCTACCGAACGCAAATAGTTCGTTTAAAGCGAGCATTGGCCAGAAAAGACCTAGAATACGCGACTAGACGTGAAGGCGAATTATTTCATTATTACAAAGTTTGGCCACATGTTGCTTGACTAGCTGGAAAAATTATTATGAAAATTGGAAAGTTTTAACTAAACCACCGCCTAATAGTCCTGTTCTTGCCCAGCGGACTACCATACACATATGCCGATCGAAGCAGAACGCTTTAATTTCAAAACAGAGTATTCGAAGTCACCATATCCTTCAAAAAATAGCAGTTCTTTTGGCGCGAAATCCATATGTGGCTAGAAAGATGGAAAGAGATAAAAGTTAGCATTGTTAAGCCATAAACGCAAAATGCACATTTTTAAGTTATAAACCTTTTAAGGAATTTGAAAAACTCTGACTGAAAAGACTTACATATCGTCACCTAAAGCCCAAAAGGCCATAAGCGACAAAAAATTCAAAAACGAATATTTGATTGATTATCATGTTTTTTTTTTTGGCTAATTACATCATAATCCATTAATAAAGGCGATTGGGAATTTGTTGTCGCTTTTAGGTGTTTTGGTGTTTTGGTGTTTAGGTGACGATATACAAGTTGTTCGCTACTTCTGGCTACACCGATGTTTTCATTTCCTGTGCAAGAACAATTTATAATGTAGAATTTTTTCTTTTCTTTTTTAATAATATTTTTTTTTTATGAAATTAATGTCAGTATTTAGTTCAAAAATAACTAAATTTTTAAAGGATTTTTCAACTTGTTGATCGAAATTTGAGTATTTGTAAATTTTTGTATTTTTAATTTTAAGAAATAGTAAAATGATTTCGACGAATTTTATAACAAAACCTACATTCCGCCAACGATTTTATGTTTATCTGCGCTATTTTGTCGTTTCTATAGATGAAATCAATGGTTTTTGGGATGGAGCGCCCTGCATATCGGGTGGAGGGATAAACAATCTTAAGGAATATTCATCCTTTGGCGCTACAGACCAACGTTGGCCTTAGCCTCGCTTACTATTTTCTTCCATTCGGGTCTATCTTGCTCTGCATATTACCAATCATTAATTCCGACTTTTACGCAGTCTTTTTGTACATCGTTCAGCCATCTCGTTTAAGGCTTTCCTCTCGCTCTTGTTCTGCAAGACATGGTACTCATTATCCTTGGTTGAGCCCTATTCTGGCCTATTCTAGTTACATGGCCTGTTCAGATTAATCCTTGAGCTTTAATAAATTTTACGACATCATTGCCTTCGATAAGGCGATCAATCTCTCGATTGCTTATCATAATATACAGCCTGTTTTTGTAAAACATAAGTCTTCTCACTTGAAGTTTTCGTATTAATACGTTTATGTTCAAAATTTGGTTTTTAAAAAAAGCTTTCGTCTATTCACGGTTGACATAAATAGAGCTTTTTTCTTTCGTGAATCAACATTATTGCCAATGCATTAATATTCGTACAATTCTGTTATTTTTTCATATAAAGGTTTTGTGTTTGTGTATAACCCTGGCTTCTGTTTACAAAAATTAAAAATAAATTTCAAAGCTAAAATCTATATATATAAAAATGAAAAATGTGTGTTTGTTTGTTTGTTTGTTTGTTTGTTGGCTTATAGACTCCTAAACTACTGAACCGATTTTCCTGAAATTTTTACAGATACATCACGTGAGCCCTAAAAATAAAATAGGCTACTTATTTTTTCGATAGGGGCAGGGGAATTGGTATCCCCCATAGGATGCCAATATTAATTATCGCATATATTAAGATCCGCTGCACGCATTATGCAGAACTTTTGGTAGTAAGATCTTCTGGGCCCCAAAATTAAAATAAAATAGCAGCGGGGGAAGTGGAATCCCCCATAGGACGCCAATGTTTAACATCGCATATCTAAAGAACTGTAATAGTGAGAATGTTCAAACTTTCTAGAAGTCACTCTTATGGTATACAACACTTTTAAAAATAACAATAAAGCGGGTAGGCGCAGGGGGGAAATACCTCCCATAGGATGCATATATTAAATATCGCTCAACTGAAGAATTATTAAAGGGAGAGTCTTCAAAAGTGGTTAAAGCTATTATTATAGTAAACTATAAATTTCAATATACAAATGGGCGGGGTAGACGGGGGAGGAGCAGTACCCCTCATATATAGAAATATTAATAAGAGCCACTGCACGCATTTTGTTGAACTTTTGGTAGTAGGATCTTCTGAGCCCCAAAATTAAAACAAAATAGCGGCGGGGGTAGTGGTACCCACCATAGGACGCCAATGTTTATTATCGCATATCTTAAGAACTGTTATAGTGAGAATGTTTTAACTTTGTAGAAGTCACTCTTATGGTATACTACACTATTGACAACAAAAATAAAGCGGGTAGGCGCAGGGGGGAAATACCTCCCATAGGATGCATATATTAAATATAGCTCAAATGAAGAACTATTAAAGGGAGAGTCTTCAAACGTGGTTAAAGCTACTATTATGGTAAAATATAAATTTCAATATAAAAATGCGTGGGGTTGACAGAGGAGGAGCAGTACCCCTCATAGATAGAAATATTAATAAGAACCGCTGCACGCATTTTGTTGAACTTTTGGTAGTAAGATCTTCTTAGCCCCAAAATTGAAATAAAATAGCAGCGGGGGAAGTGTTGCCCCCATAGGACGCCAATGTTAAGTATCGCATATCTTAAGAACTGTTATAGTAAGAATGTTAATACTTTGTAGAAGTCAGTTTTATGGTATACTACAGTAAAAATAAAGCGGGTCGGCGCAGGGGGAAAATAACTCGCATAGGATGCATATATTTAATATCCCTCAATTGAAGTAGTGGTTAAGGCCGTGTTGCGAAGCGCACCGGGTTAAGCTAGTATTCTATAAAAAGTATTACTAAATTAGTAAAATATCAAAATGTTGATTGAAAATGTTAACAATAATAGCAATAGATAAAAGAAATACATAAAGAAGATTTTTTGCTGCACATCAACATAAAGATATGTAGAAGATATTTGCGAAGATATAATTTTTTGGAACATTCGGAAGAACGGTGGTATTGTACACTACACTGTATGTACAGTCACACAGATAATAGTACGTACGCCTTAACAATTCTTTAACTTTCGAAAAATTAGAGATATTTAAAAAAATATATCAAATCAAAAATTTTTAAATGAAAGCACATATTTATTTCATTGTTTAAATTTAAGACTATTGATTTGTCCGCATACTTAGGTGCGAAGTCGAGTCGCTTTTATCTGTTTATATCGCCAATTAATGTTTGTTTTTTCTTGGTATGCGGCTATGCAATCCGCTTTTCTTCAGAACACTTCGCACTGTTTCTGAATGAACATTAATATTGTGGTAACTTTCCAAAGTGTTTTGAAATTGCACGGCTGTTATTTTGGGATTTTCACTAACAACACTTTTTATAAATTGCTCAACTCGTAATGAAATTTTGGGTGGACGTCCAGTTTTTGGCTTGCTTACTAGAAATTGAGACTCAGACAAGTGCTTTATTATATTCTGCACTTTAGACTTGACACGTCCAATAAATTAATTATTTTAGGAATTCACATCGTTCCTTTTCTTAAAAATATATGCACGCATTTCATTACAAATGTCCTTTGTTTTCTTACCTATTTTAACAAAACAGTAATATTTTTTTCTAAAATTACTGCAGTCTTTAAGAATTTGCTTGCAAGTTTAGCTTGTGCCACTTTCCGTATATTATATTTCCATTAAATCTTCCTAATTTAAAAAGGACAGTTTTCTATTTGGCATCATACGTATAATTATCTGTGCTGTCAGATTAACTTATAAGTGTAAAAGTATAATTAGCGGAAATTGACCCAAACTTTTTGTAGATTGATTTTGAAAGTGTGTCGATGCCTTGCAAATGCAAGCAAATATATCGGTCAGAAATCCAGAGTTATTCTGATGTGATCGGACTTTAAATGGCAGCGCTATATTTAAAAAAACTAAATGGGCTGCATATGGAGGCGTGGCTATACAAATTTAACCGTTTTAGAAACATCATTGACATACCGTTCATTCAAGGGGCTGACTGGCACAAACTTTTTTTGTAAGGCGGTCGACCCGCTCTAATGTACATATGTACATATGTTCATATTTTTGAGCGTATGTAGTTCCATTGTTTCTAGAAATTTTTGAACCTGAAATACATATTTATGTTATTGTAAGTGAACCTTTGTAGAATATTTTATAGTAGTATTAGTTTTTTTGGTTTCCTTTTTTTAAATAATTTTTTGGGGATTTGTTTTTTAAACGAATGCCTTTTACTTATCGTCTACTTTTCACTTTTGTTTTCATTTATTGCGAAGATGTTCATTTTATAAGAATCAAAAATTTGTAGAAAAATATTAAAGCTTTTTTTGTCACTCACCGGAAAAGTTTTTTAATTTTATGAAAACCTTAATCAGATTTTGTTCGTTTTTTTTTACGAACGAACAAATATTTTCATTTTCTAAAAACAGGCTGATAGTCTCCCTTGAAGTCAGTTATTGGACCGTTTATTTGTTTAATATAATTGTTTTGTAATTTCTAACTAAAGATTTCATTTTAGGCTAATATATTTTTGCGACATAAATTACATAAATTGGTTGGTTTTAAGTTTAAAACAAATATAATTTTTTTCCGCAAATGTTTTGTTTGCACATTTGAACCGAAGTTTTAAGAATTTCAACCAGCGAGGTTGTTGGTGATAACAAAATTAAATTGCAATGAAAAGTTTTCGTTTCATTTCAAATCCCTTTTCAAAACTTTATCATAAATTTCATAACAATGCACAGCAAAATAAACAATAAAATTTTTCAAACAAATATTTAGTTTTTCGTTTCTTTTTTTCACAAATGTGGTACGGGAATCGACTTTGTGCCAAATAGCGTCAGTGGGAGAGAGAGAATATTTCAGGTCACACATGTCGAAATATAAATTGTAAAGTCGAATAGAAAATTTACTAGAATGGAAACTCTTTCCAAAAAAAAAGAAAAGAAAAAAAATGTTCTTCAAATTCCGTGCGTATAAAGTAAGAACCACAAAGTAAATAGATTTCTTAATGGCTATTTACATTGTGCGACTTTTGTCGCTGCCATTTTTTACTTAATTGGCGAGAAAGGAATTAAAAGGTGTACTCTTCGATTCGTTTTGTTCGCTCATTCGTTCTTATTGTTCCTCTCATTTGACGAAAAAGTTGCTGCGCTAAAAATTTTACAATGTAAACTCAAAAGCAATTTTAACGAAAAACCGACAAAAGTTGCAGCGCCAAGAATCGTATTATGTAAATGGCCACTTACTAAAACAAAGTGTCCCTGTGCATGCAAGAATCATTTTTCAGACACAGGTTGCAGTTTGAGGGTTTAACCGACAAATTATACTCTTTCCCTTGCTTAAAAGCTGGAGCTATCCAAATTGCGCAGCGATCCAAAGGCAGTTTCCGTACTGATAGCAACAGAACCTAAGATGATTTAAACATCGCAGCAGTTGACAACTCCATATGGGCTCCCCTACGAATAATGACACCCCATATAACCCGGGATTTCGGTTTTACCACGGCCACAACGTACTTCCCGAAAGTATTATTAGAAAAGACAGTCTGCCAAATCCTCGGAATTCAAAAAGCATTTATTGGAAACCATACTCAAGGAGACCTCAAGCAATAGTTAGACCAGTGTGCTACCCATAAGGAGCTTCTGACTCATTGGTCCCCAAAGAGCCCTGTCAATTGCGATGTTTGTCGCATCCCAGGTATGCATACAACTGATCGCCCCAGCATAGGTTAAGAAGGGTTATGTGCCCAAGGGCACAACGATAGCATAGATTTTCAATGCTCGAGGAAAGAATATCGACACAACAGTAAATTGTCATGTCATGGCCACTTACAAAAACTGTTATAAAGTTAAGGTTTTTTTCTTGGCCGGTAAGTTAGATTTTTCTTTCCCTATCTCTCTCTCTCTCTCTCTCTATACCTTCTAGTCAATCTTCTATGCCACAAAGTATATTCAAATATCACTCGTTTGCAAATAAACTATACAGAGATAAAATGAAAGCGACCATATAATCTGTTTCAAAAAACATACACATACCATTTGAAAAATTTACAAACTTTTGTGTAAACAAATAACAGCCAGGCAGTCATTCAAAAACTGACCCATCCGCACTTGATTTATATGTTGAGTTGAAAAAAAAAATTGAAAAGAACCCTAATTTTGAAAAAAGGATTTTATCGATTAAATTTGTTTAGTTTAAAATTTGCGTTTTATAAATAAATCTACATTTTTGTATGCTAATTCTGAAAGCTGTTAAAAAAAAGGATAAAGGGTGTGAAATCCTAAAACTGTTTAAAATAATGGAAAACAAAGCGTCGAAACAAATTTGTAAAAATAAAAGATAAATTATCGTACAGGTTTAATGAAAAAATGTAGGAAAAGTAAAAAATTCTGTTATATTTAATAGTAAAAAATATTGTTTGCAAATTCTTTAAACTTAATTAAGGTTTAAAAAAAGTTTAAGGTAAATTTGTAAAAAGGACATATAAAAAAAGCGAAAAGAATAAAGGAAATAAAATGAAACTTAAAGAAACATTGAAATTAAGTTAAACTATGTCCCGTAAGCTGGAATTGAATTTCTATTTATTTAAGGGCTCTGGAGACTTTCAAACAAACCCGTCAATCAGTGCATATGTGTTAGTGTCGTTTATTTGAGGCTTTTTTGGAGACGTACAAATAAACCCGTCAATCAACATTTGTAATTTTGATTTCAAAGGTTCGTTTCAAATAAGTATTTATATTTTTTTTTTCTTGCGTACATGACAACATACACAAAGGAAATAAAATTTTTTTGTCAATCACAACTGGAGACTATCAAATAATCAGCCATCAAATAAAAAAATCAAAACTTTTTGATTTTCATCAAGCATTGCCGACAACGCGTATGTGTACCCGAAAAAGATCGACTGCACGCACACAACTATGTGATTGATGTATTTATTTGATAGTCTCCCGGGCGTTTTAGTGTCGTTTATTTGAGGCTTTTTTGGAGACGTACAAATAAACCCGTCAATCAACATTTGTAATTTTAATTTCATAGGGTTCGTTTCAAATAATGTCGTATTTATATTTTTTTTCATCCGTACATGACAACATACACAAAGCAAATAAAATTTTTTTGTCAATCACAACTGGAGACTATCAAATAATCAGCCATCAAATAAAAAAATTAAAACTTTTTGATTTTCATCAAGCATTGCCGACAACGCGTATGTGTACCCGAAAAAGAACGACTGCACGCACACAACTATGTGAGTGGTGTATTTATTTGATAGTCTCCCGGACGTTTTAGTGTCGTTTATTTGAGGCTTTTTTGGAGACGTACAAATAAACCCGTCAATCAACATTTGTAATTTTAATTTCATAGGGTTCGTTTCAAATAATGTCGTATTTATATTTTTTTTTTCTTCCGTTTATGACAACATACACAAAGGAAATAAAATTTTTTTGTCAATCACAACTGGAGACTATCAAATAATCAGCCATCAAATAAAAAAATCAAAACTTTTTGATTTTCATCAAGCATTGCCGACAACGCGTATGTGTACCCGAAAAAGATCGACTGCACGCACACAACTATGTGATTGATGTATTTATTTGATAGTCTCCCGGGCGTTTAAATAATAAACAATACTTTTTTTCTTTTTTTGTGTAATAAGAGTAAAAAAAAAATATACAATGAAATACAAATTGACGTAAGCAATTAAATATTTTTCTCTAAATAAAAATTGTTGATCGAAACTCCCATTTAAATTGTTTTGTAATTTCGATAGATTTCGAATGCGGTAATTTGGCTTCGGATTTGATTTTTAGTTTTCGGTTATATTTAAATAAAAAGTATTGTTTTAAATCTCTTAAAAACTAAAAATTTATGTATAATTTCGATTCCAAGAGTGCGTTCTATACGTTCTTCTGCTTAAAACGAAATTTTGAGGCCATTTTTAAAAAAGGACATATAGAGCAAATCTTAAACGATAATAGAAATTCCTTAAAATTAGCTTAAACTTAAAAAGCAGCAAAAACAACGTCCCTTAAAATAGATATTTGTATAAAATTAATAATTAAAAATAGTTTTGCTTCTAATGGGTGCTTTTTTAAGCGGAGTTTTTTTTAAAAATCTAATAAAACACTCAAACTTGCATCATATATTCAAAATTTTTGTTGGAATCGATAAATTGGTTTTTTCCATTTACATTTTAAAAATAACGTCATGTAAATGTTGCTCCGGTTCGAATGGTCCATTCGTAAGGTCCAATGTTGCACTACTTTTTCGAGCATTTCGGCCTGTATTCCAGGAATAACACGTGTTATGTTATACTCTAAGGCTTCAATCGTGTTTTCTTGACCACATAGACAAACGACTTCACATAACCCTACAAGAAATAGTCAAGAGGCGTCAAATCACATGATCTTGGCGGCCAACTGACAGGGCCATTTCGAGAGATTAACTGCTCACCAAATTCATCCTTCAATATGTCCATTGTTTCACGAGCTGTGTGGCATGTGGCACCGTCTTCTTGAAACCACATATCAACCAAGTCCAACTCAGCTAATTGGGGCAAAAAAAGTCGCGTATCATGGCACGTGGTTAAATAAAACATGCCCAATACCTGAGAACGGCGACGAACTGACATGTCACTACCATCATTAACACTGGTCGCTACGGCTGCAATATTCTCTTCGGTAGGCCCTCTACGAACGCGAGTCGGTAGTTTAATGTCCACCAAAGTAAATTTGATGCGAAATTTGGTGATAATAGCACGAATTGTTGATTCACTAGGCCGATTATGACGACCATAAAAAGTTCGTAACAAACGATGGACATTTCTCACAGAGCAAGCATTTTGATAATAAATTTCAACGATTTGCAGTCGTTGCTCGTTTGTGAGTTTCTCGATGATGAAATGGCAGAGTATACTGAACACTTATCACTTTCACAGATGTAGTTTGGACACAATTACCAACCAGTGCTGCCAGCCAGAAAAACTTAATTCATAAAAATAAACCATTTATTAAAAATTTTTAAATTTTGAATTAATGCCGTCTTTATAATCAAGTTCGATATATAAAAAGACATTTCAGCGAACTTGTGAAAGAAAACTTAAATAAAAAAAACTGTAAACGCTAAAAATTGGTAACCTTATTATTGCCTAAAGGACTTAAATGGTCTTTGTTTACTACAAAATAAAAATGTTTTCTTACTTTTATTATCCTTGTGCATGGCAGCTATATTTCCGTTTTTGTTCAGTTTGATACAATTATGCAGTTAAGTAAGCACTTAAGTAAGGTTGTGTAACAATTCGTCAGCTCATTATTGGTTTGACCTACCGACCATTTTTAAAAAAATTGAGTTAGGGATGATGTATTCCTAACTGAGATATTAAGCAATGACTTGGCTCCATATCAATTATTTTAAAGTTTATTAACTATTGATTTGCTCTACACGCCACTGTTTAACGAGTGCTGTAAATTTCTCATACAAAAACGTACAAAATAAATTTCACTTTTGGTTTGCATCATTACCGTAAGAAAAAAAGCAGTTAAAACGAAAGCAAAACAAAATGTCAACAACTCAACACACAGCAGTAGGTACACCTATGCAGCACAAAAAGCTACTTTTTAGAAAAACATTTAGAAAAGTGGCGTATGCGGTAAAACACTAAGTTTCACTTTAAATAAAATACTATTAACTTCTAAGTTCGTTCATGAACATTCATAAGAGTTAACAGTGGCGAAAATACAAAAAAAAATCCTATCCTATAAAAATCTTCATTGTCGTTTTCTTCACTACGGCTTTTTGGCATATGCGCCAAACCAATAATGAGCTGACGATTTGTTGAAAATATCATTAAATACTTAATTAAAATAAACGATATTAGAATTTTCTTAAAGAAAATAATGTTAGCGGGATGTAATTGTCTTACGTTCAAAAGGTTATACACATAACTTTTTGATTACTGCTATTATCCTTTTAAAACTCCCACCATAAATTCTTTTTTTTATTCGCTCAATTACTTTAAAAATGCGATATTATTTGAAAAGTATTAACGTTGATTGGTAAAGTAATGATTCCATTCAAAAATTACTTCTTTGGACGGGTATTTAAAGGCCGTTTCACACTATAATACAAGTATTTTGACGAAAATGCTTCCCTGATCTAATTATTGCTTAAGTATTTTGGCGAAAATGCTTCCCTGATCTAATTATTGCTTGAACATTTTCAAAAAAAAAACAATAACAACTTATCATCGCAGTGTTTTTTTTTTTTTTTGTTTTTGTAAATACTTTAAACTTGTTTTATAGTGTGAAACTGCCTTAATCAGCATTTCAAACATGCCGAATTTCGTAATCAAAGTTTACTTAAAGAAGTGAAGCTAATCTTCTGGCAAATAATGCTTTGTTGCTACCAGGGCTGTGTAGTCGTCAGAAAATAGTTGTTACTCCGACTGCATCCACTGAAATTTTTTAAGTCCGAGTCCGACTCCTACTCTAACCTATATGCTAAATGTAAATGAGACTGATCATTATTTGACTTTAAACGCTTTTTTTAATGCAGTACCTTTTAAATGGTTAAATAAAGCAAGAAAATTATTCAGTAAAAATTTCAGATCGATATTTTAATTCTAACACTTGCCGCATTGAGGTTATAACAGTTCTTTACATATGTAAAGTAGACTGGTCCTTATTTTCTGATTTTAAAATTTTTAAAGCAGACCCTCTTAAATTTTTTTTACACGAAAAAATTAAAAAAAAAATTTAATTTTTTACGCCGAAAAATTAAGAAGACGCAAGTTTTTCGGTTACTTCGACTCCGCCCTCCAGCCCTGGCTGGTACAAAGTTCTACTGTTTCTAAGTAGTAAAATAAAAAGTCTTTATGCTTACAATGTTTCGTAGAAAGGCTAAGTAAGTTTATATCTGTGCCATTTTGACAAAACACCTTAAGTCGAGATAAGATAGCAAAAAAAAAAACTCGGGGAAAAAATCATTTTTATTAAAAAATAAAATAAGCCAAAATTAAAGAACAAATTATTCTATAATACAAAATTTTTAAAACGTAAACAAAAACGTTTTCTGAATGAAAATTCGTATGATTAACAACATTTTTTCAACTTTTTAAATTTGACTTAAGACGTTTTGTCAAAATGCCATAGATATATTAAAAAAAAGTTTTTAAAGTTATCAAAGACACAAACCATGTTTCAAAGAAAAGACATCTGTTGTGAATCCCTCCTAAAGGCATCTTTACATGATTATACAAAGTATTAAGACTTTGTACAATCAAAATATTGTGATATTTTCTTCGTGTTTAAGCAAATATTTAGAATAAAGTCTGTTGTAAGTATTTTTCAAGTTTTGAAGGATGTTTTAAGTAAAATAGAAGCAAATATATTGAACAGCTGAGTAAATAACAAAAAAGTTTATGATTTCAGTTCTGCAATATTTACAAAAACAACATGAAAATTTCCTGAGCTGATTTTGGATTGTTTTTGTAATTGTATAAAAATGCTAACACCTTCAATGTTTATTTTAAGTGCTGCCAAATACACCTCTGGTTGGATGAGAATACATCAGTTTCTAAAATGGTTAAGAAAATAAACATTTACCGACCGCTTGTCAAATTTTGTATCCGTATTATTTTACCTGATTTGTTTTTTTTTCATTCTACATAATTTTTTGACATGTTATAATACATGTTTTATCATGTAAAGATGCCTTAAACACACAATAATTTAGAAAAAAATATATTAAAATTTTTTTTCTGCATAAAATTTTTTTTTTCAAACGAATTAAAAACTTTAAAACGTCCAAAAATGTTATTAAATTTATGCTAAGGGGACGTAAGTCAACCCTATTTACCCAAAATAATTTATTTTTTGTAACTATCTCTAGCCTCTTCTTTACCCCCCGTATATCCTTTTTTCAAAAGATAATCAGCAATTTTTGTAAGGAAATTCAAATTTTATTAAAAAAATTTGCAAATATTCTAAAAAAATATCAACTAGGGTTTTATAAAATGTTATTAATAAACTTTCAGTTGATACTGAGGATATCGGATTATACTTCGCTTCACTTAAATAACGATCAAGGGTTTTTGCTGTCTTTAATAATCTCTACTTAAAATTTAACATTTTTCACTAGCAATAACACTTTCTACATTATAATTATCTGATATTTCTATTGTACAGATTATTAATGTTTACAATTGTAAAATTATAATACTTATAAATGCATTATTATAAATTTTATTTACATAATCTTCTTCACATTCAAATTGATTTATTTTTTTTGATATAAGTTCTATTTTGTCATGTGGCTTTAACATTATTTTGTGGAATAATAAATGTAATAATATGCACATTTATTTTAACTCACACACTTGCTTAAGGCAATATATTAAATTTACAAATATTTAGACATTTATTTACATAATACAATGTTTTTTTTACATAGTATTTATGTGTGTAAATATACAGAAAGTCATGATAACGAATAATTTGGATAAAATTTATATGCCAGAATTTGTTTTTGCATAATTTGTGTTATTGGAAGGCTGGCAAATAGAGGGAGATAACAAGAAAGGGGGAGAGAGATCGAGAGAAAGGAAAAACAGATTTTGCAAAAATATTATTTAGAGGACTAAGAGTATATGGAAAAACTTTTAAAATAAAGGGTATTCCAACCATCATGCACGACGTTTATTCTAAGTCACACTTTAACGTCAAGGCTTTTGCCCAACTTAATTTGACATTTCTTTGTTTCACAATTGAGCAGTGCTCATTGAAGAGTCATTGAAAATATGGACCATCGGTCCCCGAAGCTGTGGCGAGTATTTGGCCGATATTTTGTTTCACACTTAATTGTCATAGATCCTTCTATCATAATAAAATATTTTAGGATAATTCTCTGAAAACAATTAACAAAGTGCGATGGACCACCCTTTATATATTTAAGTGCTCATCCTGTAGTTTGAATTTATTTTTTACTTCTTTATTGCTTTGCCAATGACTTTGTAAACTATTCATCGGTTTGATAAACAAATAATAACATCAACAAGGAAATAATTTATAGGAACTTTTTGATTTTAAGTGCTTAAATTTACTTTTTATAGGAAATTATTATCAAAGTAATTTTTGGGAATGCATAATTTTTAATAATTAAGATTTTGTTTGTCGTGCTTAATTCCCAATTTTTATTCTTTATAAAAACACTGAAATCTATTGTTGTGCATAGAAGCACGACAAACAAAATCTTTTAAATTCATAATTTATGTTAACAGTATGTATTGCTGACCTTTTTTGTTGTTGTGGTTTTTATTTGGTTTGGCTTCAGGTCATTTATTATAAATTAAAAAACTATTTCAATTTTAATTTCAATATTTTTATTTATGTACCCAATATTTCGAGGCAACTCCGTTGCTCATCTTCAGGGGATCTAATAAAAAATATATACATATAAACAAATTTTAATTTATAGAAAAAACACAAATAACAATAAAAACATACTTATTTAAATAAGAAAATAATTTAAAAGTTTATATTATATTTGTGTATGGTGTGTTTAAAAATCTGAACTACGTTCTCAGTGTCTCTTTTGTAGTTTAATTTCTTCTCTTCTGGTAAGTTTATAATGTGCAGCATTTCAAGTGTATATCTTCTATTCATAATTTATGGGAATTTTTTTTTTAAATTTACTTTTATTAGGAAATTTTGTTAAAATTTAGTTTTTATACGAACTTTTGCTAAAATTTAATTTTTATAGGATATTTAGTTAAAATATTTTATTTAAAGTAAATTTTGCTAAAATTCACCATTTATAGGAAATTTTTCTAAAATTTTACTTTTTCATGAAATTTTTAAAATATTAATATTTTGTTAAAATTTACTTTAATAAGAAATTTTGTTTAAATTTACTTAATTTTTATAGGAAATTTTCTTTAAATTTACTTTTTAAAGGAAATTTTTTTAAAATTTACTTTTTTAAGGAAACTTTGTTAAAATTTAGTTTTTATCAGAATTTTACCATTTGTAGAAAATTTTTCTAAAATATATCTTTTTATGAAATTTTGTTAAAATTGACATTTTAAAGGATATTTTGTTAAAATTTATTTTTGCTAATATTTATTTTTTATAGGAAATTTTGTTAAAATTTACTTTTAATAGGAAATTTTGTTAAAATTTAGTTTTTATACGAACTTTTTATAAAATTTAATTTTTATAGGATATTTTGTTAAAATATTCCATTTATAGGAAATTTTGCTAAAATTCACCATTTATAGGAAAGTTTTCTAAAATATATCTTTTTATGAAATTTTGTTAAACTGACATTTTAAGGGATATTTTGTTAAAATTTACTTTTGCTAATATTTATTTTTTTATAGGAAATTTTGTTTAAATTTACTTTTTATAGGAAATTTTCTTTAAATTTACTTTTTAAAGGAAATTTTGTTAAAAATTAGTTTTTATCAGAACTTTACCATTTATAGGAAATTTTTCTAAAATATATCTTTTTATGAAATTTTGTTAAACTGACATTTTAAGGGATATTTTGTTAAAATTTACTTTTGCTAATATTTATTTTTTATAGGAAATTTAGTTTAAATTTGGTTTTATTAGGAAATTTGGTTAAAATTTAGTTGTTATACGAACTTTTGCTAAAATTTAATTTTTATAGGATATTTTGTTAAAATATTCTATTTATAGGAAATTTTGCTAAAATTTACCATTTAGGGGAAAGTTTTTTAAAATTTATCTTTTTTATGAAATTTTGTTAAAATTTACTATTTATAGAAAGTTCTGCTAATATTTACTTTTTATAGAAAATTTTTCTAAAACTTACTTTTTAAAAGAAATTTTGTGAAAATTTGCGTTTTAGGTACACGTAATTCTGTTAAAGTTTACTAACTATATTATTTTGATTTTTTTTTTTAATGTAATCCACTTTAAAAATATTGAAATTATGTCTGCCTACAGCAAATAAACAAAAATAAGGCACGATAGTGTGGCCATATTGTACCTATTATTGTCTCGTTTTTGGTTTTGTCAATATGCGCCGAAAAAAATTGTCACAATGTGCCGCGATAATTTGACCGCTCAAATTTGAATTGTGCAATTTGAAGAAACGTGTGCCGATACAGCACGATAAAAATCTTCTAAATGCTATGTGCGCCGATAGTGTGATCTTGGCTAAAGGCTTTCAGTTAGAAAAAATAAATAAGGCTTATAGATGTGATTTGAAGTCACACTTTTACCACAGGTAGTATGAAAAAAGAAACAGGGGAACTTTAGTAATTCCTAGATAATCTACATAACGATCAGTTAAAGTTTATAAACATTATTCTGAAGACGTAATCCAGGACAAGTAAAAAAGAAATAACTTATGTTCATATAGATTTTAAATTCATACAGTTAATCAAGACGAATCTAGGCACTAAACACCAGACACTTTTTTAATTCCAAGGTTAGCTTTGTTAGCGCCAGTAGCGTTTCTCTTACATTACAAAAAAGATTTATCCCTTAGACAGTAAAATTACCGATCGACGCAATAAAAATCAAGAAAAACAAGCGACAAAAATCGATTATTTGATCGATTTCTTGGTTATCTTAATTAAAATCTATTTGCATTCCCTTAATTGAGAGAGAAAACATAAATGGAAGATATAAATCATGACAAGATTCACCCTTGAACAAGGCTTCTCTGAAAATCCGTCAATGATTTGCGCAACTCTGTTAAAAAAAATTGTGTTTAGCGATGAAGTTCATTTTTGACTTAACGAGTTTGTTAGTTAACAAAATTGCCTCAAATGGAGTTAGACCAAACCATCCCACGCCCTACAGACTCCTTTACATTCAGAAAAATGCATCATTTAGTGCGACTTACACGCTGGTGGCATCATCGAATTTATTTTCTTTAAAAATTATGTCAGAACTCCTTGGTGCACCATGATCAATGACTTGTTATTTTAAAATATGGATGACAATGATCCGGGCGAGACAGGGTTTTTAACAGGCTAATGCTTAGTGCCATATGACAATCGCAAACATCGACTTCGAGAAAAAGACTTGTCAATTGGCCTGCAAGGTCATGCAATTTGACGTGAATTTTCTTGGTTAGTGCTGATAAACCAGCAATAGTTGAAGCCGTCAAGACCAACATTGTTTGCGTTATTCTTGACATACGGCCAGCAATGCTCAAAAAAGGCACAAAATTGGACGTCCAATATGGCTCTTCGGCCATCTTATATATTGCTCTTTCGTTTCTAGACGGGCTCTCCTAACATAAACCGACGTGCTTCTCGTCCCTGAAACCAACTTTACTCTAAAAAAACAGCTTTAGGGTAAATGAATACCTCAAATACGACACAAAACATCCGAGCGGACAAGCTTGAGGTGGCAAGCCATAATTGTGCACAAATACGTCAGACACTTTCCAATGCCGGAGTACAAGAAAGATCCAAAATCACGTTATCATCCCAATATTGCCCCCCTAGACATAAAATTACACACAATACATTCCTCAACTTCTTCTCCACATTGGGACAGAAATTCATTGCAGCAGGCGACTACAACGCTAAGCATACGTATTGGGGCTCCAGACTTACAAGTCCTAGAAGTATCCAGCATTATAACACTGACAAACAAAAAATCTTGATGTCGAATCGAGTGGAGAGCCTAACTATTGGAAGAAAGTTGAGAAGACAATGACAATGTAATCAGTTCCTAACCATCAAGCCACAACTACGGCTATACCATTCAACTCTACGCAACAAATTGAGCCAGAAAGACTCTGCAATAGAAGGCTATTTAAACAGCCTAGATGCCACAAAAAACTCCAATTACAGCTTATATAAGGCTGTAAGACATATGCAATGCCCTATAACTTAAGAATCTCCACTAAGACTGGAAAACCGCACCTGTGCCAAAAACATAAATGAAAAAATAAACGCCTTTGCAAGCCACTTGGAGAAAGTTTTCACGCCACATGATGCACATACTTGTTCCTGCAGTCCAATTATTCCTTATACAGTAAACGATCCAATAAAATTTTAATTAACTCAAGTAAAATCAGCAATAGAAAATGGCAACCTTAGAAAATCTCTCGGACCTGACCGCATCACAGGCTCAATGATAAGAAACTTACCTAAGTCCGCTTCAAGAATCTTGCTGCTCATCTTAAATGCGATATTTAGGTTTGGCTACTTTCCATCCTCTTGGAAAAGCTCTACAATTGTTATGATTCCTAAGTCGGGAAAGGACACTAGTCAAATTAAGTCGTACAGACCAATCAGTTCCAGATCATCAGTTCGGATTCCGAGCAAGGCATGGTCTAATCGAACAAGTGCATAGAATTGTAACCCACATTAGATCGGCGTCTGAGAAAAAGGAATATTGCTCAGCATTGTTTATAGACATTTCCCAAGCATTCGACAAAGATTGGCATGATGAGCTACTCATGAAAATAACACGAATGCTTCCACAAAACACTCACAAACTCCTTGAGAGCTATTTAACTGGCATGGAACATTCATGGTATGACCAAAAAATAAACACCCCCCCCCCCTCCCCGAGAAAATATCGGCAGGTGTCCATCAAGGCAGCATATTAGGGCCGCTTCTGTATATTATTTGCACAGCTGATATGCCAACAACCGCGAGCACACATACTTCCACATTTGAAAACTACACAGCAGTTATTAGTGTTAATCACGACCCAAAAGTTCCATCGCAGCATCTTCAGTCCCACATCAATGAACTAGAGACCTGTAGCCCGTTTCTGTATATCTCACATCGTAAAACTCTTCGCATGAAACGTGTGAATTGCAACAAAAATAGTGTGAAATGAAACAAAAAATGGTTTTTCTCACACAAGTGTTTCTGTATCTTTTTTTTGCGAGAATTATCTGTCATTTAAATAATTTTCCAGCAATTATTGGAAGGATGCGAGAAAAAGTGTTTCTATAACAATATTTTGCGAAAAGTTTCTTTCAAGAACTGTCAAATAAGTCACATTTGAAATTGGTGGCGAGAAAAACAAAATGTAGATATTTTGAATTTAATATATGTTTATATACTATTTTTTTTAAATAAATAAAAAAATAGAAGGAATATAAATGATAAATGCATAATTTATATGATGAAAATAAACAAAAAACAATTGTTATATTTTGTTAGTTTAAATTTTTGTAAGCCGTTTCTTGTTTTGGTTTTAATCAGTGCTGCCAGATAAATTTGTGTCAAAATCGTCAATTTCCTGAGAAAAAAATAAAAAATATCGTCTTTTTTGTTTTAAAAATCGTGCAATTTAAAATCAATTTTAAACAAATTTGTTTCGACTTTTATTAAAAAATAATCAAACAAAAACATAGTTAAAATTCATGGGTATTTAATAATTATTATTTAATATTTGAGATATAAATCTTTAATTTACCTATTCCTATAATCTTTTTCTTTTTTACCTGAAATAGACTTAGTAGAATACCTTGTAGTTAAAATTAAAAAAATCGGTTCATAAATAAACGGGTTAAAGACCCAGTAAAATCTTCGCCTACAAAATAATATGTTAAGTAATCAGAAACACATAAAAGCACTACATACAATTCTACTGAAAAACTAATGAATTTTACAAGGGTTGTGCCAAAAAGAACAAATTCAAAAGTAAGTCATTTTTTTATCTTAATACATCCAGAAAAAAGTAGTTATCGAAGTTCTTATGGAAGAAAGCTACTTAATAACGAGTGAAAGAAGCTATCCATTTTGAAAAAGTTTTTACTGGGAGGCAAACAAATTTCTTTTTTGCCGGAATAATTGTTTTGGAACAAAAGTGTACATATAAGATAAGAATATCAAATATCAATCATATTTTGTATGTGTATATAAGAAGTATTAAATGTTCAAAATAAGCCAAGTCGGTCCATTACTTTCCCTCGAAATTTTGCTTTTGCCGATACATTTTTTAGGGAAGAAACAAACAATTTCGAGGACAATTTTCACAATAGGGATAAATATAAAAATTTAAGCAGCCTTGTTTCTAAAGATATCTTTTTTCTAATAAACAAACATATAAAAATATTTACAATTATCTTATTTCGAAGACTAAGGGGCTTATAGTGTAAAACACAACGCCAACAATTTCATTAAAAGCAAAAATAAAATCAAAAATATTTTATAAATTTTGTTGTTGCTTTCTACAGACATTCATATTATTTTTTTTTTCAATTTTCAACGCCACAAAATAGAAGTGTTTGAAATTTAAAAATTCAAGATGAATTTCTATAGAAAGTAACAACAAAATTATAAAATATTTTTGATTTTGTTTTTGCTTTCGTCACTTTTTTAGAAAAAATCATCAAAACGTCACTTTGTTAATATCGGAACAAAAAATCGTCAAGATGACGATAACTCGTCAAATCTGGCAGCCCTGTTTTTATTATATTTATTTCTTTTGTTGACGTTTCGCTTTTATTTGACACTTAATTACTGGAAATATTCCAGTATAAACAGAATTTGTTGTGTCTGTTTTCGCATTCAAATACAGAAACACTTTTATCTCATAAATCGAGAAACGATGGAATTTTTTGTTTCACACTTCATGTAAGAAATTTTACGATGCGAGAAATACAGAAACGAGCTACTGGCTAGAAAAATGGAAAATAAAGGGAAATAAATAATTTATTTTAACTATTTTAATGCGATTTTCGCATTGAAATTGAATGAATTGTAACAATTGACAATGCATCTACTACGAATACGTCAAAAAACTAAATGTCAAAACTATCATGTTGCTGGTGTTGCCACAATTAAAAAACAAAGTTCTTGTTGAAAAACCCGATACTTGGGAACTCATATAGATAGAAGCTTGACATGGTTTCGTCATATTGAAGCGATTATAATGGTATGGAACTTAAAGCAGCTCAACTACATTGGCTCCACGGTCGATCAAATTTGTCTTATACAAGTCTATCATAAAACCAATATGGATTAATGTCATCCAATTATGGGGTACTGCATGTACATCAAACATCCAGTAGCTACAAACTGTCTAATTTCTAGGACATTGCGACAAATCGTCTGCGCCCCGTGGTATATAAAAAAAAAACTAACTAATGGTTCATCCCAACTATCTCGCTTGGGATCTGATACAGTTCGAAGGTCACCAGAGTGCCCCGGGGTGCTAGCTGGTAGTGAGCTGTTCTATCAGTGCCGGGGTTGCGGGTTCGAGCTTTGCAGGATTAGTTTAGGTAAAAAAAAGAACCGACACTTTGAGGCTCGCAGGCTTTTTTTGAAACTTCAATGCCGGTAATTAGCGGTTACATTGGTAATAACCAAAAAATAACAATTAGGATTAACTTTAGGTTTGAATTAATTAAATAAGGATTAGGATTAAAAAAAATGTATTGATCTTTCGGAAAAAATATTTTTTTTATTAAAATTAAATTTTTGTGTTATTTTTTACAATTTCATGTTCTATCGGTCTTAAAAAATACCCTTTATATACCGAAAAACACCTTTTATCCTATCAAATTCTAAAACAGTGATAATTAATGTGATGCCTTCAAACTACTTCGATGATTTCCAAAAAAAAAAGGTTGTTATTGAAAGCTAGAGTTTTTGATTATTGTGATTTTGAGACACCTTGTGTTAATACAGGGTAGTTAAGCAAGGTGACAATGTTTAAAACGATTGTCATAAAAACATCCTGTGAAGTGGTAGCTTAAGATTCTTAAGTCCCAATTCATACGTTGCAGGTCTTATTGATAAACTTATCAGATTTACTTCTTTGAATCAGATTTCGGCGTTCACACAATGCTTGTCTTATTGTCGTACATATGTGTGCGTTTTTTTACATTACGAATCAGAAAACGAAACGTATATGATGAGTACATCAAGCTAAGAACTCGTTTCTATTCCTGTCGTCGCTCTCGCCTATAAACTAACAAGCTGATCAATAAGCCTTGTATTGTTTCAATTGAGGCTAAAGAATAATTTGTGATAGACTGTTGTCTGTCGGCGAAAATTAGCGGCCACACAATAAAGTGTGTACCCCACTTTATCTTACTTTAAGTTTCTCTTTTTTGTTAATTTTTTTTTCGTTTACTTTCTTCCGATAAATATTTTTAAATTATATTCTATTTAAATTTAAATTTTAACTTTTCAAGTTTTATGTTGATTTTTTAAAGTCGATTTACCAACTTTGTACTTTTCACACTTTTCACACTTGTCAGTATTTTTTGTTTACAAAAACTTATTTGTGTAAGCAGTGGTTCCCAAAACAGCGGTTTTCTAGAGAATTTTTTTGATAACATGAAATTGAATTGAAAATTTTTGGGGAAAAAAGTTGACAGAGACATACAATTATCTATATTCAAATTTATTAAGTAGCAAAGTACCCTTCAAGAACAATGGCAGTCATTTTATGCATCATTTGATGGGCATTGCTGATGGGTACCCAGCAGATAACGAGACTAGTCCATACATGCATGTAAAAAGTAGTCCCTAAAGGAGTAGGAGTACTCCAAAACTACTCCAAATATATGGGTAAAAGGTGGTCCATTTAACATTACGATGTCCTAGGAGGGGACCATATAACCCACCGAAGTAGTTCCTAAACTACTCCATGGAGAACCAAAGTGGGTTACTTTTAAAAGTACTTCATGTCACTACTGAATAGAGTGCACTAAAGGAGTAGTTTCAGACCTACTCCATGTCACTACTCCATGGGTTAACTAATAGGGTTAGTTTTAAAACTACTCCATGCCACTACGGAATGGAGTGGACAAAAGGGGTAGTTTGAAAACTACTTCATGCCACTACTGAATGAAAGACTAAAAATAACTTAACCATTAAGCTTTTTTATTTTTGTTTATTAAAAAAAAAAAAAAAAAAAAAAAAAAAAAAAAAAAACTATCCTTTTCTCACCCATATAATATATTTATATATGTATACGGTGAAGGACTTTAGTTTGTATGTATTGTTATTTTGAAGAAAATGTTTATTTAATAAAAAAATTTGTGTTCCATTTTTTTTAAATTATCCTTATAAAAAAACCTAAGTTAAATTAATTAATTTGTCGTTTAAAAAAAAAAACCTAATAACTAAAATATAGTGTCATATGTCATGAATTTTTTTCACAAATTTCACAAACTTTTCTCTTTCACTTTTTAATAAACAATTAATAATGGACACCATCAGGGCTACCAATGTGTAATACTGTAAGCTATAAAAAAGTACACATCTTGCAGTTGTTGGCAGTACTGCATGTTAATTTCTTATAACATGGTTCATACTACAGTACATTGGACCATGTTGTAAGTAGTCCATTTAAGCCACAATGGACCACGTAGTCTAATATTATCGGTAGGGAATATCCATCAGAAGTTTCTATTATTTTATTAAGGGCAATATGAAAAAACTGATGTAAACATTCGTGTACGTGTGAAATTTTAACCACTCATACTTGCAAACTTTAATATATTTACGTGAATTTAATACAAAATTGCAAGTGTGTTAGTTTATAAGTTTTGTATGTGTTAGTTTCAATCAGCAATTTCTTGTAGGGGCAGTCACTTTTTTCTAGAAATCTATTTAGAGACACCCTGTTTCAAGAAAAGGGTAATTGAACAGGGTGCTCAAAAGAATTTTTGGGGTAACGTGAAATTGAAATACCCTAGGTCTACACTATAGATAAATATCGCAGCAAGTTGACAATAACGTCGGCAAAATAACAGAGCAATATTTCTTATTGCTCAGCTTATGTTAAAGGTATGGGAAAACGTATTTATGTTAACTCATAATTTTAAAGAAATCAAGAAAGAAGGTGCAGTGTTTAAATGACGCCATCTTGCAAAAATTATATTTATTAATATAAATTCTTTCTTATTCGGCTTATTTTTTAAATGTGTAATTATTTGTTTAAGCTTGAGATCTTTTTTTATAAAAACATATTAATTTTTATAAATTTTTTTTTTTTTGATAAAATAAAATTTATATTTTTATATATAAAAGAACTCAAGCTTAAACAATTTCGGTTAAATTTAAATAATAAAGATCGAATAAGTAAAATTTATATTAATTAAAATAATTTTTGCAATTTTATTTTAGTGTGTATTTAATTCTTTAATTTAATTATTTTACTACAATTATAATTTGCTACAATTTCACAAACTTAATTTCTTTTCCACACAATTTGCTTTTACTTTTTTCTGTTTGCTTCTTTTTTTCAATTGTCAACCAAATTTGACGTTTTATGATAGCAACAATTATCAACGAAAATGGACTAACAATTATTGCAGCATGAATTACCGGCAATAAATAAGTACAAAAAATAGCTGTCTACATTAAAGATAACAATTTTGACATTTACTGCAATGTATGTCGCAATAATTATCTCTGGTATAGACGGGCAGTTACAAATTTTTGTGGCAAAATGTTAACAGAGACATACAATTTTTTTTACATGGCGGCCACACGTTCAATAAATGACTTTCAAATTGTTCACACATACTGCTTGTCAAAACTTGTTTGACTTGACAGCTGTGGCACAGGCTGCACTCAATTTGATAATCAATTTTATTTTAAAAATGCCGCCGACGAAGAAACAAATTAAAACAGTAGCTACCATTAAAGTTCTGCAAGAAATGAGAATTTTAATGGAAAAGAAACAAAAAGAAAATATTGTCAGAAGATATTGGATAAAACCATTATTACTAACAAGGTATGTAAATTCAATTAATTTTTTTAATTTTATAAATGTCTTTATGTACTATGTATGTATGTTTGTAAAAATATGTTTGTTTTTTATTTCAGAATGGAACATGATTTGGAGGCACATCTACTGAATGACCTAATGTGGGAAGACGATGACAGTGACTTCAGAAATTTTACACGCATTGATGTTGATAAGTTCGAAAAGTTGTTGCATTTGGTAAGATTGTATATTCATTTATAGTTTGAATGTTAAGAGTTAATTACTTTTTTTTTACCAAACGTATGTAGGTAAACAACGATCTGAAGAAAACTGACACAGCGATGCGGTTAGCTATTACACCCAGATTAAAGTTGTGTGTTACTTTAAGGTTCATAGCTACTGGAGATTCATACAAGTCTTTAGAGTTTTTAACACGTCTTTCGAGGAACACAATAGGAGCTTTCGTGCCTATTGTGTTGGAAGCAATATACAAAAGCCTTCAGACAAATTATTTAAAGGTTAGATGTGCAATTTTAAACATAATTAGTTTATAAACACAAAAAAATTCATAGGTAAAATTAACCAAAGTATGGAAAACAAATTAACTAAGCGCAAGTGTAGCATGGCAGTATATAAGTTGCTTAGGTAATATAACTATTAACTAAGGCAATTCTCAAATAGATCCCTATTTATATGGATATATAAGCTATGCAGTTTTCCAAAAATAGGACCACGAGATAGGGGGATATATAGGGGCAATTTCTGCTTCTTACAAACTGATTTCAATTAAATTTAAAAAATATATCCGTATTTATATGGACACATAAGCATGATTCTCCATGTGTCCCTAAAAGGGTGCACTCTCGTAACTTTGTTTTTAAATACTGTGGTGTAGGGTATCATATGATCTTTTTTTATTTATTTTATTTTTTATGAATACAGGCATTAGCCTGTGAAAATATTCATGTTTACTCAAATTAATTACATATATGTATATTCGGGTATTCATTTAATCGGACTTTTGCTTTAACCGAATAATCGATTAATTAACCGAGGTTTTGTCAAAGTTGTTTTCGGGAATACAAAGTTTATTATTAATACGATTTCCGTATGACGTGCTAAATTCCCAATTTTTCATATCTGATACATACACTGGAATTTATTGTTGAAGGAAAGCTAGCCTCTATGCGCATTTCACAGGTTGCTTAGGCCAGCTCATCAGGAAACTTTTTCCAAAGATTTGAGAAAAGCCAAAAATATTAAACAAATAAAACACTAAAGCGAATAAGAATTATAAACACTCTAAGTCTTACTTGTAACAATATCAAAGCTTAAAAAAACACCAACAATAAACAGTGAGTTTATCTTTTCTTACATCCCCCTACAATTGGTGGGGTTCTTTCCGACTCGAATTGTAGTTGTAAGTGGGTAAAAAAATAAACAAAATTAAAAAACAAACTGCTTCATTCCATTGTCCTCGTAAGAAAACAACAAAAAACGGGCACATGCAAGTATATTATCAAAGTTGTTTTCGGGAATACAAAGTTCATTATTAATACGATTTCCGTACGACGTGCTTGATCGGTTAATTTTGTTATTGATCGATTAACCGATTAATAAAGTCTTTTGTTTAAATAAAGTAATTTTAATAAATAAAAATGCAAAAATTATTTATTATTTCGAGTTTATTAGTAAAAAAAAAGAAACAATAACATTACAAAGATAACAATTCTTGTACTAAAAGGAGCAAACATAAAAATAATTCATAAATATGTTATACATACATATTTTGTTTTTGATTTAAAAATAAATTTGAGATCATTTTATTACTTACAGTGCACTCGCGATAATATGAACTAATTAAAACCAAGCCAATTCACTTTTGCAAGATTGTTCATATTTGCGAATGGCATCTAATTTCCTTTCAAAAACGTTTTTTCCATAAAAAATAAACGTTTCTAATGTTAAGGTTTTTTTAATTTATTGTTCATTGGATTCAAAAATTTATTGATTTAAAAAAACAAACTTAAAGTTATGCGACAAAGTCTGTGATATTCATTCGTTCAATTAAAAAAAAAACAAATTTATTCGCTAAATTAGTAATACCTTTTCCTAATGTTCTAAAATTTCTGATTTTTTCTTTTTAAAGTTCAAAACGTAAGCTTTTTTTAATTCATATATAAGAACTTTGCACGTTGATATTATATTTAACAATGTACTATATAGAATTCCATGTTAATGTGAGAACTAACTAAAAAGTGTATGTAAAACATTTAGATTAACAACTAAAGACAATTTTAAAGCGATAGCTAAGGAAATCCCCAAGTTATTATGCAATTGAATCAAAATTGATTTTGATTTTAACACTGTGTAGGTAGATAAAAACCGTTAAAAAATAACTCTAAACGTTGTTCATAATGGAAGAAAATAAGTGTTCATATTTTGGGGTGTTCATATATTAGGGTGTTCATATTATCGCGAGTGCACTGTATTTTAATAGTTCAAACAGATTTTATGAAATAATCTTTAAGAAAATTAGTTTGGCTTAAATGTTTAGGATTTAAGCGAGCAAAGGCTTGAGTTTTGATAAAACTTGACTTAGAAAATTTTGTTTCTTAAGGCAAAAAGAAGCAATTGTTTTTGACATTTCTACCATTCTTTACACAAACAAATGCTTTTGTTTTTGACATCTTTATCATTTTTTACACAGACATGTGTGTTGTTTTTTCTATTGTTGGTTTGTTGTAGTTGCTTTGGATTTTTTTAAATGTTTTTAAAAAACATTTTATACATAATCCTCTTCGGAAATATTTGCATTACTAATAGCGCAACGCAAAATATTACTAGAGGAATCTTTTTTTAATATAGCAATTTTTCGATTTGAGAGCATTAATTGCATATCTGCCATCACCTCATATGCATCCAATTGTGGAAAATCGTTTAATTGCCTCCCAACGTTTTCACCAAAAGCTTCAAAAACAGTACCGCTTTTGTTAATGGCAATTAGCTTGTCCAAAGCATCATCTAGCTTGGACTTGGCCTCTGGCGTGCGCTTTCTCTTCTTTAGTTGACAAGTTGGAGTTTCTACTTCGGTTCGCTGCGTCGAAAACGACTCGTTATGGGTTGATTCATCCGCCTCAGAGTCCAACAATGCGTCTATGTTTTCCTTTAGTTAAATAAAAAAAAAATATCATTTAATACATATTAATTATATTGTAAATTTTATATTATTTTTTAACAGATGCCTAATACGGAATGCGAATGGCAGCAAATTGCAAATGAATTTAAGAAAATATGGCAATTCCCTCATACATTGGGAGCTCTGGATGGGAAGCATATCCGGATTAAGGCTCCAGCGAACACAGGCTCCCAATTTTACAATTTTAAAGGATTTTTTAGCGTGGTGCTATTTGCTTCCGTCGATGCTCATAGCCGATTTTCATACATAAATGTAGGTTGCAATGGCAAGTCGTCCGACAACACTATTTATAGCGAGTGTTTTTTGTACCAGTCGCTGCAGAATGGGACACTAGGTATTCCTCAACCTAAGCAGCTAGTTCCAGGGGAAGGGAATAAAATACCTTACTATTTTGTTGGCGACGATGCTTTCGCCCTTGACAGGCATTTAATGAAGCCATACAGCAGAAGCGTAAAATTAAGCGTGCCGCAAGAAGTTTTCAACTACAGGCTGTGCCGGGCAAGAATGGTGGTGGAATGCGCTTTCGGACGGCTAGCGAATAGGTTTCGGATATTTCACCGACCAATCGAGGTAAAATTACAAACAGTAGACGCCGTTGTGAAGGCTTGTTGTGTCCTTCACAACTACCTCACGAAGTCGAGAGCAACACCAGCAGCAGCGCAGCCGGAAGAAAACCCAATTGTTGAGGCGTTTTCAGCAATTGGCAATCAAAGCCATAAAACATACAAATACTCATGCAGAACTCGAGATGAGTTGTCACGGTATCTGACCACAAGTGGGAGTGTGGATTTCCAGTGGCAAAAAGTTAATTTGAAATAAAGTTACAAATATCAATTTAAATAAATACAAAATTAGCACCAACCCTACAAAATACTCGTGGAGTAAAGTTCTTTTAACAAAGGAAACACTTGTTCAAACTCTTTCTCGTCTACATCTTCTAAAATAAAATCGTCAAACAATTATCAATCTTTATTCCATTGTAGTAAGATATATTTATTAGCTTCAAATATATTTTTGTTCTACTAAAATGTTTTTTTTACAGCTTCATCAGATTGCAAAAACTATATTAAAACAAATTTTCATTCATTGGAAATGCTTTCAGAGGAATTAGATATTGAAAAATGTTTTCCTACAACGTAAAGAAATGCTACATTCTTTTAAATTTTGTTTATTTTATTATTTTTTTATAAAAAAAAAATGTGTTATGTTTTCCTTTTATTTTAAGTAGTTACAAATGGTTTTTTTAAAATTTATTGTCATATATTATTTTTAAAACTTTTATTTGCTTTTATACTAAAAACAAATACATACTATGCACTTGTTTATTTAAATTTAAATATGTTTTACAAATCTCTAACTATGTATAAATTAAGTATTTTTCAAATGACTACAAATTGGTTTAAATCTCATGTAGATATCAACCAAACACATTGGAAAGAGGCACACGTACAACACAAATAAAATAAGTAAAACAAGCATGCCATGAAATGAAATGAAAAAAAAAATATATACAAACATATTAAAATAAATAAAAATAATTAAAAATTAAAGCATTACAAATCTGTTAATGTACTAGCAATCATGTAGCGTATTTATTTCAGCACTATTTTACATCATTATTTAAAGCAATGTACATAGATATACATGTATGTATGTTTATATGTACATACATATCGCACTAGTTCAACAATACTGTATTAACTCAAAATTTAAAAATTTTCAGTAGAAGCAAAACAATTTTTAATTTTACGTTAAAGGCATATGAAAACGAATTTTTAAACAAACCGTTTTACTACCACAAAGTAAACAAAATAGCACAATATTATTACAGCGGGTGGATATCAATATTACGTGTCGATTTTATCCAAAAAGTGAAAAAATATAAATATTGAGTTAATACTCTATTGCTGAACAAGTGCGTTATGTACATTTTTTTGACAAAAATTATTTAAAATTTCAATAATTTATTATAAACTGGCTATATATTAATCAACTAGATGTGGTTATAAAAAAAACCAGTTTGAAGTTACTTAAAAATGTGCTTGACTTCCCACAGGGATGAATTACTCGGCACAATCTTTTAATTAAATTTTAAAGTTACGTGCAATCAAATTGTCTAACTAACAGTTTACCGATTCAAAAAAAAAACCATTTTATAACTGATAAACAATACCATCGCAGTTTTAGAAGCTGAATTGGAATCTTGTATTGAATCGATTCACAAAAAAATAATTTACCCGTCCAAACTATTTGTACGTAGTACACATTGTTAGAATACTTGTAAACGTTAGTCAGAATTATATCTACGAGCATGTTCTGACAATCGCAAAACGTTTAAATTTGCGATACTGACTTTGAAATCACCACATACCTTAAAAATATGTAAGCTCAATAACACGTTTTTTCGGTCTATTGTCTTTGAAATTTTCTAGGTCAAGAATTGTAAATAAGCAATAGATTTCATTATTGTCTAAACTCTCAAATCTTTCATTCAGAGCTATAGGAAATAAGTCGCCAATTTTTGTGACTCAAAAAACAATTCTGCATCTCAGTTTATTCATTTATTGTAATTATTTGATAATTGAAAAAAAAAAAAAAATTTTAAGTATGTGTTAGTAGCAAATTTGAACGCTTATTACTCCGAAAATATTGAACAGATTTTGATAAAATATATATTGTGCACTTTTGTAAGTAAATATCTTTTAAATGGTGTATATTTTGTAAAAATCGGTTAACATACAGAGGAGGAAAGTGTTCTTAACTGTTTAGCCTTCGCCGATTTATATATAGATTTTCACAAAAATTATTCAAAATGATCAGAAATATCTTAAAACGTACAAATACATACAATACTTATCAATGGGAGAACATTTAACTAATATGGTGCAAAGCAAAACGGGTAAAACTGCAGGTCCACATACATAGTAATGTTGCATTCATAAAATTATAGCTTACAGGGGTGTTCTGGAAGTCGAACACGCAAGAATTTGGAAGTTGGTTTTTAATACACTTACTTATTTTAGGTTTTTAAAAAGTTCATCACTGTGAAGGGTTTTGGTTTTTAAAAGGTCCATCATTGTGAAGGGTAAATAAGATTCGGAACAACCGAAAATAGAACTCTTACTTGTTTTTATTAAATAGTAAACAAAAGTGTCGGGCGCATCCCTTTTTATTAAGATAGAGCCCACTACTAAAATATTGTAATAGTCGGTGGAGGGTATCAATGGTTTGGCACAGCCAAATATAGCGCTCTAACTTGTTATATTTGGATCTGCTTACTTAAACTAGATTTAAGCCGCCGTATGTTTTTGCGCTGTCTTTTGTGTTCACTTACCTGATTTGAGTTGTCAACAGTTGCCCGACGAATAATAGATGTGTTGAGAAATGCCATCTCGTTGTACCAGAACACGGTTGGCATGTACATAGATTCTGTACTGCATCCAGATTTTTTACTCCTTTCCACTTTACTTTTTTCCGCACTGTAGGCTGTTCGAAGAGATTTAATTTTTTTTTTCACCTCTTCCACAGACATTGTCATTTCACCAGAAATTACTTCATATGCCTTTAGCTTTAAATCATTTCGTCTATATGACGAAAGATTCATATTCCAAAGGACTTCGTGGCTTCTATATAGTTCTATGAACCGTAACACATCCACATTTTTATTAATTTTGTTCATAATTTTTATTTGCAGATATTATTTTATAAAAAAGCAATAGAATTTTTAAAAACACAATTTTTTTCTTAAAAAAAGCACATTCACATATTTTGCAATATATTTTTTTATAAAGAAAGCGCAAAAATAATTTGTGATCAGCTGTTAAATTGTAAGCAAAATTGTCAAGCAGATGGAAAGGTAAAATTGAAAGCCATCTCGTGGTCAATTCAAAAAGTGTGAGTGTGTTAGTAAAAAAAGTGAGAGTGTATTGCAAATTGAAAGGAATTGAAAGGCAAAACTTGATCGTGTGGCCGCCATGTTAATCAGTTCTATTGAATAGCAAAGTTTTTTTTTGAAATTTTGATATTTAGTTATTTAGTTTTTTATATTGAGAAGCACCCTGTTTTGAGAATTGGATAATTAAACAGCTTCTTGTAAAAAAATCTGTAACTGCAACTTTTTTTTGGAAATAGAAAATGATTTCTAGTTAAGAGTACTTTAAACAAGCACACAAATTGTACGTATTTTAAGGAAAATAAAACCCTGTCCAAGGAAAAATTTTTTAAGGGCACTACGCGAACTTAATAAAACATTGGGAAATCTGGTGCTGAATAATATTTACATTTACTTATTTGCTTATAAACACGCACTTTTTATTATCAAACATAATACAGACACATACTCGTTCACATGTTTAATTTGAAAAGGAATTTCGAGACAGCACTTCACAGCATGTGTATCTAAATAAGGAATCTAAAGTAGGCTTCATACATACAGACAGACAGACATACATACATAAATAAATAATAAGTAATAGAATTTTGGTTTTTTAAAAATTTTTTATACCATAAAGTAAACAATGGGGTGGAAGTTAAATTACGTGCAAATAATTTAAAAAAATTAAACGTTAAAGCTCTGAAATCTTTAATGCTTGAAAATCAGTAGGGAACAAGAAATTCTTCCACACATTTCTAAAGCGAATGTGAAATTTAAGGAATTTGGAAGATTGAATAGTAATAAAAGTAAATAATAAAATTGTATTAACAGATGCAGGTCTTGTTTTTTTTATTTCGCCGTCAAGTTTAGATATTATTCCTGCCATGTTTAACTTCAGTTCTTTGTGGTTGATAACAAAAAGGATTTGCTATTAAAAAATGTTGTTAACAAGTCAAAATTTTCTTTTCAAGTGAAATTTAATGGGAAATAATATTTAGTATAAATTTGATACAAAGTCTTAGTTGGCAGAAATTTATGCCAATCAAATTTATGTAGGAAAAAAGCAGCGACAGAAATTAAAATAATGTTGTTAGAAAAACAATTAAAAATTATTTGGGGGTGTTTTTTTCGGATTAAAAAAAAAAAATCCGGAAGAAAGAAAATTTAAAAAGAAAAATCGCCCAAGAAATTGTGTGATATTTCCTATGCAAAATCGCCCAAGTTTTTATAGAAACTTTTTGGGCGATTTTTCTTTGGGCGTCCGTCCCTGCTGGCAGTCAGAGTAAGAGTATTTTAGGAGTGGGACTTATAAATAATGAACTTATCTTTTTACATTATAATTCGTTGCTGTTTGAGGCTTATAAAACAGGGGTGTGGTGGCAATCGAAAACGTAAATCGCCAGAATTTGGAAGTTATTTTTAATATAATTTTTGTAATTTTTGTTATTAAATATGTTATATGATATGTTAATAAAAATTAGGTTTTTAATTCAGAAATGCATTTCAAAAATGCTAAAAATTCATAGTACAACATACTTGAATATTCTGTTTCGGATTGGTCCATACAACAGGTTCATACAATGAACTTCCAATAGGGGCTTTCGAACTTTGATCGTTGATAACGACTTTATTGTTTAAGCTTCATCTGTCATTGGCAGTCTTTTATTAATTTCATCATAGCCGAATAAAGTGTTTAACAACACGTGCAAATAATAAAATTGTGGCAGTGTCGTGGACAAATTTGAGTCAATTAAACGCAAGCAAAGATCTACTTCAAATATCGCCGCTGTCCGTGAGAGTATCCAGAATAATCCGATGCATTCGATTACGTATCGCTCACAAAAATCAAATTCTAAGTTTCTTATTTATCTTAATTCCTTTGTTTTATGTATTCAGCTAGCCGAATTACTATACTGCGGTACTTTAATTTCATTACATTTTGCTGACTGAATTGTTTTATTCAGCAAGCTGAATTAGAAAAAACGTTAGCTTTTTATATAAATTTAAGTTAGTTAATTAACCAGTTCTCATTTTTATACCTTTTCGTAGCTGAATACGGCTAAAACTATTAATGTTGCTCAATTTTAATAAGATATTATTATTTCAATACATTTTGGTTACTGAATTGTTTTATTCAGCTAGCTAAATTAGAAAAAACGTTAGCTTTTTATATAAATTTAAGTTAGTTAATTAACCAGTTCTCATTTTTATACCTTTTCGTAGCTGAATAGGGCTAACACTAATTATTTTGCTAAATTTTAAAAAGATATTATTATTTCAATTTATTTTGGTGACTAAATCGTTTTATTCAGCTAGCTGAATTAGAAAAAACGTTATCTTTTTATATAAATTTAAGTTAGTTAATTAACCAGTTCTCATTTTTATACCTTTTCGTAGCTGAATAGGGCTAAAACTAATAATTTTGCTCAATTTTAATAAGCTTTTATTATTTTAATACATTTTGCTGACTGAATTGTTTTTTCAGCTAGTTGAATTAGAAAAAAATTAACTAGTTCTCATTTTTATCTCTTTTCGTAGCTGAAGAGGGCAAAAACTTAAGTTTTGCTTAAAATTTTAATAAGCTATATTTATTTTGAATATTTTAATTAGGCTTAAGTTCATCAAATTTAATTTTCATTAAATTATTTTTATGAAGAAAGGAATTTTACAACATGAAAATTAATTAAAATTGTTATTGATAATCTTTCATTCTTGACCGTGTCCGGGGCTCGAACTGCGGCCGGCAGGTTACCATGACATGTTTCGATCGCAACCACTCGATCTCCTCAGATGGATTTGCCGTTTTATTTCATGTTGTAAAATTCCTTTCTTCATAAAAATAATTTAATGAAAATTAAATTTGATGAAAATATTAAAAATTTGGATTAAAAACCACAATACTAATTATATTTATTTTGTTTAATTTCTTGTATTCAGCTAAATGAATTGCTTTAAAAGAATAGTATTTAAAGAATTTGGCTTACGCTGGCAGAAAATTAAATATATTTTAATAAACATTAATTTTATTATGATTATCAAAAAATATTTTCTTCTCTAAAAAAGGATTTTGATTGCTTGATAACAAAAACCTGTTAGTAGCTTCATAATTTTAAATGGATAAAATCTAACTTGTTTGCTTTTTTCTTATTCATCCTTTAGCTTCTACTTGTTATATATTTTTTGTGAATTTGTAATCTAAAAATTTTTTTGTCTTTTAACTTTTAATTTTTACAGCACGACAAATATTCTATCCCTTTTCATGAAAAAGGCAATTAAAAGAACAATTTATTTTGTTCTAAGTTTTTTTTTACTTCTCAAACTCTAATTAAATTTATCATGTCGTGTGAAACTCAAAAAAATATTCATCTAACAGGACAACCTAAATCAGCGTGTCAAGCGTTATATTTTCTTAAACGCTTTAACGATTAAATGGCATATGTAAAGAAGAGCGTTAACGTTGTGTCTTGGGCAGCAATTTGAACTTATTTTTCTTACATACAGAAAAATCCTACGTTTGGAACTTATTTCTTTAAAAATAAAGCTGGAGCTAGCGTTACGGTCTATGAATATAATTATGATGATAAATTATTTCATGAACAATAATTTTTATCGATAATAAGGATGACATTGGTCCGGGCTAGACGTGATTGCAACAGGATGGCGCTAAGTGCAATACCGCACTTCGACTTATTTAAATCAAAATTTGGCGATAAGTTAATTTCAAGAAATGGACCGGTCAATTGGCCTCCAATATCGTACAATTCGGCACCTCTCGATAATTTCTTGAATGGGGCTAGTGATAATCCAGCAAAAGTTGACGGCTTGGACGTCATTATTGTTCGTGTTATTTGTGACGTGTGAAGTAGCTAATAACTGGACGTTTAGAATGCGCTTTATCAGGAATAGCCACGGTTCCCATATGTTCGAAATGATTTTCAAATGTAAGTGCTCATTATTGGTTTGACCTACGGACCATTTTTAACAAAATTGAGTTAGGTATGGGATCTATATGTTTTGAATACAGCCTTTCTCAATCCAAACCCTGTTTCACGAACTTTTTTATGGTTTCTGAGAAAGTAAGCATTCATTTTGCTCCATATCAACTATTTTTAGGTTTAATAACTATTGCTTTGCTCTACACGCCAATGTTTGGCTAATGCTGCAAATTCCTCATACAAAAACGTACAAAATAAATGTCACTCTGGCTTTGCTTTATTGTTGTAAGAAAAACAAGATGTTAAAGCGAATGCAAAACAAAATGTCAACAACTCAATACACAGCAGGAAGTATACGTATGCAGCAAAAAAGTAACTTATTAGAAATAAATCCAGAAAAGTGGCGTATGCGGCACAAAACATTAATTTTCACTTTTAATAAAATACTATAAACTTCTAAGTGCCGCAGTAAAAGTTAACAAACATTTAAATTATTCTTGAAGACATATGCCCGAAGCAGTGGTGAAAATACCAAATAATTCTATCTGGTATATTTTCAGAAAACTTCCTGTAAACATTCATTGTCGTTTTTCTCCACTATGACTTTAAGGCATATGCGTCAAACCAATAATGAGCTGACGATGTTCTTTAGATTTAAAGTTCTATGGGTCTTAAAAAACACCCTTTAGCACAAAGTTGGATATAAATTTTTACCCAAAAAGTTTGTTTAGTCTGTGGGTGTAAAAGACATTAAAGGATTTAATGAAATATATTTTTTCTTTTTTGTTTAAAATAGATTTGAATTTTTGGTTGAACGGTGGGGGAAAAAGTGAATTCTTTAAATTGAAGTTAGAAAAGCATTTTTGAAATATTTAAGAAAATACAAATGCTTTAAAACAATGACGCATTTTACAAAAGACATTTCATATGAAAATTTTTCTTAATAAAATTAAATAATGGTTTTTGTATACAGGTTTAAAATATTATTGTTTCTTTTAAGTTTAAGGAATTTTCCTTAGCTTCTTATAAAAAAAATTTTAGAACAACTTTGCTGCTTCCTTAAAATCTTTTTTATTATTTTCTCCTTTTCTTCCTTAAAACAAAAAAAAAATCTACTGTGCAAAAAGTGCCAATTAGATAAGTTTTATGCCACAGGCAACATTGTCAGCAAACATGTATTCAACGGAAAATTTTTCATAATTTTCAAGAATTATTCTTTACTCTTGAAAGTTTGCTTCCATTACTGGATGTGTGTTTTCGTAACAAAAAAAAAAAAAAAAAAAAAATCTGCTTGCTACTTATTTTAAACATGCAACTTGCATGAACATAAACTGCAGATTTAATACTCAAATAAAATAAAAAAAACTCACACGTGTTTAACACGTCAAATAAGACTTAAAAGTTCCAAAAGTGGGAATTTTAAATAACGGAAATTTGCCCAGAACTTTCCCAGTCATGTTCAGTTTTGAAAAAAACAGAAATATGTAGCTTTGAATACTTTTAAAGTAATTTCCGCTTAAAATATGGTCAAATATAATGCAACACTTTCAAAAACTCTTAAACCTTCGACTTAAACAGCTCTTATACATTAGAAGAGTTTTAAAGAAAACCTTAAACAAATTCTTATATGTACCTTTCGACAACTTTTTTAACGTTTTATATCCACTAAAGAAAATAACTCAAAAAAGCCTCATACCAACAAGAATCTGCGAAAATCGCCTTTATTTGCATAAAATTTTAATACTAAATTTTAAAACTTTTCGAAAATCTCTTATACATAAGAAATTAAAAAATTTAATGATATAAAATAATAGAAACTGGGAATTATTTCCTTTCGTAGGTTACTTTTATATTATATTCAACATTTTTTTTTTTATTTTTCGAATTTATTCTATGAGTTACATTTCAGTTATGTATTTTATAAAGCGTTTTTGTAATAGTTCTATTCCTTTAATTTTTAGGAATGACTTTTATTCACTACCAGACTATTATATTGTATTTTCTTGTTACATTTTACCTTAGCTATCCTTTGGATAGCAATGAAGTATATTGTATGAACAGAAAAATTTACAATTATTAGTCACCAGCAGAATGTAATGCATTTTCTGGCCCGCTACGGCCTTCGTCAGCATTCTTTGTGTCACACTGGATAGTGATACTTTATAAATTGAATGTATTTAACTCAACTATTTTTAACAAATAGAAACTGGGAATTATTTCCTTTCGTAGGTTACTTTTATATTATATTCAACATTTTTTTTATTTTTCGAATTTATTCTATGAGTTACATTTCAGTTATGTATTTTATAAAGCTTTTTTGTAATAGTTCTATTCCTTAAATTTTTAGGAAAGACTTTTATTCACTACCAGACTATTATATTGTATTTTCTTGTTACATTTTACCTTAGCTATTCTTTGTATAGCAATGAAGTATATTGTATGCATTTTCTGGCCGTAGCGGGCCAGAAAATGCATTACATTCTGCCGGTGTCTAATAATTGTAAATTTTTCTGTTCATACAATATATATAAAATCTCTAGTACATTAGGAATAAAACATTTTAATGATAAAAAAATATCTAATACAAACTGATATTATTCTAAATTTTTAAGCGACAATACAAGATAAGAACAATAATTTTCGAAAATCCTAATACAAACCAAAATGACTTTTCGAAAAAAAATATTATAATAAAAAAAATCGTATGCAAACTGATATTATTAAAAATTTTTAAAACAACAAAAACTCTTATACAAAACAAATTTTTTTTCGAAATTCTCTAATACATAATGTTAAAAAAATATTAATGATAAACAAATATTATACAAGATAAAAACATAAATTTAATAGTTCTTTTAAATTGAAAATTACTTTTAGAAAATCTCTTTTATAAAAAAAATAATCTTTTACAAATTGATATTATTCAAAATTTATAAAATAAATATAAAATCTAAAATTTTTAAAGCAAGAAAAACTCTTATACAAATAAAAATTATTTTTCGAAAATCTCTTATGTTTATGAACATAAGGAATTAAACAATGTAATGACAAAAATCTTATTCAACCTGATATTTCTCAAAATTTTTAAATATAAATATTAAGTTTAATATTTCTCTTAAATAAGAAAAAAACTTTTTACAAACCAAAAATTACTCTTCGAAAATCTCTTAGACACAAGGAACAAAAAATTTAATAGTAAAAAAATCATATACAAACTGATATTGTTCTATGTTATAAACAACTATGGCCCCTATTACGGTTTACAACTCAACTCAGTTGAGTTGTAATTAAGACAACTGGTTGTGATCAGTTGTAATTTTTGTTATGTTTTTGTTCACCGAAATATAGCAAAGTTGTAAACCATAATACAAAAATTAAGAAATTACAACTCAACTGAGTTGAGTTGTAAACCATAATAGGGGCCAAAAACTCTTATACAAACAAAAATTACTTTGAAACTTAAAAAAAAAATTAAATTAACATTTAACTCACTAATGCCTTAAAACCTGGTTATAATACCCAGATGGGCTCATGAACATTTCTGGCTATGAAATTGCGCTAAAATCGTCATTAAATATAGAAAATTAAATTTAAAATTATTCGAAATGGTTCTTTTTAAACTTAGCTTCTACGGCTGGGTTTTTGGGATCTTAGTCAAACTAGGTTTAGTAAATCTGAAAACAGATTTGTGCCGCCATTACCAAGTTTGTACACAAAATTTTGTCGGAAAATCTTAGTTCTGCTTAAAATTTTGGTCTTTAATGGGATAATAAAAAAATCACATTTCGCCGGAAAAATCCGAGTTACAGAATATGTTTAACCAAGTTTAAACTTAATCTACTTCTCAAAAACCCGACCTAGGTAGGGTTAGATTATGTGAGAAGAAAAATATGTAATATGTAACTTTTTATAAATCACCCGGTGTTAGGACCTCCCACTGTCTTTCAAAATAAAAACTTTAAATCAGTTTGCTTGCAAGTACATATGTGAAAATGCTCGCCTTTAGGTGTATGTATATGTGCGTGCATGTGGCTGTGTATTTAATGTGTTGCCATTGCAACTTAAAGCTTGAAAAATCTGTTAGTCTTGTTTTAAAGATTTAATACAGCATGCTCATAAAATAAACAGTACACCACACATGTGATGTTTTACAAAATATACTTACAAATATGCTCTCACATGTAACAAAAAAAAAAAAAAACAGGTAGAAGTTTAGTCAGGCAAGCCCGCCCATATTATTCCCTACAATGCAATATTTATAAAAAAAATATTTAGATAGTGTACCCTATTTGGGACTCATGGGAAATTATGGAGGCGCCAGAACAAAACTATGTTTTAAGGCTAAGATTTATATAAAAGTTCTTTGTGCCGAATATTATTTAGATATCGTCATCTATATGAGATTTTTTTGCTTTTAAGTGATTTTAGTAAAAGGGGTCATATGGGACCTTTTGTTGATTTTGGATCTACCAACCCAAAATTTTGACACGACACAGTTGCTGTCGTCAAAGTAATTGTTGCTTAAATTTATGTCAATACCAACATATATAAGAAATTTATGACATTAAAATCTATTTTCCGGAGTAGAATTTTTCTGGGAGATTTGGTCAACTATGGACCGATATCAATAAAATTTGCTAAAATGATTTGGATTGCAATAAGATAAGTTTTGATTAAATTTAATTTAAATACTAACGTAATAAGATGGTTTATAGTCACAAAGACTCTTTTCCGGGAAGAAGCTTATATTGGGACTATGTGGTATTATGGACCGGCTCTAACTATTTTTAATAGGCTTGGTGTTTGTGACAATTAGAACCTATTTACCAAATTTCATTAAATGATCTCCAATATTGCGACCTTTACTTTGTGCATAAGATTTACATGGCTAGCCAGCTAGCCTGACGAACGGACATCGACTAAAAAAATGATTCTGAGTCGATCGGTATACTTTAAGGTGGGTCTGGGACCAATATTTTAAGGTGTTGCAAACATCAGCACAAACTCATAATATCCTCTCCACTATTGTGGTGTGGGTAAAAAAGCCCTGCAAATCGGATGAAATTACCATTAACTTAATGATTTTTACTGGCCTTTAAGCGTCGCAACACTAATAGAAAAGGCGGCATAACGCTGATGTATTTTGACATCAGCTTCTTCTTTTTTGATCCCATGACACTTTTGATAATTGTGGTGTCAGCCTTAACAGCACTTGGCCAAATTGTCATCAGGTGAAATTATGTCATCAATGGAATGACACATCGGCATCGCAGAAATGACGAACCGGAATCAGTTAAATGAAAAATGTCATCATTAGGCTCAATTTAATTACAAACTGTTATTAAATTAGTCATTGTGATTGACTTAAGTCAAAGTGAGGGAATATTTTTACTTACTTACCCTTTACACATATCTGTTGCAATTCTGTTGTATTCCGCCCTTTGCTTACAAAAGAATTCTCAATCATAAGACAACAGCAGCATGCCGCCCGATATGGTTTTCGTAATCATTCTACTTGAAAATTTGATGTATTTAACTTAATAATTTTAACCAATAGAATATGGGAATTTTTGCTTCTTTTTTTACTTATATAACATTAAGATAATCACCCTTATTGTCTTTGGCGTTTTTGCGGCGTAAAATAGTCGTTTTTTTTTTAAATGGTGCCGTGATTGGCGAAAACCGACAATGAATACGACACTTTTCAAATCTATTACAAACGACGTTAAAACAGTACCGTATTTGGCGTAGTTGTCTGTCAGAAGTGTAAAAAATGGTCGTTAAACATTTTGATCACGACAGTTTTAAAATTATTTGAGAAATAATTTCAATGGAAGGAAATAAAATGTAAACATGCAAAAAAATTAATATCATTGAAATATAATTTTGTTTTTATGTGCTTTTGTACCTAACTCCGGCGTATATTTTAGGATAAAGTACAAATGCCACAAATGCGAAGTAAGTAGCAATAATGGAACAAAAACCTTATTTGGCAAAGGCCTTCCAAAAAAGTTTAAGCAAAATAAATATTAAAGAGGAGTGGAACACCGTTTCCGAAGATTCAAATTGCATTGGTCCCCCATCCCATTCCGGAGAGGGTTAGATGAAGGTGTGGGCGGATTTTAAATTTAAATTGAAGAAAAAAACGCGCTCATAACTGAAAGCTACGCAACAAGTGGTGGGCCGTTTAAACAAAAATACTTTTTCAGATGTCGAAGAAGCAGCAATTTATCTAGTAGACATGCGTGCTGTTGCCGAACATTAAGATCCATTTGGAATTAAGAGAACGCAAAGGATTTCACCAGATCTCGAGCCAAACTTAGACACAATAACTGACATTACCGAAATTGAAAACCCGTGTACTTCACCTTCAACACCTCCTTTTAAACTTGAAGAGTTAATAAAAAGTAAAATAATTTAATTTTTTTTTTTTTTGTTTTAATTAATCTAATTATGTACATGTAAATACTAATTTTAGAACTACTTAAATGTTAATCTTGAAATAAATAAAAACGCAAAAATATCGTTTTAAAATTATAGTTTCAGCTCATGAATTGTTTGACAGATCTTTGACAGGGTGTTTCAAAATAATTTAATTAAGTGTATTCTTTTACTATGTGAATCTTTTACAAAATTTTGCTAGTCGAAAATTTTAGACGGTAACATAAAATTGTAAATACGACTGCAACTACGACAGCTGTCGTTTTTCGACTACGCCAAACACAATAAGGGTGAATGTTAATAATACACAAAAACAATTTACTGTCACTGTATGATGACGTTTGTCATTGGATTGATGTCAGTTTTTGCCTCATTGATGCCATTTGTAATAAGATTGGTGCCAAAATTCTGGTGTTAGAGGATCATCAATATAAATGTGCATCTTTCTATGAGTGAAGGGGTTACTAAACTAGTTTCAAACAATTGTTTTTAATCCTAGAAGATATAGCTAGTCTTTTTAACAAATACATCAACTAGCTCTATTCAAGATTTCCTAGGAATAATACTGGGAGAATGGTGACTTACTAAGAACGGGTATTAACTGGGTAATCGCTTAAACGGGACAAGTAAATAACAAATAAGTACGAAATTAAACAACAATAACATAAAAAAAAAAATTTATATACATTTTTCATAAGATTTCAATTTTTCAGAAGCCATCAGAACTACTGGGTAGCTAACAATTTTGCCACATATTTTCTTCTATAAATAAATCATAGTAAAACATGAAAAATTGTATTACTTTTCTTATCCTTTTTTTACTTTGTTATACATATTTAAGTTGTAGGTGTCTGGTAAAAACAATCTTGTCTGTATGTAATTGGTTAAAACTATTGAAAGGAGTACGAAAGTAAGGGTCCTGTGTATTACGTATGTATATGGGGTGGGTGATAAATTGTATTGAATGTTTGTGTAACCTTTGTGGTAATCAATTTATGTATTGAAATTGAAAACATAATTTGCCACAAGTTTAAATAAAAACAAGATGAAAAAAAAAATTTAATCCGGCTAGTAAAAGTGAATAAGAACCTAAATGGTATGCGATTAGATAATGGATAAAGGGTTCTTACGGAGGTGTCATGGTTTAAATGGATTGAAACTAGAAAAAAGGTAAAAAGTTATTTGTATTTGATTTCATCAATTCTAATATTACAAATAAATTTTTAGGAGATGTTTTCCAAGCAGGTGAATTATTTTGGAGGGGGAGAATTTCTTTTTTTTTTTTTAAAGTTTGCGTTCATTTTGGAATATTGTTTACCTATTTTGCAGGGTTGAAGTAATTGCCGATTGTGTTACCATATTGGGCACTATATGCAATCAATGGTTTATAATGTATCAATTTTTAAAATATTTTAATTAAACGATTTTATTTATTAAAGTCAATATTTGTATTAATTTAATATCACTATGGTCCACAATCTTCTAGACATTTTTTTAAGTAATTTTAATCTATTTGACAACTATTTATGTTTATTTTAGGTCAATGTAAACAATTCCTCGTAATGGATTTTAAATGACATTTGGAGTAACATGAACCTCCCACAGGCCGAACTTTCCCACAAGTAATGAAAAATCAGGGCCTAAGTTTCAGTACTATTCCTTGCCGCAATTTTGGGTTAAACCTTCAAACAGCACGTATTTTCCCGAAAGCATTTTTCATCAAAAAAGCAGCTTTTCGTTGAACACTTTTTTGGAGTTCATGCTTTGCAAAAAGACAACCTCCTCCCTGAAAGACAAGAAGCATACTAACGGAGGCCTCGACCAGTAAGTCACTGTACACTGATAGAAAAGGCGTCATAACGCTGATGTATTTTGACATCAGTACTTTGACAAGTGTCTTCGTTTTTGACCCAATGACACTTTTCATCATTGTGATGTCAACCTTAACATCACTTGGCCAAAGTGTCATCAGGGTCAAAATGAAATTAAGTCATCAATGGGATGACACATCGGCATCACAGAAATGACGAACATGTCCCCAATGCGATGACGCAGTAACATCGGGGAAAGGACACATTAGCATTAATTTAAAGATGCCATTTGTAGTAACATTGATGTCACAATTCTGATGTTAGGGCATCATCGTGGTACCAGATTGGAATAAGGAAATCACTTCAGGACTCCTATCATATTTAATATTTGCCGGATTCCAAGCTGACTACACCTGATGTAACTCCAAAGTGAGGATAAAATATCCTTGAGATGATTCCTAAATTTCCCAGAGGGCATTATTGGTAACAGACCTACTTCTATCTATTACCCACTGCTATAACTATCCAAGACTTTGGGTTCAAACCACAAACGCCCAGTGTTTCCCCAACAAGATTTCTTCTTCAAAAAAGCAGCGTTTCGTTGAACCCGTTGAACCCAACCTAATGAAAAGCTAGATTTTATCGGCAAAGTAAAGCTTCCACATAGATAATCTCCCCGAAATACAGGAAGCATTTTCCGCACTGGTGTCACACTTGTGCCTGCTAACCGCGGGCTATAGACTCCTGTGGTACCAGATTGGAAATCACGAAGACTTCAGGATGCCTACTATTTTAAATCTTTGCCGAAATCCAGGCTGCCTACACCTGATGTGATACCAAAAGGAGGATGTATCATCAAAAGATGAAATATCCTTGAGATGATTCCTGCACTCCCCATGGGGCATTTGGGGTGTAACTGACCGATTTCAACCAAAACTTTATAGGTAAGTAATAAACTATTATAAATGTAACTAGCTTTACGCGGTGCCCTTCGCTTTCCCCATTGAAATAAAATTTGTCAAATTTTTTAAAACATCTTGAGTATCGATAACGAAATAAATAGTACCAAATTTAGATACTTTTACTATCACTGTTCTACTGACGAAGTCAAACGAATAAACTTGGTTTGGTACAGGTCTGCTATGATTGTCTAACCCGAAATCAGCAGCTAATAATTGATAAGACCCTTCTGGAGATACCACCTACCTTAGATTTGTCATAGATTTTCGGCCTTCTCGTCGATACGGCTAATTGGCCGGACTTAACATACGATTGTTAAAAGCAGTTTTCGATACGTGCAATAGCAAACTGCAGATCCATCAGGGTTTAAAAAACTGCAGTAGAAACCAAAAACTATCGAGCAAAAAACGAAAATACAAATGCAGAAGTGGAAGAAATGGCAGTTTTTTAAACGCTGGATAAAATAGTTCTCAAATAAATTTTCATATTATTCGAATGTGATTCTATTTCTTATTTTTTTTAATAAATTGCCATTTTGAAAATTTGTTTTCTTTACAATTAAATTTCTCTAACTGTACGAATGTTTTTGTTGATTATAAATTTCTATTTCCTTGTGTGTGTTCTAAATAATGTTATACAATTAAGTTAAAAATTTATTTGGCCAGTTTACTAACTCAACAAATAACAATTGTGTTTTAGTGTTCAACTAGTCCTGCTTTAGTCTTTGTGATTGTTGTAGTTTGTATAGTTCGAATAAGCACTTAATATTGCATAACGACTACCCTTGGCTAACAGATGACCAATTTGTCCACCCTGTTGTATTGTTTTTGGCCAACATAAACTTGTTATGGGTAACAATGCGTAGCAGTGGCTTAAAAATTTGAAAAGTTGATCAAATCTATGGATTTTTTAAATTTCTTTTAACGATTTTGTATTAAACAAACTGTAGTTTGTAGTTTAAGAACTTAATTTTTTGATATAGAATGTTTATGCTTTGAAACACCCTGTTGTAATGAAAAAAAAATTCTCAGGGTGTCAAATTTGCCAATCTCGATTGTAAATGAACTTTTCAGTAGCTTTAGCTTCTGTAATGTGAAACGATATTAGTTTAAATCTAAGAACCTGCTCCATTTTGATTGTTGTTTTTAACAGGGTGATAAGGTCGAAAACTAAGTGAAAACTTCTTTTGTTTTGGGACATACATTGTGTAAATGTGATGAGTTGACAATTGCGTATGCTATAACTTTTTAAGAAGCTACCCCTTTCCATAATATAAATCGATTTTAGTTTGTAGATAATCTATTTTATAATTATTATTTGAAATACCCTGTTTTTGCACAGTAGATTTTTTACATACAGAATGAAAAGCAATTGAAAAACTGATGTGTGAAAACTTTTAAGGGATCTCTAATTTCTGTTAATGTAACCTGACTTTCGTTTGCAGCGGATGGCAAACAAATATTTGTTTATTCATATTTGAGACACTGTTATAAGTCAGGTACTTATACAAGGTGCTAAAAGCATTTTCTTGATCTTAAACATTCAGCCTTATTACGGTTGTCGTAAACGACTGTGTTTTAATAGGTTAAAGTAACACACAACCTGTAGTCTTCAATCTACTACAAAAAACGACTCAGCCGTTTACGACAACGATAACCGTTATAAGGCTGATTATAAATGACGATTAGTCAGGACTTACACGCTTCAACTTTTGCTACTTAATTTCTTTTTATTTCCTATTAAAGTTGCTTGAAAACAACAACAATTTTATTCACAGAGAAAAAGAAAAGAAAAATATTTACTTGCAGCCATCTTTGTGCATATAACTACAAGTAAAGTTTGCCGACAACTACAAGCATCTCCGTACCAACCCCCTTTCTTCTTTCTTCCCTCTCCTTAAAACTCTTAAGTTGAGCATCAACAGTTAAAGCCTGTAAATCTGAGATAGGCAAAATCAGGGGTCAAATCACTGCATTCGATATCGAGTAAACTATCGTATTTTTTTTGCATACGATAGGCACTGACGTATCGAATGATAACTCGAGGGATGTACTGTCTTTAGTTACTCGATATCGAATGATTTCATCTCAAATTACGATACATTTTTTTTTAATTGCCTAAGCTCGCGAAGCTCTGCGCTTGTCTGCAGGAAAGAAAGCAGAGTCTCTGGCGGAAATCGAACCCGCAACACCGGAGCTGATAGACTAGCTCACTACCAGCTAGCCTACCGGGACACTCCATTTCATTCAATATCGAGTGTCGTGATACCAAAAAAAAAAAAAAAAAATTTCGATCAATATTGCTCAATATCGTGTGCGGTGATTAGACCCCAGGGCGCCGTGTTTTCTCTTGCTTATCGCAGCTGTAAGCCCTGACTAAATTAAGAAGGTTTTATTTGGTATTATACACCCTTTTATAACAAAGGTTAGTTACGAGGAGAATTCATTTAGGTCACCGCATCAGAAAGATAAGAGAGAGAGAGAGAGTTATGCTGGCTGTAAATTTTTTTTAACGGGCTTATTAATAAACAAAATTACCTCAGATGGAGTTAGACCAATCCATAATAAACCCTGCAGACTCCATTACATGCAGAAACTGGTCATAATCTGATCCTTTTTCTTTTAAAATGAAGCCGAAGCTGGCGTTAACGAACAATTTCACCCGTGCGAGATTTGTTTTAAGGATCGTCATGCCATGTGTCATACGGTGACCGCAACCATCAACTTATTGAAAACAAAATTTGGCGATATGTTGATTTCAAAAAAAGGATCTTTTCGATTATTTCCTATAAGGCTACGTGAAGACACTGGTTTATGCTAATAAACCATTAACAATTCGCCAGCTTAGGACAACAAGGTTCTATTTGCATCTCAACTTCGTGTAAGATAGAACCTTGTTGTCCTAAGGTCGCGGAAATGACGCCTTGGAGACCTATATTGTTCGTGTTATTCGTCAGATATAGCCAGCAATGCTCGAAAAAATTCACTCAATATTCGAAAAAAACATCCTATTTCATTGTTTCCTTATTTATGATAAATAGTTAGAAGAGAATGTAGCACTTTCTTATCATATAAAGGGTGTTTTTGTTTTTTAAACAACAGAAATTAAAATTGTCAAAAATAACACAAAAAATTAAAGTATATTTAAAAAAAAAAAAGTTTTTATTTTCTTTCTTGTATTTGTTATATTAAGTTATTAAACGAGAAATTAAAATGCTTCAGACCTAATTTTCCTCATGACTTTTTTGCTTGCGTAAACAGTTATGACTTTAAAATTTTGTTGCCAAAAAGTGTCAAAAAAAATTTTCAACAACAAAACTCAAAGTCATTCCTGCAACCATAAGCAAAAACTCCAGTCATACCATTGTCTTCACTCATTTTTTATAAGTTTCAAGCCACTGTGCCACATAAGAAGCCTTTTTAAACCTTTTGTAAGTGTAAAAAAAAAATTTTTAGTTTGAGTTTTAGTAAAATTTTGAGGTTGAGTTAGGCTTGAGTTCAACCAATTTAATTTTCATTAAATTATGTATTTTACTACACTGAAAGAATAATGCTTCATATATTTAATGAAGCGTTTTCATAAAAAAAATTTCACTGGATAAATGAAAATGTTCATTGTCCAAATGGAATTTCGTAGTTATAATGAGTATTTTCGTTAAAATCGATTCATTGGATTTCGTAATTACGTCAAAAATTTTCATTGGATATAAGAAAACTAAAGTTTGTCCAAGTTAAACAAAAAATTTTAATTGCGAACATAAAAAACAATATACAAACATAACTATATTCATAAATTAATACAAAATTATAGTTTCCTTAAAAAAATGTTTAATTGTTAATTAAAAAATGTAAGATTCAATTATTTCATACATCTAATGTAATATGCCATTAAATTTATGAAATCAAAAATTTTTTTATAAAAGCAACATATTTCAATAATTAAATGACAATGAAAAATGTCATTATAGTAATGAAACAAAAACTTTCAATCCATAAATACGTATGTTTTTAGTTTTCTTTAATATGTACATACCTAAATACATATAGTATGTACTAAGTAATGAACAAATAAATGTTCTCCTTTAAAAAAAACACACTCTTATTTAAAACTGTTGTCAACCAAATGGTGTATACGAAAAAGCTTGTTCTCTCTTTATGTGGTATTTTTTTTATTATGCGTTAGCAAAAAAAAAAATCAACGTTGTTATTGTTGTTATGTTATGACAATTTAATCTCATATTTACGCTCTTAATTGAGTAATGGCAAAAAACATAGTTTTTTTTTTATTCAAAAACTACACTGCCCCAGTAGGCTAGCCGGTAGTGAGCTAGTCTCTCAGCGCCGAGGTTGCGGGATCGATCGATTCCCCGCCAGCGACTCTGGTTAAAAAAAAAAAGTTAAATTAGAACAACTTTGATTAAAGAAAAAAAATTTTAAAAAAAATAAAAAAAAAAATTGTTTTTACTTTTTTGAAAGTATTCATCCAATGAATAACATTCATAGATCTAATGTAATGTTTCATTAAATACATTTTAATGAAACAGGTTTCATTGATCCAACGATTAATGTCGGGATTAATGTCAAAATTCATTGGTATTCTGAAGAAAATTGATTTAAATTTATTGATAATTATCAAGGCAACGAAATCAAAAAAATTGAAAAGGCTTGAATAACCACTATATTTTTTTTTATCCGCTATAGACACCTTACTGCAAAAATCATCATTTTTTTAAATTCTATGGTAGGGTTTTTTTTAAATTTTTTTTTTCTAAAATTTGAGATTTTTGAAGAGGCTGCTCCATACATCTTATCGTAACTTTGGAACGACATACCCGATTTTGTTATGCAATCCGTCAAAATATTTTAAACTACGCCAGATTTAAGTTTCGCTCATATAATTTTTTAAGTTAGTTATTATTTTTGGAGTTATTGAGGCCGAAATGGCAAAAAAAATGTTTTTTTTTTGTTTTTTTTTATAAAATTTTTGAATTCAAAAAATTCATAAAAAATTTAAATAAACAAATACTTACCAGTTTTAGTACTTATGCTCAAAGCTGCATGTATTAGAAGTAAAATAAATTTTATTTCATGAAAATCCATTGACAAATTCCTGTTTTATTCCCGATAAACTGATAGTACCTAGTTTTTACCTTTTTTTATCGCAAATTTGTGTAGAGCTAAAAATAACAAAGTTTAAGCTTTTTATTACACAATATTTTTTTTTAATCCTTTACTTTAATTTTTTTTCATAAAGCTGCATATAATTGAAATAAAATAAATTTTGTTTCCTGAAAATCCATTAATAAATACGTTTTTAATTGACGATAAACTGAAAGTACTTATTTTTAACATTTTTTATCGCAAATTTGTGTAGAGCAACATGCTTATTTTATGTTTGCAACATGTTGCTGTGCTTGTAAATATGCGATACTTTCAATTAAATAAAAACGTAAAGCATGCATCGATTTCCATGTAGCTTCACTACAAATAAATAAAATTTAATACTTTTTGCCGTTTTCGATTTTTCCAGATTTTTTTCTTCCAAAATTTTTTTTTACCAAAATTTTATTTCTTGGCTAATAACTTGTTTCAAACCTTAAAACTATTGATCGCCTTAAAAACATTTGTATACATCGGACAAGTTGTTTTTGAGTTATAACAATATAAGTGGAGAAATGTCTCAAAATATTGACAATTTTACCTTAAAATTTATTAAAAACAAAAATTATCCATTGAATTGAAAAATGTTACCATTTTTGTACTTAGTAAGCCATGATGCATCACATCTATATAGTGGTTACTCAAGCCCTTTTTGGCTGCTGACCTGTGTAATTTTTATTACTGGCTGAGCTGGTGATCGAACTCGGGTTGAATTAACGTTTCGAGAATAACGACATTCTTATCAACAGAATTCTTTGCAGTTCTACCCTCTGCACCACTGCGGTGCCTGCCAGCCAACAGTCAAATATCAATCTTTAACCAATGGTCTTGTTGGTTTTAACTTACTACATTGCAAAACACACACATTTCAAATAAAAAACAAAATGGAATGGTTATTTGAAATGTGTACTACAGTGTTGTATTATTTGACATACCGTTAAATTATTTTACAGTGTTGTATCCGTTTTCAAGATAAGACCACCTTATATGAACTCCCTTGGTTCGAACCACAATTTATGGAATTGTGAATTAATTAACAATAAAGTTTTAGTTTACTTACGGAACTCAAAACTGCAAGTTTAACTTATTATAACTTGCATATATTTTTGAACAGTTCTAGACACCATCAGTCATATTTTGTATCTTCCTATTACATGTTTCGCTTAATGCTGTATCCTTTGCTTAAAAATAAAGTAAACTGTATGTACTAATGGCTTATTTTCAGGATTTATATAAAAACACATTTATGTTTAAAATCGTTTTAAATACAAAATTCTCTTCTTCACTAAACACTTAAATGAAACTTAATTCACCAATGTGGTACATTTAAATTCAACTTAAGTTTCCATTGTAATAACGTAGCAAGGGGGCCTCGATATCACAACAAAACAATACAGGAAAAACTTTTGGATTTTTAGTAATAGGCGGTAGTTATTTCATACGTTACCTGGTAAGTAGTTTTCGTAACAATTGTCATCATTCCGAAAACTTCAATAATTACGTACTAGTAATGACCTGAGCAACTACTTATTACTTCTATTATTTTCACTACTGAATATTTGCTTACTAATAATCAGCTTAATAACTACTTATTAGATGTGTTGTTTTCAGTACTGAATATTTACTTACTGGTAACGTACTCAAAACCTACTTATTAGCTCTATTAACTAGTAATTTTTTTACTTCTAGTAAGTACTGAATTCTGTAGACACCTCGAACAAAAATAACTAGTTATTCAGCCGAAAAATAAGTAGTGTTAATTTTTTCCAATATTATTTGTTAACTTACCAGGTAAGTAAAGTTTTTGCTGGGAACAACAGGCAAAGCAATAACAGCCAGCTGTTTTTTGGGACCACCTTGTAAATGAATAAACTTTTTTACGATATTTTTTTTTTGTATTTAGTAGTTCTACCATACTTTTATCTAAATTAAATAAGTCTTTTCCATTAAAACTCAAAAAATTAATCTGTATTTAAATAGGATTTAAGAGTACATATATGAAAATTAACATAGCTTAGATTTAAATACTATCCTGCAAATTGGACATAACGATTGACTAATTTACACTCATACAAATTTACACAAATTATTATCTGTCCCGCTACGGGTTGCGTCATCATTTTACTTTGCAAAATTCATTTTACTTTCTTTCTTAAAGTAATTTTATTTTTTAAACATGGCAAAAAAAATTTACCATAGTACAACAATTTTCTTTTGTTGTTTTACTTTTTTAATTAAAAAAATATCCGAAAAACAAAAATTTCCATAATAACACAGTTTGTCAGCACTGGAATAAAGTTTTATTGCTTCTTTTTTTTAACGAACAAGTAAATTGTTTTTTATCTCATAAAGGGAGAATGCGTGCAGTTCACGAAGAGCGTTACGTTTAAGCAGTGATAGTCAACATTTCGTCATTTTGTTGTTGTACTTATTTGACTAGTGCGAATCTAGTACTTTACCAACTAGTGTCGTAACAACTAGTTATATGGCTATCCTAAAACGTAACTAGTGATTAATTTAGCTACAGGGGTATTAAACGTTTGAGCTGAATTGTGTAACACATAGAAATATTGATGCCAGCGCTACAATACCGATCCACTTAGAATCATTTTCAAAATCAATATTTATATTACTTCTCTAACTGGCGCCCACATTTTGTCGGATGTTGTCAATGGATAACCCAGAGGCTTTTACCTAATTTGAAAACTTTGGCTCTTGCCGTTCTCCAGAAGTTCAGAAATCTATAATGTCTTTGTATTGGAAGTGCCACTCCCACTTTTCTAATTTCTAATAGAAAGGTTGTGCATTGATAACCAGGATGCTTGTAAAGGGTGTTTTAAATCATAATAAAACAAGGAAATATATTTTTAATATCAATGAAACGGGCTTTATTGGAAAGAAAAATATATCAAATATGAGAAATTGGAAACTCAGCACGTCATACGGAAATCTTATTAATAATAAATTTTGTATTCCCAAAAATAACTTTGAGAAAAATGTTTAAATATCGTCGGCTTAATATGCAAACCTGCTAAATCCACCTTTTAGGTAAATTCAGATTTTTATGCCGTGTGGTAGAGAAAGATACGCCTCCTCGTCGACCAGCATGTAGTTTTTCTTCAATTTGAGTCTTGAAGTGTGTAAAACCAACTATATTTTTGGTTTTCCTCCCAAGCAGCAAAAAGGAAAAATAAAATGTTTTTTGTCTCTCCAGTAAAATGCAATGAAACAGTGCTAGCAGGTTTGCATATTAAGCCGAAGATATTATTTCTGTCGTGTAGTCGCCACGGCTGGCGGGTAGAAGGCGCAATCTAGAACACCAATTTTCAGCAGCTTTTCGCAGCATTTGCGGCCGTATTTCGCCGATAACTCTTCGAATGTTGATTTCCAGGTGTTCAATTGTTAATGGTTTATCGACGTAGACAAGTGACTTAACATAACCCCAAAGAAAATAATCCAATGGGGTTAAAACACACGATCTTGGTGGTCTACTAATTGGGCCATTATGTGAAATTATTTTTTAATCAAAAGTTTCTTTGAGTAAATCAATTGTAGCGCCCGCTGTGTGGCATATGGATCCGTCCTGTTGGAGCCACATATTAAAATTTCGAGTTCCTATACCGTTCACCATTGACAGTAACATTCTGACCATCATCGTTTTTGAAGCCAAATGGACCAATGACTCCGCCAGCTTATAAAGCGCACCAAACAGTAATTTCCTGTGGATGTAATAATGGGCATGTTCGTAAATGCATCACTGCGCTGCATTAGTGATTTCAAATGTTTATATAAATATCAGTGAAGTAGATGTGGACCAAAAAATTGTCAAATACTACACAAAAATAATACACAATAAAACAGATTATATTAATAATTTTTTTTATCGGCATTAAAAAAAGTTTGCTTTTCTGATGCAGCGCAGTGATGCATTTACGAACATGCCCAATGTTTCGACAAAAGCTTGTGGATTCTCCTCACTCCTAATGCGACCATTCTGCTTATTTACGTACCCATTCAACCAGAAATGGGCTTCATCGGAAAATTAAATTTTGAATGAAAATTCAAAATCAATATCAATTTGTGCTTCAGCCCATTTGCTGAATGTGTGGCACATACGATGGTCGTTTGGCTCTAATGCCTGCCCAAGTTGAATCTTGAAAGCTTTTAAGCCAAGATCCTTCCGTCAAATCTTTAATAAAGTGGAAGGACACAACCTGAGTTGCTGAGAACGGCGACAAATTGATTGATTAGGATCCTCTTCAATATTTTCCTGTACAGCGGCTACAGCTTCTTCAGTGCGCACTGTTCGGCGTCTCACGGGATGCACATTATCAGTAACAGTAAATGTGATCCGAACACGGTCTATTGTCCTTCGAATTAGCCGCTCTGAAGGTCGATTATGTACGCCCTAAAATGGAAGAAGTGCAGATGAGTTTGACGAACACAACAAATATATTGATTAAAAAATAAGGCAATTCATAATGAAATTTAAAGGCAAACTCAACAAAAAGCAACTATCATCTGTTAAATGGTTGCTTAAATAAAGCAGTAATGCCAACTCAAAGTTGTGACACTCAAAAAAAAAAACACGCCTTAGTTAATTTGGAAACTTTGGCTCTTGCCGTTCTTCAGATACTATACAGAAAAAAACAATGGATTTGTGGGTGAAATTAGAGGCAGTCGTGTTTTTTTTTTCTCATATCTCAGCCATTTGTGGACCGATTAGGATGAATTTTAATAGAAAAATTTAACGGAGCATATGTGACGTAAACATTTACGAACCCCGTCTACATCACTTCAGGGGTCATTGGAAAACCCATTTTAACAGACAGATATCGTTAAATCAACTTTGCTACTCCTTAGGACTAGAGACTAGGGTATATATACCTGTGGTGAATAAAAATAAATTTCTATATTTTATTATGAATAAAATTGGCTTTAAAAAAATTTTTTTTGAAAAATAATACAAATCAAATATTCTTTGCTACTACATACTTAGGGCCATTATTACAACCTAATGATAAAGTTGGTGATAGTCAACGTGAACAAAAGCTATCTTGAACGATAAAGTGACCAATAAGTTTTTTCCATTATAACAACTGTCCCATAAAATAAAAAATGTAATTTATATACTGTGGCAACATTGCAGTATATACCGACTACTTTTGGTTGTTTAAAATACTTAGTGGCAACGACTTAGTTTTGTTTTATTTATTAATTAAAAACAAAAGTAAATTTGTGTGCTTTATTTTTGGTTTTAATGGTAAATTGTTTTGTTTTTTGTGTTAAATTGTGTTTTTTGAAAAAGTTGAGTAATTTAGCAGAAAATATGGCATCTTCAAGTTCTTAAAGTTCACTTGTAAAGTTACCATGAGGACAAACCTGATGTTAGCTTATCAGTCACTTTTTAGGTTAATGTTAACTTGTAATAACCAAAAACTATTTATCTGTCAGATAGCATCCTAAAAATAACTATTTGTAAGTTGTAATAATGGCCCTTAGTAAATCTTCTTATTATTTAGTAAAAAACTTAAACTTAAATCCATGCTTTTAACTTAAACCTAAACTTCACCTAATCTTAACGTATTCCAATCTTAATATTTTATTCCTACTTGTCCTGTCATAAATTTCTAAGTTTCTAAAAGTATCTTAAAATTCATCATGAGACATTAATTTAAAACATCTAAAGGAAAAGCCTTTAAATCATTTGCTTTTTTTTTGCTGCTTCTTTTAAGTATAAATAAAATATCGTTATACATAAATACAAGTTGTTAGCACCTACTTAGTGTCAGCTCTTAATGTATAATACCGGCACATGGTGAATGCAATAAGTAAAATAGCAGTTCCAGCATAAAATGAACACAAATACAAATTAAAACACGTTTCCAAAGTTGTACAACTAACAGTTACTAAGATAACTCTTAAGTTTTTCTAATTTTTTTTCTTCTCCTTTTTTTTGCTGATGTTATTAAGTGAATGTAATGAAAACTAACAAGGAAAAACGTAAAGAAAAGGAAGACAAGCTGCAGCAAAGTTTTTATACCCTTCACCACAGGTTGAAGGGTCATATAAGTTGGTCATTTCCAGGGTTACCGTTCGTCGACTAAAGTCGGAATTTGAACTCTTTTTTGGAGCCTGCGACTTTTTGTGAAATTTCTTTAACCACATCTAATTTTGCGATTTTTTAATTTTGTGGCGACTTTTTTTCTCTTTTCTTAACAAAAAATTGTGAAAATGACAAAAAGCGATTTAGTCTGGCATCGTCATCATAGTATTAGAAGCAATCAACAAATTGTTCTTCGTTAACAAAAATAAAATAGCCTTTTAGAGAATTTAACTTTTTGAATTGTGGAAACATTTTAGCATAAAGTATGTGGCTAAGGAAACTCGCTTGATTCATCAATGTTTTCAAAGTTGTACAAGCTGTTTTAACTTGACCGTACAGCAGGTTTTTTTAAATGCAAGTTTACACTCTTCAAGTTATAGCCGTCAAGTCTTGTGCTTTTAATAGCGAAGGAAAAAGAGAATCCCATTTTTTCCTCTCACTTCTGAAAACTTAACACTTGACGGCTAAAACTTGAAGAGTGTAAACCAGCACTAACTTATAAGTTAAAACTAAAATCATGCAATTCAATTCTGTTAGTTTTGAATTTGTTAGAAATAGATATAAAGACAGGAAGAAATGAAATTTCAAAAAGTTAGAGCCTTAGCAATTTATTTGATGTTTATTTTATGTGAACGTTTAATAATAAAGTTCAAAAATTTTAACAAGACTTTAAAAAGTTAAAATTTAGGGGTAAAAATTATCGATTTGTTGGCAAAAACTAGAGGCAGTCGTAATTTTTTGCTCATATCCCTGCAATTTGAGAACCGATCTGGTTGGATTTCAATTGCAAACTATTCTATACGCGATATAAATTTTTAAATACCTGTACCCATGTTCTGTAACTTTAGTGAGAACTTCTCGCATCGAAAATATGTGAAATAAAATATTCCATCGTTTCTCGAAAAGTGAGAAAAAAGTTTGTCTGTAACTCATGTCGAAAACTTTTAAAAGAGATTACGTCGTTTCGTTATAAATGTCATAACATTGCGCTCGAAGCTAACAATGTTATGACATTTATAAAAATATAAAATATTATTATTATTATTCTTTGTATTTTGCATTTTTAATTGGTTTTTTTGAGTTAACATTTTTTTCCCGCCCTCGTGAGTTTATTTGACAGTTCAAAGCGGAAACTTTTCCTTACGTGACAGCTAGTACTCCCCAAAAAAAGTTACAGACACAGCTTAGTGTGAAAAACAGCTGTTTGTTTCAATATATGGCATTTTTGTTTCATTTCACACATTCCAATCGAAAAGTTTCTCGACGCGAGAGTTACAGAGCATGGGCACTGCCCCCCCCCCATCATAGCTGAACAAACCGACGGACCGATAAGCTGACATTATTAATTCTACTCCGCTACTTGTAGGAATCCAAAATATATACATAGATATGTACATTCGTAACTCATCTTAAAAATACACACAGAAATTTGGTACTTTTTCGAAGTTTGAACGTTTAGGGGATGAAAATTGTAACTATGTATTTTTGTTACTTGTTTTAAAAAACATATTTCTTTATTCATTGAAATAAACGTATTAAATTATGGGCTCCCACTACACCGTTGTAATTTTTGATATTTCAATGGAGAGAAAAAAAGTACCAAAAGTTGAAAATGTTGGAAATTAAATTTCTTTCTTTTAATATTCAGTTCTACATGTGGTGCTTTTTGAATATTCTAAAATATTGAACTTTGAAACATAAAATGATAGGTGCAGGGTCCTAAGTGAATGAGAATTAATAAGATGAAATATGTTGGTACTTTTTTGTTAAAACTTAAAAACATAAACTTTTGCGTATAAATATGTCCATGTAAGAAAGGCTAACGAAGTACCGGGTTAAATGCTAGTATATATTTTAATTAATTTTAATTGTCAGAAAAGCCTCTTGGCATCACTTCTTACATTCATAGTAAATTCTCTTAACAGCACTTCTTACATTCTTTCAATTCTCTCTAATAGTACTAGAATTTTTTTTAAAAGGATTGTGAAAACAATTTTCAAAGAAAATTCGTTTTAAATAAGTTTAAGAAACCTTAAATATATATATTAAATAAGACCATAAATTAAAATTGCTATAATAGATAATCCGTCATCAACCAAACTAAAAAAAAAATACAATTTGGTTAAAGATAGATGTTTGACTATTAACTGCCATCCGTCGTCAATGGCGGTTAGTGTTTAAAATCAAAGATTTCTGAAAGATTGTGTGGTTACTATTGAAACATGCTAAATCAACCTGTCAATAAACGTGGGTTCAATTTCCCGTTTAGTCAAGAGTGAAAAATTATCAAACAATTTATTTCTTTCTTCATAAAAATTATTTAATGAAAATTAAATTTAATGAACTTTAGCTTGATTAAAATATGAACATTTGGATTAAAAACCATAAACAGTTCATTTAAATAACCACAATACAAATTGCTAAGAATTTAATGATTTTTATATTTTCAACAATGTATTTATAAATTTAAATTTTCCATCCCTGACTCTCATATACACAGACAGTTAAATAGATAGACACCATTGCAACAATATCATAAACAACATGTCGAAATGTACATCAAAATTTTACGATTTATAAGGCAAATACCATCATTCATACATCAACATATTATAACACATTTGCAGCCTCACTCACACCCACAAACTATGAAATTTTTTCGAACAGACAAAATAATATTAAAGAGCAAAAATAGAACAAAATCGTGTAAACAGACAAACGCCCAGATGAAAACACACATTAAACAACAAACATTTACACAAATCTAAAAATACCCCTGCAAAAAATAGGACTAAGTCCAAACACGCGTGTAAAATGTAGCCCACTAGGGACTAGGACTAATTCAAAAGTAACCCAAACGTATGGAAAAAAACATGGTCTATTTAACATTACGATGTCCTAGGGCAGGGAGTCGTCTTTAAACTACTCCATGTTATACTCAAGAGGATTAGTTTTGAAGCCGTTTAAAAACGAAAACATGTCGTTAAAAAACGAAGACATGTCGTCTCATTACAAACACTTTGTAACAATGACATTGTCATGTCTTCGTTTTTTAACGACATATTTTCGTTTTTAAACGAAGTTAAAACTAATCCTCTTGTTTATACAATGGAGTAGTTTTATGACTATGGAGTAGTTTTAAGACTACTCCTTTGTAATCCAAAACTGGGTTATATGGTCCTGTTAAATCGATCATGTTTTTTCCATACGTTTTGGTTACTTTGGGACTAGTCCTAGTCCCTTATGTGCTACACTTTACACGCGTGTTTGGACTAGTCCTATTATTTGCAGGGTCTACCTAGTCATCCACACAAACACATTGACCCAATTTTCTTCTCTCCATATTAAGCCAAACAAATATTGCATTTATAAACAAAGCACGTTATCAGCATTAACTTAACATACATACATTGACAAGTAAACAGGGGTTTCCTAAATCAAAAATACTTAAATGAAAAGCCCTCTTCTCCCTTTAACAAAACTTTCACTCTATCGTCCTTTGAAACAAAGTCAACAATGAAACGAAGGGCAACATATGTAGTATACGTAGTGTACACAGTCATCTTTAGTTAATAAGCAGTTTTGCGTAAAAAAATTAAGAGATAATGTAGGTATACTTTTTGGCATAAATATTTTTCAAAATTTAAATAAGTCAATATTTATCATACGCCTCCCACAAGATTTGTTAATTAACATGGGAAACCATAAATATGCAATTGCATGTTTTTTCTTGGGCGACCAATGAAGGCAGAAACAATACATTTATCCGATTTAGAGCTTTTTATGAATTTTGGCGTCGATTTGTTAGTGCATATTCTTGCATATTTTACCCTTTGCATTATTTTTTTTTGCATAATTTAGTTAAAAGAGCCTTTTTGCAGCATTTTTTTTAAGTTTTTAGCGCATATTTTGCCTTTTTGAGGCATATTTTGATACATTTTGAATTTTTTAGATGCCTACAAAACCTATCGCAGCAAATAAAAAAAAAATTATTTGCGGAATTTTGGCTTTTGTGTTTTAAATATTTATCTGTTTACCCAACATGTTGTCTTAATTTCGCCATCTGCATTTATTTTTACTCGAAAATTGTAAGAAAAAGAAGGTTGTCATTAAAGACAAATGTTGTTTTAAACTTTAAAATTTTAAATATGAATAAGCAAAAGCTAAGGAAAAATCAATAATCTTCAGCCGTATTCTGTAATTCGCTTAGCTAAAGCTTAATCTCGATCGCTTAAAAGCCTTAGAGAAAACAAAATTTAAAAATTTTAGCAATGACATTAAAAGCCAAAATTGCGGCAAATTCAATTTGTATGGCATTGCCAAATTTAACAATGCACGTTACAGAATTGCATTCGCAGCCAAAAATCGCTAAATCGACTTTATAGCTTTTTAGCGGTAAAGATTCAGCTTTAGCGAATTACAGAATACGGCTGCTGGACAAATTCTTTAGTATACTGATCGACTCAGAATCACTTTTTTAAGTGATCTAACCATGTCAATCCGTCCGAATTTGCTGGTTCTTTGTTCATGTTAAACTTGTGGGCAAAGTACAAGTTGCAGTCTTGTAGGTAATTTGATCGAATTTGGTAAATACATCTAATTGTACTAAGGACGGAAGTGAGAATCGTTTTATAATTTCACATATTACCAAAAAAAAAAAACTTTTTTCCAAATTAGAGACTCTGTGTCCGTTAACCATTTAAATATGTTGTTTAGATTAAATTTGCCCCAAAAATATTTTACTGCAAATTAAATTCTTTTTGATTATTTAGATTTTCGTATGACGTGCTTTTTGAATCAGTTCAAATTTTCCTAAATTTCCATCTATAAAGCTTTAACTACCTCTTAAAAGTTAACACTAATACATAATTTAGCGACCGTCCTTTGAATCCCTTTAAGACAAAAAATCTCATATGGATGTTAATATCTACCCTACAAGAAGACTACCGGTCATTGTACTAGTTATATGACCGGTAGTGTTGACCAATATATTGGTTAAAGTTTCTATTAGTTTATTAAGAGCAAAATAAAAAAACCTAACCGAAACTCTTGTGTACATGTGATTTTGCCTCTCTTTCTAACTAATGAATTCCACTCGACTACGGAACATATATCTGTACTGCTTACTCTGCTGCTTTTTTTTAGTCAATGATAACCAAAATAGTGGTTAATGCTAACTAGTTAGTCATAACGTAAATATTGGTTAGCACTAACTAGTTATTTATAACTTTTATATTGGTTAATACTAACCTTTATAAAATACATAATACATTTTTTTAATTTTAATTTTTAATTAAATTGTTTATTAAAAAAATTATAATCAAATTCATAGGAAATTAGAAAAGTATATACCACGTATCGTTATTTCTGTGGCTGCTCGCATGGGTCTGGAAATGGAGGTAACCGTACGTGTGACGAAGAAATCAAATACATACTTGAAAAGTTTTCGAGATTTTTAATAACACTATTTGTTCATTTATCTTAAACGATTATCCTGGTCAAATCCAAAACTACCGCTTTGTACATGACCTCTGTTGTTTCCAGACAATCCACCATCACGTCCTCTGAAGCCTCCATCAGTACACCTTCCTTTATCACTAGCTTTCTGATTACAGTTTTTTTTATAGAAATTTTTTATCTCAAATTATATAATAAATTTAATTGATTTAAGAAATTCACAAATTTTTACACGCCAATGAAAAAAATATATTAAAATTTTAGCATTATTTGGGAAATGTTAGTTGTACCATTCTAACATATATGTTAGAGTGGAACAACTAATGTAAAATTGTTGCAAGTGTGTTAGTAGTTTTTTTAGTTTTGGTTATGCATTTCTTGTAGGGTAGATAATATTCGGCACAAATAACTCTCTGATATGAATTTTAACCTCTTTACATAACTTTGTTTATGTGAGCCGATTACTGCCCAGCGTTTCCAAATAGGGCAACATCTCGAAAATTCGTCTGTAAATATATTGGAGTTTGGGCTTTTCCGATTATAATTTTAGGATTGTTTTTTTTTACATAAAACTATTAAAAAATTCTTGAATATTTGGTTTTCAAATTAGCAGTTTTTGAATTTTTTGGGGATTTGAATTTTTTGGGGCATAGTTTTAAGAATTTTCAGGGCATATTTTCAAGTTTTGACTGCATATTTTATGCGCATAAAAAGCGTTTTTAAAGAATATTTCTGGTTTCCCTGTTAGGTAAAGTTTAAATAACTTTCCTAACATATTTGACAATTTGCAACAGAATTTGATTATATATTTTTTTGAATGCAAACATTTTAAAAAGAAAATAAATTTGAAATTTAATAAAATTGATTTGAATTTTAAAAACGAAATCAAAAACGGTATATTGTATACTAGCTGTTCCCGCGGCGTTGCCCGCCCAGAATAAATTTTTGACTAACTATAAAGAAATATAAATCTTGTGTGTGTCTTATTGTGTGTAGATCGATCTACAAAAGTTTCTAATTTCATCCAAATCGAAATTGCCCTTCTGTCCCTTCATATTCCTAGCTTTGAAAAACATATACGCCTTGTGTGTTTAAGTTACGCTGATCTTTCTATTCAAATTTCATCAAAATTGGTTAGAAGTGGCAGTAATTTTCCGTATGGTCCCGCTAGGTCGCTTTCGCATTCGGTCAGGGGACGTTCGAGTGAAGAGGTAGACTGGAGCCAGAATGAAGGGTGAACAGCGTACTCATGTTCAAATCGCTTTCTTTTTCTTTCGAGTAAGGAAACTATTGCTTTCTCGGCTAGAGAGAAAAAAACAAAATACATATTTGCAATCGGGAGCAAATTACCTTTAATTTGAGTACCCACACATATCATTAAGTGGGTGGGGCAGTTTTTTGGTTCAAGGGGCGCCCACGGGCCTAAGCCATCTTAAATTTTAATTTTGGTTTTTTTCTTTTTTTATTCTGAATCGGGTGATATATTTTTTTATTTTTTTTTTCGTACTGCACTTTTGCCGCTTTCTCTTCTAAAACGATAATTAATATTTTCTGAATATAGGAGGTTTAGCGTCCTAAGTTAGTACCAGTTAGAGAAATACAAAGTACCAAAAAAATCTCTCTTACAGATTCTCATTCACTCAGGACTTTGCATGTTTAATTTGATGTTTCTTAGTCCAATATTAACGGAAATACAAAAAGTACCATTGAAGGTACAAAAAAGTACCAAAAAACCCCTCTTACAGATTCTCATTCACTCACGATCTAGCATGTTTAATTTTATGTTCGCAGGTCCAATAGTTAAAGAACGAAAAAGTACCAAATAGATCTCTTTCAAGATTCTCATTCACTTAGGATTGCATGTTTAATTTTATGTTTCAAGTCAAATACTAACTGAAATTCAAAAGGTTCTAGTTAAAGACCAAAAAAGTTCCCCCATAGAGTCTCGTCACTCAGGATATTGCATGTTGAATTTTATGATTCTAGGTCCAATCTGAATGGTAATTAAAAAGAATACCAGTTGCTAAACCGAAAACCTATAGAAAAAAATTTAATTTTCCGTATTTGCCCTATTTGGTACTTTATGTCTCCCCATTGAAGTATCCAAAATTTTAATATTGTAGTAAGAGCCCATTCAATACGTATACGCCAAAGAATGGAGAAAAATACCTTGTAAAAAAGTACGAATAATAATTACGAATTTTACCCCTTAAGTGTTTGAATTTCTAAAAAGTTCCAAATATACATTTGTATTTTTTAGATAAGTTTCTAACGTAAAAGATAGACGGGGTGACAAAAAAAGTACCAAAACTCAGGTTTTACCCGTTTACTCCCTAAAAGGGCGAAATTTAAAAAAAGTAGCATCCACCTGTCCGCTTATTTTTCTAAAGAACAACGATAACTATAACGTTTTTTTCTGCACCAAAGTACCAAGAAAAAGAATAAATTGTATCCCGTTTTTACCTCTTAAAAATTACCCTATTTTTTAATCTGGACCATATGCATTCTGTATAAAAAATTTATCCAAAAAAGGGTACCAATTCTTTCCCGTTTTACAACATAAAAATTAGTCTATGTTTAAACCAGTGCCATATAAAAGGTGTCCCAAAATTAAGGTTTTATTTAAATTTTAATAAAAAAAAGAGTTTTTATTTTTTGAGATATTAAAAATACAACGTCATTCCAGTAGCCGTTAGGTTTGAAAGAATGCGTTACAGAGAACAGTGCTTTTTTTTGGTCTATTCTTGATAATATTTATTCTTTCTTTGGAAGATTTCCTATCGTTACGTGAGAGACTGTCACGTTACATTTTTTTAAAATTTCAAGCGGCGTCCGTTTAGATAACAAAGAATTTTCGCTTACCTTTCTTCTTAAAAGACCTTAATGTTATCTTCGAAATCGTACGTAAACGCCCTCTGTTGGAAGCTTTTTAATGATGTTTTCTGTGCGATTTGATAAACATATGTTACACTGCTTGTATTATTATTGAAAAACATTTGCGATAGTTTTTTAACGCCATAAGATATGCAGCGTTTAAAATTAAAAATTTGGATACAAATTTCTATAAGAAGCAAGAACAAAACTACAAAATATTTTTGACTTTGTTTTTGCTTTCAATGTAATTTTTGGCGTTGCGTCGCGTTTTACACAATTAGGACCTACATTTACCAAGGCGAATTCATTACAAATACCCATTTAACAGCTGATAGTTGTTTTTAGTTTAGTCTGCTTTGAAATTTCATTATGAATCGTTAACACCAGAGCAACGCGTGCATATTGTTGAAGTTTTTAATCATAATAATTGTTTTACTCGTCAAACTCATAGTGCATTTCTTCCATTTTATGGTATACATACTCTTCCTTCAGAGCGGCTAATTCGAAGAACAATAGATCGTTTTCGGAACAGATTTACTGTTACTGATAATGTGCATTCCGTGAGACGCCGAACAGTGCGCACTGAAGAAGCTGTAGCCGCTGTACAGGAAAGTATTGAAGAGGATCCTAATCAATCAATTCGTCGCCGTTCTCAGCAACTGGGGCTGTGTCCTTCTACTTTATGGCTTAAAAGCTTTTAAGATTCAAGTTGTACAGACATTCAATTCAAACGACCATTGTATGCGCCGCCATTTCGACGCATAGGCTGAGGCATAAATTGATATTGATTTTGAATTTCCATTCAAAATTTTATTTTCCGATGATGCCCACTTCTGGTTAAATGGGTACGTAAATAAGCAGAATTGTCGCATTAGGAGCGAAGTTTTTGTCGAAAAACCACAACATCTACAGGAAATTACTGTTTGGGGCGCTTTATGGGCTGGCGGAGTCATTGGCCCATATGTCTTCAAATGGTGAACAGTATAGGACAGTGAACAGTATAGGAACATGATTCGAAATTTTTCGAACATCAATTACGTGGCATTAATCTTGCTAATATGTGGCTCAGGACGGAGCCATATGCCACACAGCGGGCGCTACAATTGATTTACTCAAAAAAACTTTTGATTAAAAAATAATTTCACATAATGGCCCAATTAATAGACCACCAAGATCGTGTGTTTTAACCCCATTGGATTATTTTCTTTGGGGTAATGTTAAGTCACTTGTCTACGTCGATAAACCATAAACAGTTGAACACCTGGAAATCAACATTCGAAGAGTTATCGGCGAAACACGGCCGCAAGTGCTGCGAAAAGTTTTTATATATCGTTGTTCCAGATTGCGCTTTCTACACGCCAGCCGCATGGCAGAAATCATATTTAAACATTAATTTCATAAAATTTTCTTTCCAATAAAGCCCGTTTCATTGATATTCAAAATATATTTCCCTGTTTAATTATGATGACATCCAACAATCAAAAAGCTAAAAAAAGTTATCGGCAGGGCTTTAAAGACCATTTGTTATAAATTTGCCTTGATATTTACTATGCCAAAACATTTTCTTCTGTATGTCTCAATCAGTTAAATGCTTATGTAACAGAATTTTTCATTTTTCTCTTTGAACAACAAAGTAATATGTTAAATTTGTACAAAAAACAATAATAAATGTCTTGAAGCTCTCAGATAATTGCAGCATAATTTTTTAATTTTGCCAGTTTCTGTTTTGCATAAAAAACTTTTAAATCGAGAAAGAAAAATAGGAATTTTAAAAATGCCATTTGTTGAGTCCCGCGGGGTATAAGCACAACTTTAGTTGTGTGTGTGTGAAAATTTTTATATGTGCGAATATTTCACTCTGACTTTTAATTGTATCAACAATTCATCCTCTCCTTGTTCATTTTCCTAAATTTATCATTCTTGTTGTGGGACAGATTTTGTGTGCCATTTTTATTATTTGTTTTTCTCAAAGTTTTAGGGTTTTGTTGTTGTTATTATATTGTAGTCGTTTATTATTTTTTTTTTTTTGCTGTAGTGGTTGTTTGTTGTCTTCAGTGATGATGACTAATCGTAAAAAAAATTATGTAAATTAATTTAAAATTTTCTTTTATTAGGCCGCAGGAATTATTTTAATAATAGTACACATGTGGGTGTATGATGTATGAAGTACATTAAGGATTCCAAGGCATAATATTCAAATACATGTGGAGTTTGCAATTAAAACGATAACGAAGAAAAATTAATTATTTATGGATAAATGTTAAGCATGTGTGTTGTAGGAGTTAGAAGAAAAAAAATCAAAAAAGGTCCTTAATTTATGTGAGTTGTATAATCGTTTTGAACCGTTGGCAAAAATTAATGAAGATGTTATTAGCGTTGTACCTATATTAAGCAAAGATTAAAATTGCCTTGTGTTAAACTCGGTGGAAATTAATGGTTAAAGATAGAGAGAGCTTGTTGTGGTTCTGGCATTTTACTTAAAAAAAACTTTAATTAAACACTAGTTGAATGTTAAGGACAAAAAAACTAATGGAGAAATCGCCCCTAGGGGAATGAAATGTTTGACCGACCGCCATTAGTTTTTTGTGCTAAACATTTTCTCATCACTTTTAAAGAACAGTGATTTCTTAACCTCCTATATTGAGAAACTCAATTAAAAAATGGGCAAGAAATAATAGAGAAAAACGAAAATCACCTTGAAAAATGTATTATCCCCAAAAAAGTCTCACACGTGGAGCAATAAAGTTGCCAGCAGTCGATGTTGGAATAGGTATATCGCTCAGATTTGAGATAAGAGAAATCGAAAAAGAAAAAAAATTGCTCTGTCGAAATTTTATTTTTGAAGGAGGCGATTTTTAAAGTTCTCCTCAGCCAATTGACGCTGGAGTACCGCTGGTCCCTTTATTATACTTAGTATATACATAATGCCAACAAATTACTATACCCAAACTTCAACATTTAATAATAATGCAGCATTTTAAAGCGTACACGATAGCCCCAAGCATATATTTCAATTGGTAATATGGCTACGACAATAGAAGAAAAAGGTCAATAAGCAAAAATGTCTCCATATAACATTTACTTTGGGCTTAGAGTCATGTCCCCCCCATTAAAATCAATAATCAAACAATACCTCAACGGTCGCATGTAAAATATCTCGGTATACATCTTCAATGAAGCCTCAATGAAATTCAAATAAATAGACTCTTTGAAAGCCATTATGCTCTCAGTCTAGATTGTTAACTCTTACTTAAGAACTCTATCTTACAGCCAATTTGGTGCTATGGTATTCTGTTATGGGGCACTGGCTCGGCCTCCAACAGAGAGAAAATCGAAAGACGATCAAATAAAATTCTTCGAATTATCACAGCCGCTCTCTTTTGTGTAAAAAAACTTTAATAGTTACAAACGACTTAATGTGTCATTAGCAAAAACTATGATCACTGAATATTTACCAACATATTTGAAAAGGCTCGAATTCTACCCAAATCATTTTGGTCTAAATATTTTAAATGATAGCGGATATCTAGACTAGAATCTCTTTCCACTAGATATATGAACTAAAACCTGTCTGAGCAAAAACCTGTCGAGGCTGACATGAGTCTAGGCTGAAATTTGTCTAGGCTGAAATCTGTCTAGGCTAGATTCTGTCAATACTAGAATGGGTCTGACTAAGATCCATTTAGACTAGGATCTGTGCTGACTAGAATCTGGCTGGACTGAAGCCTGCCTGGGCTTAAAGCTGTGTAGACTAGAATCTATTTGGACGAGAATCTGTATAGGCTAAGAGTTGTCTAGACTTTAGAGTAAAATCTGTCTAGACCAAAAGCTGTCTAGGCTAAAATTTGTAGGTACTAGAATCTGTCCAGGCTAAGAAAGGTAATAATCTTGTCTGACTAACATATGCATAGACTAAAATTTGTCTAAACTAGAAGCTATCTGGACTAAAATCAGTCTAGACTAGAAGCTGTGGAGACTAAAATCTGTCTGGGCTAAAATGTGGCTGGTCTTAAATCTATCTAAACCAAAAGTTTTCTAGACTTAAATTTGTACGGACTAAAATCGATTTGTGCTTAAACCTGTGTAGGCTAAAATCTGTCTTACTAAGATTTGTCTAGACTAGAATCTAGCTAGAATCGAAGCTGTGCAGACTTAAATCAGTCTGGACTAAAATCTAACCGGACTAAAATCTGGCTGGTCTAAAATCTGTCTAGACTAGAAGCAATCTGGACTTAAATCTATCCAGACTAGTAGCTGTGCAGACTAAAATCTGGCTGGGTTTAAATCTATCTAGACTAAAAGCTGTCTAGAATAAAATTTGTACGGAATAAAATTTGAGCTAAATCCTGTGAAGGCTAAAATCTGTCTGGCTAAAATTTGTCTAGACTAGAATCTGTCTTTACTAGATGCTGTGCAGTTAAAAATCTGTCTGGACTAAAATCTGTCTGGACTTAAATTTGGCAAGGCGAATTAATGCAAACGGTGGTGGCGATACTACAACAGAGAAAACAGAATATTGTATTTTATTTGTTGCCTTCGTTGGCCGATATTCCTCTCTTAAAGTAAGAAAAAAACGTAGCTTAGCTGTGCTTTAAACCAGGGTTGCCGTTTTAAAATTTTTTATCCGACCAAAATTGTCTACAAAACCTACCAAAATCCTTTTAAATATTTACTGCCGTATTCATAAAAAATAAAATAAGTTTGAAATGTGTTTTAAGGCAAAATTTTCATACAAATTTTTCTTAAAATGCATTTCAAATCCATTTTAATTTTTTATGAATGCGGCAGTTAAAAACCAATATGGGAACTTACACAGAAGCGTCTCGTTACGCTAACAAATAATTAAGTATTAAGTATATATTTTAGACCATGTTGTTCAAATTCGTTCTCTCTTTCTCTAAATTGCGCTTTACACCAAAATACAAAAAAAAAATTAAATAATATTTAAATTGAAACTGGGAATTATTTCCTTTCGTAGGTTACTTTATATTATACAGGCCTGTTCTGAAAATCACGTGATTTCAAATCACATGTGCTTTTAAAATCACACGTGTGATTTTGTGGTGTTCTGTAAAACACATCGTTTTTGTGTTTTTCGGTGTGATAGCCGAAAGCACAAGCAAACACAAGAAGTTTGTTGTTTGAATTATAACTCATTTTTTAAAATTTTTTATGTTATATTTTGACAATTTGTTTTTTTTTTACCAATTTAGCGAACTCAAATTAGTTGAAGGGTTTGTTTAAAGTTTTGCAATTTTTTGCAAATTTTAGCCACGTTCGCGATAGAAGCGATTTGTTCCTGTAATTCTTTACAGATTTAACGATTTATAATAAATAGTAGACTTTGCTATCATGCCGCTGTTGGCAAATTTTTGCGAATTTCCGCTAATTAAGCAATTTTTACCGAATTTTTGCCATTCCTTATAGTTTTAGAGACTTGTAATCAATTGTATGGCTTGTTTGAAATATTAAAAATGTTTGCAAATTTTCGCTATTTTGCAAATTTTTTTTCTTGTTATTATCCGACATTTTGTTTTTTAACCCATTTAGCGATTTCAAATAAATTTGAGGGTTTGTTTACAAGTTTGCAATTTTTCGCGAGTTTTAAGGATGTTCGCGATAGAAGCGATTTTTTCCTGTGATTCTTTCCAGCTTTTACGATTTTTAATAAATATTGGCTTTGCTTTCATGTTAGAAAATTAGCGATCTTTAACTCAACTAAAAAAACAAACCTGAAATCACAACAGAAGTCACAAAAGCAAATATCATTTTTGTAGTGTCGTCGAATTTTCTTAATTTTAATTAATTTTTGTACATAAAATAGCTTATTGCATAAAAAATTAATAACCAACACATTAATAATTTTATTTAAGTAATTTATTATGACGGTTATCTTACAATAGTCGCAAAAATAACAAAGTGATTTTAAAAAGTTGTTTACGTAGCTGAACGTTTTGAAATCACATAATAATATGCCCAGAACACCTTTCTTGTGATTTCAAATCACTTTAAAAAATGTGATTTTCAAAACAGGCCTGTATCAACATTTTTTTATTTTTCGAATTTATTCTATGAGCTAAATTTCAGTTATCAGTTCATTGCTATCCAAAGCTTAGCTAAGGTAAAATGTAACAAAAAAATACAATATAATAGTCTAGTAGTGTATAAAAAGTCATTTCTAAAAATTTAAGGAATAGAACTTATACAAAAAAAAGCTTTATAAAATACATAACTGAAATTTAGCTCATAGAATAAATTTGAAAAAAAATAAAAAATGTTGAATATAATATATAAATTATTTTTTCAGAAACAATTTAAAAAGCTTGGAGCCGTAATGTGACAAAAAATAGACTTTCCGATGGAAATGCCCATATACTTACCGTACTTAATCAACAAGAGGGTATTAACTCAAAATTTTAATCTACAAGAAGAGGAAAATCTTTAAATTATTACAAACTTTTATATTATTTAAGTAAAGTACTTGAATGAACTTAGTCTCATAAAATAAATTAAAATCTTCTTATTCATAGTGATCTGCAAAATATTGCATCACCAATTTTAAAGAATCGAGTGGAGTCGCGAGTTTTTGTAGGTACTTTGACTCCGAATCTGACTCCGGTACAAAAAAACTTAATTCCATAGCCCTGTGAAATTCTTTTAGTTCAGAAAAAGAACTGTAAATATTACGACAAAGAACCTCAATATATTTTTGACATCATTTTACATGCGTAACTTGAACAAAGGTGAGGAGAGTGAAACGTGCACCTTATGTAAAGTAATTCAACTTCATTGCTAACTAACGTCTTTAGCCCACTAATCTTACCAGCCATTGTAAGATTGTAAAAAATTGTTTTAAAGAAGACAAATAGAGACGGCGCGTTGTCTGACTTGGTAAGCTCGAATAAGGGTACAAAACTATCCTTTATAAAACTAATTCCGCCAAACAATGCATTTCTTCTTTCCAACATTCGTAGTTTCATAAGCGATCAAAGATAATCCTCTGTTTTTTTTAAAATATTTTCACTTGCCTGCTTTGCGAAAGACTTTTTCCTACCACATTTAATAAGTTTTGCTATAGTTAAATCTGGGCAACACTCAACTAAAAATGGCAAATTTTGTTTGTTTTTCGTCTGTTGAAAAGTGAATAGCGTTGCCCGGAAAAATAAATAGCGTTGCCGTCTCAAACCGAACAAAATTAGGTTTAGCCTAACATCCGACCAAAAGAAAAATATCCGACCAAATTTGGTCGGAAAAGACCAAGTTTGGGAACCCTGCTTCCAACGCCACCTGAAAATGAATTCGCCTTGGCTTATTGTATACAGAGTCTTTGGTCTGTTATGTGTTTAGCCTGCGATGGAATTGCCTGAGCAGATTTAAAAATTTTTTTTTTGTTATTAAAAAAATTAAAAAACTTTTTTTCTCTTAATTCACAGCATTCAGTACTAATTTCCTAATAACAGTTAATTGTTTGTACTGAAAATAATTTATTGGTTTTAAGCTGTAGAAAAAGTATGTATTATATTATTTCACATCCCTTGACACAAACAATCCATTTAAAAATATCGACATTAACATCTTAATACGCAGCCACAGTACCACTAACATTAGCTGCGTTCGAGAACACAAAAGTTTTTACTATTTTTTTACTGAACTTTACTGCATTTTACGAAATTGCGTTCGAGTACACAAAATGAAGTAAATGAGAACACAAATTGAGAGCGAAAACTGACAGTTATTGTCTGAGTATTTACAAATTTTTACTGCAGAAATTTAAAATTTAGTAAAACAAAAAAACATATGTTTCAAAAGGTAAACAGACAAAAGTAACAAACAAAATGCTTACAAATTGTGAAAAGTTGTTAAATAAAGGAAAAGTTGAAATAAAATTTAAACAAAAACAAAATGTGAATAAATATTAATTAATTAAACTTGTTTGTGAATCATTTACTTATCTAAATACCAACATTTGAAACTTTTTTTGTTATGGTAATTTTTTAGAGTTGTAAAAGTGCTAAGTACTTGGGCACTAAGTAATCAATAGCAAAAAATTATTCAACACAAATTAGTAACATTAAATAAAATAAAAAACAAACAAATATGAATGATTGCATAAAATAATTTGCTTGTACATATATCCAAAAATGTTTGTGTTATAAAATGTATTTAATCGAGTACCGATAAGAAAACGAGTTAAGTAGTCAAAAGTGTTAACATTTTTCAGCACTTCAATTATTTGTCATCAGCTGTTGCCTTTATTTTACGAATTCTTACAAAATTTGCGTTCGCGTACTTTTTGGACAACAGCTTTTTGTGAGAGCAAATTTTACAATTTTCTCATTTACTGCATTTTACTGTAAAAGTACTCAAACGCACCTATTATCGCCATCAAAATCTTTGAATTTCCTTTTACTTCCGCTCTGTCTTGAAAATTTTGTTTTTCTGCTATTGTGTTTTATTTCATGTTTTCAAAAAGTCGAAGTTGAATCCAATGTTGCCATTAGGATACGAAAGATACATTTTTCGTATCTTTTGATGGCTTCAGGTATCATGTATAATCCTGACATTTTTCGTATCTTTTGAATCTGTATGCAAAATGTACTAAAACTTATTAATACTGATCATCGTAACCGACTCAATACTAATACAATAGCAGATTTAGTAATGGTGAAAGAAAACATTAAGGAGGTTTCAACATACAATTCACCCAAATCGAGGATTACTAGTAGTGCGAAGTTGTTCTGAGGAAATATAAACATCTTTTTTATTTTCAAGAAATTTATATGAACTTTTTGATAACCTTAGCTCGTATATTAATTTTTACAAAAATGAATTTGTTTTGATAGTTACACATCGTAATCTTAAAGACCTAATAACCTATCTGCAAAAGTTTCAAAATCTAGTTTTTATGGATTTTTATTCCCTATATCATAACGCATATGTGTGCAAAGTTTTGAACATGTAATATTACAAATGACAAAGTTTTTGTACCTAGAAGACCGTTACGCACTAAAAAAAGAGAAAAATAAATCATCAAAAATCACGATCAAAATTTTATTTTGTGCATAGTGTAATTTAAACAAACATTAAGTACTTATTTTTGCTCAAACCAGTAAAAGAAACTATAACTTTTATTATTTAATGTATATAATATTCATATGTATAAAGAAATTGTTTTTATTCATACCTATTAGTACTGCTGATAGGTTACGCGGTTTCAGATTTTTACAATTCCAAATAACGTAAGTGACATAACATAAGCTGTGTTTAGGAAAACAAAATTTTTTCAGCCGATATATAATTCTGGTTTCATTTAAATCAAAATATGTAATTTTCGTTTCAATATTGTAAGTAGTTCCAATTTTATAACGTTTTTTCCCTCTCCTGTAAACTTTTGAAAACTGCAGATAGGTTATTTCGTCTTTAAGGTGATTCTAAAGTTTGCTTACTGTATTTTAAAAGAAATACATACCTACAGCCTTATTTATAAAAAATAAAACATGTTAATAAAGGGTTTATTGAACGGATTTTGTATGAAAATCCATTTTATTAACCGGTTTTATTTTTGATAAATTAGGCCGCTAATATTTAGGACTTAAATAAATATTAAAATGATTTTATTTCATATTATTTTCTTTACAATATTCATTAAATAGGAAATAAAAGTGTTACGCTAATAAATGTTTAATGGATTTTAAAATTTTTTTTTTAAATTTATCTTTTTGGGAAAAAGTGTATCTTTTTGGAAATTAAAATGTATAGTTCTCGAAATTTCACTGGCAACACTGGTTGAATCAATTAATTGCTTATTATTTATTTGTTGTATTATTTTAACACATTCGCTAAGTCACACAAAATTATGCTTCAATTTATTAGAGGTTTTTGATTTAATAGTTACAAAAAACAAACAACTTTTTAAAGGAAACGGAAACATGCTTCACCTGCAACCAGAGCAGTAAAAAGTAAGAAAGCTTAAAATGAAAGTAAAATTAATTATTTATGTTTAAAAAGGGTATAAAAAAGAGTTTGCGTTTTATAAAAGTTTTTGAATTTTATTTCTGCTGAGTTGTTGATGTATTGCTTTTTTATATAAAATACAAATCAAATAAAATGGATTTATTATTTTTAATTTAATTATATTTCAACAACACACACTTTTTTTATATCAATATAAAAGAGAATGAGTATCGTTAAGAAACAATCGTAATACGCAAATCGTTAACATATTTCTTAACGTGCATAAATTAGCAATTATTTCTTTCCAATCGTTGCTTTATTTACTGGCATACTGTTAGGCGCTTGCATAAATAGGCTGACTTCCAAAACGTACTTATACAAAGTTTGTATACAGTTTTACTACTGTATTCTAACCAAGTACATGCACAAAGTACCAAAACAATGCAACTATGTGCTTTGTTTATTTAAACGTTTTGAAATGTAAGTGGTGCAATGCATAATATTAATCTGTATTGTTGGAAATTAAATGTTAAATGTCACAAAGCATCAACTTTAAAACCGATGCTCTGATTGCTTTTTTGCTGCCGTACTAATACTTAACAGTGATGTTTTGGAAGAGTTTGAATTGTATATATATTGTACTGCGGCATTATGAAACTTTATACTTTGTTCTAACATAAAGCAATTAACGTTTTGGAAGTCAGCCATACTAAAACCGATTGTTAGGATATGTATTCACTTTAACATTTCTTGTGTTATAATCGCTAGGACTGGCTGTCTCTACAATCTATAAAATATAATTTATCTGAACTAATGAATTGAATTTAAATTGTTTTTCCTGATTTTTACAGCCTTTAAAAATTTATTATTTTGTTATTGGGTATTTAAGAATTTAAATACTGTTTTAATTTAATATTTTATTTGCATAAAGTAAAGACAAATGCTTTATCTCTAGAATTTTTTTTATTAGCATATCAAAGTGAATAAGTGTATGTAAAGAACTAAATCGAAAATGTGTTTAATGGCAAACGACTTTAATTATAAATGTACAAAGTAATTTTATAATACACCAACATTAAGGCTGATGTTAAGGCTTTTAAAAATTAAAAAAAAAACAATTCTCATTAATATACAAATTTACGTTTTAAAAGGGACGAACGAAAGCGCAATAAATTTTAAATTAAAAAAAAAAAAATTACAAGTAAATCAAAATGGACATAAGTATCAAAATTATAATATTATCTCTAATTTAAAATTTTTCTAATTCTTACTTGAAATTAGCACTTATTCTTTATTCTTAATTGTACTCAAGCTCTACTCTACCTTTACCTTTACTAGAGTTAGACTCTACTTTAAAGCGAAGCTAACTCAACTCCCATTCTTAGCTAACTCTTTCTAAGTTATACTCCACTCTAACTCTTACTCTACTCTAACTATATTTAGGCTCTACTCTTACTTTAACTGTACTCTTACTTTAACTGTACTCTTAACTCTACTGTAACTCGTCCTCAACTAACCGCTGACTCTACTCTACACTAAATAAAGTCTACAAAAATCTACTCGGACACCATCGAAAATCCTCTTTAATTCTACTCGAAATCTAATAAATTATATTACTAAATACATCGTATAAATTTAAGATAGTTGATTGAATGAGGTATTTATTGGTATTAAAAACATACCAAATCACTTTGATTAAAATTTGCTGTAACTCAAGACAATTTTAACATAAATAATTTTTAAATTGTACATTCAATTCCTTAAGAAATTTATAATTTATATGTCTATAAAATTATCAACCATTACCATTTATTTATCGCCATTTTTCATTCTGAGACAAACATTTTCATATATTGTACAATGTAAAGTATAAAATATTAAAAATTCGCAAATCCATTAAAAATGCGATTCATACAACTTTCTAGTCGAAAGCAACAATTTTGTTTTAAAGATTAGAACAAAAAAAAAAAAAAAAAAAAAACCAATTTGCCAGTGAAAAACTCTTTATATTCGCGCTTGAGGTGGCAACAATAAATTTTGTATTCCCAAAAATAACTTTGACAAGATATATTATTAGAAGAAAATCTTTTTTGACACACGTTGTGGATTAAAATGTTTTGATTGTAGGATCATTTAGAAAAAAAACGGAAAATGAGCTCCAGAGAGTTTGGGCAGTGAAATTCATATATGTGTTAGTGGGGTTACGTATATTCGTATCACCGAATATTCGCCTATTTTACGATATTCATTTTTGTATTCGCGTTCGCAAAATTCAAGCGAATATTTCGCGATTTCGTTCCACAAAAAAGGATAAAACATTTTAAATTTTTCCCTGAATTTTTCAATTAATTTCTTCACAGTTGACGAAGTAAAAATACTATTCCGACACAAAATATTCGAACTTCAGCCGACAAGTTTCCTTATTTTTTACCATTTTAGCATTTTTGCAGCTAAATTTAGCATTAAAAATTTTGGTTAAGCAGCAAAATGTTTATTAAGAACTTTTGTAAAATGTTTTCAGACTTATTCAAGAGGTTAGAGGAATAGCCTTTTTGATTAACTATTATTTATTTTTATAAACTATAACAAATTCCGATTACGAATAGTTGCACTCAAAAAGAAATTTCATATGAAAAAGGATGATTTTATCTAAAAAAAACGTCCTACTTTCTTTGCAAAAAAGTTTAACTTTAACGGAAACTTAGAAAAGCTAGACATGAGGCTAACTGGAAACGACAGGACACAGAGTAGAGTAGAGTAGAGTAGAGTAGAGTAGAGAAGAGTAGAGTAGAGTAGAGTAGAGTAGAGTAGAGTAGAGTAGAGTAGAGTAGAGTAGAGTAGAGTAGAGTAGAGTAGAGTAGAGTAGAGTAGAGTAGAGTAGAGTAGAGTAGAGTAGAGTAGAGTAGAGTAGAGTAGAGTAGAGTAGAGTAGAGTAGAGTAGAGTAGAGTAGAGTAGAGTAGAGTAGAGTAGAGTAGAGTAGAGTAGAGTAGAGTAGAGTAGAGTAGAGTAGAGTAGAGTAGAGTAGAGTAGAGTAGAGTAGAGTAGAGTAGAGTAGAGTAGAGTAGAGTAGAGTAGAGTAGAGTGAGTAGAGTAGAGTAGAGTAGAGTAGAGTAGAGTAGAGTAGAGTAGAGTAGAGTAGAGTAGAGTAGAGTAGAGTAGAGTAGAGTAGAGTAGAGTAGAGTAGAGTAGAGTAGAGTAGAGTAGAGTAGAGTAGAGTAGAGTAGAGTAGAGTAGAGTAGAGTAGAGTAGAGTAGAGTAGAGTAGAGTAGAGTAGAGTAGAGTAGAGTAGAGTAGAGTAGAGTAGAGTAGAGTAGAGTAGAGTAGAGTAGAGTAGAGTAGAGTAGAGTAGAGTAGAGTAGAGTAGAGTAGAGTAGAGTAGAGTAGAGTAGAGTAGAGTAGAGTAGAGTAGAGTAGAGTAGAGTAGAGTAGAGTAGAGTAGAGTAGAGTAGAGTAGAGTAGAGTAGAGTAGAGTAGAGTAGAGTAGAGTAGAGTAGAGTAGAGTAGAGTAGAGTAGAGTAGAGTAGAGTAGAGTAGAGTAGAGTAGAGTAGAGTAGAGTAGAGTAGAGTAGAGTAGAGTAGAGTAGAGTAGAGTAGAGTAGAGTAGAGTAGAGTAGAGTAGAGTAGAGTAGAGTAGAGTAGAGTAGAGTAGAGTAGAGTAGAGTAGAGTAGAGTTAGAAAAGAGTTTGAGTAAAGCTTAAGAGTATTGTTAGAGTAGTGTTAATGTAAAATTACAGTGGAGTTGCAGGATAAATCAATAGATTTAAATAATATTTAGAATAGAATAAAATGTCAAAAAATTAATTTTTGTAAATGGTTGTAGAAAACGATTCTAGAGTTCCCCTCCATGTTGGGACTCAAACTCTTCTTATCGTCGGTTTTCTTATTGACATTCTTTTTTGTTTTCCTAACCAAAATATAAATATTTCATTTATTAAATCACTTTCTTTGTACAGTTATTTTCCTTTATAATGTAAACACTCACTTTGTTTACATTGCAGTTATATTCTTCTTGTTCATTAACTTGAATTGACAGTGTTTAAATGGCCATGTTGGACAATGACAACGATGATACGTTTCTTGATAGCATCATCATCATCACCATTGAAATTTTGTTTTCTTTTTTTCTTTTTTTTGTTCATCTTTATTTTTTTAAATTATTCCAATTTTATACTATTACTGACATTTCCTATATTGTCGTTTTGAATCATTAAAGTATAAAAAACTTATAAATATAAATGAATCCCACTAACGGCTGTTTGTGATGTATGATTTCAAAGTACTATGACAATAAAAATGTTAGTTCTTAAAATAAAATGGCAGCAGAGAGAATTAAAAGCAAAACCATGGAATTTGTTGAAATAAATAAATGAAAACGGATTTTTTTTTTTAACCAAAAGGAATTTTTTTAAGATGAAATCTTAAGATAAAACCAGGTGTAAAATTGAATTAAGCGGTCTAAATTTATGACTTTGTTTTTTTGTTAAATGTCATAGTTATGCCCAAGTGTTTGTTTTGTTTTATCCTTGACTGTATTAAAATTTAAGATGTTAAATATGCCAACAAACCACAAAGCATTTGTTAGCACTTCTTTTTCATTTGTTTAAAAATATAATTTTTTCTCAATGTAATGTTTTATATTGTTGGTGTCTTTCTGTCTATCTTATTTAACGTTTATCTGTCTGTCAGTTTGCCTGTCTGTTTTTCACGTCTAATTTAATTCTGAACCTATGTTTTTTTTTATTAGATAGCAAGTCCTTCATAAAACAAAAAAAAAAATATAAACATATATATATTTATTGGGTTTAAACAAATGTGTGTGCGTAAAACAATGTCGTAAAAATCAAATAAAAAAAATCTAAACCAGTTGAATGATTTTCATGCAACAAACTTTAAATTGTTGCTAAATAATATTTTACACAATTGGTATTCAAGGCACATTCTTCTAACATTGAAAGCTTTTATAGGGTTCTTAAATTGATAAACTTCTGTGTAAAGAAAGATATAGTTTAAGTAGAACTAAAATAGTTTTAGAGTTACAGAAGAGTAACTACAGTTAGAATGGAGTTATAGTAGAGTAAATTAAGAGTAGAGATAAAGTAGATTTAAAAGAGAATTAAAGAAGAGTTCGGGTAGAGTTGGATAAGAGTTATCGTAAAGCTAGATTAAATTTAGAGAATAGGTAAAGTGGTGTTAAAGTAAACATAAAGTAGAGTAAGAACAGAGTTTCAGTGGAGTTCTAGTAGGGTATATTCAAAGGAGAACTCAAGTAGAGTTAGAGTTGAGTTAGGGTTAGATAGGAGTAAGAGTAGAGTTGAATAAGAGTTATAGTAGAGTAAGAGTAGAGTTTCAATGGGGTTAGAAAAGAGTTAAGAGTAGAGTTAGAGTAGAGTTGGAGTAGAGTTAGAGTAGAGTTAGAGAAGAGTTAGAGTAGAGTTAGAGAAGAGTTAGAGTAGAGTTAGAGTTAGAGTTAGAGTAAAATTACAGTAGAGTTAGAGTAGAGTAGAGTTAGTATAGAGTTAGAGTAGAGTTAGAGTAGAGTTAGAGTAGAGTTAGAGTAGAGTTAGAGTAGAGTTAGATAAGAGTTAGAGTAGAGTTAGAGTAGACTTAGAGTAGAGTTAGAGTAGAGTTGGAGTAGAGTTAGAGTAGAGTAGAGTTAGTATAGAGTTAGAGTAGAGTTATAGTAAAATTACAGTAGAGTTTGAGTAGAGTAGAGTTAGAATAGAGTTAGAGTAGAGTTATAGTAAAATTACAGTAGAGTTAGAGTTGGAATAGAGTTAGAATAGAGTTAGAATAGAGTTAGAGTAGAGTTAGATAAGAGTTAGATAAGAGTTAGAGTAGAGTTAGAGTATAGTTAGAGTAGAGTTAGAGTAGAGTTAGAGTAAAATTACAGTAGAGTTAGAGTAGAGTTGAGTTAGAATAGAGTTAGAATAGAGTTAGAGTAGAGTTAGAGTGGAGTTAGATAAAAGTTAGAGTAGAGTTAGAGTAAAATTACAGTAGAGTTAGAGTAGAGTTAGAGAAGAGTTAGAGTAGAGTTAGAGTAAAATTACAGTAGAGTTAGAGTTGGAATAGAGTTAGAATAGAGTTAGAATAGAGTAAGAGTAGAGTTAGAGTAGAGTTAGATAAGAGTTAGAGTAGAGTTAGAGTATAGTTAGAGTAGAGTTAGAGTAGAGTTAGAGTAAAATTACAGTAGAGTTAGAGTAGAGTAGAGTTAGAATAGAGTTAGAATAGAGTTAGAGTAGAGTTAGAGTAGAGTTAGATAAGAGTTAGAGTAGAGTTAGAGTAGAGTTAGAGTAGAGTTAGAGTAGAGTTAGAGTAGAGTTGGAGTAGAGTTAGAGTAGAGTTAGAGAAGAGTTAGAGTAGAGTAGAGTTAGAGAAGAGTTAGAGTAGAGTTAGAGTAAAATAACAGTAGAGTTAAAGTAGAGTAGAGTTAGAATAGAGTTAGAATAGAGTTAGAGTAGAGTTAGAGTAGAGTTAGATAAGAGTTAGAGTAGAGTTAGAGTAGAGTTAGAGTAGAGTTAGAGTAGAGTTAGAGTAGAGTTGGAGTAGAGTTAGAGTAGAGTTAGAGAAGAGTTAGAGTAGAGTAGAGTTAGAGAAGAGTTAGAGTAGAGTTAGAGTAAAATTACAGTAGAGTTAAAGTAGAGTAGAGTTAGAATAGAGTTAGAGTAGAGTTAGAGTAGAGTTAGATAAGATTTAGAGTAGAGTTAGAGAAGAGTTTGAGTTGAGTGAGAGCAGAGTAGAGTTAGAGTAGAATTAGAGTAGAGTTGGAGCAGAGTTAGAGTAGAGTTAGAGAAGAGTTAGAGTAGAGTTAGAGAAGAGTTAGAGTAGAGTTAGAGTAAAATTACAGTAGAGTTAGAGTAGAGTAGAGTTAGAATAGAGTTAGAGTAGAGTTAGAGTAGAGTTAGAGTAGAGTTAGATAAGAGTTAGAGTAGAGTAGAGTTAGAGTAGAGTTAGAGAAGAGTTAGAGTAGAGTTAGAGTAAAATTACAGTAGAGTTAGAGTAGAGTAGAGTTAGGATAGAGTTAGAGTAGATTTAGAGTAGAGTTAGAGTAGAGTTAGATAAGAGTTAGATAAGAGTTAGAGTAGAGTTAGAGTAGTGTTAGAGTTGGAGTAGAGTTAGAGTAGAGTTAGAGAAGAGTTAGAGTAGAGTAGAATTAAAGAAGAGTTAGAGTAGAGTAGAATTAGAGAAGAGTTAGAGTAGAGTTAGAGTAAAATTACAGTAGAGTTAAAGTAGAGTAGAGTTAGAATAGAGTTAGAGTAGAGTTAGAGTAGAGTTAGATGAGATTAAGAGTAGAGTTAGAGTAGAGTTAGAGTTGAGTGAGAGTAGAGTTAGAGTAGAATTAGAGTAGAGTTGGAGCAGAGTTAGAGTAGAGTTAGAGAAGAGTTAGAGTAGAGTTAGAGTAGAGTTAGAGAAGAGTTAGGGAAAAGTAAGGCTAGAGTAATTGTGGAGTTAGGGTAGAGTTAGAGTAGAGTTACGGTAGAGTTAGAGTAGATTTATAGTAGAGTTAGAGTAGAGTGAGAGTAGAGTTAGAGTAGAGTTAGAGTTAGAGTAGAGTTAGGGTAGAGTAGGACTAGAGTAAGAGTCGATTTAGGGTGGAGTTAGAGTAGAGTTAGGGTAGAGTTAGAGTAGAGTTAAAGTAGAGTAAGACTAGAGTAAGAGTGGAGTTAGGGTAGAGTTAAAGTAGTGTTAGAGTAGAGTTAGAGTAGAGTAACAGTTTAGTTAGAGCAGAGGTGGAGTAGAGTAGGAGTAAAGATAGAGATTAGCCAAAGTAGTGTTTGAATAGTGATTCTCTAGTAAATGAATAGAGTTAGAATAGAGTAAAAGTTAAGTATTATAACGTTTTTTTATTGGAAAAATATTTTAATTTTAGAATTTGATAGGAATAATAATAGGAAACGGATGCTCCCTCTAAATTGCTCGAAACAAAATCGTCTTTTACTTGACAAATTTGAGGAGATTTTTTTTATAGTAAAAGCAAAAAAATAAAAGTAAAACAAGTTTTATAAATGCATTAAATTACATAAAATTTTATCTTATTTATTAGAAGTAAAAATAATTTTTTTTTTTTCAAGAATATAAAAATCCACATTTTGAACAGCAGTTTCCAATTATATTCTAGTCTCGTATGTATGAGTTTGATTTAATGCATTGTGTTATCTTAAAATTATTATTAAATAAAATTTATTTTCCCTTAAGAATATTTTCTGAACGTCTCTATTTTCTTTCATATTAAAATATTTGCAAAATTATGACATTTTTACGTTTATTTTGCACATGTATAAAGTTATTTATTATCAAGATGATATAAAACGTGACAAATAATTGTAATAGACTTAAAGACACATAAACCTACGTGGTTAGACATACATATATACTTATGTTTGCTTATCAACAATAATAGAGTGTAATATAATACTTATTATCTAAAAATAGTTGTTACTACAACTTTGAGATACTGTTGCTTAAATTTTGTTGATTTGAAAAAAGGATAAATGGCGGCCTTTTGAATACAGAAGTGATAACCATGATATTTTAAACATTTATTCTAATAATTGAATCTCATTAATTTTTCTTTTTCGAAACGATTTTCTTGAATTATGATGTTTCTATGGGAATTTAAAAAATTTCACAATAATATTAAAAATGTTTGATAATTTAATCTTGTTCTTACGATATTTCTTTTAATTTTATTTGTTTAAAAAAAATTATATATATAATCAACTTATAGAATATAAAAAAAACTGTTAAGTCATTTTGGCTAGTAGCCTGCATTACTGTATTTCAAAAGTAAACAAAAAACAAAAATCATATGTGTGTACAATGACTAATGCTATTCGTTAATGTCCATCGCACAATTTAAATAGTGTTACGAGGGCACAATAATTAAATGGAATACACTCCAGACAGTACTTGTTTCTTTCAAATGCTTTCGAAACAGTAAAAAAACTGTTTGCCTATTGTTCTAGTATTTGAAAATTACCTCATGCAGCCTGCGAAAATTTGTGATGATGTATCGTATGCAAAGAATTGTTGTAATATTATCAAAGAAATTAATATACAACATTTTTCTTACACACATATCCAAAACTCACATAAAAAAAAAAATAATAGTAATTAGTGCATTTTTATTCCCACTCTCATTGCTGGGTGTATTTGTCATTCCCATGTTAATTTTTGAGAGTATTTTTTATATCCTCTTCTTATTTGACTAACACTTAGGTGAATCATTGTATTTTGCTTCTACTCGTTCACACACTTATGTCAATTGGTCGTCTACATTTTCAGCATTTCTCTGCTGTATTTGTCTGTGGAAGCGACAAAGTTTAAACATGTTTCAATGATTTGCATGTGTTTTCAAATGAAATTGTGAAGACCTCTATCTCTAACTCCAGAAAGCGGTATCAATTATTTTGAAATAAAATTTCAAAAAAGATGTAATAAATTTTCAAGTTTTTGCACATTGCCTCTAAACTCTTTTTTAATTAAAACAAAAAGGATATATGACTCTTATAATTGGAAAGTAAGTTCAAAAAAATCTTCTATAGATATTTGAGATATCCATTACCAATTTATATTTCAAATTAGAGAAAATTTAAAATGAATTGGGAGAATTTATATTTGTTTAAAATAATAACCTTCAAGTTCTACAATATTTTTTAGAAAGTTCAAAAATGTTGTGGAAATAAGAATGTACTAATAAAGTGACCTCACAAGCGCAGCTGTTTGTAGTGATTTTCTTCGTGTGTGACGTTTGGTGTCATTTTGTTTATTTACTTTTTTTAACAAGGCATTTTGTCATTTGCGGTCTTAATTCTAACAACAAAATGCCTATTGTTTTTTCCATTGTTTCATTGTTGTAGTACTGAGGTCACTTTGTTAATACATTTTGGTGGAAATAAAGTTTTCTTTTATAAAACCAGTTTCTAGATTTTAATTTAGCGAAAATGTTTAGGATTTCATTTCCTATTCATTATTTACATATTAGAATATTTGAACGAATTTTATATGCTTATATTTTTTTATTTTTGTATTTGAAATATTTTTTTCTAGGAATTTGTAACAAAACTCGTAAAAAAAACAGTTAAGGTATTTGCTAGCTTTCTAAAAAACAATATACATAAAGCAGGCTCGAAAATTCTTGCAAAAAATTCAATGAAACTTTGCACAAGTGCTAAACATGTCAATTACCTAATATAATAGACATTTAAAAGGATTGTAACTACCTTAAAGGGTTTCCTGAAATTTGAAAGGGAGGTATTTACTAAAAATTTAAAAAAATATTGAATTATATTTAATTTAGTTTTTAAAGAAAACTAAAATTTTTTTATATATAATTTATTTGCAAAAAAGGATATATGACTTCCTTCTAAAATACCAAAACAAATTTAAAAAAACTTTTGTATACATATTTGGGCCAATATTTGACATTTGTATTCCTTAATTGGAAAGATTCTGACTATTTTTAAAGATTGTACGAAGTAGTAAAATAATTTCTGTTATATTAATTATGGAATTATATTTAATAATTTTTAAGTTTTTAAGTTTTTTTTTCAATTTTATTAATTCTCAAAAAAAGGATATATGGCTTCCTTCCAAAATACAAAATCAAATTCAAAGTAACTTCTGTATAAATGCTAAGGACATTATTTACCATTTGTATTCCTTAATTGAAAAGATTTTGAATATTTTAAAAGATTTTACGAAATTCTTACATAATTCCTGAAATTTGAAAGGGATATTTGTATTTTTCTAAAAATTGAAAAAACCATTGGAATTCTATTTACATATTTTAATTTTTAAGGAAAACTTAATTTTTTTATACTTTTTTACTGTTTTTCTTCAATTTAACTAATTTTCAAAAAAGGATATATGACTTCCTTCTAAAATACCAAAACAAATTCAAAGAAACTTTTGTATAAATGTTGAGGACACTATTTGCCATTCGTATTCCTAAATTGAAAAGATTCTGACTGTTGTGAAAATTTGTACGAAGTTGTAAAACAATTTCTTATATATTAAAAGAGATGTTTGTATTTCCTTAAAAACTTAAAAACCCATTGGATTTATATTTATTTTAATTTTTAGGAAAATTAAAATTTTTTTACAATTTTTCTTTAATTTAACTAATTCGCAAAAAAGGATATATGACACCCTTCTAAAATACAAAATCAAATTCTTAGAAATGTTTATATAAATGCTTAGGACACTATTTGCCATTCGTATTCCGAAGTTGAAAAGTATCTTAAAAGATTTTCCGAAGTTGTAAAATAATTCCTGAAATTTGTGTTTTCCTAAAAATTTCAAAATTAGCATGGAATTATATTTAATTTTATTTTTAAAGAATATTAAAATTTTTTATATATTTTTACAGTTTTTTTTTTAAAGTTTAATAAATTTGCAAAAAAAAGGATATATGACGCCCTTCTAACATACCATATTAAATTCAAAGAAACTTTTGTATAAATGCTCGGGACACTATTTGCCATTCGTATTCCTAAATTGAAAAGATTCTGACTACATATTTTTGAAGATTTTACGAAATTGTAAAATAATTTTTTGTAAATTTAAAGCATTAGAAAATTAGCACAAAATTTAGATAGTTAAAATTTTTTCAATTCCTTTTTCCCAAAATGCGATTATTTTTCCTTTTAATTGTTTTTTAATTTTTTAAATATAATTTAGTTGCAAAAAAAGGATACATGGCCAAGTTTTAAAATACTCAAGAAAATGCGATGAAACCTTAGACAAATTTTAAAAATATTACTTTTTGTTCATTAAGCAAATTCTGAAGGGTTCTCTTACTTGAAAAGTATTAAATTAAAATGTTAAATATATATTTATAAAAAAAGGATATTTGACAGAACATTTTATTTTTTGAGCTGAACATTTAAATTTTAAGCAACATATTTATTATATTATTGTTTGTTCAATATTTAAAAAGGGATTTTTATAAAAGGCTTTCGAAGGATTATTAACGTATTAAAGGATTTTTTATATAAAATCCTAAATTTATCAGTTTTTTTTTTCTTTGCAGTTATATGTAAACTAAAAATTGTAAGTATCTTTAAAGCTGAGGTGAAAAAACTAAAATTATTTCAAAAAAGGATACACATGTGACAAACTGTATTGTTTTTAAAGCTAAAGCTGCTTTAATAAAAATGTATGTTTGGTGTATTTTTTCTAAGTTTTTTTTAATTTTTAAGGATCTAGTAAAATTGTGTATATTTTAAAAGAATTTTTTATGAAAATAAAAGTTTTATTACTTTATAATAGATTATAAACAAAAAAAAAAAATTGTATTACCAAAAAAGGATAAATGTCAGACTTAATTGTTTTCAAAGGAGAAGCCGTCAAATTTAAAATCTATTTTTGGTATATTATTGCTCATTCGTTTTCCAAATTTTAATAGATTGTTAAATAATTTGGGGATTTTAAAAGGGTTTTATTAAAAAAAAGGTGAAAAAATTATTAAGTGATTTTAAAGGTTTTTATTAAAAACAAAAACCTGAAGAGATTTAAAACTTTGTTTGCTTTAAAATATATAGATACCAAATTTGCACTGCATATTTTCTTTTTTTGGGCTACTTATTTTTTAAACTTTGCGAGGATTTTAAGGGGATTTTAATAAATACTGAAGAAAAGGTTTATATTAATATAAAAAAATTTAATATTGTGAAAAAGTTTTATTCGAACAAAAAATTGTTTTTAGTAAACAAAAACATGTGCGTGGTAGGGGATTAAACTGTAAAAAAAGGATATATGCCACACTTTTTTGTTCTTCAATCTTTGGCCACCAAATTTTAAAAGAATATTTGTTATAATATTCACCCCTATCGTAAGGGGAATTTTTTCCCGTGAACATTTTTTCACGTTATTATTCTCATTTGAATTACCTTTTTTCATGGGAGTTTTTCATGATCGCAAATATGTGAAAAGAGGAATACTTACGAGGGAAATTTTATTCACGATGTGATTGTTTATTAATGTTAATTTTTTTTTAACAATTCAACGATTTGAAAATGTGTTTTATTTTAAGTAGATTAAAAAAATGTTCTTCCCAAACACTTTATTCGTCCTGTAACAATCCCTAATTCTATCTAATTCCTTATCCTTTAAATTTTTCGCTTCGAATTTGGATTCTTTGGCCACATCTAGATTGGAGCTGAAATTTATTATCAGTAACTGGGTATTCGGGAATCTTATAAACTTCCCGATAACTGTAGTCTCTTCCAGGTGAAAATATTTGCAGCCAAAATGGCTGCAGATTTAGCTCGTTATTATAATATGTACTAGGAACTTACATGTAAACTTCTTTGTAGATAGTCAGGCGGCAATCAGGGCAATATCCTCTGAATAAACATACTCTCCGGTCCAAGAGTGTAAGTACTCAATAGATATACTTCGTGCCAACATAAGAGCACACATCTATTTGGTTCGCGGCCTCTACAGCATAGAAGCTAACGAGTTGGCAGACGAATTTGCGAAAACGGGAGTTCAATTTTTGAACAATAGAGTGATTGAGAGTCTCTTTAAAAAGGAGACCCGAGGCGGTTTGGGGGAAACACCGAAACGTTAAAGGTATCCTGGAGTTATGTGGGGATGCTATGATCCAAAGTCAACTAAACTTTTTCTATCGATACCAAGAAAGACTGCAGGCTTCTGGTAGGTTTTATAGCGGGTCACTGTTCAACGGCTGTATACGCCAAAAGGACGGGGCAACTGAGTAATGACGATTGTAGATTCTAAGGGGTACCAGGTAAGAAAAAGACGGTGGTGCACATACTTTGTTAATGTCCGGCACTCATACGCTCCAGAGCGAACTGCCTGTTAGTTAATTCCAAGATTAAGGGAATAGCACTAGAAGTGGACTATTGAGATTTCTAGCATTCGCCAAGAGGGTGTGGAGTACTCTGGGTATCATAACATTGAATTGGCCTTATCAATTAGGGGTTATCGTACATCGTTGTAACGCTAGACCGGCCACCTAACCCCTCCCTTATTTAATCCCTGTTTTAACTTTTCTCTCTCTCCCTTTCTCTTTTTTCTTTTCTTAATATCTGCTTTGGTTAAGGGGACCATAACAAAATTTCATTTTTATAAAAACGTTTAGCTTTAAACCAATTTTCTCTTTTATATTATCATGTTTTAGGTCGTTTTTAATTTGAGTAAGCTGCTTAATAATATAAACTCCAGGAGCTTTACCTTTATTTAGTGTAAATTATGCACATAAATACATCAAAAATTAATTTTCACTTCTCAACCCTTGAAATAAAACTCTGTTGCTATTATTAAAGCAGAGAAGGCTTTTGGAAAAAAAGGGTTCAAATAAAACAACGAAGCTTTAGCAGACTACTAACCCAAACAGATTTTATTGAAGACCTTTTTTAACAGCTTTTAAAATACGCTGTAATCATTTAAATATTCATATTGTTATTTTTTTTTTATTAAACTAACGATTTAGAAAAACAATCCTTGTTATTCTTTCAATCCTTTATGATTACATTTTTTTAGAAAAAGGTAAAATTTAACGCCTCAACAAACACACAGACATACTTATGAGTATAAATGGTATTAAATAAAAACATTCTTAACATTTTCTTATACAGGTTTGAAAAAAATTTTTGGTTTTTTTTATAATTTATTTAATAATAAATTTGTTCACTGAATTCTAGTGATATTTGTTTAAAACTTTTTAATGAATTTAAATGCCCTAAAGAACAGTTTTAAATTAAATTATTAAACTTTCGTATTAAAATTACAAAAAAGAAAAAAATCAAAAACAAAAACAAACTTAAGGCTGTTATTAAATTTACCAAGAGTTAAAAATTTTGTTTTCAGAAGAAAAGTTCGTAATTTCTTTAACAAAGTTCTTAAAATTTCTTGCAAACTATTTAAAACATAAATATACATTTATATTTTCACTTGCAACCACTTGTGGTAATTAAAAAAAAAAAAATTTGATTACTTCAAAAAAAAGTTTATTCAAAATTTTAAAATATTTTTTTTTTTTTAGTGAATAATATAAAATAAATAATTTTTAAAAACGGGAAAAAACCAAATTTTTACAAAGTAATAAAATCTCTTGTAAATTTCGAAAAAGGATATATGACCAGCTTTCTTGTTATTTCAGCAAAATCTTTCAAATTCTAGCAAAATGTTTGGAAGATTAATCTACGTTTATATTTGCTCTTGCAAACACTTGTGGTAGTTAAAAAAAAAATTATAACTTAAAAAAAAGTTTATCCAAAATGTTAAAGGTATTTTTAAATGTGAATAATATAAAATAAATACGGTTTTTAAGAATTGAACCAAAAGAGAAAACAAAATTTTTCAAAATAATGAAATCGTTTGTAAATTTCGAAAAAAGGATATATGACCAGCTTTGTCGTTAGTAGAGCAAAATCATTGAGATTCTAGAAAAATTTTAAGAAGACTAATCTACGTTTATATTTGCACTTGCAAGCACTTGTGGCAATTAAAAATAGAAAAAAAAATGGATACTTAAAAAAATACATCCAAAATGTTCAAGCTTTTTTTAAATGTGAATAATATAAAATAAATAATTTTTTAAGAATTGGCAAAAAAAAGCACTATTTTTACAAAATAATGAAATCGTTTGTAAATTTCGAAAAAAAAGGATATATGACCAGTTTTTTTGTTACTAGATCAAAATCTTTGAAATTCTAGAAACATTTTTGAATTATTAATCTACATTTATATTTGAAATTGCAAATACTTCTGTTAACTTAAACTAAAATTTTATTACTTGAAAAAAGTTATGCAAAAGTAAAAAAAAAATTTTGAATGTGAATAATATAAAATAAGTAATGTTCCTAAGAATTGGGAAAAACAATGTATTTTTGCCAAATAATGAAATCTTTTGTAAATTTCGAATAAAAGATATATGACCAACTTTCTTGTTACAAGAGCAAAATCTTTGAAATTCTGGAAAAATGTTTGGAATATTAATCTACATTTATATTTGCAATTGCAAACACTTCTGGTTATTTAAACTAAAATTTTATTACTTGACAAAAGTTATACAAAATGTAAAAAAAAATGTAAATGTGAATAATATAAAATAAGTACGGTTTTTAAGAATTGGAAAAAACAATATTTTTGCAAAATAATGCAATCATTTGTAAATTTCGAATAAAGGATATATGACCAGCTTTCTTGTTACTAGAGCAAAATCTTTGAGATTCTAGAAAAATCTTTACAATATTGACCTACATTTATATTTGCACTTCCTAATATTTTGCACTTGCGTAGGCTTTTTTTTAAGCATTCTGTAAAAATAAAAAAAATTTTTGTAATGGATATATAAGATAAATCTAGTCTTATCAAATAAAAAGTTTTCTTATACAGAATACTTTTTATATTGACACACATGGAAGAAGACACGGTGCTTTTGAAATACTTTCTTAAAAGCGGTTTTTTCTTTTAAGTGATGTTCTTATATCCTGTGTTAGTATTTTTGTTTGATTTTTATTTACGCTTTATTGGTTTCAAGTTTTAATAACTTTTGAATGAAATCATTTTGTTGCGATTTTTGTTTACTCGTAGGCAACACTACTTTATGCGAAAAAATATGATCAACAAAAAAACACATACAGCCTATTTTTATAATCATTAAAAAAGTACAACAATAAGAATGGTGACAAAATAACCAGACGAAGTTTGTTGTAGAAACATCAACAACAGTAGGTACACAAAAAACCGTTCATTGTTTGTGTAGAAACATCATAAAGTTTTTGATTGGTTTCAAAGTTGACATAAAAAGAATGAAAAATTCCCGTATTCTATGTTTTTTTTAAAGATGAATGATGACGAAAACCTTAACGGGGCACCACTGATAATTATTGAGATTTCTTCTTCTCTAGCCAGTTCTTGTTCAGTCTACTTTTACTTCAGTTCTAGTTCAGTTCTAATTCACTTCTTCTTTATTTCTACTTTAGTTTTGGGTCAGGTCAGTATTCTTTTCATTTTCCTTATTCTTTAAACAAAAAAAAAAAAAAACACAAAATTTATTAGGGTTTTTCTTTTGTTGTTATTTTCTTGACTTTATTTTTCCTGTTGAGATTCATAAGCTTATGCAAATTTCTTTTTGTTTAGACTATAAAAATCTTTTACTTTTGATTTTGTTATGTATTGTTCAATCTTAACAGGGAATTTTTTTCTTGTTTATGATTATTTTAAATGAAAATCTTAATAAATGACTTCGGTTAAGTGGTAGCAAATTTATTTACAATAAAAGGCAATTTTCGGGGTAAGAATGCCCCTAACAATTTGTTTGTTTGATGATTAATTGTTTTAAGTTTGTTCTTAATTTATTGTATATTTAATTTATATTAATACATTTATTTCCAAATGCTCCTTCGTTTTCAATAGCGCTGCCTATCCATGTGTAAGAGATTGTAACTGCAAATAATTGAAATGATTAGATTAAAAATAAAAAAAAAGTTAAAGGGGATTATTTTCAAAATCAGTTGTGTGTGTTACATTAAATCGACGCTTCCGTTTTATTGTTAGTGGGCATTTGTGCAGGCATTTAATGTGATTGAATTAATTATTTAATCACTATCTGTGATTGCATGGAATATTAATAACAATTAAGTTTTATACAATATACAAACATGTACATACATCTTCTTTTTTTCGGGTAAATTTTTATCTATATTTATTGAATCTGACGGACTGGCAAACAGATAGACAGACATCGTTAAATAAGCTTTGCTACTCATATGACCCAGAATATTTAATGATTATTGGGTGGAAGTTAGGAACGGAATGACAAACTTATACATACCATTTCGATCTGTCTTCAAGGCAGTGATATCAGTTTAGGGGACTTATGCCCAAATAGTTAGAAGATTTCTTTTCAAAACGCGGATAAAAAAAAAACAAATTGAAAAAATTTTGATAGATTGGTAAAGACTTACGAGGCGAATCGCGTGTGTTTCAATTCTCCTTGCTGACAAGTCGTTCACTACGTTTTAATATATTTCATCTTGAGTGAACAGTGTAAACAGACTAAAGTACATTTTGAAATAATACAGGTGACAGCACTAGGGCAACAAATACACCAAAAATTAAAATTTTCCCACCAAATCTAAATTTTTTTTTAAGACTTACCAGTATTTTGTTCCAAATATATACTTTAATACATTACTCAAGCCTAATTTCAGATTAATTATTAAAAAAATGTAGCCTACATTGTTTGAACCGTTATTCAAAAGATGTGGTAAAATGAAAATTTCGGCTATGAATATCAATGTTTAAACCGACATTTATAAATCACATTAGAGAAAAATACCTTCTGTTTTAATTGAGCGATTTATTTGACGTACAAAAATCTAAAATTGCGCTCTTATTTCGAATAGACTACGAACAAATACCTATTTAAAAAGTAACTCAACTTGTTGCGACACGTGTGAACAATTCCAGATATGATGAAGCTGTTTAGTTCTAGAAATATGTGCCAATTAATTAAGCAGGATGATAAATTTCAATGTGAAATGTTTGACTTTGTTAATGAAATTAACATTAATTGAGTTGATTTATAATTTATATGGTAAATAAAACAAAATGTTCAAATGAAATTTTTTTGATTGCTTGTAAAAAAATTATCCAAAATGTTAAAATATATTTTTAAATGTGAATAATATAAAATAAATACGGTTTTTAAGAATTGGACAAAAAAAAAAAACATTTTTGCAAAATAATGGAATCGTTTGTAAATTTCGAAAAAAAGGATATAAGACCAGCTTTCTTGTTACTAGAGCAAAATATTTGAAATTCGAGAAAAATGTTAGGAAGATTAATCTACGTTTATATTTGCACATGCAAACACTTGTGGTAATATAAAAAAAATTAATTACGGGAAAAAAAAGCTTATACCAAATTTAAAAAAAAAATTTTTTAATGGGAATAATATAAAATAAGTAATGTCTTTAAGAATTGGAAGAAACAATATTTTTTACAAAATAATGAAATTGTTTGTATATTTCGAAAAAAGGATATATGACCAGCTTTCTTGTTACTAGAGCAATATCTTTGAAACTCTAGAAAAATAATTGGAAGATTAATCTACATTTATATTTGCAATTGCAAACATTTGTGGTCAATTTAAAATAAAATTTGATAACTTGAAAAAAAGTTTATACAAAAGTAAAAAAAAAAAAATGTTAATTGTGAATAACATAAAATAAATAATGTTTTTAAGATTTTGACAAAAAAAAACTAAATGTTTACAAAATAATGAAATCGCTTGAAATTTTGAAAAAAGGATATATGGCCAGCTTTCTTGTAACTTGAGCAAAATCTTTAAAATTCTAGAAAATTGTTTGAAAGATTAATCTACATTTATATCTACACTTGCAAGCACTTGTGGTAATTAAAAAAAATTTATTACTTGAAAAAAATAATATAATATATAAAATAAATAATATAAAATAAATACGGTTTTTAAGAACTGGACCAAGAAAGACAACGTTTTTGCAAAATAAAATAAAATGCAATACAAATAAAATAGTCTCTAAAAAAATTAAAGCATATTTTGTGGCGATGCAATTTTTTTATTTTTTTTTGGTTTTTTTTATATTTTTTGGTATACAAATTTCCAATTCGAGAATTAAATATAAAGAAAACATCTATTGCCCTGGTTGAATGGTAAAAAAACCCAAGTTTTCATTTTACCATCTTCCATTAACTCACGGTTCTTTAAAACCCCCCAATGTAGGCTACAACTTTTATTTAAATTTAAATTTTAATTAACTCCCTCCCAGTCTTATTTATAGTAGAATGATAAAAAATTTTTGTGAAAATTAATTACAAATTGACAAATATATTTCCACAAACCTTTAACTTAAAAAAAAAAAAAATTCCAACAAAAAACTGTATTTACATATATATTTTTTTACATCTTTTATTTATTTTTCAGCCATAAACAGCAATATACACATTTGATTTGATTTAATTTGATTTCAATGTTCACATTTTAATTTTGTTCATATATTGAATTTTTATTCCTTTGTACACAGTTAGTCATTGAAAATTTTACAAGTTTTTATTTAAAATTAATTAATACATTAAAAGTTATTGACAAATATATACTGTATATACAACAATTACGCATATAAAATTTACAAGACAAAATAAAAAAACAACAATTACAACAACTACATATAAAAATAAATTAACAAAATCTTAACAAATCATGGTAAGCTTTTAGGATTAAAACACATTTAAATTTTAACCTTAAGTAATTGCTTAAAGCCATGTGTTTGTTTAGTATTGGAATTTTAAAATGAATCCTTTTCAGATTAAAACAAGTAGGATTGCTATATTCGGCTTTGCCGAATATTTGATACCCTCCACCGAGAGTTCGAATATTTTAGTATATGAGATCTATAAATTATAAACCAATCTTTATTGAAAATCACCTCATTTATAATTCGTTGCGGTCAATTCTAGAAGTCATATAAAACTTAATTTGAACTCATTTAAACAAAATACAGTGTTGCCACTTCGTCGGTTATTACCCGAATTTGATGTAATTTTTGCTGTTGTTGGTAGAGCGTGGGTAATTTCTTTTAGGTGTAGGTCAGGTGAAATTTGATATTCTTTAGTTAGTGTCCATCGTTTAATATAGACTTGCAAAAGCTTAATAATGAATGGCGGCAACATGAACTCCTTCTGGCTGTTCTTAGATGATTAAAGCGAAATTCGTGTTCAAACTATTAAAAAATATATGCCGGTTTATAATACAAACATGTTTTCAATATTACGAAAGGTAATAAATTTTATTTTGCCACTTCCAAATGCTTTATTTAAGAGAATATTAGGTACCTTTTTACGTTTAAGAGATAGCCTATCGTCTTAAAACACTGCAGACATTTTATTTAGTAAAGATAACGATGAACAATTTAAACAGTCTCAAGCTACTAAATATATAACAATTGATTTTATTTTTCCAAAAATCCAGAATTTTTTTGCCTATTAAGTGGCTACGTCAATTCGGTCTTCGGAGAATCCAATAGAAGTTCATCAGCGCCAATAACATCCACTTGAGTGAACTATTTGGTGTTGTGTGGTTGGATAATTGTGTTAGGTCAACTGAGGAAAATCATCCAACATTGTGGTTTTAACAAGATGGATCCACAGCACGATCTACAGGTGCCTCATTGGCGTTGCTATGGGACAGATTAGACGCACGCACTATTTCACTTAAAGGATTTTTTTTTTTAACTTACTTCCACGTTCAACGGATTTACAAGCTCGTGGCAGTTTTTTGGGCAAAATTGTTAGAAAGAGTGTGAGTTAACAAACTTAGAATTATCCCTCAACTAAAAACCAGCATTGCAAAGAAAATAGTGGCCATTACACCCAAAATTTTGCGTAAAGTTATTTGTTTAAAAGAAAAATTACCGTCACTTACAGGATATCCTGTGGCATGACCGATTTTGATCTCCTTTAAATAAATATGTTGGATTTTGCTTCTTTCCAATAGTTTTTTTTTTATAAAAAAAAAAACGCTAGTTTGATACCAGGTTTAATTTGATGTTAATCGGGTAACTTTGCTTTATCTCAAGTGTAATTTAGAATATTATTGGTGTTAAAACTGATAAAATATCATTATTTATTTCAGAAATACTATAAGTAGTATAGAAGTATATCTGTGGTTTTCATGAATAATCGCGTAAGTTATAAAACCAAACTTTTCAGGAGAGCAAAAACAATTATTTTTTTCAATTGCGGCTTCTGTAGATGCTTTTTAAACTTTTTTCTTTACTATCCTCTTAACAGTGACTTTCTACGTATTATACATAGTTTTCATGAAAAAATCCTCACAGGATCACAATCTGTAAAAGGATTAAAAATGCATATGTTTGATTGACTCATTAAGTGTGTGCAATATAAAATCATATCTCCACATAAGTTCTTTTTTGTGAAAATAAATGTTATCATTTTAATCACACATGACGACTTACGTTGTTATTTTTAGCACACAAGTTGGCGACATATTCAGAGTTTTTGATACTTATAGCACAACGTATGGGTTTAAAATTACAAACAACCGCTCATCTGCTGTTGTTGCAACTAAAGAAGTCAACAATAAACGCACATATAAGTTGTTATTAATAGAAAAATTTTCAAAAAATACTTTCATATTTTTTGCACGAATAACAACATAACATCAGCAATTTTACAATTTTTGGCGATGTATGTCGACATAAATCGTTATAATAGCAAAATATTTTATTAAACAGTTAACTTAAGTTGTTTTTAGCAGAAAAAAATTAATAATACTACATTATATTCTAAAAAGCTTAATACTTATAAAAACCTAATGCAAAATGTAGCACTTTGACATCATTATCTCAATTTCGGTAAAAACCGACTTACGCGATTATTCGTGAAAACCACAGATATAGGAGTGGATTTTATATTGTATCTATTGTTAATTATGGATCGTTCATCGCAAAATTCGGTAGCTTTTTTTTAAGTTCTTAAACATATCTAAATTAGATCAAATTACAATACATAAACAAAAATTATTTAGCAGTTTATGTGTATTAAAGTAATTTTCGTAAGGTCACTTTGTATGAAGCCTTTGGTTTAACTTTGGACCGATCTTTACGAGTTTCGGCGGAGAAATTATGGACCGATCTTTACGAAATTTGACAGTGTGGTTTCTGTTTATATAAGCAATATGTGGTTAATTATCGACCAAATTCGACGGAGTGGATTCTAGTCTTTTAAAACTGTGACAGAGTAACTTTTGTTACCATAGCATTATTCGTTACGGTTTAAGACTGAGTACTCAAGTGTTTTCAGAGAGTGGGCTTTATATGGAGCCTATGGTTTACGCGGAATTATGGTCATGCCAGGGTCACGCTGCATGCATCATATGACCGAGCGGGGCTGTACTACTGCACTCCGGAACCCTTTTTCGGTGCTTTGTTCACAGTTAATGATGGTAATGTCGATGAGCTGTTCGATGACACGCGACCTCGGGAACCGGCCCTTAGGGTCTATACCGATGGTTCCAAGATGGGCAGCAGAGTAGGTGGAGGTTTCTTCATCGATAAATTGGGCATTTGGGTCTCTTTTAGGCTGCCAGAAGGCAGTAGTGTGCTGCAGGCGAAAATTCTGCCATAGGGCGGGCGGCGAACTGGCTGAGGTACTATCATATATCGAGAGATATATGTATATTTACGGACAGCAATGCTGCCATTGCAGCTCTGGCTGGTGCTGGTCTGTGTTGACAGTGAAATGCCGAATGTCTCTAAATAAGATCGCGGAACATTCCAGGGTAACGCTGACATGGGTATAAAAGCACAGTGGATGCCTGGGTAACCAAACTGTGGACAGTCTGGCCAAACGGGGCTGTCTCTTACACAACGTGTTCGTCGATGGCCTGATCGGCATCTTGATGGCCCGCTGCAAGACTCTCATCAGACGAGAGTCGTACAGAAGGGCTCAGGGAAGATGGAAGGGCCTGATGGCCAGGTCTTTATGGCCATTAGGTTTAGGCATTTTGGGAGACCGGTATTGCCATGTCTGGACGATGTGTCTAATGTGGGACTGAAATTGATCTCTCTGTTCTGCAGGGAGTCGGGGTGGTTCGAGGCTGCAGTGACCTCTGGGGAATAGTCTGGTTGACACTGAGTGACTCTTGTCACTGGCTAAGGGTATCAGTAAGGAACCGCCATAAGGTCCGAAGTGAGCCGTCGTCGTAACGGCTGTCCATTGAACCTTACCTAACCATGAGGCCTATGGTAAATTACGGACCGATCTTCGCGAAAGTTGATAGTGTGATTTCTAGTCTTATAAAGCTTTAACAGACCAAATTTTATTATAAAATCATTATTCTTTACGGTTTTACGCGTACTAAACTGTTTTTCGAGTGTAGGGTTTTTATGGGTCCTATGTAGGATTGCCAGAAATTAAAATTCAAATAACTTGACAACGTAAAAATTCACCTGGACTTAGAAAAGATAACTGGACAATTTAAAAATTCGCTAATAATACACGATAGTTCAAAAAAGTAACATTTTAATTAATATTTTTTACACGTAGCAATTAAATTTAGTCTTACGTCGTATTTCATATCGTCACCTAAAATCTAAAATGCCGTGAATAACAAAAAAATTAAAAATTCGATTTTTTGATTGTTTATGACGTATGTTCGTTAATTTTATTATGATAAATACAAAAAATTACGGCCTTTTGAACTTTAGATCATATGCGCATATCCGTCGAAGAGTCCACTTTTTGTAACGTAACGCCAACAAGCAAACAAGCTTGTATTTCAGGCCCATGTTGTCGACATTTTCCCATTTTTGTTACTAAATGTAGAGCTACATACTTAATTGCACTTAACACCATAATGTCCTAAGGTTGCGATTTAATAAAAGAAACTATTTTTTAAAATTAAAGAATTTTTTTAACTGGACAAATTGTATTTAAACTGGTAACTGGACAACCCAGGCCACTCCAGGCGTCAGGCAACCCTAGCCCTATGGTCAACTATGAACCGATCTTTAGTTAATTTATGGCCATAATTTCGAGCCATATAGAATGAATTTGTGCGAAATCTCATACTAATATGTGCCTTCCTCCACTAATTATGCCAGTTTTTGTAACACAATTATCAATTTTATTACTGTGTGGTTTTATTTTCAGGGCCAATGTTGAATTTGAATAAAACACAAATTATTGAGGAAATTATTGTCATTTCTTTTTATTATGATAATATTGGTATGGTTCAATTATGTCTGGAACCAAATATTGGCCAAATGGCTTCTAATTCGGGGCATAAAAAGTTCGTAATCGTCTCACGATAGCGAACACCATTCACAGTAACTGCCTGACTGGCCTCATTTTGGAAAAAATACGGCCGCATGATGCCGCCAGCCCAAAAACCGCACAAACAGTCACCCTTTGTTGGTGCATTGGTTTTTCGACAGTCACCCTTAGATTATCATTCGCCCAAATGCGGCAATTCTACTTATTGAGGAATCCACTGAGGTGAATATGTGCCTCATCACTGAAGATGATTTTCTTCGAAAATTGATCATCCACTGTTGCCATTTCTTGCCACCATTCTGACCATTGACGACGTTTGGAAAGGTCAAGAGGCTTTAGTTCTTGAGTCAGTTGCACCTCGTTAGCGTGTAAATGCAAGTCTTTATACATAATGTTCATCAACGACGAGCGTGAGAAGTGCAATTGTTTGGCACGACGACGAGTTGAGATGGACGGCTAGCCAGCCACACTTTCGCAAGCAGCAGTACGAGCATGCACTGGTGTTTTCACATCTCCTAAAGATCCGGTTTGCACAAATTTTTGCACGATTTTTCCAATTGTACGCACATTTGGACGATTAAATTGACCGTAAAAATCACGAAGTGCACGATATGCATTTTGATTTGAACATCCATTTTCATAATAAGCCTGCATAACTTTAACGCGTTGCTCGATTGTGTATCTTTTCATGGTTCAAATTGAGTTAGTCTGAACTTGAGAAATGTCAAATGAAATGCAGAAAAAACTTGACGTTTAGGTGTGGTGCACATTCAACCTTTATATATAACTCTTTTCCTACTGAACTGACTTGATGGATATCAATCCTAAACTGCTTAGGAGAACTAGATACAATTCAACACTATTATTGTTCTTTTCTTTTGAGTTGTTTGAGAGTGAAAGTGATTTCAACAGACGGACAGACAGACGGACATCGCTAAATCGACTTTGAATTACGCAAATACCCAGAATATATCGTCGGCTCACTATTAAAACCTGCTTACTCCGTTTCAACACATTTTACAGGAGAGACGAAAAATTTTTTAATTTTTCTATGGGCTGCTTGAAAGAAAAACAAAAAAAAAAAGTTGGTTTTTTACATACTTCAAGACTTAAATTGAAGAAAAACTCCATGCTGGTCGATGAGACTTATCTTCCTCTTCCATACGGCTTCAAAATCTCAATTTACTTAAAAAGTGGATTTAGCAGGTTTGCATATTAAGCGGACGGTATATTCCTTATGGGGACTTAGATGAATATTAAAAAAGTTTCACACAAAATGACTAACTTCCCTAGAGGGAAGCGAACTGACACCAAAGTAGTCCTGTGGTAGGTCTTTGGTGGTAGAGACCGGTTCTAGTTCTAACACTTCATATGAATAAGACCTATCACTTTTACATGGGGTTCTCATTGGAGGGGGTCAATTGACACGATTTGACCAGTCATACATCTATTCTCAATGTACGTGTTTAGTGTCAGCTACTACAATGTAGTATTATTTCAAAACAATGTAGTATTATTTCAATAAAACAAGTCCTAGAATTACCCTGCGGGAAATTTGTGTCAATTGGTCCAACAGACTGGTCCTGGGATTTGTGAAAATACAAAACAAGTACAAAAAGAAAGGACTCATGACCAGTGAAAGAAGAATTAATCCCTTAACTGGTTTATGAAGAACAAAAAGGTAGAAAAAGTAATGAATTACAGTACAGTCTTCACCGGTGCTGTGACACATTTTTTTGTACTTTCTTAAATTTAGTTCTTGAATTTAATTCTAGGACTTGTTTTATTGAAATAATACTACATTGTATTGAAATAATACTATATTTTAGTAACTGACACTAAGTACGTTCATGGAGAATAGACCTGTGACTGGTCAAATGGTGTCAATTGATCCCCTCCAATGACAACCCCATGTAAAAGTGATAGGTCTTATTCATATAAAGTGTTAGAACTAGAACCGGTCTCTACCACCAAAGACCTATCACAGGACTACTTTGGTGTCAGTTCGCTTCCCTCTAGGGGAATTCAAGAACCAAATTTAAGAAAGTACCAAAAAATGTGTCACAGCACCGTTGAAGACTGTACTGTAATTCATTACTTTTTCTACCTTTTTGTTCTTCATAAACCAGTTAAGGGATTGGTTCTTCTTTCACTGGTCATGAGTCCTTTCTTTTTGTACTTGTTTTGTATTTTCACAAATCCCAGGACCAGTCTGTTGGACCAATTGACACAAATATCACGCAGGGTTAGTATACCCCCATTGCAACTAGTTGTGGTGGAGGGTATAAAAATAACTTCTTGACAATTTTCAAAAAAAAAAAAAAAAATTATACTAATTAAATACCTAAATGGTAACATTAGTTTTATTGGCACAAATTTGTTTAGTTTTTAGTAACTCATAACTTGCAACAGGACCTGGGCTGTCTTTAAATATAACAAAAAAAAAAAAAATCTTCTTTAAGCACACAGACGTTTACACAAACTGATGAAAAAAAGGTTGTTGTTGTCGTTTATTTGTCCCTTTTGTTTGTTTAACAGAAATCTTAACAAATACATTTTCTATATGTATTATCACTTTTAAGTTTTTTTAAAACTTAGCCTTACTTTAAATAAGTTTAATTTATTAAATTAAAATAAAGAAACAATTTTTAATTAAATAAATAAATTTTATATAAATTCATGTTGTAAAATTCCTTTTTTCATAAAAATAGTTTAATGAAAATTATTAAAAAAATTTCAAAATTTGGATAAAAAACTACAAACAGTTCAACAAAAAAACCACAACACTAATTAAAAAAAAAAAAAATTTTACATTATTAAAGCTAAATCTTATTAAGTACCAGTAACTAAACATATTTACAGAATAAAGTGTTTTTTATTTTCAAAGTATTTATACTGACACAAAATTTTATTAAAAATTTTTAATTTAATTAAGTTTATTTATCACTTATTTTATTTTTGTTTCTGTTTATTTTATAGTACAAAAAAAAACTAACTAGATAAAAGTTTTAAAGTTAAGAGATCTAAAAATCGGACAAGGGAGTTTCACATTCCAAAAGATTTTCCTCTAACCATTTTTTTTGGAATATGAAACTCCTCTTACATTAAACAATAAATACTCAAAGCAAATATTGTGTGTGCTTTTTAACATACTATATACTAATGCATATAAACATTTACAGCTACCCACACTATAAATGGGACACCTTACAAAAAACTTTCGTTTATATACTTTATGTTCATCCCTGCGGAAAATCTGTGTCAATTGTTCTTAAAGCAATTAACCCGTGAACACAATCTATCTACATATCTATATACATACATATATAAAAATAAGTTGTCCTATGTGCGTGATTTTATAACTCGAGAACCACTCAACCGATTTTCAAACCAGTAAATGCGTTGGAAAGGTCTACTTTCACTGATGGTTTCTAAAAAAAACTCCTGATAGGTTGCGCTGTTGTCGTCATATTAAAATTTTTTTTTATAATACATAGCGCTGGGGTCAAGTTATTAACAAAATTCTCCAGTATTTAATTTTTTATTTTTTTTTTTTATAAAATCCCGAGCAGCGCCGGGACCAAACAGCTAGTATTGTAATAAAAAGGAACGAATTGTGATAGGTGATAACAAGACATATCATTTAATTGGTGGAAAAGTGATAAAAGTCTAGTTGCTCCAGAGGAAAGGTAATTGATACTAATCTGGTCAAGTGACTGGATTTCGAACGGGTAGTGGCTGATTCTATCCTGTTCTATGATCTTAATATGAAGAAAATCTATCATATTTACATGGTTCACTCGGGACATGATTTACCGAAATTGAATGTGTCCATTTAGGTTATTAAAGTGACCTCTTACAAAGTGTTAAATAGGTGCCAATTGACTCGCTCCTAGGCCATCGCCATGCTATAGGAAGAAGTCCCCTTCATTTATAGTGTTAGAACTAGAATCGGTCCCGAACAATTAAGAACTGTCACGTGATAAGTTTGGTGTGAGTTTTGTTTACCTCTAGGGATATAATTCATATTAAATTAATTATACTACATAAAAACTTTTAAATTAAGCTTTGGCTTTTATTTTGAGTTTGACACACAGCAACATAAGACTTTTCCTATGTGTCCCACTTATAGTGTGAGTAACTGTATATAAATGTATATGTGTGGTATGGCTGCTAAAAATGTAATTTTCATCTTCCCATTTAAACACTTTAATCTTAAAATCTTAAGAAAAATTAAATTAGAACTACTACAGCAAAATCTTGTGTAAAATTGTGTATTAAATAGAAAAACACAGCTTTTAGTCTTTTTTTTAGGACTGCAAACACAAATGGCGAAAAATTTAAATTTTACGTTAATTTTGGGATACCCTATATTAGTAGCAAATTGTTTACAGTATCTTTTAAGTTTTTAGTAATTTTACAAAATTGTATCGGCCTTCAAGACCACAGTCATTGTACCTCACCTTTTCTCATTAAGCAAAACACCACTTTGTGCCACAGCCATTGTCGGTGGCGAACGACCATTATCGCGGGCAAATGTAGCAACTTTAACATCCACACTACTGCTGGTGCCATTGTGCTGCTGCTGATGTTGCCTGGTTGATTGACGTCGATGAGCATGATGATTATAAACACTTGACGTTAAACGTCCCATGCCATTTGTATTATTGTTACTGTTAAAACCAATACCACTTCCACTATTCAAGTGTACAGAAGCACGATTATAATTGGTTGAGGATCTCATAGACATGTTGACAATGCTAGTGTCCATCATACCCGCTGCCGATGAGTGTTGTCTCAGACGTGTTTGTCGTTTAACACAAAAACAGCATAAATATTGATTGAAATGTGCACGAAATGCTCCCGAGACACAATATAAAGCCACTGGATTTACACATGAATTGAGAAAACTAAATTTGCATTTGAAAGAAGAAAAAAAAATTTAAATTAAATTAACAACAAATAGAAAGATTTAAAATTATCGCACAACCAGCTAAACCACAAAATTATTAAATTGAAATTGACTTTTGTTCAACTTGGAGAATTAGAATTTATAATGAGAAATTGGAATTGAAATAAAATTTAATTAAGACCTAAGTTGCCACAGAAAGAGCAAGAGAAATCAAAAACAGCAGAATTTGTCAACATTTACTCAAGTTTTGAAAAAAATTTCCCAAAAAATTTAAAATTTCTAAGAATTTGAAATTTTAATAAAATTGTCTATAAAAAAAAACAAATTTTCAAAAAAACTCCATTCTAGCAAACTTTCTGGACAGCAAATTTATCTAACTTTCTAATAATTTTTATTAGAGTTCCTTTAAAATTTAATAAAAAAAAATAACATTTTAAAGAAAATTTTGTCTAAATCATTGTTTGTTTTTTTAACAAATTTACTGTTCGTATAAAAAATTTTCTACAAAATAGGACATTTCAGCTAAAATTTGCTTTTAAATAAAAAAATTGTGATAAAAATCTTTTAAAAAATAGAAAATTTTTAATAAATTTCAAAAAGAAAAATGTTTCACAAAATTGCGTAAGAAGTAAGAAACTCTAGACCAAAGTTTTTTTTTAATAGAGTTAGAGACAATTTCGCACAGTGGACCATTTCGCGAGGAGGCAAAAAAGAATCTGCTCTAGAGGGATAAAATATACGAACGATCGCCCTAAGTTTTGCCTTCCCGACATTATTTTCGAACATTTTAACCCCCAATCATTTATTGACAGAGCTCATATAAATTGTTTAAAATATTAGGAAATTTTAAAAAAACTAGCTATCACAGCCCATAAGATGCCCCTATACGGGTCAAATGTTTCTTATATATCAACCCTCTATCTCCATTGCTGAAGGGGGCTCCCATACAAAATTTTCAATACACACTAGAAATATGTTGAAGAAAAAGTCTCACAACTGCCCTCTACCTGTCCACTGTCCTGTCTACCACCCCTAAATGTGAGTGCTCAAATTAAGCACAAAACTTCCTATAAAATCTAAAATGTTGTGCAAAATTTCTTATAAATTGGCAAACATTTTATTAAAAATTTCCTATATAAAAGCTAAAATTATGTACAAAACTTCCTGTAAAATTGCAAATTTTTTGTCAAAAATTCTTATAAAAATCCAATAAAAATGGTAAAATTATGTAAAAAACTTGCTATAAAATTTAAAATTTTGTGCAAAATTTCTTGTAAAATAGAAGGAATTTTGTTCAAAATTCGCTATAGCTTTAATTATGGTAAAAAAAACTTTCTATAAAATGAAAATGTTGTTTAAAATTTCTCATTAAAAGCGAGAATTTTATTAAAAATTTCCTATAAAAAAAAACAAAAATTATGTACAAAACTTCCTTTAAAATGGCAAATTTTTTGCAAAATTTCTTATAAAACAGTTCCTATATAAATGGTTAAAATTATGTAAAAAACTTGCTATAAAATCAAAAATTTGGTGCAAAATTTCTTGTAAAACAGCGGGAATTTCGTTAAAACTTTCCTATAAAATGTCAAATTATTTTCAAAATTTCTCATAAAAAGCGAGAATTTTATTAAAAATTTCGTGTAAAATGGCTTAAATGATGTACAAAACTTGCTATAAAATGGCAAATTTTGTGCAAAATTTCTTATAAAACAGCGGGAATTTTGTTTAAAATTTCCTATAAAATAGCTAAAATTATGTACAATACTTGCTATAAAATGGCAAATTTTTTGCAAAATTCCTTATAAAACACCCCAATTTTGTTTAAAAGTTCCTATAAAAATGGTAAAAATTATGTAAAAAACTTGCTATAAAATGGAAAATTTTGTGTAAAATTTCTTGTAAAACAGCGGGAATTTCTTTAAAACTTTCCTATAATATATATTTCTTTAAAACTTTCCTATAAAATTATTTTTAAAATTTCTCATAAAAAGCGAGAATTATATTAAAAATTTCGTGTAAATTGCCTATAAAAAAGCAAATTTTGTGCAAAATTTTTTGTAAAACAGGAAGAATTTTGTAGAAAATTTCCTATAAAAAAGCTTAAATTATGGTAAAGAACTTTCTGTAAAATGGCAAATTTTGTTAAAAATTTCTTATAAAAAGCGAATATTTTATTAAAAATTTCCTAAAAAAAATAGCTAAAATTATGTACAATACTTGCTATAAAATGGCAAAATTTGTGCAAAGTTTCTTGTAAAACAGCAAGAATTTTGTTAAAAATTTCGTATAAAAAAACTTGGTCGTTATAATAGACAAACTTGCCATAAAATTGCAAATTTTGTGCAAAATTTCTTGTAAACAAGAAGAATTTTGTTGAAAATTTCCTATAAAAAAGCTAAATAAAGAACTTCCTATAAAATCGCAAATTTTGTTAAAAATTTCTCATAAAAAGCAAAAATTTTATTAAAAGTTGCTAAGATTATGTACAAAACTTGCTATAAATTGACAAACTTTGTGCAAAAAAAAAAAAAAAAAAAAAAAAAATTAATATTTTTTAGCCTGAAATTTCCTTTAAATTCCTATAATATATTTGTTCTTTTATATTCGTTTCAAATAACAGATTTTTTTTTTTATAATAAGTCAAATTTAATACTTACTAAGTACAAAACCCAATTATGCGTATTGTGTGCCAAAATTCATCAAAATCTTCGCGGGCCGTTGGATTTAAGTGGAACCACAATTCAAATAAATGATAGGGAAAGAAGCAAATAAAAAACACTGAAAATATGCAAAAGAAGAAGAGAAACTCTTGAATAAATTTAAAGAAACTGCACAACAATATGTTCATTCAAAATTAAAGCATGTACACTCACAATATTATTACAGTAACGGACTGTAGTTTATTTAAGAAATATTCCGTTCAGTCATTTTTAAATAAATAAACATTTAAAATTCCAAGCAAATTTATTTTTAACTGATTCTAACAGTTATTCAAAAAACTAAGTGCATATTAATACGGATTTTCAGTTGAAGTTAATATTGTCCGTTGATTGAGTTAAATTCTTCTTTGTGTTAAAGTAAATAAAAATGTAATTTAAAGCAACGAAAAGTTCATTTAATTTTTACTGTCAAAAATTCAACCGCGAATTCCGTAAAAAAAATCAATATTCAGTTATCTTATATAAATTAATTGTCAAAAAATTAACTACATATTCCGTAAAAACAAATAAATATGCAGTTATTTTATAAAATTTTACTGTCAAAAATTCAACACCATATTCAGTAAAAACAATTAAATATTCAGTTATTTTATATAATTTTACTACCAAAAATTAATTTTTACTTATCTATAAAAAATGAATTGCTTGTTTTGTGTAAGAAATTCCCATTTTCTATTTGTTAAAATAATTTAGTTAAATACATCAAATTTTAAAAGTAAAATAATTGCGAAGCCATATCGGTCATGCTGCTGGTGTCTTATAATTGAGAGTTCTTCTGTAAACAACGTGGTCAGTACAACAAAAGTAAAACAAACGTGTATAACTGGGTAAGTAACTAAAAATATTCTGCCTCTCTCGCTTATAAGAAAAACAAGCGGTGTCTGTCTGGTATTTTTTTAAAAATTCGGCTCTTTTGTGGAGTAAACGAAAATTTAATAAAATAACTGAATATTTAATTGTTTTTACTGAATATGGGATCAATTTTTTGACAGTAAAATTTTAATAAATAACTGAATATTTAATCGTTTTTACTGAATATGGTGTTGAATTTTTGACAGTAAAATTTTACAAAATAACTGAATATTTATTTGATTTTACGGAATATGGTGTTGAATTTTTGACAGTAAAAATTAAATGAACTTTTTGTTAAAAATAAATGAAAAATAGGTAGACCGGTTTTTAATTGAATTTTCATTTATTTTATATTACAATTTCAGTTAATTTTACCTACAGAATGTTGTGAGTGTAGTATTAACAGCTCTTTTTGTGTCAATCCGCCTGTCAACTAGTCGTTATATTTTGAAATAAATTTAAAATCAACAAAAAAAAATCTTGAAAATCTCAAAATAAACCCAGAAGGATAATGTAATAATCTGGTGTAAAATTGCGTATTTAACTCTCGTTTCTTCTTCTCATTCACTTTAATATTCTGTCACAAGAAAAGTTTTCAGGCTGTAGCCAGCCATGTTACATCAATAATGTCTTTTATATTACCATTGTCTGCCACTTACCCACTACAAACGCCACAACCATACGGGCCACATAACGTCTTGCTCTTACATGGGAACGACTCTGCATACTCAACGTTTCGCCGGGCATATCACGTGCACTGACATGCAAACGTTGGGCCATCATCATGTACAAGACGCCAATTATGAAAAGTGGTAACAAATAATAGACAAATGCCTTTGTTACAACAACATATCTGGGTGTGAAAAGGAAAGTTTGTGTGAAAAATACAGAAACAGAAAAAGACAAAATAAATGCAATAATATTTGAGTTTTGTATTGTTGTATTTTTAATAATAGAAATCGAATACAGATGTAAAAATAAATCAAACACCATTTCCAAAAATAAAAAATCAAATCTCCTAAAAAATATCAACATAGTACTTAAAATATCATTAAAATAAAGAAATCTGGGCATTTTTTTTTATATTAAATAACAAATTTTGAACCAACAATTGCTAAAATAAGGAAATTTTAATCACAAGTTCTGAAGAATTCTTGACAAAAGGTACGAAAAAACAGAATTAAGAAGAACATGTAAATCAACTAAAGTGGATAATCATTCAAAAGCAAATTTCGATCTAGCAAAGGTTAAATACAATTTGGTTTAAAGATAGATGTTTATCTATTGACTGCCAGCAGTCGTCCATGGCTGTGAGTGTTAAAAGCAAAAAACCTCTGAAGAGATTGAGTGGTTGCAATCGAAAAATGTAAAGGTAACCTTTCCGTGAAAGCCTGGGTTCGATTCTCGCGGCAGCCAAGAATGAAAAATATCAATAAATTTTAATTAATTTCGTGTTGTAAAAATTCCTTTCTTCATAAAAAATAATTTAATGAAAATTAAATTTAATGAACTTTAGCCTGATTAAAATATCGAAAGTTTATATACATATATATCCTTATATCGAGCCCTTGCCGTAAAAATAGCTTAAGCGACATCATATAAAATTTTTGTTTTTTTTTTTTTTTTTGTTTGTTAATAAATGAATTTATTGGCAACACTTGCACCATCTGCTAAAATGTCATGGTCTTTGAAGGTACCATTACGATTTTATAGCAAAAACAATTTCAGCTTAAACGCCAACCATCATACAAAATTTTCATGAAATTAAGTAAAAAAAACCTTCTCCTGTAAATTTGTGTTTTTGTCGCTTAAGCTTTTTTGCGGTAAAAGCTCGATATGAGAAGACGCAGAACAAAATGTACTTTTTTGCTCTTTTAAATTTTTGGACAATTGAGGTTTAGTTTTTTAACCTTCTGCAAGAATCGGTATTTGGTAGCAAGTTCTTTACTTACACTGTGCAACAAAATTCGGGACATCGCCGCCAGCCTCAACACTTGCAACGCGAAATGAAAGTAGGCGTTTGGTATAAGTCAAAAAATACACTAAATGTACTTCTGAGCTTAAAAATAATTTCAGATGTCTTCAGTAGAATCGTATGGCGATTCTTTTCTTAGAATTTATTAACCCTCTGACTCTCATTTTAATGTCATTTTTGTCCTTTTTCCCAAGTCTACACAAAAGTATACTAAAGCGGCACTTTTTAGGGTTAAAATGTTCTACGAATATTTTCTGCATCAAATTTATCTAGGAGTCTTCTAAGACCAAAAGTTCGTGTGATGTATTTAAAACGGATTTTCGAAATTTCGGGCATTGAAATTTTTGAATTTCTTGAAAAGGAGTTTGGTACAAGTCAAAAAAATATACTAAATGTACTTCTGAGATAAAAGACTATTTCAGATGTCTTCAGTAGAATTGTATGGCGATTCTTTTCTTAAAATATATTAACCCTCTAATACTAATTTTAAGGGTTATTTTTAAACTTCCACACAAAAGTATACTAAAACGGCACTTTTAAGGGTTAAAATGCTCTACGAAGACCAAAAAATCGTGCGATGTATGTACATCGGGTTTCCGAAAAATTAAACATTTCAAGGCCAAAATTTTGTTTGTACTATTTTCTATAGCTACATCGGCTAATCACAAGAAAAGACATTTTAACAATCAAACCTTTAGAGGGTTAAAGCAGTTAGAAAAGGGAATTTTAGGAACAATTTGATATACTCCATTTAGACTGCAAAATTTAAAACGGTCACCAGGGATGTAGATTTGAAAAGTTTTAACTAAAAAGGGCAAAAAACGGTAGTTTATCCTACTTTTGGTACTTTTTGTAACACGCTGTTTTTTTTTTTTTTAATAATTTTGCTACTCTTAATTAAAAATTTTAGTTTGAATAAATTTTTTAAAAGTCGGCCTTTCAGGAGGAACAATAAATTCCATTCACATAGCAAAATTGTAAAAGTTTATTTATTTTTATGCTAAAACTTCCCTCAGGCACAGAACAGGGTAAAATCTCGGACTTTAGATACTTTTTGTAAACAAGTTTTTCAAAATAATTTTGCGATCTTAAAAAACAATTTTATTTGTTTAAATTTTTGCAGTTTGGGCGGGATGTCACAAAAAAGAAATAATTTGAAAGGGGTAAAAAAAAGAATTCGGAATAAAAAATTTTAATTTAAATTTAAACCACCACCAGGGACATCGATTTATAAAATTGGGTACTTTTTAAAACAATATTTAAAAACAATTTTTTTTAATAACTTTGTGCAAACTTGAAACCAATAGTCATGAAGAGGGTAAAAATTCGTTCTTGTGGTATTTATTGTAAACACGTTTTCTTTTAAATTATTTTGCACAAACTTGAAACTTATGTTCTTCAATATAAAGACAGCTAACAAATAAAGTACAATTCAGGGCCAAACAGGGTAAAATTTCGTACTGTTGGTACTTTTTGTAAACACTTTTTTAATATTTTGATTTAACTTTAAATCTTTGTTTTTTTTTCTCTCAAGGCTGCAAGAAAATAAAGTATATTTATGTGCAGAAAAAGAATTATGGGACGTACAAAGGGAACTTCATTTACTGTTGCAATAAATATACTGACTATTATAAACTTTTGAAATAGAATTGTTTACAAACTTTAAATATTACTTAAAAATATATAGTTTTCAAATTTAAAAAGACGACAAGGAGTACTTTAGTTTTGAAGTACAAATAAAAAATTTAAGCAAAATTTCTTTATGTAAGAGAGTTTTTCTAAGAAAATAAAAGTTTCAACACATTACAATAGCGCGTAAATTTTTGAGTGAGTCCAGAGAGGCATCAAGGCTAAAAGGAAATGAAAATTCTAGATATTTCAAGACTCACGATTCCAGTTACTTCAAGACTCCATATATTTCAAGATTAAACATGTCAAACCACAATTGAAATTGAAAAGCTTCGTGGAAGCGAAAATAATGATGTTGGAAGTTTATGGTTGAGGAGTATTTTCAAATAAAAGGACTTTGAAATGGCGCAAAAAACAATGGAGGAAAAAAAGATCCAAGCAAAAGCGGAATTAAAAGTTTCGGCCTTATCCCCCAGGTTCGTTATGCAATAATGCCACAAGAAATGTGAAATACGTTAAAAACAATTTATGAAGATAGCGAACTGGTGGAAAGAGTTCGATTGATTAAAAATGCTGCTTTACAAAATTGTGCGCACATTGAAGAATATGTTAATGAAATTATAATAACAGCCGAAAAACTAAGAGCAGTTGGTTTCAATTACGACGAAGAATGGATTGGTTCAATGTTGTTAGCTGTATAACCGGAATAATATAATCCGATGATAATGGATATTAAAGGCAAGGGAAATAAAAATTACTAATGATGCTATAAAATTCAAATTGTTACAAGATGTCAAAAAGAAATCAACAGAGGTGGCAAAAAAAATTTTTTTTTAAAATTAAGGACCAAAATTATTCAATTGCTATCAATATGGCAGTTGTGGCCTCGCCAGGATGACGGCGAACCATGTCTCTACTAACGATGAACAAGATGGACGTATCACTGTCTTATAGGTAGGCATGCAAAGAGTCAAAGAGCCAGATACTTAGAAGATTACCGCAGCTGTGGTGACAAAAACAAGGAGAAGAAAATAGAACACCTTCACTCTCCTGCACTGGCGAGAAAACAACTGAACAAAATTAGACCTGCCACCTTTGACGGGTTGTACGATATCTCTGGCGTTGAACTGATGTGTATTTTAAACAAAGTATTAAAGAACTTATCGTTTGAAATATGTAAATACAAATATATCCTGTAGTTCCTATTGCGATTCTTAATATGGAAATGGTGTTTTTTTAAACAAATGCAAAACAGAAAAATACATGCAAAAACAAAAATACAATAAAAATTAAGGAAAAAGACCCACCTGGCATAAATATCGGAATTGTTGCGCTGCTGGCCAAACGGTGTACAGATTATTATCGTCAGGTTAGTTTTATCATCGATAAGTATGTGCTGTAAATCAGACATAACCAGCGAAGGTGTGGCGAAAGTTATACTTAAAAGCCAAATCATGGCAGCCGTTATAACCGTTAATGGTTTTGTCTGGATTTGTAAAAGAGAACAAAAGACAAGAGAAAAGAAAATCACACATAATAAAAGAAAAAATTATTACAACTTAACACATCAATTTTTTCTTTTTTATTTTTTACATTTGATTTAATTAAAATGTACCTGTAATTTCCTTAAAGGATTCACAACGGCACAATATCTTTCTCCCGACAAAGCGGTTAATGTGAAAACGGATACTCCTATGGAAACATCTTTGAAAAATTCCGTTACTTGGCACATACTCTTGCCAAATGTCCAACTATCTGTTGTGTAAACCAAAATGGCCAAAGGAACACAAACGATTATAACTAAGAGATCGGCTAGAGCTAAAGAGAGAATATAACTAGAAAAATAGGAAAATTAGATAATCATTTAAATAAATTAAATTAAATTTAAGGCGTAGACTTAAGATTTGAAATGCTAAATATCTAAGGTCAATTCACTTATATTTAAAAAAATATTTTCAGGCTCCTATAACTTTCTTAATTATCTCTAAAACTATATGAAACTAAGAGAATGAATGTAGTTTTAGAGTCTAAATATTGTGTAAAAAATTTAAAAAGTTTACTTTAACCATAAGAAAGTTTGGTATATATCCTTTTTTAGATAAAGTTTAAAACTTTCTTAAATTCTTAAAATTAACAAAGTATGATATACAAAATAAAATTTTGCTTAAATTTTGTGAAACATTTATAAAACAAATTGGCCAAAGGAACACAAACGATGTTAACTAAGAGATCTGCTAGAGTTTAAGAGTGAATTTTACTAGAAAAATGAGAAAAATTAGGTACTGATTAAAATAAATTTAATAAAATTAAAGGCGAAGCTTAATGTTTTAAAATACTAAAGATCTTAAGTCAATTCACTTATGTTTCTAAAATAAAAATATTTTTCAGACTGCTATAACTTTCTGAATAATCTTTAAAACTAAATGAAACTAAGAGAATGAATGTAGTTTTAAGTTCTTAATATTATGTCAAAAATTTAAAAAGTTTACTTCAACCGTTAGAAAGTTTGGTATATATCCTTTTTTTGGTAAAGCTTTAAAGTTTCGTAAATTCGTAAAATGTTATGAAACTTTTGTCTAGATTGCAACACAGCTTCTTACATATTTTTTAAATTATAGCTTTGTTTTCATTTCAAGAAAACGAAATACTTTAAAATTGAAATATTGAATGTTACTAAATGCTGTTTATCTTTGCCGAAAATTGTATGAAAATCGTTTTATTATTTGAAAAGCTTTTCATTTATATTATTTTTTCTTATAATACTTAAGCTTATCTATTATTATTTTAAATGGAAACCTTTTTGTTAAAATGAAAAGGAAATTGTTTTAAACTCGGATAAAGAATGGAACAAAATGTGGCCAATATTTTTTTTTTTTTTTTTTTTTGCTTATTATATTTTTCTTATTATCTTACAAAGAAGTAAAACTTTACGTATCCTTCTATTTAAGATTTTTTTCTGATAGACATATGAAGATTACGTTCTTAAGAACCTCATGAATTGAATGAAACTTAGAAAATAAATGTGGGTTTATGCACTAAACATTATAAAGAAATTTTAAAAATGTTCCTTCACCCGGTAGTAAGTATGCCATATAGCTTTTTTAAGCTTATAAAACGTGAAAAATATAACAAATTTCAAACATTTTAGTTAAGATTAAACGGAAACGGAAAGTCTCTTTGATGTAAAGTAAAATTTATTAAAAGTTATACATTGGAATTGTTTTGGCTTAGCCGCAGTAACTTCCTTAAAAATCCCTGAAACTTTATGAAACTTAGAGAACGAATGTAGTTCTATATCACTTACGGTATGTAATAATTTTAAAAATCTTGCCCAAGTTGTTTAAAAGTTTCCCACATATCCTTTTTTTTAATAAAATTAAAAATTTTTAAAAAGTCATTTTATTAAAAAAAAATGAGATGAAATTTCTGTAATAAATTTAAAAAATTACTTAAAAAATTTCCCTAATGCTGGAAACCTTAATTAAAATGATTTATTAAGTTTAACAGCCACATATGCATATCCTTTTTTGGAATACATCCATATTAAAGTAAATTTAAAAGAATTAAAAAACCAATCATAGAAATAATTTAAAATAAATTATTGAAAATCCTGTAAAAGTCTTACAAATTATCAAATTGAGCTTATAATAGGGTTGTTAATAGTTTCCTTTGAAACTATTAAAATTAACGTAGAATAGTTTTGTTTATGATTTCAGAAGTACATACTATTAATTTCAAACACTTGATTTGTTGAAGTTTTCTTTTAAGAGCTATAAAATCTTAGAAAATATTTGGTCTTTTAAGATTTAGTAAACAGAAGTTTTCATTTTGCTAATATGATCAATAAAGTAACAATAAAATTGGTTAAATAGTTGCATATGTTCAGGTTTCCCGTTTTTTGAAAAGTTTTTCATGAAAAATAAATTTATTAGCATTTAATTGAAATTAAATGTTTTGTTTAATATCAGCAATTGCTTTAAAATTGATTTGATTTTTAGGAAATTTTTTAAATAGAAAGCTTGTGTTTTAAGTACTTGCAAAAATGGTTTTGTTAAGTTGATTTTTGTCAGTACAAACCCCCAGAAATTCTTCTTAGTTATTTGATCTTAACAAAATTTTTAAAATGGAAGGCTTTTAATGTTGTAAGTCTTTCGTAAAAATAATAAAAAGCAGGGTATAATAATTGAAAATTTGTGCATATATCCTTTTTTCTCATATAAATAAATTAAGAATTTTCTAAGGCTGTGTAAAAAAGATTTAAAACAGAAATAAAGAATTCTATTTTTAAAAAAGTTTAGTTTTGTTTTGAGTTTTGTAAATCCTCCAGAAAATCTTTAAAATTTATAAGATCTTAAAAAAATTCAAAATGAAAGGCTTTTAGTGTTGTTAGTTTTAAGTAAAAATATTGAAAAGCTAGGTTTAATAATTGAAAAGATCTGCATATATCCTTTTTCTCATTTAAGTAAAATAAGAATTTTTTAAGGCTATTTAAAAAAAAAATAAAACAGATGAAATTTTCCATTTTTTTTTTTCAAAAGGTTAATTTATATTTTCCAAAAAAATTTTAAAAATTATTAGATCTTTACAAAATTTTCAAAATGGAAGGCTTTTAGTGTTGAAAGTCTTTAGTAAAAATATTGAAAAGCTGGATTCAATAATTGAAAAGTTGTGCATGTATCCTTTTTTTCTCATATAAATAAAATGAGAATTTTGGAAGGCTGTATAAAAAAATTTTAAAACAGATGAAAGTTTAAACTAGTGGTTACATATAGAACGTCAAATATTAAACAGGTGTGAACATAGCTTAAGCTGACATAACAAAAATAAATTTATTTCAAAGAATTAAAAATAATTGATGCAACTATAGACTATTTACTGTTTTCGTATTTTTGTTTTGCGGCGGACAAATTTGGTCATTTCTTTTTAAGTCATAATTAATTCGGGAAAATAAATATTTAAACTTTTTTAATAGAATATTTTTTGTTATAAATCTAGCGATTATTTGTTTTACATTTCTTAAAACACATTAAAAACACTTACCTTTAACTTTATTATCCTTAAAAAATTTAATTAAATTTATTTTTATTAATTGCTAAACAAAATCTGTTAGACCAAACACCTGAACTGCTCCCACTCCATTTTCCAACAATATAAAAATGTTTTGTGTTTGTCGCTATACACATTTACAATTAATAAAAAATGTTCCATTGATTTAGAAGTGTTTTTAATCTCATTATTATAAAAGCTTATAATAGCTTATAATAGGGTTGTTAATAGTTTCCTTTGAAACTATTAAAATTAACGTAGAATAGTTTTGTTTATGATTTCAGAAATTTTGGTTAATGTTTCCTTGAAAAACAAAATGTTCTCTTATTTCTTTTTTCTACACATGCTTCAAATTCCCAAAATTTGTTAAATACTGCTTTTGTTTTGTTTTTTTTTTATAAAATTTCAAAGGTCTGTATTTTCTTGAAGAGCTACTTAAAAATATCTAAAAAAATTCACTGAAGTACATACTATTGATTTCAAACACTTAGATTTGTTGAAGTTTTTTTTTAAGAGCTATAAAATCTTAGAAAATATTTGGTCTTTTAAGTATTTAGAAAACAGAAGTTTTCATTTTGCTAATATGATCAATAAAGTAACAATAAAATTGGTTATATAGTTGCATAAGTTTTTCATGAAAAATAGATTTATTAGCATTTAATTGAAATTAAATGCTTTGTTTAAGGATAATATCAGCAATTGCTTTAAAATTGATTTGATTTTTTAGGACATTTTTTAAATAGAAAGCTTTGTGTTTTAAGTACTTGCAAAAATGGTTTTGTTAAGTTGATTTTTGTCAGTACAAACCCCCAGAAATTCTTCTTAGTTATTAGATCTTAACAAAATTTTTAAAATGGAAGGCTTTTAATGTTGTAAGTCTTTCGTAAAAATAATGAAAAGCTGGGTATAATAATTGAAAATTTGTGCATATATCCTTTTTTCTCATATAAATAAATTAAGAATTTTCTAAGGCTGTGTAAAAAAGATTTAAAACAGAAATAAAGAATTCTATTTTTAAAAAAGTTTAGTTTTGTTTTGAGTTTTGTAAATCCTCCAGAAAATCTTTAAAATTTATAAGATCTTAAAAAAATTCAAAATGAAAGGCTTTTAGTGTTGTTAGTTTTAAGTAAAAATATTGAAAAGCTAGGTTTAATAATTGAAAAGATCTGCATATATCCTTTTTCTCATTTAAGTAAAATAAGAATTTTTTAAGGCTATTTAAAAAAAAAATAAAACAGATGAAATTTTCCATTTTTTTTTTTCAAAAGGTTAATTTATATTTTCCAAAAAAATTTTAAAAATTATTAGATCTTTACAAAATTTTCAAAATGGAAGGCTTTTAGTGTTGAAAGTCTTTAGTAAAAATATTGAAAAGCTGGATTCAATAATTGAAAAGTTGTGCATGTATCCTTTTTTTCTCATATAAATAAAATGAGAATTTTGGAAGGCTGTATAAAAAAATTTTAAAACAGATGAAAGTTTAAACTAGTGGTTACATATAGAACGTCAAATATTAAACAGGTGTGAACATAGCTTAAGCTGACATAACAAAAATAAATTTATTTCAAAGAATTAAAAATAATTGATGCAACTATAGACTATTTACTGTTTTCGTATTTTTGTTTTGCGGCGGACAAATTTGGTCATTTCTTTTTAAGTCATAATTAATTCGGGAAAATAAATATTTAAACTTTTTTAATAGAATATTTTTTGTTATAAATCTAGCGATTATTTGTTTTACATTTCTTAAAACACATTAAAAACACTTACCTTTAACTTTATTATCCTTAAAAAATTTAATTAAATTTATTTTTATTAATTGCTAAACAAAATCTGTTAGACCAAACACCTGAACTGCTCCCACTCCATTTTCCAACAATATAAAAATGTTTTGTGTTTGTCGATATACACATTTACAATTAATAAAAAATGTTCCATTGATTTAGAAGTGTTTTTAATCTCATTATTATAAAAGCTTATAATAGCTTATAATAGCGTTGTTAATAGTTTCCTTTGAAACTATTAAAATTAACTTAGAATAGTTTTGTTTATGATTTCAGAAATTTTGGTTAATGTTTCCTTGAAAAACAAAATGTTCTCTTATTTCTTTTTTCTACACATGCTTCAAATTCCCAAAATTTGTTAAATACTGCTTTTGTTTTGTTTTTTTTTATAAAATTTCAAAGGTCTGTATTTTCTTGAAGAGCTACTTAAAAATATCTAAAAAAAATTCACTGAAGTACATACTATTGATTTCAAACACTAAGATTTGTTGAAGTTTTCTTTTAAGAGCTATAAAATCATAGAAAATATTTGGTCTTTTAAGTATTTAGAAAACAGAAGTTTTCATTTTGCTAATATGATCAATAAAGTAACAATAAAATTGGTTATATAGATGCATATGTTCAGGTTTCCCGTTTTTTGAAAAGTTTTTCATGAAAAATAGATTTATTAGCATTTAATTGAAATTAAAAAAGTGCGAAGGGAGAAATAAAAAAATAAGATAACGTGCAAAGAGGAAAATTCCATTTTTTTATAGTTACTTTATTTTTTGATTTTTGTAAAAACCACCAAAAAATCTTTAAAAATTATTAGATCTTAATAAAATCTTCAAAAAGGAAGGCTATAACTGTTGTTATTACTTCGTTAAAATATTAAAAAGCTTAGTTCAATAACAAAAATTTTAAGAATATATCCTTTTTTCTAATATAAATATAATCACCCCTATCGTGAATAATTTTTCCCCTTGTAATTTTTCCCCTTTTCACATATTTGCGATCATGAACAGCTCCCATGAAAAAAATGTAATTCAAAGGAGAATAATAACGTGAAAAAATGTTCACGGGAATAAATTCCCCTTATCGTGAAAAGTTTTTTCCCTCGTAATTTGTTCACATTTCCCTTAGATTTTCTCACTTTATTTTTGCTAGGGAATAGAACGTGTATGTTAGTTGTTCCTCCTATAAATCGAATATTAAGAACTAGATCCGTTAATAAGGCACAACCCGATATATTGGTCAACAAAATGCAAAACAACAGGTTGATTGCCGCCGGATTTGTGAAAGACGTGGTGGCAGAATTTTGGAAAATATTTTACTACATAAAATTTAAAAAGTGCAAAAAACTAACGTTGTTATCAACCTTTCCCTCCAATACTAATTATTTAGATTTATTATTTAACCTTCCTTTAAAATATATACGTGTATATTTTTAAACAAAAATTTCAATGATTTTTAATTTTTTCTAATTTTCTTCTTTTTTACATTCACTGGAACTGATACCATGAAAAATTTTTCACATAAGGTTCACGATTGCTTTTTTCCCTTCGAGGGGAATGAAAATTTCATGGGAACAAAAATTCCACTTGTTATTCACGATAGGGGTGAATGTATTTCTACATATACAGCATAGAATCTGTTCTGAAACTAATTGAAACAAATTGAAACAAAGATGAAATTTTTATTTTTTTAACAGTTTGGCTATACATATTTTGGCTTTTGTAAAAACCCCCAAAATATCTTTAAACATTATTAGATCTTAATAAAATTTTCAAAAAGGAAGGCTTTAAGTGTAATAATTTTTACGTTAAAATATTGAAAAGCTAACTTCAATAACTAAAAAGTTTAGCATATATCCTTTTTTCAATCAAATTAGATATTTTTACGCGGTATTAAGAAGGGACTAAAAATAAAAAATTCAAAGTAATTTTATTTTCTTTTTTTTAATAGAAACTGGCAAAAGGTCTTTAAATATGTTTCTAAAATATTTTTTAAATGCTAATGAAAGGTACAATTTTATGGACACTATTTTTCCAAACTTCTTTCAATTTATTTATGCCTACAAAAATGTTGTTCATATGTTTATCCACTTTCCTTTTTTTGTATATTTTAAGCCTGTATAATTTTTTTTTAAAGCGAAAGAACAGTTAATTTATATTTCGTTTTTTTTTTTTGTATAAACCATCAGAATATTTTTAAAAATTATTAGATCTTAACCAAATTTTGAAAAAGGAAGGCTTTTAGTGTTGTAAGTATTTCGTAAAAATATGAAAAAGTTAAGTTCAATAACGAAAAACTTCAGCATATATCTTTTTTTTTCTTAAACAAATATAATATAAATATACATATAAATTTATATATATTTTTATAATAGAATATAATCTATTAAAAAAAATGTTTTTATTTTTTAAATATTATAGTTATGGATATTTTGACTTTTCTAAAAACCATCAGAAAATCACAATTCTTAAAAGCTTTTATACTTTAAAAGTCTTATTCCTTCAATATTTTCCAGGAATATTTTCTATGCACTATCAGAATTTTTGTTTGTATATTTCTGTTTCTCATTATTAGAAATAAAAATTCGTAGATTCCATCAGAAAATCTTTAAAAATTTTTAGATCTTAACAAAATTTTCAAAAAGAAAGGCTAAAAGTGTTGTTATTTTTTCTTCTTAATATTGAAAAGCTTAGATCAATAACTAAAAAGTTTTGCATATATCCTTTTTTCTCAAAAAAATAAAACTTATTTATTTTTACGCGCTATAAAGAAACTTTTCTAGAAGGACTAAAGATAAACCATTCAAAGTAATTGAAAACTGTCGAAAAATCTTTGAATATGTTATTAAATTTTTTTTTTAAATGCTAATGACAGGTTGTTAATTTCCTTCAATTTATTTATGCTAACAAAAAATTTTTACATACATCCTTTTTCCCCTGAACTATTTCCTATTTTTGTTGTTTTATTAGTTCTGCTTGGCTTAGTTATATAATAATTAGTTTTAGCTGTCAGAAATTAATTCGGGAAACTATTGAAATAAAAAGTGTGTATTCCAAATTACATTGCATATTTTCCAAGATTAAATCCTACATTTTCTTTTTATATACTAATCGTAAAAGGTTTTATGTTTTTGATTTTTTTTCTTTCGAAATAAAATTGAATTGAATTCTTATAAGCTTTATTCGTTGTAATAGAAGACGAGTGTTTATTAAGTGCAAATTCATAGGAAAATACTTACGTATTTGGAATGTTACGCATGGAACGATGCCTAAAGAAGATTATCACCAATGTGCCATTGCCTAAGACGCCAACAATGAATATGAGTAGGAATAGTATGGTTATGAATATAGTTTCGGGTCGTTGCAGGGGTGGCACATACGAAAATGATGAATCCGTATCAAAACCATCCAAAGTACTAACGCCAGCACCACCCACACCTCCACCATTGATGCCAGCTATAAGACTAGTGCCCGTTATATTTTCTAATAATCCAGAATTTCTCCAAGTCACCTCTGTGGTCGTTTCATTTTGCTGTTGTTGCAGCAACAGCTGTTGTCTTAATGTTTCTATTGATAATGATGACGATGATGGCAAAGTTGTTTTTAACATTGCTGTTTCATCAGCTTCCGTAATGGGCTGTGATAATGTGTTGCCAACTTCAATAAATGCAAAAGGATACATATTGACCAAGTGGCTCTTTTGGCCTACAAATGCCACAATTAATACGTTTGAAACATAAACAGGAAGGAATCCTGCTTATAAGCACATTTAGACGTTTTATATCCTGCTTGAGATTCTCAAGCAAGGGACAACTTGTAGGAAATTAAGCAAAAGTTAATGTTGGGTTGGTTTTCATAGAAAATGAGTGTATTTGATTTTCCATTAACAATTATTACATCCTCTTCTAATGTTTGTAATGCTGAAATTTTTTTAAACTTGTATATTTTTTTAACATTCTTCTTATTTTTTATGTGTATGAATTTTGTATTTATATTTGTATGCGTTTTTCTTTTTCTTCTTATTTGCTCAATAAAGTTTGCTGATTTATTTTCACATCCGGTTTTATTGGAAAACGTGTCCGAATGTTATTGGCAATGTTCTATATTTAGTTTAGACTTTAAATATTTATGTTGTTCGTTATTATTTTTAGCTAAAAGGAAAATTTTATTAAAGTTAGTAAAGTATTATTTGTATTTGAAGAAAAAACAGGAAATACTTAATTGAATTGCCTTAGAGTTACCTTAAAATTTAAAATATATAAATTCACTTAAAAAACCTATAAAAAGAACAGAAGTTAAAAAAATCCCTTATACTTTTTAGAAAAGATGTCCTTAAATGTTTTTTTTATAAAAAGAAAACATTTGTTACAAAATAACTTTTTTACTTAAGGACTCTTTCATACATCCTTTATTTTTATATTTTAAGAAAGTGCAAATAAAGTAAGAATAAACTTTATTATTTGTGCTTCAATTTTTTTGACTTATTACTAAAAAATATTTTCTTTCTAGAACTGTTGTAAATAAAATTTTTGGCAATAAACATTAAAATTTGTAAAAAAAAAATAATAAATTTTAATATTTCGTTATATCAATGAAAAAGTTCATAACGATAATGAAATAGGGATTTTAAGTAAATGTTAGTTAAAGATTCAAAAACAAACAAGGAGAAAGAAAAAACAAGAGCAACAAATTCTCACATTCTTTTTCCTTTAATTGTTAAACCAGTAAAATGAAAAGAATGCTGAAGAAGGTCCTCGCGGGCTGGAAAATGAATTAAATTCAATTAAATTAAAGGTTAGTTTATGAAAGTAGAACAATGTAACAGGAATATAAAAACAAAATAATATTCCCTACAACTTAAAATAGACCCTGAACAACTGGCTGAAAAAAAATAACCGTAAATAAATAACCATAACATTCATTAAACTAATGAAGATAAGACTTAAAAATAAATTAAAAATGGAAGGCTTTGAAAGTCTTATGTTTAGTGTTTAAGTATTAATAAACTCAAGTCAATAATAAAAAAGTTGATAATATATCCTTTTTTTTGCATAAAAATAAAATTTAGTTTTTTAAATATTTTTGGTAACATTAGGTTTTTAAATAAAAGAATTGCTAAAATATCCTTTTTTTGAGAAATGGTATAAAAACTACAAATGCTTACAGAAATAGTAGTAAAAAAAACATCTTTTTTTATATAAAAAAAAATCTCTGCCTCTAAATTCCTTTAAAACTGGTACAACTGAATAAATAATTTTCAGTAAATGGGATAATAAAGAAAAAATGATTTTAACTTTAGATGCCAAAATTAATTTCAAAGGACTTCATAAACAAACCATAGAAAACCGACCAAATTCTTTAATGTTATCAAACACATCTAATAAAATTAAAGCAAATAAATTCAATTCTCTGAAAAAAAAACAAAAAGAATGTGAAAAGTTGCTGTTTATATTGGTTTCCTTTTATAGCAAGAAAGAAAAACAAGAAAGTTTGTAATTTTTAAATCTTCGTCCAACTAATAGAAAACTTCAAAATTTTTGTTTATATTTTTAGAAAATTTGTTTATTGTATATGTCCTTTTAAAAACTCAATATGAAATCGCTCTGGATCTTGAAATATCAATACCCAACAACAAGTCAAACATAACAAAAAAGTTTCTAATGATTTTTATTAAATAGAAAAAAAAGTTGTTTGTATATCAATTTAACATAAATTTTCTAAAATTGTTATTTAACTTGAAATCAATTGCAGAATTATGCACAGTATATATATTGTTTTTTTTTGTTATTGTTTTTGGTTTTCTTTTATCATAAATTATTTATCATCCTTTTTGCTATATGCAAACTTTTATTTCTATACAAATTTAAATCTAACAATTTCCTTTTAACCTTTTAAATCTAACAACTGCATTTATTTACAATGTTTATGATAATTATTAAATTTTAGTAGTCCTTTGGGTCCTGTACAAAGTAAATTTATTTGTTTTAAACAAAAAATAAGATTAAATCTTTTCTAATACCACAAATATTTGGTTTGTATTGCTTAAACAAAGTTTACTCATTATTATTGAAAAAGAAAAACACTCTGAGGCAAAGGGAAAAGAAAGGAATTTACTAAAATTCGCTTTTTATAAAAAATCCACAAATTTTGCTGCTGTAATTTGCGCAAATTTTACTATTCTTTAAAAAAGTTTGCGCAAATTTTATTTTTTAAGAGAAAGTTTTAGCTTATATTACTATTTTTATCACAAAGTATGTTCAAATTTTTACAATTTTTTTTAAAGAAAATTTGCTACTATTTTAATATAAAGTTTGCGCAAGTTTTACTATTGCTAAGTAAATGTTTTGGTTATTTAGTATTCTAAAGGATAATTTTTTTCAAGTTTCACTATTTGATAGCAAATTTGGGCAAAATATACCATATCATTGCAAATGTTGTGCAAAATTTTACTATTTTTTGTTTATTAAAAATTTTTTAAACTTTTTTTATGACAAAGTTTGCGCAAATTTTAAAATTTTTTAAGAAAGTTTGCTCAAATTTTGTTATAGTATAGAAAATATTTCGCAAATGCTACTATTTTATGAGAAATTTGCGCAAATTTAAAAATTTTTTAGAAAATGTTGCGCATATGTATGTTACTATTTTATGAGAGTTTTTGCTCAAATTTTACTACTTTATGAGAAAGTTTGGGCTAATGTTACTATTTTTTAGAAAATGTTACCATTTCAAGAGAAGTTTTGAGCAAAATTTACTTCTTCATAAGAAATATTTGCGCAAATATTATTTTTCAAGGAAGTTTGCGTAAATTTTACTCATTTAAGATAAAGTTTGCGCAAATCTTACTCTTTTAAGAAATAGTTCGCGAAAATTTTACTATTTTATGGAAAATGTTGCGCAAATATTACTAATATATAAGAAATTTTGCACAAATTTTACTATTTCATGAGAAAATTTGCTCAAATTTTACTATTAAAAAGAACATTTTTGACCTTTTTGCGCATATTTTTTGCTTTGGAAATTTTTTCATAAATTTTACTTTTTTATGACAAATTTTATGCAAATGTTACTCTTTTATTAAAAACTTTAATTTTGTAAAAAATTTGCGCAGATTAAGCTTTATTTTTGAAAACTTTGTGCAAGTTTTCTGTTTTAATAGTTTGCAAATTTTAAATAAATTTTTTATAGTCAATTTTGTAAAAATTTCACTATTTTATAGGAAGTTTTCAAGCAAAATTTCCACCTAGCATACATTTTTGGACCATTTTGCTATTTAATTTAAACGTTCATTACACATACTTTTTACTATTTTATATGAATATTGTGTGCCAATTAAGCATTTAAAAATGTCATTTATTCCAAGTTTTTGCTATTTTATAGCAAATTTTGTACAAAAAGGTTTTGTAAAAAAAATTTTCTCAAGTTTTACTTTATTAGACAATTTGTGCTAAAATTAATAAATGTTTTTTTTTTGCAAATTTCGCAAAGTGTCCCGGTAGGCTAGCTGGTAGTGAGCTAGTCTATCAGTGCCGGGGTGTTGGGTTCGAAATTTTTTTTTTTTTTTTTGTGAAAAACTTTACGCAAATTTACTATTTTATCGAAAATTTTGCGCTTAATTCACTATTGTATAGAAAATTTTGTGCAAATTTAAAGACGAAATAGATATTTTTGAACAAATTTTTCAACTTTATAGACAAGTTTTAGAATTTTTTTTGAGCAAATTTTTTTTCTTAATAAGAAACATTTCGGCATGTTGTATTATTTTTATTGAAAATCTTGCCCAAATTATACTATTTTATCGAAAATTTTTAACAAATTTATTATCTTATAAATAATGTTGAGCAAATTTGACTATATTATTTGCGCATATTTTACTTTTTAATAGAAACATTTTTGCAAATTTGTTTTAAAATAAACTTGAGCAAATTGTAGTATTTTTATTGAAAATGTTTCCAAATTTTACCAGTTTATAAAATTTTTGAGCAATTTTAGTACCTCATAGAAAATTTTTAGCAAATTTTTCAATATTATTCAAATTTTACTTCCTTATAAGAAAAATTTTTAGAAATTGAAGTATTATTATTAATAATGTTGACAAATTTAGCTATTTTATAGACATTTTTTAGCAAATTTGTACCTTAAGAAAATTTTGAGCAAATTTAACAAGATTATTTGCGCAAATTTTACTTTTTTATAAGAAAAATTTCTGCAAATTGTAGTTTTTTTATGAAAAATGTTGCCAAAATTTTACGATTAATAGATATTTTTGATTAATTGTTGTACCTTTTAAAAAATTATGAGCAAATTTTACTATTTTATTTGCGCAAATTTTCCCTTTTTTATTGAAATAAAGCGAATTTTTGTACTTTTATTGAACATTTTACCCAAATTTTACTATAATAAAAAAAAATTTACTACATAAAAGAAAATTGTAATAAAATTTTACTTTTTTATTTATTTTATTTGCGCAAATTTTGCTAATTTATAAAATTTTTTGTTATTTTATTGAAAAAAAATCTTAATATTTATAAGAAAATATCTTCTTCATCTGAAAAAAAGAGTCTCCCAAATATTTTGAATTCAAATCTTTGAGTTTATTATAATTCGATTTAAATTTATATTCTTAAGAGTCTCGGGTGTGAGTTGACTGAATATTTTAAATATGTGCTTTTGTAAACATTTTCAACTTTTTTTTTTTACTTTTGCAATCTATTAATATATATATTTATAATATATTTTTTTCTTTTTGGTCAAGTACATTGTTAACAAATCCATTAAGTTATTGGAAAAAAAGTCTATAAAAAATAAAATCTCACAAAATCTTCAAGATGGGTAAAAAACACAAAAACTGATAATACTCTTTTCTTAACACGGTTTTTTGTTGTTCTTTAGAATTGATTGTTTATTTACAAATAAACTTGATAATTTTATTGTTGTGTTAAAGACACTTAAACAAATTCAAATTAAGTATTCAAACAAACAGTATTCGAAATGAAAGATTTGAAAAAAAACAAAACGAAACATTTTAAAAGTAAAAAAAATCAAGTAGGAGCTATATTCGGCTATGCCGAATATTTAATTCACTCCACCAACACTCAATCAATTCAGGAGTGTGCTCTAATGGTATCAATAAAATATGAGCCAATCTTTTTAAATAAAATATGATAATTTGTTTTTAAAAATATCATTAGGCGTATTAAAGTGACTGGGCTTTAAATGGGGCCTATTGCAAATTATGAACTAATCTTTACAAAATTTATTAGTATGATTTCCGGTCATATAAAACGAAGCTGTGCAAAATGAAAGGAGAATGGCTGCATTCTGTCACGAATTAATGCTTGTTTTTGTAGCAAAAATAATAATTTTTCAAGGAGGTTGTTCCACATTTGGATTTGGATACCCACAAAAATTTGCGACTCCGACTCTAAAATTTTTCGGCATAAACCATTTAAAAAAATTTTATAATATTTTCCAAAATAAAAAAATTTTCTTTAAAATTGTTGAAGTCAGAAAATAAGGACCAGTCTAATCTACATATCGAGTCGTTTTTGCAAAAAAAAAGCCAAAGCGACATAGTTTTCTATTTTGGTTTTTTTTAATAAAAGTGTTGGCAACACTTGCATCATCTTCTAAAATGTCATGGTCATAAAAGGTATCGTTTCGATTTTATAGCAAAAACAATTTAATTGTAAGCAACAACCTTCATAGAAAATTCTTATGAAACAAATAAAAAAACCTTCTCCTGTAAAATTTTGTTTTTGTCGCTTAAGCTTTTTTTGCAGTAATGACTCGATATGTAAGCTTTGGCCCTTGCCGTTCTCCAGGTATAAAGTAATCTATATTGTCTTTATATGGGAGGTGCTCCGGAAGTTGCTCCGCCCACTTAAGGTTTCAAAAAATATACAGCCTATAGCACCTTCCAGACCATCTGTAATTGATATATCGTTGGTCTCATGTAGAAAGGCCCTAACTCACATAATTGCAACTTTACAGGAGAAGGCAAAAACATAATAGAAACGATATGTATCATAATGTAAAATAGCTTCTTCAATTGCTTGTAAAACTGATATTTTGTTGCTACTGCATTAAATTCTTGTGACGAGGTGTATTTGTGGGAAATGTCTTGGAATCACTAAAAAACTCAATTTCGAAAAAAATCGTGTTAGGGCTGTTCTACATAAGACCGACGATATATAAAATCGTTTGTGCCATCTAAGTCTTCCTAAAACTCAAGAACCGCATAACCGATTGACACCGAACTTGATCAATAAATCAGTTTAGTCTGTCTGTTTCGTTTAATTACGACAACAGCGCCGTCGTGATATTTAAATTTTTCTTAATTTATGGTATGGTAATAAGTTTCCTGATGGAATTTTAATTCGGTAGATAGCGCTGGGTTCAAGTTATTAACAAAATTCTCCAGTATTTAATTGCTATTTGGAAAATCTGGAGCAGAACCGGGTCCAAACAGCAAGTATACCGTAGAAGCTTTATTAAGTTAGGTTTAGAGGTTACAAACAAACATGCATTTTTGTATTAGTTTAGATAAGATTTTTAAGAAGTTTTATTAAGTTAGGTTTAGAGGTTACGGAGTTCGCCTCCTACAAACAAACATACATATTTGCATTAGTTTAGATAAGATTTTTTAGCACTTCAAAAAAAAAAAACAGTTCCAAATAATTTTCTCTTTTTGTTATAAAAGCTTTTTTGCTAAAAAAAATTACCTATTAATAACGTTTTGACAAACTTTTCTTTTCTGCCAAAGTCTTTTTTATCTTTTAATAAAGTTTAAGTTAAACTTCTTATTACTACGTTAAAGAGCTTTTCAATTGGTGAATGTATTTTTTGTTTTGCAAAAGCTTTTAACAGTTAATAAAGTTTTAGTAAAAGCTTTTAGCAATGAATTAACAAGCTTTTTAATATTTTGGTTAGGCGCTTAAAGCTTTAACTTTATTTGTCAGTTAAAAGCTTATACGTATTCTTTCTCTCTAATTGCAAAATAATTCAGTTTTTGGTCAAAGCCTTTGAGTTCAAATAAAAACTTTTATCATTGTTTGTGTATAATCCAAATTTTAATATTTTCAATCGGGCTAAAGCTCATCAAATTTAATTTTTATTAAATTATTTTTATGAAGAAAGGAATTCTACAACATGGAATGTATTGACATTTTTTTAAAAATTTTTCTTTCTTAACTGACCTGGGAATCGAACCCAGGCTTTCACGGACAGGTTGCCCTGACATGTTTAGATAGTAACCACACTATCTGTTTAGAGGGTTTTGCCGTTTAACTGATAAAAGCTGAAGTTTTTTTTTTTTTCAAAATAAAAATGGATTTCTTCCACTTTTATTTTTTTGTTTTTATATATATTTTCATTCATTTTTTTTTAGCATTTTCCCTTTTGTATTTATTTTCAAGGATATCCGTGGTCCTTTTCTTTTAAACAACACAAAGAAAACTTAAAACTTATTAATGACCTACAACAAATCTTTTTGCGATAAAATCGGCCATATCTTACAGGACCTTTCCAATTGCATATTGTGTTTACAAACAACCATGTCCATTTAAAGGAAATGAGGATTATTTATATTGTCTGCTTTTACGAAGAAGATTAAGATGTATGTATTAGTTATTTTTAGACTGGGATGAATATGGCAAAATAAACAAAATACATATTTTTTTTAAGAAGTTACTGTGTCGTATTATTTAAATAATAAAGATAGTAATTTAGTGTCAAATTGCTGCTGTAATCACTTTATCCTTTTCCATAAATTTAACGCACAACAAGTTGTAAAGGAGAATCTGTTTTCTGCTTATAATGATTTAAACGTTTCTTATGTTTTATAGACTTTTGATTTAATGGCGCCAGATGAATGTTCCTTTTTTTACGGTGTCATTAAATTAATTTTTTTAGATAATAGCAAAACTTTACATTTAAAATAGACAGCGGACACTGATGTAAATTACAACAAAGAAAAACAAATGGAAATAAATACAGAACTTCTAAACTTCTTAGATAAATTACGTGAAGAAACTGTTACTTTTTTTAGGTTTTAGAAGAAGTTGGAAAAGTTTCGCATTAAATGTTTCACTATGTGTATGGGGACCAATGTTGCCGTTGAAAATTTTAAAAAAAGTGAACAAAAAGGGAATTTTATAAAAAAAGGGGTACTAAAAAGTAAATTTTAAAGAAAAAAAAAAAAATGGTTAAGCTTTTTTAAAACACAGAAAAAAGTTGTTTATTTTCAGTTTTAGCAAAGGGTGTTTCAACCCAAATGCACGATGTTAATTGTAAATAAAACGAAAAGTTTTCAGAGAAATATCTTAATAATTTTTATTACGATAAAAGGATTTATGACAAAATGTCGACTTTATGCTCGCCACGGCTTCGGTGGCATGCCTCTATTTGATGGTCCATATTTTCTATGACTCTAAGACATAATTGAGGTTCAATGTCGTTATTGTGCCGAATTATCCCATCCTTTAGCTCTTAAATTGTTATTGGCTTATTGATGAACACTTTTTCTTATAAATATTCACAAAGAAAGAAGTCCAACGGTGTCAAATTACTTGATCGTGGCGGCCAATTAACATCGCCACGACTTGAGACGAAATGGCCATTGAATTTCTCGCGCAAAAGAGCCATTGTTTTGTTGGCTGTGTGGCAAGTGTCACCATCCTGTTGGAACTACAAATCGTCCAGGTCCATATCGTTAGCTAAAATGCAAAAAGGCGTAACTAACAAAAAATTCAAAATCGAGTTTTTGATTGATTATTTTGAATGCTATTAAACTACATGTCTTGGCAAAATTTTACACTTCTGGGAATAAAAATTACGCTTTTATTAACAAAATACAAAGGGACGTAACTACGAGTGTGTATGATTGAAAAATACAAAACGACGTAATGACACATTTTTTTCTAACAAAATGTAATGAAGTGGTTTGAATTGATAATAGTTTGAAGAATTCCATGAACGACTTATCTATGCATGTTTTTCTGACATGTTTCTAGTTTTCATTTTGCAAAGATTTTTGCTTCTGCTTTAAAATTATATTTTTGTTAGTTACGCCTTTTTGCATTTTAGCTAACGATATTCTCAATTTCTTGCCACAAGAAGTCCTTTATTCTCTGGCGATATCGAACACCATTAACGGTAACTGCTTAACCGAACTCATTTTCGAAGAAATACGGCCCGATGACGCTGCCAGACTATTATAAACTGCGCCAAACACTCGTGTGTTCTCATTTGCTCAAAAGCGGCAATTCTGCTTGTTATCGAATCTACTGAGGTGAAAGTAAGCCACGATTTTCGTTAAAGGTTCCAACAATCTTAACGCGCTGCACAATTGTGTACCTCTTCATGGTTGAATTTGCCAAACACTGAAATAAAGAAAAGTCAAATTAAATTGAGCAAAAAACTTTAAGTTAAGATGCGAATCACAATTAACATCGTGCATTATGGTTGGACGACCCTTTATTATGCCGGGTTCAAAAATCTCTAAACACGTTCAATCTTGTGTAATTTTTTTGATAAAATTTCGTGAGATAAATTCGAAGAGGAAATGAATTGATTTCAAATGCTACAAAAGGGAACATTAAAAAGGGTCTATATATGCCCAAGGCAAGGGCCTCTATTGGTTTACATTTCAGCATAAATTTTTTAATTATCAGAAATTGTTCAGAGAATATCCTGATTCCGTTGTCGTTTTACCATAAATAGCGGTTTTTCGTATTTTATTGCTGAATCTGGAGTGTTGCCACTTTTCAATATTGTCACCTCCAACAAAACTTTTTTTTAACGAAAAATTAACAACATATTATGGTTGTTTTAACCATATTATTGTTCATTTTAGGTTTTAATTTAGTTAAAGATTGCTGTTTGACTACGGACTTGTAGATGTCTCAGTGGCGCAAAATTCTGATGATGAAAATGTGGTTATCCTCTAAACATATAAATTCGATCTGAGTTCAATCCCGTTTTCAGTGAAGAATAAAATTATCAAAAAAAAAAAAAACAAATTTTAATTCATTTCATGTTGTAAATTCCTTCCTTAACTAAAAATAATTTAATTACAATTAAATTTTATGAACTTAATTAAAAAGGTTTTGTTTAAATGTGCTAAATTCCCATTTCATACTATTGATAAAATGAAATTTATTGTTGATGGGATAAGCTGTTCCTATGCGCATTTCACTGGTTGCCTAGGCCAGATCGTTAAGAAACTTCATCCAAAGATTTTAGAAAAACTAAAGATATACAAATAAAACTGTTAAGCGAATAAACATTATAAACCCCAGTTTTACTTACAACAATATCAAAGCTTAAACAAAAACAACAACAATAAACAGTGAGTTCACTTCCTTTACAGTCCCGACTACAATTGGTGGATATTTTGTCAACTCTAAATGTAGTTGTAAGTGGGTAAAGAAAAAACAAAAATAAAAACTTAAGCCTAATTTTAATATCAAAAACATTAATTATTCCTATAATTTTGTTAAACCGAAGTTCTCAAGGGCAAACTAAACCACACAAACTACTTGGCAAACATGGCAATGTTTTAAATTTGTATAAATATTTTATATTGTTTACTCCAATAAACTGCTGTTTAAAATTAAAAATCTTTAATATTGGGCAAACATGTTGGATATTTGTCAAAAATGTTGTGGTGTCTAGTGCTAAATGTAATTATTTCAGCGGCGAAAACTTTGCAGAGTTTAGACCTTGACGAAGAAGCATTAAAATCATTTTCGCGCCACACTATGCCACAAAACAGATCGTCGCTTAAAACAACTTTTTACTCCAAATTCATTTCCTATATTTTATATTTCTCCTCCACACACAAAACGGAAATAAAATGCATGTTTGTCAAGCCATTTTTGTGGTTTAGTTTGACTTTAAGTCATAACTACGTATTTTGTTGGTTCCTTAGTTTTCTGAATTGTTTTGTTTTTATTCAAAATAACTCGTTATATGAAAAACTAATTTGATTTTTGTGTTTTTTATTGATTCGAATAAAACCGGTTAACCGGTTATTTTTTAAAAAGCTTAACCGAAAAACGGGTTTTTTCGAATAGCAACTGTTCGAAAACCGGTTTTGGAAAAGTCGAATAATCGATCTCTACAGTGTACAGGTAGTTATAACTAGATATAAGTACAGACGCTCATAGAGAAAATGCATCTTCATATTGATAATGCCCTCATATCAGAATTGCTACAGCATTATTATTACCAGGGAAACATTAAATATGCAATTGCATGTTTTCCCTTATACGACCAATGAGGGTAGTAACAGTATGTTTATCCATTTTAGAGCTTTTTCTTATGAATTTTGGTATCGGTTTGTCAGTGCATATTTTTGCATATTTTACCCTTTGCAGCATGTTTTTGCATAATTTAGTAAAAAAAAGAGTTTTTGAAGCATTTCATACGTGCATATTTTACCTTTTTGAAGCATATTTTGAAAAAATGCTCAATTTGTTTATTGTTGTTAATTCTGGTTAACAGATTGCTTTTCTGTTTAAAATATCTTTCTGTTAACCCTACGTGTGGCTTGAATTTCACCAAGTATACGTATATGTGTATGTTTGCAATACAGGTTGTCTTGAAACATAAATGTTGTGTGAAATTTTATACATAAACAACAATTATAGAATAAGCAATTATATATAAACATAGAAATATCGACCCATCTTCTAGTATACCGCTCGACTCAGAATCACTTTTTTAAGTAATTTAACAATGTCCATCCGTCCGTCTGGTTGAATGGCTGTTCATGTTAATTTTGTGCACAAAGTAAAAGTTGCGCTTTTGCATATAATTTCATAAATTTGTTAAATGCGTTTTAATTGTACTAAGGCAGAAAGAAGCCTTTGGTGAGTATCTGTCTATAATTATAGTCGCATACAAACTTCCTTCTTTCTTTGTGCCATAAACCATCCAATTATTTTCGCATGTATTTAGATTGAATTTGCCCTAAAATATTTTACTGCCAATAAATTTTTTTTTTTTTTTTTTTGATTCGGTTGACATTTGCCTATCCGTAAATAGCTTAAACTTCCTTTTAAACGTTAATATTAATTTAAAATTTAGCGACCGTCCCTAAAACACTTTAAGAGAAAAAAATCTCACATAGATGGTGCATCTTGATAATTAGCCTTAATACGAAAGTATTTGTCGTGGTCGATTCAGAAGTCGTAGCCGTTTGAAATGTTTGTCGTTTCATAAAACACATAGAAAGTTTGTCGTATCTTTGTCGTTAAAGTCAAAAGTAATTACAATTTCAAAAACGACTAGTTTTCGACTATTCTTAAGAAGGCCGAATATTGGGCACAAATAACTCTTATGTGAAATCTAAACTCATAAGATAACTTTGTTTTGGTGAGCCCATGACTGCCTATCGAATCCAAATAGGGTGCAATATCGAAAATTCGTCTTTAAATATTGAGGTGCATGGTTTTTACCGATTACAGTTTTAGGCTTGTTTTTTCAAATGCAAATATTGAATAAAATTGTTAAATATTTTGTTTTCAAAAAGGCAGTTTTTGATTTTTTAGAGAATATTTTCAACAATTTTTATGGCGTATTTTCAAGTTTTTACTGCATATTTAATGCGCATAAAACACCTTTTTTGCAGCATATTTCTGGTTTCCCTGGTTATTACAAATGGCATCAATGAGGCAAAAGGTGACATCAATGCAATGACGAACGTCATCATAAAATTTTGTCATATTTAATGCGTCATCTTTGCTATGACCTCAGTGACATCAATTCGATGCCATATTATTTTAATGTTTAAAAAGTAAAATAAAAAGGAAAAATTCCCATATTATATTTGTTTAAATTATTAAGTTAAAACCATCAAATTTTCAAAGAAAAATGATTACGAAAACCATATCTGTAAACAAAGGGCGGAATACAACATTTTGAGTGACAGTTTGTCATTAAATTGAGCCTAATGAGTCCTTTCCCCGATGTTACTGAGTCATCGCACTGATAATTTTTTTTTTATTAAACTGACTCCGATTCGTCATTTTTCTGTGATTCTGATGTGTCATCCCATTGATGACACAATTTACCTGATAATGATTTTGTCAAGTGATTTTAAGGCTGACATCATAATGATGAAAAGTGTAAATAGGTAAAAAGCAAAGTAACTTGTCTGTCATAGTACTGATGTAAAAATACATCAGCGTTATGACGCCTTTTTATCAGTGCATAATCAATTTTGCAAACAAAAACATTTAGTTTAAATAAACTAAGTACTTCAGGAGACAGTCAGTCCTGGGGTTCATTTATTACTGAATCCAGAAGAGGGTCGAATTTTGTTTTTGTTTTAAATTTAATTTTCTATGCAAACGTTAACGTTCGAAATCGTTGAACTGGCTGTTAAAGTTATTTAAAAGTTCCATAACATTTTTTTTTTTTAATTTTCCCTACTGTGTAGCATTTTAACACACACTTACACAAACATTTATGTTTTATGTTATTGCCAAATATGTAAATTAAAGCTGTAAATTTACATTTTTTATTTACAACTTCAATAAAAAATTCTAATAAGTTGTTGGCCATTCTTGGCATAATTTCCGAATTCAAATACTCGTTATAATATTTGTTATGTATATAAAAATTCCCTTAATTATATTCAGTTTTTATTGCCCAATCCCATCGGCGTTGATGGGAGTTTGAAATACGTATCAGTGTTATACAAAAAAAAAAACTGTTTGAAGAATTTATAAGGCTGACAAATTCATTAAAATTCCATAATTTTAATATAAAAATTGTACTTCAAATTAAAGTGTAAAATTTTTTAAAAAGTTTTCCTTTTAATACTACATTTGATATTTTTGTCACATTATTGTCACGTTTCCCTAATTCTATTAGAATTGCCGTCAAACTTTATTAATTAAAAAATAAGCAAATCTATGAGAAGTAAATAAACCAAAAAAATTTTTTTATTTAAACAAAAAGTTTTATTAAGATTTTAATAAGAAATTTTCTAGGGGATTAAATTATGAAGAATTGCTGTTGGCAAGTAAAAAACTTAAAGATACATACGAGAAATTTTAAGAACTAGTAAGAAAGTATATTCGGTAAAGCCTGACCATATCATATACAAACCACAGTATTTAAAGCCAATTTTTCGAGAGTGGATTTTATTTGGCACCATATAGCAAGCCGGACGGACGGACATCCTCAATTCGACTCAGAAAGTGATTCTGAGTCAATCGGTGTACAAAAAATTGGGTCTAGGACTAACTACCCCTATTATATAAGTCGTTGTCGATGTCGACGCCAATTTTAAGTTGTTGTTACATCAATTCGATGACTACATTACTTTGACGTTAATTTGGTTTTTTTCGATGTCGACTATTTATCGAAAATCTGATAAATAATATCCCATATCTAACTATTTTTTTCTTATGACGTTTAGCCTGGATGTTTGAGATCTCAGTTAAACGAGGTTTAGTTAATCTGAAAACAGATTTGTGCCGCCATTACCAAGTTTGCTTACAAAAAATTTTAACGGAACAGCTTAGTATTGATTAAAATGTTGGTCTTTAATAAAATAATAAAAAAAAATCACATTTCGCCGGAAAAATCCGTGTTTCAGACTACGTTAAACTAAGCTTAAACTTAATCCACATTTTAAAAACCTGGTCTAAGTGTTTGGGGGATACATTTTTGTAAAAGTCGCCTAAATGAGTCTTCTCAGATTACTTTTGATGATTAAAAACTGATTTATTACTTGAGCGATGGAAATTCATATGTTCAAACAATGATTTCTAAATATTTTGAATTTGAAACTGATTTATCACCAGAGCGATTGAAAGAGGATTCAAATTTTATTCATTCAAAATGCCTAAAAAATGAATCAGAAAATTGTATCAAAAATGATTCTTTAAAATGATTCGTCGGTAGGCTATCATTTTCTCAAAACAAGAGTATCATTTATGATCGAAAAATTAGCTCATATGCGGCAATTTTGCTCTTCAAGCTGATTCCTAAAAGATTCGATTATGAAACAAAATGCTAGCTGGGAGCTTTTACTTTTTCAACCTCTCAAGCCTTTTCTTAATAAAAGTAACGATATGTACATATGTATGTCCGTTATGACTCTAAATTCATTGGGCCGACGTGCCCTAAACTATACATTTTTCAAAGCTAGGACCACGAGGGGAGTTAGGGGGCAATGTATGCCTCTCTGAAACTATAACAGATTTTAATGAAATTTAAAACATAAATAGATCCCAATTTATATGTTCACAGTTGCTATACACTTCTTGAAATATAGGACCCAGAGGGCTGGTACGGGGAACTTTCTGCCTCTTCGAAACAATAACCGATTTTAATAAATTTTTAAACATAGATCATTTATATGGACACATTATGCATTTTTAAATAACTATGAATACGAAGAGAGGTAGGGGGCAGTCTAGCCGATTTAAATGAAATTTTAAACATACTACATAAATCGCTATTCAAATTGACAAATAAGCTATGCGATTTTTAAAAAATGGGACCATGAGGGGAGGTAGGGGGCAGTTTCTGCCTCTCCGAAATAAACCGAGTTTAATGAAATTGAAAACAGACAAAATGAAATTTTAAACATACTACATAAATCGCTATTCAAATTGACAAATAAGCTATGCGATTTTTAAAAAATGGGGTCATGAGGGGAGGTAGGGGGCAGTTTCTGCCTCTCCGAAATAATCTAACCGAGTTTAATGAAATTGAAAACAGCCAAATCCCTATTTATATGGACACATTAGCTATGCCTTTTTTTAAAAAATAGGACCACGAGGGGAGGTAGGGGGCAGTTTCTTCCTCTTCATGAAGTTTCAAACATAGATAGATGACTATTTATTAAGATACATTGCCTATGCATTTTTTAAAACATAGGACCTCGATACGAGGTAGGGGTAATTTTTGTCTCTCCGAAACTTGCTTACAAATTTGAATCAAATTTTAAACATAGATTAATCCCTATTTATATGGATAAATGAGCTATGCATTTTTTTAAATATAGGACAACGAAGGAAGGTAGTGCGCAATATCTTCCTCTTCGAAACAATCTAACCGATAATAATGAAATTCTAAACACAGATAAATCCCTATTCAAATTGACAAATTAGCTATGCTATTTTTTTAAAAAAAAAAAAGGACCACGAGGGGAGATAGTGGGCAATTCCGGCCTCTGCGAAACAGTCTAACCAATTCTAATGAAATTTAAAACATAGACAGATCCCTGTTTATATAGACACATTAGCTATAATTAAAAAAAAATGGGACTACGATTAAAAGGGACGTAGTAGCACACGCCAGGTATCATCTTGTATTAAAATAAAATTAATTAAATAAAAAAGTGTGTTTGTGGATAACTAAAAAAAACTTAAAGTAAACTATTCATTTTGATGGATTTAGTTATTCAAGTGTTATTCCCTATATAAAATACTTTTGCTTTTTTTCAAGTAATTATAATTTTAAGAATTTAAAGGCGCCAAAAGAAAACAAACTATAATAATTGTAAGCAGAATTTTTTTTTTTGCCGGGCTGCTTAATTTCTTTATATTCTATTTTTAAGTTTTAATTCTTATCGATTTCGTAAAAAAGTTCATCAAGCAGCCAAAAGCTGGCCACTAAATTATCGTCATATTATTTTATTTTTAAAAAAGTTATTACGAATGTTACTTTAAATACTAAATTTACATCATCATCATGTTAAAGACCAATTAATAACGTTCCATTTTGAGAATTGTATAAATAACTGAAACAGTGGTTTTCTGCTTTTTTTTTCGCTGGAGCAGGGGACGCAAAATTTTATCAGTTTTTAGTGCTGACAAGACATTTTCGTTTTTAACAAAAAAAAAAAAAATCCAATCAACTTTACAAACTAAAGTAAAGCCATTAATTCTAATTATTTTGTAGCAATTCCGTAGGCTGTTCTTCATTATCTTTTAAAAAGTATGTTAAGAAAGCAATAAAAATAAATTTTAAAGAGCTAAAAGCACGCACATTAAAATTACTATTTATGTACATAAATATTACCCAGTTGGCTATGTCGACAATGTTAATTCCTGCACGACACTTAAGGGACAACTAATGCAAATCGTCAACGACATTTTCAAACAAGTGTCGCGCAAATCGTGCACGACACAAAGAGAGAAAATGTCGCTCAGGCTGTCGTGGATGACCACATGCACGACATTGTCGTCCATATAGTCGTTGATGACCAAATGAACGACATTGTCGTTCAGATTGTCTTTGATGACTATATAGACGACAATGGATTCTACTTTATCGTCAACGACTGCGTATAAGACAATGTCGATGAAGTTACAGGAGTAACAGCTTACACGACAATGTCGCCTATAAACCTAAACGAAAAAATAAAAAATATACAATAGGACACACACACATATTTTTAAAATCAGACCTTAGTCTTTGAGTTCTCAGACTTTACTGACTGATTTGCTTCACTTTGCTTTGGTTGTTTTTTTATTATTATCGTTATTTTACAGTTATTTTTATTTTTTATTGGGAACAAATTATGTTTGTTGGTTTAGAAGACAGCTTAGAAGACAATGCCGCTCATATTGTCGGTCTTAGAAGTTGATAAAGGACACCTTACAAGACACTGTCGGTCATGTTGTCGTGCATACACTTTAATACAGGACAGCTTGCAAGACACTGTCGCTCATAGTGTCGTGTATGGTTGTTGATAGAGGATACCTTACAAGAAAATGTCTCTCATGTTGTCGTGGATAAGCTTTGACAAAAGACAACTTGAAAGACAATGTCTGTCATGTCATCGTTTATTAACTTCTTTAAAAGACAGTGCACTCGACAATGTCGAGTATTTTGTCGTCCACGACATTTTCCTCAAAATTGTCTTGCAGAAATCCTAAGTGATAGAGGACATGTCGTGCATAAATCGTTGACGACAATGTCGTCGACGGCAGTTTGGCCAACAGGGTAATTACCAACAAAATAAAATATGTGTAAATATTTCTTTTGTAATCGTTATTTTTCATGTGATTTAGTCATTTTTTTTTTCTTAAAGGGTAAAGTTTTTTTGGACGGCTTCAAACAATAACATAAATATAATATATTAACTAATTTTTCCTTTGAGCTGCCTTTTGTTCTCCCTCTACAAATGTGGAAAGGATATTAAACGTTTGTACTGGTGTGGGTAACACATACAAATATTGGCTGTTGACCCAACTTCTAATATACCTCTATCTATTTTTTTTTCTATCCGTCTCGTTGACTGGCTGGTTGTAACCTTGTGTGCAAATAAGAATAGGTTTAAGAGATACTTCGAGGACACTGGGTTTACAAGTTTTGAAAATGGTGAGAATAGATCCATAATTTAACATGACCGTCTTACAAACTACTTTCCGGAATAGAGTTATTGTGCCCATAAACTTTCTCATAAAGTTGGTATTTAGATTAAATTTGGTTCCAAAATAGCTTTTGGCAATAGTATTCATCCCTCCAAATTGTTTTTTAAAATCGCTCTTGATTTGACTATACACTCATAGAAGAAATGCATCTTCATATTGATGATGCCCTCACCTCAGAATTGCGACGTCAATGTTATTACAAATGCCATTAATAAGACAAAAAGTGACATTAATCCCATGACGAACGTTATCATAAAATGTTGTCATACTTTATATGACTACGGTGACATCAATTCGATGCCATATTTTGTGTCGTATTAAGATTATTTTCATGTTTAAAAAGTAAAATAAGATGGAAAAATTCCCATATTCTATTTGTTTAAATTAAGAATTTAAATACTTCAAATTTTCAAAGTAGAATGATGTCGAAAGCCATATCGGGCGTGCTGCTGGTGTCTTGAGAGTTCTTTTGTGAACAAATTCCAAGGACCTAATGAGTCCTTTCTGAGTCATCGCACTGATGAAATTTTTTTATTAATCGGAGTCAGGATTCGTCATTTTTTGATGCCGATGTGTCATCCCATTGATGACATAATTTTACCTGATGACAATTTGGCCAAGTGATGTTAAGGCTGACATCACAATGATGAAAAGTCTCATGAGGTCAAAAACGAAGACACTTGTCATAGTACTGATGTCAAAATAAATCAGCGTTATGACCCTTTTTTTGTTAATGTAGCTCTAATACAAAAACCACTCCCAGAAATAGCTTTAAATGACTTTCTTATAAATATTGGTATTAATACAAAATTAGCGGCGATAACTTTTATAATAGCTTCTATATCATGGCAAAATTTTGTTGAAGATATTTTCTTTATAAATCCTTTCATTAAAATCGCTTTGTGACGATATAGATGTTGATACCTAGATAATATTCTGCACGAGGAACTCTTATATGAATCTCGACCTCATAACATAATTTTGTTTTGGTCCCAGATCTTATGTAACACTCTCGCAAAAAATGTCTGTTTATACTGTAATGTAGGTGTTTAAATTGTCGGGCTTGACCGGCTAAACATTTTTATCATTATTATTTTTTTTTTTTTTTGTAAAATCAGTCAATTCCATTCCTTCTCAACATTTAAGCTATTAGTGTGAGTGTGAATCTATTATTTAAACAATTTTCTAATTAAAGTCCCTTTGTTCTAATAAGACCTTTTGACAACATCTTATTAGCAATAAAGGCTTTTATTGTTGAAATCGTAGTATTTGAAATTTGGCAAATGTAAATCAACGTATTTCAACAGAAATTATAAAAACAATTTAAACCCAAATCAAGCAAACAGTGAAAAAAATTTTAAATAATTTATGCATTCGCAACGGAATTTGACCAATATCGTATTTACATCACGCACAGTGGTGTAAAAAATTAACATTTTGATGATTTATTTACTTCAAACACGAAAAGTATTAAATGTTTGTATATTTATAAAAAGTTTAATATCTGTTAAATTTGTAGAAGTCCTTTTGCCAAAATATAGCAAAAAAAATGTTGGTATATTACGAGGGAAAGTCAATAAGTTCGTGAATTTTTAAAATGAAACGCAGGTTTTAAATAAAATATTTTAAAAATTTTTAATTTAGTTATGCTTCGAATTCGAATTCTCGAGACGTAAATTCAACCCGAGCTCGACCCCTGCTCAGCCGGGAATGAAAATGATCAATAAATTTTAATTAATTTCATGTTGTAAAATTCCTTCTTTCAGTTAAAATAATTTAATGAAGATTTATTAATTTCTCAAGCCTAACTAAATATTAGGGTGTTCAATTAATCGGGTTTTATTTTTGTTCGATTAAATGATTAATCGATATTTGGCATTTTTAACTTATTCGATTAAACGAATAAAATTTTAAAATTAATCGATTAATCGAATAATTCTAAATCCAGAAATTTTAAAAATTACGAGATTTTTTATTTTTTAAATAAAACTTGTCAATGTAGCTCCAAATTGTTCCTTCACTTTCGGGCACTTAGAATTTAAGAGTCAATATAACTTTGGATTTTTTGTAAATTTTCACGGACATTCCATCCTCAGCTATGCTTCTTAAAAATATTCCTTCTAGAGAATCGATCGAAGTATCTTGTTTAAAATATTTAAAAACGACCCTGTAATTAATGTTCATAAAAATATTCCATTTTATCTACTTCATTCTTGAAGTATCTTTTATTTATGCAAGAGCAACACTTTAAACCACGAAAAATAACGGTCATTTTGTTAATAGTAACTGAATTTAAATTATCGTTCGATTTCAATTTCACTTCATTTCGATTTCTTGAACATACCCGATAAATTAATATAAACCTTTTTTGTGAAATGAATTAATAAATTGTGTTGAAAAAAATTATTGTTTTTTTTTTAATTTCAACGGACACATACCATTTGTTTGCTTATTCGACTTAAAACTTTAAAAAAATATTCTTTTAACAGAAATACTATATGTTGTTATTATTCGATTAATCGGTATAAATTCTTCGATTAATTCTTTAATCGAAATTAGTAATTTTAAATTATTCGAACAATTAAGCGTATAAAATTGTTCGATTAATCGAACAAAAATTAATCTAATTAATTAAAATATCAAAATTTCAAATTAAAAATCGACAGCTCAACTAAAAAATCACAATTACTATTTTATTTTTCAACGAGTGCTTTCATCGTTGGAGTTAAATCGCCTTTCGTCGATTTCTTTAGGTTAAGGTCCTTCGGCTTCAACTCGTGTGCTACCCAATTTTTTTGCTTTTGGATGCTTTCTTTTAAAAATTCAGCTTGATTCGGGCTTCCCATGATTTTGGTATTTCTGAAATTTGAAAACAGTGTTTTTAAGCAGTCCTGTGCCCATGTCCTGTAACTCTCGCGTCGAGAAACTTTTCGATTGAAATGTGTGAAATGAAACAAAAATGTCATTTATTGAAACAAACAGCTGTTTTTCTCACGAAACTGTGTCTGTAACTTTTTTGGCGAGTAATAGCTGTCACGTAAGGGAACCACTCGCCAATTTACAGAAAAAGTGTGTCTGTAAAATTTTTGTGGGAAAAGTTCCCGCTTTGAACTGGCAAATAAACTCACGAAAAAAATGGGGCGAGAAGCAATTTTAACACTAAAAAAAAACGATTAAAAATGCAACATGCATAGAATAATACTAATATTTTGTGTTTGGCACATTTTTTCATTGTTTTATTATTTTGCTTTTAACATTTTTATAAAATATACGAAAGTTTTCAAGGCTCGTTTGCAAACAACAAACATTTAAGTTGCAGTTTACATTATTTGGTATAGCCAACGGTCAAATTTTCGGCGCCGTCGTTAAAAATTTATCAATTTTAGTAAATTTTGATCGCCGTCAACGATATGTGTTACTGGCGTTCTCAACGTCTGCAATTTCATATCGGCTTCGAGTGTAATATTATGACATTTATTACGTAACGACGTAATATCTTTTGATAGTTTTCGATATGAGTTACAGACACACTTTTTTCTGACTTTTCGAGAAAAGATGGAATAATTTGCTTCACATCTTTTCGATGCGAGAAGTTCTCACTAAAGTTACAAATAGTTACTTTAAAACCGCATAGGCCATCGACCTCTCGCTCATTGAAGTCAATGGAGCATATTAAGGATCAAAACTTCCCGCAAATCAGGCATTGTTGGTATTAATATGATAAATAATGGCTATATTATTGTTAATTCTAACCATAATATGTTTACATTTGTCCGAATTTTGAAAATGTTGATCATAATATGGTTAATTTGGTTGATTTCGGGCAAATAATTGTTAATTTTAACCAAATTATTGTCATATTTAATCAAATTATGGTTACCTGCAAACATAAATGTTGTTAAAATCGAACTATGTTGCTCTTAGACTATGTTAACCTCCAGCCATATTTTTTTTCTGCGTGTACGTAATGCTGTTCTGCTATGAATCAGGTCTTTTGTCTCTGCTCAATTAAAAATCTTTATGTGTGGTTTGTTTTCCCTTTTTGCGTTCTGTTCTGTTGCTGACAAATTTGTTGAAATTAGAATTCAACCTTAAGTGACAGCCAAAAGTGCGTATGTATGTATTTGTTTGTTGTGATATGAAAAAAATATGCAGACGTACATTCCCAGCAAAAACTTTGCTTACAAAGTAAGCAGAAAAATAATGAGAATTTGACGAGCCGTCTACTTACTTTTCTACTAGAAAAAGTACTTATTTTTGTTCGAGATGTCCCAAAAGTAATCCTTTATAATTTAGCCTATTATAAGCTAAAAAATAATATGTTTTTTTTATACTTAAAATTTTTATAAAAATATATAGTTACACAAAGTCAATAAAGTAAATTTTTTTTAATTTTTTTTTAATTTTTTTTTTTTTTGTTTTGTTTTAATTATTTTATTTTTATTTTTTCTTATTCTATTTTACTTTATTTTATTTTTTATTTTTTTTTTCTGTCTCTGGCGAGATTTGATCCCGCAACCTCGGTGCTGATAGACTAGCTCTCTACCAGCTAGTCTACCGGGGCAGTGTAGTTTTTGCATTAAAAAACTATGTTTTATGACTATAATGACATTTTTATTGTCATAATGAAAATATAAATTTTTCTGTATATTTAAGATATAATAATAAAGTTATTATTTAATATATAACTAATAATCCAAAAAGTGGCGAATAAAGCTACAAAGTAATGAATTCTTGAAGTCATTAAAAGTAGGATTGTAAGTAAAGTTTTTGCTAGGTTGTTTGTTAAATGCTAGAAAAATTCGTTTTTATTAATGACTTCTTAAAAAGTAGTGTATTTTTTAATACAAAATATTAATGTTGTATGGTATAAACACAAATGAGACGTACATCACTAAATATTTGGGTATTCGAACGATAAACCGTTGTTCGAATAATCGATTAATTTTGGACGATTCGAACTGTTGAACAATTTAAAATTGCTTATTTTCGATTAACGAATAATTTGAATAATGCATGTCGATTAATCGAAAATTAGTTTTTTCACAGCATTAGTTGTTTTCTTTTATGTTAAAAAAAACAAGCCGGCACGTTTTAAATACCCTTTTAATTGTTTCATAGCTCAGGAACATTTCCTACGAGTAACAATTTTTTAAAATATAGTATAGTACAAAGACTTAAACCAAAGAGTTTGGGAATAATTTGTTTTTAAGAATGTTTTGTACAGACATTTACCGCAATAACGTTCGAAATCGACGAACAGGCTGTTAAACCGTATCCCTTTTTTAAAAGATTATTTAAGAAGATTAGCTTAAAAGTTGAGGCTATTTTTTATTTAAAAAAGTTTTCCTCTTTTATTACATGATTATAATGTTAAAAAAGTTATTCGATTAACCGAATAATATGATATTGTTCGATTACTATTCGATTAAGTTTTTTTCTCGAATAATTATTCGCTCGATTAGTCGATTAATAAAAAACATCGATTAATTGAATACCCTACAACATACTCGTTGGCATGAATTCGTTGCGTAAAATCTTCAAATGGGACACAATAAGTGCGTAAAGATCAGATGTTAATGGAATTTAAAATTGTTTTGAATTTTTAAAAAACTGCCAAAACGTGAAATTTAACGTCAATTTAGCCAACATCGGTCGTATTGTATGACTCGTGGCACCGTCTTAATGAAACCACATATCGTCCAGTTCCTAATCTTCAATTCCAGGCAGAAAAATAAAATCGGTTGTCATACGCTTACACAGCGCTCAGAGCCGTGGACTCTACAAATTCGTATTATCCGCCAAACTTTCACTAACAGAAACGATATTTTCGGTAGTGCGCATATTGCGATGATGCACTGGCCCGACCACATCAGTGATGATTCCTGTCTCTTCAAATTTCTTTATAATCTTGCCAATTTTTTGCACAGTATGTTGTTTCAAACGACCACAATTACCCCGTAATGCTTGAACTACACTTTAAATTTCATCACAATCGAAATGGCCCATCTGCCCCTTCACATTCCTAGCTTTAAAAGACATAAAGACCATGTGTTACGCTGATCCATCTATGAAAATTTCATCAAAATTAATTAGATATTTTCGAAGTGGCAGTAATTCTCCGTATGTCCCTTCTTGGTCGCTTTTGCATTTGGTCAGGGGAAGCTGTTAAAATGGCTTTCTTTTTTTTTTCTTTTTTAAAATGATAACTAAAATGATAACTAATATTTGCTGAATATAGGAAGCTTAGCGGCCCGCATCCCTATCCTAAGTTAGCACCAGTTAGAGAAATACAAAGTACAAAAAAAAATCCCTCTTACCGATTCTCTTTCACTTAGGACATTGCATGTTTAATTTAATGCTTCTAACTCCAATATTAAGGGAAATTCAATAAAGAACAAAAAAAATACCAAAAAGTCCCTCTTACAGATTCTCATTCACTCAGGACATTGCATGTTTTATTTAATGTTTCTAGGTCCAATACTAATGACAATTGATAAAAATGCCCTTTATAATAGAAATAACTACCAAAAAGTTCCATAATAGAGTCTTATCACTCAGGATATTGCATGTTGAATTTTATGTTTCTAGGTCCAATATTACAGGCAATTAAAAAAAGTAGCAGTTGTAGAACCAAAAAGCCAAGTAAAGAAATTTAATTTTCCGTATGTCCCCTTTTTGGTACTTTTTTCTCCCCATTGAAGTTTCAATATTAAAGTGGGAGCCCATTTAATACGTTTAATAAGCCAAAGAAGGGAGAAAAATACGTTGTAGAAAAGAACGAAAACTAGTTACGAATGTTATCCCTTAAGCGTTCGATATTCTAAAAAGTATGTACCGTGTTTGTATATGTATTTTTTAGAAAAGTTTCGAACGTAATCTAATGTTTATTTTCACGTTTATTGGCTTAAAAGATAGACGGGGTGACAAAAAAGTACCAAAATTCAGGTTTAATCCGTTTACTCCCTGAAAGGGCCGAATTTCAAAAAAGTACCTGACACCTGTCCGCTTATTTCTCTAAAGAACAACGATAAGTATTATATTTTTCCTGTCTCTTTTAGTTTTGGAGATATGAGTGAGGTTAGAATTGGGGGCTTAGCGGCCCTGGACCCTATCCTAAGCACTTGAATGCAACCTTGTATAGCCTATGTCCATAAGGAGGTTTCATTCTTCATTTTGTTAAAGACATTTTTAAAATCAGACCGGCAGTTCCGGAGCTTACCTCTTACAAACATACAAACTTTTCAGCTTTATAATAAATATTGCACAGAAAAAAATAAAAATTGATTTCAATTAAAAAATTTGTGATAATAATTAAAAAATTAATTAAATTTGCACCAGTAAACAAATTAATAGTATTAATTAAACCAGTTAATAGTATTAATGAAACGTTTAATTCACTTGATTAAACGTTTAATTCACTTGATTAAACGTTTAATTCACTTGATTACATTTTTAATTAAAACTGATTATATTTTTGATTAATGCTTTAATTGGTGAAACATTTTGGAGAATTTTTCTGTGTAAGTAAAGATAAATAGTACATTCTAACAATTTTTAAAGAAAAATTAACATTTTTTACTAAAACACTTAAGAAATTCGAATAAAACGTTCCAATTTATTCGTAGTTCATCTGCGTAAGAAAAAGAAAAAACTCTTTAGTACAGCTCGTTACGCACGACGAATTTCGGTCTACTCAATGATTGTGTATGTTTTCATATCCATCAATATGTTCTACTTCTTTCTCATGACGAATATTTGTTACGAATAATTCGTCGTTTGCCCAGTTGTCTTTCTAGCATTAATTACTAATTTTTTTCTATTATTTGTTTATTAAATTTCTTAATTTATTAAAGTAAAAGAATTCTTACAAAAATATTTTTTCAATGTTTTTTTTTCTAATTCCATTCACAGAAAAAATAGTTGCTACAGAAAATCAGAACACAGAATGGCAAATCTTAAATTAACAATGGAAATTTTGGAAATAAGTTTCTTTAAAAAAAAAAAAAAATCTTACAAAAATTTTGATGTTCAAATAAAATTCGCTATCGTTTATGTGAGTGAAATTCTTTTAACATAATTGCAGACTCTGTTCCATTACGCACGGATTACTCTCAAGTAAGTAAGCAACACTATTTATTTATTTAGTCTATGGAAAATTTATCTAGCAGAACATAAAATGAAATGATTTTAAGTTTATAATTAGTTATTTTTATTTAGCATTAGTATTTACGTAAGAATTAATGGACTGATACATTAAAAAAAAAAAATTTAAAACCAACTCTCCTGAGTGGATCAGAATTATCATACTTTAATCTAAAGTGTTTAATAGAAACAGGGTAGAAGTTACGCTAATCAATAATTCTGAACAAATATCATCATTTACTACATTTTTTAAAAATTAAACATTTATAGTAACGCTATGCTAGTTGAAAAAACAGACAAGCCGGGCACATGCCGTTTTTAAATTAATTCGGGTATGCTGAATCCAGAGCTGTTCACCGTTTTTTTAGATTGGCTCTGTTTTCCGAGATATACCGTTATTTTGAAAATGGAGGAGGTTGTACAACATTTATTCGCGTAACTCAAAAACGGTTTAGTTTATTGAAATTACTAAAAAAAAAAACCGAAATTCGGCAATATTTCCTTTAAGAAAAGTAAAACTTTTCTAATATAAGCAGTCATTTTTGAAATATAATTTTTTTTTTTTTTTTTTTTTAAAAATCGACCTGTACTTCAGTACAGGTTCCAAGGTGACTGACTACCTTGTAGTAATCCAGATGTAACGTCAATATTTTTATGAAGAAATGTTTTTGAAACACACCAGGGTTGGAAAACTGGGTAAAATTGTACTCTTTTTAGTACTATTTTAACTTGAGAAGTACAATGGTACACCAATTGAATACCCTCTTACTCCGATATCTGCCTTACGGGTGGCTGCCGCTGGTAAAAGCAAGATGATTAGCGAAACACTTCCCTTTTGCAAACTTCTTTTAACGTTGTGTGATGGGTTGCCTTAAGAACTCTGTTAGGATTGACACCGATAAGTGGAAATTTCCCTTTTTTAGTACTATTTAAATTTTAAAAGTACAATGGTATACCAAATGAATACCTCCAAACTCCGACAACTTCTTTGGGAGTGGCTGCCGCTGGTAAAAGCAAGATGATTAGCGAAACACCTCCCTTTTGCAAACTTCTCTTTACGTTGTGTGCTGGGTTGCCTTGAGAACTCTCCACCGATAGGTGGACATCACGGGTTTAGGCGAAACACTTTTTTCACAGGTTGGAATAATGCGAGACACTATCCTTTTAAAATTAAATCACAATAGTATTTGTTTGGGGGTTTGGTTTTGTCATGTAAGGTACTTTTTTAATGGTAAATTGGGAAAATTTTATTACTTCTGTACTCTTTTCTGATTAATCTCTCTTTTTGATTAATTTTGTATGCAGATTGCATATGGTCCAGATTAAAATATCAGGTGCTATTTATGGGATACCATTGGTACTTTTTTGAGGAGTAAAAAAACCAGGATAAAATTTAAACTTTTTTTTATTGTTTTTTTTTTTTTTTTTTTTTTTTTTTTCAATAAATTTTATATAAAGATTATAGCCTACATTAACAAACAGTGTACTTTCTCGGGGCCATGAGGAAACGCTGGTACTCTTGTACTATTTTTATTTAGTACTTTTTTTTTAAAAAAAATTAGTATAGAGATATCATATGAGGAGCCGCAGAACAAAACGTACTTTTTCGCATTTTTTGACATATTGGTTTTTTGATATTTTTATAATATTTGGGTTAAAATCTTTAAGAAAACATCTTGTTAGCATATTTTTTTTTCTTTTTTTACCAAGAAAATGGGTTCTAAAAAAATTGGTGCATAACAAAACGTACTTTTTTCATTTTTTTTTTTCAAAACGTGCTTTTTTCATTGTTTTTGCCATTTCTTCGTGAAGTTGTGTTAATAACAAATCATTTCTTAATTTGTTTGACGTTTATTTATGTCGTTACATTTTCGTTAAAATTAACTGTTAAATAATGGTGAAAAAGTAAAAATTTTCAGTAAAACAAAAACAAAGTTAACGAAATTGTTTTTGGTTTGTCATACAATTTACCGTTTTTTAAAGAGAGAGAAACAAGTCAAAATTCTCACGTTTATTTAATTTTAGAAATGTATTATAAACAAAAACTATTACTTTTCTTTTAATGTACATTTGTATTTGTTCGACGAGTTTTCAAGAATAGCCTCCAACAATTGCAATAATTTAACTATTGTTTGGTGAATGAGTGTTATGAAAACAATAATTATTACAATAGTATAATTAAACATTGAATAATTACAAGAATCTGTAGAAAATTTAAATATTTTTTTAAACAAAACGTACTTTTTTCATTTTTTTTTAGCAAAACGTACTTTTTTCGATATAAAATTCGTTTGATATTAAATATCCTTGACATTTAATGTGTTGACTTACGGCAGTTTGATTCATCTTTTGGTAGGCAAAAAACTTGTTTCCATTTCCAGGTTCATACAGTTTTTTAAGGGGTCGAAAAAAATAAACCTCAATTTCCCAAAAATTTTAAATATGTGAAAAAGTACGTTTTGTTCTGCGGCTCCTCATATGGCCTAGATTAAAATATAGAGTACTTTTTATGGTTTAATAACGGATTATATTGTCCAAAATTGAGGTATAATTTTAATTTTAAGAAAGAAAAAAAGAATCTGGCAATTTATTTCTCATGGTGAGTAACATTTATTTTATAAATTTTGATATTAAATTGAATGTGTATTCTAAGTCAAATTACAATTTTTAAAAGCCTTTATACTTTAATAGTCTTATTCCTTCAATACACATTCGATTTGATATGAAAATTTATAAAAAAAAAAGAGTTTGTACATTAAGATCTTAATTATAAATAAGTTCCGTTTAAAAATTAAAAATTATGGCGGTCAAGTGACCCCTCCTACTGGCTCGGCTGGCTCCAAATTTTTTACCAAAATTCTCAATCACGTTTTTCAATAAACCGTTGTCCATAGTTGATATCTGCTCGATAATGTTGAGCTCTTGAACTGTTGTGGGATTATTGCTGTACACTTTCAATTTAAAAAAAACTCCACAAGAAATAATCTTAAGGTGCCAAATCTCACTTGTGTTGTGAAAAAAGAATATAAAAATCAAAAAAAAGAAATGTAGTTGCCAAAGCATTTAGCTTATTTTATTAAAACACACTTTGGAACACTTTTTATATTCTCACATGTATTACAACTTGTGTTGCCTGAAAACTTTTTGTGACCTTTAAATAACCAGTGCGAGACCATTGTTGTTCCATTAAGGATACCAAAAATTAATGGGACGAGAAAAATTTGCTACTTCCTCTTCAATGGCTTTGAATAATTTCGAGTTATTCCAAAAAAAAAACACTTGCTGGTTAAAGCCGTTTTAGTTAGTCAAATGGACTTGAATTTATATTAAATTTTCCTTTTTGTATTGCTAAGAAGTTTATCTCTTGTTTTTTTTTCGTTTTATTTTAAATTCTTGAGGGTGTCTGTTTGTTTTCGTTATAAAAAAAGGACAGCAAATCTAGCTAATACAAACAAAAAACCAATAAACAATTGATTTCCAGGAAAGTTATGGGAAAACAAAAAAGGATAAAAGGAAAAGCTTTCAGATATTTACTGATAGCAAAAACAATACCAAATACATTCAATCTATCAATGATTTTACTTAGATTTTCTTTTTTCCTTTTTGTGTTTTTTATTGGATTTCGGGTTGAAAAAGCAAACCGTTCTTATAAGTAGTCCTAAAAAGCAGAGACTTGCAAAAAGAGATTTTATGTTTTATGCGAGGATAGTAAGAAAACATGACACAAATACAAAAGTCACGCTTAAGTTTTGTTTTTAGCGAAAAAATTTATTCGTCTTCTATTAAGAGAGTTAAATCCTATCAACTTCTTACACGGAGTGACGTGATCCATTTAATTTTAAAGCCCACCACTGTTTTAAATACAGTTTTCCTTTGCTAGATTTATTTGAAAGTTGATTAAAGCGTAGAATAACTTTTAGCTGTTTCTTCTTCAAATATTTTAATTTTTTTTTTTAACAAGAAAATTTATTTTATTGACTAAAAGGAACCAGATATTAAAAAAAAAAAAAAACAAACATAAAATTTTCATAATAATGATACCCTAGAGAAAAGAAAACGCCTAAAAGTATCCAGTGATAATTAATTGAAAACAAAGTTTATGCGTTCCAACACTGAAACAAAATCGTTATAAAATAAGATGTAAAGGGTGGTCCAACCATAATGCACGATGTTAATTGTGAGTCACTCCATAACGTCAAGTTTTTTGCCCAATTTAATTTGGCATTTCTTTGTTTCAGTGTTTGACAAATTCCTCCATGGAACACAATTGAGCAGCGCGTTAAGATTGTTAAAACGTTTTACTAAAATGGGCGTTCAAATCAAAATGCTTTTCATGCACTTCGTAGTTTTTTTTTTTTTTTTGGTCAGCATAATCGACCTAATGTGTCTGTCCACAATCGGGGGAATTGTGAGCAAATTGCAGCAAACCGGGTCGCCCAGTTCGTTCTGCTTCATCAGGCCGTACTTCTTTGCAAATGAGGTCGGCCAAGCAGTTACCGTGAATGGTGTTCGATATCGCCAGAGAATAAAGGACTTCTTGTGGCAAGAAATTGAGCATATGGACCTGAACGATATGTGGTTCCAACAGAATGGTGCCACTTGCCACACAGCCAACAAAACAATGGCTCTTTTGCGCGAGAAATTCAGTGGCCATTTTGTCTCAAGTCGTGGCGATGTTAATTGGCCGCCATGATCATGTGATTTGACACCGTTGTACTTCTTTCTTTGGGAATATTTAAGAGAAAAAGTGTACGTCAATAGCCATGAACAATTCAAGAGCAAAAGAATCAGATAATTCGGCACATAAACGACATTCAATCTCAATTATGTCTTAGAGTCATTGAAAATATGGACCATCAAATAGAGTTCTGCCACCAAGGCCGTGGCGAGTATTTGGCCGATATTAAGATATTCTTCTGAAAACTTTTTGTTTTATTTACAATAAACATCGTGCGTTTTGGTTGGACTACCCTTTACAATTCATGATAATTAGTTTATGGGATTATTTTGTATATCCCTTCATCATGCATTGCAAAATTTTTCATTGAAAAATTTAAATTGATTTTTAAAAAATTGTTAAGCAAATATTTCAAACGTATAATAAAGTTTTTTTTTTTAAGGAAAAGACAAAAGATGAATCTTCTAAAGGAATTTAACAAACAAATCTTCAATTTAACAAAATTTCAGTTTAATCTATTCAGTTTAACTAGAAAATTTAAATTGAATTTAAAACTTAAATTTTTTATATTGAAGTATTTTTGTTAAACTGAACTTAAATATTTTTTCTATATACATCGCATCCCTACGATTTCCATGCAAATGCATGTTTTTTGTCGATAGTCTATAAACGATGCCGACAAATAATCTTTCCGAATCATTAAATTTGCGTTAAAATGGCAACGATTTGTTTTTGCATATTGTTGCATATATTGGTGAAAATGCATATTTTTGCATATTTAGGTTTTAAATGCATATTTTGAAATTTTGGAGTAATTTTTTTCTAAAATTTTAATATTATAAAAAAAAAATCTTCAAAAATTTCTTAAATACACCAAAAAAAAACCTTCCATAAAAAAAATTTTTAATCAAAAAATAAATATTTTTTGAGCTTTGCTTTAAATACAATATTTTCAAGATTTCGACAAGAGATCCTTCTATTTTAAACCGATGCAGCATTAAACATTAAAATTGCAATGGATTAAACATTTTTTATCCAAAACTGTTACAAGGTACTTGCTTGGCACATGGTTTATACCGTGTTGCAGAGGAATTTAGAAGCCAATTCGATAAAATTGTAATTTTTAATAAAATGCATTTCTTTGGCTCCCCTCCCACCGCAGCCAGTGGTAACCAGATGGGGGCCTGGCTAGACGCTTCAGAAATCTATTCAAAAACTTTTAGTAATTTAAGAATGTTTGAAGAGCTTCTTAATACCGATGATTATGCAATTAATGAATAATATCGGAAGTCAATAAGCATTTGTATTTTCCAATTACGGATATATTGGCGAAACAACAACTAATTAGGAGGGATTTAGTTCACTTAATACTCAAGTCAAATTAATTGAATTGCAGAAAGTAAAATTAAAAAAGGAGAAGGAAGAATAGCCCGACAAATTAAAAATAACTCCAAAACTTTTTGCAAAAAAAGAAAAAAAATTAATGAATTCAAAATATAAAATATTTTTGATCTGATCTGAAAAAAAATTTTTTAAAAGTGCATTGGCATTCTTTAAGTACAGGACAACGTTTTACATTTGATGAAACAGTACTTAATTATTTAAACAAAAAAACAATAATTTAAATTAAATTTTTAAGTTTCTCTCTCTTTATTTTTCTTAATTAAAAAGCGATTTTTTATGGAAATTTTTTATTTTTTAGGGGATATTTCTAATTTTTTAGTGCATATTTTGGATTTTTTAGTGCATATATTAAGCGCATATTTTCGATTTTTTTAGTGCATGAAAAGCTCATCCCTCTACACTAGGGTGTCCCCTAAATTTCGACGTCAATATTTTTGTACGCATACCCTATTGGTGTTTTCTTTTCTACAAAAAAATGTGACATTTTTTTTTTAAAACATGCAATTTGGTGACTGTTTCCTAAAAATTTTGCCCCCGAAAAGGCAAAATTTTTAAGAAACAGACCCCAAATTGCATTTTTTTAAATAAACTGTTACATTTTTTTTCAGAAAAGAAAACACCATATAATTTTGTTCTTTTTGTGTAAAAATTGTTAATTGAAATTTTTCTTTTTAATTTGGATAACGTTAACCCGTGCGCCGACTTGCAATCGAAAAATATTGGTAGACAGTATTATTTGCTATAATTATAGGAAAACATAACCAATATTGACACACTTATTTGAATAAAACGTTTAAGATTTAAAGTACATTCTCAAGAAAATAGTTCGCATAGCATATTTTAAGGGTAGAGTTTGACCCACAAATGTTTCACTCAGTGATTCAAATGTAACTTGGCTAATTTGTAGTTTCCAACAGGGCTGTCAGATATGGCGATTGCTCGCCAAACGTGGCGATATTGCAACGTGTTTGTTCGGTGGGGTTTTCCATTTGGCGACTGGCGACTTTTTTTTTTGTGTTTTCTAAAATAACTTGCGATTTACTTGGCTATTTTTACCATTTATATTATTTCAGCGTTTTTTTTTTTAACAATTTGTCATTTTTTGTTATCATTATTACGTTACGTTCAGCGGCACGCTTTATTTTATGTGTGTGAGTTTCTACAACAAAACTTAAGTTTCAAAAATAGCAGAAGTATACAATTAGTTAAAATTAATTACTTAATAGAATAATAATTGAAAAGTAGCAAAAGTATAAAATTAATTAAAAATAATTACCCAAAAGAATAATAATTGATAAATGGCAGAAGTATACAATTAGTTAAAAATAATTACTAAAAAAAAAATAATAATAATTTAAATATGTAATAATAATATGAGTCTAGATTTGTTTATATCACAAATATTCGGAAGAAATTAAAGTTACGTTCGAGAATAAAACTGAAAAATTTTCCTCTTAAAATCCAATGCGTTGCTTGCTGCCGTAATGTTTAATGGGATAGTATTCCAGAGACGTATAGTGGGTATAAAGAACTGCCATTCCGATATTAGAGTTTTATATCTTAAAGGTATTATTGTTTTGTTCCTTTTAGATCGGGTGCAGTTGAGACGATTGTACATTTCTTCGGGTTGATGTGTGTTGATTATTTTGTGCATTAGTTGCAACGTTTTTATTTTCATAAGGTCATCGAGAGGAACCCCGCAGATTTGCCTAGAGTAGAAACTGATGTGCTGACGATTCCCATAGGATTTTAGACCAAAGACGTATCTTGTTATATTGTTAAATGTCACGTTTAGCCTCGATCTGCTTTTTGCATCACAATTTGAAAATATTTCACAGGCACATGTTAACTTAGGAATCAAGTATGTTTTCGCCAGAAGCAGTCGGATCCTAAATGGAGTACAGAATTGGGTTGGCCACAAGCTACGGAGCATTGAACACGTTTTTCAACAGGTTATTGAAATGTGGTCTGACCAAGTTAACGTGTCATTGAACGTAATACCCAAGTTCTTCACTTTTCGTGCGACTTCAATTTGTTGGTTGTCAGTGTAGAGTTTTGGTGCTTCAAAATTGCGATATGACCTTTTATGGAGCAACATACATTTAGATTTTTTTGGGTTTAGGCTTAGACCATTGATGGCAGCCCATACTGCAACTAGTTCTAAGTCTGCATTTATCTTATCTTCAAATCCGTTTGTTCTACTACATATATATAATTGCACGTCATCCGCATACATCCTAATACGACTGTGTATTAGCTGACTGGGCAAGTCGTTCACGTATATAGAAAAAAGGATAGGTCCAAGAATCGAGCCTTGTGGTACGCCTTTGGTAACGGGAAGGAAAGTTGACACTGTTGATGAGTTAACCTCTACGTAATGTTCTCTGCCAGAGAGATAGGACTGCATCAATTTGCAGGATGTTGTTGAAAAATACATTATTCTTTTCATTACTAATTAAAAAAAAAAAAAACTGGCAACTTTTGTTCATTTTTGTTTTGTTATCATTTTAAGTGAATTTTATATTCGGAAACTATATAATTCTAATAGTATGTATGCACGTCAAAACACCAGTAATGAAATCGATGAGGCTGAAGTAAGTGTACGATCTTATAGACTTGTGTACTTAATTTAAGTTTTTTTAACTGAATATATGATCTTAATTTTTGGGCTTAAAAAAAAAGTAACAGAAACAAAACAAAATTTACTTTTTGACTAAAATATTACACTAGCTTTTTTTTGTATGCAAAATTTAATTAAAAAAAAAATTACAAAAACTGAAGAAAATTGACGTTCGGCGATTTCTGACATCCGGTTTGGCGATGAAGCTCAAAAAAATCTGACAGCCCAGGTTTCCAAACAAAAAGTAAAAATTAAAAATTAAGCATGCTAAAGTGTACAAAATGACGTTTAACCCTTAACGAAATTAATTAACCATGGAACTCAAAGGACAAGAAACTACTTCCCTCTGTTGCAAAGTTGGAAAGGCGTTTACTGATTAGAATCTTGAAGAACACGATCGGATGATCTATTGTGACACAACAGCATCGAACCCGGATCGAATTAACGGGCACTTAGTAAGAAATTTGTTCTCCGCACAAAAATATTGTTTCGAAACGCATGGGCGAATACAGCTTACGGGTTTTTTTTTAAACAAAAAATTTAAGTTTTAAGTCCTCCAATGCCTGAAAATGACAAAGAAGAAATTCTATTGATTTAACTAAAATCTGTTGTTTTGATGATTTTATCTTGAAGCAGTTAAGGAAAACTGTTTCATTACTATGACGTACAACTTTTTGTTCAATGCAATAAACCATCCATCAACCATAAAAGTTTCAAACAACAACAACTTTAATTTAAATTTTTATTTTAAACTAAAACATGTTTTTTCAACTCAACCCTAAAAAAGAATTGAAGCTTAAACTGAAAATGAAAACAAAAAAATAAAGGAAAAATAAAGGAAAAGAATTAAAACATTGTTGGTTTTGTCGTGGCAGCTGGGGTCAAAACGAATTGTTTTTGGCGGTGCGTGATGTTGAATACAAAGACCATTAAGTAAAATTAATTGTAGCATCAAATTAAGATCCGCTTATATTTTGTATTTCTTTTAAATTTCTCTACGATATTTTTTTGCAATTTAAATTAATTTTTTTAATAAAAAAAATAATGAAATAAAATAAAAATGAAAAGAAATGTGACTGAAAGAGACAAGTTAGAAAAAATATTTGTTTATTAATAAAAAATTTGTCCTGATTTTATGGAAACTTATACATGTAACAATTTTTATAAAATTTTGTGGTTATTTTTTTTAGAGATTTTAACTGGTCTACTAGACCTTTTATGGAGATTTACATTCATAACTTAAAAATGCGGCGTTCATAACAGATGGGGTATTTTTTACAAATGTTTTTTGTCCTTAATATGACATTATAAAAATATAAAAATAAATTTGACAAAAAATAAGTACAAAACTAAAAAAACAAGTAAGAGTGCTATATTCGGCTGCGCCGAATCTTATATACTCTTCACCATTTTGCGAGCAGAATACAGAGCAACTAGACAAAAACATATTTACAATACTAAAAACTTCATTATAATTTAAATTTAAAAAGCGAAAACTGGTAAATATTTTTTTAAAATCGTTTTTGAACATAAAAATTAAAAAAAAGAAATTTGTTTTATTTTGATTATAACTCAGCCAGATTTATATACCGACGTGTTTAAGAAGAAATTTGCCAGTTAGTTGTGTTAAAAATCTTGGACTCGGGAAGATCTATGGTTCCCGAAAGTGGGTATTTAAAAAAAATTATTATTTTGGTCATAACTTTTTCGTATCTGAACCGATTTTTCCGAGTTTTACAGAAAATATTTTTACCTAAAGATTTCCGATCTTTTGATATACAAGGGATAACCATAGGTCATATAACAGTCCAAAAAATCAGGTTTTTATACAATTTTTGATTTTTTTTGTAAGGGAGGTACCACGCCCACTTTTCCGATCCCGCCCTCATTTTTTTGGAATGTGTGTATTGCCGTTCTCAAGATATTCAGAAAAAAGTAATAATTTTTTGCTCATATCTCAGCCATTTTTGGACCGATCTGGCTGAATTTCAATAGCAAGAAATGGTGGACTATATGTGACATAAATTTAAAACAACCTAGCCGCTATCATGTCTGGAGTCTCCGGAAAACACGTAAGACGGACAGACAGACGGACATGGTTAAATCAAGTTCTTTCCTCATAAGGACCCAGAATATACATATATACCTTATAGGGTCTTAGATCAATATTGTAGAAATTACAATCGGAATGACAAACTTATATATACCCTTTTCCACCTGAGGTGAAGGGTATAATAATACATATCTTCGCAAACCTGCTAAATCCACTTTTAAAGTAAATTGAGATTTTGTTGCAGTTTGAAAGAGAAAGATACGCCTCGTCGACCAGCATGTAGTTTTTCTTAAATTTGCGTCTTGAAGTGTGTGAAACCAACTATATTTTTGGTTTTTTCCCAAGCAGTAAATAGGAAAAATAAAAAGTTTTTTAAAATGTAAAATCTTTCAAAATTTAATGACATCTTGGAAAAAACATATGCCAACATATTAGTTTCGCAAACTTTAAACGAAAAACAACTCTAGAATTATATTTTTAAGTGATTTTAGGGAAAGAAAAATTTTCTACCCTTTTGAATAAGAAAATGACACTAAAAAAACTGTTTTTCCGCACTTATTTTTCGTAAATAATACGATATAACGAAAATTCCCTACATTTTGGAAATTATAAAAAATCTGTCCGATTTTCCCTACGCCTCTATTTAAGTATCAAAAATACCTAAATGAAGTGATTTTCTCCTACTTCTGGCATCACTGGATATGAGACACTTTTGCGCTCGCGTTCTAAAAACAGCCAGTTAGTGTATGTTTCGTATGTACATATTGCAAATTAATGAATCTGCTGAGAGGGAAATAGAGTTTCGGTACTTTTGGATACTGGTAGATTTAACAAAGTTTTTTGTTTGTTTTTTTTCAGTCACAGCGTATCTAAAAATTTATAAACTATTTTGTTGTTTCGGTGTTGTACACAAGGGTCAAAAAGGGTACTTTTCTACACACAAAGGAGAAATCAATTCATCAATCCGAAGCGGTATCAATACGTGCGGCAAGTAAGGATTTTCTGGCATCAAGTACAGAACGATTGAATTAATTACGGATTATTCAAGTGCGAAATACTTCACTTATCCACTTACTAGCATTTAACCCGCTACTTCGTTAGCGTCTCCTTTTATTCGTGGACATATTTTTATGCCAAAGTTTACTTTTCTAGTCTTAAACTTGTTTAAATTCAAGCATTTAACCCGCTACTTTTTAATCGGGCTTTTTCTTTCATGAACATATTTATATGCCAAAGAATATGTATCTATGTTTTAGGAAAAAAGTTCCAAAATTTGTATCTCATAGGTTGATATTTACACAGGACTTTGCACCTATTATTTTGTGTTTCTAAGTTCAATATTATAGAAAATTCAAAAAGTACCACTCGTATAACACAAAAGCAAATGAAAGTAAGTTAATTTCCCGTATTATCCGTTTTGATACTTGTTTCGCCCCATTTATGTATGAAACATTTCAGTGTTGTGGTGGGAGCCCATAATTAAGTACGAATATGCCAATTAATGGAGACAAATATTTTGTAAAAGAGGACCACATGACCTTGCATGTTGAATTTTATGTTTCTAGGTCCAATACTAACGGAAATTCAAAAAGTACCGATTAATGAATAAAAAAGTACCTAAAAGCCCTCTTTCAGGTTCTTATCCACTCAGGACCTTGCATGTTTAATTTTATGTTTCTGGGTCCAATATTAACGGAAATTAAAAAAGTACCAATCAAAGAATAAAAAAGTACCAAAAAGTTCCCTCTTATAAATTCTTATCCACTCAGGGCATTGCATGTTGGATCTTATGTTTTAAGGTCCAATATTAACGACAATAAAAAAATACCAGTTGCAGAAACAAAAAGCTAAAGAAAAAGATAAATTTCCCGTATCTCCCCTTTTTGGTACTATTTTTTCGCCCCATTTAGTTATCAAAAATTTCAGTATTGTAGTGAGAGCTCATAATTAAGTACGAATATGTCAATGAATGGAGAAAAATGTTTTGTATAAAAAAAGTACCAAAAATAGTTACGATTTTTACCCTTTAAATGTTCGAAATTCGAAAAAGTACCAAATTCATATTCGTATTTTTTTGATAAGTTTCGAATGTTGTATAAACTTTGTTCCTATGTTGATTGGTTCAAAAGAAAGATGGGGTGCCGCAAAAGTACCAAAATTAAGGTTTTACCCGTTTGCTTCCTTATAAGACCAAATTTTAAAAAAGTACCAGACACCTGTCCGCTTATTTTTATAAACAACAACGATAAGTATTACGTTTTTACCCTTTTTTACCCCTAAACATTCGAATTTCCAAAAATCCCGTCTTAGTGGATCGATTTGGGGAGTCACCTATCTCTGCTCCAAAAGTCAAGTTTTTACCTACAGGAGTTTAGGCTGTACGATGATGTATTAGTGAGTCAGTCATTCAGTAACGTTACTTCAAAAAAGTACCAAACACCAGTCTGTTAATTTTTTTAATTTTGAATCTCTTAGTTTAGGAGATATGAGGTTAGCGAATTTTTCTAATGAACAACAATAAATGTTAATGTTTTCCTTTAGCTTAGGAGGTATGAGGCTAGCAGGATCGACTTAGCGAGAGCACAGACCCCTGTCCTAATGTCAAACTTTTAGCTTTAGACGTTTAGGATCTGCGATGAAAGATAAATATATGGAAAAAAATATTTTGAAAAAAGTAACAAACATATCTTAGGAGGTATGAGGTTAGCAGGATCAATTGGGCGAGAGGAGAGCCTCCGGTCCAAATGTCAACCTTTTAGCTTCAGACGCTTAGGCTCTGCGATGGAAGATACATAGATGGAGAAAAAATCTTTTGTTAAAAGTAACAAACATATGTTGGTACAATTTTGACCCCTTAAACGTTCGAATTTCCATAAAGTACCAAATATGCATTTGTATTTTTTAGATAAGTTACAAATGTTATATAATTTTTATTTCTATGTGTATTGATTTAAAAGCTAGATGGTGGAAAAAAGACCCAAGATACAGGTTTTACCCGTTTGCTACCTAAAAGGGCCGAATTTCGTAAAAGTACCAGACAGCTATCAGCTTTTTTTATTTAATGTACAAAAATTAATATTAAATTAAATAAAAGTACCAGTTTATTTAAAACAATTTCCAGTTAGAGAACGAAAAATAATAAAAATATCCTTTTTACAGATTTTCATTCACTCAGGAACTTGCATGTTTAATTTTATGTTTCTAGGTCCAACAAATACGGAAATTGAAAAGGTACCAGTTAAAGAACAATATAGTTCCAAAAACCCTCTTGCAGATTCTCATTCACTCAGAACCTTGCATGTTTAATTTTATCTTTCTAGGTCCAATACTAACGAAAGTTCAAAAAGTACCAGTTAGTAAATAAAAAAGTACCAAAAATTTCCCTCCTATAGATTCTCAACCACTCAGGACATTTCATGTTGAATTTAATTATTCTAGGTTCAATATTAACGTAAATTCAAAAAATTCCAGTTAATGAACAAAAAACAGTACCAAAAAAAGCCTATTACAGATTCTTATTCACTCAGGATCTTGCATGTTTAATTTTATGTTTCTAAGTCCAATAAATACGGATATTCAAAAAGTACCAGTTAAAGAACAACAAAGTACCAAAAAGCGATTTTACAGATTTTCATTCACTCAGGACCTTGCATGTTTAATTTTATCTTTCTAAGTCCAATACTAACGGAAATTTAAAAAGTACCAGTAAATAAATAAAAAAAGTACCAAAAAGTTCCCTCTTATTGATTCTTATCCACTCAGGAAATTGCATGCTGAACTTTATGATTCTAGGTGCAATATTAACGGCAATTCAAAAATTACCGGTTAAAGAACAAAAAATGCCAAAAAGCCCTCTTACAGATTCAAATTCTCTCCGGACCTTTTATGTTTAATACTATGTTTCTAGGTCCAATACTAACGGAAATTCAAAAAGTACCAGTTAATGAACAAAAAAGTACCAAAAATCCCTCTTACAGATTCTCATTCACTCCGGACCTTGCATGTTTAATTTTATCTTTCTAGGTCTAATAACAACGGAAATTTAGAAAGTACCAGTCAAAGAATAAAAAAGTAACAAAAAGTTCACTCTTATAGATTTTCATCCTAGGTGCAATACTAACGGAAATTCAAAAAGTACCAGTTAAAGAACAAAAAAGTACCACAAAGCCCACTTACAGATTCTTATTCACTCAGGACCTTGCATGTTTAATTTTATCTCTCTAGGTCCAATACCAACTGAAATTCAAAAAGTACCAGTCAAAAAATAAAAAAGTACCAAAAAGATCCCTCTTACAGATTCTCGTTCACTCAGGACATTGCATTTTAAATGTTATGTTTCTAGGTCCAATATTAACGGAAGTTCAAAAAGTACCAGTTATAGAACAAAAAAGTACCAAAAAGTTCCGCAATAGATTCTTATCCCCTCAGGACATTGCATGTTGAATCTTATGTTTTTGGGTCCAATATTAACGATAATTAAAAAAATACCAGTTGTAGAACCAAAAAGCTAAAGAAAAATATCAAATTTCCCGTATTTTCTTTTTTTGGTACTATTTGTTCCCCCCATTAAAGTTTCAAAAATTTCAGTATTGTAGTGGGAGCCCATAATTTGGTACGAATATCTCAATGAATGTAGAAAAATGTTTTGTAAAAAAAAGTACCAAAAAAAGTAACGATTTTCACCCCTTAAATGTTCGAATTTCGAAAAAGTACCAAATTCATATTCGTATTTTTTTGATAAGTTTCGAATGTGGTATAAACTTTGTTTCTATGTTTATTGGATCAAAAGATAGATGGGGTGTCAAAAAAGTACTAAAATTCAGGTTTTACCCGTTTACTCCCTAAAAGGGCCGAATTTCAAAAAAGTACCAGACACCTGTCCGCAAATTTTTTTAAAGAACACCGATAAGTATTACATTTTTTTTGTATCTCTTTTAGTTTTGGAGATATAAGATTACCGAATTTTCCCGTTTTTGCCCCCTAAGCATTCGAATTTCCAAAAATCCCGTCTTAGTGGATCGATTTGGGGTGTGACCAATCTCTGGTCCAAATTTCAAGTGTTTAGCTTCAGGCGTTTAGGCTGTGCGATGATGAATCAGTGAGTCAGTCAGTCAGTCAGTCAGTCAATCAGTCAGTCAGTCAGTCAGTCAGTAACGTTACAATTTTATATATATATATAGATAGATTACTTAAAATAATACGAAAATAAGCTTGATTTTAGTAAAACTAAAATTGAATCAATCTCAAAATGCGTTGGATTCAAGTATTAGAAAGTTTATTTAATCCCGAATTCTAACTTGAAATTATATTGATTCTAACCTAAGAAACTTACTTCAGAGACAGAAGGAGAATATTATTATGATTGATTTACTTACCCGTTTTACACCATACAGAATTTCAATTATAGAACAGCAGCATCAAGGCCGACATGGTTTCTACATTAACAATATGATGTATTTAACTTAATATGTTTTAACTAAATGGGAACTTTTGCTTCTTATTTACTTTTAAAATATCAAAATAATGCATACCTTTTTTCTGGTTCTGTTGTTGTTGCTGGTTCTACACAAAACAAGCAAATCGTTTTTTATCTACTAGTGTGTGTGTTGTTGTAGTGCCCAGCGGGAAAACTCAGAAGACTTTCTTACTTCAGGCCTTTTTAAAGGCCTGCTTAAAAGATTTTTTGATTCAATTACTATTCTTATCTAACTGCTAAAGAAGGCCCCATAGAAGGCCTCGGCTCTTTCGTATAAAAGATAAGATACACCTTCCACACTCGCTTCTATGAGAAGGGAGTTACATATTTTGTATTGTTTTTTTGCACAAGCAAAAGCAAAATCAATTTTTGTTTGGTCCCGTTACCCTTCTTATGTACCTGCTGAAGAAGCGAGAGCGGAAGGCCTTCTCCGCAATGACAACGTGTGTAAAAAAGATATGAGTATGGAATGGAGCAAGAAGGCCTTGTACATCCAAAAGAAGGGGTACAGAGGCCTTCTAGAAGGCCTTCCTACTCCTTCTTTTTCCCGCTGGGTGCCTACAACTAACTTTGACAAACACACGCTAATGCAAGCATATGGAATGGAATGCTGAGAGATGAGACTAACAAGTTTTATGAGATTAAAACGATCACTTTGTAATTGAGTGACGCTACCAACGAAAAGTTCAATCTTTTTGTACTTTGACAATCACCCTTATCGTGGTTGGCGAATTTAAAATACGCCTGCGACTGTTTGGTAATAGATTAAAGAGATCGTGAACTTATTTCCTTTAATCTAGTACCAAACAGTCGCAGGCGTATTTCAAATTCGCCAACCATGATAAGGGTAAAAAATTAGTATTGTGGTTATTTTATTGAACTGTTTATGGTTTTTTTTATCCAAATTTGGATATTTTTAATCAGGTTAAAGTTCATTGAATTTAATTTTTATTAAATTATTTTTATGAAGAATGGAATTTTAGAGCATGAAATTAATTAAAATTTATTGATAATTTTTCATTCTTGACTGCCGCGGGAATCGAACCCAGGCTTTCACACGCACAGGTTGCCCTGGCGTGTTTCGATTGAAACCACTCAATCTCTTCAAAGGGGTTTGCCGTTTAACACTCACAGCCATTGACGACTGCTGGCAGTCAATAGTCAAACATCAATCTTTAAACCAAATTGTAGTTAACCTTTGGTAGATCGAAATTTGCATGTTCTTCCTTACTTCTCTTTTTTCATACTTTTTGTCAAGAATTCTTCTTGAAGTCCAAAGTACATTTTTCTTTTTTAAATTTTTTTGTGTCTTTCTTTTTCTTGTTGACCTGTTTCAGCACAACTTGAAGGACAAATGTAAACATAGAGCTTTTAACAATAATTAGTATTATGGTTATTTTGTTGAACTGTTTATGGTTTTTAATCCAAATTTTGACATTTTTATTAGGCTCAAATTTAATTTTCATTAACTTGTTTTTATGAAGAAAGGAATTTTACAACATGAATTTTTTCTCTTTTCAACAATCAAAATTGCAGTCTCTTGTGAACACTTGCTTCCCAGAAGAGTTAATATTTCTTGCTGCAAGTAAGATACAGGGTAATTGATGAACAAAATGAAAATTTCGGAGAGACACTTGACCCTGTACTGCTTTTATCTTTAAATCTAAATGGCAAAAATAATTTGGCAAAGAAAGCTGTTATTTATATCCAACAAAATTTTGTGAAAAATGTTCAAACGTTTGAGGGGTGAAAATCGTACCTATTTTTAGTACGTTTTTTACAAAACACTTTTCTCAATTCATTAACATATACATATATATCAAATTCTGGTCTCCCACTACAATTTTGAAAATGTTGATACTTCAATGGGGAGAAAACAAGTGTATCAAAAAGGAAAAATACTGGAAATTTAATTTTCTTGGAAGTTTTTTAATTTTCTATAATATTGAACTAAGAAACATAAAATTATAGCTTCAGGGTCCTGAGTGAATGAAAAGCTATACAAGGAAAAATGTTGGTTCTTTTTTTCTTCAACTGGTACTTTTTGAATTTTCGTTATATTGGACCTAGAAACATAAAACTAAACATGCATGGCCCTGAGTGAATAAGAATCTTTAGGGAGAAGCTTTTTGGTACTTTTTCGTTTGAAAACTGGTACTTTTTTATTTTCCTTAATATTGGACCTAGAAACATAAAATTAAACATGCATGGCCCTGAGTAAATAAAAATCCGTAAGAGGAATCTTTTTGGTACTTTTTCTTTCTTCAACTGGTACGTTTTGAAATTTGATTAATACTGAACCAAGAAATATAAAGACTTTGGTACTTTTTTGTTTTTTCAGTTGGGATAAAAGACATTCTCCCTGTTTTCCGAGAAAAAGATTCCGATAGTCGGCTGTTATGCACGACTCCACACTGAAAGCCTTCATATACTTTTTATATACTTTTTGATATTTTTTAAATTATTGAACTATAAAACTATGTAATTAAATATTAAGGACTTGAGTGGAAGAAAACATTTGGATTGGAGATTATTGGTCCCTCGCCAAAACGATCTACTTAGAGGGACAAAACAAATGATCGCAATAGGTAAACTAATTTATACTCATATGTATGTTTTCTTCATATTGGCATAAATTATGGTCGAATTGGACAAGCACTTGTTGAACTAAATTAGCAAAAATACAACAACTTTGATGCAATTAAAAAAATTTTTCGTAAAATACAGAAATTTTTATTTGTTTTATTTTGAAGTTTAATAAAGAATTTCTAACATTAAACACAAAAATTTCGTAGAGCGAAATCACGAACGATTTTATACAATGTCGTATAGTTTTCGTACATATAAGACACCACAAATCAGCATAAAGGAATATCAGTGATTTAAAATGATTTGGCAGATCTTAAGGCAGTTAAATTTATGTGAAAAATGCCACACCCACTTAACTGAATCAGCTCTTTTTTGTCAGGGGACCAAGTCATTTGTTTTCACAAATGTTTATGCTTTAAAGAACATACTTAAAAAAAAAATGGTTATGACTTTTTTCGAATTAAATTTTTGCTGGCCTTATGCTAAAGTGTACAGTCATTTTATTTTAGTTTTTTATCTCCATTTCTCTATTTTATCCGCCTGTCTGCAAACATTCGTTTTTATATTTTTTCCAATGCCAATTACGCAATTGATAAAACCACAAAATCACTGCTCTTATCTCTACAATTCAATTGATTTCCATAACAACAATGTTTCTGTTGGATTGTTAATCCCTTAATTTTCTCTTCATAAAACAACCATCAAAAAAAGTCATAAATTAAATGTTTGTTCGCTTAATGGAAATTGCAATTGAAATTTTAGGCAAAAAAAAAAACTGATTGAGTACAACTCGAAAATGAATCGCACCAAAACCCAAAAAAAATATTTCACATTCTTGTTGATTTGTTTTGTGAATAATGGATTGTTGAAATCATAAAATAAAAATTATTAAGGATTTTTATGACTTTATTGCCCGGCCAATTGATGATAAAAGCGTTTGATTATGGATAATTGTCTAGCCAATATGGCAATTATTGCTTTTTATGAAGAAAAAACTTTCTTTTTTATGCACTTCGCTACAGATGGAAAGAGTTTGCCATTCGGTAATTAATTTCTATAACAATGATGTTACACCCTATAACGTGTATATATTTTGGTTCCTTATGAGTAGCGAAAAAGCCATCCTGTTCTCTCCCCCTTTTTTATGAGATATCAGGAGATACCAAATGATTGGCTATACCATCAAAGATATTGACTAGAACCATGCTAAATCGAATTAATGACACAATAGAGATACAGCTTTTCAAACAACAAGTAGGTTTTCGGGCCAAAAGGTCGTGTTCGGACCTCATAAATATACTTAGCTGAGCAGCTTATACTTTCTTTTGTGATGCCCTGATAGAAAAGGCGTCATAACGCTGATGTATTTTGACATCAGCACTATGACAAGTATCTTCGTTTTTGACCCAATAACACGTTTCATCATTGTGATGTCAGCCTTAACGTCAATTGGTCAAATTGTCATCAGGTGAAATAATGTCATCAATGGGATGACACATCAGCATCACAGAAATGACAAACCGGAGTCCGATTAATAAAAAATGTCATCAGTGCGATGGCTCGGAAACATCGGAAAAAGGACTAAGAAGGCTAAATTTAATGACAGTTTCTTTTATTTGAGTCATTGATATTGACTTAAGTCAATCTAAGAGAAAATTATTATTAACATATTTGTTTCACTTTGTTTACAGAAGAACTCTCAATTATAAGACACCAGCAGCATGCCCGATATGGTTTTCGAAATCATTCTACTTCGAAAATTTTATGTATTTAACTTAATAATTTAAACAAATAGAATATGGGATTTTTTGCTTCTTATTTTAGTTTTTAAACATGAAAATAATGCAAATAATACACAAAATGTGAAATCGAATTAATGTCACTGTAGTCACAGCATAGATGGCACATAAAATATGACAACATTTTATGATGACGTTCGTCATTGGACCGATGTCACTTTTTGCCTCTTTGATGCCATTTGTAATAACATTGATGTGAGAATTCTGATGTTACGGCACATCATTAATGTGAAGATGCATTTTTCTATGAGTGTTGAACTCCTTCAAGCTGCAGGTATTCCACCAAAACTAGCCATCCTTAAAAATAAAGGCTCAATTTGATGGCTTTTAATGTGGAGTCGTGCACAACAACCAACTATCGGAACCTTTTTCTCGCAAATCAGGGATGAGGCAAGGATGTGTTTTATCCCCGTTACACTTCCTTTTTGTAATTGACAAAGTACTCAGCGATACGTTTGCAGATAAAGAACGTGAAATCTGATGGAGCTTAAATGCTTGTCTTTTATGAAAACGATGCCTGTTTTTATTATCAACAAAAAATTCAGATATTCAATTTAAGCTAGATGATTAGTAGTGCTCTCTGATGTAAGCATTTCGTATTTCCTTCTAAAGAAGGGAGAAGAGAAGGAGTAACATTTTTTGTTTTTTGCCAAAGCAAAGGCAAAACAATTATTAATTTTTTTGATTCAGTTGAAATTTGTATGTAACTGCGAAAGAAGCGAGAGCAGAAGGCCTATCAAAAAAAGATATAAATACGGAATGGAGCCAGCAGGCCTTGTTCATCCAAAACAAGGAGTACGGAGGCCTTCTAGAGACCGGCTGGGTTGGTTTGAAAATCAACACAACTAAAACAAAAGCACTGAGAGAACGAGCCACAAATAAAAAACAATTATACAGCGGACAGTAGCATGTAGAATTCGTTAATAAATTGAGTTACCTGGGAAGTATCATTGCTGCAGACGATAGATGAAGCGCAAACGCAAATAGCGCATTCTTCCAAATACGGAATACTTATATGAAAATCTACAATCTTATCACGGATATGAAAAAAAAAATATTTTTTAAATCAAATGCACTGTCACTATTTCTTTACAGCTGTCAGGCATGGCTGACAATCACCCCTATTATAAAAGTCGTCGTCGACGTCGACAATAATTTTAAATTGTTGTCACATCAAGTCGACGACTACATCACTTCGACGTTAAATTGGTATTTTATAAGAATGTTGTGTCGACGTCGACTAGTTATCGAAAATTTGACTGAAATAAAATTCCATCTCTAATTATTTTTTTATTATTTTTGTTATAGCTCACTATTTAACGCTATTTATGCTATTTTCTATTTAGAGTTTGTTTTCAATTTTTTCGCGAATTTTTGCCATGTTTTCGATAAAAGATATTTTTACTGTAAGTTTTCAGATTCTTTAAAGCTTTAACGTTTATTAATAAATATAAGACTTCTATCAAGCCGCTGTTAGCAAATTTTGCGAATTTCCGTTAATTTAGCAATTTTCACCGAATATTTGCCATTCCTTATAGTTTAAGGGACTTTTAATCAATTTTATGGCTTGTTGGAAATATTAAAAATTTTCGTGAATTTTCGATATTTTTGCATCAATTTTTTTCCGACATTTTGTTTTTAGCGATTTCAAATAAATTTTAGGGTTTGTTTCCAAATTTGAAATTTTCGCGAATTTAAGACATGTTCGCGATAGAAGCAATTTTTTCCTATAAGTTTTCTGATTCTTAACAGATTTAACGATTTTTAATAAATATAAGTTAGACTTTGTTATCATGTCGCTGTTAGCAAATTTTTGCAAATTTCCGCTAATTTTGCAATTTTTACCGAATTTTTACCATTTCTTATAGTTTTAGGGACTTTTAATCAATTTTATGGCTTTTTTTATATATTGAAAATGTTAGCGAATTTTCGCTATTTTTGCAAACTTTTCCGAATTTTCGCAATTTTGGCTTTCTTAGTCAATCTTCTTATATTAAAAATTTTGGCGAGTTTTCGCTATTTTAGCAAACTTTTCCGAATTTTCGCAATTTTCGCGTTAAATTTACTAATAAAACTTGTGCCCATAACTTCTTTTAAATTTGCATATTTTATTTTAAACGTATTTAATATATATATGTTTACATTTCATTTAAATTGTCTTTAACTTTCATTTGAGTCGTCGCAAAAACAGGGACAATTCTTCTCGACGTCGACTTAAAAGCGCCTTAGAAAATATCAATTGGATGTCAATAGTTATCGATTATTGTCAACAACGTCTCAGAAAATACCATTACTGTTCAGGTTTCGTCGTCTTGTGTCGACGTCGACTTTCATAATAGGGGTGAATATATGACCTGAAACTTTAGAGAAGATAAATATGTCGACAAGCACTAGACTGGAATCCACAACGCAATGTAAAAAGTGGTTGTCCAACAACAACTTGGAAGAAGAGCCTGCAAAAAGATATAAAGAACAGTGGAGTATCGTGGAACGAAATTAAAGCGAAAGCATCCGCTAGAACATTTTGGAGACACTTTTTGGATGCCCTATTCCCTGATAGGAGTTAAGTGCATAGACGAAAAAAAAATGAGAAGCGAAGTTGATTTAACGTCGTCCATCCATCCGTCTATCCGTTTTTCGGTGTGTCAGTTGAAATACGGTTTCCGAAGAAGCCAAATATGATGGGAGCTGTATTGCTATATATTTATATTACATATAGTCTGGAATAGTTTGCTACACAGAAAAAAATATCTCAAGAAAATTTTTAACAACACAGTTTGTTAAAAATAAAATTTTAGGTCAACAAACTTTTTGTTTGATTCAAAGAAAAGATTTATCAAATTTACACTTTGCAAAATAGCACTCAACAAAACATATTTAATAATGAAATAATTAAATATTTCTTCATATTCAATAAAAACCATATTTGAATCAAAGTAAAGACAGTATTTTAACAACTCTTGTCCATTTTTAAATAGCTCATAATTCTCATTTGTTTTACAGTTTTATTTGAATAATATATTGAGTTTTGCCAAAGTCTTTGGAAAAGGTTTCCTGATGATCTGGCCTAAGCAACCAGTGAAATGCGCATAGGAACTTACTTATCCCCGCGTAATAAATTTTAGTGTTTTTTTAAAAAATATAAAAATTAAAAATTTATAACATCATCATTAATAAATAAAAAAAAATAATGATTCGATTAACATTTTGTTTGATTTATTCAACATTTTCAACAATTTATTTTAACAAACCAAGTAAACATTTTGTTGAAAAAAATTATTTTGGGCAGCAACTTTTTTATTGACTCAATAAACTTGGTTGTTGACTAAAAATGTAACAATTATACATACAAACTTTTTTATCAATACCGCAAAAATCGTCATCGCAGAAAATTCAAAAATTTTTGTAATCAAATATGCGATTTTCGTATTCAAATATGAAAATTATTTTTTTCTGTGTATTAAAATTCAGCCACATCAGTCTACAAATGGCTGAGTTATGAGCAAAAAAACCCCGGCTGCCTCTAATTTTTTTTCAAAAACTCTCAAATAAACGTTTATTTTTTCAAGTCTTCTTAAAACCTATGAACTTAATTTTTTCACACTTCACCTTAAATAAGCTTTGCAGAATACTGTTAGTGAAAATAAACAAAATCGTTTTATAGATAAATTACGACTTTTTTTCATCCCGAAATAATGGTTTTTGGTACAATAGCGCCCATACCATATCAGCCAAGTTTAGCTCATATGTTTCTTAAATATAAACCACCGTATTTATAAACGATTATTAAATTTAACAAACGTTTATTAAGGAGAATTTTCATAAAAATTTTGTTTTGTAAACCTTTATTAAATTTAAAATTTTTTCATAAATACAGGCAAAAGAGTATAAAAAACCAAACGGTCTCTTATTTCTTCTGGCCCACATACAAGTGTCCTCCCGAATTAAGGCTTTTTTTATACGTAAGGGTTCATGCAAGGATGATAAAGAGAAGCTAAAAGATTCTTTATATACATATAAGATTTGTTTGTTTTAAAAAAAAACCAAAATCGGGCTTCAATTTTACCCAGCCCCAACTCAGTAATGCTTCCGGAACCTCTCGTACATGTGCGCTGGGAAATAATTGACTTTTCAATACCAAATATTTATAATGAAGGGTATATAAGATTCGTCAAAGCCGAATATAGCACTTTTTTCGTTTTTTTCTAATACAAGCAACTACACAGGTTATTTATGTTTTATTCACAAGATAATTTACCACAAATTTCCAATATTTATAACAGAGATTGTATAATTGATAATTAATTTACATTCAATAAAATGTCAAGCAGGAAGGTCAAAAAATTTTATTGTATAGAAATTATTTATTTAGGACAAAAACCACTTTAAATTTATTTTCGGTGTGCAATAGCAAACGGTTCGTTATGGAAAGTTTTTAACAAATTTAAATTTTATAATTTCTGTTTATAGAAATAAATTTTCTATTTATAGAAAATATTGTTAAAAATTTGCTACTTTTAATAAAATTTTACTAAGAAGTTTTTTCTAAGAAGAAGTTTATAAGAAACTTTAAACAAATTTGCGCAAATTTGTGGTTAACGGAAGAGTTTGCATAAATTTGCTGTGTATAGGAAATTTTGCGCAAATATGCTATTTTACGAAAGTTAAAGCAAATTATGTGCAAACTTCTCATAAAGAAAGAGTTTTGTTAAATATGTTGGTAATTTGATCCCACTATTGTTAAAAATTAGCTATTTTTAGAAAAAAATTTCTAAAAAGTAGCTATTTATAGGAAAGATTACACAAATTTTGCGCAATTTTGCTTTTTATAGCTAATTTTATACAAATTTGCTTTTTAAAGAAACTTTATTTTAAATTTATTGATTTACCTGCTGTTTTAAGGAAATTTTAACGAAAACTAAGACAAATTTTGAGCAAATTCTTTATAAAAAAAAGTTTTGCTAAAAATGTTGGTATTTTGAGGAAATTTTACACAAATTTGCATTTTGCAAGAAATAACTTTCAAAATTGATTGATTTTCTTGTTGCTTATAGCAAATTTTTCGCAATATGCTATTTTACGAAAATTAAGACAAATTTTGCGCAAACTCAAAATTTTGCACAAATTTGCTTTTTATAAGATTTTGGTTTTAAATTTATTGCTTTTAAAAGGAAATTTTGCGCAAATATGCCGTTTTACGAAAGTAAAACAAAATTTTGCGTAAACGTTTTATATAAAAAAAGCATCGCTAAAAACTTTGGTGTTTTGAGGAAATTTGCTATTTATAGAAAAATTCTTTAAATCTTTTGATTTCGCAAAGCTGCTATTCATTAAAAACTTTAGTCAAATTGGCTATTTTCAGGAAATTTTGCGCAAATATGCTATTTTTACGAAAATTAAGACAAATTTTGCGCAAACTAAAAATGTTTCACAAAGTTGCTTTTTATAAGATTTTTGTTTTAAATATATTGATTTGCTTGCATTTTAAAGGAAATTCTGCGCAAATATGCTATTTCACGAAAGTAAAACAAAATTGTGCGCAAACTTCTTGTATAGATAAAGCTTTGCTAAAAACTTTGGTATTTTGAGAAAATTTTGCACAAATTTGCTATTAATAGAAAATTTTGAACAAATTGATTTTCCAGTCTTTCTGTTAAAATGGGTTTTACAAAGACCTCAGAAGCGATGCTCCGACAAATTTTGATATAGAAATTCAGTCTGATCGTTCCGAAAAAATGCCTGAGATATCAGCAAAAAATGCCGACTGCCTCTAATTTTACCCATAAATCCCTTGTTGTTTTAGCTTTTTTTATTTCTGGATAACGGCAAGAGCCAAAGTTTACAATGCAAAACATCCGACTAAATGTAGGCGGAGTTGAGAAGTTGGCGTGGCACAAAACAAATTTATTTTTATCTAAAGTTACACAGAAAAAATTCTTCAAACTGTTTAACCAATAAAAGCAATAATCAAAAATAAAATCAGTTTTAATTAAATATTCAATCAAGTAAATTAAACGTTTAATTGATACTACTAATTTTTACTGGTGCAATTTTAATTAATTTTTTAATTAATATCACAATTTTTTTATTTAAATCAATTTTTTTTTTCTGTGTATATAAACTTTTTGTTTTCATCGCAACATGGTGAATGGTATCAAAGATTAGCCGTATATAACACTTTTACTTGTTTTTTTTTTTTATTTTAATGCTGTTTTGACAATTTGCGTTAGAGGCTGTGTGGTCATAAGAGCTGCACTAGAAACTTTCTGTTCTTATCGCACTATCGTGAAGGCTAATTAGATTCGGCATAGCCGAATATAGCGCTCTTACTTGTTTTATAATAAATCTTTTGTTATAAAAACTGCATTTTGAGAAATTTTTGAATTAAAACTTTGCTGCTCACTGCCAATGTTGATTTTGTTTAAAGTTTTTTTACAAAATGCATCTTCATATTGATAATACCCTAACAACAGAATTGTGACAACAAAGTTATTACAAATGGCATCAATGAGGCAAAAGGTGACATTAGTTTCGGTAATTTTTAAAACCAAACAAATCTTATATGTATATAAAGAATATTTTAGCTTTAATTTATTATCCTTGTATGGACCCTACCGTATAAAAAAAAACCCTAATTCGGGAGGACACTTGTATGTGGGCCAGATGAAATAAAAGACCGATTTGGTTTTTATACTCTTTATATTTAAGAAATATATGAGCTAAACTTGGCCCCCCACCCCGCTGATATGGTATTGGCGCTATTGTACTAAAAACCATTATTTCGGGATGAAAAAAAGTCGTAATTTATCTATAAAACGATTTTGTTTATTTTCACTAACAGTATTCTGCAAAGATTATTTAAGGTGAAGTGTGAAAAAATTAAGTTCATAGGTTTTAAGAAGAATTGAAAAAATAAAAGTATATTTGAGAGTTGTTGAAAAAAAATTAGAGGCAGTCGGGGTTTTTTTGCTCATAACTCAGCCATTTGTAGACTGATGTGGCTGAATTTTAATAGCAAACTATTCCAGGCTATATGTAATATAAATATATAGCAATACGGCTTCCATCATATCTGGGTTCTTCGGAAACCCTATTTCAACAGACACACTGAAAAACGGATAGACGGATGGATGGACGACGTTAAATCAACTTCGCTTCTCATTTTTTTTTTCGTCTATGCACTTAACTCCTATCAGGGAATAGGGCATCTAAAAAGTGTCTCCAAAATGTTATAGCGGATACTCCACTGTTCATTATATCTTTTTGCCGGCTCTTCTTCCAAGTTGTTGTTGGACGACCACTTTTTTCTATTACCTTGTGGATTCCAGTCAAGTGCTTGTCGACATATTTATCTTCTCTAAAGGTTAAGGTCATATATTGTCAGCCATGCCTGACAGCAGCAAAGAAATAGTGACAGTGCATTTGATTTAAAAAATATTTTTTTTCATATCCATGATAAGATTGTAGATTTTCATATAAGTATTCCGTATTTGGAAGAATGCGCTATTTGCTTTTGAGCTTCATTTATCGTCTGCAGCAATGAAACTTCCCAGGTAACTCAATTTATTAACGAATTCTACTTGCTACTATCCGCTGTATAATTGTTTTTTATTTGTTGCTCGTTCTCTCAGTGCTTTTGTTTTACTTGTGTTGATTTTCAAACCAACCCAGCGGGTCTCTAGAAGGCCTCTGTACTCCTTGTTTTGGATGAACAAGGCCTGCTGGCTCCATTCCGTACTTATATCTTTTTTTGATAGGCCTTCTGCTCTCGCTTCTTTCGCAGTTACATACAAAATTTCAACTGAATCAAAAAAATTAATAATTGTTTTGCCTTTGCTTTGGCAAAAAACAAAAAATGTTACTCCTTCTCTTCTCCCTTCTTTAGAAGGAAATACGAAATTCTTACATCAGAGAGCACTACTAACTACCTGCAGCTTGAAGGAGTTCCCACACTCATAGAAAAATGCATCTTCATATTGACATCAGGTGACATCAGTCCAATTACAAACGTCATCATAAAATGTTGTCATATTTTATGTGTCATCTATGCTGTGACTACAGTGACATTAATTCGATGCTATATTTTGTGTATTATTAAATTATTTTCATGTTCAATACGTAAAATAAGAAGTTTCCCGTATTCTTTTTGTTTAAATTATTTAGTTAAAACATCAAATTTTCAAAGTAGAATGATTTCGAAAACCATATCGGGCATGCTGCTGGTGTCTTTATATTAAGAGTTCTTCTGTTTACACAGGGCTGAATACAACAACAGTAAAACAAACATGTGTAACGGGTAAGAAAATAATATTATTCTCTCATTTCGATTTAAGTCACTCCCAATGAATAAATTTAATGACAGTTTGTCATTAAATTGAGCCTAATGAGTCCTTTCTCCGATGTTACTGAGTCATCGCAGTGATGACATTTGTTATTAAACTGGCTCCGATTTCGAGTCGTTTCTGTAACGCCGATGAGTCATCTGATTGATGATAATTTCACTTGATGACAATTTGGCCAAGTGCCGTTAAGGCTGACATCACAATGATAAAAAGTGTCATGGGGTCAAAAACGAAGACACTTGCCATAGTATTAAAATACATCAGCCTTATGACTACCAGTGTAGTTTTCGATCTCTTTCCTCCTTCAGTTTTTAAAGTTTTGGACTTCTTTTCACTGTTAGTATTTGAAAATTAATAAAATTTTTTAGTCTTTTGTAATACAAACAATATTTCTAGAAAATGTCTATGTTTATTTTATTATTTGACCAACCAGCTTATTTAAACTTTGTCTGCCAAAAAAAAATAGCATAAATATTTTCTTTCCTCTCTGTGACGTAAAAGTTTTTAAACTAGTTTTAGGGCCTTAATATGATTTCATGTACTGCTTTTGACTGGACAACTCAAGTTTATACCGCAGAGAAAATAGAGGAAAGTTTTGTAATTTGGGCTTAAAAAGGCAAATTTTATTTCAGGCAACAGTTTTGGAGTTTGAATATGTGGCAGTTACAAGGTCAAAAAAAGTGATAAACTGTGTGTATAGATGTTTTAGGAGCAAACATATTTTTATTGTAAAAATTTTAAAGAATTGTTTTGTGTTTTGACCAGTGTCCCCAAAACCTTTTTAGTTTTGTATTTTTTGTTGACATGATTGTTTATAATGCTACTTAAAAGAATATAAATTTTTTCATTAAAGAGATTTCTTTGGGGATATAAATTGAAATAAAATAAAGTCCATAAGGCTAGAAAACAAAAAAAAAAAAAAAAAAAAAAAAAAGAATTGTAAGAAAACTTTCCGGCTCCGGATAAACTTTATTAAAATGCGAGTACAAACACACACAAACAAAGAGGATACTTAAGAAGTGTTGTTATTTATTTAGACCCGAAATCTGTTACAACACAGATACTACCACAACATAATGTGATAATAAATGTATGAGTTAACTTTTTTTTTTTAATCAACTAGGAAAAAGGGGAGATTAGACGGATATTGTTCGTTCTTGTTGGCTGTGTAACACATTCGAATAATAATCTCTGAAAGACAGATTCTAAAAAATGGTATGGCATATTGTCTGCTTTGGCTGATTTTTAATGCATGACTGATCACAAATATTATTGAAGTTTTATAGATAATTTATGAAGATATGGTTGTTAATTTTGGAGCAGTTGCAAAGTAATCTGACAGCATTTGCACTAAGAATCTTAAAAGTTTTATTAATTTTCTATACGAGTTACATTCAGCTTCAAATTATGTTTAATTAAAAAGTTTTTAAATTTGTCCAAATGTTGCTATAAATAGCGATTGAAAGCAAAACTTATATTTGCTATAAATAGCAAATTTTCGCTTAATATCCTATAAATTGCCAATTTTTCCCTGTGTTTGAAATTTTTTTTTATTCCCTTTAAATCAAAATTTTTGAAAAAACTTGCTATAAATAGGAATTTTTACCCAATTTATTTTAAATTTTTGCAAAATTTTAAATTTGTGCGAAAATAGCTTTTAATAGCAAATCTGCTTAAAATGTACTACAGTAAATTTATGAGAATTAAAATTAGAGAAAATGAAGAAATTTAGGCTAAATTTGCTATAATATGCAACTGGAGGAAATTTTGCTATAAATAGTAAATTTAGGCTGATTTTGCTTTAAATAGCAATTATGTACAAAATTAGCTATAAATAGTACATTTTGAAAAAATCTAGCTTCAATGTTAATAACAAGCTTTAACAAAGAGGTACTATAAATAGCAACTTTGTGCAAAACTTGCTATAAGTAGCAAATTTGTACAAAATTTCAAAAGAACAAAATTTTCCATAATAACAAATTCATGCAAAATTTTCTTTTAAAAGCAAATTTTGGTCTTAATAAAATGTTAATGACAAGACATAAAATCATTTTTGATACTTTTTCAAATTTCATTATCAATACTTTTGTTTCATATTTTTTTCTTGTCTTTTTTTCGATTATTATGATCGTTTTTTATGCCCTAGAATTATAGCTGATTAAAATAATACGTATTTATAAAAAAGAAAAACAATATTTCTTACGGAATTATTTTATATACATTTTATACTCCTTATTTTATGCCTTTTACTGATTTATAGTTTAGCGCGTACAGTGTTTCATCTATCTCTATATTTTCCAACAATATGAAGATTTAACACTTGATTTATGAATATTCGTTTCTTACGCATTTTTGTTCTTTAATCTCTAAATATGCCAGAAAAGGAGAGAGAGACAGAGATACATAATATACATACGTTATAAAAATGTATAATAAAAAGAAATCTTTAATATTATAAAACACAAGAATATAAATATTTAGCGATGCAAGTCATAAATTAAATTCATAGCAAACTTTAGGGTAAAATTTTAATACCAAATTCAATAGTAAATTTAAGGGAAAATTTATGAATAGAAAATTTCGTGCAAAATTCGATTAAATAGAAAGTTTATGCAATATTTACTATTAAGAAAAAACCTGTACAAAATGTTCTATAAACAGAAAATGTACTATAAAAAAACAAATATGTATTGTAAAATAAGCATAAAGCTAATCATTATATTTCCCATAAAATTGCAAACACATGTAATTTTATATAAAACAGTAAATTTGCAAAAAATTTCTTATGAAATAACAATTTTGCAGTATGTGCGTTTAAAAATAGCAAACTTGCAAAATTTCCTATAAAATAGCGAATTTGTAAAATTTCCAAATAGCAAATATTGTAAAAATATCCTATAAAATAGCAAATTTTGTTAAAATGTCATATAAAATTGCAAATTTTGTAAAAATATCCTAGCAACTAAATTATAGCAAAATTTTCTATAAAAATAAAACTTTGTAAAATTACTTGTATAACAACGAATTTATGCTTAAAAGAAAAAATTTCATAAATAAGAAAATTTTACAAAAAAATTCCTATAAGATAATTAGCCGAATGAATTATGGAATAAAAATTCCCCGGCAGTTTTTTCCCCTTTTTCCATTTTTACAATTGAATTAACATAGGAAAAATTAGAGAAGGGAGAAAACTCTCGGGGAATTTTTATTCATAATTGGGCTGAATAAATTTTGCAAAACAATTTTCTGTAATATAGCAAATTTTTACAAAAAATATTCTATAAAATAGAAAATTTTGCTAGAATTCACTATAAAACAGCAATGTTTGCAAATAGATACCTATAAAGTAGCAAATTTTCTTAGAAAATTTCCTATAAAGAGGCTGAAGTTTCTACAATTTTTTCAAAACTTTCTATAAGTTGAAAATTTTGCCAAAACTGCCTATAAAATAACTTATTTGTCAAAACTAAAACTTCCAAAATAGCAAATATTGAACAAAATTTCCTATAAAATAGCAAAACTTTCCAAAAAATAGTAAAATTATATAAAATAGCAAAATTTTTTAATCCAATTTTTTTTTACCATAAACAGTTTAATAAAATAATCACAATACTAATTATAGCAAAATTTTGATAAAATTTTTCAATAAAATAGCAAATCTGGCAAACAAAGTCAAAAAAAAGAATTGCAATTTTGTAAATTGTTTGCAAATAGATTTCTAAAAAGTAGGAAAACTTCCTATTAAATTTAAAATCTTGCAAAAGATCTTCCCATACAATAGCGAAACTTAAAAAAATTTCTTATTAATTTTAAAATTTTGAAAAACTTCCTATAAAAAAAGGTAATTTTTGAATGAAAACTGCTTATAAAGTAGTAAATGTAAAAAAAAAAATTCATATAAAATAACAACATTTTGATAAAAATTGCAAATTATACAAAAAATGTCAAAAAAAAATTGCAAATTAGGAAAAAAATTTCATATAAATTAAAACTTTGCAAAAAATGTTCTTTAATATAGGAAGATTTGCAAAAACTGTCCTATTAAAGAGCAAATTTAGCAAATAATTTCCTATAAAATACTAAATTTTATAAATAAAACTAAAAATTTCCTATCAAATAACAGTTTTGTAAAATTTTCTATAAAATATCAAATTTGTAAAATTTTCTTTAAAATAGCAGATTTTGCAAAATTTCCTTTTAAAAAAATATGTAAAATTTCTTATAAAATAGTGAAATTATCCTTTAAATTACCACTAAAATAGCCAATTTTTTAAATAAAAAAATTCCTATAAAATAACAAATTTTACAAAACTTCCTACAAAATTTTTTCATCAAATACTTCAAAAACTTGTGATTAATAAATACATTTTATGAAATACCAATATTTTGATAAACATTTCCTATAAAATAGTACATTTGGCAAAAAATTTCCTATAAAATAAAAAAAGTATAAAATAGCAAATTTTGCAAAAACTTTATTATAAAACAGCAAATTTTGTAAATATGTAATTGTAAAATTATGATAAAAATTTTCTATACTATTCTATTCTATTTTATAGAAAATTTTACACACAATAATTCCTATAAAATAGCTTATTTTACAAAAACTTTCCATAAAATAGTAAATTTTGCAAACAAAAAGTCCCATAAAATAGCAAATTGTTAAAAATACATAGTTTTCTATAAAGTAGCAAATTTTGCAAAATTTACTATAAAATATAAGTTTTGTAAAATGTTATATAAAATAACAATTTTGTAAAACCTCTTGTAATATAATAAATAAATAAAATAAATAATATAATAAATAAATAAAATAAATAATATAATAAATAAATAAAATAAATAATATAATAAATAAATAATATAATAAATAAATAATAATAAATAAGAGAAGAGATACAAAAAAATATCGATAACTTTAACTTTTAATAGAAAGTTTTTTCGTTAAATATAATTTTTAAAAGAAATGCTGTTTAAAACTTTAATTTTGTCTAGCAAAGTTATCGATAGAGTCTTTAGAAAGGTTGCCGATAACTTAAATTTTTTATAGAAAAGTTATAGATAACTCCGATTTTCTATAGAAAAGTCATCGATAACTTTCATTTTCAATAAAAAATTTGTCGATAATTTGGATTTTCAATAGAAAATTTTTGATGTTAACTTTGAATTTCAATAGAAAAATTGTCGATAATTTTGATTTCCAATAGAAAAGATTTCGATTACTTAGATTTGGAATAGAAAAGTAGTTGATAACTTTAAGTTTCTTAAAACAAGTTTTTAAGATTTTAAGATAATTTAAGTTTTTTATAGAAAAGTTATCGACAACTTTGATTTTCTTTAGAAAAGGTAACGATAACTTTAATATTTAATAGAAAAGTAGTCGACAATTTTAATTTTCAATAGAAAAGTTGTCGATAACTTTCATTTTCAATAGATATGTTTTACATAACTTTGATTTTCAATAGAAAAGTTTTGGATGAATTTGATTGTCAAGTTTTAAGGTTCTCCATAGGAAAATTATTGATAACTTTAATTTCCAATAGAAAAGTTGTAGATTACTTAAATTTTTGATAGCAAAATTATATGCAACTTCAATTTTCAATAGAAAAGTTGTAGATAAATTTGATTTTTCATAGAAACGATAACTCAAATATTTTATAGAAAGTTATCGATAACTTTAGGTTTCAATAGAAAAGTTATTGAAAACTTTTATTTTTTAATGGAAAAAGGAATCCATAACTATAACTATTTTAATTTTCTATTAGAAAGTTACCGATAACTTTAATTCTATAAAAAAAAGTTATCGATAACTTTGATTTTCATAAAAAGTTATAAAATAGTTTTTTGTAATATAATTTTTTCTATAAAAAATTATCGATCACTTTGATAGAAATAGAAAATTTTATACGCAATAATTCTTATAAAATAGCATATTTTACATAAAGTTTCTATAAAATAGTAAATCTTGCAAAAAAAAATAAATTCGTATAAAACAGCAACTTTTACAAAAACTTCCTACAAAATTGTAAATTTAAAAAAAAAAATAAATAAAATAGCAAATATTTACAAAAAATTTCCTTTAAAATAGAAAATTTTCAGAAATTTCTAATAAAAAATAGAAAATTTTACAATATTTACTATTTCTTATGAAATACCTTAGTTTACAACAATTTTCTATTAAATAAGAAATTTTGCAGAAAATTTGCTATAAAAAAGAAAATTTCTGCAAAAAAATCCTATAAAATGGAAAATTTTGCACAAAATCTATAAAATAGAAATTTTTGACAAAAAAAAAACTGTCCTATAAAAAGCTTACTTCACAAAAACTTCCTATCAAATAAAAAATTTTACTAAAACTTTACCTATTAAATAGCAAATTTAAAAAAACAAAATTTGCAAATTTTGTTAAAACAAAGCAGCAATTTTTACAACAAAAAAAAAATTCTTTAAAAACAGCAAATTTTACAAAAAAAAAAAAAAAATATCCTATAAAATTTCCCATAAAAAAGGAAATAACATATAAAATGCCAATGCCATTTTATTTTTACAATTCCCTTTTATTAGGGAAAATAGCATCTTTTGAATAACATTTTCTATAAATAATCCTTTTTTTTAATCAAAATTTATGTTTCTTATTTAAATTTTTTTCTTTATCTATATATTAAAGCGTATTGCTATTTTTATAACAGAATTGTTTCGTCTCTAAAAAATTTAATTTTTTTAAGAATTCTTTTGGGGTTTTTGTGATTTTCTTCAACCTCAATTACTTTTTAGTCTCTAACCGACAATTTTGTTAAATAGTTTTAAACAAGATTTTAAGTGCTGGAATATTTATTCACTTCTTCAACCTCAAGTTGAAGTGTGACTTTAGAACACTTCTGTATTCCCAAACGATTTAAGTAAAATTCTCTTATTTCTATTATTGAATTAGGAAAATGAGAAGCTGAACACAAACACACACAATTGCAGTGGATTAAATAATAAAGAGTAGTTAAAATTAAATTTAATTTTACTTAAGTGTCACAGTGGCGAAAAAAGCAAGAAATTTTGAAAAAAAAAAAAAAATATTATTACTAAAACAATTCAAATAAAAACTAAGAGAAGTTTTGTTGCCTTTAGATAAGTTTTTTATAAAGGCGTTTTTGTTAGGAGGATTTTCTTTAGGCGAAGGGTGATGAAAGGCTTTCGATACTGTAGGGCTTGCTGCGCCCCTTTGCCTTAAAAATGAAAAGCCTTGCCTGTTCCACCAACCAGAAAATTCATAATCAGGTCTAAAAGTCGAGCCATTTTTTTATGAGTAGCTTACGTATAAGGTATTTTTATATGAAATTTCCCTGTCTTTTGATATATTTTTCATATTTCCTTAATTTTGAAGACCCCCTTTAGAACAATCAGGAAGGAGTTTTAACTTACCATGTTCAAAATGTTCAGATCCTTTGCTATTATCTAAAGCCTGTTTTAAGGAATTTTTTAAACAAGTATTTTACTACATTTTGTTTAATTCTAAGTCACTGTACTTTGGTTTGTTGTGTAGCATGCCCCAAAGAAAAGTTCCTTTTTAGCTGAAAACAAATAAACCATATTTGTTATTTAGAGTGTAATTCTCATCTGCTGTTTCATTATTTCATTTTAGGATTTTATTGTGGTCTTTTGTTGTGGCATCTTTTTAGATTTAATTCAATAAATGACTACTCGCTTGTCCTTTTCATGTGATTTTTTTTTATTTGTTAGGGAAAAATGTCAATCCGACTTTACGTGGTTGTTATTTTATTTTTGTTTTGTGATTTGTTAGATTTTTTTAGATTAAAAAAAATAGTTTTTTACTTATTTGTTATTTGTTGAAAAAAAAACAAAAAGGACATACACTTTCTTTCTGCAGGTTTAAAAAAAAGTACCAAATTTTGTACCCTTTAATAAATATACTAATGTATAAATATGTTTTATTTAATTAGTATTGTGGTTATTTTGTTGAACTATTTGTGGTTTTTAATCCAAATTTTTAATATTTTTAATTAGGCTTAAGTTCATTAAATTTAATTTTCATTAAAAAAAGAAAAAACAAAAAATGTACTTTGGACTTCAAGAAGAATTCTTGACGAAAGTACCTAAGTAAGGAAGTAAGGAAAAAACATGTAAAATCAATTAAAATGGATAATCATTCAATAAAGCAAATTTCGATCTACCAAAGGTTAAAATACAATTTGGTTTAAGGATTGATGTTTGACTATTGACGTCAGCAGTCGTCGATGGCTGCGGGTGTAAAACGGCAAATCCATCTGAGGAGATCGAGTGGTTGCGATCGAAACATGTCATTGTAACCTGCCGGCCGTGGTTCGAATCCCGGCCACGGTCAAGAATGAAAGATTATTAATAACAATTTTAATTAATTTTCATGTTGTAAAATTCCTTTCTTCGTAAAAATAATATAATAAAAATTAAATTTAATGTACTTTAGCCTAATTAATTTTTATAATTGAATCTTTTTTTTCATTATTTTTTTTTTAATCTTTATATATTAAATATGAACTAGCAATTATTAATCAAATCTTATCCTAATACTTAGTTTTATGTCCTGCCAGTGCCAGACGAAAATTTTCTTCATTATTAACATAGGAAAAATGGAAAACTGGAAAAAGGGAAAAACTCCCCAGGAATTTTTACTCACGATAGGGGTGATTATTTCTTGGGTCCTTATTATCCTATTTTCTTACATTTGTATACCCCGCACCGAAGGTAAAAGGGTTTATATAACTTTGTCATTCCGTTTGTAATTTCTACAATATTGATCTTAGACCCTATATATATACTATATATATACTTTATATTCTGGATCCTTATGAGAAGAGAAGTTCACGGTTGTCCGTCTGTCTGTTGAAATGGGTTTTCCGAATTCTCTAGATATGATGGTGCCTTGGTTGGTAAATATTTATGTCAGGTATGCTTATTATAATTTTGCTATTGAAATTCAGCCAGATCGGTCCAAAAATGGCTGAGATATGAGCAAAAAACCACGACTACCTCTAATTTTTTCCAAAAATCCCTTGTTGTTGTTGTATATTTATTCCTTTTTCCTGTATATCTGGAGGACGGCAAGAGGGAAGGCGGGTACCCCCCATACAAAGTATTTATTATTTTTCTTGTATCTGCAGAACTACAATAGTGAGGCACCCTAAATTTAATGTGCGTAACTCTTGGGAGGGGGAGACGGGTACCCCCCCATACAAAAAATTTATTAATTTTCTTATATCTGCAGAACAACAATAGTGAGGCACACTAAATTTGTTGCACGTAACTCTACGAGCAAACCAAATGTTCCAAAAAAATCTTGGAGGTAAAGAAGGGGGGAGACCGATACCCCCATACAAAGTATTTATTTTTTTTTTTCTTTTATCTGCGGAATTACAATAGTGAGGCACACTAAATTGTGCGAACCTCTTTAAAAAACTGCATGTTCCAACAAAATCTTGATGGTAAAGAAGGGGGGAGACCGATACCCCCATACAAAAAATGTATTAATTTTCTTATATCTGCAGAACTACAATCGTGGGGCACACTAATATGACACCTTTTTTATTGTGCTTTATTGACGCACAATAATGAAATTGGACCAATAAAATATTCTGAAACACGATTGCCCTGTTTTAAACAAATTTAATTGCCACTAGTTGGTACAAAGCGAAATGGTTACAACAATTGCCGCAGCACAGTCACACGATTGTTCTTACTTGACAACTGCGAAAACAGCTGTTGTGGTAGCTTTTTTATTTGTTTGAAAGTTCTTGTTGGTTTGTTAATTAAATTAAAATTAAATTAAATTAAATTAAAATTTAATTAAATATGTATCATATATGTATGTATGTACTTAACAAATTTTTGTTGAAAAGTTTTATTTAAATTTTTTAAGAAATTCCAAAAATTAAGTCTGTTCAACAATTTCGTATGTTAAGGTTCGCATAGAAATACCTTAAATAAAAATATTCGCACTAAACAGCTAAATATGCCTATGAACATACATACATACATATTTTGTTAATAGCAATAATTAAAAAATAATTAAAATGCATAATAAATAAATAAATATTGATCTTCATTACCTACTAAAAGAAACACAAAAAGTAAATTTATTAAAAAATGGCAAATATTGGTGCGAATTGTGTTGCTTGATTGCCGCACAAGAACACAATAAATATTGGTGCATTTTTGTTATTTTTATTGCCGCGCGGTTGCATAGCAAACAGTCACACGATTGCCACACCAGGGTTGCATTTGATTGGTAAAAGTAAGCACAATATTGTCCTTGATTGGTACATGAGCCAATTGGTTGTGCAGTCACACGATTGGGGTATTAAAAAGTATGAAAATTGGTGCATTGCGGCAATCGTGTGATCCCAGCTTAAGAACAAACTACATGTTCCAATAAAATCTAGCAGATTTAGGAGGGTGAGATGGGTAGCGGTACCCCCCATACAAAAAATTTAATAATTTTCGTATATCTGCAGAACAACAATAGAGAGGCACACTAAATTTGATGTGCGTTACTCTTAGAATGTTCCAAAAAAATTCTTGGCGGTAAAGGAAGGGGGAGACGGGTGCCCCCCATTAAAAAAATTTTTAATTTGCTTATGTGTATTTGAATAACTACAATATGAGGCACACAAAATTTGATGAGCGTCGCTCTTAAAACAAACCGCATGATCCAAAAAAATCTTGGAAGTATAGGAGGGGGAGACGGGTACCTCTCATACAAAAAACTATTAATTAATTAATAAAATTGGGTTTTAAATCACGAACGTTCCGCTGAATTGCCTTCCATTGAATGAGTTCGCATACGAATTATTTCAAATCACCGCCTTTGGCCCCTGTGTGCGACGTTTATGACATTCGGACACAAAAATAATACTGTACTTATTCAACTCAACAAAAAGATGAAAACATTTAATTGCAAAGCTTGTGGTTGAAAAAAAGAGAAAGCAATCAGATGTTTTCATCTTTTTGTTGAGTTGGGTAAGTACAGTGCTCGGTTCTTAGCGCCACATATACGAAAAAAAAAACAAAAAGCCAGCAAAAAAGTTTGACACAAACAAAATACATGCACAATATACACACAAGCTATTCGTGCCGTGGTCGTTGCTAAAATCTTTGGTTTGCTCATTCCTTTATCAATGTTAAAAAGTAACACTAAAGAACATTAAAAAATAATGTATGTCTATAAAACCACTACAATTTTTCCTTTTTTATAACGAAGAATATAACACTGTAATATAATTTATAACGAAGAACATAACACTATAGCAAACATTATATTATATTTATAATGCAATGTTCGTTACATTCTTAAAAATAGTTGTGAACGATATTAAGAGTTGTGCATTAACTAGCATTAACAAATTAGATGTCGTTTCTGAGTGTGTGAGCAGTACGCTAAATAATGTTCGGTTTAAAATCTATACCAATACGGAAACTCGTTTCAGTTGCCAACCAAAATGAGTCATATTCTTTTTCTTCTAGAAAAACGTTTTTTATATACAAATAATAAAAAAAATTTAACTATTTTCCCATGAACTTTTTTCTTATAGGAGCACTACATTTTTTGCTCTTTTTGAAAATTTTTATACAAAAAAAATTTTAATATTTGAGAAAATAAAGTGTTTTTATAGGAAATTATTTTTTAATATTTTCAAAGCTGAATACCCTTAAATCTGGTCAAAACTAAGAAGATTTAATCGATTTAAATTATTCAGTTTTATTTTCTTAATGTTTTAAGATATAAAAGAAAAGTGGATTTATTTTTTATGACGTTAGTAATCAAATCCCTTTTAAAATGTACAATAAATTTTCCTAAAAGCCTTTTAATTATTGGCCCTAAATTTTCTTTATAACGTCTTTAATTACTTTCTTCCAAATAAAAATCATTTAAATACCCATTAATTTTGAAGCAGACGATACCATGACGCACACTTAACTTTCCTTACAAATCGATTAATATTAATCATACGCTCAGGTAGCCATTTGAAAAGTATTAAGTGTCAAATAAATACATTACTGTATTATCTTCCTGTTGTTACCGAGAGCATTTCAGCTCACGGCCTATTGCTTTTTCTTAATTTCATTGATGACCTTATTACAGCTACTCATATTACTAATGAATGCCCCCTCCCCCTTCAAAAAAAAGTAATGACTTTGATGGATGTTAAATAATTTATTTTAGATTTTGTTGCCGGAACAATTTTCGTTTGGTTGCCTAGCAACAGTGTATTTTAATTTAGAATACTTTGAAATAATTTAGTAAAATTATTTTAAAATTAATTTCCCATTTAAGTTGCAGTAGAGATCTTTTAGACGATTAAAAGGACAAGAATTAAAAAAGCAATCTACATAAAAAAAAAACAAACATTAAAAAATATGTCGCAAGCTCATTATTGGCTTAGCGCATTTGCCAAAAAGTCGTAATGGAGAACAACGGCAATGAAGTTTTCTGTAAATATGCCCGATTGAATTTTTTTTGTATATCCTTCACTTTTTCTGGCATTTGTTTTCAAGAAAAAATGTAATTTTTTTTGAACGCTCATCAACGAACTAAGAAGTTAATAGCATTTGATTGAAAGTGAAAATTTTTATTTTGTGCCGCATACGCCACTTTTTCCAAATTTATTTATTAAAAGAAGTTCTTTATGCTGCATACTTGCTGCTGTGTATTGAGTTGTTGAAATTTTATTTTGCTTTAACTACTTTGTTTCTTCTGGCAATAAAGCGAATCAAGAGTTAAATTTATTTTCTTGTTGTCCTTTTATTTCGCTTTTTCTTACGGCAATAAAGCGAAGAAAGAATTAAATTTATTTTCTTGTTGTCCTTTTATTTCGCTTTTTCTTACAGCCATTAAGCAAAGCAAGAGTTAAATTGATTTTGTACGTTTTTATATGAAGAATTTGCAGCATTCGCCAAACAGTGGCATGTAGAGCAAAACAATACTTAAGAAACTTTAAACTAGTTAATAATGAGCAAGATTAATGCTTAAAATCTTCAAAACCATAAGAAATTTCGTGAAACATATTATGGATTTAGAAAGGGGGCATTCAAAGTATATGTATCCCATACCGGTAAGCTAGCTGTTAGTGAGTAAGTCTAGCTGTTAGTGAGTAAGTCTATCCCGCGCAGCAGGATTAGCTTAGAGAATAAAAAAAAGAAAAGAAAAATTTAAATGGTCGATGGTAATGGACGATGTAGTTTTAGTACACAGAAAAAATAAAAATTGATTTTAATTAAAAAATTTGTGATATTAATTAAAAAATTAATTAAATTTGCACCAGTAAACAAATTAATAGTATCAATTAAACCAGTTAATAGTATTAAATAAACGTTTAATTCACTTGATTAAAACTTTAATTCACTTGATTAAATTTTTAATTAAAACTGATTATGTTTTTGATTAATGCTTTTATTGGTGAAAAATTTTGGAGAATTTTTTCTGTGTAGATGACATAGCGACGAGAATGGAGTCTCTTGATTGCCCAATGGTTTTTAACAAAAAAAAGATAAATTTTGGTACTCCTATTTAAAACTATAGGTGTCCGTTAAAGGATATTACACTGTATACACTTTAATTAATTTTTTTTTTTACTTGAAACTGAACAAAACAAAAACTTCCACAAAGTAATAAAAGGTAGTGTTATTTTAAAGCAACTGTCAAGGCGAACTCATTTTTCAGGTGGCGGTGAAAGCACATACCGATCAACGAAAGCAACAAATAAAATACAATGTTGTGTTTTTGGTGTTGTACTTGTCAAAGTATTACTACTACCGTTTTCATGAATTCGCTTTGGAAACGTTTTTTTTTTTTTTGTGGCGATTGTAAGTCACTTTGACAATTTTGACGATTTTTTCCTTAAAATTTGACGACTATTAACTAACTTTATTTAAAATCTATGCACCTGATGCACAAATTGGCCTTGAACAGAGCAAAAGTAAAAAAAATTCGTATCAAGCGCTACGGTAGAACGAGTGAAAATGTGTTTGTTGGTGTGACACCGATGATGCTGGATGGAAAATCAAAAAAGTTAGATGTGGCGGCGAGTATTACATCAAGCATACGTACACGAGTGAATTCGCTGTGATGTCAAGTCAAATTTTGACCGTTCACGGACCGCTTTAGTAAGTGTAACGTTTTTAGTAAGCGTTTTTTGTGTGTCAAAACTTCTCTTTTGCATACAATTTATACGAAACAAACCTCTCGTATGCAAATTAGACACCACCCGAATGGAAAATTTTAATTGACAGATCGATATGTCGGTTTGTTGTATTTAAATTGTATTTGAAATTGAATTTTCATGTTAAAAAAATTGATGGCCGCTCATGTTTAGGTAGCTCAGTAATTTTTCTAACATGTAACGCAAGGCGAATTCATATATATATATATTAAGAAAAAAGCGAATTAAATCGACCTGGCACTGTTTAAAACAAGTACATAATGTTAACAATAAGTCCCACTTGGCAGAAACAAAATAGTTATTTACTAAACTTCGTACAAGCACGGAAGATGTCGAACGAACTAGACGTCGTGTAAAGGTCTTAACACTTGAAACAGTGGAAAAAACTCACGATGCGGTATTAGGCGATCGGAGCTCGAAAGAGCGAGCGATTGTGGAAGCCAGAGGCATCTCAATGGTTTGAATTTTATGTGATAAAAAAGCTTTCTGCAAGATGGATGCCGCGTTTGCTCACACTCAACCACAAACTCAATCGTGTGACAACTTCTTATGAGATGTATGTGGTAAACTCAACGTTGACTACATTAAAAAGGGTAAAATAATCATTGATGACATTGATGAATTAAATGTTTTCTTTTATCAACCAACATTACTGCAGAACATGTTGTTTATATCAAAAAATATTTAATTGATACTTTTAATTTGTTAACTGGTGCAAATTGAACAAATTTTTAATAAATATCACAAATATTTTAATTGAAATAAATTTTTATTTTTCTTCTGTATAGAATCAATGCCAAATTTTTTGTCAAATGAGAATTAAAAAAAACGTCCGCATTTGGCCACGAAAAAAGTTATTTTGCACCAGGACAATGCAAAGGTGCCCTTTTTCCGGATTAAGCCCAGACTGCCTATTTGTTGTTTCCAAACCTAAAAAAAAAAATGGGTAGGTGGAAAGAGATTTGACTCTAACGATCATCTCACCGCACAGAAAAAAATAAAAATTGATTTCAATTAAAAAATTTGTGATATTAATTAAAAAATTAATTAAATTTGCACCAGTAAACACATTAATAGTATCAATTAAACCAGTTAATAGTATTAATTAAACGTTTAATTCACTTGATTAAACGTTTAATTCACTTGATTACATTTTTAATTAAAACTGATTATATTTTTGATTAATGCTTTAATTGGTGAAAAATTTTGGAGAATTTTTTCTGTGCGTTGTTTTAACTAAAAAAGGTTACGAACTTATTGGCCCGCCCTCAATCTCGGTGTCAATTATTAAAGAGTAAATGTACCCTTCACCGAATTTGAAATACCCTTCATCGAAGGTAAAAGATATAAAGAAGTTTGTCATTTCGCTTGTGATTTCTACAATATTGATCTTAGAACCTATAAGTAGAGATATATTTAACGATGTTCGTCTGTCCATGTGTCGGTTGAAATGGGTTTTTCGAAGACCCCAGATATGATGGGTGTTAGGTTGTTATACATTTATGTCAAATATAGTCCGGTATTATTTCCTATTGAAATTCAGACTGATCGGTCAGTCCACAAATGGCTGAGATAAAAGCAAAGACCATGACTGCCTCCAATTTTACCCAAAAATTTCTTGTTGTTGTTTTGTTTTATTTTTATGTATATCTGGAGAACGGCAAAAGCCAAAGTTTCCAAATAAGGTACAACCATCTTTGTTATCAATGCCCAACAACCGACAAAATGTGCGCGAGATTTGAGAAGTGCTCGTGGCACAAAGTGGATTTATTTATATCTAGGGAACGGTATTTATATAATTTTTGTTATTATCGCACCACGGTGAAGGGTATATAAAATGCGGCATAGCCGAATTCAGCACTCTTGTTTTTTTTTAAAGAATTTTCATTATTTTAATTTTTTTTTGGGGACAAGGCATGACTGAAAATTTTAAGGGCAAAGTTTAAAAAAAGCTTATCTGCCCTGCATGCCTTTCTACAAAAACTTAAAGTCATAAATGTTTCCCTATACGAAAAAGTCGTAATACAAACTTGCTAAAACAAACTTTTAGTACAAATTTTTTTGTTTTCTTTTTTCTATTTCAATTTAATATTTACGTAATTTTGGTTTAAAAATTTAAATTTTTTTTTTTTTGGTTTATTTTTTACCTTTTAAACAAGATTTGGGGGAAAAAAATCCTTTTTGTATTAGAAGGTTTTTATCTTTAATTTTTTGTTATGGAACACAATAAATTTTCCACTTTTTTTTTATTTATTTTTGCTTAATTTGATGTAAAAATTTTGTAACAATTTTTTTTGCCTTTATTAATTTTTTTTTTTTATAAATTCTTCATAACATTCTTATAATATTTTTTTAAGAATTTTTGATAAATATTTTAATTTAATTTTTATTGTAAAACATTTATTTTCAACTGAAAAAGTTTTATGCACTCCTTCTCTTAGTTTTTCAGCCGCTTTTTGCTTGTGATCGTTTTAACAGCACGCTAAGGACTAAACTGAATTTTTAATTTGTTTTGGTTTGTTCAATACAATTTGAAAGTCCTAAGGAATCCGCCACAAACATTTTATACAACCACAACATATTTGCACCAACAACATCTGGTATCAACAGCATCAATGATTTGTGGATTCTAATTTTTTTTCACTCTGCGCAGGTCCTCCACCAAATGTTGTTGTGCTCATTTTTTTAGAGTGTAACTATTTAAGAAAGCACGTTGTTTTAGACACCTGTTGATTGGAGCTAACAAAAAAGTATCAAATAAATAAGATTTTCTTTGTTAATTTAGATACTATTGTTGACTTTCAAATGAAATCAAAACATAACAGAATGGACTTCAGGTAGTGGTAAAAAATTGAAAGGGCCTTTTTCTTAAAAAAAAAAAAATACTAGAACAATTTCAACATTCCACAGTCTCTAGTTTTTATTACCTTCGCCATCACAATTGGTGATGAAAAAGGGGTAATCATTACATGCGTAATACCAAAAAGTATTCATCTGAAGCCCCTTAAAGGATATATGTACATTAGGGTGACCGTTAAAATCAAAAGTTGGATTTCTTAAGGTATCACCCGCTAATTTGATGGGTGTAGCCGTCCCTCGCGCCCACCAAAATTTGAGAAAAATAATTTTTTTATTTTAAGAATTTAATAAAACGCATTATTTGTATGGGAGCCTCCGTAAGAAGTGGATGTTAAGTATGTTTTGGGAAAATGTTATGAACTAATGGAAGTCGTTCATACATTTTATCCCCTTAGGGACGACTGCTTGGCAGTTATTAGGCTTTTTCTTCAATATATTAGGGTTAAAAATATCAATATGTTTACCCCCAAAAAGGAGGAACCTTCACCATGTTGCGATAACATCAGAAAGTTTTATTATAGTATAAATACCGGTCTTTAGATATAGTTAAATTTCTGTGTTCCACTCCTTCTTTTCCAAACCTGCCCACATTTTGTCGGATTTAGTCTATTGATAACAAAGAAGCTTGTACCTAACTTAGAAACTTTGTCAGACAAAAAAAAAATAGCAACAAGGAATTTATGGGAAAAATTAGTTCCGATCGAAAGTGATTTCGTTTTATGTGAAGCAAGTTACGAAATCACTTCACTTTCGATTGGAATTGATTTCTGTGACAGGCCTGATTGTTGTTGTTTTGAAGAATTTATAACCGTAAAAAGTAGAAACAGATTGCTGCATGTGACCACATTGGCTACTTAAAAAGGAAATTGCAAAGAAATTTAGCAGCAACAGTTGAAGCGTGTAAACTTACAGCCGTATTCATAATGAAAATTTGGCATGAAGTTAGCAAAAAGTTTATTCATAATACACTAGCCAAACTCTGGCTAAAGATTTGCTAAACTCTTGTTAACGAGGTGCCAAACGTTTGCCAATATTTGGAAAACAGCCGTTTAATGTCAAACAATTTTGTTGGTTTTTTTTCAAGGTACATGAATACAAGGTAGACTCGTTGGCCCATATGTTTGTCAGCTGTTTAACCCAGTTAGAACCCAATTATCAAATTTCTTGTATATGAGCCAAAATTTGTACATGTGTGCGTTAAATTGTTTTTGTTTTATATGACGACAATTTTGACAAGTCGGTTCTTTTTATAGAGCAGCATGTCTACACTCCCAAATGAGTCTACCTTGTGTTAATGTACCGTGGTTTTTTTATTTTAACTGTTTTTTTTTTAATTAACTGTCTTTTAATTAATTTATTTTCATTTTAAAAACATTTTTATATGTGAAGGGAAAAACAAAAAAAACAAAAAATGACAAGTCCAGCAATGATTAATGCAAAACGTATTGCATTTTTGAGAAATATAATGTGGCATCATTAAAACTCAGAGTTGATTTATTAAAAGTTAGCAGATGGAGAAAAGTTCGTTATGAATTAACTCTGTTCCAACAAGCTGCTAATCTTAATCGGCATTCTAGTTAGCAGCTCGTTGTACGTAGTGTACAAACTGTGGCTAACTTTTTGTTATGAATACGGCTGTTAGTGTTCAAACAGATTTGAGTCTTCAACTTTAGGGAAAATCCTAAAGCCCACAATTAAAACGTCAGCAGTAATTTTAAATTCCCTTTCATTTTATTGTTTTTAATATTAAATTTTCTTTTGCTTTTCATTTTCTGTTTTCAAAAATGTTTGATATTTAATGAAAGTATGGTAGCATTGTTGGGAGAATAAGAGAGCATAAGAAGAAGAAAAAAGTTCTCAAAATAAAAAAGATTTTATTTCACGACGGCTTTCTACGACAAATTTTTATGTCGCGTAGTGTGAAAAATGCGGTCTTGATACAGTTCTGTTTGCACACTTAGACATGGAATAATAAAAAAAAAAAACTGATGAGAGCCGTAACCCATTTATAGATATATATACACGTAAATTTTGACTTTTCATAACAAATCTTTTTTACACTTTGCAGTTTTGCGAAATTTTGACATGTTTTTATACTCTTTATTAGAGTGTAATAGGGCCTTGACGTCTATTACACCATTGCAAATGATGAAATTGTTATAAAATTTGTTTTTAATAACTTTAATATTGTTGCGTTTTTCCTTTAACAAACGCGTTTGAGTTCTTGTAATTGCAAAACCGAATAAATACATGCACTTATTCAACTTAACAAACTTTACTAAAATTAATTGTTATGTTCACAAAATTAATTCTATATTGTTAGTTACGAACTGAACCGTTTAATGTCCCACGACAAACTAAACTTCACGTCAGCCTGTATTTATAGTTCAGAATCGGTGGTAGTTGTAGAGTAGTAGATTCAAGAACCTTCTAGTCGATTCCCGAACATTCTGTTCGAATTCGAAATTCTAAAATTAAATCCAAAGTTTACAATACAGTGGTGTAAATAACAATTAAAACTAATACGACATAAATTACAATTTACAAGATAACTTATAACTAAAACTATAAATAATTTTAAGATGAATATAATTTCGTCAAAAATTGCTTATGATAAAACTAAAGTTTCGAATAAGACTCATATGATGTAAAATTATGCCAAAAAATATCTTTAAGATTTAATTTTAATTAGCCATGAAGCAAATGTAAAGCCATGTTTTTATATTTTAAATAAAAAATTTTCTAGTTCACAGAAAAAATAAAAATTTGATAACAAATATGCCAGTGGCAGTGCAAAAAACTGAACTGGCAACAATGAAATAAAGTAATTAGTTTTAATTTTGTTTTTTCTTTTTGTTTTCCCCTTACAGCTACAATTAGAGTTGACAAAAAATCAACCAATTGTAGTCGGAATTGTAAGAAAAGATAAACTCACTGTTTGTTGTTGGTGTTTTGTTTCAGCTTTGATATTATTACCGGTAAGACTTTTGAGTGTTGATAATTCCTATTCGCTTAACAGTTTTATTTGAATAACATTTTTAGCTTTTCTGAAATCTTTGGATGCAGTTTCCTGATGATCTGGCCTAAGCAGCCAGTGAAATGCCAGTTTATCAATATTACGAATTGGGAATTTAGCAAATTAAAATTAAATCTTATTAAAAATTGATTTTGATTAAAAATTTGTGATATTAATTAAAAAATTAATTAAATTTTAACCAGTAAACAATTAATAGCAATTAATTATTTTCTTGATATTAACAGGATTTTCTGAAGTTATGTTGTTGATATAAGTAAGCGTTTAATTCACTAGATAAAATTTTTAATTAAAACTAATTTTATTTTTGATTAATGGCTTAATTAAAACAAATCGGCGAGATTTCTTTTTCTGTGTTGTTGCAGGGTATCAAAAATTCGGCTACAAACGTTTGCAGCATTTCTAATGGTATTTAAGATTAAATGTTTGCAAAGGAAAGGCCCTCTTAAAGGCTTTTTAACTTTTCAATTATCTCCCTAAACCATTTCTATACACGTGTTTTTTGCAAAGCTCTGCAAGAATTTGTTTGTCTATAATTATTTATAAAATGTAGGCGTTGAAATCTACTCGTCTTTCTGGAAACTGGCAAATTAAATTATTAATCACATGGCCTTGGACTAGCTTTAAGGATTAAGTAGAGCGACTTGGGATTTAAGAAGATTAAGCAATAAGTTTTTTTTTTAAATGAAATTTATTTAATTTTGTACAATTTGTACTAGAAATAAATCATAGAATTTGCCTAATAAATTATAAAAATTTATAAGAAATATTGTTTCAAGTTCAATTAAAAATACATAAAAGCCTAAAAATTAAAATTTCTGAATTAATTAGACAACAGAAATCCTTCACTAATTGCTTTAATATCCTTTTTAAGTTCAATTACCCTTTTTTCTCCACAAATATTTACGATTTGTTTAATTTTCTTCGCAAAATCGTTAGAAGGCAGACAATATTTCGAAAAACGAATAAAATAAAAATCATAATTAAAACTTTTAATTGATAGAAATAAATACAAACGTTAGAGCAGTTAAGTGTTTGAAGCAAAGAGTCTTAAGAAAGTTCAAAGAAAAAATATCGTAACTCTTTGAAATGAAACCCAACGGAAATTCTGGTTATTTTGTTGTTGTTGTTAAAAAAAAGAGCTGGGGTATTTTGCATTTGCTCTTTCCCAAGTCCATTTGCAACAATTACTGAACAATGCTATTGATATAACAACAAATCCTAAGACTTGTTGCAAAAGGCTGCTATAAAAATTATATTAGGAGTAATAAAAAGCTAAAAAAAAAATTACTTAAAGACAAAAGTAATATAAACTTGTAATAAAAAAGCCACATTTAGGTAGCCATGATAGCTCTAGAAATAAATTAAGTAAACTAAACTTGTAATAAAAAAACAACATTTAGGTTGCCCTACAACTCTTGAAATGGATTAATTGTTTAGGAAAACATGAACAGTAATAACAGCTAAGTTTCCTCTATTCTCAATTTTAATAGCAAAATTATTTTTTTTTAACTAAGCAATTTTAATAGCCAACTTTGCTTTATAAAACTAAAAAATATAAATAGAATGTAATACTTATCGTTGTTCTTCAGAAAAATAAGTGCGCAGGTGTCTGGTTCTTTTTTAAAATTCGGTAAACGGGGAAAACCGGTATTTTGGTACTTTTTTGATCTATCTTTTAAAGTACATAATAAACATAGAAAAAAGTGTTATACCACATTCAAAACTATCTAAACAATACAAAAACAAATCGTAACTATTGTTGGTGCTTTTTTTACAAAACATTTTTATTAAAGTATGGGCTGCCACTACAATATTGAAATTTTTGATACATCATTTGGGAGAATAAAAGTACCAAAAAGGGGAAATTAAATTTATTCTTTAGCATGCAATGTTCTGAGTGATAAGACTCTAGGAAGGAACTTTTTGGTACTTCATTGTTCTTTATGTGGTACTTTTTAAATTTCCGTTAGTATTGCACAAAACAACATAAGACTAAACATGAAAGGTCCTGAGTGAATGGGAATCTGTAAAAGGGATGGTTTTGGTACTTTTTCGTTCTTTAACTGGTACTTTTTTAATTTTTATTAGTATTGGACCTAGAAACATAAAATGAAACATGCATTGTCCTGAGTGAATGAGTGAAGGGCTTTTTCGTACTTTTTTGTTCTTTAAGTGGTTCTTTTTGAATTAACGTTAATATTAGTTCTAGAAACATCAAATTAAACATGCACGGTTCTGAGCAGATGAGAATCTGTAAGAGGAAACTTTTTGGTACTTTTTCGTTCTTTAATTAGAACTTTTTAATTTTGTCGTTAGTATTGGACCTAAAAACATAAAATAAAACATGCAATGTCCTGAGTGAATGAGAGTCTGTAAGAGGGATGTTTTTCGTACTTTTTCGTTCTTTTACTGGTACTTTTTTTTAATTTTTATTAGTATTGGACCTAGAAACATAAAATGAAACATCCAATGTCCTGAGTAAATGAGTGAAGGGCTTTTTGGTACTTTTTTGTTCTTTAAGTGGTTCTTTTTGAATTAACGTTAATATTAGTTCTAGAAACATCAAAGTAAACATGCACGGTTTTGAGCGGACATGAATCTGTAAGAGGAAACTTTTTGGTACTTTTTCGTTCTTTAATAAGTACTTTTTTCTTTTGTCTTTAGTATTGGACCTAGAAAAATAAAATAAAACATTCAATGTCCTGAGTGAATGAGAATCTGTAAGAGGGGCTTTTTGGTACTTTTTTGTTCTTTAAGTGGTGCTTTTTGAATTACCCTTAATATTGAACCTAGAAACATTAAATTAAACATGCCACGTCCCGAGTGAATGAGAATCTGTAAAAGGGATTTTTTGGGTACTTTTTCGTTCTCTTACTGCTTCAGCTTCGCTGAGCCTCCTATACTCAGAAAATATTAATTATCGTTTTAGAAAGGAAATATTAAAGCAAAAGTATCCCTATTAAGAAGAAAAACAAAGCTATTTTAACGTGAGTTTGCTGTTTACCCTACATTCCGATTTTGATGAATTTTTATTTATATTTTTAAAACTAGGACCAAGAGTGGAACATAGGGAGAATTGCTGCCTCTTCGAAAATATTTGACCAATTTGGATAAAATTTGAATAGAATAGATCATCGTAAATAAAATACACAGGGCTTATACATATATTTTTGAAGCTTGGAATATGAAGAGGCAGACGGGCAACTCCTGTCTAACCTAAACTATCTAACCGATTTTAATGAAATTTATAACATACACCCAGAGAAAAAACATGTCTAAATATAGTATCCTCTAACCAAACTATTTTTAAAGAAAATTTTAAACATATTATGTTTAATATAACCATAATATTGTCAGCGGTAACCATATTATTGTTAAATTAGGCCTCCATCAAAAAGCCCCATCCATATTATTACTGTTGCCTCCAAACATGTTATGATCAATAATAACTAAAATTTGTTAAAAACTTACAGTAGCATGGTTGGTTTTCAACCATAGTATGTTGCTCTTGAAAAAGAGGAAAATATTTATGAACATTTGTCTTTCAGGACGATTGTATTTGGGGAAGCTTTACTCCTCAGGTAGAAATTGGCTTTCATTAACTTGTTCTTTGTCCGATGGTGGAGTGCCTTTTTCAAGGCATGAACTCACAAACGTGTTCAACGAATTGCCGCTTTTTGACGATAAGATACTTTCAGGGATCACGTGGTGGATGTTTGAAGCCAAAGTCGTGGTTATTAATAGTAATAAAAAATCCTACTTAAGACCTGATTTTTGGCCTGGGGAAGTAGTATCCCTAGTTAATTTTGCTATTCATCAGAAGCTGCTGGATTTATAATAGCAGTGTAGGTAAGATATTTCCGGCTAAAAAAAGAATTGGCGAGTGTATAATTTTTGTCGGAGTATGCATTTAAAACTGCTACCTGTGTGTGAACTATCCGTGTACATAAGGGGCGGTTGGTAAACACATTGTTTGTCACCCAGTTATTAAGATCCACCATAAGATTAGGCCATATTGCAGATGCTCATGTAAATCTGTTTCCATATTTAACTAAACTTAGTGTCAGAGCTGCACCTCACTTACACAATCTGTCTAACAGCCCGTTTTTAGAAAACAAAAACAAAATTTCATATGAGAAATTATATTGAAAACGAAAACATATTTTCGTATTTTATTGTTGTCTTCAATATAATTTTTCACACGAGATATTTTTTTTCTAAAACAGGCATTTCGGCCGTCACATCAATTAAGAATTTATTTTTTCAATTAATTATTAAATTTCATAATTTCTTTCATATCTTTATTTGTTAAAGATATTTTTTCAGTTAAAGTAATTTTTTTAATAATTTACAGTTGATTAAAGAAAAAAAGGACAAAGCATCAAGTTCAATGTCCGCTTGTCTAGACAACAAGACATTTGACTTGGTGTTTCAATTTGTTTTATTTCATTTCTTAAATTTCGTTTTTAAATCTGTATATGATTGGCATTATTTTATAGGTAATACTTTTGTTTAAAGTATCGAATATACAACAGAACAAAAAATTAAAACGAAAAATATTCATAACCCGTTAGAGTGCTATATTCGGCTGTGCCGAATCTTTGATACCCTCCACCAACAGCTTGAATAATTCAGGAGTGGGTTTTATATGACCAATAGTAGAAAAATTTTGGAACGATGTTCTCGAAATTTATCAGTATGATTTCGAGTATATATTAAACGAATCTGTGCGAAATCTTTTGAATCAGTCGGTGCATTTCGCTATCATTAATGCTAGTTTTTGTATCAAAATTATCAATGTTTTAGGCTGGTTGCTTCACATTTGGATTCATAACTCTTATCCAACTGAACCGATTTTAGTGGATTTTCATCCCAAAGTTAAGAGAACTACAAACAATTTGTCATCGCTACTGTTTTTTCCTTAGAGTCGTTCGAAAGTGAACGTATGTATTTACAACAGACAGGCAGAAGGACAGACAGACAGACGGACGGACATTGCGTAGACAACTTAGACTTACTCAAGGACCCTGAATATATACTATATGGGCATTTCCGCCAAATGGTCCACCGTGACCGAAAATTTAAAAGTTATTAAAATCTGATTATTTTACGAAATTGTTATGAAGAAATATTTAGATTTTACTAATTTTATAAATTTACCCATAAATTTGTTCACTTAGATGAACAATCAGACTGCAAAGTTGTGCAAACGTACTTTCTTATTTGTGAGTATGTTTTATTGTATATTTTCTTTAATATTATCTTCCTTAAAAGAGGTGATATTTGATGAAAATTATTCCAAAAAAAATTTCTTACATGGTCTGTAATCTAAGGAAGAGTTCGAAGAGAAATATGTTATTCGAATTAACGGTAAATTTTTATTTTGTATTAATCATTATTCAGTTAAATTATTGTGGAAAAAATTTCACGTTCGAATTGTCACGTATCGAACCAGATTTTAGCTTAAACAAAAAATAGTACAGACGATTTTGGAACCAAACCAAAGACATTTTAATGTTACATTGCTATGTAAAATTCTGAAAGTAGTTTGACTAAAAAATTGTGCCAGGTTTCGCTGAACTACAACTTTTTATACATGGCCACAAAAACTACTTCTATTTTTTTCACGTTCGAACCGCTACTTCTTTTGCCATTATCTTTGACCTAGAATCGCGCCCCCCATAAACTTTAGCATAGATAATAGTGCTTTCTTAGTGCTATAATTTAAGGGTTAAAAGAACGTAAAAATATTTGTTGTTTAAAATGTTGTTGCATTTTTGATGCGTACGACTGTCACGTTCAACACTTTGGAATTACCCATATGGGGTTTAGATGAATATCAAAAAAGTTTAACACGCAATGACAAACTTAGTATACACTCATTCACCACTAGTGGTGGAGGTAGGGTTGCCAGACGGCCTGGATTGTCCAGTTTTTTTGGGTGTTGTCCAGGTTCCAGTTAAAATGCAATTTAACCAGTTAAAAAAACTTGATTTAATTTTGAAATATTACTTCTTTTTTAATTAAATTTTTTATTATTAAATTATTTTGTATAGAACAAAATCTGATACTAAGAAAAGATTATAAGGAAAACATTTCTAATTTGCCGACAGACATTCCAAATTATAAGATACGGTACATAAAATGCCATAAAAATAACATACAAAATATATATAAATTGATCTCATTTGTAAGTCATGCCAACTCGCAATACTTTTTGTGCACGGACATAAGGCTACAATTATAATAAGACTAAATATTGATAAAAGTTGCAAAATGTTTCAAACATTTTTGCTTACAACTAAAATAAAAGAGTTATTAAATTCATCAAATAACAATACAAAAAAATATATATCGAATTCAAGTGAAATCAAAATTAAACAAACTTTTAAAACGATCCAGTGTTTAAAGTTTATTATATAATTTTTTTTTATGTACTTCACACTATGAGTACAGCTTATCTTCATTAGAACTTATCTTAAAATAAAAAAAACGACAGTAATTTAAACAAAAATTTAACTGAAAATCCCCATTGATTTCAATTTCACTCGAATTCCATAACATGGCTGTTTATGTACTTTTTTTATTATTATTTTTTATTTTTAGTGTTATTAGTGTTTACGGCTAGAAATGTCAACTATTGTTAAATAAAACATTATGAAACCAAGACTGTCAAAGTCAGCAGGCTTTTCGCTGCCACTTGTAGTGAATTCGCCCTGATAATAATTTTGTAATATGATATAAAACTGATTTTAAAGTGTTACGTTTCCTTGCTTTGTACTGCCTGTTCAACGAGTTCGAACGTAAACGTTCGTATAGAATTTAATTAAGAAAATATTTCTAAAACTGAGTGTTTCTCATATCAATTTTCTATGCGAACGTTAACGTTCGAAATCGTTGAACCGGAAGACAAATTTTTTTTTTATTGCAAAATAAATCTGAAGTCAAATTGTACTTTTTCTTATAGTTAAGTGCATTTTCAAATTTTTAGTTATATTTTTATAATCCAGGTGAATTATTTATATTGTCCAGTTATTTGACTTTTGGTATCTGGCAACCCTAGGTGGAGGGTATAAAAATAAATATCAACACAACAGAAAAACACTTTTTTCAAAGTTTGAAAAACACAAAATTTGTTGTTTATAAAAAAAAAAATTGGGATTATAATCTAAAAATATCTTTTTACACCATTTTTATAACAGACAGGCAAACTTTCTTTTTGTTTATAAATAAAAAAACGCGTATATTTTTTAGGACTTAAATAAATATTTGTTTCTTCAAAAATTAAATTTGAATTGCAAATTTTTTAAGTTTTAAATTAAATTTAAAATAATCCATAAATAAAGAAGCGGAATTTAAACAAAATAAATCACTTAGTTTATGTTATGGAAAGCACACAGAAAATAATATCTCAAGAATATTTTAACAACAAAGTTTTTTTAAAATAAAATTTTAGGTCAACAAATTTTTATTTTAATTAAAAAAAAAAAAAATATCAAAATAACACTTTGCAAAAAAGAACTCAATAAAACATATTTAATAATGAAACAATTAAATATTTCTTCGCACTCAATAAAAAAAATTTTTGAATCAAAGTAAGGACAGTATTTTCACAACTCTTGTCCATTTTTTAATAGATTTGATATCGTAGCAAATTAAACTTAAGTGTTTTTAATTCTTATTCACTTTACAGTTTTATTTGTAAAATATCTTTAGTTTTTTCAAAGTCTTTGGAAAAATGTTCCCTGATGATCTGGTCTAAGCAACCAGCGAATTGCGCGTAGGAACTAGTTTTAGTGTATTTATCGAAGAATTAAAATTGGGAACTTAGCAAATGATAGTTAATAAATAAATAAAAAAAGATTCGATAAACATTTTTTTTTTGATTTATTTAACATTTCCAACAATTTATTTTAACAAATCACGTAAACATTTTGTTAAAAGAAATTATATTGGGCAACAACTTTTTTTATTGACTCAATAAACTTGGTTGTTGACTTAAAATTCAATTACTATACCTACAAACTTTTTATCAAAACCGCAAAAGCCGTTTCAGAAGTACTTTCTATAAAATGTACGTGTCTAATGCTAAGTTCACACTTAGGTTTTTAAACGCGTTTAAGCAAAATGTTGATTTAGCTAATCAAAGCCGTTCACATTACATTTGAGATGATTAAGATGACAGATGATTAAGAAAAAAACACACAACAAACACACAAAAAAACAACAAACAAATTTATATTTCTTTAAAGTATTAAAAATGGATAAAAACACTTTTATAAAGTTATTAGAAGTTTATTTTAATCATTTTAATGATGAAATTGTAAAAATTTATGAATTATTTAAGGAAAAAAATAAAAACATTAAGCAGAAATCTTGGCCAGTTGTACACGATCATGTTGGCGATTCTACATTTGAGGTATGTTCAGTGGATTCTATGTGATTTATGAAGTGATTTAGTTGTAATCATGTCAATTTGAAGTGATTAACAAATCACTTCAATGTATGGGTAATCATCTCGATTTTAAAGTGATTAGAGCTTAATCACGTTCGAACTGCTTAAACGCGCTTAAGAAGCCAAATGTGAACATACTATTAAGCTATATTTTAAAACACAGTTAAACTGTGAAAGTTTCTTAAGCCGACTTTTAAAAAATTGTTTTTCAAAGGTACTTTTTTAAAAGTCCTTTTATAAGAGTAAGATTTTTTAAAAGAATTTTCTTTGTTAAAAATTGTCGTTTGAGTTTAACAAATTTAAAAAAAAAATTTTGTTTCCAATAGCCTTTTTTAAAGGCACTTGTTTTAAAGTTTTATAAAAAAATATTTTTTCTAAAGCAATACTTTTACTCCACATTTTCATATTTTAATTAGGGGCCCAATTACGGCATTCGATATCGATCGAAATTCCAATTTAAATTCTATTGTAATTTCGATCGATATTGAATGCGGTAATTTGTCCCCTGGCTTAAGTTCATTAAATTAAATTTTCATTAAATTAGGTTTATGAAGCAAGGAATTTTACAACATGAAATGAATTGATAATTTTTTGTTCTTGACTGGCCGGGGCTTCAAACCCACGTTCACGGACAGGTTAATCTTACATGTTTCGATAGTAACCACACTATCTCCTCAGAGATCTTTGCCGTTTAAAACAGTCTTCTTTTCTGTAGCTTTTCTATGAGGGTTTTTCAAAAAGTACTTTTTATAAGATTTTTCTTTGTTATTGTTATTTCAACGAATTTTTTGAAAAGGCGTTAAAGAATAAAAACAATTTATTGAAAAAATCCTTTTTATTAAAAAGTACTTTTTTATTAAGAAAAAGTACACTTTTTGAAAACAGTACTCTGTTGAAATAGTTCTTTTTGAACATATACATTATTTTTGTTAAAAACAACTTAAATTAAAGCAAATAAATTAAAGTAAGAGTTTAAAGCTACCTTTTTAAACCATATTTTTTTAAAGTACTTTTCTTAAAGATATTTTATTTTAAAGCGCCTTTTAAGTAGGTTTTTTACAATTATGTCTTAATGAACGCTTTTTTTATAAATAAAAAATGGCATACTGCTTAAGAATAAAAACAATTTATTGTAGAAATCTTTTTTATTAAAAAAGTACTTTTTATTAACTTAAAATAGTACTTTTTGAACAAATAAATTTCTTTTGTAAAAAAAAACTTAAATTTAGTGCAAATAAATTAAAGCAAAAGTTTAAAGCTACTTTTTAAAATCATATTTTTTTAAGGTACTTTTTGAAAAGATATTTTATTTTAAAGTGTCTTTTCAGTAGGCTAATTTTTAAAAGGTACTTTTTACAATTATGTCTTAATTAACACCTTTTTATAAATAAATAAGTGCATACTGCTTAATAATAAAAACAATTTATTGGAAAAATCTTTTTTATTAAAAAAGTACCTTTTTATTAAAAAAGTACCTTTTTATTAAAAAAGTAATCTTTTTGAACATATAACAACTTTTTCTTAAAAATAACTTAATTTTATTGCAAATAAATTAAATAAATTGCTGAAATAGGCCATTAAAGTCTAGAAAAGTGCCTAAGTATTTTGTGCTTCTTACAGGGACCGAAAATAACAATTATTTTGAAATTGTAAAGCAAAAAAAGCGTATAGCAGTAAATGTCGGAAAACTGATTCAAGTATAGCATATTGATCCTTATGAACTTATCTATATATATGGGCTTTAAAAGTTTGATTTTTATTTTTTCGACCAAAAATAATAGTTATTTTTCTATTTTTACAGTCCCTGGTTTCTTATATTTAACTTGGATTTAGTATACTTTTTTTTTTTTTTTTGTACATTTTGTGTTTTATTTATTATCTTTTTATTACATTTAATTTTATCTTCTCTCTCCAACTTTTCTTCTTGTCTTGATGACTTAAATGGTGTTCTTAAATATTTCTTTTGCCAAACCATGACAAATTTGTATTGAATTTCAAAAAGACTTTTCGTCTTAGTTCTCCATTTCAAGGGTGCACGATTTCAAATAAATGATAAATGCTTTTTTAAATGAAATAAAATCAAATAATGTATTGAAATAAAGTGTGTTGGAATTTTAGAGGATTAAACAAAGATATATCTACTAAATATTTTTTGAGCTATAAATAAAAAGCGTTACCTTGTTAACAGAAATTGCAATAAAATTTATACAAAGGAATAAACACAGCGCACAAAATATAGCATTTCTCCATAATGAAAAAAAAAATTAGGTATCATAAACAGCGTTACCGTTAGTGCTACTAAAGTAGCAGTTCGAAAATGTTTAAACTGCTTGGCTTTTATTATGCTACTTTTACAAAAGGCACCTAAATGTGATACTTTTTATAATTCTTGCCATTGTTTGATACTTTTTACCTAATGAAAACATAATTTCTTGTACTTTCTGTTTTATTAAAACTACCAGCTTAAATGAAAAAAAAAATACTTAGTTTTACAAATGCTATCAATAGCAAAGAAAAGCTCTCAATTAAAGATAACTTTGTAAATAACCATCAGGTCTTTATTAAAACTAATATTGTTTGCAAACGTGTCTTTCGTTATAAGCTGTTATCAATAGTAAACTTAGCTCTCTTCTTATAAGCTACTATGTATGTATAGCAAAATGTAGCTCTCTGTGTAAAGTTTTAATATTTTTTTTTAATTAGCTAACCCCATTAACAATCAATGCATGTCGTGCTACTTTTAACTACACTTTATTTTGGATTTCGAATAAATTTTTATTTAACTATATTGTCTTCGTAAAGGGTGACTCGCCCAAAACAGTCTAATTCTTGGCAGAGGTCGTGTATTGATATCAAAGCTATTTGTAGTAAATTTTGGAAACTTTGACTGTTAGCGCAATTTCAATATACAAAAATCTATTTGGTCTTCGTATGAAAGGTTCCACGCCCATCTTTTAGATTCCGCCCACTTTTTGCTAGATGTGTATAAATACCAGGGCTTAAAAAACTGCAGTCGAAACGAAAAACTGTGGAACAAAAAACGATAATGTGTGTAACGTGGTTTTACCGTCTGCTGGGGTAACTCAGACGAGTCCAAGGTCTACTTACGGTTCCACAAACCTTAAGTGATAACACAATGAATTTACCCTTTCTGGGGGTTGTAATTAATATCTTCTTTATTAATTATTTCTTTCTTTAACAATTATAATGTCACGAGGTCTTAACTACGATAACTACACTACGTCGGCTTCAAAGGATTCGTCGTTGATCGTGTCTAATCGGCTATTTAATCAGCTTCGGGTAATCGGCTATTTAATCAGTTTCGGGTAGTCGGCTATTCAATCAGGTTCGGGTAATCGGCTTTTTAATCAGGTTCGGATTATCGGTTAAAAGCTTTCCTCTTCGTCGGCGGCCTTTGTCGTGCTCCGTTGTGTCGCGTGTTGTTATTTTCTAACTCCCTTAATTATATTCCAAGCAACTTTATACAATGCTAGTACAATAGGTGGGAACAGTCAGCCAAAGCAGTATTATTATATTATTATATTTCCACGTTACAAGTGTGTACAACTTTTCGCTTTTTAAGTTGGTTTTACAGCGACTTTATGAATCAGAAGTAAAAGCAACAGTTTTTCTTTGGCTAATGACAAATGAAGAAGTAGAAGAAATGACAGTTTTTCTACTTTGACTGCTGTTTTTTAAACGCTGATAAATACCCAAGCCTTTTGCACAAAATTTGTACAACTTTTCTCTTACCATTTTTCAGAAACACAAAACTTATTTTGTATTTCTATGGAAGGGGTCACGCCCTCTTATGCAATCCACTTTTTTTAACGGTCTTGTGTTTTGATATCCCAGCTGTTTGTACAAAATGAGATAAATTTTGCTCTTACCACTCTCCAGATAGAAAGAAATTTATTTTTGCCACGCCCACTTCTCCAATCATGTCCACCTTTTGTTAGATGAAGTGCATTAATAAAAGCGATTTGTACCAAAAATGGAGAATTTTGTTCTTTTCGCACCAGATTTAAAGAAATCTATTTCGTGCCACGCTCAATTCTCCTATCCTTATCCTTAGCTATTTCTATTAAATAAGTAGTCACTTTAACTTTTACTGTTCTCCATAGACAAATTAATATTTTTCGTGCCACGCCCTCTTCTCCAATCCCGCCCACTTTTTGTCAGATGTTGTGCATAAAGATATCTGTTTTGTCCTTTTTTTTTGATATTTTAATAAAATCGAACAAATCAGAGTTCATTTAAATCAGTACAGCCATTATTGAGTTTTAACTTTTACTTTTTTTTTGTAAGGTTTTGATTTTTTTCCGAAATTTTTTTCTCCTATTCGAACCGATGACACCCCCAACAAAGCAAAAAGCACCATTATAGCAACAAATTGTTAGTCTTAAACACTTTTGGGCCAATATAATCTCAGAAAACTTCAGCGAAATCTTCCCAGTCGTTTAGTATGATCTTAATTTAACTAAAACTTTTTAATTGAAAATAATCTTAGAGTAAAGGTCCTAAACTATTTACTACAAATTCAAATTTCTTAACTTATTCCCTATTTTTTTCAGTTTTATGCCCTTTTGCAACATTTTCTTGAAAGTTGACACAACTATTATAATTATACATGCCACCCATAGTCCTGTTTGTTTTTAAATTTATTTTTTTTTTTTCAATTAATTTAAGACATGACTTTGTCAGTTTTTAGTTTCAGTTTAAAAAAAAAAATCATCACAAAATTTATTTGTCTTACAAACAACCACCCACAGAAGTTCCTTCAACTTTCAGTTCATATTTTTATAAGCATTTTATTGTAATCTTGAGTTTATTTACGTATTTTGTATTTTAAATGAATTTATTCCAACTTTTTTTTATAAAGATTCAGAAAATGTTGTGACATTTTTTTCCCTTTGCCTGTTTTCGCTCAAAATCTATTTTTATTATCGAATAAAGAAATTTTTTATCGTTTATCTGGAATAAAAATAAAGCGATAAATCTTCAAAATTTCTATTTATGATTTTATTTTTTTTTTTGTCGAATCTCAGTACGATATATGTAAAATTTAGGAAAAAAAATCTAAAATAAGTTAAAGTAGAAGAACCAAGACGTCAAAAAGATGATACCCAGGCGAATTCCTTATAGGAAATCTCGGTACAACAACAGGTATAACTCCTACGAAAGCACTTTGTTTTTGTAAAATCAATGTCAGAAACAAAAATAAAACAACACAGAGACAAAGATAATAAACACATATTTTGACATCTAATAACAATTATCGAGCTAAAAAAAAAACTTATCATCAGGGCCGTTTAGTTCACCTGTAATGAATTCGCCTTGGATGATACATTTAAAAAAAAAAATGTAATGAAAGTGTAAACTTTCTTATGGCCATTTTCTCAATGTATCGACAAACTGTCTGTTACTTAATGTCAACATAAATTTATTAGATCAATAAACTGTCCGTTAACGATTTTAGGTTCTCAATATACCGACCAAAAAATATTATTTTCAGTTGGCAACACCTCTTAAAATACATGTAAAAGTTAAGCTTCGTACAGACGGTGGTCAGATCTTACAATGTTGTCATTTTTCTGACAATGGTGCCATTGTCAGATGCATTAATTTAACACATCTGCCAAATGAAAATAGCGTACAATGTTCACATAGTTGCAAGACATTTTTAGTAAATTTTAATGACAACATTGTAAGATCTGACCACAGCACAGTGGCGCCATTTGAGTTTTTTCGTTGCAAAAATCATATCTTTTGAACCGAATAAGATAATTGAACAGTTTAAACAGCATATGATAGATAACTGTTCAGCCTATGAAATGAGCGTTTGGAAAGTGTGCTACGCTCTGTAGGGGCCTAATTATGGTTTATCAAAGTTAAAATTAGTAGAAAAATCAATTTTATGGTAACTAAAAAAAATTATTTTTTTACATTTTTAGATTGTTTTTATTTTTTTTCTTTAGGGTTTTATGTTTTAAATTATTACCCAACAAATTAAAAAAAAAATTATTTTTTTTTTTTTTAATTTATTTTTTCAATTTTCTGTAAAAAATTCATCACAGGTCGTAAGAGAAGGTATATCTAAAAGACTAACCATTTCTAAACTATAATTATTTTCTAACTCTATTCTTGACTTCACATGCCGCAGGGAAGAAATAAGTGGATCGGAAGATGCTGCCAACATGTTGAAGAGGTCCTCATTTTGCCTTACCCTTGATGCTTTGAATGTGTTCTGCAATCTATATTTTTTATAAAATTTGTTAAGAGACTCCTGTGCTTCTTCAGAAAGCTCTCCAATTGGCAAAGACTGGTACTCAATTATATCTTTGCCATGCGCCAATATTTTATGGACGGTCGGGGTCAACTTCTTCTGTGGATACATTTCTGCTAAAAGAGATGCAATTTTCGACGCATATTCTCCATATTTTGTAGAATTGACTTTTTCTTTGCAGTTTAAAACATCCAAGATCGTTCCCAATCTTTTCACGATTTGATTGTCAATTCCAGCGATTTAATTACTGCCTCATCATTTTCAAAAAATCTCCTAGAAGTGTTTCCATCGTTTGAGTTACCGTATCCGTGCTTGGGACAGTCTACTTTCAGTCCAACTTGTTTAAAAAAAGCATCCTGTATTTGCTTCTGTTCTGAATGGTTCGATTAGATTTCACCCATTTTGCCTTAATATTTGCATATACCAGATAAAAATTATTTTATATAATTTCGCTTCTCTCAATATTTCCGTATAAGCTATCAAGTTCTTCTAAAGCAGCTTCCGTGAAAAACTTTGGTGTGGTTGACTTTCTAAACAGTTCAAATAATTTTAAATTGTTCAACGCCATGTTTTCAGTACTTAAATTGTTTAATGGTTTCAGTAATTGTTGCGCCAACTTTCAGTTGTAGACTAATCCAGGCATTATGCTTATTTTGCAATATATAGGCTTATGCTACCATGCCTAAAAACTTACCTGTTCCCTGCATACATATGGATTTAGGCTGAATAATGCAATTTTGATATTATGCACGTGTCCAAATAAGATTTGTGCCAACCTGTAGGGACCATAAGTCAATATTGTTCTTGACCATTTGTACGCCAAAGTATTGTTTAAGTGAGGTACGTACCTGCTAATTTCAATGAGTAGTTTTTTTCAAACTATTAGATCAAACTACTATCAGTCAAAACATATAAGGGATAGACGCCATACAATTTCTGCAACCATGTCTTTTTAACCTTTTTTACCTCTAGAAGCCAAACGGGCACGTACGGGCAGATAAAATTTTTGAATAATGTAAAGAAATAATCAATGAACAGGTTTTGCAAATATGGCAAATATAGAAAAATATAGATTTTTTTTATTTTCCGTCAAAGTTGAAAAATAGTGAAAAAACGGATAGTTTTTAAATAGTGATTTACCAGGAGAAACACAAAGCAAACAGTTAATTTTTTTTATCATAATACATTTAATAAATACATCAATCAATACAAACAAAAAATAAGGCGATTCGTTACCTATTTTTCGTGATATTACACCTGAAATCGCAACAAATTTCCTAATAATTGTGTGTTTTTTTGAAAACCGAAAGTCGGTCAACTTTGAACGGCTATATCTTCTAAACTAAAAATGTGATATTATTAAGAGTGGCAGATTTGAAATCGTTGAAAAGTTTCCTATAACATGGGCTTATTCAAAACTTCGTCGGCGCTCATGAAAATTTAGATTTTTGCAACCTCGTTTGCGCTACGGGCGCTACTGTGCACCGTCTGTACGAAGCTTTAGGAGTCTGCTGATTTAATTTATCTGAACGGCAAATAAAAGGAAAACAAATATTTGGCAGATCAGTTCGGTTAGCTTTGCGCCAGAATAGAAGCAAATGAACAATTTCTTTAATGTGCAGTTTTTCGTTGGGGAAAAAGATAATCGTGTAATGAGAAAACGGCCATTAGAAGTTGATAAACAAGATTTCGTTTTTCACATTATTCAGTTACAAAAACAAATTGAACTCCCCCGAAAACTAGAGATTTTTTTTTTAAGTGATTTTGGGAATTAAAATTTTTTTTAAATTTAAAACCATTTTTTTTTTTTTTTGTAAAAATTTATAAAAAAAAAAAAAAAAAATTTATTTCTTTACACCTTGAATTTTTTCAAAATAAAATGAAAATTTTTGCTCGGGAATCAGTGTTCGAAGAAAGAATTCAGGCCTGTCTCAGAAATTAATTCCGATCGAAAGTGGAAGTGATTTCGTATCTTGCTTTACATAAAACGAAATCACTTTCGATCGGAATTGGTTAAACATAAGGGGCATTATTTGTGTAGCGGGCAACCCAATAAAAAAATATTGTTGGAATTCCTTTATATTTGGCAAAACTATAGTTCTAGATAATATGAATAAGTGTGCTTGAATATTATTTTCTATTTGTCGAGTTATAGGGAAGTAAAATGTTGGCGTTTTCAAAAAAAATGTTTTTTTTTTAATTATTTTCTTTTTGAACTAAAAAAAATTTTAAGTGATTCTTATAGAAAATCAATTGACATTTAAATTAAAAAAAAAACAATTTGAAAAAAAAAAAAATTTGTTTATTTTTCTTTGCAAAACCGGAAATGGCCAATTTTGTTAACTTCGTCCTAATATTTTTTCTTATATTTTTAACCGAATTCAGCCTATAGTGTCCTTATTATATTGTACAAGTTTTATTATGGGACCTCTTTTAGTTTAAAAGTTATGCATTCTTGACATTCGTACGTGTGATTATTGCAATGTTGTACCGTAAAAGACAAGAACGAACGAGTTTAAATTTACATTTTTCTTACTTCGACCTAATTTTTTTAATTTTTTTTTTTTTTTTTTTTTTTTTGCTGAAATTAGCCTTCGGCGTACTTATTGTAAAACTTTTGCAATACAGGCTAGAAATTTGTTTAAGAAAAAAACCCATAACTGCCTAGGAGTCGCCCCTAAGGTGAATAAAATGTATGACCGACCTTCATTGGTTTTTCGTCCTTAAACCTATTCTCAAGACATACTTGCACCTGGAACTCTACCCCTTAGGGGTGCTCCCATACAAATTTGGCGTTTTATGAAATTCTAAAGTTTAATTAACATTTTTCATCTTTTGTGAATAAAATCAAAAGTTTTATGGCTTATTTTGCTTAGCGATAAACACATATGTAAATGTGACACAGAACCCGTGATGAAGAAAATTTTTGTCTTGCACTGGCAGGACATAAAATAAAGAATTAGGATAAGATTTGATTAATTATTGTTAGTTCATATTTAATATATGATGAATTTCATTTAAAAATCGAGATAAAACTGAAATTTTGAACCCGACCCCCTCAGATATCGATGAAATTTTGTTCATAGCTAAATTTGATCAATACAAACAAACTCTAATTTTTAGAAATGACTGTTTTGCGATTTTTTGGGCGTGACACAGTGGGAACGTTTTCGAAAAAACGCGGAAATGGTCGAAAAGAGCTCCATTTAAACTACAATAACTCAGAATCGGCTAAACCGATTTCCATGATCTTGGTATCATTAAAAAGATATTTTAACAGGCTTTATGACACGTTAAAAAAAAAAAAAGAAATACACTGTAAAAAAATTTATAACAAAAAAAAATTGTAACTGACGAAAAAACCAAAAAGATCAAGGGTTTTTTTACAGTGTATTAATTTTTTAGAAAGGTTTATCCTTCATCTATACCATATCAAAAAATAAAAATGGGTTCTTTTTTAGTTTTTTTTATATAATTTTTTAAGTAGTGTCACTTCTAGTAATTGCCCTTATATTTTATAACAAAAAAAAATTTTAGGTAACGAAAAACCAAAAAAGATCAAGGATTTTTTACAGTGTATTACTTTTTTAGAAAGGTATTTCCTTCACCTATAACATATCCAAAAAGTAAAATGGGTTCTTTTTTATTTTTTTTTTAAATAATTTTTTAAGTAGTGTCACTTCTAGTAATTGCCCTTATATTTTATAAAAAAAAAAAATTTAGGTAACGAAAAACCAAAAAAGATCAAGGATTTTTTACAGTGTATTACTTTTTTAGAAAGGTATTTCCTTCACCTATAACATATCCAAAAAGTAAAATGGGTTCTTTTTTATTTTTTTTTAAATAATTTTTTAAGTAGTGTCACTTCTAGTAATTGCCCTTATATTTTATAAAAAAAAAAATTTAGGTAACGAAAAACCAAAAAAGATCAAGGATTTTTTACAGTGTATTACTTTTTTAGAAAGGTATTTCCTTCACCTATAACATATCCAAAAAGTAAAATGGGTTCTTTTTTATTTTTTTTTAAATAATTTTTTAAGTAGTGTCACTTCTAGTAATTGCCCTTATATTTTATAAAAAAAAAAAATTTAGGTAACGAAAAACCAAAAAAGATCAAGGATTTTTTACAGTGTATTACTTTTTTAGAAAGGTATTTCCTTCACCTATAACATATCCAAAAAGTAAAATGGGTTCTTTTTTATTTTTTTTTAAATAATTTTTTAAGTAGTGTCACTTCTAGTAATACGTACCGAAAGTCTTTTTTGAACTTTTTCACGTAAGTTCCCTTGTTTAACAGTAATTGAATCTTGCGATCCAGGCATCATTCGGCTAATTTCGTCATCTTAATAAAATAACTTGACTGTGCTTAGAGTTTCGGTTGGTAAACTACGTCTGCTCATTTTAAAAAGATTGATATCTGCAAACTTCGTTTTATTCCTTTGGATATCTTTACTTTTTTTGATACAATCGTGAGATATATCATCCCCAAAACGATCTTTAATTTCTGCGTGACTCATATTGATTGGTAAGAGAGATAAAAGTTTTTGCTTTTCCAAAAGATTTGAGCTGTTCTCTATTTGATATTTGATGTTTTCCAAAATTTCTTCGTAAATGGCTTTGACGTTTTCAAGTTGAGCTGACAAATCAGATAATGGATCAGCTCCAAGTGAATCTGCTATATTTTCGAAAATTTGCAGTGATTTTCTATTTCTGTATGCATCTTGTTTCATATATTTCCTTTTAAGAGGCGACATTTGGTTTGGTAGATGAGGAATAATATGATCATTTATATTTTCAATGACTTCCGTCCTTTCGATGTTTGCATTACAAGTTGGAAGTTCATTCAATTCTTCGCTAACTTCATCGCTGGGCGTTGTTGGCAAATAGACTTCATTCTGCTCCACGTTGGATTCATTACGACTGCGCGCTTTTCTCAGTGTATTCCGGCAAGTTTCGCAAATACGGCTACAATGAATGTTGGCGACAGCTGGAAAATATTCAATTATATTTGCAGCCTCGTTTTCACTTATTTTACGAAGCGAAGCGCAACACTTATTAGATATTTTTATGCATCTGTACTTATTGTTTGAATTCATATTCACTCAAATTTTTAAAATATACGCGTAAAAATTGTAATGGGATATCTTGGCTTCTCGAAACTGTTTATAATTATGAATTATGAATTTTTTGTTCTATATATATTTCTCTTTATTATGGGTAAAGTAATAAATGTTTATTACAAAATAGAAAATTATTATGAAGAATACATTGATTTTTTTATTATGAATTTTGCGGAATTACTAGAAGTGACACTACTTAAAAAATTATTTAAAAAAAAATAAAAAAGAACCCATTTTACTTTTTGGATATGTTATAGGTGAAGGAAATACCTTTCTAAAAAAGTAATACACTGTAAAAAATCCTTGATCTTTTTTGGTTTTTCGTTACCTAAATTTTTTTTTTTTATAAAATATAAGGGCAATTACTAGAAGTGACACTACTTAAAAAATTATTTAAAAAAAAATAAAAAAGAACCCATTTTACTTTTTGGATATGTTATAGGTAAAGGAAACACCTTTCTAAAAAAGTAATACACTGTAAAAAATCCTTGATCTTTTTTGGTTTTTCGTTACCTAAAATTTTTTTTTGTTATAAAATATAAGGGCAATTACTAGAAGTGACACTACTTAAAAAATTATATAAAAAAAAACTAAAAAAGAACCCATTTTTATTTTTTGATATGGTATAGATGAAGGATAAACCTTTCTAAAAAATTAATACACTGTAAAAAAACCCTTGATCTTTTTGGTTTTTTCGTCAGTTAAAATTTTTTTTTGTTATAAATTTTTTTACAGTGTATTTCTTTTTTTTTTTTTAACGTGTCATAAAGCCTGTTAAAATATCTTTTTAATGATACCAAGATCATGGAAATCGGTTAAGCCGATTCTGAGTTATTGTAGTTTAAATGGAGCTCTTTTTGACCATTTTCGCGTTTTTTCGAAAACGTTCCCACTGTGTCACGCCCAAAAAATCGCAAAACAGTAATTTCTAAAAATGAGAGTTTGTTTGTATTGATCAAATTTAGCTATGAACAAAATTTCATCGATATCTGAGGGGGTCGGGTTCAATGCATCTCGATTTTTACATGAAATTCATCATATGAAGATTCAATAAATAAATAATGAGAAAAAAAAAAAAAAATATTTTGCTTTCGTTGCGTGTAGAAAAAATTTTAAGCAATTTCCAATTTTTATGAATTTTCAAAGAACAAAAATTTCGAAATTTTGTAAAAAATTATTTGTTTTTCCAAAAAAAAAATTATGTTTCTAATACAACTGCGCAGATTAGAAAAAAGTTTTACTTTACTTAAAGTAATTTTTTTCAGATTATTATTCAATAAACTAAACCGTTTAGGAGTTACGCGAATATATGTTGTGCAGCCTCCTTCATTTTCGGAATAACGGAATATCTCGAAAACAAAAGCTAATTATAAGGTTAAGACGCCAAGTGCACCGCTTGTCAGAAACGCGTTTGTTTATTTTAAATATTAACCCTTTGCATAATTTTTTGGAAAATAATTTTAGTTATGACCAGTGTTGCCAGAAGTAGGTATTTTTGTTACTTAAATAGAAGCGTAGGGAAAATCGGACAGATTTTTCATAATCTCCATAACGTAGGGATTTTTCGTCATATCGTATGTTTATAAAATACATAAATGCTGAAAAAAGGTTTTTTATGATATTTTATTGTCCAAATCGGTTGAAAAAAAAATTTTTCCCCTAAAAAAGCTTCAAAATATGTTTCCAGATTTGTTTATATATATATACTTATATGTATGTATGTTTAGTTGGGTAAAATAAGAGTAAACAAAAATGTCTCTCACTAATAGACAAAAATGTACAAAAGTACGGGAACAATAAGACCCAAATTTCTGATCCAAAAGAAAACGTTAATATGAAATATGTTTAACTGCCTGGCCCACGATGTCGATATTGAAAACAATAATAAAAAACAAAAATTTGTTATTGTTTTCAATGTAACTATGCGAAAGAAATTTTCGTTTCGATATTGTGGGCCAGGCTGTTAATAAATACATAAATGACACATTAACGTGCATAAAACTAAAATTCCAGCATTTACTTACATATTTCAACATTTTCTATTGTTTATTTTAAATATATTTCTTATATTTTGGTGAACTTGCTTGCAGTTTTTTATTTATTATTGACACAGCTGATTTTTAACAATTTAATAAATTTTCCCAAAAAAAAGTACGGGCTACTTCGTGCAAGAAGAAGAATATTTTTCTTTTAAAAGCTCTACCTTAATAAACTTGGAGTACGGGAACAGTTTTCGGTAAGATTGGGATCCCGCGAGCTCCCAACGTTGAGTTACAGGATCACACCTAATGTTGAAAGACTTCATTGAATTTAATTAAAAGTACATACTACATGTGTACTATTTTTTTAGTTTTGTACTTATTTTATGTCAAAGCTTTAATATACATATTCGAATAAAATTTTTGTTTTATAACAAATGTTTTTTCTTCTATTTCAATGATAAAAATGCGTAGGGATTTTTGTAGGGGAAATTTTTTCAACGTGTAGGGAAAAATCGGATTTTTATTAGAACGTGTAGGTATTTTATCGAAAAATCCACTGGCAACACTGGCTATGACGTTTTAATTTAAAAATTTAATTTAGGGCTATTAATAAATTATTGCCTTAGTGAATATCTGCCATTTGTTTGCAGGGATGGACGTGCATTTAAAGGAAGAGTAGTAGCTCCTCTCTCAAAAGCCACTTAAAACCAAAGAGGAATACAGCATTCTTTATTCATTTTAAAATGTTTACTTCACCTCGTGAAAATCTTTACAAATATTTGTAAGTTTTCCACTTTCTTCATTATTTTTTTTTTCTTTATAAACAATCAAAGAGAAACTACCAAAGCAAATATTATTTTTGCTTATAAAATTTCACGTAACTAAATGAAAAATAAAAAATTTGGTTTGATATTGAAAAAAACAATTCCTTAAAAAAAATTTTTTCATAGAAAAAACTTAACAAATCATAAAAAAGAAATCAAACAAAAGCAGATTTTTTCCAAAAAAAAAAAGAAAAAAAAATTTGTAATCTTGAGTTTATTTACGTATTTTGTATTTTAAATGAATTTATTCCAACTTTGTTTTATAAAGATTCAGAAAATGTTGTGACATTTTTTTCCCTTTGCCTGTTTTAGCTCAAAAACTATTTTTATTATCGAATAAAGAAATTTTTTATCGTTTATCTGGAATAAAAATAAAGCGATTAATCTTCAAAATTTCTATTTATGATTTTATTTTTTTTTTTTTTTGTCGAATCTCAGTACGAAATATGTAAAATTTAGGAAAAAATCTAAAATAAGTTAAAGTAGAAGAACCAAGACGTCAAAAAGATGATACCCAGGCGAATTCCTTATAGGAAATCTCGGTACAACAACAGGTATAACTCCTACGAAAGCAATTTGTTTTTGTAAAATTAATGTCAGAAACAAAAATAAAACAACACAGAGACAAAGATAATAAACACATATTTTGACATCTAATAACATCTAAAAAAAACTTATCATCAGGGCCGTTTAGTTCACCTGTAATGAATTCGCCTTGGATGATAATACATTTAAAAAAAAACTGTAATGAAAGTGTAAATAAATTTGACTTCTTAAACTGTAAGTGGTATGTTTAACTTTCTTATGGCCATTTTCTCAATGTATTGACAAACTGTCTGTTACTTAATGTCAACATAAATTTATTAGATCAATAAACTGTCCGTTAACGATTTTAGGTTCTCAATATACCGACCAAAAAATATTATTTTCAGTTGGCAACACCTCTCAAAATACATGTAAAAGTTAAGCTTCGTACAGACGGTGGTCAGATCTTACAATGTTGTCATTTTTCTGACAATGGTGCCAATGTCAGATGCATTAATTTAACACATCTGCCAAATGAAAATATCGTACAATGTTCACATAATTGCAAGACATTTTTAGTAATTTTTTATGACAACATTGTAAGATCTGACCACCGTCTGTACGAAGCATTAGGAGTCCGCTGATTAAATTTATCTGAACGGCAAATAAAAGGAAAATAAGTAATTGGCAGATCAGTTCGGTTAGCTTTGCGCCAGAATAGAAGCAAATGAAAAATTTCTTTAAAGTGCAGTTTTTCGTTGGGAAAAAAGATAATCGTGTAATGAGAAAACGGCCATTAGAAGATGATAAACAAGATTTCGTTTTTCACATTATTCAGTTACAAAAACAAATTGAACTCCCCCGAAAACTAGAGATTTTTTTAAGTGATTTTGGGAATTAAAATTTTTTTTAAATTTAAACCCATTTTTTTTTTTTTTTTGTAAAAATTTATAAAAAAAGGAAAAAAAATTTATTTTTTTCAAAATAAAATGAAAATTTTTGCTCGGGAATCAGTGTTTGAAGAAAAAATTCAGGCCTGTCTCAGAAATTAATTCCGATCGAAAGTGGAAGTGATTTCGTATCTTGCTTTACATAAAACGAAATCACTTTCGATCGGAATTGGTTATACATATGGGGCATTATTTGTGTAGTGGGCAACCCAATAAAAAAATTTTTGGAATTCCTTTATATTTGGCAAAACTATAGTTCTAGATAATATGAACAAGTGTGCTTGAATATTATTTTCTATTTGTCGAGTTATAGGGAAGTAAAATGTTGGCGTTTTCAAAAAAATGTTTTTTTTTTAATTATTTTTTTTTTTGAGCTAAAAAAAATTTTAAGTGATTCTTATAGAAAATCAATTGACATTTAAATTAAAAAAAAAAAATTTGTTTTTTTTCTTTGCAAAACCGGAAATGGCCAATTTTGTTAACTTAGTCCTAATATTTTTTCTTATATTTTTAACCGAATTCAGCCTATAGTGTCCTTATTATATTGTACAAGTTTTATTATGGGACCTCTTTTAGTTTAAAAGTTATGCATTCTTGACATTCGTACGTGTGATTATTGCAATGTTGTACCGTAAAAGACAGGAACGAACGAGTTTAAATTTACATTTTTCTTACTTCGAAATTAGCCTTCGGCGTACTTATTGTAAAACTTTTGCAATACAGGCTAGAAATATGTTTAAAAAAAAAACCCATAACTGCCTAGGAGTCGCCCCTAAGGGGAATAAAATGTATGACCGACCTTCATGGGTTGTTCGTCCTTAAACCTATTCTCAAAACATACTTGCACCTGTATCTCCACCCCTTAGAGGTGCTCCCATACAAATTAGGCGTTTTATTTAATTCTAAAGTTTAATTAACATTTTTCATCTTTTGTGAATAAAATCAAAAGTTTTATGGCTTATTTTGCTTTCGTTGCGTGTAGAAAAATTTGAAGCAATTTCCAATTTTTTATGAATTTTCAAAGAACAAAAATTTCGAAATTTTGTAAAAAATTATTTTTTTTTTCCAAAAAAAAATTATGTTTCTAATACGACTGCGCAGATTAGAAAACAGTTTTACTTTACTTTAAGTAATTTTTTCAGATTATTATTCAATAAACTAAACCGTTTAGGAGTTACGCGAATATATGTTGTGCAGCCTCCTCCATTTTCGGAATAACGGAATATCTCGAAAACAAAAGCTAATTATAAGGTTAAGACGCCAAGTGCACCGCTTGTCAGAAACACGTTTATTTAATTTAAATATTAACCCTTTGCATAATTTTTTGGAAAATAATTTTAGTTATGACCAGTGTTGCCAGAAGTAGGTATTTTTGTTACTTAAATAGAAGCGTAGGGAAAATCGGACAGATTTTTCATAATCTCCATAACGTAGGGATTTTTCGTCATATCGTATGTTTATAAAATACATAAATGCTGAAAAAAGGTTTTTTATGATATTTTATTGTCCAAATCGGTTGAAAAAAAATTTTTCCCCTAAAAAAGCTTCAAAATATGTTTCCAGATTTGTTTGTGGTTTAAAAAATTGCCGACACTTATATGTATGTATGTTAAGTTGGGTAAAATAAGAGTAAACAAAAATGTCTCTCACTAATAGACAAAAATGTACAAAAGTACGGGAACAATAAGACCCAAATTTCTGATCCAAAAGAAAACGTTAATATGAAATATGTTTAACTGCCTGGCCCACGATATCGATATTGAAAACAATAAAAAAAAAAAAACAAAAATTTGTTATTGTTTTCAATGTAACTATGCGAAAGAAATTTTCGTTTCGATATTGTGGGCCAGGCTGTTAATAAATACATAAATGACACATTAACGTGCATAAAATTAAAATTCAAGCATTTACTTACATATTTCAACATTTTCTATTGTTTATTTTAAATATATTTCTTATATAAATTATTTTGGTTAACTTGCTTGCAGTTTTTTATTTATTATTGACGCAGCTGATTTTTAACAATTTAATAAATTTTCCCAAAAAAAAAGTACGGGCTACTTCGTGCAAGAAGAAGAATATTTTTCTTTCAAAAGCTCTACCTTAATAAACTTTGAGTACGGGAACAGTTTTCGGTAAGATTGGGTTCCCGCGAGCTCCCAACGTTGAGTTACGGGATCACACCTAATGTTGAAAGACTTCATTGAATTTAATTAAAAGTACTTATTACATGTGTACTATTTTTTTAGTTTTGTACTTATTTTATGTCAAAGCTTTAATATACATATTCGAATAAAATTTTTTTTTTATAACAAATTTTTTTCTTCTATTTTAATGATAATAAGCGTAGGGATTTTTGTAGGGGAAATTTTTTCAACGTGTAGGGAAAAATCGGATTTTTATTAGAATGTGTAGGTATTTTTTCGAAAAATCCACTGGCAACACTGGTTATGACGTTTTAATTTAAAAATTTAATTTAGGGCTATTGATAAATTATTGCCTTAGTGAATATCTGCCATTTGTTTGCAGGGATGGACGTGCATTTTAAGGAAGAGTAGTAGCTCCTCTCTCAAAAGCCACTTAAAACCAAAGAGGAATACAGCATTCTTTATTCATTTTAAAATGTTTACTTCACCTCGTGAAAATCTTTACAAATATTTGTAAGTTTTCCACTTTCTTTATTATTTTTTTTTTCTGTATAAACAATCAAAGAAAAATTACCAAAGCTAATAAAATTTCACGTAACTAAATGAAAAATAAAAAATTTAGTTTGATATTGAAAAAAACAATTCCTTAAAAAAATTTTTTTCATAGAAAAAACTTGAGAAATCTTTTAAAAGAAATCAAACAAAAGTAGATTTTTTCCAAAAAAAAAAAAAAAATGAAAAAAAAACTCTAGGAAAAGGTTTCTCATTTTCAATTCAATTCGTTGTAAAAGTTTACATTTTACTTTCTTTAAATATTTTTGGTATCGTTCAACAAAACAAAATTGTTAGTCAAAAAAGCTTTTAAACAAAGAACTTTAACAACAAAACTTTTTGGTCAATGTCAAAAATATATGTAATGCGAATTTAAATGTTTTGAAAATTTCTTTAAAAGTTTCCAAGCGCTATGAAATGTTTTTTTTTTAGTAGAGAACTTTAACATTGAAGAATATTAAAAAAAAATTAATTTCGCGCGGAAAAAGAGGAATTTTTGTAACAAATCGGTTTAAAGCATTAAAAAGTACTCGGTTTTTTTTAAGCAAAAAAATTCAGTAACTGATTTAAAATGTTGTAAAAAATATAGAAAGTAACTGGTGGACACTAGCTATGGGGTAGGGATGTATGGAGTTTATTAAGGATTTGTATGCTCTAGACCCCTAGGTAGAGCAGTAGGACGAGGGGAAGTGGATTCTCGTCGAGTTAAAAATGGAGCCAAAAAGGAAAAAAATTACAAAAAAAATCCATAACTACACTAAACCAAAAAGCTACGTTAAGACAACGAAAATTTACGTTGTGAGAGCGAATTTTCAACACATGCTAGAAATATATTTAAGAAAAAGTCCCATAACTGCCTAGGAGTCGCCCCTAGGGGAATAAAAGGTATGACCGACATTCGTAAGTTTTTCGCCGTTAACATTTTCACAAACACACTTGCCTTTTTAATGAACTCCTTAGGAGGACTCCTATACAAATATGGCTTTTAATGAAATTCTTAAATTCCCATAGATGGTTCAAGTATATGTGACCGACCCCACTTAATTTTACATCGGGAATATTTTTTCCTTAAGTTGGTTCCCATACAAAATGTCCATTTTTTTCCAAATATAAAAATGTTGGCGAACGTGCCAGGCGGCAGGGCTTAAGTGGGAAACAGAATTGTCGCTGTATTTCAACGTTGCGAATAGCGCTACAAGCTGTCAAAACTTAAAAATGGCAGTTCCAAAGTAGTGTCAGTTGAAGCGCAAAGTTCCAAATTTTGATCTTTGTTGCGCTACAAAGCATTCTTCATCGTCAGCTACTACTACTACTACAACTATTTTATTCTGTTCCAGGCCTTATTTTTAGTAAATTAAAAAGTCCTTTGACAATGTCAGAATTTACAAGAGTGCAATTCTACACCCACGGATTTCAGCTCTAACGAACGGACTTGGGGACCACCTTGTATTTTAGCTCTAATGAACAGTGATCACCATGTCTATCAGAAAGATTCAAAAAGTTTACAGTTGGGGATTTTGCTTTAAGTTCATAGATTGTTTTATTTAATAAATTGGATTATGGCTTTTGAAAATTAAAAATTTAATTTCGAAGTACACTTTTTTTAAGTTTTAAAGGTTTTTTAAATATTCAAAATTATACAAAACGCTGCTATTATCTTCTTTTCTCGTATAAATTTAGAAGCGGGCCATCACTATGGAAACTCCCATACTTGGTTTCGAAGCGAATTCCCCTTTAAATTGTTCAGGTTTTTGTACTGTTCAGAGATACAAAAAACACATTCAATTATTTGTCTGATTTTATAAATTACATTAGACAATCCTTATGGAAGCACCCATACTCAATTTCGGAGTATACCCTAAAGATTTCATAAAAATTTTTTCCAAGTTTTGTTATTTTTGGTTCAATTTTACAAGTATAGTATGCTTTTATAAATGACATCGGATCAAGTCTTTGGATACCCTCAAATTCTGTTTCGTAGTATTTTCTTTAAACTCTTTTTCAATTGTTTTTATTTAAACTCCGATTTCAAAGATCGTACCATAACAGGCTCCGTAAAATCCCTATGGAAGCCTAGATATTGAAGAATATTTTCCTTAAACGTTTCTGGCTCGATTTTAAAAATCGCACTATAAATAGAATCCATACCATCTCTATGGAAACGCCCATATAAAAATGTTTTTTAAATATTTTTCTTAAGCCTTAAAGGTATTAAAGAATATTCATAATTACATATAAGTAATTATTATTGCCAACGTGCAAACATTGTCACTGCCGGTATATGCTTGGTTGTTGTCCTGGCAAAAGTATCTCTGTAATGCAGACGAATATAAACAAATAATGCGTATTACGTTAAATATTTAAAAATAATAAAACAAAATTATCGCTGTTGTTGTCGCATGAATGTAAACAAATTATTTGCGCTTAATTAAACATGTCAAGGATCTTATAGAAATTTTCTGGTTGCTTATGCAACGTATTAAGCAATTTAAAGCCAACTCAATGCTTAAAATCACAAGAATTTTATTTCGATTTATGAACAACGCAGCAAATTTGTTAGGAAAATTTTACAAGAATTTTTTGATACGTAAAAAATTTAAATTTAAAGTCAATAAAATATTTCCATTGAAGGAATATTTAAGCAGCTTTCTTTGAATTACGTGCTTTTTTTAGGTTTTAAAATAGAGTCCTTGCTATTGAAAATCTTATACTGTTTAAGAAAAAACGCAAACATTAAATAAATATTTTTTCAAAGAAAAAAGTTTCTGTGATTATTTTAACAGATCATTGACGCCAGAATTCAATAGATTTTAGCTTAAAGTAAATACAAAATTATTTGAGGGACTCACAAGGTATCATAAAATCACATGTCTTAAAATAATAAAATGAAAAAATACGAGTGTTGTGAACAACCCCTCATAATTTTGTGTGCTATTTTGAATTTAAGTCAGCTGATTTAAAACAAATATAAAAAAAATAAATATTTACCTAAAATCAAAATGTTTTTGAATTCTAATCCAAGAATTAATAATTTAAATTAGATCTTTCCTGACTATTTTCCATTTTTCAGACGCAAACCACAAATATTTTATTTTGTTTGTTTACCAAACATCAGAGTCCTAGCCCCATCCAAATTGACGCCGCAAGTGTTTTGTTGCAAAAAATGCTAGCCGCAGGGTAAATTCAAATGTTAGCCGTATAAAACTATACCATCAACGGCGACGGCTACGAAATCATAGCCGCTCGGCTCAGTTGCTCGGCGCAGGTCTCTTCTGATTAATTACGACAGCACAATAAACATAGCAAGCAAAGTTTTATTAATTTAAGACACTTTTTGTTTACAAAGCAACAACAATATTTTTAAACCATTGTAAAATGTTAGAACATTATGACAATACAACATAATAGCACACCTTGTGAATACCCCAATTATACTTTAAAAAATTAAAATAAAGAGGTTCTTTATTGAAATAGTATTTTGTTTAATGTTGCATTTGGGTAATACCCTTTGTACACTTCCATACATTTCGGTGGAACGCATGGACGATTGTGAAAATGTGAAATATACATTCACACTTGAAAATTTTAACAACTACGATCTATTAAAATTGTCAACATATCTGAAAAAAAAACATTTTTTTAATACTTTTTTTCTACAAAAGTGCCAAAATTTTAAAAGAAAACATCAAAATATATATAATTATTGCTTACATAAAACGTCAAATTTGGCTGTAAATTCAACAAAATAGAAGCAAAAAAGAAAATAAAAATAGAAGCACATTATTGTTAAGCACTAAAATTAAATTACAAAAATTTTTTTTATTAATATAATTTTTTTCTTATTCGATCTTTATTATTTAAATTTATATTCACCCCTATTGTGAATAATATGAGGAATTTTTGTTCCCATGAAATTTTCATTCCCTTCGAACGGAAAAAAGCAATCGTGAATCTCATGTGAAAAATTTTTCACGCTATCAATTCCAGTGAATGCAAAAAAGTTAAAATAATAAAGCAAAATATTAAGTATTAGAGGGATTGTTTGATTACAACGTTAGTTTTTTGCACGTTTAAAATTTTATGTAGTAAAATATTTTCCAAAATTTTGCCTTTGAAAGCTTCACAAATCCACAGGTAATCGACCTGTTGTTTTACATTTTATTTACCAATACATTGGCTTGTGCCTTATTAACGGAAAAAGCCCTTAATATTCGATTAATAGGAGGAACTACTTACATACATGTTCTGTTCCCTAGTAAAAATAAAGTGAACAAATCTAAGGAAAATGTGAACAAATTACGAGGGAAAAATCTTTTCACGATAAGGGGAATTTTTTCCCGTGAACATTTTTTCACGTTATTATTCTCATTTGAATTACCTTTTTTTCATGGGAGTTTTTCATGTTCGCAAATATGTGAAAAGGGGAATAATTACGAGGGAAAAATTATTCACGATAGGGGTGATTAATTTGTTTAAGTTTGAGTTCTCTTCATATAAAAATATTTATTTTACTTCAACAAAAATGTTTCTTATATTTATATTGAAAACAATAATAAAATACAAAAATTTGTTTTTGTTTTCAAAGTATATATGCGAAAGATATTTTCGTTTCGACATTGTGGGCCGGGCTTTTAATAAAATTAGTATTTTTATATAAAAAAAAGACCACAAGCTTAAACAAATTAATATACATTAAAATAATAAAGTCGAATAAGAAAGAAATTATATTAATAAAAATAATTTTTGCAAGATAGCGCCAGTTTTTTTTTTTATAAATGGTAACTCTGCGTTCAAACCAAATATTATTTTGTCAGTGTTGCCACAATAATAATAGATTTTATTGCCAGTTTTTTGGTGATGACATTAAAATAAGCGAAGGATGTGGAAAGGAATATAATGAGATAAAACATCTTGTTAAGATCTTGATTTTGTATATGGAAGTAGCCAGGCAGCCGGACGGACATCGTATGATCGACTCAGAAAGTGATTTTGAGTCGAACGGTAAACTTAAAGATGGGTTAAGGACAAATAAGGAAAAAAATATTTTAAGATGCTACAAACTTCAGCAAAAACACATAATTACCTCTCCACTATTGTAGTGTGGGTATAAAAAGGTACTTTTTTTTAAAAGGCTAATGTTTTTTTCAAGTACTTTATCTTAAACTCATTCTATTAAACGATACATTCTTTCTTTATATTTTTTCTTTTCATTACGTTTATGTTTTCAATGACGTTTTTCTCAAAAGTACTTTTTCAAAGATTGTTTTTTAACTTAATTTTTAAAATGTACTTTTTAAAACTCACTACTTAAGATGTTCTTTCTAAAAATCATTTTCTAATTTTTTTATATTAAAACAAGTAAGAAAGTATAGTCGGTCAAGCCCCACCATATGATATCCTACACCACAGTATTTAAACACATCATGCTTATGTGTCCATATGAATATGGGTTTATCTATGTTTATAAACTTCATTAAAATCGGTTTGAAAGTTTGTGAGAGGCAGAAATTGCCCACTACCTCCCCTTGTGGTCCTATTTTTGAAAAACAGTATAGCTTATGTGTCCATATAGATATGGATCTATCGATGTTTTAAATTTCATTAAAATCGGTTTGAGAGGAAAAAATTGCCCCTATCTCCCCTTGTGGTCCTATTTTTTTTAAACTGTATAGCTTATGTGTCCATATAGATATGGATCCATCTATGTTTTAAATTTCATTAAAATCGGTTTAATAGTTTCTGAGAGGAAGAAATTTCCCCCTATGTTCCCTCGTGGTCCTACGATTCGGCCCATTTTCAACAGACTTGGCGCTTGTGCCAATAAGAACCTATGTCCCAAATTTTATCAAATTATCTTCAAAATTGCGACCTGTACTTTGCGCACAAGGTTACATGGACAGCCAGCCAGCCAGCCGGACGGACATCGCTAGTTCGACTCAGAAAGTGATTCTGAGTCGATCGGTACTGTTAAAGGTGGGTCTAGGACCAATATTTTAAGGCGTTACACACATCAGCACATTGCATAATACACTCTCCACTATTGTGGTGTGGGTATAAAAATACACTACTTTAAAGAAAATTGTTTCAATCACAATGCTCTTCCTTAAATCTTATTTTTTTCACTGGTACTTTTTAAAATAACTCTTTTTAAATATGCGTTGTTTTAAAAGATACTATTTCAACTTACTTACTTACTTACTTACTTTTTTTGTAGAAAGTTACATTTTTTTAAATGTTTTCTCTTAAGAGTATTTTTTTCTAAATTTAATTTCTTTTTTTTAATGTAAATTTAAAAGTTTTTATAAGATATGGTCCTATTTAGGAAAGCAATTTCTTGAAAAAATGTACTTATATAAACGTCCTTTTTTAAGTTTGCTTTTTTAAAAAAGTAGTTCTTTAAACTTCTTGAAATATATACTTTAAAGATGTGTTTTATATAAAAGTGGTTTTTAAAACAATCATTTTAAAAAGTACTTTTTTATTTTCAAGTATTTTTTTAAAAAGTACTTTATTATTTTTTTTTTTTTTTTAGGTAAAGTATAAAAAGTTTTTTTTTGTAAATTTATGTTTAAATGCATTTTTGAAATTACTATTTTAATTTCAAGTATTTTTTTTAACAGTACTCTATTATATTTTTTTCTAAGGTAAAGTATAAAAAGTTTTTTTGTTAATTTATTTTCAAATTCATTTTAAAAGGAGTTTAATATAATTATTTCTAAAAGGTGCCTCAGTAGGCTAGCTGGTAGTGAGCTAGTCTATCAGTGCTGGGGTTGCTTGTTCGATTTCCTCCAGAGACTCTGGTCTCCTGCAGACAAGAGTAGAACTTCGCGCGATTAGCTTAGGAAAAAAAGGTGCTTTTTCTAGAGTGTCATTTTTTGTTGAACGTTTCTTTAACGGAATTTTTAAATTGTTTTTTTATAAGGTACTTCTGAAAATGTGGTTTTTAAAGTTTAGAAAGGGGATTATTTCTTAGAAGGTACTTTTTAGAATGAACAATTTTAAAATTTACTTTTTCAAACCGTTTTAAATTTGATATTTGATTTTAAATTGTTTTATTTTAATATTTTAATAAATTGAGTCAAGCTTTTGTCACATATAAAAAGTACTATTCAAGTTTTATTCAAAAATAGAGTTATTATTTTACTAGTTTTGTTGTTGCTTTTTAAAATAAATGTGCTTTAAAAAAAAAAAAAACTTTTTATATATATTTTGTAAATTTAAAGTTTTAAAGGGTACTTTTTTAAAAATACTTTTTCAAAAGGTGTTTTTTTATAAAATTTCCTTTTTTAAAAATGTTAAAATGTACTTTTTTTAAATAAAGTTTTCAATATGGTACTTTTAAATAAAGTAATTTTTAATAAGGTACTTTTTAATAAGGTACTTTTTAATAAGGTACTTTTTAATTAGGTACTTTTTAATAAGATACATTTTAATAAGGTACTTTTAAATAAGCTGCTTTTTAATAAAGTACTTTTTAATAAGGTAATTTTTAACAAGGTGGTTTTGAATAAGGTACTTTTTAATACGTTAGTTTTTAATAAGGTAATTTTTAATAAGGTACTTTTTAATAATTTTGTACTATTTTAAAAAATTAACTTTTTTAAAATAAAAGCTTTCCAAGGAACATACCTTTAACAATGTTAGTTTTTAAAAGGTACTTTTGAAAATATACCTTCAAATTTATATACTTAACAAAATGTACTTTTTAATGGTTCTTTTCCACAAAAATGTATTTTTAAATGTACATACATACATAAGTATTTCGCTTGTAATTTTTAAAAAAAAGTACTTTTGTTAAATTTTTTTCATACATAAAAAGGATTGTTTTAGTTTTCTTCATAAAAAGAGGTTTTTTAATAAAAATCATTTTAACTAGTTTTGTTGTTATTTTCTAAAAAAAAAGTGCTTTTTATATTTTTCAACTTTCATTGTTGGGTAACCTTTACTTTAACATTCAGCTAAATGAAGTTAAACTTTCAACATTTTATTACATCAGAACAAAAGCCAGGGCAAAACTTCGTGTCATTCTCAGACATTGAGTCATTAAAATAAAAACTTAAAGGAATATTCTCCAACACCAAAAAATTAATTGCATTTTGTGCAATACTTTCATTAAAAACAACTCATCAACATTAAACAAACTAAACACAAAAGTATTTACCAGAAAAGCTGGCATGTCCTTTAAAAAATCCACTTTTCAGAAAAAAAAAAAAAAACATTAAACCCCAAATTTTAAAAAAACTACGTGCTTGAACAAAAACGTTATGTCTTGACAAGAAAGGGTGTAAGTAAGAAAAAAGAAACAGGAGCAGGGGTTAGTTTCACATACTAATAAAACAAAGTGTCCTTTATTCCACTTCAATCAAGTAAATATTTACTTAATCACTTGTCTTTCGAAAAATTATAGGTTTGTGCCACAAAACTACAGGTATTAAAGCCCAATAGGTGACAAATGATAAACAAATACTTTTGTTAAAACAACAAAACATTTGGACATGAGAACTAACTAAACAAATTTTTTACTCATTTCGTATTCATTTTAAGTAAACACAATTAAGTAAAAAAAATCTAAGCAAAATAGAATGGGGGAGACACTGTCCTGGTAGAAGTTTTTTGTAAATATTGAAATATATTCAAGAGTATGTAACTTTGTATGTAGACAAGTTCAGTTTAGGTGGATTTAATTGACACGTGTTGTAAATACTTTATTTGTTTTTACTTGTTTTTTGTTCCTAAGGAACTCAGGAATTGCTGAAGACACTTTCCAAAGGAATTTTCTAAAAATAAAATAACCAAATAACAGCACAAAATTAGACTAAATAATCGAGTAACTTTGTTTTAAACATGCAAAAGAAGGCAGAAAGTAGTTACTAGATAATGTTTTTTCGATTAAGTTTTTTTAAAAAAATAAACTTTTTTATTAAAGCTAGGATCACACTATCAGCGCACATAGCACAATCTACGAAGAATTTTATCGTGCTTAATCTTCACACATTTCTACAAACTGCACAATTCATTTTTAAGCGGTCACATGACCGTCGCACATTGTGACGATTTTTTTCGGCTCATATTGATAAATTTAAATCCCAATTCACATTATACGATTTTTGTCGTTGCGATTATTGTCGTTTCCTCTTTAAAGTCGGTCTCATATTTACATTTTACGATTTTTGTCGTAACAACCATAATACATTTTTCGTCAAATGAGAGAAAATTGAGAGAAAGAATGATGAATGAACAAAACGAATCGAAGAGTACACTCGCTTCTGTACCCCTTATAATTCCTCTCATTCCTCTTGCCAATAAAGTAAGAATCGCATCGACAAACATCGTATAATGTCAATGGGCACTAAACAAAATTTTCCTATAAATAGAAAATTTTAGCAAATTTTTAAATAAAAAGTAAATTTAACAGTGTCCTATAAAAGTAAATCTTAACAAAATTTCCTATATAAAAAGTCAATGTAAAATAATATTTCTTATAAAAAAAATTAATTTTTAACAAAATTTCCTATAAATAGAAAATTTAAAACAATATTCCCTATACAAAAAAAAATTTTGCAAAATTTCCTTTATAAAAAGTAGATTTTAGCAGTTTCCTAAAAAAATTTAATTTTAGCTAAATTTTCTATAAAAAGGAAATTTTAACAAAAATTTACAATACTTCCTATAAAAACTACATTTTAGCATAATTTCCTTTAAAAAGTTAATTTTGACAAAATTTCTTATTAAAAGTAAATTTTAGCAAAATTTCTTTTAAAAAGAAAATTATAGCAAAATTTTCTATAAAAAGTAAATTTTTACAAAATTTCCTATGAATTGTAACTTTTAACAAAATTTCCTATGAAAAGTAAATTTGAACAAAATTTCCTATATAAAAAGTAAATTTTAGCAAAACTTATAAAAATAAATTTTTAGCAAAATTTCCTTTATAAAAAGTAAATTTTAGCGAAATTTCCTATAGAAAGTAAATTTTTGCCAAATTTCCTATAAAAAGTAAATTTTAGAAAAATTTCCTATAAAGAGTAAATCTTAGCAAAATTATCTATAAAAAGTAAATTTAAGCCAAATTTCTTATATAAAATAAATTTTAGCAAAATTTCTTATAAAAAGTAAATTCTAGCAAAATTTTCCATAAAAATTAAATTTAAACAAAATTTCCTACATAAAAAGTTAAACAAGTTTTAGCAAAATTTCCTATAAATAGAAAATTTTTAACCATATTTCCTCTAAAAAGTAAATTTTAGCAACATTTTGTTCCTAAAGTAAAAGTAAATTTTAGCAAAATTTCCTATAAAAAGAAAATTTTAGCAAAATTTCCTATAAAAAGTAAATTTTAGCAACATTTTGTTTAAAAAGTAAATTTTAAATTTCCTATATAAAAACCAAACTTTCCTATATAAAGCAAATTTTAGCAAAACTTCCTATAAAAAGTAAATTTTAGCAAAATTTCCTTTAAGTAATTTTCTATCAAAATTTCTTATAAAAGGTAAAATTTAGCAAAATTTCCTATAGAAAGTAAATTTTTAGCAAATTTTCCTATAAAAAGTCAATTTAAGCAAAATTTCTTATAAAAAGTAGATTTAAGCAAAATATACTATAAAAAGTAAATTAAATCAAAATTTTCTATAAAAAGTAAAATAAATTTTAGCAAAATTTCCTATAAAAAGTGAAATAAATTTTAGCAAATTTCCTATAGTAAAAGTAAATTTTAGCAAAATTTCCTATAAAAAGAAAATTTTAGCAACATTTTGTTTAAAAAGTAAATTTTAAATTTCCTATATAAAAACCAAACTTTCCTATATAAAGCAAATTTTAGCAAAACTTCCTATAAAAAGTAAATTTTAGCAAAATTTCCTTTAAGTAATTTTCTAGCAAAATTTCTTATAAAAAGTAAATTTTAGCAAAATTTCCCATAGAAAGTAAATTTTTAGCAAATTTTCCTATAAAAAGTCAATTTAAGCATAATTTCTTATAAAAAGTAGATTTAAGCAAAATATACTATAAAAAGTAAATTTAATCAAAATTTCCTATAAAAAGTAAAATAAATTTTAGCAAAATTTCCTATAAAAAGTGAAATAAATTTTAGCAAATTTTCTATAGTAAAAGTAAATTTTACCAAAATTTCCTATAAAAAGTAAATTTTAGCAAAATTTTTTATAAAAAGTTAATTTTAGTAAAATTTCCTATAAAAAAGCGAATTTTTTCCAAAATTTCTTGAAGAAATTTTAGCAAAATATCCTGCATAAAAAATTAAATAAATTTTAGCAAAATTTCCTATAAAAAAGTAAATTTTTTCAAAATATCTTTTAGAAATTTAAGTCAAATTTTCTACATAAAATGTAAAAAAAATTTTAGCAAAAGCTCCTATAAAAAATTTTTTTTAGCAAATTTTCTTATAAAAACTAAATTTTAGCAAAATTTCCTATAAAAAGTAAATTTTAACAAAATTTCCTATCAAAAGTAAATTTTAGCATTTTCCTATAAAAAGTTAATTTTAGCAATGTTTCCTATAAATGGTAAATTTTTTTGAATAGTTTTCACGTTGATGTTTTTATTTGTCTAGAAAACAGATGTGCCCTAATATCGGCGCTGATTGTCCACTTAGATCGGCGCACAAGTGGCCGATAAAAATCGGCACATTTGATTACATAAGAAGGTTCGTTTAATTGTCTAAAGATAGCAATATTTCGGCGCAGATTGTCGTACATATATTAAAAGTTACGTGCGTTCACATAAGCGGCACATTAAATGCAACGAAAATTGGTACATTGCGCCAATAATAGTGTGATCTTGGCCTAATAGCCTTTTTAAACTTGTCAACATTTAACATCTAACATTAATTTGCAAAGTTGTTGAAATTTTCCCATAAGAATTACATAGAGCTAAAAATCAAAATTGTTCAACATTTTTACAAAAAACATCTTCCATTTCTTCCGATTATTTTAGTGGCATTACTAGAAAAGTGGTAATAAATTCTATAATAATTGTGGCACTACTGACAAAATGGCATTTGCTTTGAAAGCAGCGTTACCATTTCTCAAGTTTTTAATTTTTTGCAAACCTTATTTCGCTTAATTTTTTTTTATATTTTTAAACAAAATTAATTCTAAATACATTTTTGTGTTTTATTTAAAATTTTGGCACTTTTGTATAAAAAAAGTATTTTAAAAATATACAAGTTTTTTTGCAGAATTTCTTATTGATAATAGATGTTAGATGTTTCAAGTGTGAACGCGTATTTCACATTTTCAACATCTTTCATGCGTTCCTCCGAAATGTATGCAAGTGTACATAGGGTATAAGACGGGTTTGCTTCAAATTTCGTTACGTTCACCAGTGTTGTCAGGTTAAGGGGCTTTACCATAATTGGGGATTTTATTTTGAAGACGGGGATAACAAATTTTATTTGTGGACTTGGAGATTTTATGTTAATTAATGGCGATTCTTTTGGGAAGTTTTTTATTTTATTTCATTCACAAAAATTTATGATAATTTAGGCGATAGAAACCCATTCATCGTACAATATTCGCGTTTCGCTCTCCCATTCATGTTTCGTGTCCCTATCATGATTGATTGATCAACATTTGAGAGCGAACATGTTCTTTAATTTTGAAACAGGCTGCGAAACAGGACAAATGTACTAGTTATCATCTCCAATTTTGATTAAAAACTATTGCTAGTTGATTCGAACTAGTTTTTAGAAGAAAATCAAAACAAAGAAAAAACTAAATAAAAATTAATTTAAAATAAAACAAAGTTATTATTGAGTGGGTGAGTTGCAAAACTCGTTCGATACTTTATTAAAAATATTTTTTTCAAAAAGGTACTTTGTAATTAAAGGTATTTTTAAAACAAGTTAATTTTTAAGAAAGATACTGTAAAAAAGTAACTACTAAAACAGATATTGTTTAAAAGGTTTTTTTTTTTTAAAAAAGCACTATTTTTCAAAGATTTTCTTGTTCTCTTTTTTCTTAAAACAAACAATAACAAATTTATTTTATTTTTGTATGCAAATTTAATTTTGTTTTTTTATCAGTATAATTATTATTCTTTATTACTTGTATCCTGTGATTTTATATGTATGAGTTTTATTTGCTTGTGTATTCTATTGTTATACAGGAAAAAAATGTCCATGGTCAGAATGGACAAAAAAGAAAACAAAACGACCTCAAGGGTATTGTTATCGATAAGAATGAAATTTTATTCAGAATTCAAAAAACATGTGATAATTTTGTAATAACAATATTCCTAGACAGAATTATTGCACTTGCATTAAATACACATACTCTTGGAATTGAAGGTTAAAAACGACAGGCCTAAAAGATGCTTTACTCAATTTATTAATCATATAGTTTGTTTGTGGGTCTCTCTCTGTTAAGGCCTTTTGAATGCGCTTTTCTTGCTACACATTACATGCGTATGTGTTCATTTAAGTGTCTGGTTATGAATATTTTAAAATTCATAACTTGTAAAACTTTTATTACATACAGTGTGTTGTAGTAGCAGAATGTCCGAGAAAAGCATATTAATATATTCATTTATTTGGGGGATTCACAAGGTAGTCATAAAGTTGTAAAGTCATATGTCTTAACATAATTACAAGAAGTATATATGACTGCTGTGAGCAACCACCTATAATTTAGATTTCTACTGTACAGTTATTACGAATCAATGAACACAGCATTAAAACTTTTATTTTGTTTCAAACACAACAATATTTTTTGTAAACAATTGTAAAATATTATTTAGGACAAAATGACGATATGACTTGATAGCACACCAGGTGAATACCCCAATTGTAGATCAACATAGTAGTTTAATAGGAGATTTGAAAAAAATTAGGGAATATAGTATTTACCAGCAGTTTTAAAAGGATATGGTTATGGCAGAGATACATATTATACTAGTTAAGGTTTTGACTTGGGATAAGATTCTTTAAAAAAGGAAACACTTTTTTTTTAATTCCGCAAAGAGATCAGTTTTCAGTTCTATTTTTAACATGTACATAGTTGAACAACCTTATTGTACACATATGAACATTTAATAGTTTTTTTTTTTTTGTGTTAATATTTTTAATATGCTTTGCCATTTAAAATACCACCAGGCCAGCAGCAACTCCCTCATTTTATGAACTTTATTGCAGGTATTAAATTTTGTAAGAATGAATTCAAATTAAGAATATTGTGAACAATTACGAATCATATTAAATAATATTTCTGTGGTAAATTAGATTGCAAATCATTTAAAATTTAAGAAAAAAATAGTATTATACTTATTGCAGGTATTAACTTGTGTAAGAATAAATTCATATTACGAATATTAAATATAAATTAGATTAGAAATCATTTAAAATTTAAGAGAAAAATATGAACACCAACAACAACAAGTGTGAAATCTTATAAGTTAGGGTGCTATCTTCGGCTGTGCTGAATCTCCAATACCCTTAACCACTAACTTCTCTAACACACATTATCAAACAGAATAAAAACAAGTAACAGTGCTATATTCGGCTATGCCGAATCTAATATACGCCTCACCATGGTGAGATAAGAACAAAAAGTTATACAAATAACGTTCTTTAGATATAAATAAATATTAATTGAGCCACGTCAACTTTTCATTTCGTCATGCCGAAGCATATGACAAAATCAAAAAATTTATATATGTACACGGAAAGAATTTTCTTCAGAATAACAATGAAAAATTGCATTAAAAAGGAACCTATGCAGCGCTTCGTTGGATCAATGAAACCTGTTTCATTAAAATGTATTTAATGAAACATTACATTAGATCTATGAATGTTATTCATTGGATAAATACTTTCAAAAAAGTAAAAAAAAATTTTTTTTTAATTTTTTTTTTTATTTTCTTTTTTAAATTTTTTTTTTTTTTATCCAGAGTTGCGGGCTGTAATCCCGCAAACAGAAGTTAATGTTGTCCAGTGTTACCGTCGGATATTTTCAAAAAGTACCAAAAAAAGGGGATATCTACAAAAAAAGTGGCACCAAAAAGTGGATTTTTTTTTAAAAAAAAAAAGGGGCACATCTTTTAAAATTAAAATAAGTACACCACATTATGTATTTTTTACTTTTTTTTTATTTATTATAATTTTAAATTGTATAAAAACTAAGCAAATAAATATTTTGTAAATATTTCTCTCGAGAAGTAATTTTTATAAAATATTTACTTTAATGTTTTGGTTATTCAAAAACGTTAAACTTGTTTTCTGCCAAACATGTTTTTTGGATTATGACATTGTTTCAGCAAATAGAAGATAATTTTTAAATGTGTTTTATATAAACATTTAGTAATATATTTCTTGTACTATTCCTTCTGAATACATTTGCTTTGATTTATTTAAGAAACTATATTGCACAGGTAGACATTTAAAAACTATGGCCGAATATGAGCACAGTTTTCTCCATTTACGTCACATTTATCAGATGCACCAATTATTGTAATTTCGGATGATGTTTTGTACCACAATTAATAACAAAATCCATAGTTTTATAATTTTATTCTACAGTCAACCCCTAATTACAAAAGTTTTTTGTCCAGGCCCACGTTGTCGACCATAAAATTTCTTTCGTATATTTGTTTTGAAAACACAAACAAATTTTAGTTTTTATTATTGTTTTCAATATATTTTCTATTAATTTTTAAAAAACAAAAATTTTGAAATTTTGATAAATAAATAAATTTGAAAAAAAAAAAATTATGTTTTAAAAACGACTGCTCATATTAGAAAAAGTTTTACTTTTCTTAAAGTAAATTTTATTGCGGAATTTCAATAAACTAAACCGTTTTTGAGTTAGGCGAACATATGTCGTGCAACCTCCTCCATTTTCGAAATAACAGTATATCTCGAAAACCAAAGCCAATCTAAAAAAAACTGCGGGCACCACTGGATTCAGCGTACCCGATTTATGTTAAAATGTGCCCAGCTTGTCACGAAAAAAAGTGTAAATTTCTTGCTCAGTGTTATTGTTTCAAATTTTTGTAATCAAGTTTATAGAACAAAACTATAAAACTGGATTTTGTTATTAATTGTGGTACAAAAGATCTTCCGAAATTACAATAATTGGTGTATCTGATAAATGTGACGTGATGGGAGAAAACTGTGTTCATATTCGTCTTTAGCATTCCAAAAACATAAGAATAAGTTGGAATGGTTAAACAACCTTTTTCAATGTCGTCCTGTGCTACATATTTATTAATGGTCAGTTTCATACAAATTTTACAATTAATTGTTCTTAAAACGACTTCAATACTTTCGTAAAATGTCTTTAGCCTATTTGTTACTTTATTTTTGATTAAAGCTAACTTAGTAAAAACACGCTCAGCAGAAGCACTTCTATGTAAAAATATGAGAGATCAATTTGTACAAGTTTGAATATATTTATAGGTATATTCATCAAATCTATTTTTCAATGTTCCTATTTCACGCCAAAAATCTTCAGCATTCGAAATTTTAAATATGTGTTCATAATTCGTGTCATTTACTTTACTCTCCAGAAATTTAAATTCATGTATAAATGCATCTGGGTCAGTTATAATATCTTTAAACTCTGAAACTAATTCGAAATAGTTTATATCTTCATTAAACACTATCAGCCGTATTCATAATGAAAATTTGGCATGAAGTTAGCACAAAGTTTATTAATAATACACTTGCAAAACTCTGGCTAACGATTTGCTAAACTCTTGTTATCGAGCTGCCAAGCGTTTGCCAACTTGTGAAAACAGCTGTTTAATGTTAAACAATTTGGTGGGTTTTATTTAAATTACTCTTAATTTTATTTTTCTATCTTTTTTTTTATTTTATTTTAATTTAAAAAACTTTTTAAAATTGTTATATGTGGAGAAAAAAACAAAAAAAATTTACAAAAAAATAATAAAACCAGCGATGATTAATGCATACGTGTTGCATTGTTGAGTAATATAATGTGGCATCATTAAAATTCAGAGTTGATTTTTAAAAAGTTAGCAGATGGAGCAAAGTTTGTTATAAATAAACTCTGTGCTTACAAGCTGCTAGGCTTAATCGGCATTCTAGTTAGCAGCTCGCTGTACATAGTGTACAAACTGTTGCTAACTTTTTGTTATGAATACGGCTGTATAAATATTGGGTCTAAATACTTCAATCTATTAAGGTTTTTGTTTTTTATATCAATTCTTATTATCAATTCATTACACAATTTTTGGTAAAAACTTAGATTTTACTTTTAATGTCAATTACACAAATTTTAGACAAGTTTTCGGTACACAACAGTTCGGTTTCTGCTTCATGACTTCTAAGAAGATACAAAATACTTTTTTCTACCAAATATTTTAAACTTTTTGCTATATATTCTTTTAAATATTTATAAGAATTTTTCCTAATTCTTGATTTATAAAAGAATATATAGCAAAAAGTTTCAAATATTTGGTAAAAAAAAAGTCATTTGTCTAGTTGTTTTTGAGTTACGAGGTTGCGGAAGAAAACCATCGATATGTGAGATATCTTTATCCACTTATACATAATAAATAAAACTGGTTAGTAGAAAGTTTATTAAACCGATTTTCAGCTAACCACGCATGACCAGAAAAAAATGTCATATAAACTTGCTTACATATATTAAAACAGTTTTACATAATAATAATAATAATAATAATAATAAAACAGAAAGAAAAAAATTATATTTTCCTAGCGTAAAAAGTATCAAAAAAAGTGGCAAGAATCTCAAAAAGTACCACATTTGGGTGCATTTTGTAAGAGTGGCCAAATAGTATCCAAGCAGTCGAAAAAGTGGCAAATTGCCACTTTAGTGGCACCAACGTTAACGCTGGTTGTCAAAAGCAATCGTAATTAATTTACACAAACAAAAACTTATATTGACATAAACATGACAGCAAAAAGGAAAGTACATATTTACAAACTTTTATCGAATAACGAAAAAAAAAACTTTCTTTTGAAATTCAAACGGCCAATTTTTCCAAGTTCTGTTATTATTAACCATCAATTGAAAATGCCAAAAACATATTAAAGTAAAATTAGTTTGAACGGAACTGGGTTAAATTGGCCGTAAACCACAAAAACCCTCTTAAAGCGATTACAGAGTCAAAAATTTTTTTGGGACACAAATTTAACATGTCATTTAATATTTCATTTTAATCGAAGGACACATAGAAAATGAACAGTCAAGTCATTCAAAATTATTGAATTTTAGGCCAAAATATTAAAACAAAGAATTAGTTTAGAATTTGAAAGGTATTATTAAAGAAAACTCCTACAACACTGGAGGATGGTAGGCAACACATTAACAAAGGTTGCAATTATTTTCGAGTGTTAGCATAACAATACAAAATGTATATTCATATGTATATCCTGTAGTTGACACTCTACTAAAATTGACAACTTAAAAAGGAAAGAAACATTGAAAAGGATAATAAGTCATACAGAAGGGCATAACAATAGCAAATTTGCTGGACGTTAAATGTCAAAAGTTGGAAACATCACGTTATTGTTAGAAAACTCAATTCGCTCATTTTAAGGACTTGCACGTATCAAAACACTCACTCTAAGTCATCTCCTTTGCAATGTATCTACAAGTATCTTGTGGTAATTAAAATATAATTAATGTTCTAAAATTTAAAATTCAACAAAATTGCTTAACATTTTTCTTTGGGCTTAAAGAAAACTCTATATATGTATTTGTATATGTGCTACATATAAAAAAAAAGGAATATGTTATTTTCGTCTTTGTTTTCTGTGTGAAAACATCAGGACATCTTTGTTAAGGTTTTTTTTTGGGGATTTATGGTTTTTGTTTTTAATGGAAGTGCGAACAGTAGAGCAATTGTTAACAATTTTAAATGTTGAAAAAAAAACGTTGTCTACTTTTAGGCTGGAAGGCAAAACTATAGGTAAGGTTAGGTTAGGTTAGTTTCAAAGGGCAGCTTTTACGAGGACACCTCAGTTAAGTCCTTACAACGGTTACTTTGTCACACCCTCAGCCCCCAGTGGTCAGGGAAAGAGCTTGATTTCTATATAAGCATAACTGTAGCCTCCAACTAATTTGATTCCCTGCTGAAAAAAAAATTTACTTTAGTCCTACCTTACACGTATAAGGTTTTTTTTCTAAATACATATACTGTTTGAAAAAAAGTGTGAGTGTATTGAAACTTAAAAGACGAAACTTAATCGTGTAACCCTCAATTTAGATAGAACATTCAAAAAGCGTAATTCTTGTCTCGCAAAATGCCTTGGCAGAGAAAATGAAATATCGTCTCTTCCTTCCCTTCCTCCTCTTCCTAACCTTATTACGTGAGTCTTTGTCGAAGTTAATGTCGTAGGCGTTTGAAATTTTTTTCAATATCAATTCATATTTACTACAATGCAAAATACATAGAAAGTTTGCCGTATTTGTGTCGTTTACGACAACCATTATACTAATTTTTAAAAATGACTGGTTTTAACTATGAAAACACGCATAACTAGACCAAATATATTAAAGTTCCAGTGCCACTGCTTGGGTCACTATCAACTAATAAAACATAATAACCATTGTCACTGTTCTAATTTGGTATCAAACTATCTACAAAACTGCCACTTGTACTTTCGCACAAGATTTATATGGACAGAGAACTAGCCGTACGGACGGATGGACATCGTGAGGTCACTTTAAAAAGTGATTCTGGGTCGATCGGTATACTAAAATTGGGTCTAGATTTCTATGTTTTAAACACACAGCAGCACAAAGTTATGTATACATTTGCTTTTTTCTTAATTATTGTTTATATATAACATATATATATAACAACATAGGCTCTATTTCCCAAAACTACAACTTACAAATCTACAAATCTACAAGTAAAATACGTTAAAAAAAAAGCAACAATTTTACAATTTTTGTTTAGCATACAGTGGTAGAGTGAAATTGAGGATAAGATCGTCAGCATATTATTGATTTGGCGCATATGCCAAAAAGTCGTAATCAGGGCTGCCGGATAAATTTGTAAGAAAATCGTCAATTTATTGAGAAAAAATAAAAAATTCGTCCATTACGTTTCGAAAAATCGTCAAAAAAAATCGGACAACTTAAAATTTATTTTTTTTATTTTTAAATTTTTGTTCGGTTTTCATAAAAAAACATTCAAACAAAATCATAATTACTTCATAGCCAGCTAGCATTTTCAATCGTTTAAGAGATACTGGGAGTATCATGACACCATTTTTTAATCGTAGATTAAGATTCCTCACACGGGAAAAACTGTAACACGAGTGAGATTCTTTCATAGAACAGCGAAAGACGCTTCTTAATCGTTGTGGAAATCGTTTAAGACGTGGGTAAAGATTATCTAACGAGTCTTTCATGTCAAGAATCGTATGAGACTCATGTAGATATTATCTTACAACTCGTGAAATGTTCACCGAAAACTTGTTGAAAATATGGTTTATAGAGCGGCCTCAACGCTTTGCTATTGGAAAAACCGATTTTGACAGCTCGTTTAATAGTAAAGTTCCAGCGTTTTTATTTCTATTTTTATTTACAATTTGTGGATTTTAATAAAAAAGGAATGCTATCACTACTGTTCGTGACACAACGTTGACGCTCTTGTTTAAGTATGTTAAACATTCCAAGATTAAAAACGAACGTGTCAGAAAATTTAATGTTTTATTTAGACTTTGGAGACTGAAAAAAATCGTCACTTTTTAGAACAAAAAAAAAAAAACAGCAAACCGTCATTTTTTTTAATTTCGGAACAAAAAATCGTCAAAATGACGATAAATCGTCAAATCTGGCGGCCCTGGTCGTAATGGAGAAAAATGACAATGAAGGTTTACATGAAGTTTTCTGAAAATAAACCTGATAGAACTTTTTTTGTATTTTCATTACTACTTCTGGCATAAGTTTTGAAGAAAAATGGAAATTTTTGTGAATGATCATGAACGAACTTAGAAGTTAATAGCATTTTATTGAAAATTATTGTTCTGTGCCTCATACGCCACCTTTCTAAATTTATTTTTAAAAATGTACTTTTTGTGTTATAGACTGCTGTATATTAAGTTGTTGACAATTTATTTTGCTTTTATTTCTTCTTATTTTCTTACGGCAATGAAGCAAAGCAAGAGTTAAATTTATTTTGTACATTTTTGTATGAGGAATTTGCAACATTCGCCAAACAGTGGCTTGTAGAGCAAAACAATACTAAATAAACTTTAAAATTAAAACAGTTGATAAAGAGAAAAATTAATGCTTAATATCTCAGAAACCATAAAAAATTTCGTGCAGCAGGTTTTGGATTCAGAAAGGGGGGGCGGTATTCAAAATATATATGCCCCATATCTAACTCAATTTTTTTTTTTAAATGGTCGTTAGGTCAAACCAATAAGGAGCTGACGATATGGCAAAACTGAAGCAAGATAAAAGTCATCTCTTCACCAGAATATAAAAGAAAAAACATTTTTTAATTCCCTGCGAAATTACTTGCAGGCATCTAAATATTTCAAACTTTTTGCAAATTATGCTTTAAGTAGGTGAACTATGCTCAAAAAACTTCAAAAATTTTAACTAAATTATGCAACAAATTTGGAAAAAAAATTGACTGCAGAAGCGAAGCATGTTTTTTGACTAATCTGGGTGCGCTGAATTCGAATCTGGCATCACGTGTTGTTCATTTTTTATCGCATGCTGGCAATACTGTAAAACCGTCAACACTGGCACTACAATTTCACAATTATTTGTTTGACAGAAGCCCACATTCATTATAAAGGCCCAACCATAATGTGCTTAAGTTGTCTTAAGCAAAAGTGCGAATACATGTAAATTATATGAGGCAAACCATATTTTACTGAAGTGAACTTTTTGTTAAGTTTTACGAAACTGTCATTTGCTTAAGCAAAGTGCGAAACTTCCCTACGGTATCAAATTTTTTTTTTAATTTTTTTTTTAAATACATTTGGATGTCAGGGAGATCGTGTGTTACTGATTCAAGCTATTTTTGCTTTGTGTGTGGTAAATATTTGGTTGGAAAAAAAAGATATGCAATATCAGAATCATTAAAATATGCATATTTTCTTATTTTGGTTTTGCAGTCAGAAACTTGGAAAACCCTGGACACCGACAATGTTTTGCATATTCTTCATTCGCATTTAAATTTAAAAAAAAAAAAAACTAGCTGCAGTGAGCGCGAACAAGGGGAGCGTGCTTACCAAGCTTTAATGAAAATTGAAAAAATTTATCAAGGATTTTGAGACAAAAACATGCTGCAAGACTATTGCTGGACTTTAATACGTGAAACCGAACCAACAAAATAAAGGGTGATTTTTTATAAATTAAGTTTTTCGGGCTGGCAGCACTGGTTGGCAATTGTGTCCAAACTACATCTGTGAAAATGAAAAGTGTTCAGTTTACTCTGCCATTTCATCATGGAGAAACTCACAAACGAGCAACGACTGTAAATCGTTGAAATTTATTATCAAAATTCAGCTCGATGGAAATCCACTGTTTTATCGAAAAATTGTGTTCAGCGATGAGGCTCATTTCTGGCTAAATGGATACGTAAACAAGCAAAACTGCCGCATCTGGTATGAAGAAAAGTCACATGCCGTACAGGAGTTACCGATGCATGGTTTATGGGCTGGTGGCATCATCGGTCCATTTTTCTTCAAAGACGACCGTGGAAGAAACGTTACCGTCAACGGCGAACGATATCGAGCCATGATACGCGACTTTTTTTTGCCCCAATTGGCTGAGTTGGACTTGGTTGATATGTGGTTTCAACAAGACGGTGCCACATGCCACACAGATCCTGAAACAATGGACATTTTGAAGGATGAATTTTGTGAGTAGTTTATCTCTCGAAATGGCCCTGTGAGTTGGCCGCCAAAATCTTATGATTTGACGCCTCTTGACTATTTCTTGTGGGGTTATGTGAAGTCGTTGGTCTATGTGGACAAGCCAAACACGATTGAAGCCATATTCATAAAAAGTTCTTATTTTAAGCTTATAGTATGTAATAACTAATAAGGCTTTTTGTCTTATAAACCTCTTACAAAAATTTGTATTCATAAACGTACAATAGAAGCTCTTTTACTATTAACTGTTTGCAGCGATTTTCTGTTTATGTATGGCAACTTTCTTTATATTTGGCTGCCATTTTATTGTTAGTGATGCACGAAACTTCTATTCGGTTTACATGATATTCTATATTTAATTTTTTTTATAATTTTTTTTTTTAATTGTAGACCTTCAAAATTATTCTTATCAAATAAAACTACATATTATTTCAGTTTCTGAACAAAATGTTGCCAAAAGGTACCATAAAAACTTTTGTTTGAACCTTTTTTAATATACGCTAAGAAAGTTTGTTTACTTCTTATTAACATCACGGCTCCGTGCAATAGCTCCCAGGTGCAATAAGTCTCAGTGCAATAACTCCCAATGAATTAAATCCCAAAATAAATGAAATAAGTCCCAAACTGGAAAAAATAAATAAATCCCAAAAAAAATGAAATAATTTCCAAGTATTAAATGAAACAAACCCCAACTTTTGGGAGTTATTTCATAATGAAATAACTCCTAAAGACATTAAAGAAATAACTTCCAAAAACAGCCCATCGAAAAAAAAATGAAATAAGACCCAAAAAAATTAAACAACTTCCAAAGAAATTTATTATATTTGTATTCGTTTTACTTGAATATTTACATAAAATGTTAAACAATTTTAAGAAATTGCAAATAATTGAAAATTAAATAACTCCCACAAAAAATGAAATAACTCCCACAGCAAATGAAATAACACCGAAGCTCAAAATAAAATGAAATAACTCCCACGTTTATTTTTTCGGGGACTTATTTCATTTGGACTTTATTTCATTATGAAATAACTCCCAGGCAAAAAATGAAATAACTTCCAAAAAAATGAAATTAAACCGAGAGAGCTGGGAGCTATTTCATAATGAAATTACTCCCACATTTGTATGAAAAATTGTTGGGTCTAATTTCATTTTGTTCTTGGGACTTATTGCACCTGGGAGTTATTGCACGGAGCCTAACATCACTATTATTATGATTTGTTTATTTTATTTTTTTTTTATATTTTTGAACAATAATTTGTTGTTTTAAACAAAAACAAACTAGTTGGAATAATTTAATAATTAATTAAAGAGAATATCTGCATTTGCCCCGGAACATATTCATTTAAATCATATATATTTTTTTAAATAATTATCAATATAACTTTAAATTGGCTGTCTAAAATAAAAAAAAATTAGTAAAATGTATTTAACAAATCCGTTGTAATAAATAAAACATTTTGGTCATTATTTTTCAACATATTTTATAAAAACAATATCATAAAATGCAAACACCTTTTAAAATGTCATTTTATTTTTGGTTTAAAGAAGGGCAAATCCAACAACAAATTTTCTTACTTTATGAATGGTTTATTAAGGGTTCAATAGACTATTTTTCGTTAATGAATACAACTTTAGCAATTTTTGCTTAAAAACGGTCAATTAATCATCAATAAGTTTTTCAGAATACGGCTGTTAGAGTATAAAGCCTAGTACTCTGTTCAAATTTGTGAAAAATGTTGAGCAACATTGATTATTCCACACGAAAATTTTGGCATTTATCAATGTTACCAATCTTGCGAGTTTGTACAATTTGACGTTTTTATTCCTTCAAAGTATGCTACATTGTTTCGTGTATGTAAACAAAAGCCACATGTATTTTACTAAAATTATTTTTTTTTAATAAAAAATTTAATAAAAAAAAGTAAATATGGATAAAAAACTGTTACCGATTGTGTTATTTTAATTTTTTATTTCTTTTTTAATATTAAGTTCATATTTTTTGCTTTTGCTTAAAATTCCACGTGAAATAAAGGCAGCTTACATTATTTCGCAGTTGTAAAAAAAATGTTGCCAGAAACATTTCGAAACTTTTTCACAAAATAAACAGAGTACAACTCCATCAACATTATTTCGTAGATATTCCGCACAAGTTTTTTTCATATGCATTTTGACAGCATTTCACGTGAAATGTTGAACAGAGTACCAGGCTTAACATAACACGTGAATGGACCATTCGAACCGGGGCCGCGAGCAACATTTACATGAAGTTATTTTTAAAAAGTAATTGGCAAAGACCGATTTATCGATTCCAATAAAAATTTTGAATATATGATGCAAATTTGAGTGTTTTATTAGATTTTTAAAAAAACTACGCCTAAAAATCACCCATTACAAACGACGTTCAAATAACGCCATTCACTTTTGAAAATTCATTGATTTGTAAATAAATTTTTTACGTAAGAAACGAATTAAATCATTTTTTTGTATCTCGAAAAACCAATTACAGATTCCCATTTAGCCCACCAAATTACCATAGGAAAGATATTTGGTTGATCCAGTCCAAAACCTTGCTGGCTAGTGTAGTTAATTGTTTTTTTTTTACAGGTATTTATGGCCGCAAAAACCTTAGCGACGCTCGCATGAACTTTGGGTTTTTACATAACTTTAGACTTAACAAGAGAGTAGTTATAAGTCTAAAATGTAGGACATTAAATAGTTTTCAATGAAGACTTTGGTATGTCTATAACATTGATAATACAGGCTAGTTTATACATTTTATAATATAGACTATGCTATCAAGGCGAATTGACTAGAAGGTAACGTCAATTTTACAACAACACCGTTTTCTAAGCCCGATTGTTAAAAATATTGCTAGTAAAAAAAAGGTTTGCTACATAACAAACTGTAGTTTGTATACAAACTTTGACTACCGAAAAAAACCAAATGTCGACTTCAGCCCACTTTCTAGTGAATTCGCCTTGCTATTGCATATTGAACAGAAAATAGATTAACAGAAAGTATAAATTGAATTTTTTTCAGTTTTTATTCCACAGTTTCTTTAAAAAAAAAAAATAAACACAAAAAAACATAAAACCTTAATTGAATACAAAAAACAATTTCACAAAACTTGTTGGTGTTAATCTTTTGGGAAATTATTTTCTACTAACACACACGTGCACTGACATGTACAAAGTTTACGTGTTGACTTAAACTTTAATTTTGAAAGGAATAACAGAAATAAGACAAACATTTTACCCATAATAGACCATAAATGCAAAACCACAATATTAAATAGCAATTTTCTTCGTTTTTCTTTTTTGGAAAATAAACAAACGGATAAGTGTTAGGAAAACTTTTATTACTCATACGCAAAGTGTTTCGTTATTAGCAGGGAAACCGTAAATATGCAATTATATTTATTTTTCCTGTGTGGCCAATGGAAGTAATAACAATACATTTTTCTATTTTATTTATTTATTCATTTATTTTTATGAATTTTGGCATCAATTTGTTTGTGCATATTTTGCATATTTTAAACATTTGCGGCATTTTTTGCACATATTATTTTGAAAAAAGCATTGTTTTTAGTTTTTAGTGTATATTGCAGTGTTGCCACTTTGCGGGTAATTACCCGAATTTGATATAATTTTTACTGTCGTGGGTAGAGCGTGGGTAATTTCTCTTAGTTGTAATTCAGGTGTGATTTGAAATTTTTACTTCAAATACCCAAATAAAATCAAGATTCGATTTCAGTGATGACATTTATTTCTTTTTAAATATTGTTGGTAAAAAATGCACAAGATGGACTCTTAGATTTGGATAAGGATGACTATAATAGTGATTTAGAACCTGCAGTATATTGAAAAAAGTTATTGAAACTAAAAACTAGCCTGGAGGAAGATTTTATTTTTACCTGGCAACTTTTTTATTATTATTATTTATTTGGTATTATAAAGGCCCCAACACAGTTAGGTTATATAGGCCAATTAATTTCACATAAGACTTTATATTCTAATATACATACATATTTACATTATTTTAGATTTAAATCGACTTATAAATATTTATTTCAGTCAAAAATTGTTTTATGTTTTTAAATTCATTTTCTTTTTGAAGGATATTAATGTTATTTATTTTATATTTTAAACGCTTGTTATGCAGAAGACTGCATTCATTAAATATGTGAGAGATGGTTAGTGTTTGCCCGCATTCACAAACTGGGGGCTGTGTCTTTTCAATAATATGTTTATGTGAGAAAAAACAATGACCTATTTTGAGTCTATTTAACTTAATAAAGTCTATTTTGGAAAGGGACAGTTGTATAAAACTTTGCAGGCATTTTGTTTACTAAATAAGGAATAAAGGGGTTTTTTAAGACCATGAAACTTAAAATGGTAGACAACACAAAAAAAAATTAATTTTAATCGCAGATTAATACACGGCATAACCATTTGAAATTTTGTTCCTCTTTTTCGAGCATTGCTGGCTGCATCAATTGTTGCTGGTTTATCAGCATATACCAGTGACTTCACAGCCCTACGGAAAACAATCAAGAGATGTCAGTTTATTTTCTCTAAATCAACACATCGCCTTAATTTGTAAAAAAAATAAGTTGCGAAAATCGATGACTGATTTTCAAAGTTAATTTGGATAATTTGGAGGCGTTGTTTAAGTATGAATCTATTCATGATGATGTCCCTGAGCAAAAAGTGAAAGCAGTATGACAGTTCGTTTGACAGCTAACCCTTCGTAAGCTCTATTGGGCTAAAATAAATACCTATTATAAAGGAATGGCAATGAGCATTTGAAACCTTCCCTAGATATATGAAACCAAATGTGGAAGTTAAACTCATTATTTTAAGAGTTTTATTTTATGTTTTTAAGTCTTTAATTTTATTTTTGTTAATTTTTTTAAAATTACAATAAGAATCTTTACAGTTTGGCGAATATTGATCTTCATTCAAAGAGTTTGTTGTGTGTTTGCTTCTTTGTAAATGTCTTTTTATTAAAAAAAACTTCAATTTTATAGCAGGTGTTATTTCATTTAAATCGGGTAATTTTGCTTCATATCAAGTGTAATTTTTATTTTTTCTGGTGGTAACACTGGCATATTGCGCCTTTTTGAAGCATATTTTGATGCTTGTTAAGGGCCTCGTTTATAATATGCTAAGAATTTATTATATTTAATTTCATAAATACGTTTTTAGTGCATATTTCCGGTTTTCCTGGTTATTAGAATAGATGCTGATGTTGTGTATTAGAAATAATGTTTGTATTTTTTATTAGCTGTCTACACAGACTTTTTAATTGAATGAACAAAATACCAAATATAAAGACTTTATAAACTTTATAAACCTTGAAACTGACTGAATGAATTTATGTTTTTATAGTATTTTGGAACTTTATTTTCATACAATTTGTGTCTCTTTTTCTTTTAAATCTGTGATATGAAACAACATTGATAGTGAATTAACTTAGGAAAGAAGTAAACATTTACAAAAAAAAAAAAAGAAAAAAAATATGTAAAAGTGCTTTATTCGGCTGTGTCGAAGCTTATATATCCTTCACCATTGTAAAGAAAGGAAAATTATTTCCCAGATTATATGAAATGGGCGCTATCGTGCCTTATCTTTAAACTTTATTCCAAAAACATATTTGTATGGGCGCTAAGTGCTTTAAAAGTTGATTTCGCTGATTCTTAAAACCAAATAAATCTCATATATCGAGAAGGCCTATTAAATCAACCTAAAACTGATTTGGCTTGGATCCAATCGAACAAAAAAAAAAACCCTTAATTCGAAAGGACACTTGTATGGGGCGGGCCAATTAAATAATTAATTGCTTTGGCTTAATTTTAATAGCAACCACTCATTAAATTTAAGAAATATTTGCCCAAATTTCATCTTCCTCGTTCATATGGTATGGCTCAATAGTAAAGGAAGATTACTATGACTCAATAGTAAAGGTGGAGGTGTGCCCTTGGGCGCCTAACCCTTCTTAACCTTAGGAATATCAAAACAGTTTTATGCCAATTTATAAATCGATTTAAGTAATTTTCATCCCTAATATTCTCTGGCGCGGATCCAGCTTTACCGTTTACGGGTGTGAAGACCAAATTTATGGGCTATTTTTGCCTCACAAAAAATATATTACGGCCGTGCTCCAAAGTTCCAAACAAAACAAGTCACATATGATATAAATCTGTCTATAACTTTTGATTTTATTCACAAAAGGTGAAAAATTTTAATTAAATTTAATTATTTCATGAAATGCCATATATGTATGGGAGCCCTCTTAAAGGGTGGAGATAAAGGAAAAGTATGTTTTGAGAACAAAAATAAGGACGAAAAACAAGTTCAGATCGGTCATACATTGTATTCCCCTAGGGCCAACTCCTAGGCAGTTATGGGACTTTTTCTTCATAATCAGCCCAATTATAAATATTCCCGGGGAAATGATCTCCCGGGGAATTAGCTTTTCCCGGGAGTAAAATTCCCCTATTCTAAACAGACGGGGAGAACAGTATTATGGGAAAGGGAATTTCGAATTTTCACTCTCAGCTGTTTTGCTTTCAGCTGTGTTGTGTTGACTTAAAACTTGTAAAAATTTTGCAAAAAAAACAAGCGAACAAGTGAAGAATTTATTTTGTTGACTTAAAAAAATAAAAATAAAACAATTTTTAATAAAAAAGAAAAGAAAATGTTTACTGTAGCTGAGGAAGCAGAAAATCAGGAACATTTAAAAACGAGCAGAGGGTTGCTAGGAGAGAGTTGCGTGATAACGCAAACCCACTTGAGTTGCCGCAAACGTTGTAAGTATATGAATATATTATTATACTTATTTTTTTCATTTTAGTAATGAGAACTTTACCTTTAAAAGGTTTGAAAAATATTACAGGGTTAATAAGCCTGCCTTTAAGTATCTACTGGACGTGTTAACGTCCAATTGCCAGCCAAAGTTAAAGTCATTCGCAGTATCCCCTCTTTTTAAACTCAGTGCAACTTTAAGTTTTTTTGCCGAAGGGGGTTACCAAACAGGCATAGGGAAAGATTGTGACGTGTCCCTAGCCCAATGTAGTATGAGCAAAGTTTTAACAGAAGTCATTGAAATATTTGAAGAGCATTTATGCACAAAGTGGATTACTTTTCCAAAAACTCAAGAAGAAAAACGAAAAATTTCTTTGGCTATGTATGAAAACCACGGCATTCCTAGCGTTACAGGATGCGTTGACGGGACGCATGTCCGTATTATTGCTCCCTCTAATAATAAGCATTTGTATTATAACAGGAAGGGGTACTATAGTTTAAATGTAATGCTTGTAATACTTTTAGAATTATAAATAACAAATTTTTAATAAAAAAAATATATATATGTATAAATTTACAGGTCTGTGATCATGAGCTAAGAATTCAATACGTTGATGCTTCCCATCCTGGTGCGTGCCATGATTCATTTATTTAGAATACCAGCGAACTGCTATACAAGATAAAAAAAAACTTTAAAACAAAAAAGGGTCATATTCAGGTACACCAATAACATTTCACTTGTGGTTTATTATTATTATTAGAGAACTTGCATTTTTTTACCACAACTCCCTTGCAATTTTTTGGCGGAATTATTTTAAACATTTTTCATCACATTCTCCCTTTAATTGACATTCATAATACCTACTTTTTTCCCGGGGAAGAGTTTCCCATTTTCGAAGTCTGTCTAGAATAAGGGAAAAGGGAAAAGAGAGAATTTTCCCGGGGAGACTTTATTTATAATAGGGGAACAGGGAAAAGGGAAAAAATTCCCGGGGAATTGTTATTCATAATTGGGCTGTATATTTCTAGTCTGTATTGAAAATTTTGTATGGGAACCCCCTTAAGGAATGGAGATAGCGGGACGAAAATTAGCGAAGGTCGGTCATACATTGTATGCCCTTAGGAGCGACTTCTGGGCAGTAATAGGAATTTTTTTAAATATATTATTGGAAATTTTATATGGGAGTCCCCTTAAGGAATGGAGATAGCGGGACGTAAAACTAGCGAAGGTCGGTCATACATTTTATCCCCTTAGGGGCGACTTCTAGGCAGTTATGGGACTTTTTCTTTAATATATTTCTAGTCTGCATTGAAAATTTTATATGGGAGTCCCCTTAAGGAATGGAGAAAGCGGATAGGTATGTTAGAAACAAATGATGGGGATAGATGAAAAATAAAGTGTGATCGGTCATACATTTATGGGCATCCTAGGCGCTGCAGGGCCCAAATGTACTAATTTAATTAATCCGCTATATTTTTATGCAAGCCCCCCCCCCTAATGGATGGTGATAAGGGGCAAGTATGTTTTGAGAAAATGTTAAGGGCCAAAAACTAATGGAGGTCGGTTAAACATTTTATCCACCTAGGGGCGACTCCTAGGCAGTTATGAGACTTTTGCTTAGTCTCACTCACAGGAACGTTTGGTAAACGCATTGTTTGTCACTCAGTGGTTAACGCCCCTTAGGGCAGCATGGCATGGGCTCTAGTAAATCTTCTCTACTCATGCCCTTTTTACCTGTGTTGAAGGGTGTAATGGTTTAATCCTTATCATTATTATTTTTTAAAGGGGTTTACTATTATGTAGGAGAAAAAGCCTTTAAAGAAGTAAATCAGGAAGAAATTGCGATTTCCCCATGCTTAAATTTAAATTTTTTCTGTTTGTTGTTTCTTTACCAAATTCTTCTGTTTTCTTGTTTTTTTGTGGTTTCTTAAAAGCGGAAGATTTAATAGGATATACACCAAGTGTAAAATATGTTCTTTATCAAGCAAAAATTCTTATCTTCGGTATTGCGTAATACAAAAAAAAAATATGTTTAAAAAAAAACAAAACAAAAAAAAAGCCAAGTAGGAAAAAGACAAAAAAAATTAAGGCTTTAAATATCCAACAACAAAATAGAAATAATTTTATGTAATGTAGCCTCAAACCCTACCACAAACCGCCAATTGATTCAGTGGCTTCCCACAACCACATCAACACAAGTAGCGAAAAAAAACAGACGTCACTTCAACCTAGCAAAATGAAGCGACAGAATATCTCTGTTTTTGTCTCCCTCTTTTACCTAAAGCTTTATTAACTTAAAAATAACACTTTTAGTGTTCAAATCAGTAGTAGGCTGACTTTTGAAACAGCTTGTGAACATTTTTGTTTATTTTTATCAAAAAATTACGCATTAAGTCGGCTTATTTCAACAATTTCAAATAAACAAAATAAAAAAAAAAAAACAAATTTACCAAAGATAATGTATTGCAATCCAAGAAAAAATTTGCGATAGAAAATTATCTGCCCTTCAGGACAAATTTCAATACACTCAAAGAATCCATCCCACATATGTACGAAAACTGTTGTAAATTGTACGATATCGTTCGTAATTTAGCTCTACGAAATTTTTGCGTACAATGTACGAAAGTACGAAATGCTTTAGTAAAATACAAAATAACTTTTTATAAAATTACGAATAAATTAATGTATTTTACGAAATATTTCGTGTATTTTCGTAAATTTAGTAAAATATTTAGTATTCTTAGAAAACTATTTTAGTTATTCTGGAAAAAATCAAAATTAAATATTTTTATAAGTTGTTTAAAGATGTCTTCTTAAAAATCCTGTTCTTTAAAGATTTTTAAATTTAAAAAATAAAATGCAAAAGTTTAAAACAAAAATTTCTTAAATTTATCAGTGTAATTCAAATCAAATGTAATTAAATTTAAGATTCAATTAAAAATCTGTATACCAAATTTATCAAAACGATAAAAAGTATCAAAAGTATCAATTTTTCCCGTTCTTACATCATAAAAAGTACCCTATATTTTAAACAAGAACTCTGTACCAAATTTTTTGAAAAGAGAAAAAGTTGCAAAGATAAAAGAGTACCAAGAGTACTAGCTTTCGTCATTTTAGGGCCTCAGAAAGTACACTGTGCGTCAATGGTGGTTATAATCTGTATGTATGTATATCAAATTTATCGATAAGAGTAAAAGAGCCCTTTTTGTTTCATTTTTACCCCTTTAAAAGTACCAATTTTTTCCCTTAAAAAATACCAATTTTATTCCTTAAAAAGTGTTTTAATCCTGACTATATACAATCTACATACCAAATTATTCAAAAAGAGAAAAAGTACCAAAGTACCAATTTTCCCCCTGATTCCCCTTTAAAGCACCATATGCTATCCATCTACCACTAATAGCCTTTTCACACTTGTCAACATCTTACATCTACCATCAATTTGCAAATATGTAAACAAATATTCTTCACATTTATAATATTAGCAGGATAACTCCATATTGAGGTTAAACCATTTTCAATCGCAATGGCGATACATAAAAATAATAATGGTAAGGGACCTGAAAATAATATTCCATCCTATAGACCAAAATCAGTTTGTTGCCCGGCTTTTTAAAAATTTTTGAAAGTCTTTTTTTAAAAAGAGATTATTACTAAGTATAGAACAATAAAATATTACACCTGTGTCCATGTTCTGTAACTCTGGCGTCGAGAAACTTTTCGATTGAAATGTGTGAAATGAAACAAAAATGCCATATATTCAAACAAACAAACAGCTGTTTTTCTCACTAAACTGTGTCTGTAACTTTTTTTTTTTTTTGGCGAGTACTAGCTTTCACGTAAGGAAATTACTCGCCACTTTACAGAAAAAGTGTGTCTGTACCATTTTTGTCAGAAAAGTTCTCGCTTTGAACTGTCAAATAAACTCACGAATAAAAATGGGGCGAGAAAAAATTTTAACACTTATTAAAAATACAAAATACAAAGAATAATAATATGTAATAGTATTTTGTTCTTGGCACACTTTTTTATTGTTTAATTATTTTGCTTTATAAAATAAACGAATGTTTTTAAAGCTCGTTTGCAAACAACAAACATTAAAGTCGCACTTTACATTATTTGGTATAGCCGACGGTTGTATTTTCGCCGCCGTCGTTGAAAAATTTTTCATTTTAGTAAATTTTGATCGCCGTCAACGATATATGTTACTGACGTTCTTAACATCTGCAATGTTACATCGGCTTCGGGTGCATTGTGCACAGTGGCTTAAAATCGTTTTCCATTGGCCAAAATTCTGTAACTTTTGAACCGAAGGAGATATTTTAGTGAAATTTTTTTTAATCGACAGATAGATTTTTAAACTTTTCTCCACTTTAAATTCATTAAAATCGGCTAGGTAGTTATTGGGAAATTTAAGGGCAAAGTGGAACTTTCGATTTTTTTAACTTTAGCGTGAAATATGTTTGTTTTTTAGTTTTTTAATTACTTAAAAATGTAATTTTTGGATTTAAATAATAATCATTAACATTTTTTGTAATAATGGGACACTCAAAAAAATTAAATGTTTACACCATAAAAAAAATTTTAACATAAAAAAAATAGTAAAATCAACTGGATATTTTGCTATTATTACTGAAAAAATAACAATTTTTTCCTTGCAAATTTGTTTACACTTAAAAAAACTTTAGAAATATTATCTAAAATCTTGCTATTACTACAGCATAATATATTATTTGTTGCTGTAAAATTTGTTAATATTAGCAATATGAATCCGCTGAATTCTGATTTTTTTTTTAAAATTTTGATACGAAAATATAGGTATTTATTTTTTGAATAATTCTTATTTATTAAAACATTTCATACATAAGTGGATAAAAAAACCTTTTTAAAATAAAAGCAGCAACAAATTTTTTATAGCTTTTGTAAAAATGTGAAGTTTTGTTTTTAATATTTTAATAATTTTTTACTAATACAATGTCTGTCTTAGATCTAATGAATTATAATTATTGTTCATTTAATTGAAAGATTGATTGCAAATATTCCATATTCTGTTCTGTGTTATTTCTGTTCTTTAGTAGTTTTTTGACTTCTTCATCCAAATCCCGATGTTCCACTTTCCATTGATTTCGAATACTGGAGATGAACGGATCTGACATTGCCAATAATATATTAAATAGATCTTCATTAGTGCTCTCTATAAAGTCTGTAATCCTTATTCCTTTTTTCCTGAGCTTCCTCTGATAAATCTCCAAGTGGCACAAACTGATATTCAATGACATCTTCTCTATGATAAAGGATTTTGTGAACTGTAGCAGACATATTTCTCCATGGGTACTTGGTTGTATATATTTTTGCAGTTTCCTTAGCAAAATCTCCAAATTTTCTAGAGTCATTTTTTAACAATTTTTAGTGCAAATTATCAAATTTTTACGCATATTCTATGCACATAAAACTCTTCTTTTTTTTGTCGTATTTCCAGTTTCCCTGCTTATGACCAAAGAAATTTTTCACTCTTCTTTCAGTTTTTAGTTTTCCATGAGAAATTTCTTGCTTTCCTGAGAAAATTTTCTTAGTGTGTGGTATACGGATCATCTTCGCTTTCGGTCTTATCAAAAGCCTGCCATTGCTCTAGACAGCTACAGAAGTTGTTTTTGCAGAAAAAGTAAATTGAAAAAGATTTTCAAAAATCTTTTTTATCTAATAACACAAAAAATAAACAATGTTAGAAAAAAATTATTTTTTTTAATAAAAATAACAATATGTAATAAAATTGTTCAATTCTCCATGACAAAAAGAAAGCCTTTAAAAGGGGTAATTTTGCAAAGATTATTAACAGCATTTTCATAAAATTTTACGACATCCTTGAGAATACTGTTAACCACAAACAGACTTGCACATCAAGAAATACAATTTTTTTTTTTTTTTTTTTTTTTTGTTATCACAGAAAGTGCTATTTCAGAGAAGGAACTTCTAGCAATATTAGATTCTCTTTAACCCTGAAAGGTTACTCTTCATTTTGGTACATTAAGGTTACTCTTCGTCGAACGATTTTTAAAGTAAACAATTGACAAAAACTTTTTCAGTTAAGCACTTTATTAAAAAATAAACTAAAATAAAACATAAAAAAAAAAGTTTTTAGCACTTTTCTGCGTTTTCAAACTTATTATTTTTTCAAAGCTTTCGTCATCAGCTAACGTTGTTCAAAAACAAAGAGCGTAATTTGAATACACATAAAAAAGTTATATGATAAAATGTAAATGAGCCTCGTCGATTCGACGAAGAGTAACCGTGCAGGGTTAACAAATTTTATTAGTTGGATATTTTAAAAGAACGTTATCACAAAAGCTGTCCATCTTACATAGGTGTGCTGGATATCGAAAACGTAAAACGCAAGAACTTTAAAAGTCGTTTTTTAATAAGATTTATGCAATAAAAGAATTTTATGACAAATATTATAAAAACAAATATTTTCCTATTAAACAGAATCTTTTAACAAAAATTATAAAAATTTGATTGAAAGTGTATTAAAAACAACTTCCAAATTCTTGCGTTTTACGTTTTCGATTTCCAGCACACCCCTGTTATTCTGTCTTACGCCATGTGACGTATTTGTGGTCATGTGAGCCATCGTTGTCGGTACTCCGCTTTCACCAATCTTTTCCAAGTTGTTCTCTGGCGTCCAACATTGCGTCTACCCTTGGGGTTCCACTGTAAAGTCGTTTTGAAGCATTTGGCCAATCCTAAGGGAGGCGTTTAAGATGTAGTTGGTCCAAAATGTATATTAGAGAAATACTTCCAATTTGTAGGAGGGCTTTTACGACGTCGTTTTTTCTTAATTCCCTTTTGAAGCAACTTCATACGATGATTTTTAGTTGCTTGTCTTTTTTATTTACAGTGGGTCCTCGATTATCTGTCATTCCATTAACCAGCAACATTTATTATCTTGGAAATAAAAAGAATTCTTTTGCTTCGATTTAAACTCTATTTTTGTGGTTACACATTTTAAGACTTTCTTAGTTACAAGATTTATAAGCGATTCATAATGATTCATTTGAAAGTTTAAACTCTATTTAAACTCTATTATACGGCATTAACTCTATTATCCGATATTTTAAACAAATTTTCTTTTTTTAGTTTACTTTTGAGCAATCAAAAAAATGTAAAGAAACGAAGAAGGGGAGTCACCTCGCAACTTTTTTTCTGATATTATTTAAACATTTACATACACTCATAGAGAAATTCATCTTCATATTGGTGATGCCCCAACAAGAGAATTGTGACATCAATGTTATTACAAATGTCATTAATAAGGGAAAAAGGAAACGAACGTCATCATAAAAGTTTGTCATATTTTATGGGTCATCTAGGCTGTTACTACAGTGACATCAATTCGATGGCACATTTTGTGTATTATTAACATTATTTGCAAGTTTAAAAAGTAAAATAAGAAGCAAAAATTCCGATATTCTATTTGTTTAAATTACTAAGTTAAATACATCAAATTTTCAAAGTAGAATGATTACGAAAACCATATCGGGTATGCTGTTTGTGGCTTATTATTCAGAATTCTTCTGTAAACAAAGGGCGGAATTCAACAAAAGTAAAACAAACATGTTCAACGCGTTAGTAGGTAAATATTCTCTCACTTTGACTTAAGTCAATCCCAATGACTCAACTTAATGACAGTTTGTCGTTAAATTGCGCCTAATGAGCCCTTTCTTCGATGCTACTGAGTCATCGCACTGATGACATTTTTTATTAAACTGACTCTGATTTGTCATTTCTGTAATGCCGATGTGTCATCCCATTGATGACAATTATAAAAGTGTCATGTGATCAAAAACGAAGACACTTGGCATAGTTTTGATGTAAAAATACATCAGCGTTATGACGGCTTTTATATGTACATAAAATCCATGAATAATTTTTTTATTTTATAAATATGAGCGATTTCATGTCAAGTGACCCAATTTTTATTTCTGAGTTAGAGAGGGTCAAAGTTTGATATTTTGGCCATACAGTAGTTCTTTCTCATCCATGTAACCTATTACCTATTGGTGTAAGCAAAATTTGTCCCAAGTAGCGTCCATAGCTATTTGATCAATATTTTGAAAAAAATTTTTTTTGTTTTTTAAAAAATTTAAAAAATTTTTTTTTATTTTTTTTTTTGCTCAAAAAAAAGCTTATGTCTTTTCCTTTAAGGTAGTTTTGGTCGCTTTTTGGGATGCGAGTGGCTTATGTATAAAAAAGAATAATTTCTAACTCTAAACGAGGGTTTTTCAATTTTTAGCATATGCACTATTTTGAATTTTTTCCTATATGTGTTTAAGTGTTTCTAAAACCTTAAAAATAAAACGTATGCAGAGAAACTAGACAAGCTAACCTTTCCGACGGTATGTTACATACCCAGCTATCATTTTATACCTTCGATACTGTAATGCCCACAATATGTTAATCCCAGGAATAAAATTACTTTTTTCTGTTGAAATGTTGACAAATAATTTTTTTTTTTTATTTTTCCTACATAAAAAAATATACAGTTTTGAGCGCACGTTATACTTAATGTGATTTTTGTTGTCAAAATATCAGGTGCCCCAGAGACAAGTTTTTAAAAATGGTGGAAATATTTTATGGCCATTCTCCGAAATACCAGTTCATTTATTATTTTATGACACTTGCCTTTAAAATGTGGGTGGAGAAATAGAAGTTAACAGCTAGTTTTTTAATATTATGTTTAAAAGGTGAAAATTTACAGGTGGCTTATTTTTATTATTATAAGTAATAATTGGTAAAAAATGTACTTTATTATTTTTATTATGTAACATGCGGTTAACCCACACGAAGCCCTTCTTCGCCCTTATTTGATCTTAAAAAAACTATTTATTGTCATTCTGAAGACTTTCGTAATTCAGTTTTTTTGAAACAGCGTTACAGTTTAGACGTGTGTTATTTACATAATTATTTTTCACAATGTCTACAGCTCCGAAAAAGGCCAAGCTTCAAAGTGATATATTTGCTTCTTTTTCTTTTAATCCCTTTAACAAAAAAGGTCACAGATCATCGGATATGCGAAATATTTCCGACAGCTTATTAAAAAAATTCCCTACGCTGCTGCAGGAAAGAGCTGGGAAAGTGGAAAGAATTACCATATTTGAATAGTAATGAGCCTTGCGTTGAAGTTATCATAGATGAAAACAAAAGTAATTCTGAGAATGATGACAGAAGTTTTGATTATGATGGTTATTATAACTTTTCAGTAGAAGGTATACGTTCAAAGAATGAGTGTCAAAACAAATATCATAAGGATGCAGTAGAAGTTCTTGAACAAATAAAAGAGAAATACAAAACGTCACAGAGTAGATCTGAAAGAGTTCAACTTCTTACGCTTGTTCCATCGACATGGAGTTGTGCAAAAATAATGACTGAGTTTGGAACGTCTCAACGAAAAGCAAGAATTGATAAAAAAAAAATTGGTTGCTGAGCATGGTATTCTTACTCTCCCAAACAAAAAGAATGGACAAATTGTAGAGTGCGAAACTGAAGCTCTAGTAACTCAGTTTTATCAGCGAGATGATATGAGTCGCTTGATGCCAGGGATGAAAGACTGGGTGTCCGTACGAATCGATGGCAAGAAAGTTCAAATGCAAAAGAGAATGGTTCTCTGCAACCTGAATGAGTTATTCGCAACATTTCAAACAGATGACGATATTTTCTACTAAGGATTTCCGGACACAAGGCGTAACCATAGGTCATATGACAGTCCAAAAATTCAGGTTTTTATAAAATTTTTGATATTTTTTTGTACGGGAGGTACCACGCCCACTTCTCCAAACCCGCCCACATTTCTAATCTAAATGTTTGTACCTAATTTGGAATCTTTGGCTCTTGCCGTTCTCCAGATTCACAGAAAAAAGTAAAAAAAAAATACAACAACAACAAGGCATTTTTGGAAAAAATTAGAGGTAGTCGTGGTTTTTTGGTCATATCTCAGCCATTTATGGACCGATCTTGCTAAAATTCAATAGCAAGAAATGGTGGACTATATGCGACATAAATGTAAAACAACCTAGGCGCTATCATGTCTGGAGTCTCCGGAAAACACATATCAAACGTAAGACAAAAATACGGACGGACAGACGGACGGATATCGTTAAATCAACTTCTCTTCTCATAAGGACCCAGAATATATATACTTTATAGGGTCTAAGATCAATATTGTTGAAACTACAAACGGAATGACAAACTTATATATGTATACCCTTTTCCACCTGTGGTGAAGGGTATAATTAGGATATAAAAGGATCTAATGTGATTAAGATTAAATTTTAATAAAATATTTATCTTTTTATTATTATTATTATATATTATTTAAATTATTATTACAATAAATAAAAAAAAAATATTTTTCAACATTTCTACAGAAAAAAAAGTGATTTTATTCCTGGGATTAAAATATTGTGGGCATTACAGTATCGAAGGTATAAAATGATAGTTGGGTATGTCACATACCATCGGAAAGGTTAGCTTGTCTAGTTTCTCTGCATACGTTTTATTTTTAAGGTTTTAGAAACACTTAAACACAAATAGGAAAAAATTCAAAATAGTGCATATGCTAAAAATTGAAAACCCCTCGTCTAGAGGTAGAAATTATTTTTTTTATACATAAGCCACTCGCATCCCAAAAAGCGACCAAAACTACCTTAAAGGAAAAGACATAAGCTTTCTTTTGAGCAAAAAAAAAAAACGGATAAAAAAAAATTAAATTTAAAAAAAAAAATTTTTTTTAAATTTTTTAAAAAACCAAAAAAAATTTTTTTCAAAAGATTGATCAAATAGCTATCGAAGCTACTTTGGACAAATTTTGCTTACACCAATAGGTAATAAGTTACATGGATGAGAAAGAACACTGCATATGCTAAAAATTGAAAAACCCTCGTCTAGAGTTAGAAATTATTTTTTTTTATACGCCGCTCGCATCCCAAAAAGGGACCAAAACTACCTTAAAGGAAAAGACATAAGCTATCTTTTGAGCAAAAAAAAAAAAACATTCCCGCTAAAAAATAAATAACTCCAATAGGTAATAAGTTACATGGATATGAAAGAACACTGTATGGCCAAAATATCAAACTTTGACCCCCTCTAACTCAGAAACTTTTTGACCGATCTTATTGAAAATTTGTGTACTATCCAATAGGACTAACTTTGGTGCAAATTTCATCCAAACCGGAAGACATCGATTTAAAAATTGGGTCACTTGACATGAAATCCCCCATATGTATGTAGATAAGACAATATTCGTTTATAATTGAATAAGAAACACATAAAAAACTTATTAAAAGTTGTTACTCAGGGCTTCACTGTATTTTCAACCTGACTTTTTAAAGTAAGAAAAATAATAAAACATAACATATAGGAAAGAAATTACAAATTAATTAACAGAAATATAAAAAAACGACATATAAACCACAAACCGAAAATGTTTGTTTACCCCTGTTTCTTTCTACACCTACAAACAAAAGTAGACATCGAAAAACGACGTCGTTTAAGTCTTCGTGTAAATTGATTGATACAATTCATTAACCCCAGTAGTTTAATGATGATGGCGATGATGTCTGGTAACTTAGCTGCCTAAGTGAAATTATGTTAAAAAAAGAGTTATCAATTGACTCTATTCAAGATTACCAAGGATGGAGTAAATCATGCAATTCTTTACTTCAATCTCGTCACCACACAAATCTTACAAAATTATTTACTTAACTACTAGAGAACAGTTAAGGTAAGCAACTGCCTATTCTAATACCTTTACTAAACAACTCTTTTCAAATAAATAATAAAACACTACCAAAAGTTAAGATAATAAAATTCTGAATAAAGATATCCTAATAACATTACTATAACAAAAACGTGTAAGACTTTAAGACATGAAATTTTTAAAAAATTTATTGTCATCATTTATATTTAATATTTGGTAATAATCTTTACATTTTCAACACACACAACCACCCACATTTAAACTTTTGAATCATCCTTAAGCCAGTATTATCATTTAAGTGTGAAACGTTTCAATTATGTTAACACGTTTCCAGCACGTCCGTCCCACTGTTTAAATATGCAGGTGCGAAGTACCAGTCAGGCTGTTTGTGCGTAAATGTTGTCAGTATTTGGTTATGTGCTGTCTGTATATGAAACATTTTTTTATACAAAAGGAAAATTTAAAATGCTAAAAAAAGGGAAATAAAAATGGTAATTTCGTTAAACACGAAATAAAATACATATTTAATATTTAGCAATAAAGCTAAAGAAAGGGCTCTTACTAAATAGCAGATATTAAAAAAAAAAATCTTTTTTTGAAAAAGTTGTCTCTTGCTTTGTTTTATAAATTTGCTTTTGTGCAAATTTTTCCATTAGAAGTTAAAAGTCATAAAGTTTTTTGTTTTTTTATGCAAACTTTTCTTGGAAAATGTTTCACTTTTCTATGTAAATTATCTTTAGAAAAATGTTTGCTCTCCTAGACAAACTTAAAAAAAAAAATTCTATAGAAAACTTCTAAGTCTCCTAATTATTATTCTAGAAATTCATGTACTCAAAAAACTTGCAACGATAGAGTAAAAAAAGAGCATAAAAGTTTTAGAGCCAAAAACTTTGTTGAAAATTTCTGGTAGTAAAATTTTTAATAGCAAGAATTTTTCAACCACCTGTTTCATTGTTTTGCTGCCTAAATAAATTTCATAATTTTTAAATTAAAAGTTTTTCAATAACATAAAATATTTATTTTTCTAAAATTAAAGAACAATATTCTTGCGCAAATAGTTTAAAACAATTGAAATTGTAAAGAAATAATCCCGTATCTTGCAGCTGAATAGTGTCAATATGCCTAACTTGCTAGTTTTTGCTGGAGAAACATTTTGTAAATCTGAGATTTACTCTTTCGTTGCGAGCTCTTGTAAATATTTTTCAACAAAGGTTTTTACTCTCTGATAAAAATTTTCTATAGAAAAGTTATGAATCTCGGCGAAAGAAATTTCTTGAACTCGAAAGTGAGAAATTTCGTTAGAAAATTTTCCTCAAAGGGTGAAAACTTTTGTTGAAAGGTGTTTTTTAAATTGGACAAGCATAATAATTTTTCAAGGAGAGTTTGAATCTCTTTTTTCTCTTTGGCAAAACAAATTCTGTAGGCAATCTTTCACTCTTTGGCAATAATTTTCTATAGAAAATCCTTCACTTTCTGGCAAAAAAAAAAAAATTCTTTTCTTTCCGGCAAAAATTTTTATAGAAAATCGTTCACTTTCTGACTATACATTTCTCTTGAAAATTTCTTACTTTGTAGCGCAATTTTTCTATAGAAAAGCATTCAAATTGTGATGGAAATTTTACATAAAAAATCATTAACTTTTTGGCAATAATTTTCTGTAGAAAATCTTTCACTTTATGGCAACAATTTTGTATAGAAAATCTAAAGATTGTGGCGAAAAATCTCTAAAGAAAATTATTTTTTTCTCGGTCCAAAATTTTCTGAAGAAAAGGTTTTCTTGAGCGAAAAATTTCTTTAGAAAATCTTTCGGTCTCTAGCAAGAATTTTCTGAAAAAAATTGTTTTCTATCCAAAATTTTTTATAAAAAATCGTTCACTTTCTGGCTTTAACTTTCTATGGAAAATCTTTCTTCTTTTTCTTTGAGTACAATTTTCGCAATAACTTTATATAGAAAATTTATCACTTTCTGAAAAACATTTTCTTTAGAAAGTCTGTGACTTTCTGCAAAAAATTTTATAGGTATAAAGATTTTCTAAAGAAAATCTTTGACTTTCTGTGAGAAATTTTCTAAAGAAAATCTTTGACTTTCTGTGAGAAATTTTCTAAAGAAAATCTTTCACTTTCTGTGAGAAATTGTCTAAAGAAAATCTTTCACTTTCTGTGAGAAATTTTCTAAAGGAAATCCTTCACTTTCTGTGAGAAATTTTCAATAGAAAATCTTTTAGTTTCTGGGAAAATTTTTTTATAGAAAATCTTTTAGTTTCTGGAAAAAATTTTCAATAGAAAATCTTTTCGTTTCTGAGAAAAATTTTCAATAGAAAATCTTTCATTTTCTGTGAGAAATTTTATTTTGAAAATCTTTCACTTTCTGTGAGAAATTTTCAATAGAAAATCTTTCAGTTTCTAAGAAAAATTTTCAATAGAAAGTCTTTCATTTTCTGTGAGAAATTTTCTTTAGAAAATCTTTCACTTTCTGTGAGAAATTTTCAATAGAAAATCTTTAAGTTTCTGGGAAAAATTTTCTATAGAAAATCTTATAGTTTCTGGGAAAAATTTTCAATAGAAAATCTTTTAGTTTCTGAGAAAAATTTTTAGTAGAAAATCTTTCATTTTCGTGAAGAAGTTTTCAATAGAAAATCTTTTAGTTTCTGGGAAAAATTTTCAATAGAAAATCTTTTAGTTTCTGAGAAAAATTTTTCATTTCATTTTCTGTGGGAAATTTTATTTGGAAAATCTTTCACTTTCTGTGAGAAATTTTCAATAGAAAATCTTTTAGTTTCTGTGAGAAATTTTCTTTAGAAAATCTTTCACTTTCTGTGAGAAATTTTTATTAGAAAAACTTTCACTTTCTGTGAGAAATTTTCAATAGAAAATCTTTAAGTTTCTGGGAAAAATTTTCTATAGAAAATCTTATAGTTTCTGGGAAAAATTTTCAATAGAAAATCTTTTAGTTTCTGCGAAAAATTTTTAGTAGAAAATCTTTCATTTTCGTGAAGAAGTTTTCAATAGAAAATCTTTTAGTTTCTGGGAAAAATTTTCAATAGAAAACCTTTTAGTTTCTGAGAAAAATTTTTCATTTCATTTTCTGTGAGAAATTTTATTTGGAAAATCTTTCACTTTCTGTGAGAAATTTTCAATAGAAAATCTTTTAGTTTCTGCGAAAATTTTTAATAGAAAATCTTTCATTTTTTGTGAGAAATTTTCTTTACAAAATCTTTCACTTTCTGTGAGAAATTTTCAATAGAAAATCTTTAAGTTTCTGGGAAAAATTTTCTATAGAAAATCTTATAGTTTCTGGGAAAAATTTTCAATAGAAAATCTTTTAGTTTCTGAGAAAAATTTTTAATAGAAAATCTTTCATTTTCGTGAAGAAGTTTTCAATAGAAAATCTTTTAGTTTCTGGGAAAAATTTTTTATGGAAAATCTTTTAGTTTCTGCGAAAATTTTCAATAGAAAATCTTTCATTTTTTGTGAGAAATTTTGTTTAGAAATTCTTTCACTTTCTGTGAGAAATTTTCAATAGAAAATCTTTTAGTTTCTGGGAAAAATTTTCAATAGAAAATCTTTAAGTTTCTGAGAAAAATTTCAATACAAAATCTTTAATTTTCTGTTAAAAATTTTCTATAGAAAATCTTTCAATTTCTGGGAAAAATGTTCAATAGAAAATCTTTAGTTTCTGAAGAAAATTTTCAATAAAAAATCTTTAAGTTTCAGGGAAAAATGTTCTATAGAAATTCTTTCAGTTTCTGGTAAAAAGTTTTCTATAGAAAATCTTTCAGTTTCTGGGAACAATTTTTTAAAGAAAATCTTTCAGTTTCTGGAAAAAAATTTTCTATAGATATTCTTTCAATTTCTCGCAAAAAATTTTTTTAAAAAGTTCATTCTCGCAAAAATTTTCTGAAGAAATTCTTTTAATTTCTCGTAAAAATGTGCAGTATAAATTCTTTAAATTTTTGGGAATTATTTTCTATAGAAAATCTAACACTCTTTCGGAATAATTTTCTATAAGAAATCTTTTACATTTTGGGAATAATTTACAGTAGAAAATCTTTTACATTTTGGGAATTATTTTCTATAGAAAATCTTTCAGTTTTTGAGAATAATTTTCTGTTGAAAATCTTTCAATATTTTGGAATAATTTTCTATTGAAAATCTTTAACTTTATTTAAAAATTTTATAAAAATCTTGTCTACTTAAACCTTCCAAGCAGATTTTATTCATATTTCCATTTCCGATATCAAAATAATTGTTCTGGTTTTTTTTTTATTGCCTTTAATAATTTAGCAGAATTGTCCATAACATTACAAAAACATAAGACACACAATAACACAAAAAATAAAAAATGTTGTAAATTTACCTTCACAAAATTAAACAAGTTGGTTACAAGATTCGTTGTTTATGGTCCTGTTTAACATTTTTATTTTGTATTTTTTGGCAATAAAATACGGGGACAGGATTTCAATTCACAAACTGCCTTTAACAATTTAAAAAAGGTCAAGATTATCGGAGAAGACCAAAAATGTAATACAGTTAAGGGCGAAAGAAGATTATTTGTAATTTGGAATTAAACAAAATAAAAATATTATTTATAAAAAATATTTGTTTTTAATTTAAGTTTTAAATGTAGACTCTATGAAATATAAACTTTTCTTAAAACTTTAAACAAAAATCCAAAAAAAATTTAATCAAATTGAAAATTTTTGAATTCGTTAAAATTTAGAAGAATATTTAATATTCTTAAATTTCTTTAACCGCTCGTATTTTTGTGTGTGAAAAGGTGCCATGAGTCCTATCACAACTAAATTTATAACAAAATTTATGAAAGGATAACAAAAAATTTCATTCATGCTTCACATTGTCGACAATGAAAAAAATCCACACTTCATTCGACTACAGCGCATGCTCTTTAAAAGAAAAGAAAATTGGGCAAAAACGAAACATCTTTTGTTTGGTAATTATTAAAGTCTAGAACCCTGGAACAGAGCTTTAAAGCATTTTTGTGTGTGTCCAAACTAAATTCAGACACAACATTAAAAAAAAATGTGAACAGAGAATGCATTATATTCTGCTATTGGCTGATAATTGTAAAATTTTCTGTACCCACAAAATTTACTTCATTGCCAACCAAACGAAAGCTAGATCAGTGTTACCACAGTCAATATTCAAAATTACATTTGAGATGAAGAAAAATTATCCGATTTAAAAATAATTACACCTGATATAAAATTAATGTTTTATTTTATAAAAACGCAACCAAATTATGCAAATTACTTAAAAATTCAGTAGTCGATTCGCGCAACTTAAAAAGCGACTATGATTTTTATAGCGCACATAATCGACTATCTGAACAGGTTTGTTAATGAGACCAAAAAATGCACAGTTTGGTACAGTTTCCAAGATGTTGGTATCATCGGACTTCACTTTTTGAAAAATGATGCCAAGAGGTGGATTTCGAGAAAAGAATCTGTCAATTAGGCTCCAAAGTTGTGCGATTTTAAACTTCTCGATTATATCACTGACTTATGCTGATAAACCGGCAACAATTGCCGCCTTGTAGGCCAACATTGTTCGTGTTATTCGTGACATACGGCCAGAAATGTTCGAAAAAGTAGCCCAAAATTGAACGTCCAGGGGCCTTACAGCGTAATTTTGTTCGTATCGAAAATCGTTTCGAATAGAACTTACGAATCGAAAAGTATTTCGTACTGTGTAAAACTTTCGACTCGTGTACAGAGTTGTATCTCTTAAAAATGGGATCAAATTAAAGCCAACCTTGGCATCACTTTACTTTTCTGTCAAAATATACACAAAAAATGGGAAAACCCATAAATTTCATAAAGCAAACGCCTAAACCAAAAATAAGTTATTTAAATATACAAGTCAAGTGATTTTTGAAAAAAAATATGGATTCTGTTTTTTTATGGATGGAAGAAAATGATGAGATTAGCATCCAATATCATGAATCTTAGCGAAAAAAAGTAAGTAAGAAAAATGTTTTATTGCCAAGATTACTGTAATGTGTTGTGTTTTCTTTTAGTTTTGTGAAAAACTTTAGACTTAACAAGTATTCATTTATGTATGTGCACAATCATATTAAAGACGACATGTCAAGCAATTTTTTATATAAAAATTACTCTTAATTTTGTATTTTAAACCATTAAATTTTTTGTTTAAAATTAATATACAGTAGTTTTGACTTAACTGCCTTTTATTTACGTGCACTTTTGACTTAGCTGCACAAAATTGATAATTTTTGGCATTATTCATTATAATCCCATACAAATTCCTTTTTTAAGTGCACTTTCTTTATCTGCACATTTAAGATAAGTGCCCAAAATTTTTGGCATTTTAAATTTATTTTCATACAAAAAATTTAAGTTAGCTGCACTTTGACTTAACTGCCCAAAATACATATTTTCTGTAATTATTCTTCAAAATCCTTGTTTACGTGCATTTTGTATACCTGCACATTTTTGATATTTTTGGGCAGCTTTAAAATATTTTCATATAAAACATCAAAGTTAGCTGCACACATGAAAAAATATGGTGGCCACATTTTCACATAAATATCCAATTTTAGCAGTTTATAAAATCAAAAATCGCAAACAAGTCAAGTTGGTATCATTATAATTCATTTATTTTGTTTGCATATATTTACATTTATGCATATGGGTTGTGGTTACAGCAACTTTACCACGATTATATGAAAGGAATAGCAAATCTTAGGTCTGGAACAGAGTAAAGTAGTTGTAGTAGTATTTGAAGCTGACGAATGCTCTGTAGCGCAACAAAGTTCAACATTTCGAATTTTGCGCTTCAACTGCAACGACTACTACAACCACGTTTTCTGTTGACACTACTTTGCAACTGCCGTTTTTAACTTTTGAGAGCTTGCAGCGCTATTCTTAACGTTGTACTACAGCGGCTATTCTGCTCCACACTTTTTTGTTACCAATTTGGCTAGCTCGTTCATTATAAAAATGCGTAACAAATGTCTACAAGTTGTTTGAACATCATTATTTTTATCAATTTAACCACAATTGCGTACCTGCACATTAAGGCAGCTAAATACATTTAAGATAGCTGCATTTTTGATTTACCTGCACAAAAAATCGTGCAAAGGAGATTGTGCAGCTAAGTCAAAATTACTGTAATACATATGTACTTACATTTTAATAATTTTTTTAAATTTTCACTGCCAAAATTGCTTTCGAATAATTTACGAATGTTTTCAAGCTTTTTGACAATCGTTTTCGTATTACACGGTTGCATTTACGAAAGGGAAATATTTATTTTTGATCAGCGACAAAAATTTCCTTACTTTCGATAGTTGATTATCGAAAATCGTACTACACAGTACAAATCTATCGAATTCGATCAGTTTTTCTTTCGAATCGAATTACGCGGTAAGGCCCCAGAATGTTTTTCGTCAAAAACAGCCCAAGCGGTGCCCATATTCCCGAAAACATTTTCAAACGTTAATGCCATGTATTGATCATTTGAATAAAATTTATTTGTGTGTACTAATTTTTACAATTTCATGTTTAATTGGCTCAAAAATTATCCTTTATGGTTTCAGACAACAGTCTATTTCTTAAGTCTGTTTTACAACTGTAAAGAGCGCAAAATATTAGTTGTCAGCTTTTGAAAATCTATATTGAACGATGAAAATCTTTTCTCAATAAGAAAACGTGATTTTGGTTGTGAGGACTGTGCATTTTTGTTGGATCAGCAATATTTAAAATGTTTTAAAACGCAATAATTCAAATTACAACTGATCTACACCCATAAGAAATTACCCATGCTCTACACCCAATTCGGGTAATTACCATAGTTGGGCGTAGTGCACTAAATATTGGAGTGCACTATGTCTAAATAAAACTGCAAAAAATTAGTTTGCACTCGTTTTTACCAGCTTTAGTGATGATTGCTATTTTTTTAACTACCACTAAAAAAATTTTGTGATATTGCAAATTTTTTCACTATCACTAAACGCAGATTGAATGCAAAAATCTACACTTAATTTAAATAGAGCAAAATTTTAACATGCAATCAAAAAAGCTGCATTCAAATATTGTCTCACTAAAATTTTAAAAATGTAACTTTGTATGTGCATGGTTTTTGATTTTTTTTTTGAGGATATGAATAAGTTAAGAACATAAAACAAAATGAAGTTTTGACAATAACGGTATAATTATTGGCTTTAGTCATGAAAAAACAAGTTTTTGATTTTGAATTAAGTGCAACATTTTTAGTTGCACTCAAATGAGTAAAGGAAAAAAAAGTTGCAAAAAACTGATGATTGCTTTTTTTTTAAATCAAACAATTTTTTTTTTTTTTTTTTTGAGTTGTTTAGTGAGGCTGCAAATTTTCAATTCAATTCACTATCACTAACCGTGATTTGAAACTGCAAAATGAGTTTACTACCCCCATCGTTGGTAATTACACACCAAGTGGCAACACTGAGCTAAAAACATGTTAAATGAAGATACAAGATTGTCCGGTAGTGTTTAGAATCATTTGCACGTTAATGTACATATCTATAGGTTCAATCTTAACCAAATATTAGTTTAAGCAAAAAAAAAGTATGTGAAATATTGAGGGAAAGTTTTATAAATTAAAATTTGATGCATTGAACACATTCGAAAAATAAAAATGGTTAATATAATAAAACAAAAAAATAACCTATAAAAAGAAATAGTTCTTACATTCTATAAGGCTTGGTTCACACTATGAAAGTTTTCTTGCAGAAAGTCTGAGTTTATAGGTCAGAAGTGAAGAGAGCATAATATTCATCTCTCCCCTAACGCTAATAAGCTCAGACTTTCTGAAAGAAAACTTTGACAGTGTGAATCAGGACTAACGTATGCAGCCCAAGTATTTTTATGAGGTATCCCACACAGAAAAAAATAAAAATTGATTTCAATTAAAAAATTTGTTATATTAATTAAAAAATTAACTAAATTTGCACCAGTAAACAGATTAATAGTATCAATTAAGCCAGTTATAATTATAGTTATATTATTAATTAAACGTTTAATTCACTTGATTAAACATTTAATTCACTTGATTAAATTTTTAATTAAAACTGATTTTATTTTTGATTAATGCTTTAATTGGTGAAAAGTTTTGAAGAATTTTTTCTGTGCACTTATCGTGTAAGTAGCTGTATGTATCTAAAGAAAGGTCGCATGAAAACCCAAATCTGAAACAAATAGCTTGGTTATCAATACAAAACATCTGTCTAAAATTAGACTGGATTAGAGAAGTAGGCGTGGCACCTTCAATACAAAGGCAATACAAATTTCTGTATGTTTGGATAACAGTAACAGTAAAAGTATCCAAATTTGTAAAAATTATATTCGTTACCAATACACGATATCTGTATTAAATAAATTTTACTTTTTTTTAATTTCAATTAGAGTAGCGAAGCGCACTGGGTTAAACTAGTATCGAGTGTTTATTTTTTTAAGATGCATGAGAACTTTCGATATATCGATAACTATAGTTTGACAGCTGAGAATGTCAAACTGTGTTGACATTTCCGTTCAGTGAGGTTTGACAAAACATTATGAGTCGTTTAACTCTAGAACAACGCTTCCAAACTAGAAATTTCATTTAAAAAAAAAAAATAAATCTGTTCGCGAAGTTCATAGAGCATTTCGGCCAATTTACGGTCAACAATTCGTAAGGTTTAGCTGGAGGTCCACACCACGCGTTTTTGCCTTCACGCGTTACATGCAACGCTTTTTATGTGGCATCACCACGAGTTAAAATAAAATTTAATTTGTCAAAATCAGCTGATTTGTTCCAACGCTGCTTGTGACACTTACAAAAGTGGAAAGTAAACCCACTTTTCGCATGCAATCCCTCAATACACACATCCTACGCTTTTGTACATGTAACTAGTTATATATAACAACGCAGATTGGATTTTTTAACAGCTGCTTAAGAAGCGAAAAGGCGTGTAACGCGTGGTGTGAACCTCTAGCTTTATATAAAATTTTTGCAGTAATTTTACTCTTCTCGATTCCAAACCATTACCGAAACAAAGAAATGTGCGTACCGACGAAAATAAGAAAGAAATGCATAAGGAGCTGCCGTTTCGGTGAATGGTTAGCGCTATCCAGCCGTGCTGACTGAGTTTTTATTTCCAAAAATTAATCCGCTAAATATCAACGACTTTTAGTTCCAACAACATGTCACAACTTGCCATACAGCGCGCTAAGCAATAGATTTATTGCAAAATTAATTTGGTGACAACTTTATTTCCAGATGTGATCCAGTTTACTGGCCCGCTCGTTAGTGCACTACTGCACAAATGGCGACAAATTTAAATCTTGCGTTAATTTTGGGACACCCTTTAATCACTGCGTCTAAACTAATGATATATCGCACCCTATATACTAAAGGGTATTAACTCAAAATTTTAAAATTTTCAGTAGAAGCAAGACAATTTTTAATTTTACATTACAGGCATATGAAAAAGAATTTGTAAACCAAACTTTTCATTACCAAAATGGAGACCAAATAGCATGATATTTTTACAGCGGGTAGATACGAATATAATGTGTCGATTTATTCCAAAAAGTGAAAAAATAAAAATTTTGAGTTAATACCCTTTAGTATTTAGGGTGCGATATGAATATTTAAAATTTTCTATAGAAAATTGTGCCTTAACTAATGGTTTAAAACTAATCTGTTTTAGCGACTTGTGTTATTAATATGTTTGCTTGTTTTCCGTAGTATTGAAAAAAACTAAGTTGTTTTTTATATTAAAATGTTGTTTATTTTTATATTTTTGTTTTTATTTAATATTAAATTCTAATTTTTTTCTCCATCCATATTTGAACTTCACTGTACATAATGTTTTTTTTTTTTAATACATTGACGACTTAAATTTAACACTTTAAACTTTTTATTATTATCGTTTTTTATTTATTTATCAATTTGTTTTTTAAACATGAAAAAAGCTTAAAAACTATGGCAGATTTAAATATTTTTTTTAATGTTTACTTTTCTCTTTTAATTATTAAATATTTTTAATTTTTAATATAAAAAAAAACAAATGCGATTTAAGAAGACTGACTGACATTTGACTTAAACTGTACCTCTCTATTTTTAAAATCTATATTAAACTTATGGTGTTTTCTTTTCTACAAAAAAATGTGACATTTTATTTTTAAAAAATGCAATTTGGTGTCCGTTTCTTAAAAATTTTGCTCCCGAAAAGGGTGGCTTGTTTTATTCTAAAAAACTCATCCTTTTCGGGAGCAAAATTTTTAAGAAACAGACACCAAATTGCATTTTTTTTTAATAAAATTTTTTGTAGAAAAGAAAACACCATTAATTTATTTATACAATACTATATATTCTTTATCTTTTTATTTTTATATAAAATAATACAACTTTTTGTATAAAGAAATTAAAAACTAAATAATTTAATTTCAATGTTCTTAATACTATAAATGCTTTTACTGGTATGAATTGCATGGCCGCTTTCTAGCTCATTTTATTTTCTTTTCTTTAAGTGTAACCAACTATTTACAAATTTTTTTTACTGCGGCTTTGGTTTGAAATGTGTCAAATGAAGGATTAATGGTGCCTTATATTATTGAATATGAGTTCTTATATTTTAAAATGTTTAATTTATATGTAATTTTTTTGTTTTATTTATTAAATGGCATTAGTTTTACGATTAATGTCGGTACTAAAGCCACACAAAATTTTACAAAAAAAGGTGTGTCTCGACTAAAGTCTAAAAAAACTTTTTTGAAAAAGTTGTGTCTAGACTAAAGTTCAACAAAATTTTCTAAAAAAAAAAAAAAATGGTGTCTTGACTAAATGCACATTAAATTTTAAAAAAAATTGAGTCTAGACTAAAATCTTCCAAATTTTTCGAGAAACTTGTGTCTAGAATAAAGTCACCCAAAATTTTCTATAGAAAACGTATTTAGACTAAAGATAGAAAATTGTGTTTAGACTAAATTCACATACAATTTTCTATAGATTAATGTGTCTTAAGGTCAAACAAAACCTTCAAAAAAATTGTGTCTAGACTAATAACGAACAAAATTTTTTATAGAAAATTGTATCTAAACCAAAGTGGGACAAAAATTTCTAGAGAAAATTGTGTCTAGAGAAAAGTTGGATCAATTTTTTAAAAAAAAATTTTTTCTGGACTAAAGTCAGTTTCAGTTTTCTACAGTTAATTGTGTTTAGACTAAAGTCTTTGAAAATTTTTGAGAAACTTGTGTCTAGAATAAAGTCACCCAAAATTTTATATAGAAAATAGTACCAAGACTAAAGTCTAGAAAAAACTTCCTATAGAAAACTTTGTTTAGACTTAATTCAAATAAAATTTTCAATAGATTAATGTGACTTAAGGTCAAACAAAATATTCGAAAATAAATTGTGTCTAGACTAATGTTTGGCAAAATTCTTATAAAAATTTTTATCTAAACCAAAGTCGGGCAAAAATTTCTAGGGAAAATTGTTTCTTGACTAAAGTCAATTCCAGTTTTCTACGGGATATTTTTATTTATTTATTTGTGTCTAGACTAAAGTCGGCCAAAATTTTCTATAGAAAACTGTGTGTCAAACTAAATTCAAGTAAAATTTTTCTGTAAAAAAACTGTCTTTAAAAAAGTCAGGCAAATTTTTTTATAAAAATTTGTGTGTAGAATAAAGTTGGATAAAATTTATATAAATAATTGTGTCTAGACTAAAATCTGTTAAAGTTTTTTAATGAAAATTTGTGTCTAAAGTCGAAACAAATTTTCTATAGAAATGTGTGCCTAGAATAAAGTAAGTCAAAATGTGTATTAAAAATTGTATCAAGACTACATTCAGATAACGTGTTCTACATCATATTGTTTCTAGACTAAAGTCGGACACAATTTTCTATGGAAAACTGTGTCTTACCAAATTCAAGGACAATTTTTTATAGAAAATTTCTGTAGAAAATTATCTACATGTTTACCAAAGTCAGATAAAATTTTCTATAGAAATTTGTGTCTAAAAAAAAGTTAAACTTAATTTGTTTAAAAAATTATGTCTAGACTAAAGTCAGTTAAAGTTTTCTATGGAAAATTGTGTCTAGACTAAAGTTTAAAAAAATTCTCTACAGAAACCCATGTCTGACCAAATTCCAAATTTTAAAAAACAAATTTTACTTAGAATCCTGACTTTGGATTTTTGGACAATTTGTCTCTATAGAAATTTGTGTCAAGAACCAAATTAGACTTAATTTGTTAAAAAAAAAATTGTGCCTAGACTTAAGGAAGTCACAGTTTTCTATAGAAAATTGTGTCTAACAAAATTGAAACAAAATTTTTCTTTAAAAAAATTTAAAAAAAAAAAAGAAACAGAAATTTTGATATAGAAATTTGTGTTTATAATAAAGCCGATACAAAATTGTGTCTACACTAAAGCCAGTAAAAGTTTTATATAGAAAATTGTGTCTAGACTAAAGTCGGACTAAATTTTCTATAGAAAACTGTGTCTAACTAAATTCAAGCAAATATATTGTCTACAAAACAAAGTCAGGGGGCCTACTTTCTTTTTCGCGAATTCAATTTCGATTGAAAGCTTAATGCCAACTTGGTACTCTCTATCTCTTTTGCAACATTTTCATGATGCAATACTGGCAATAAAAATTAATGATGGCGCAGATTGACAGTAATGAAATGTAAAAATATGTAACGAAAAGAAAAAAATGAAAAGATGCGAAAGACAAATGCGCAAACGCACTAAAGAGTACCAATCTAAAGATTTGCTACCATTTTCTTTCGATCGCAATAGAGAGTAACCCCCCAGACTAATATTTCTATATAGTATTGTGTCTAGAAAAGAGCTGGTACAAAATTGTGTCTAGACTAAAGTAAGTTAACGTTTTTTTACGGAAAGTTGGCTCTAGCCTTATTTCGAATAACTTTTTTTAAAAAATTTTGTCTTGACTTAAGTCGGACGAAATTTTCTAGAAAGACTAAATAAAGTAAGATAACATCTTATTTTTTACTTAATTCCAATTAATTATCTATATTTAAAATTTAAACAAAAATCTTTTCTTACGATTTTAAAAATATGTATGTATGTATATTATTTTATATATTGAGAGAACGAAAAGTGTTAAACACGATTCTAAATTTTATTGTAATTTTCAATTAACGCCTAAATTAATTAAGTATTTATACACTGTAAGAAATTTTCTAAAAATAAGAATGCAAATATTGCGACAGTTTAAGCGACATGGCACCTTAATTACTGCTACTTTTTTTTAAAGAACAGAATAATTTAGTTGAAGAATCCGTAAACTTTTATCGGTTTTTCGGTCTTGTCTTAAATATTATTTATGAATATCTGAATCTTATTTTTATATATATACTACTATATTCTAATATAAATATTTTTTTAATGTATAAAGGTGTAAAATATTTTATATAATTATAATTATTCGTTTATTTTGTAATGAGGCAGTACAACTTAAGTAAAAATAATTTTTTGGCTTTTATCTCTTTTTTCATTTTGCTGTTAAGTTTTCTTTTCTCTAAATATAAAATACAATGCAAATTATTCCAAATAACAAACTTAATTCTCACTCAATTTATTTATCCAGACTTTGTATAGCTTTACTTAAAGCCGAACCCAATTGGCTAAATGAGGGCCTTTCCTTGGGATTAAAAGTCCAGCAAGTGGTCTGTAAAAAATCAAAACAAAAGCGAAATTATTTTATTTCAAATCGAAAATTTAATTTTTTTGATTTTCAACACTTACCAATATTTCCTTAAGACTATCGGGTGTGTTTTCAGCACATTGCCATTCTAATTTGCCATTTTGGCTTCGTTGTATCACCTCTTCGTTGCTCAATTCTTCGAATGGCATTTTGGTAGCCTGTGTAAATAGTTCCCATACCACTACACCAAAAGCATAGATATCACTTTTTGTGGTGTACTCGTCCTCTTGTATGCATTCTGGGGCCAACCATCTGATGGGCAGTAGAGTATTACGGTGCTTAAAGTATTCACGGCTGTATTTGTCTTTGCTGAGGGCGGGATATGAGACCTTGACAATAAAATCACTGGAAATAATGCAATTGCGGGTTGCCAAGTCTCTGAAAAAAGAAATATATCGAAAAAATATTTATAAATCTGATTTTAAGCTTAAACTTAGAATACAAAAAAAATTTGGTTTGTTTGTAGCAGAATTTGTTTAAATTCACGGCGAAATTTTTGGAGAACATTTTTTGCATTCATTTCAAGGCGAAAATTTTCTCAAGAAATTTTTTATGGCACAAATTTATAAGTGAATATTTTCTAAAGAAAAATTTTATATTTTCTAAAGAAAAATGTTTTTTTTTTCTAAAGAAAAATTTTATAACAAATTGAATCTGGGAATTTATTTCTCATGGTGAGTAGCATTTATTATATAAATTTTTATATTAATCGAATTACATATTCTAAGTCAAATTACAATCCTCAAAAGCTTTTATACTTTAATAGTCTTATTCCTTCAATATTTTCTATGGACTATTAGAATTGTTCGTTTTTATATTTCTGTTACGTGGCTTACTTTAGCTATCCTTTGGCTAGCAATGAAGTTAATTGTACAGCAAATTTATACGACTCTTAGATACCAGCAGAATGCAATGCATTTTCTGGCCCGCTACGGCCTTCGTCAGCATTCTTTATATCTTATAACTGGAAAGTGCCTATTGTAAATTTTATGTATTTAATAATTAAATTTTAATTTAATTATTTTAACAAAAAAAATCTGGGCACAATAAAAAATTGTATATGAAAAATTTTATAATTAACAAGGTTTTGTTTGTCGTACCTAATTCCCAATTTTTATTCTTGATAAAAAACACTGAAGTTTATTGTTAATGGGATAAGCTATTCCTATGCGTATTTCACTGGTTGCTTAGGTCAGATCATCAGGAAACTTAATCCAAGACTTTTGAAAAACTAAAGATATTATACAAATAAGACTGTTACAGTAGTTTTGACTTAACTGCCTTTTATTTACGTGCACTTTTGACTTGACTGCACAAAATTGATAATTCTTGGCATTATTCTTTATAATTCCATACAAACTCCTTTTTTATGTGCACTTTCTTTACCTGTACATTTAAGATAAGTGCCCAAAATTTTTGGCATTTTAAAATGATGTTCATACAAAAAATTCAAGTTAGCTGCAATTTGACTTAACTGCCCAAAATTCATACATATGTTCTGTAATTATTCTTCAAAATCCTTGTTTACGTGCATTTTGTATACCTGCACATTTTTCATTTTTTTGGGCAGCTTTAAAATATTTTCATATAAAACATCAAAGTTAGCTGCACACATGAAAAAATATGGTGGCCACTTTTTAACATAAATATCCAATTTTAGCTGTTTATAAAAACAAAAATCGCAAACAAATCAAGTTGGTATCATTATAATTCATTTATTTTGCTTGCATGTACCTACATTTATGCATATGGGTTGAGGTTACAGCAACTTTACCACGATTATATGAAAGGAATAGCAAATCTTAGGTCTGGAACAGAATAAAGTAGTTGTAGGAGTATTTGAGGCTGACGAATGCTCTGTAGCGCAACAAAGTTCAAAATTTCGAATTTTGGGCAACGACTATCACAACTACGTATTCTGTTGACCCTACTTTGAAAATGCCGTTTTTAACTTTTGACGGCTTGCAGCGCTATTCTTAACGTTGTACTACAGCGACTTTTCTGTTCCACACTTTATTGTTACAAATTTGGCTATCTCGTTCTTTATAAAAATGCATAACAAATGACTACAGGTTGTTTGAACGTCATTGTTATTATCAATTTATTAATAAAAACGTTGTTACTACTCTTTCAAACACTTAACTTTAGCTGTACTTTTATGCAGGTAACCACAATTGCGTACCTGCACATTAGGGCAGCTAAATACATTTAAGATAGCTGCATTTTTGATTTACCTGCACAAAAAATCGTGCAAAGGAGATTGTGCAGCTTAGTCAAAATTACTGTATTCCCAAAAATTACTTTGATAATAAACTGGCAAGTGCGCGGCTTAAAAAAACTAAACTTGCAACATGCTTTATTTTTTGCGAAAACAATAAAGTTGCTTTTTGTTTTTATTTTGTTTTTTCTTAACCTACTTAACCAATTGAAGTGCAGAATGTAAGAAAAGATAAACCCACGGTTTATTGTTGTTGTTTTTGTTAAAGCTTTGATATAGTTACAAGTAAGACTTTTGCTTATAAGTAATTCTTATTCGCTTAAAAGTTTTACTTGCATAATATCTTTAGTTTTTCTAAAATCATTGGATGAAGTTTCCTGACAATCTGTCCTAAGCAACCAGTGAAACGCGCATAGGAATAGCGTATCCCATCAACAATAAATTTCAGTGTTTTTATCAAGAATAAAAATTGGGAATTAAGCACGACAAACAAAATCTTGTTAATTAAAAATTTTGTATTCCCAAAAATTACTTTGATAAAAAATTTTATATTTTCTAATCAAAACCCAAATTTTAAAGCAAACATTTTCATTTTCCCAATAATTTTAGGACGAACTTTTTGCTTTAGAAATACTTTTTTTTACTAATTTAAAGGAAACTATTTTTGTAAGGAAAAACTCCTTTGCTCTAATTTTAAAGGGAAAAAATTTATGTTTTTTAACAAAATTCCAAAATTTTTTAGCAAATGTTCCATAAACAGAGATTTTCTGTATAACAAATTGTGTCTAGACTAAAATCAATTAAAATTTTTTACCAAAAATTGTGTCTAGACTAAAGTCAAACAAAATTTCGATAGGAAACTGTGTCTGACCAAATCCAAGCAAAATTGTCTGCAGAAAATTATCTTAATATTAACCAAAGTCAGATAACAGTTTCTATAGAAATTTGTGTCTGGAATAAAGGTGGAAAAAATTGTTTCTAGACTAAAGTCGGGAAAAATTTTCTATAGAAAATTGTGTGTCTAACCAAATTCAAGGAACAATTTTTATAGAAAATTATCTCTAAACCAAAGTCAGATACAATTTTAGATAGAAATTTGTTTCTACAAAAAGGTTGGGCAAAATTTGTTAAAAAAAATTGCGGCTATACTTAAGTCTAACAAAATTTTTTATTGAAAGCAGTGCCTGACCAAATTCATACAAAATTTTCTTTAGAAACTATAGTCAGAGAAAATTTTCTATAGAAATTTTGTGTCAAGAACATAGTTGGACATAATTTGTATAACAAATTGTGTCTAGACTAAAGTCAGTTAAAGATTTTTTTGGAAAATTGTGTCTAGGCTAAAGTCGGACGAAATGTTCTATAAAAAACTATGTTAAACCAAATTCAAGCAAAATTTTCTGCAGAAAATTATCTACATATTAACTAACCAAAGGCAGACAAATTTTTCTTTAGAAATTTTTGTAAAAAATTGTGTCTAGACTAAAGCCAGTTACAGTTTTTTATGGAAAATTGTGTGTAGTTTGAAGACAGATAAAATGTTCTATAAAAAAACTGTGTCTAACTAAATTCAAGCAAAATTTTCTGTAGAAAATAATCTTCATATTAACTAAAGTCAGACAAATTTTTATTTATAAATCTGTGTCTAAAATAAAGTTAGACCAAATGTGTGTTAAAAATTGCGTATAGACAATAATCTTAGAACGTTTTCTACAGCAAATTGTTTCTTGACTAAAGTCGGACGAAATTTTCTATAAAAGACTGTGTTTAACCAAATTTAAACAAAATTTTTAACGTTCCCTAAACAAACATTTTCTGAAACTTTGCACTGAGTTTAAGAAAAACATTCAGCCTTTTTGAGGTTGATATTGCCGTATACGACTGTGCCGTTTTCTGTAATACGGGCATGTTCCAGAAATTGAAATTTAGTGTATTTGAAATCGAGCAAATTTTAAAAGCGACCCTGTACTGAACGTTCAATCAGATATTCCATTTTATGAATTTAATTTTGTGAGTATGTGCCAATTAGTTTCACAAGAACAACTCTTAAAACCAGGAAAAACCACGGTCATTTTGTAAATAATTGAACTTAAAAAATCGTTCGATTTCAATTTCACTTCATTTCGATTTCTAGAACATGCCCGATAGATTAAAGTACCACATAACCTGTGTAAGGCTGATTTTCAACGAAAAACTTTTGCACAAATTTAAAGGCGAATATTTTTTATAAAACAAAATTCTAAATTTGCTGTAAAATCACAAATTTTTATTTCTGTAATATTAAAGGCATACATTTGCTGTAGACATTTTTAAGGCAAACATTTTTGATAGAAAATTTTTAAGTTGATAATTTTTGATACAAAGTTTTTAAGTTGGACATTTTCTAAATTATTTTTGTTAAGGGCATAATAAACCATACAAATGGCTTGGCAAACATGTTAAAGTTTTACGTTTGTACAAATGTTTTGTGTTGTTAATTTCGGTGCTTGCTGTTTGGACAAACATTTGAAGCAATGTTTGTAGAAATATTAAACATTTTTAATATTTGGTAGACATGTTGGATATTTGTTAAACTTCTTGTGGCGTTTAATGTTAAATGTATTCATTTAAGCGAAAACTTTGCAGAGTGAAGACGTCGAAGAAGAAGCAGGTTAATAATTTTAAATAGTAAATAAAATTTTTTTAGCAGAATTGCTTGCTCGTTGTTTTAATAAATTTTTACTTGAAATTCTTTGCATTTATTTTATATTTCTTCTCCATTTTAAGCAAAAAACAACAAAAATGCTGCAGCACTATCGGCGTATGCATTCATTGAAATCAAAACGAAAACGAAAATTAATGTTTATACGGTGAATATTTGTGTTGTTTATTGGCAAACACCAAACGGAAAAAATGTGTGTGTTTGCCAAGCATTTTGTGTTGTTTATTATGCCCTTTACACGAATTTTAAGGCAAACAGTTTTTGAAGCTAACTTTTTCTTTAAAAATTATTTGCATTTACTCACCAGAAAAAAATTTTCCGTAGAAATTTGTTCGCTCTAATTTTAAGGCGATCATTTTTAATGAAAAAATGTTGCCTTTATTCAATGCGAACAATTTTAATTGAAAATTTTTAATTAAATTCAATACATACAAAAAATATTATAAAAAATTTGTTTGCACTTATTATCTAGAGAAACATTTTTGTATTAAATTAAATTACGAACATTTTCTGTAGAAATTTGCTCGCCCTAATTTTAAGACGAATAGTTGCCTTTATTCAATGCGAAAAATTTATATAGAAAATTTTTACTTTAATTTAAGACAAAAATTTTTATAAACATTTGTTTTGCCCCCTGTTTCTCCCTTTTAAAAACCAAACAGTCATAGCACATGTTTTGCCTTAATTAAAGGCGAATATTGGTTTAACAAGTTTCGCCCTAATTCTGCGGCAAATTAGTTTTCTACAAAAATTTCGCTCTAGTTTTTTTTAAGGAAAATGTCTGCTCCCAATTTAGGTTTTACATAGAAAATTTTCTAGCCATAAAATTTCAAAGTAGATTTTTTATATAAACTTTTCGCCCTTAATTTTGGGTTACACAGTTTTTATAAAAAATTGTTTTTCAATTTAAGCAAAAATTTATTTTGTATAACAATTTTCTCACTTTTTTATTTCCAAATGTTTTTTGTAGGACTTTGTTTTCTATAAAACATTTTTGTTATGATAAATGGTGAAAGTTTTGCTCTAGGTGAAAAATATTTATAAAACTTTTTTTAGTTTCATTTAAAGTAAAAATTTTGTTTTTATTTTTTTGTAAATATTTTTCGTAAAATCCATCCTCCTTTTGCAAAAAGTTAAAGTTCATATTAGTAAGCCCATACACATCGGCTGGGCTTAATGTGTTGGTTAACTAATGTGAACTTTAACTTTTTTTTTGGCATAAGGGCGCATAACTTTAACTTACTTGTGTATAAATCTTGCTCTATATATGGCGTCCATTCCTCTAGCTATCTGATACGCTACAGCCAACACCTGGCCAGTTTGGAGAGGTGGCGGTGAGGAGGAATTTGTGGATGTATTAACTTTTCCGGCTGTGGCCAATAAAAATTGTTTAAGATCACCCTAAATTAAAAAAAAAAATAATATTTGTAAAAAAGATCGTTTCCTTTTAAATGAAATAGCAAAAGTTTTAACTTACCCAATCGGTATATTCCAAAACCATATAATGAGGATCTTTTTCCCGGCACAAACCAAACAGTCTGACCACTCCCTTGTGGGTTAAAGTGCGAAACATTTCAATTTGTCTACGAAATTCCTGGCAAGCATTTTCATCTTTCACCTTATTCAAGGCCTTAACCATGACCAATTTATATTCATCTGAATTAAGATGACCTTGGGCATCACCCTCACTACTGCAGGTTTCGTGCTCTTCTTTAATTTCCTCGATGTCATCCATGGATGTTTTTGATCTTCTCTTCTCAACTGTTGTAGAGTTAGTGGCTGCCGAGCCATTGCCATTATCACTACTACTATTTTTCTCCGTATCGGTATCTTTATCTTCGGCCTGTTTAATCAAGGAGGTCTTAATTTTACCCACAAACACATCACCAAATTCACCACGGCCCACTTGTAAGAGTTCACTTATGCCCGATCGGGGAAAACTTAATTGATCATAGACATTGGATTTTTTAGAGGTTTTCGAGTGATTACTGCAGGCTGTATCATCTGATTTTTGGGCATCATGGGCCCCAGACCCCTTGGGATTATTGTTGCCATTTGTTTTACGCGATTTCGCACTTTTATTTTCTGATAAGCAGGGTTCGTTTTCAGCCAATTTCTCGCCCTCTCCAGTTTCAGGATTGCCTTCATTCAAACGGGCTTTGCGAGCCTGTCTTCTGTAGCGGCACCAAATCATCAGACCCACTACCAAAATGATATAAGCAAAGGCCACGGACATGGTTATTAAAACGGCTCGGGTTATGAGAAAACCCTCCTGTTCGCCTTCTCCCAAAGGGAAACCTTCGCCAACTAGAATCCCATGGAGGCTTTTTAATAAATATTTTTTTTTTTAATTTAAAGTTTTTTTTACCTTTTACTAGAAATCTAACTTCCTCTCTCTTTAGTCCCGCACTATTGCCTATAGTACAACCATATCTACCCTCATCTTCCACTTGGACATTGTGTATTTCCAATGTTCCATTTTCCAGGAACTTGAATCTTTCACGGTCTGTATTATTCTCGCTTAAATACTCCAGATCCTTATCCCACTGTATTGTGGGTTTAGGATCTCCAGTCGCCTGACAATGCATTATAGCGACTCCAGATTCCGCACTTTCTATGGGTCCCTCGGGAGCTACCAGGAAACGTGGTGCGACCACAACATTTATACTAACAGTAGCATTAATTTGTCCCTGGGCATTTAAGGCCACACAGGTGTAATTGCCACGCTGTTCGGCGGAAACATTTTTAAATGTTAAAGTGCCATTAATGTCCTCCAGAGAGTCGGGTAATCCGTCATTAAAATCCTACAAAGATAGGGAGCAACAATGTTAAATTAAAAAGGTGAATTTTTATGCTCAAATTTAGAGAAAACCAGACAAGTTACAACTGGAGTGTTGCCAGTTTGAGGAATTTTAAAAGTTTACAAAATTGTTCGAAAAAGCAAGATATAAGTAAAATATTTTTATTGTAGTCGGGACTGTAAGAAAAGATAAAAACACTTTTTATTGTTGTTATTTTTGTTCAAGCTTTGATCTGGTAAATCTGGTGTTTATAATTCTTATTCACTTAACAGTTTTATTTGTATAATATCTAAAATCTTTGGATAAAGTTTCCTGATGATCTTGCCTAAGAACCAGTAAATCTTAAATAAAATTTAAGAGTATCAATAGTACTTTGATTTTTACTCTAGTTTTCAGTTATTTTAGAAAAATGCTCAATTTTATTATGAAAACTTTTTAGGGAATATTTAAAAGTTCGAAGCTAATCTCGATATTTTTATTTTTATCTGAAAATTTATTGTAATTTTAAAACAAAATGTCATATTTCCTTAGCATTTTTCAGTGTTATATTTTCAAAGTCAGCTGTTTTTAATCAAAACTTAAGAAATGCATCTTTTTTATTAAAATTTGTTTAAAAAAATTAGGATTGTTAATGTTCGAAATACCAAATCTATCAGAAAAAGAAAAATATTAGGTTGTTTTATTTTATTTCAAAATATTATTGAAGAATTAGGCGTTTTAGCGGGTGTTCGAAAATTCGAACATAATTTCGAATATTAAATTTTCACTCAAAAACATTTATTTTTATTGTAAAAATCAGGACTTTTAATTTATTTTTTGGACTTTTTGCCAATCTGGACTTTCTGGAATCAACTAATTTCCAGAAACTTAGAAAAAACTATTTGGTTTTGTTTAAAATTTCCATGATAATATAAATTTATGTACGTTGTTTTTTTTTTTAGAATTTTGTGAAAAAAATTCAGTGACATTTATCAAATAAACTGATTTGCCACTAACAACCTAAAAATAACACATGTTCGAAAATTCAAACATATTTTCAAAAGTTATATTGTCACTCGAAAGATTTGTTCTTGATTGTTTATTGCCCAAATAAACTTATATAAGGATATCCTTATTATTTTCCTGAATTTTGAACTGTTAGAAATTAATAATCAACTTATAAAAAATACTTGAACTTATCTGTTTTTGTTCGAAATTTTCAAAATAACCATTGTCTTATTTTTTAAGCATTTTTCAAAAAGAACTATCAAATAATCTACAAAACGTGAAGTGATTTAACACTTTTAAACTTATTTTATAATATGTTCGAAAATTCGAACATAATTTCGAAATTTATATTCAAGCTCAAAAATATTTAATAGCGATTGCTCATATTCAAAATCAATTTAAGTTACTAATGTTTGTTTTGTTTCGAAATTAAATAATTTTCTAACAGTTTTTCCTGGCAACTTTAGTAAGAAAAAAGTTTTACATAATTTCTTTAGATAATAAAAACAGATTTCCAAAAGCGAAATAGGAAGAATTCAGAAAAGCTGAATCATAAAATAGTAAAGACAACTCCGCAATTAAACAGCAACTCGTTAGCTCATCATTGGTTTGACCTACCGACCATTTTGTTATGGTTTCTGAGATATTATTCATTAGTTTTGTTTTATATTAACTATTTAAAAGTTTATTAATTATTGTTTTGCCCTACACGCCACTGTTTGGCGAATGCTGCAAATTTATCATACAAAAACGTACAATATACATAAATTTCACTCTTGCTTTGCTTTATTGCCGTTAGAAAAATAAGTAGTAAAAGCTAAATAAAATGTCAGCAACTCCATACACAGCAAAAAGTGGCGTATGCGGCACAATACAATAATTTTCACTTTCAATAAAATATTATTAACTTCTAAGTTCGTTCATGAACGTTCAAAAAAATTTCCATTTTTCTTTAAAACTTATGCCAGAAGCAGCAGTGAAAATACGAAAAAAATTATATCAGGTATATTTTTAGAAAACGTCATGTAAACCTGTATTGTCGTTTTTCTCCATTACGACTTTTTGGTAGCTGGGCCAATGTGTGTGCACACCTACGTAATAAAAGAGAAAACGCAGCGCCCTGAATTTGCCTATCGCAGTTCTAGATATAATCAAAAGGGTAACACAAGCAGGAGGTTGTGCTTAATTTAATAAAAGACAGTCTTGTGCCCTCATGCCTCTCAAAACTCTCAACTGAGTTTGAAAAAGGGGACACCAAATTTGTTTACATTTGTTTTTTTTAAACATGTTGCTAATTTTAAAGCATTACTTTGGTTTAACAATAAGAAAATCCAAAGTAATATTAGCCATTTTTTCCACTATCGCCACTAAATATATTTTCTCTATTTTTGCACCATTTACCATTTTGTTTTTTCTTGCAGTAGAAAAAAGTTTTAAAATGACCAGTGGTCATTGACTCTATTTGTTTGAAATAAAATTCCATAGCATACTTTTAAGTACCAGAACGAGTATTAGTATGTTCAACACAAAAGTGGAAAATACTCCACTAAGCTCTTTATTTTATTTATTTTTTTTTTTTAACTTTTTCTTTCATTTTTCTGCTCCAAACGAGTACGAGTATTTTACATAATATCTTTAAGTACATTGCAGAAATGAAACTAATTTTATTACATTTTTTTCAAATATTTGCAGTTTATTTGCCAAACTACCCTCAAGTAGTTTTCTATAATAGAAAGACAGACAGTGGTTTGTTTAAAGCTTTTAAATAAAGGAGTAAAAAATTAAAGCATATTTTTAGGTAAATTGGAGAAATGATTTGAAAGAATTTGTTTATCTAAAATAGAGAGAACTATATTTACAGTTAACTAAGATATTTATCGTTTACAGAACATACGACTAAAGTGCCAATAACATCAGCTACTTCCACAATTTTGAATGAAGAGCTAGCTTAAAGAGTAAAATCCAATTTCTTTATGCTCATTTGTATGCAACCAATGTGCTGTAGTTGGGCACATTTATTGATGTCTTATTTCACTTTAAACTTATTAAAAACTACTGTCCATTCCCTCTCCCATCCCACCTCAATTTATTATCAAGTTTTTAACTTAAACTACAACAAAAGAACAATTTGTTGTTTTTTTTTAACTTTTAGTTTACGTACCTTTAGCCATTTAACTTGTGGGGCTGGTGTTCCCTGTGCCTTGCAGTGTACTTTGCCCACCGAACCCAGTTCGAGATTCTTCGAAGTAGGTTGTGGCATGAATTTCAATTGTTCAATGACTTGCAATTCACCCGCCTCCGATGTGGTGGGACGATAACCTTCCACAACGATTTGACACACATATTGGCCAGCATCACTGGCAATAACACTGGTAAATATTAAAGAGCCATTTTCTTTGGCTATCGATACACGGGCATCTTCACGTAACATGGGATCCTTATTCGACTCAACCAAACGCTGAGTGTTCGTACTTTCGGCCACATCAACTTGGCGAAAGATTTTGCCATCTTTGCGCCATCTTAACATGACATCTGCTGGCTTTTTGTGGGAATTTATATACGAACATAGCAATTCGGCAGCATCGTTTTCTTTGACCACCAATTTCTTGGAGGGGCCTTGTGAAATTTTCACATCTGCTGCCGGTAATTTTTCATCATCTCCTCCGCGTTTGCCGCGGCATAAAAACATATTTTTCATACTCTCTGGCATGATAAAGTTTTTCTTAAGGCGGGGTATACAATTGCGTGACGATTCATGATTTTTGGTTTTAGCTGATGACCACTGGAGCACGTAACCCTTGCGACATATAACTCGTCCGGCAGCATTAGCGGCAACACAACGATAAAGGCCTTCATCGTTTTTACTGGGATTGTGTATGATGAGGCGATTTTCTTTTAGCTCGATATTTTTCAAAGTGCTTAGTTTTTCGCTATTCCTAAACCATTCTATTTCGAGCAAACCATCACCGGAAGAGGCCTCAACATGACATTTGAGTATGACTTCATAGGGGCGATTGCTCAAGAGTTGTACAGAGGCGGTTTGAATCCCTGAAATAAATAGTAAAAGATAACAATTTATAAAAATACGTAACAAGTAATTAAATAACTTTAATATACATAATTACAAATGAATCCTCCAAAATTATTTAAATTAGTTGCATAACTGAACCTAGCTCCTAATTAGGATTTATTTTCAGAAATCTTTTTAAGACCTGTAAGTCTTTTTAAAATATTAGCGTCATAACAATATCCCATAGAAATAATTCGGATAGAAATTTAAACAATAACTCAAAATTTTGTATAGGTTAGTCGGCAATTGACCCCAGCTCCTTTTTAAGACCTTTTTCCCAAAAACTTTTTTAACCTTACAAATGTCTTAAAAACATCAGAATCGGTATAAAGTTTTTAATATTTATTTAGGACCGTAACTGTTCGTTGATTCCTGCTATTCTGTAGCTTGGAAAAGTAACACAGAATGTGCTCAACTGTCTCCAACTCCTCTGGGTCCTACATACACAACCTACATATATCCGACAAGTCAGGTACCAACCTTGTCGCCATTCTGTCCATCATGCAGTGGCCCGTAATAATACCTATGACGTTCCTGAAGCAGACCCTACTCCTGCCTTGGAACAAATTAGAATCGTACTTCCTAGGCACTGGCCACAGCGCACGCGATACCCTGCAGTCCGCGCGGTTCCCCCTCGATTAGTCTCCCTCAGAACTCATTCCCTGATTCTTCCAAAAAAAAGAAGCCCATTGGAGGCCTGACTACCTCCAAACAGTCAGCCTCACCACATATTCCCCTTAGATTTCTCCTATAGCCTTCTTACAATCATAAACTAGTTTGAAGTTCACAGAACAGCCCTAACACATATATTGTGTTAGAGCTGTATTGTGACCTACGATCATTGGACAATCTTTCCCCTTACCAATTCCACGGCATCCAAGATCCCCAGAACTTCTGCTTGCAATACAATGCAGTCGTCAGGAAGTCTATATTACCAGATCCTCAATGTAGACCCCGCACCCGTGCTATTTATATTCGAGCCATAAGTGAAAATATCAAATCCCATATACAATCTGCTCTGACCTGACCAGCTCTCCCTAGACCGCAATATTACATCTGCCAAACGGCCAAAATCGATCCTAGTGCCCACATAATCAGTGGAGCCGAGCGAGCCCAAGCAATAACCTCCAGCGCCAATTTCACTTAAGATCCGCGAGCTCCTTTCGTGAAATTTCCAACACTCTGAGCTTCCTCAGTCTAAGAATGCTTCTTGCTAACATTCCCATTGCATACTGCTCAATAGGCAGAAGATGTAGAATAACATCCAGGGCCGATAGGGCGATATACATACAAGAATGGCTCAAAATGGAATCACGCTGTTGGATCTATTCGTGTTGGTAACAATTTCAATAGAGACTTAAAAATTCGGTTACATATTTTATCAAAAATTAAACACCCATTCTCATATTCGATAAGCTTTTGCTATTTTTCGGATAAAGCCATTATTCTATCAGTGTAGAATTTCTGGGTTTTTTGAGCGAAAAACTAATCCAACCGGTTTTGCAGGCCTCTAAGAAATTTAAATTTACACCATTAACGGAATTCTGCAGAGATCAAAACAAATGATTATCTGTAGGTGCAAGGTCCGGGCTATATGGTGGATGTATCAAAACTTTCCAGCCAAGCTCATTTTTAGCAGTGAATCGCAAACGGAAATTCAGCCCATTTATTTGTTCGCTGTTAATTCATGTGACACTTAAACATCGAGCTTTGTGTATTAGCTTTCTTAAAAAAGCTGATAACTGTTAGTGATATATGCCTAGTACCTTAGCCACGTACACGCCGCTTATGTACCGGTCTTTATCGATTTTTCCATGATTTCAACGTTTTTTGTAACGATTGGTTGACCAGAGAAAGGTGCATCTTTAACATCAAAATTATCAGATCAAATGCAAGCAGACCATTAAGCAACTGTTTTTATAGTCACAGCATCGGCTGAGTAAACTTCATACATTTTTCAGCAGCCCTCGAAGCCTTCTTAACTTTACTATAGTAGAAAAGCAAAATAGGACGGTGGTGATCCCAATTGTCACCCATTTATAAACGTCCTGTCAAAAAGAAGTCCCTTTGACTCCCGAAAAATTGCTTTTAATGCCATAACTTCCTTATTAATGTCGGTATTGACATAGAATTTGGTGACAATAACTTTTACGACAGCTACTTTGTCATGACAAATGCTAGTAGGTCCAAAATTAACCATAGCTCCCATATAAATCGCCTTCCCTTACTCACCTAAACTCATGTAGATAAAGATATCTAAATTATATTCGGCACGAAGAACATAATTTTGTTCCGGCGGGTCCATGATTTCCCATGTGTCCCAAATAGGTTGCACCATGGAAAGTTTTGTTCTCAATACTATGGTGTAGGGTATCATATGGTCATACTTTCTTACTTGATTTATATTATAAAAGTAAATTAGGTCATGTTAGAAACTTTTTCAAAAAAATGTTTTAGTTTTTCTAAAATTTTGTCCGTTTTTATTGTCTTTCACTGTAATTTTTTTTTACAATACCATATTTTCTGTTATATATTTATGCAAAATTCAAGATTCGCCGTCAAAACAGAAAACAAAACAAAAAAATTTAAGAACTGAAGAAAAACAAACCACTTGAGTTTGAACTTCGAAACAACAGCAGCCAACAGCAACTACAACAAAACAACATGCAGCAAAAGTAGCAAACATGTATTTTTGCAGCCACACAAAATTTACTCACCCTCTTCCCCCCCTCCATTACTAACACATGCTTTAATGTGGCAAGCAAATTCGTTTCGTACAATTGTCTACACTTTTGCATAGAAAATTTGTTTAAGCGTACAATAAATTGCACTTAATGCATTTCCATAACAATCGTAAATGTTGTCATGAATTTTGCAATTTACTGCAGGCTAGAAATTCATTTATTTTCAGTTCTTTTTTCTCTGGTTTCATTCTTGCAACAAAAAAAAACATTCCAACATCAACAACAACCAGAAAAACAATTTCAATCCAGAAAATATGCAAAAAAAAATGGAACGTTTTCGTATGTATGAATAAATATAAAAGTTTGTTTGCAAATATAAATACTAAACAAGTGAAAAGTACGATACACTGAAAAAACATTAAATAAAGAAATATACCAAAAATTTCGTATAACGAATGAAATATTTTGCAGTTTCGCTTTTTGAAATTCTCGCGTTAAATGTGCGAAATGCAGTTTTCGAAAATAAACAGAACACTATTTATTTATCTATTTTTCTATATCTATTTTTTTTTAGTGTTTGTTTAGAAGAACACAATCCTTAATACCGTTCCTAACTATTTTGAAGAAAGAACCGAACATTATATAGTGTTCTGTTCTTCAAAACAGAACAATTGTAGTGATACTGTAGACACACACATTATATTTTAATGATTTATAATTTTTTTTTACATTGAACAAACAAACAAATTTAGCAACGACCGCAGCACGAACAGCTTGTGTTTGTATTGTGTATATGTTTGTTTGTGTCAAAAGCGACGAACATTATTGAGCCGAACCGAAAACAATGAAGTTTATGGTTTAAAAAAAAAAACCGAACGGAATTAAATGTTCTCATCTTTTGTTGAGTTGTATAAAAACAGTATTATTTCTGTGTGCCAAAGATGACAAACAGGAAAACGTTATTTTTTTAATGTTTTACTTCACAAACACTATGAGCTTTTGTGTTTTCCACAAATCTACGGAAGCAAACACTAAGGAGCGATATGAAGTGTTTATTTTCGAACACTGGCAAAATGTTTTTAGTAAATAAAAAAACTGCTTTTTTTTTTTTTTTTTTTTTTTTTGTTTACGAATAAATTCGTGGTGCTAACGAAATAACTTGTTTAATGCAAAGAAAATTTGGAAAATTTTTATATAGTATTAGTTAAGGCTAGATTTCACTATTATACTTTGTATTAATCAGTGTTGCCAGTGGATTTTTCGAAAAAATACCTACACATGCTAATAAAAATCCGATTTTCCCTACACGTTGAAAAAACTGAATTTTACCCAAAAAGTACGGGATCACACTTATTGTATGATAACTTAGAAAAAACATATACATACATATTAGTGTCGCAACTTTTTAAACCACAAACAACTCTGGATATATATTTTAACGCTTTTTTTCAAGTGTTCTGTAGCCCGTTTCTGTATATCTCACATCGTAAAACTCTTCGCATGAAACGTGTGAATTGCAACAAAAATAGTGTGAAATGAAACAAAAAATGGTTTTTCTCACGCAAGTGTTTCTGTATCTTTTTTTTGCGAGAATTATCTGTCATTTAAATAATTTTCCAGCAATTATTGGAAGGATGCGAGAAAAAGTGTTTCTATAACAATATTTTGCGAAAAGTTTCTTTCAAGAACTGTCAAAATAAGTCACATTTGAAATTGGTGGCGAGAAAAACAAAATGTAGATATTTTGAATTTAAAATATGTTTATATACTATTTTTTTAAATAAATAAAAAAATAGATGGAATATAAATGATAAATGCATAATATATATGATGAAAATAAACAAAAAACAATTGTTATATTTTGTTAGTTTAAATTTTTGTTAGCCTTTTCTTGTTTTGGTTTTAATCAGTGCTGCCAGATAAATTTGTGTCAAAATCGTCAATTTCCTGAGAAAAAAATAAAAAAGATCGTCTTTTTTGTTTTAAAAATCGTGCAATTTAAAATCAATTTTAAACAAATTTGTTTCGACTTTTATTAAAAAATAATCAAACAAAAACATAGTTAAAGTTCATGGGTATTTAATAATTATTATTTAATAATTGAGATATAAATCTTTAATTTACCTATTCCTATAATCTTTTTCTTTTTTACCTGAAATAGACTTAGTAGAATACCTTGTAGTTAAAATTCAAAAAATCGGTTCATAAATAAACGGGTTAAAGACCCAGTATTATCTTCGCCTACAAAATAATATGTTAAGTAATCAGAAACACATAAAAGCACTACATACAATTCTCCTGAAAAACTAATGAATTTTACAAGGGTTGTGCCAAAAAGAACAAACTCAAAAGTAAGTCATTTTTTTTTTATCTTAATTCGAAGTTCTTATGGAAGAAAGCTACTTAATAACGAGTGAAAGAAGCTATCCATTTTGAAAAAGTTTTTACTGGGAGACAAACAAATTTCTTTCTTGCCGGAATAATGGTTTTGGCACAAAAGTGTACGTATAAGATAAGAATATCAAATATCAATCATATTTTGTATATGTATATAAGAAGTTTAAAATGTTCAAAATAAGCCAAGTCGGTCCATTACTTTCCTTTTGCCGATACATTTTTTAGGGAAGAAACAAACAATTTCGAGGACAATTTTCACAATAGGGATAAATATAAAAATTTAAGCAGCCTTGTTTCTAAAGATATCTTTTTTTCTAATAAACAAACATAAAAAAATATTTACAATTATCTGATTTCGAAGGATAAGGGGCTTATAGTGTAAAACGCAACGCCAACATTTTCATTAAAAGCAAAAATAAAATCAAAAATATTTTATAAATTTGTTGTTGCTTTCTACAGACATTCATATTATTTTTTTTTTTTTTCAATTTTCATCGCCACAAAATAGAAGTGTTTGAAATTTAAAAATTCAAGATGAATTTCTATAGAAAGTAACAACAAAATTATAAAATATTTTTGATTTTGTTTTTGCTTTCGTCATTTTTTTAGAAAAAATCATCAAAACGTCACTTTGTTAATATCGGAACAAAAAATCGTCAAGATGACGATAACTCGTCAAATCTGGCAGCCCTGTTTTTATTATATTTATTTCTTTTGTTGACGTTTCGCTTTTATTTGACACTTAAGTACTGGAAATATTCCAGTATAAACAGAATTTGTTGTGTCTGTTTTCGCATTCAAATACAGAAACACTTTTATCTCATAAATCGAGAAACGATGGAATTTTTTGTTTCACACTTCATGTAAGAAATTTTACGATGCGAGAAATACAGAAACGAGCTACTGGACAATAAAATATCATTTAAAAAAACGTTTTTTCAGCAATAATTTTATAAAAAATACGATAAGACGAAAAATCCCTACATTTTGGAGATTATGAAAAATCTGTCCGATTTTCCCTACGCTTCTATTTAAGTATCAAAAATACCTACATGTAGGGATTTTCACCTACTTCTGGCAACACTGGTATTAATACATGTCAAAAACTCAAGTAATATGACAAAGTGTGATAGTGTGAATGCAATGTGTCCCGAAAATGACAAGTATTATGAAAAAAGTTTGACATCCCATACGACTTCACCGTTTTTTTAAAAATTTATAAACAATAATACTTTTCATTGGATCAGGGTTGCATTTTATTTCATGTGTGAGTGTTTATACTTTGTGTGATGGTGTAAACACAATCTGTCATGTTAAATTAGATTTTTTGACAGTCGCAACAAAACTCATTAGATTTCTATCTTACAAAGTATTATGGAATACGTAAGACTTGTGAGATAGTGTAATCTAGCCTTTAATGTTATAACTAATGTTATATTTAATGAATAAGGTTTAATAAAATTACAATTTCGTTAGTTTGCTTAATTTTGTATTTAACTAAATGTTTAATTTTATTATACGAATTTGCTAACAAATATTTTCTTTTGAACATATTTAACAAAATTTATATTATTAAATTTATAATTATTAATATTTTAATAGAAAAGAAAAACAATGCTTACAAAATTTATTTTGTTAAATGTATTTAAATTTCTTAATAAGAACGAAAAATTTAACCTTACATAATTATGTTGTAGCGGGCGGCAAACTGGCTGAGGTATCATCGCATATCGGGAGATATACGTATATTTACTGACAGCAAGGCTGCCCTTGCTTCTTTGGCGGGTGTCTACTCGACATCTAAGTTGACTGCAGAATGTCGGATGTCTTTGAATGAGATTGCGAAACATTCAAGGGTAACGCTTATATGGATACCTGGTCACTCGGAGTGCCCAGGCAATCTAGTGGCAGATGGGCTGGCTAGACAGGGTGGTCGCATGGATGACGTATTCATCGATCAATTTGTTGGTCTTCCAATAGCCCACTGTAAACTACTCATCGAGCGCGAGTCTTATAGAATAGCGCAGATGCGGTGGACCTGTGAGTCCACCTGCTTGATATCCAGGATCCTCTGGCCTGGATATGACAAACGGAGAACTGGCTCTCTACTCGGGTTCAGCAGGAACCAAATTAGGTTGGTGATATCGGTTTTGACTGGACACTGGCCGGTGGGGACCCATGCTGGAAGAATGGGTCTGGAATTCAACGACTATTGTAGGAGTTGTCAGAACGAGGAGGAAGAGGAGACTGTGCTTCACTTCCTCTGTCACTGCCCTGGACTGCGGGGCATAAGGGAAGAATACCTGGGGAGACCGGTGTTTTCCTGCTTGGGGGATCTGTCTGGGATGGAACTAAAATCGCTCCTTCTCTTCACTAGGAAGACGAAGTGGTTGGAACTTGCAGTGACACCATCTGAGTAACTGCTCCAATGGATGGGCATTGGCGCCGGGTATCACAAAGGGACCAATTGAGGACCCAAGTGAGCCGTCTTCTGATGGCTGCCCAAGGAACCTAACCTAACCTAACCTAATTATGTTGTACGGGCGTGTCTTAAAACAATAGGTGTATTCCAAAAACTCATCAACATCATTCAAGCGTTATATGATGAATCTGAGATATCAATCCTTCACAATGACATCTGTAGCAACTCTTTCATAACAAATGCTGGCGTAAAACAAGGTTGCCCTCTCTCACAATTACTTTTTTCCATGGTGCTGGATAAAATAATGAAAGAAGTGTGTTCCATTAAGTCAGCCATTACATGGACATTTAGCAATCATCTCGAGGACTTGGATTTTATAAAATTTTTCGTAAATGTAACAAAGATTCTTGAAAAGTACTAAAATCTAGAATACAAACCAATTTATTAGATTTGTAAACTAACAAAAGAATAAGAGTAAACTTATTTTTTGTATTATATAAGAAACTTTCGTAAATATTAACGAATTTTAACAGCTTAGAAAATAAATTTTTCAATTATCAAATTTTCGGATTGTACAAAACTTTTCGTTAAAAGTCACAATTAATGAAATTGTTTCAAAAAAATAAAACAACGGTGCTTAATATGTATACACGAAAAAGACAAACTTCCTAGTTTTTTAGTAGATTTACAAAAGTCTGAAGTAAATATATTGTGTAGAAAAAACTGCAACGTGAATGAGAATTACAAGCACTCCAGTTTTATTTGCAATGATATCAAAGATTAGACGAAACACCAACAAAAAACATTGAGTATCTTTCCTTACCTGCCCGACTACAATTAGTTTGCTTTTTTTTTTTTTGAGTCGAAATGTAGTTGATAGTAGGTAAAGAAAGGTTTCCTGATGATCTGCCCTAACATACAAATTTCGGTTTATTCGGTTTATATCAAAAATTAAAATTGGGAATTTAGCACGTCATAGAGAAATCTTATTAATAATAAATTTTAGTGTATTTATCAAAAATAAAAATTGGGAATTTAGCACAACATAACAAATTTTCTACTCCCGAAAATATCTTTGATAGTAAATATACATTTCGTTTATAAAAAACTAACAATAAAATTTTCTTTCGTTAAGTTTCGCCTTAATTTGTTTCAGTGTATTTTTTTAGAGAATCTTAAAACTAACAACATTTCAGTAAATGCAAACTTTACATCCGTTCCTTCGTTTCAACCAACGCTGTCTTCTGCTCCTCTATACCTTCATTGTTTAAAAAAAAAGCAGAAAATTAACAGCCAAAAGAGTTTTGTGGGGAAGTACAATAAATGACATGGGGAATTTTTAAATACATATTTAAAATAGACAAAAGTATTAAAAAAAAAAAATATTTAAGAAATAATTGTTGCAAATGAGGGAACATTTTTAAAGTTAAAAGTATTTCAAGTGTTTAAAGCGAACAGTGGAATATATTAAATGCATTTCTTTACTTAAAGGAGGTTTTAGACGACATGTATTAAGCAGTGTGCTTGCCAAATTTCCCACTGCGAAATGCATACATGTCGTGTAAAAGCAAAAAGAAATGATTCCCTAAATGTAATTTCGAATTCGCAGTGTAAAATTTTTCAATAAGGGCGTGTTCTAATTTGAGCTTACAAACTTTCTAACAAACAACATTTTTAATTAACTGAAATACAACTTAAAGTGAATAAATATTTAAATCAGCATATATATATTCATCTCATTATTGGTTTGACCTACTGACCATTTAAAAAAAAAATTAATTAGGTACTCTTAATCCAAAACCTGGTTTACGAAATTTTTTAAGGTTTTTTAGATATTAAGCATTCATTTTGCTCCATATAAACTATTTTATTGTTTATTAAGTATTCTTTTCCTCTACACGGCACTGATTGGCGAATGCTGCAAATTCGTCATACAAAAACTTACCAATTGAGATGGAAATAAGAAAACGCAAACGGGGTTGGCTTGGACACACCCTCCGCAAGCCATTAGATGATATCACTAAGAAGGCCATAGACTAGAACCCCCAGGGAAGCAGGCGCATCGGACGACCATCACACACCTGGAAACGACAAATCATAACCGAACTGTCCGAGCTACGACTACAGTGGAACGAAGTCAAACATCGCGCTGACGATCGAGATCATTGGAATCAACTTTTGGCGGCCTATCCTCCCCAGAGGAGTAAAAGGAACAAATATATCCCAAAACAAAAAACGATCGATATGATTTTATTGGCTAACAAAAACACTTTGGCCTTCTTTGACGCCGATTCACTCTTTTGATGTCTGTTTGGTCTCTGATATATTGTGGTGGATCCACATTTAGTCTTCTGTTACAAAACGGCGCAAAAATTTGACCGCATTCCGGTTGACTGACGCCAAACACTCCTGAGAAGTTTTCATACGATTGCGTTTGTGGTTGATTGAGAGCACACGCGGCACCCATCTTGCAAAAAACGTTCTTATACTCAAGTGTTCATTCAAAAATAAAATTATGGAATGTTATAAAATATAAACTCTCTGTTTATTGTTGGTGTATTGTCTAAGCTTTGATATCATTGCAAATAATACTTGAGTGCTTGTAATTCTCATTCACTTTGCAGTTTTTTCTACACATTATATTTACTTCAGACTTTTGTAAATCTACTATAAAACTAGGAAATTTGTCTTTTTCGTGTATATTAAGCACCGTTGTTATATTTTCGAAACAATTTCATTAATTGTGATTTTTAACGAAAAGTTTTTTATAATCCGATAATTTGAAAATGTGTTCGAAATTTATCTTTAAGCTGTTAAAATTCGTTAATATTTACGAAAGTTTCTTATATAAGACAAAAAATTAGTTTACTCTTATGCTTTTGTTAGTTTACAAATCTAATAAATTGGTTTGTATTCTAGTTTTGAGTACTTTTCAAGATCATTTGTTACATTGAGTATTTGTAATTCTCATTCGCTTTACAGTTTTATTTCTGTAATATCTTTAGCTTTTCCAAAATTTTTGGAAAAAGGTTTCCTAATGATCTGGCCTAAGCAATCAGTGAAATGCGCATAGGAATAAGCTTATCCCCTAACAATAAAGAATAAAAATTGCGAATTTAGCTCACAGCAAAATCTTGTTAATGAATAAAAGTTTTTTGTGTTCCCGAAAAAAACTTTGATAATTACTGAAACATGTTAGATGCTTGTAGCTTACGCAATCCCTCGCAATTTCAATCTCCAATTAGGCAACTTCATATGGTGTTTTTTTTTTTTTAATTGTTTCGAGTGTAGGGATCGCAACTGGGCTTTCCCGAAAATTTGGCATCTTTCGTGCTTCTACGGCAACACCAAAATTCAATAATTCATATTTCACCATTGAGAATTATGGCGTAGAGTTCCCATAGTTCTTATCGAGCTTAGCCTTGGTTTGAGCGATTGTTTCTTATCGCAAAAATAAAAATGCTTAATGAGCATATGGAACTCACTTTTTTTCATTTGTTCGTCAAATTACGCTGTAGTCTGTTGTCAGTCACTGTCAAAAACAAGCTAAATGGTGCAGCTTATTAAAATTTTGACAGAAGGCAGATGCCTGTGGACAGCAGCAGTGTTGCCCTTTTAGTTTTTTTCTTTATTCATTCCTCTAGGGAACATTAAGATTGACCCATCCTTTCCTTGAAGAGGCGGCAAATTCAAAAAGATACGCACTTATTGACCCACCATCATATGTTGGGCGTTTATCGATCAATTGACGCTTAAAACAAAGCCAGTACTTTCGGCACAGGTGCCCGCTTTTCAAAACACTTCGCTTCATCGAATGAAGAAGATATTCGGAAGAGTGTTTATGACACACGCTCTCACGAATTGTAAAATTTTCAATATTTTTATCAGTGTTTTGACACTTTGATGGTGAGAAACACTTTTAAAATGCACATTGCACTTTAATATTTCAAATAATATTTGTTTTATCAAAAATTTTTTTTTTCAAAAGCCGCTTTTATTTGCCGAAGTTTTGCCGCCATTCTGTTTGTTTTTCGTCATTTTATCTATAGAACTGATAAAAGTTGAATGACATAAATAGAATACCTTTCTTTGATTATAAAAATTATGTTGTTGGTGGTTTTTTTTCAATTGATATTTTTTGACAACTGACAAGAAAATTTTCGATTTTCAAGTTGAGAAAAATAAACGTAAAGCCTTTCTCTTAAGAACGGTAAATGTTTTGTACACGATCAAAGTTTTTTAATAATTAAATTAGTTTATTATAGATTTTTAAAATTTTTTACTGAATTCTCCAGTTCTTATATTAAAAATCTTTAGTATAGAGTTTTTATTCAAATCTTTTAGTTGATTTTATTTCAGCTTTTGTTTCTACAAATAATCTTAACTATTTGCACAGTTTAAACTAAAGGCAATCAAACTAAACACATTTAAAATTAATAATGAAGTTAAAAAATAGATAATAATGACGCTGATAATGGTGGTGTTGATATTGTTTATAATTGTTGTTTCTGTTTATACGATAAACAAAAACCGAATGCACGTTTCACTCGTTCAAGACGAGAACATTTCGAGTTCGAACAAAAAAATTGATTAGAGTATTGACAAGATTCCGTAAATTGTTTTATGCAGCTTAAACAAAATTAAATGAGTTTGAGGGCTGGAATAAGTGTGAGTACGTGAGCTAAAAAGAATGTGGCTAGCGAAAGCAGAAAACACAAAGAAGTTGTCAATGCTTTAGGGTTTGAGCACTGAGAGCTTTTTTAGCATTCTTAAACCCCCAGCACAATAGTGGCGAGGATATTATGCGTTTGTGCTAATATGTTTAACAGCTTTAAAATATGGATCTTTGACCCACCGTGAATTTAGGCGTCATTAATAAAATTTACAACTCCACGCATCTCACGAGCTTCTTTGCCTGATTAAACGTTTTCTTGACATTTTACTTTAAATGTTTAATATTTAAATCTTCTTTTAACCATTTTATTTTTTCTTTTAACCATTTTAAAGACAAATTTGACTATTTTTCTTAAATTTTGCAGAAAATCGTATACCTCTTTACTTTCGAACTCCTGCCTTTACGACTGCCGTTCTCTGCTTCGTTTGGAATAGTAAACATTCGTCAAATGATTGTTTATTCAATAGAATACACACGTACAACAATAACAATAATTGTTTTATTTACATTTTGTAATCAAAAAAAAAAAATCAAAAAGACAAATAAAAGAAACCCCCGGTAATAATTTTCCCTTAAAAAATAAAAAAAAATGTTTAAAACTGGAAAAATAGATAAGATAATTTAAACAATTTCTTTGAGTTATATACATAAATATCAGGTAAACATATTTTTTAGGGAAATCATATAAAATTGAATTAATTCATCATTTAGGTTAAATGATACTTTGTCAATATGATCTACAAGTTTTATAAATTAAAAATGACAATGAATAATTTCTATTCTAAAAAAATGTAAGGAAAATTTTTGATTTTTTTTTTAAGATAAAAAGAGGAAAAAATATTGATTCATTTCGCTGTGCTTCTTTGGAGGGTTTAGAATACTTCGTTAGAAAAAACTTTGCCGCTTTTCATATCATGCGCCATCACAATGAATGAATAAGGCAGACAAATTATCTTCAAAATTGCGCAAAAAGTTTACAAGGACAGACAGCTGGATGGACGGACATCGTTAGATCGATTCAAAAAGTAATACTAAATCGATCTGTGTACTAAAAGGTGGAACAAAACTATCAACACAAAAGCACTGTAGTGTGGGTAGGGTTTCAAAAACTGCTGTCGAACCAAAAACGCAAATTTGGGTACAAGCAGTTTTTCCACTTTGACTGCAGTTGATCTATATATTATATAAAGTTGATCTATTTATATCTAAAGATAAATTCATGTTTTTTTTATTCATTATCTTTAGAAGAAATAATTTTTTTTTTTTTTAATATAAAAAACAAATTTCCAAAAAAATGTCTTTCAATTTAATTTAAAGTTTTGCCAAACGTTTTTTTTTGCTTCTTTTTTCTTTTTCTTCACAAAAAATATTTCAATTAAATCGAAAAGGTAGGAACAACACTTAAAAACAAAGTTGCCAAATTGGTATGAAATAAAAGTTTATATGTTTCTGTTTTTAAATGTTGTTCGAAAGAAACCTTTTTATACCCTTCACCACAGGTGAAAAAGGGTATATATAAGTTTGTCATTCCGTTTGTAATTTCTACAATATTGATCTTAGACCCTATAAAGTATACATATTCTGGGTCCTTATGAGGAGAGAAGTTGATTTAACGATGTCCGTCCGTCTGTCCGTCTTACGTTTGATATCTGTTTTCTGGAGACTCCAGACATGATAGCGGCTAGGTTGTTTCACATTTATGTCACATATAGTCCACCATTTCTTCCTATTGAAATCCAGCAAGATCGGTCCACAAATGGCTGAGATTTGAGCAAGAACCACGACTACCTCTAATTTTTTCCAAAAATCCCTTGTTGTATTTTTATTACTTTTTTCTGTATATCTGAAGAACGGCAAGAGACAAAGTTTCCAAATTAGGTACACACATTTAGGTTATCAATACACAGCATCCCACAAAATGTGAGCGGGATCAGATAAGTGGGCGTGGTACCTCCCGTACAAAAAATTACAAAAATTTTATAAAAACCAGAATTTTTGAACTTTCATATGACCTATGGTTACGCCTTATATATCAAGAGATCAGAAATCTTTAGTAGAAAAAATTTTCCGTAAAACTCGGAAAATTCGGTTCAGATACAAAAAGTTATGATCAAAATATAATTTTTTTTTTTTTTTTTTTTTTTTTTTGAAAAATACCCGTTTTCAGGAAACATAGATCTTCCCGAGTCCAACCAAGTTATAACAAAAATACTGAGATACCAAAAATTTCGTTTGTTTCTTCATATATTTAATACCAAGCAAACATGTGCAAGTAATTAAATGCCATTAATACTACATATATGGGGGACGGGGTCTTTCACAGAGGTTGAAAGCTCTCTGTCTGCTATCCACTTGGGGGTAGCAAGAAGTGATTCCTCTGTCTGAAATTCCCAAGCATCTCACAACTTCCGGTCTTAGACCAAGTGTTCCCCGGTAATGTCATTTGGGCATCCGTCTGATGACAGCTAAAGTGAGAAGGCGTACAGTACTGAGTATCCAGAGTGCATGCTAATACTGATGCGTCTCTGGAAATTAGGTGTCAACCGGTAACAATAAGTCACTGAAACTCAACTGTATTTAGCCGGCCTAGCGGTGTGTTGGCAGCCCCAACTCTAGGATCGGACGCTCTGGCCTAATAAGTCATTCGTCTTAAAACTAAATTATTAATGAAACCGAATTTGGCCCTATGCTCCTTGTAGGAGTTTAAAGGAACTAATATATATATATATATATATATATATTACTACATATATAAAAATACATATATTTATATATACTTCTGTTCTTTTCCAACCATGGTGAAGGGTATATAAGATTCAGCATAGCCGAATATAAACCATTGGGCCCAAATAGGGTACACTTTCGTAAATATGTTTTTAAAGACTTTGGTCAGCCTTGCAAGATTTTGAGTTTGCAAAGTTGTTTATATTCTAAAGAGGTGCCTATTTGTCGTTCTGACGGCTAAAAAAAATTGAAAGAATTCCATTTCGATCAAAATTTTTTAATTTACATGGAATCTTAATTCAAAAATTAAACAGTTCTAAACGGAATATGAAACCGAATCAAGACCTATTTAAGTAAAACGTTTTTTAAGTTATTTGAAGTTTGCTGTCTTTTTCAAATTTTGATTTACAAAAAATTTTTTTTTTTTTCACTTTTCAACTTCAACTTATTTTAAAAACGAATTGACAAATCTGACATTTTCAGGCGTGTCCTGAAAATCGAAAACGTAAAACGCAAGAATTTGGAAGTAGTTTTTAACACACTTTAATTTTTGTTATAAAATTCTGTTTAATAGAGAAATATTTGTATATTTGTCATAAAATTCTTTTATTACAGAAATCTTATTAAAAACGACTTTTAAGATTCATGCATTTTACGTTTTCGATTTCCAGCACACCCCTGTTTAGCTTTTTATTGAAGTTCCAATATCTCAAAATTACTTTGTTAATGTGACTTTTTTGCTTGGAGTAGTAGGCTAGACTTTGAATTTTTTCAATCAATAAGCATTTTTTAAAAATTCAAAGTCTAAAACTCTTTTATTAAATTCAAATTCTATTTTCAATTATTAAGCCATGTTTTAGAAATCGAAATCAAGTGAAATTAAATTCAAACGATATTTTCAGTTTCGTTGTTATAAAAATTACCATATTTTTTCCTAGTTTTAAAATATTTTCGATTTTTAATGCACTCGTATTTGTTTTTGAGAACAAGGCCGATTGTTTTATATACATATAGTCAATATTAAATGTGGCATTAAGGTGAATTGTTTTATTACAAGCTAATAGTACTAAAATCGTAAATAAAATCATATATTTTTCTTATTATTAATTATAAATATATATAAAAAAAAAAAAAATTAAGAATTTAAAAAGTCAACAAAATAAAGAAGAAAATTTACTTACACCACCTTAAAAAGCAAACAAAAAAAAATGAAACAAACGACGAAAATAATACCAAATTCTGCAACAAAACAATACCTAAAACTTAATAATAAAAAAAAAAAAACAGAAATAAATTTAAAATAATTGTTAAAGAAAATCCTGATGGTATCCTAGTTTCAGACGAAGACAAGGCAAATGTTTTTGCAAACAGTTTTAAACTAAATCATAGGGTTTCTGAAGAATTAGGTTCAACTAATCATACCAATATGGTCCATCAAGTCATTGATCACTTCGTTGATATTGATATCGTTACTCCTTCCTCCGAAAAAGTTACGGTAAATGACGTTGAGTTTATTATATGTAATCTTAATAAAAGGAAGTCCTGTGGTTTAGACGAAATAAATAATAGAATGCTAAAAAATCTACCTAAAATTGGTGTTCGTTTTTTAACTAGCATATACAATTCCTGTTTGGACTTGCAGTACTTTCCAAATACTTGGAAAACTGCCAAAGTTATACCTGTTCCTAAACCTGGCAAAATGCTAAACAACCCTGAGAACTATAGGCCTATAAGTTTATTAAGTAGTCTGGGAAAAATCCTTGAAAAAATTATAAGCGAAAAAATGTTGCTCGTTCTAAATACTAAAAAGATATTACCTGATGAACAATTTGGTTTCAGAAGATCTCACTCAACTATTCATCAGGTCAAAAGAATTTGTAATGATGTCAAAAATGGTTTAGTATCAAAACAATCTACAGCACTTGTACTACTTGACGTTGAAAAAGCATTTGACTCAGTCTGGCACTGTGGATTAATATACAAAATGATTCAATTCAACATTCCATTGTTTCTTGTAAAGCTTGTAAAAAACTTTTTGTGTGATAGATATTTCTGCGTTTCTGTAGGAAATTCCTTTTCTGATTTAAACAGCATTCCAGCAGGTGTACCGCAGGGCTCTGTTCTTGGACCAATTTTATATAATATCTATTGTGCTGATATGCCCTCAATTAGGCCATGTAAATTCGCTGCTTATGCAGATGACATGGCAATTTACTATACTCATGAACTCAGTCAGAATATTTTGATTGAAATAATGCTCATTAAACCGATTGGAGGAGTATTATACTAAATGGAGGATAAAAATCAATCCAAATAAGACACAAGCCATCTTTTTCACAAGGAAAAGAAAACCTTGGTATCTACCTAGTAGTAATCTCACTCTTTCTGGCTGCAGCATTAATTGGTCTAACAATATTAAATATCTAGGAATTTGTTTAGATACTAAACTAACTTTTAACGCCCATATATGCCATATTATTGATAAAGTCAATATATATAAAAGAATATTATACCCACTTATTAGCAGAAATTCCATTCTTAGTAACTGCAATAAAATGTTGATACTTAAAACAATATTTCAGGCTATTATATTTTACGGTTGTCCTGTGTGGGGTAACTGCGCTAAAACCCACATTAAACGTCTTCAAATAGCGCAAAACAAAATATTGAAAATGGCTCTAAAATTACCATGGCATTTCTCTACCATAGAATTACATCTTATCAGTAAAACCAACACCGTTTCAGAAGGTATTGAGATCTTTAAGTCTCGTTTTGAAACAAAATGTGGATTTTCCGAAAATCCACTTATATGTGCACTTTACTAAAATTTATTATTTGTTGATTCTTTGTTATTTATATATCTTTGTTTTCTTCATATTGAAGGTTTTTGCTAATAGTTTTCCTTCAAAATTAAAAATTAATTATAAATAAATATACATGAATTTTTGTTATTTACCTGTTAATATTTAAGATATAAGGCAAAGCCATTTCTGTGCAATATTTGTTTCCTTAGAATGTAAGAAATTATGTAACTTACTATTAAATGAATAAATGAAATGAAATTGTATTATAAAAGAAAAAAATCAAAAAAAAATTAAATATTTCCTCTATAAAGTCGTAGTTACAAACAAAAATTTAAATAAAGTTTAAAACAATTAAAAAAAACTCCAACACTTTGAATAAAAAAAAAAACTAATTGTAATTTAGCTGGATCAAAAAATGGCACATTTTATGAAATTGTTGCAAATATTTAAAATTATATATTTAAAGAAAAAAAAACAAAATCACTAACACTCAAACAAACAAAATTCTAATTAGAAATTAGTTAAAGCTAAAAAATAAAATTTAAATTTAAAAAAAATATACGATTGAAAATTTAGTAAGATTAAATTTAAATGTGTTGTTAAAATTTCTATAAAACAAAAAAAAACAAAAACAAAAAAAATAATTAAGAAACAAAACAAAAAAAACCAAACAACCCTTTACAAAAGGACAACCAACCAACAACAAGAAAAAAACCCTACAACACAAAACACAACACTTTTTGCTCATTTTGTGTAGTATTACAACAAAAGATTTAATTATTAATAATAATTATAATGATTAAATAATATTTTAAAAGAAAAAAAAACTAAAAAATTGAAAAAAAATAAGCAAAAGAAATTAATTATTTTAAGTATGATGAACAAATAAATTGAAAATTTAAAACAAAATAATGAAAAAATAATTATCTTATTGTGTTTTTTTTATATAACTTTCACTGGAGGTGAAAAAGTTTTGCTACGTTCCGTTTCTAAATGTTTGATCAAAGAATAATAGGGTTTGTATATAAAGGGTGATCCAACCATACTGCACGTTGTTAATTGTAAATAAAACAAAAAGATTTCAGAGAATTATCTAAATATTTTTTTTTTATAATAGAAGGATCTATGACAATTATGTGTGAAACAAAAACTCGGCCAAATGCTATCCACGGCTTCGGTGGCATACCCTCTATCCGATGGTCCAGATTTTCAATGACTCTGAGACATAACTGAGGTTCAATGTCGTTCAAATGCCGAATTTTCTCATCCGTTAGCTCTTGAATTGTTCTTGGCCTATTGATGTGCACTTTTTCTTTTAAATATCTCCAAATAAAGAAGTCCAACGGTGTCAAATCACATGATTGTGGCGGACAATTAACATAGCCATTGAATTTCACGCGCAAAAGAACTATGTTTCGTTGGCCGTGTGGCAAGTGGCACCATCCTGTAGTGATTACATATCGTTCAGGTCCATATACTCATATAAGTAAGTATAATTTTATTGTCCATTTATAAATTATTTAACATGTTCTCAAGAACATGAGAGTATGAGTACAAAAATGTCTGTAAAACCATATTTTTACCTAGCTACTAAGTTTTTACTTTTTTGCGCCGTCCGATTTGGCTGAAACCCCTATTCGCTGCAACCACCCGTTGAATCCGAAAATGGACACCATTTGAGCTCCGATGAAATTTTTAAAAAAATCCCATACAAATTTTTAAAGCAAGCCCTCAGAAGCATGCTATACAAATTTCGTATATTAATTATTCGTCATATTCTCAGTAACATGAGTGTGAGTGCAGTTGTATGTTTGTAAAGCCATACTTATTTTTACTAAATTGCAGATATTTTACTTTTTTGCGTTTATCTCCTAAAAAAGCTGTCCGATTTGGCTGAAAAAACCTATTCGCTGTAACCCCACCCGTTGAATCCGAAAATGGACACTATTTTGAGCTCCGATGAAATTTTTTAAAAAATCCCATACAAATTTTTAAAACAAGCCCTCAGAAGCATGCTATACAAATTTCGTATATTAATTATTCGTCATATTCTCAGTAACATGAGTGTGAGTGCAGTTGTATGTTTGTAAAGCCATACTTATTTTTACTAAATTGCAGATATTTTACTTTTTTGCGTTTATCTCCTAAAAAAGCTGTCCGATTTGGCTGAAAAAACCTATTCGCTGTAACCCCACCCGTTGAATCCGAAAATGGACACCATTTTGAGCTCCGATGAAATTTTTTAAAAAATCCCATACAAATTTTTAAAACAAGCCCTCAGAAGCATGCTATACAAATTTCGTATATTAATTATTCGTCATATTCTCAGTAACATGAGTGTGAGTGCAGTTGTATGTTTGTAAAGCCATACTTATTTTTAATAAATTGCAGATATTTTACTTTTTTGCGTTTATCTCCTAAAAAAGCTGTCCGATTTGGCTGAAAAAACCTATTCGCTGTAACCCCACCCGTTGAATCCGAAAATGGACACTATTTTGAGCTCCGATGAAATTTTTTAAAAAATCCCATACAAATTTTTAAAACAAGCCCTCAGAAGCATGCTATACAAATTTCGTATATTAATTATTCGTCATATTCTCAGTAACATGAGTGTGAGTGCAGTTGTATGTTTGTAAAGCCATACTTATTTTTACTAAATTGCAGATATTTTACTTTTTTGCGTTTATCTCCTAAAAAAGCTGTCCGATTTGGCTGAAAAAACCTATTCGCTGTAACCCCACCCGTTGAATCCGAAAATGGACACTATTTTGAGCTCCGATGAAATTTTTTAAAAAATCCCATACAAATTTTTAAAACAAGCCCTCAGAAGCATGCTATACAAATTTCGTATATTAATTATTCGTCATATTCTCAGTAACATGAGTGTGAGTGCAGTTGTATGTTTGTAAAGCCATACTTATTTTTACTAAATTGCAGATATTTTACTTTTTTGCGTTTATCTCCTAAAAAAGCTGTCCGATTTGGCTGAAAAAACCTATTCGCTGTAACCCCACCCGTTGAATCCGAAAATGGACACTATTTTGAGCTCCGATGAAATTTTTTAAAAAATCCCATACAAATTTTTAAAACAAGCCCTCAGAAGCATGCTATACAAATTTCGTATATTAATTATTCGTCATATTCTCAGTAACATGAGTGTGAGTGCAGTTGTATGTTTGTAAAGCCATACTTATTTTTACTAAATTGCAGATATTTTACTTTTTTGCGTTTATCTCCTAAAAAAGCTGTCCGATTTGGCTGAAAAAACCTATACGCTGTAACCCCACCCGTTGAATCCGAAATTGGACACCATTTTGAGCTCCGATGAAATTTTTTAAAAAATCCCATACAAATTTTTAAAACAAGCCCTCAGAAGCATGCTATACAAATTTCGTATATTAATTATTCGTCATATTCTCAGTAACATGAGTGTGAGTGCAGTTGTATGTTTGTAAAGCCATACTTATTTTTACTAAATTGCAGATATTTTACTTTTTTGCGTTTATCTCCTAAAAAAGCTGTCCGATTTGGCTGAAAAAACCTATTCGCTGTAACCCCACCCGTTGAATCCGAAAATGGACACTATTTTGAGCTCCGATGAAATTTTTTAAAAAATCCCATACAAATTTTTAAAACAAGCCCTCAGAAGCATGCTATACAAATTTCGTATATTAATTATTCGTCATATTCTCAGTAACATGAGTGTGAGTGCAGTTGTATGTTTGTAAAGCCATACTTATTTTTACTAAATTGCAGATATTTTACTTTTTTGCGTTTATCTCCTAAAAAAGCTGTCCGATTTGGCTGAAAAAACCTATTCGCTGTAACCCCACCCGTTGAATCCGAAAATGGACACTATTTTGAGCTCCGATGAAATTTTTTAAAAAATCCCATACAAATTTTTAAAACAAGCCCTCAGAAGCATGCTATACAAATTTCGTATATTAATTATTCTTCATATTCTCAGTAACATGAGTGTGAGTGCAGTTGTATGTTTGTAAAGCCATACTTATTTTTACTAAATTGCAGATATTTTACTTTTTTGCGTTTATCTCCTAAAAAAGCTGTCCGATTTGGCTGAAAAAACCTATTCGCTGTAACCCCACCCGTTGAATCCGAAAATGGACACTATTTTGAGCTCCGATGAAATTTTTTAAAAAATCCCATACAAATTTTTAAAACAAGCCCTCAGAAGCATGCTATACAAATTTCGTATATTAATTATTCGTCATATTCTCAGTAACATGAGTGTGAGTGCAGTTGTATGTTTGTAAAGCCATACTTATTTTTTTCTAAATTGCAGATATTTTACTTTTTTGCGTTTATCTCCTAAAAAAGCTGTCCGATTTGGCTGAAAAAACCTATCCGCTGTAACCCCACCCGTTGAATCCGAAAATGGACACCATTTTGAGCTCCGATGAAATTTTTTAAAAAATCCCATACAAATTTTTAAAACAAGCCCTCAGAAGCATGCTATACAAATTTCGTATATTAATTATTCGTCATATTCTCAGTAACATGAGTGTGAGTGCAGTTGTATGTTTGTAAAGCCATACTTATTTTTACTAAATTGCAGATATTTTACTTTTTTGCGTTTATCTCCTAAAAAAGCTGTCCGATTTGGCTGAAAAAACCAATTCGCAGTAACCCCACCCGTTGAATCCGAAAATGGACACCATTTTGAGCTCCGATGAAATTTTTTAAAAAATCCCATACAAATTTTTAAAACAAGCCCTCAGAAGCATGCTATACAAATTTCGTATATTAATTATTCGTCATATTCTCAGTAACATGAGTGTGAGTGCAGTTGTATGTTTGTAAAGCCATACTTATTTTTACTAAATTGCAGATATTTTACTTTTTTGCGTTTATCTCCTAAAAAAGCTGTCCGATTTGGCTGAAAAAACCTATTCGCTGTAACCCCACCCGTTGAATCCGAAAATGGACACCATTTTGAGCTCCGATGAAATTTTTTAAAAAATCCCACACAAATTTTTAAAACAAGCCCTCAGAAGCATGCTATACAAATGTCGTATATTAATTATTCGTCATATTCTCAGTAACATGAGTATGAGTGCAGTTGTATGTTTGTAAAGCCATACTTATTTTTACTAAATTGCAGATATTTTACTTTTTTGCGTTTATCTCCTAAAAAAGCTGTCCGATTTGGCTGAAAAAGCCTATTCGCTGTAACCCCACCCGTTGAATCCGAAAATGGACACCATTTTGAGCTCCGATGAAATTTTTTAAAAAATCCCATACAAATTTTTAAAACAAGCCCTCAGAAGCATGCTATACAAATTTCGTATATTAATTATTCGTCATATTCTCAGTAACATGAGTGTGAGTGCAGTTGTATGTTTGTAAAGCCATACTTATTTTTACTAAATTGCAGATATTTTACTTTTTTGCGTTTATCTCCTAAAAAAGCTGTCCGATTTGGCTGAAAAAACCTATTCGCTGTAACCCCACCCGTTGAATCCGAAAATGGACACCATTTTGAGCTCCGATGAAATTTTTTAAAAAATCCCATACAAATTTTTAAAACAAGCCCTCAGAAGCATGCTATACAAATTTCGTATATTAATTATTCGTCATATTCTCAGTAACATGAGTGTGAGTGCAGTTGTATGTTTGTAAAGCCATACTTATTTTTACTAAATTGCAGATATTTTACTTTTTTGCGTTTATCTCCTAAAAAAGCTGTCCGATTTGGCTGAAAAAACCTATTCGCTGTAACCCCACCCGTTGAATCCGAAAATGGACACCATTTTGAGCTCCGATGAAATTTTTTAAAAAATCCCATACAAATTTTTAAAACAAGCCCTCAGAAGCATGCTATACAAATTTCGTATATTAATTATTCGTCATATTCTCAGTAACATGAGTGTGAGTGCAGTTGTATGTTTGTAAAGCCATACTTATTTTTACTAAATTGCAGATATTTTACTTTTTTGCGTTTATCTCCTAAAAAAGCTGTCCGATTTGGCTGAAAAAACCTATTCGCTGTAACCCCACCCGTTGAATCCGAAAATGGACACCATTTTGAGCTCCGAAGAAATTTTTTAAAAAATCCCATACAAATTTTTAAAACAAGCCCTCAGAAGCATGCTATACAAATTTCGTATATTAATTATTCGTCATATTCTCAGTAACATGAGTGTGAGTGCAGTTGTATGTTTGTAAAGCCATACTTATTTTTACTAAATTGCAGATATTTTACTTTTTTGCGTTTATCTCCTAAAAAAGCTGTCCGATTTGGCTGAAAAAACCTATTCGCTGTAACCCCACCCGTTGAATCCGAAAATGGACACCATTTTGAGCTCCGATGAAATTTTTTAAAAAATCCCATACAAATTTTTAAAACAAGCCCTCAGAAGCATGCTATACAAATTTCGTATATTAATTATTCGTCATATTCTCAGTAACATGAGTGTGAGTGCAGTTGTATGTTTGTAAAGCCATACTTATTTTTACTAAATTGCAGATATTTTACTTTTTTGCGTTTATCTCCTAAAAAAGCTGTCCGATTTGGCTGAAAAAACCTATTCGCTGTAACCCCACCCGTTGAATCCGAAAATGGACACCAATTTGAGCTCCGATGAAATGTTTAAAAAAATCCCATACAAATTTTTAAAACAAGCCCTCAGAAGCATGCTATACAAATTTCGTATATTAATTATTCGTCATATTCTCAGTAACATGAGTGTGAGTGCAGTTGTATGTTTGTAAAGCCATACTTATTTTTACTAAATTGCAGATATTTTACTTTTTTGCGTTTATCTCCTAAAAAAGCTGTCCGATTTGGCTGAAAAAACCTATTCGCTGTAACCCCACCCGTTGAATCCGAAAATGGACACCATTTTGAGCTCCGATGAAATTTTTTAAAAAATCCCATACAAATTTTTAAAACAAGCCCTCAGAAGCATGCTATACAAATTTCGTATATTAATTATTCGTCATATTCTCAGTAACATGAGTGTGAGTGCAGTTGTATGTTTGTAAAGCCATACTTATTTTTACTAAATTGCAGATATTTTACTTTTTTGCGTTTATCTCCTAAAAAAGCTGTCCGATTTGGCTGAAAAAACCTATTCGCTGTAACCCCACCCGTTGAATCCGAAAATGGACACCATTTTGAGCTCCGATGAAATTTTTTAAAAAATCCCATACAAATTTTTAAAACAAGCCCTCAGAAGCATGCTATACAAATTTCGTATATTAATTATTCGTCATATTCTCAGTAACATGAGTGTGAGTGCAGTTGTATGTTTGTAAAGCCATACTTATTTTTACTAAATTGCAGATATTTTACTTTTTTGCGTTTATCTCCTAAAAAAGCTGTCCGATTTGGCTGAAAAAACCTATTCGCTGTAACCCCACCCGTTGAATCCGAAAATGGACACCATTTTGAGCTCCGAAGAAATTTTTTAAAAAATCCCATACAAATTTTTAAAACAAGCCCTCAGAAGCATGCTATACAAATTTCGTATATTAATTATTCGTCATATTCTCAGTAACATGAGTGTGAGTGCAGTTGTATGTTTGTAAAGCCATACTTATTTTTACTAAATTGCAGATATTTTACTTTTTTGCGTTTATCTCCTAAAAAAGCTGTCCGATTTGGCTGAAAAAACCTATTCGCTGTAACCCCACCCGTTGAATCCGAAAATGGACACCATTTTGAGCTCCGATGAAATTTTTTAAAAAATCCCATACAAATTTTTAAAACAAGCCCTCAGAAGCATGCTATACAAATTTCGTATATTAATTATTCGTCATATTCTCAGTAACATGAGTGTGAGTGCAGTTGTATGTTTGTAAAGCCATACTTATTTTTACTAAATTGCAGATATTTTACTTTTTTGCGTTTATCTCCTAAAAAAGCTGTCCGATTTGGCTGAAAAAACCTATTCGCTGTAACCCCACCCGTTGAATCCGAAAATGGACACCAATTTGAGCTCCGATGAAATGTTTAAAAAAATCCCATACAAATTTTTAAAACAAGCCCTCAGAAGCATGCTATACAAATTTCGTATATTAATTATTCGTCATATTCTCAGTAACATGAGTGTGAGTGCAGTTGTATGTTTGTAAAGCCATACTTATTTTTACTAAATTGCAGATATTTTACTTTTTTGCGTTTATCTCCTAAAAAAGCTGTCCGATTTGGCTGAAAAAACCTATTCGCTGTAACCCCACCCGTTGAATCCGAAAATGGACACCATTTTGAGCTCCGATGAAATTTTTTAAAAAATCCCATACAAATTTTTAAAACAAGCCCTCAGAAGCATGCTATACAAATTTCGTATATTAATTATTCGTCATATTCTCAGTAACATGAGTGTGAGTGCAGTTGTATGTTTGTAAAGCCATACTTATTTTTACTAAATTGCAGATATTTTACTTTTTTGCGTTTATCTCCTAAAAAAGCTGTCCGATTTGGCTGAAAAAACCTATTCGCTGTAACCCCACCCGTTGAATCCGAAAATGGACACCATTTTGAGCTCCGAAGAAATTTTTTAAAAAATCCCATACAAATTTTTAAAACAAGCCCTCAGAAGCATGCTATACAAATTTCGTATATTAATTATTCGTCATATTCTCAGTAACATGAGTGTGAGTGCAGTTGTATGTTTGTAAAGCCATACTTATTTTTACTAAATTGCAGATATTTTACTTTTTTGCGTTTATCTCCTAAAAAAGCTGTCCGATTTGGCTGAAAAAACCTATTCGCTGTAACCCCACCCGTTGAATCCGAAAATGGACACCATTTTGAGCTCCGATGAAATTTTTTAAAAAATCCCATACAAATTTTTAAAACAAGCCCTCAGAAGCATGCTATACAAATTTCGTATATTAATTATTCGTCATATTCTCAGTAACATGAGTGTGAGTGCAGTTGTATGTTTGTAAAGCCATACTTATTTTTACTAAATTGCAGATATTTTACTTTTTTGCGTTTATCTCCTAAAAAAGCTGTCCGATTTGGCTGAAAAAACCTATTCGCTGTAACCCCACCCGTTGAATCCGAAAATGGACACCAATTTGAGCTCCGATGAAATGTTTAAAAAAATCCCATACAAATTTTTAAAACAAGCCCTCAGAAGCATGCTATACAAATTTCGTATATTAATTATTCGTCATATTCTCAGTAACATGAGTGTGAGTGCAGTTGTATGTTTGTAAAGCCATACTTATTTTTACTAAATTGCAGATATTTTACTTTTTTGCGTTTATCTCCTAAAAAAGCTGTCCGATTTGGCTGAAAAAACCTATTCGCTGTAACCCAACCCGTTGAATCCGAAAATGGACACCAATTTGAGCTCCGATGAAATGTTTTAAAAAATCCCATACAAATTTTTAAAACAAGCCCTCAGAAGCATGCTATACAAATTTCGTATATTAATTATTCGTCATATTCTCAGTAACATGAGTGTGAGTGCAGTTGTATGTTTGTAAAGCCATACTTATTTTTACTAAATTGCAGATATTTCACTTTTTGCGTTTATCTCCTAAAAAAGCTGTCCGATTTGGCTGAAAAAACCTATTCGCTGTTACCCCACCCGTTGAATCCGAAAATGGACACCATTTTGAGCTCCGATGAAATTTTTTAAAAAACCCATACAAATTTTTAAAACAAGCCCTCAGAAGCATGCTATACAAATTTCGTATATTAATTATTCGTCATATTCTCAGTAACATGAGTGTGAGTGCAGTTGTATGTTTGTAAAGCCATACTTATTTTTACTAAATTGCAGATATTTTACTTTTTTGCGTTTATCTCCTAAAAAAGCTGTCCGATTTGGCTGAAAAAACCTATTCGCTGTAACCCCACCCGTTGAATCCGAAAATGGACACCATTTTGAGCTCCGATGAAATATTTTAAAAAACCCATACAAATTTTTAAAACAAGCCCTCAGAAGCATGCTATACAAATTTCGTATATTAATTATTCGTCATATTCTCAGTAACATGAGTGTGAGTGCAGTTGTATGTTTGTAAAGCCATACTTATTTTTACTAAATTGCAGATATTTTACTTTTTTGCGTTTATCTCCTAAAAAAGCTGTCCGATTTGGCTGAAAAAACCTATTCGCTGTTACCCCACCCGTTGAATCCGAAAATGGACACCATTTTGAGCTCCGATGAAATTTTTTAAAAAACCCATACAAATTTTTAAAACAAGCCCTCAGAAGCATGCTATACAAATTTCGTATATTAATTATTCGTCATATTCTCAGTAACATGAGTGTGAGTGCAGTTGTATGTTTGTAAAGCCATACTTATTTTTACTAAATTGCAGATATTTTACTTTTTTGCGTTTATCTCCTAAAAAAGCTGTCCGATTTGGCTGAAAAAACCTATTCGCTGTAACCCCACCCGTTGAATCCGAAAATGGACACCATTTTGAGCTCCGATGAAATTTTTTAAAAAACCCATACAAATTTTTAAAACAAGCCCTCAGAAGCATGCTATACAAATTTCGTATATTAATTATTCGTCATATTCTCAGTAACATGAGTGTGAGTGCAGTTGTATGTTTGTAAAGCCATACTTATTTTTACTAAATTGCAGATATTTTACTTTTTTGCGTTTATCTCCTAAAAAAGCTGTCCGATTTGGCTGAAAAAACCTATTCGCTGTAACCCCACCCGTTGAATCCGAAAATGGACACCAATTTGAGCTCCGATGAAATGTTTAAAAAAATCCCATACAAATTTTTAAAACAAGCCCTCAGAAGCTGCTATACAAATTTCGTATATTAATTATTCGTCATATTCTCAGTAACATGAGTGTGAGTGCAGTTGTATGTTTGTAAAGCCATACTTATTTTTACTAAATTGCAGATATTTTACTTTTTTGCGTTTATCTCCTAAAAAAGCTGTCCGATTTGGCTGAAAACACCTATTCGCTATAACCCCACCCGTTGAATCCGAAAATGGACACCATTTTGAGCTCCGATGAAATTTTTTAAAAAATCCCATACAAATTTTTAAAACAAGCCTTCAGAAGCATGCTATACAAATTTCGTATATTAATTATTCGTCATATTCTCAGTAACATGAATGTGAGTGCAGTTGTATGTTTGTAAAGCCATACTTATTTTTACTAAATTGCAGATATTTTACTTTTTTGCGTTTATCTCCTAAAAAAGCTGTCCGATTTGGCTGAAAACACCTATTCGCTGTTACCCCACCCGTTGAATCCGAAAATGGACACCATTTTGAGCTCCGATGAAATTTTTTAAAAAATCCCATACAAATTTTTAAAACAAGCCCTCAGAAGCATGCTATACAAATTTCGTATATTAATTATTCGTCATATTCTCAGTAACATGAGTGTGAGTGCAGTTGTATGTTTGTAAAGCCATACTTATTTTTACTAAATTGCAGATATTTTACTTTTTTGCGTTTATCTCCTAAAAAAGCTGTCCGATTTGGCTGAAAAAACCTATTCGCTGTAACCCCACCCGTTGAATCCGAAAATGGACACCAATTTGAGCTCCGATGAAATGTTTTAAAAAATCCCATACAAATTTTTAAAACAAGCCCTCAGAAGCATGCTATACAAATTTCGTATATTAATTATTCGTCATATTCTCAGTAACATGAGTGTGAGTGCAGTTGTATGTTTGTAAAGCCATACTTATTTTTACTAAATTGCAGATATTTCACTTTTTGCGTTTATCTCCTAAAAAAGCTGTCCGATTTGGCTGAAAAAACCTATTCGCTGTTACCCCGCCCGTTGAATCCGAAAATGGACACCATTTTGAGCTCCGATGAAATTTTTTAAAAAACCCATACAAATTTTTAAAACAAGCCCTCAGAAGCATGCTATACAAATTTCGTATATTAATTATTCGTCATATTCTCAGTAACATGAGTGTGAGTGCAGTTGTATGTTTGTAAAGCCATACTTATTTTTACTAAATTGCAGATATTTTACTTTTTTGCGTTTATCTCCTAAAAAAGCTGTCCGATTTGGCTGAAAAAACCTATTCGCTGTAACCCCACCCGTTGAATCCGAAAATGGACACCATTTTGAGCTCCGATGAAATTTTTTAAAAAACCCATACAAATTTTTAAAACAAGCCCTCAGAAGCATGCTATACAAATTTCGTATATTAATTATTCGTCATATTCTCAGTAACATGAGTGTGAGTGCAGTTGTATGTTTGTAAAGCCATACTTATTTTTACTAAATTGCAGATATTTTACTTTTTTGCGTTTATCTCCTAAAAAAGCTGTCCGATTTGGCTGAAAAAACCTATTCGCTGTAACCCCACCCGTTGAATCCGAAAATGGACACCAATTTGAGCTCCGATGAAATGTTTAAAAAAATCCCATACAAATTTTTAAAACAAGCCCTCAGAAGCTGCTATACAAATTTCGTATATTAATTATTCGTCATATTCTCAGTAACATGAGTGTGAGTGCAGTTGTATGTTTGTAAAGCCATACTTATTTTTACTAAATTGCAGATATTTTACTTTTTTGCGTTTATCTCCTAAAAAAGCTGTCCGATTTGGCTGAAAAAACCTATTCGCTGTAACCCCACCCGTTGAATCCGAAAATGGACACCATTTTGAGCTCCGATGAAATATTTTAAAAAACCCATACAAATTTTTAAAACAAGCCCTCAGAAGCATGCTATACAAATTTCGTATATTAATTATTCGTCATATTCTCAGTAACATGAGTGTGAGTGCAGTTGTATGTTTGTAAAGCCATACTTATTTTTACTAAATTGCAGATATTTTACTTTTTTGCGTTTATCTCCTAAAAAAGCTGTCCGATTTGGCTGAAAAAACCTATTCGCTGTTACCCCACCCGTTGAATCCGAAAATGGACACCATTTTGAGCTCCGATGAAATTTTTTAAAAAACCCATACAAATTTTTAAAACAAGCCCTCAGAAGCATGCTATACAAATTTCGTATATTAATTATTCGTCATATTCTCAGTAACATGAGTGTGAGTGCAGTTGTATGTTTGTAAAGCCATACTTATTTTTACTAAATTGCAGATATTTTACTTTTTTGCGTTTATCTCCTAAAAAAGCTGTCCGATTTGGCTGAAAAAACCTATTCGCTGTAACCCCACCCGTTGAATCCGAAAATATACACCATTTTGAGCTCCGATGAAATTTTTTAAAAAACCCATACAAATTTTTAAAACAAGCCCTCAGAAGCATGCTATACAAATTTCGTATATTAATTATTCGTCATATTCTCAGTAACATGAGTGTGAGTGCAGTTGTATGTTTGTAAAGCCATACTTATTTTTACTAAATTGCAGATATTTTACTTTTTTGCGTTTATCTCCCAAAAAAGCTGTCCGATTTGGCTGAAAAAACCTATTCGCTGTAACCCCACCCGTTGAATCCGAAAATGGACACCAATTTGAGCTCCGATGAAATGTTTAAAAAAATCCCATACAAATTTTTAAAACAAGCCCTCAGAAGCTGCTATACAAATTTCGTATATTAATTATTCGTCATATTCTCAGTAACATGAGTGTGAGTGCAGTTGTATGTTTGTAAAGCCATACTTATTTTTACTAAATTGCAGATATTTTACTTTTTTGCGTTTATCTCCTAAAAAAGCTGTCCGATTTGGCTGAAAACACCTATTCGCTGTTACCCCACCCGTTGAATCCGAAAATGGACACCATTTTGAGCTCCGATGAAATTTTTTAAAAAATCCCATACAAATTTTTAAAACAAGCCCTCAGAAGCATGCTATACAAATTTCGTATATTAATAATTCGTCATATTCTCAGTAACATGAATGTGAGTGCAGTTGTATGTTTGTAAAGCCATACTTATTTTTACTAAATTGCAGATATTTTACTTTTTTGCGTTTATCTCCTAAAAAAGCTGTCCGATTTGGCTGAAAACACCTATTCGCTGTTACCCCACCCGTTGAATCCGAAAATGGACACCATTTTGAGCTCCGATGAAATTTTTTAAAAAATCCCATACAAATTTTTAAAACAAGCCCTCAGAAGCATGCTATACAAATTTCGTATATTAATTATACCCTCCACCACAATTAGTTGTGAAGTGGGTATACTAAGTTTGTCATTCCGTGTGAAACTTTTTTATTATTCATCTCAGACCCCATAAAGTATATATATTCTGGCTGCTTGAGTAATTCTAAGTCGATTTAGCCATGTCTGTCTGTTGAAAACACGCTCACTTTCGAAAAACTCAAAAGAAATAAACAAACTAGGTGTCAAATTGCTTGTAGTTATCCTAAGCAGTTTGGGATTGAATTTCAGCAAAATCGGTTCAGTAGGACCAGAGCTATGAATCAAAATGTGGAACCACCACCTTCAAAAACTTGATAATTTTGTTACAAAAACTAACATAAATGATGCAAAAATGCACGGAATGACATAAGATTTTGCACAAGTCCGTTTTATTCGACTAGAAATGACACTGTAAAATTTCGCGAAGGTCGGTCCATAATTTACCCTAAGCCCCATATAAACACTACTCCCGGAAAACAGTTTAGTACGCCTAAAACCGTAAAAAATAATGCAATCATAACAAATTTTGGCTCGTCACAATTTTATAGGACTATAAATGATTCTGTGAAATTTCGTGAAGATCGGTACATAATTTACCCTAGGCCACATATATGCCCTACTCCCGGAAAACAGCTTAGTCTCCTAAAACCATAATTAATAACAAATCGTCACAGTTTAAGATAATAATAATAAAAAGACATCATACAGATATTACTCCTTAAACATTCGAACTGTCGGTGGAGGGTATCAAAGATTCGGCACAGTCGAATATAGCACTCTTACTTGTTTATATTCATTTCCATTTATTTTTTTTTTTTTATATTATAAATTTGTTGTCTCTAGTTTGTTTCTTACACGAGAACTCTTCTACAAAATAAAATTAAAAAAATTCTCCCCTTCAGCAGCATGGTAGTCAAACAGCGCCACCAAATATGCTAGACAAATGAATAAATATTGCGCTTCAGATGCAGAAAAGATAAAGAGTGATGTGTTATGAAATAAGTTTTTTCAAGAGAATATAATAAAGCAGCGGGGGGTAAAAAACAACCATAATGCACGCACAGAAAAAATTATTGGCAGTTTTTTTTTCAATTAATGGTGATTTCTTAATTTTAAAATAAATTTAATTACGTTCTTAATTGATTGAATTAAAAAAAAAATATTTTTTTCAATTAAAATTTTACTTGATTTTAACCTTTAATTTAAGTAAATGTTTAATTGAATCAATCATCTCTGTTGTTTGAATCAAACACTTTGTTAAAATAATACTAACCGTATTTTTCGGCCAAAAATAGCATACAAATATACATACATATATTACATTCCCTGTTGGCCAAACTGCCGTCGACGACATTTTCGTCAACGATTTATGCACGACATGTCCTCTATCACTTAGGATTTCTGCAAGAAAATTTTGAGGAAAATGTCGTGGACGACAAAATACTCGACATTGTCGATTGCACTATCTTTTAAAGAAGTTAATAACCGATGACATGACAGACATTGTCTTTCAAGTTGTCTTTTGTCAAAGCTTATCCACGACAACATGAGAGACATTTTCTTGTAAGGTATCCCTTATCAACAACCATGCACGACAGTATGAGCGACAGTGTCTTGTAAGCTGTCCTGTATTAAAGTGTATGCACGACAACATGACCGACAGTGTCTTGTAAGGTGTCCTTTATCAACTTCTAAGCACGACAATATGAGCGACATTGTCTTCTTAGCTGTCTTCTAAACAAACAAACATAATTTGTTCCCAATAAAAAATAAAAATAACTGTAAAATAACGATAATAATAAAAAAACAACCAAAGCAAAGTGAAGAAAATCAGTCAGTAAAGTCTGAGAACTCAAAGACTAAGGTCTGATTTTAAAAATATGTATGTCCTATTGTATATTTTTATTTTTTTGTTTAGGTTTATAGGCGACATTGTCGTGTAAGCTGTTACTCCTGTAACTTCATCGACATTGTCTTATACGCAGTGGTTGACGATAAAGTAGAATCCATTGTCGTCTATAAAGTCATCAAAGACAATATGAACGACAATGTCGTTCATATGGTCATCAACGACTATATGGGCGACAATGTCGTGCATGTGGTCATCAACGACAGGCTGAGCGACATTGTCTCTCTTTGTGTCGTGCACGATTTACGCGACACTTGTTTGAAAATGTCATCGACGATTTGCATTAGTTGTCCCTAACGTGTCGTGCAGGAATTAATCATTGATGATTCGTGCATGACATGGCCAACTGGGTTGTCTTTACCCTTACATACACATACATACAGACACACATGTTTTGTCATCAAAAAGAACAGTAAGCGTCGCGTGCAAAAAAAAACTATCAACAAGTAAAAAACGAACAGGTTACTGAGATATGTTATAGACTAATTACAATTATGACCACCACGAATGTCAATAATTAGCCTACATACAATACTTATGTATATTATGCGTGGAATAAAAACTCGCCTTATGGCTGACCACATTGTTGATGGTGGTTATGGTCGCAATTGAAATTTGGTGTTTATTTGTTTGTTAATTCAAGTTGTGTTTTTAAAGTGAATAGGTGTTTCTTCTCTGCGGTTGTTTGTATTTCAAATACACTGTTTAATTAATTCAATTAAAAATTTAATTGATTTAATGCAAAAATTATATTACTGTTTTAATCAATACAATTATTAAAATAATTATTTTTCTGTATTGTAATCAATTACGACAGTAATTCATTCAATTAAAATATAGATTTTTTTTAATTACTTTGTTAATTCATTCAATTAAAAGATTGTTTAATATTAATAATTTTTTCAATTATTTGTGTAATTAAAATATAAAAACTTTTTAATTGGAAAAAAAATCCTTGTTTTGCAAATTTTGCAATTTTGAGTAATTGGTATAATCATTTCGGTGATAGGTGCAAAATTTATCAATTTTTAGCTTGTTTCAGTTATTTTGGTGATTAAAACCGTTTTTCACTTTTTTCTGTGCGATATTAATTGTGAGTCACACCTTACCGTCAAGTTTTTTGCTCAACTTAATTTGAATTATCTTTGTTTCAGTGTTTGACAAATTCCACCATGGAGAGGTAAACAATTGAGCAGCGCGTTAAATTGTTGAAGCCATTTACGAAAATCAAAATGGTCATCATAATCGATGCGAATTTTAAATAAAGATTTAATTTTACACGCTTACAAGGAATTGACGCAAGACTCTTACCATTTCAAGCGTTGTCAATACGCCGAATTGTTGGTTGAACAGACTGAAGTGAATGGTGACTTTAAAAAGAAAATCATCGTCAGCGACAAGACCTCAGTGGATTCGTTAACAAGCAAAATTGCCGCATTTGGGCAAATGAGAATCCACGAGTGATTGTTGAAAAGCCGATGCATCCACAAAGAGTGACTGTTTGGTGCGGTTTTTAGGCTGACGGCTTCATCGGGCCGTACTTGTTCGAAAATGAGGTCGGCCGAGTTGATAACGGACTAATTGTATCCAGAAATTTAGGATATGGACCTGGACGATATAAGGTTCCTACATTTGGTTCCATTGGCCGTGTTATCTCACATCGTGGCGATGTTTATTGGCCGCCATGATTTTGACACCGTTCTACTTCTTTCTTTGGAGATATTTAAAAAAAAGTGTGCGTCAATAAGCAGAGAACAATTCAAGAGCTAAAGGTTAAGATAATGCGCCACATTAATGACATTAAACCTCAATTATGTCTCAAAGCAATTAAAAATATGGACCAGAGGTGGTTTGCCACCGAAGCCAGACCTCGTAGGTCAGCCAAAAACTCGATCGAAAGTAATGAGGTATTGCTCCATGATAAATCAAATCAAACTTTAAAACTCAAGCAGCAATTTAAAAACTTTTGAGTGCCACAGCAGAGAAGTTGAAATCGAATTTAAAATAATGACAAAAAATTAATCTATTACGACAAACCGAAGGGAAAGAAATCTAATGTGAATCCAAGACAAAGCCAAATATCGTTAGCGTCAAGGCAAGTTTTAATATTATGATAATGATAATATTATGATAATATTATTATCACAAACAAAATTTAAAAATACAAAAAACGCCGAAAAAAAAACAAATAATAATGCTTAAAAATATGCAAAAAATGCCTATTAATGCACAACAAAAGCGTTTATTAAAATCATCAATTATCGATTCTTTTTATGAAGTTTATTGTTAAATTGTAAAATATGCAGTAATATGATATTCTAGCATTTTCTTTAAAATTCTGCAAAATATGCAAAAATTTCTTTTCAAGGAAAAAGGCTTAAAAGTGTATACATAATCAATTTTTGAAATTTCGCATCAAAATTTCGTAACTCTTGGCAATGATTACATTCCTTTAAGTCCCTTAAGGAACATAACATAAGCCACCAGTCCAACTTTAAATACAAAAAAATAAAAACACACCAAGAATTTTGCAGAAAAAAACTGAAACATCATCATCCGCATCATAATGATGTTGGAGGAATACATGAAGATTCTATACCAGCCGCCCGAGAAAATTAAAACAAGTCAATGGTGAATGTTAAAGTTTCAAGTCTATCACAAATATAAGGGTTGTTGTTTTTGTGCTTACTGTTATTGTTGTTTTTACAGCTTTTTGTTTTGTTTTTGTTTTTATTATTATTATTATTTTTGGCTACACAGACTGGTTAAACATTATCAACCACTCACATCGTAAACCAAACAAGGAACAACAAAAACTCAAAATCAAGAGAAGAGCAAGAAATACAGCTCTAATATCATTTTTCTCTCTCATAGAAACATTAACAAGAAGTTTAATATAATGGAACCCCGACAGCAGAAAAGAAACTAAATGAGTAATTTAATTTAGGTAATCTATAAGCTAAAAATAAATTAAATCGTTGATTAAATTAAATTACTCATTTACCCAACTTTGATTGATTATCTAATAACGGGTTAAATAGTCAGCCAGTTACTTACGAGGATTATTGTCATACTATTCCTTTACAATCAATAAAGTATCATTTGAATAATTCCTCCAGGCAGGTGGTCCAAAGTCAAATATCTATTCGGTTGCAGAATAATAAACTTAGAACCATCAATGTTTTATACCTTTTACCTCAGTTGGAACCAGGATGTATGTTACTTAATTTGTATTTTCACAATAATGAGCCATTATCGCAGAAAACTCTTAAGCGACAAAAACAAAGTTTTACAGGAAAAGGTTTTTTTATTATAAAAAACATATTAGAAATGGCGCTTTAGCTAAAATTGTTTTTTCTATAAAATCGTAACGGTAGCTTGTATGACCATAACATTTTAGGAGATGATGCAAGTTTCGGCAATTAATTAATTTATTAAAAAAAAACGAAAATTGAAAATGATGTCGCTTGAGCTATTTCTGCGGTTATGGCTCGATATGTGTCTCTCTATGAGCCTATTTCACCAATTCTACTTAAATATCAATTTATATTTTTATATAGTTTTTCATATAATTTTATTTTTATTTGACATGAAAAACTAATTTTAAACATAAATTGATATTTAAATAGAATTGGTGAAATAGGCCCTAAGCCTTAGCAAGGTATATTTACACAAGGTAGACTCATTTGGGAGTGTAGACATTTGCTCTATAAAAGGAACCATGTTGTCAAAATTGTCTTCATATAAAACAAAAACAATTTAACGCACACATGTACAAATTTTGGCTCATATACACGCAATTTGACGTTGTGGTTCTAACTATGGGTAAAGCCCTTATGACACTACAATTTTAATGCATTGTTCAAGTTTTGGTGAACAGTACAAATATAATGTAATACAAAAATTTACCAAGTGCAAAGAGTTAAGCTGTAATAAGATAAATGGCAAACTGTCAAAAATTTTACTAAAGTTATCGATAAAAAATGAAGTTATGTCAAAAAAAATGTAAAATTGTTTAACTTGAAAGTGACATTTCCAGCTTAAAATATTAAAAGTGTTGCTGAATCAGCGGTTTATGGGCAAATTCAGCGACTTACCGCTTTTTGTTTTTAGGTTTCTCATAAACAAAAAGTTGGCAACATTTAATAAAATAAACAAAACAGGGATGGCTAAGTTGTTTCAATTGTACTTTTTTGTTAATACTTTTTAAACTAAGATTTATAATACATTTTTGTGGTGTTTTTTATGAACAAAAATAAAATTAATTTCAACTAAAAAAATCTTTTAGTACAATTAGGGTAAAAAAGTAAAATTTTTAAAGGTTGTTGGTACAATTTTAAAAATTCTCAACCCCATCCCTGAAACAAAACCATAACAAGAGAAAAAAAACTAAAAAACGTTGTTTACATTTTTTTTATAGTCATCTCTTTCTAACACTTACTGTTTCTTTCTATCAATTCTATATCAATTAATGAATAAAAAATGTAGTGTCATAAGGGCTTAAACAGCTGACAAACATATGGGCCAACGAGTTTACCTTGTGTAAATATACCTTGAGCCTTAGAAAGTCTAATTTTTGGCAGTAAAGAATTTAATTTAAAAATGCCCAACTTTTCTTGTATTACTTGAACAAATTTTTCAAAGGCCTTCGATATTAAAGCATGTATGATATTTTATATTTATATCACAAATTGTCGGGAGTATTTTGTTATTCCAATTTATCTAGCTAGGTCTATTTAGTAGAAGCAGAGATATAAAAACTAGTCTGAAACCGTATATTAGTTTAAATCGACTTTTCGACGACCCCCGATATATAAGAGACAAGTTTCTAATATTTCTATACTACAAACAGTCTAGGTAAAGTATCAATTGAAAGTTAGTTGAAATAGTTAAAAAATATAGAAAAAAAACTACAACTGCTTTAAGGTGAATTCATAAGAGGTACACTCGGTACTACAACAAGTCAACTTCTAAAAAAATCAGAAGTATTTAATTTTTTTTGTGTAAAATCATTGTAGAATGTCAAAAACAGAAAAAAACAAAACAGAAACAAAGACAATAAACAAAATTTTGACATCCAACAATTATAAAGCTTAAAAAAGTTTTATCATCTGGGCTGCTAAGTTCACCTGTAATGAATTCGCCTTCAACTGCTTCTATTTTTTTCTAAAACTATTCCAAAAAAAAGCTCCATTTTTAATGTTTTGGTTAAATTCGATTTTTCGGAGATATCAGTGTTCGAAAATAAACAGAACATCATTCAGCGAGCGGCTCACACACCCAGGAACGATATCTATTTTTTAGTGTTTGTGTAGACGAACAAAACCCTTAATACCGTTTGTAACTATTTTCAAGAAAATAACGAATATTATATAGTGTTTAGTTCTTCGTTAAAAAACAGAACATTTGTGCTGTAGAAAAACATTTTATTTTAATGTTTCTTTTTTTACATTGAAAAAGAAATAAGCAAACTAAAAAATTTAACAAACACCACAGCACGAATAGTTTGTGTTGTGCACATGTTTTGCTTGTGTAAAATTTGTTCATGGGCTTTTGGTTTTTTTTTCATATTTGTTTTTGTATTGCTTTTGTGTTAGAAGATCACAAACAGAGAAACGTTATTTGTTTAAATGATTTACTACACAAACACTATTAGCGTTTGTGTTTTCCACAAATCTACCGAACCGAACAGTAAGGAACGATATTTAATGTTTATTTTCGAACACTGCCTGATATATTAGAAATATGTTGGGTGCACCGGGAGACTAATTGGTATTGAATTAGTCTATCACTGCGAGGGTTACGGGTTCGATTGCCGCCAAAGACTCTGATTTGTCACTACAACGGGCTGAAGATCTACGTTACTATTGCTCGGTTAATTAAGTGAGAATATAATTTGTAATTGTATTTGCAACATATTTCTTCTAATAAAGCGCCAAAAGAACCGTGAGAATCGACTGCTTATGGTTTAAAAAATAAATAACAAGTTAGAGTGCTATATTCGGCTGTGCCGAATCTTTGATACCCTCCACCGACAGTTCGAATGTTTAAGGAGTAATATCTGTATGATGTCTTTTTATTATTATTATCTTAAACTGTGACGATTTGTTATTAATTATGGTTTTAGGAGACTAAACTGTTTTCCGGGAGTAGGGCATATATGGGGCCTAGGGTAAATTATGTACCGATCTTCACGAAATTTTACAGTGTCATTTCTAGTCGAATAAAACGGACTTGTGCAAAATCTTATGTCATTCCGTGCATTTTTGCATCATTTATGTTAGTTTTTGTAACAAAATTATCAAGTTTTTGAAGGTGGTGGTTCCACATTTTGATTCATAGCTCTGGTCCTACTGAACCGCTTAGGATAACTACAAGCAATTTGACACCTAGTTTGTTTATTTCTTTTGAGTTTTTCGAAAGTGAGCGTGTTTTCAACAGACGGACATGGCTAAATCGACTTAGAATTACTCAAGCAGCCAGAATATATATACTTTATGGGGTCTGAGATGAATAATATAAAAGTTTCACACGGAATGACAAACTTAGTATACCCTCTTCACAACTAATTGTGGTGGAGGGTATAAAAAACAGTAAGAAAGTAAAGTCGGTCAAGCCCGACCTTTTTTATCCTACACCACAATATATTAAAACAAATTTCGAGAGTGCATCCTATTTGAGACCCGTGGGCAATCATGGATCCGCTGAAATAAAATTATGTTATGAACTTACACAGAAAAAAAATAAATATTGATTTCAATTAAGAAATTTGTGAAATTAATTAAAATATTAATCAAATTTGCACCAGTAAACAAGTAAATAGCATCAATTAAACGTTTTATTCACTTGATTAAATTTTTAATTAAAACTGATTTTATTTTTGATAAATGTTTTAATTGAAAAAAAAAAATTCTGTGAAAGATTCATGTAAAAGTTCTTTCTTCCGAATTTTATTTCGATATATTTATGTAAAAAATTTTAGGATATTTTGCTGACGTAATCGTAACATTTATTTTCGGCAATTTTATGTCAATGCAAATATTTATAAGGAAGTTATTTCATTGAAAGCTATTTCGGGAGTAGTTTTTGTATGGGAGCTATGTGAAATTAAAGATCGATTGTCACTAATTTTTATAAGCTTGGTTCTTGTGGTAATTAGAACTTATACACCAAGAATTTAAACATCTGCAAGATCGCGGCCTGTACTTTGCACACAAGGCTTCCATGGAGACCCAGACAGCCAGCTGGACGGATAGACACGCTTAGATAGAATCAAAAAGTGATTTTAAGTCGATCGGCTTACTAAAATGTGAGACTATGACCAATATTTTAGGGTTTTAGAAACATCAGCACAGTTTGGGTATAAATAGAAACGAGTTTTTATTAAGAGTATTCGAAAATATATCAGATAAACAAATCTAGAACTGAAGGGTTTTATGGACACCAAAACTCAAATACTTGTGTAGACTTCTTTTGGCACAGTCTCAATTCGTATGTTAGCAAATCTTTTTGAAAAAAAAAAAACAGATTAAAATACAACAAAAAGATGTAAAATTCTAACAATTTGGGATAAAACTGAATCGGCGATTATCTCTTAAGATCTTTGACTTTTAAAGAAGGCGGATGGTTAACGCAAGAAACTGAAAATGTTACTTTCTAGGAAAATGTTTATTAAAACTTTTATTTGACTAATTTTAAAAATAAAAATTTATTCGATTAAAATATTTTTAAATTATTTTCTTAAAACCGTTATTTTTTTTTTTAATAAATTAAATTTAACAAAAAAAAAAACCTTTTTTTGAACTATAATTTTAGTACATGCATATATTTAAACAAATTTAATCGATTAAACAAAAGTGTTTTAATCGAATAAAATGTTAGCCAATGACTTTTTCCAGTGCACAGCAATAAAAAAGCAATAAGTTGGTTGATGTAAGAATTATATAACAAAATTATTAAACTTATTCGAATAATTTATTTAAACGAATAATATTTAGCGATTAAATTATTCGATTAAAAATATGCATGCAAAATTGTATTAAGGTCATTATTTATTATTATACTGCAATTAGTTTTTTGGTTAAGGTTAGAATTTTATAAATTGTTCAAAAAATTTAAGCATTGAATTAAAAATTATTCGATTAACAATCGATGAGCAAACTTATTTTTTTAATCAACATTTCTTTAAAAAAATATAACGAATAACAAAATCTTTTAAATTAAAATTTTGTATTCCCAAAAATTATTTTTGATAAAAAAAAAATGTATTTTTAAAAAGTGTTCTTCAAATTTAAGTTTGTGTAAGAATTCGAATATTTTAGTTGATTCATAGAAAAAAATTTACAAATAATCGAATAAAATTTATTAAAAATTTTTTTCTACGATTGTTGTTTATTTTTAAAAATTTCACGACAATTTTCTTGTGGTCACTTCTTATTTATTACTAAAATACAATTTATAAAATGCAATTTATTTGTTGTAAAAAGGAGTTGTATACTTAATTTATCACAAATTGATAAAATTTCAAATATATTTATGTATGTATTTGAAAAAATTTGAAGAATCGAACCAAAATTGAACGATAATTTTTTCAAATCTATTAAAAAAAAATTAAGGTAGTAAAATTTTTAAAAAAATTAAATTTAAGCTTTTATTCGAATATTTTAATCAATTAAACACAGATATTTTGTTTATTTAAAACAATTTATTCATTGATTTGTTATTTGAATTTAAGTTTGTATCAGAATTCGAATATTTTAATCGACTTATAAATAAATTTTACAAATAATCGAATAAAATGTATGGTAATTTTTCTTCCGACTGTCGCTTATTATTGAAAATTTGTTTTGAAAAATTAGTTTTTAAAAATTATTCGAATAAAGTATTCAATCGGATAATTCGTGGTAAATTGGAGTTTTATACTTGATTTGTTATAATTATTGGATCAAATTTTAAATTTAATTATGTATGTACAAATTTGAAAAATTCGATTTATCGAACAAAAATTTACAGATTTTTTTCAGATCAATTTAAAAAAAAAACAATAAAATTTTATTCAATATAAATAAATTAAGGATTTTGTTAGAATTTGTTATCGATTAAACACAAATAGTTTATTTAAGCAAATAAAACTTTTAGTTATTCGATTATCATTTATCTAAATTTTTATTAATTTGTGTTAATGTAGGGTTTCCCAATAGAATTTTGTTTGTATAATTTATTAAATTAAAAAAACGTATGTGAATTTTCGTAAGAAATTTTTTTGTATCATTATTTGTTATAAGAAAAAGCAATAGACTCTGTAAGAAAATTGTTTCTTACACTAAAATTTCAATAAGTCTACTAGTAATTCACTCGATTAAGTGGTTTGAAATTTTCATCCAATTATTATTAAAAAGAAATTTTTTTGTGTTGTAAATAGAGCTTCTAAAAAGAAAATTTGCAAATTATTCGAATAATTGTTTCAATTATTCAAATAAAGTTTCAACAAAAACTATCTTTAAGAAATTGTTTATAACTGCAATGTGATTTTTCCATCTGCTATTATACGAAATTTTTTAATATGTATACAAATTTTGCTTCCGACTATGTTTTCCATTTTAATCGGATAATTTGAACGATTATTCGGTAATTAAAAGTATTTTTAAAAATGTTGTAATACCAAAAAACCCAAATTTTTGCTTTTGCAATATTTGTTTAGGGAGCTCTGATCGAAGTGCGGGTCATGGAGGTCATAATCCTTTCCCCCCTTCTCTTAGAAAGTCGTGTACTGGTTTTCCAAATTCATAAAGTGGATTGGAAGGTTGTCCTGACTAAATTTTGACTAGGTGAACTATCGCCCGAGCCTCTTAACTAAAGGCCTCATTTACCCTTGCTCTTATCTTAACTCCGCAAAAAGAGAACAAAGAAACTTTGAATCGCAAAGAGAAAAACCGTGTAGAACAAATATAAATTCTAGGTATTGTTACGTTACTGCCTTTCAATAACGTTTTGGTTTATTTCCTTTATAATAAACCGTTTCGAGTTCTTTATTGCAACTTTAATAAAATAAAAAAAAACACAAACACTTTAAACACTATTTACAATTTACTCAACTCTATTTAGTACTAAGTCTTTTTAACAACCGTAATTTATAGCTTTTATTCACAACCAACTATAATTTTCTCAGCGTTATGTGTTATTGACAAAGTCTGAACTAAGAATGATCTTGTTCTGCTACTCGCCGCTAGTATTTATACTGCAATTTGGTTGTCTAGAACATTCGAAATGTTTTTCGAAGGTTCGAGGCTTTTTTTATTCACCACACTTTAATTTGATTTATGGTAGCACTTATGTTTACATAATTTTACCTCTTATACTGAAGAAGCTTTTTTAACGGTCATTTCTAGGGCTTTCTGCACATTGGGATTGAAGTGTACTAAATTATAACAAAAACGATGTAAACTAATAAAATTACTTATAAATACAAGATAACTAATTAATTCAACTAATTCTTAACTAATAATTACAACTAATTCTTAACTAAAGTTACTTTCGTAACAGTATATATGAAATTATATACAAACTTCCGCTCATTCCATTAAAATCCTTGTTCACATTTGGCAAATGTAAATTTTTCTTAAAAAAAAACCAAGTAAACCATTAACCACAAAAACACCTTATACATATATAAATAATTCTCTTTCTAAACCTTTTCCCTCGTCTTCTCTTTTTTGTCATCTCCTTCAAATTTAAATTTATCCTACGTAAACAGGGTCTAAGCGATTAATTAAACCATATAATTCCCTGTTATTATATCTAAATAATCAAATTAACATTGTATTGTATAACTTAATGAGTATTATACAGTCAGATAAAGCGAAGAAATGAGTATGAGTAGGAGAGTGTTTTTGCGTTGGTGATATTTTAAGGGCAATAGGTCGTTAAAAATACAGAAGCATACATTTAGGCAAACTGACATTAACTCACTTTGTCTGTTATACACTTATCACTCACTCAATCATTAACACACATTGTCAACATCAACATTGTTGTTGTGTCGTTTGAAAACTTAATTAAGTTAAACTAGTAAAAATACAGTGTTGATCAAAAAGTAGCTTAAAAAAGTAATCGAATAAATAGTGCTTTATATAAAATTCAAATTTTACATAAAACTCCTGGATCATTTTGTAAAGTGTACAACTTTTTCGTTTTTGTTTTGTTATTCGAATAATTAAATTAATTAATCTAATAAAAATTTGGAAACCAATTTTATTACAACATATTCTGTTGGTAAATAAATATTTATTTGTTTAATTTAAACTAAAATTTTAAAAATTAAGCGAATAATTTAACTTATTAATATAAATTCAACTATTATTCGAATACAAATTTTTAGCAAACTTCCATTCGGTTAAATATTAATTTTATGGACTAAAAATTGCAAATCAATTCAATTAAAACAATATTTTATATTAAAAAAAAAAATATTTTCATAAAAATTTTGATATATATTCGAATAATTTAATCGATTAATTAAAAAGGTTTTAATTATTTTAAAGTATGTATTGTAATTTTCTTTTAATTCTCAACTGTTATTTTGAATTATTTGATTTAAAAAAAAAATTATTTGAAAAAATATTCGATCATTCGAATAAAAATGATAAGGTATTTCAATTTGGGCAATGATTTAATAATAAAACGTCAAATTTGTTTTCTTTGAAAATTTTGATTTAACTAAACCTTTCATTAATATTTTAATAATTTATTCGATTAATCAAAATATTCGATTAATAAAGAAAAAATGTTTATCTTATTTTCTTTAAATCCTTCTTTTCTATTTGAAATCACTTAATTTCTATGAAAATTGGGTTTTAAATATAAATTTTATTAATTACTCGAAAAATTAATGGATTAATAAAGAATTAATCGGTTAACGGAAATGTTAAATTCATTTTCTTCTTCATCGTTTGTTATTGATAATCAAATATACTTAAATCTAATGTTTCAACCTTAAATTTTAAAATGTTTTCGAATAACTTAATCGATTAAATACAAATCTTTCGATTAATCGTAAAAAACAAAGCAAGTTTTTTTTAATTGTACAATTTGATGAAATGAATATTAAAAAATGTGTCTTAAGTTAAATTTTAATAACTATTCGAGTATTTAAATCAATTATTCAAAAAATAAGCGATTAATCGTTTAAACATTTATAGCAAAAGTTCTTTAGAATATCATTTGTTATTTTACCCCATTTATTTTGCTTGAAAATTGTTTCTAAAATTAAAATTTTTCTAATTATTCGAATAACTTAAACGATTAAAATTTAAAAAAAAAAAATTCTCCACATTTGTTTGTAGTTAAATGTCAATAAATTTCTATATAAATTATGCTTTTCAACTAAGCTTTAAATACTCGAATAATGTAATTGTTTTTTTTTTAAGCATATTTCTCACATAGTTAATTTACTAATAAATTTATTTAAAACACATTTATTCGATTTACTTAAACGATTATTGGAAAAAATATTTCAAACTATATAGTTATTTCAGATTTTTAATTCTTACTTAGAATCAATAATGTGTTTGAAACGAAATTTGTATTTATAATTCAAATAATTAACACGTTTTCCCGAACATTAAGCATGTAGTTGAACTCAATGCTTGATATTAAAAAGCATTTAATTTTTGTTAATATTCTAAGATTCTAAATTTTATTGATTAATCTCAAAATTTAAATGATTATTCGGATATCCAATTATTATCCGCTTGAAAAGTTTTAGACTAAGTTGTCTTTATTATTTTATAATTGCTTAACAATTATTATTATGTTTATAAAGTAAGATTTTATTTAAGTTTTAGCAATTGTTCGTTTAAAATCGAAATTTTTAATTAATGATTCAATTAATCGAATAAAATCGTTTAAAGAATATTCTTTAAATTTGAATTAAGAATAAATATTAATTATAAGAAAATCTGTCGTTTAAACTAGAATTTTAATTAAATATTTGTTTAATTTAAACAAATTATCGAATAATTTAATTCTTTGTAATTACATACTAAAAATGTAAAAAATCTTTTTGAAATTATTCGGACAATTTAATCGATTAATCGAATAAAAATTTTTTATTCAATATTATATAATTGTTTGCTCAATTAATTTCATCCATTTAATTATCAATTACCTTAATCGCTTACTGAATTAATCGATTATTCGAACTCTATTTTTTTTTTAAGAAAAAATAAATATTTCAAAATTTCACTGCTCTCTTAAACATCATAATCACTTTTAAACGATTGCTCGATTATCCATCAACCCTTAAGAAACTAAAAAAAAAATTTGTTTTGTGCTTCGTAGTGAATACAACCAACCCACTTAACATCCTGTTTTCTGTCAATGTCGAACAGACACGACTGTTGTTTGTTAAATTGATTTAACAAAATTGTTGACGAACAATGTTTTTTGACATGATGTCATGTTGTTTACGTTGTTTTCTGCTTTTAGTGTTAATTTTGTTGCTTTAGCCGCACAATTCGAAACCCCCTTCCTCTTGAGAAGTTCAACAATTTTTTAATGATGTATAATTTACACGAAGTTCAAGAGGGTCTTTGTTGTTGGTTATTTTTCTTCTTTTTTTTCTTTATAAGTGTTGAAAGTTATATCTCCAATTCAATTTGGATTTGATTTATAAGATTTGTTATTATATTTTTAGTTGAAAATAAATAAAAAAAAAATTATTATTAAAAATATGAATGTCATTGTTTGGTTTTGTTCGGATAAACAAAAGAAGAAGGATTTCTTATGATATGAATAGTTTTTAACGGAGAAGTATTTTTGGTTTAAAAATGGAAAGTAAATCGATTTTAATATACATTTTTTTTAAATTAAAAAAATTAAACGATTCAATTATAAGAGTAGTTAAAAAATAAAACATTTTTCAAAGAATTAGCACCGGGTTAAATGAGGCTATTAGAGTTTTCGATTAATTTTTTCAGATTATTTATTCTCAACGAATAAGCGATTACTACGAATAACCATAAATTCTTCTTGTTTAAATTATATGCTTAAGAGTCCTTAATCAAAAATTTTTAAATAAATTTTTGTTTTATGTCAAGTTTTTTTGAAAACATTATTGTTCAATTATTTTATTGTCTAAAACGAATAATCGATTAAAATTTTAATGATTTGAACTAAGATTTTTTTGATTAATTTTTTCTGATTAATAATTCTGTATTGAGTATTCATATAATTTGCTAATTTGAGTAATCGTTAAATTGAATCGAATAATCAGAATTTTTGAAGAATCCAAAAAACAATTTTAAGCCAAATTTTTTTCTTCTTTTTGATATTCAATAATTTCTAGTAAAATTTTTTTTTAACTTGCTTATCCTAATCATTTAATAGATTATTTTTAATAGTAATCGAAAATTCGAAAAATTTTCCGATAAAACAAAAAATTTTGCTTTTGAAGAAATTATTTTTAATCATATTATGTCAATTTATTGAAAATGTATATAATTTATTAGTTTTATTAATCGATTATTTTAACCGAATAATCGATTTAAAATTTAATTAATTAAATAGAATTTTCTTACAAAAAAACAACAACATTTTTTTACAATCGATAATTCTCTTTTGAGTTTTTTTTTACAAAAAAAACTCTTGCTTTAAACGAATAATCGATAATGTGATTTCACTATTTATTTTATATAAACGGATAAACCTTATGTTAATCGAGAAATTTAAATTTTTTTACTTTTAAAGCTAAACTTTAATATTTGTATGAAAATTTAAAAAAAACAAAAACAACTCATCATTTTCCTCAAAACACTTAAGACTTGTGGGATAGTGTAAAGTACCCTTTAGTAAAACTTATCATAAAATTTTTAAAAACAAAAATTTTAAAAAAAATTTCAACAAAACAAAACTCTTCTCGTTTTGATACGTGAATGATTTGCTGTCTTTCAATTAGTAAACAAAAAAAATAATTATTATTTCAAGAATCCTTCTGTTGAAAAAGTCCATCAGTTGTTAAAATGTGTCTGCATAAATAATAAACAGTAACAAAAACAACAGCAAATGGCAGTAACAAAAAAGAAGCAAAGAAAAACAGCAAAAAATGCACGCACATACATACTCTTATAAAAATAGAAGATAGACAAACCAGTGATGCATTTTGCGTTTTTTTTTCTTATTTTGTGCCAAATTGACGATTTGAAAGGACCAAAATGCTCTTGAAAGGGTCAAAAAGTACAAACACGGGGAACAAGAGAGATTTGCAAACAAAAATAAAGAGTTTATTCTTTTTCTCCGAGACCACACAAGCAATAAGTTTAGTAATTATTACCGTGGCAACTAGCAAAATCTATTGCTAACAGAATGTACTAAAGTGTGCCCTGCACTTATATGTATGTTTTTTAATACATACTCAGCAATAAATATAATATTACATTGCAGAGCAGTTATAGTTCAAGGGGTATATACACAATATAAATGCTTAACAAGCATGGTTATAGTATGAGTAAAAAATTTGTTAGTTTGTGTGACACCGACGATGCTGGCTAGAAAACTAAAGCAATTAAGATATTTCATCAAGCACAGGTAGGCAAGCTTGACATCATGCATTTTGATCGTGTCATTTGCATCAAAGTTGTTGTTTTTAATTGTACAATAATAAAAACCATAAAAATTAGGAAAAAAAAACTCAATTATTTATTTGTAAAACACTTTAAATAAAAAAAAACTGAATTATTACTTGCTTTTAATGAACGTTAATATTTAGTTTTTTTAATTTTGTAACGCTCATATTTTTCTTCGCAATAAATTAAACACACAATCTCCCTTCAGAATATTTTTTAATTTTTGTTCTAAGGTATGTGGGTGCTTGCCACATCAAGATGTAAGCTTGAACATTGAATAAGACGCAGTTATTGTTTTTGTTAAGACATCTCAAATTGCTTGTGTGGTCTGGCGGTAATGGAACAAATAAACTACACAAGCGGCATGACAACAACAAGATGTTTGCGTATATATATAAAAAATTTTGGATTTTCCTAAAAACATGCTTCACACGTTTTTCATATCATTGATTAAACAGCTCTTGTGTGGTTGCCACATAAAAGTTATGATCGATACAGTCAGAAAAGTAGATTGGAAAATGTAGTGAACGTAATTTTGACCTGAAAAAGCCATAGAACCCAATAATGATTAAAAATTCCCCGGGAGTGTTTTCCCTTCTCACATTTTTCCTGTTTAAATTCAGTTGTTAAAATGGGAAAAGAAAAAAACTTCCGGGAAAATTTTATTCATAATTGGGCGGATCATAAATTAGAATGTACCACAAGGCCATTAAATATTCAAAAGTACCACAAATGGCTTAATTGCGCCACATTTTGCATCACTGAGACAAACACCCATCGAGATATTTTCTATTCATAAATTTTGTACGTTCTAATGTAATAGTATAAGTGTGTTGTGTGTGCGTGAGTGTGTGTTAGTGTGTGCGTGAGTGTGTGTGTGTGTGTGTGATAGCACTCTTTTCTCCTCTACACACATCGTGAACACTCGAGTATTTTAATGATATTGTCGAGGGAGTCGTATATTTTATAACAGCATAATCTTGTTTAGTTTTGTTTTTGTTTTACTCGGCTCGTAAAATTTTATGTGATTTTCCGAGAGAATTATTTTGCCTTGTGCTTGGTGTTTGTTATTGTTACATTAGGATAATATTCCCTTCTAGTTGTTGTTAATGTTACTAAGCAAAAAAAACAAACTTTGTTTATATCATAATTACAGCAACAATAAGAAAACAAAAAAATGTATTAAATACAATAATAAAAAAACAGCAATAAATTCTAGCTCTCATCGTTCTACTCTCTTGTAATAACAAATTTCTTTACTTCAATTAATAAGTAAATACGTTTGCTGGGTTATTGTTTATGGTCCTGTTAATACAGCAGCATGATATTTTTTACCGACATGAAAAAAACTTTCTGGTAATACAATCAACAATTTTTTCTTTATTCATACTTAAAGAAGCAACAAAAACATAAAATAGTTAGAATAACCAAAAAAAAAACAGACATTCATGTTGTAAAAAGAAAGAAAGTAAGAAATCCGTAAAGAAAAAGAAACTTATTTATTTCAAAGATTTTATTCTTGTTATTTTTATGGGATTTTCTTTTTTCACGGTATGATTTTATTTTTGTAGTAGCGTTTAATGACTAAAACAACAATAAAAATATTTTACGGTCGTACAGAGCTGGAAATTAGGAATTAAATAGAAAATTTAATTAGGTTCACAGCTGTAGAAAGGGAAGGAAATATAAAAAGAAAAATCTTAAAAAAAATTCTTTGCGAATTCAAATTAAATTATTCGAATAAACATTTAAAAAAAACATACAACTTAAAAAAAATTGTTAAAATATGTTACTAGATATAAAGAAAATATTATTCGAATAAATAAAAGGAATAATCGTTAAAATATTAAAAAATTCCCATTAAAAATTTCGAAAAAATATTCTTAGTTTAGTTATTAAAACATTAATCGGTTAATCGAATAAAATTTTTTGACCTACTTCCAAAACACTAAAGTTTTCAGAATCAGTTAAAACATGTTACAAAAATTAATAAAAGAAAAATAAAATTCCATAAACATCTTTAACTAATTTAAAGCAGTAATCGTTCATTTTTAAACAATTTATCGTAAAGTTAAAGCAAATACTCATTAATTAATCAAAATGATTTTAAAATATTCGATTCGATTTTGAAGAAAGTTAATATCCAAAAACTATAAAAATATCCGAATATCGTGGTAAACTGTTGAGTTTTAACAAATTTGAGGAAAAAGCTAGAGAATAAACAAAGTAATAATAACTTATCGAAATATTCGTAAAAAAAATTATTTAATAAACATAAATATCAATAATTCAGAAAAAAACCAACAAATTATTTGAGAAATGGTTTGAACAAAATTTTTTCAAATAAATGTTATTCGAATAAATGAAATTTATTCGAATAAATATTAGTCGAATAAAAATTATTCGAATAAATATTATATTATTCGAATAAATTCATTTTGAATAGATATTAGTCGAATAAATATTATTCAAATAAATATTAGTCGAATAAATATTATTCGAATAAAACTTATTTGTATTAACTCATTAAAAAATTAAAATAGGAAGACATTTAAAATTTACAATTTGTATTAAGATTTTAAAAATTTAATTGAATACTCTTGAGAATAACCGTTTAAAAAAATATATTTTTTTTTAAATTCTTGAATTATACTTTTTTTTAATGTTCAAAAGTATTTTCACTTTTATTATAATTAAAAAAAAAAATGGTTATAGTCGACTATTTTTTTTCATAAATTTAATAAAAAAAAATATTCCAATGGTGTTATTAACACTTCTTGGAGAAATAATTTAATATAATAATAATTTGAGTTTATTAAATACAAAAATATTTTAATTTAATTTTATCGAAAACATTTAATATAAATTTAATCGAATAATTTTAATCAAATTTATTTGAATAATTTTTTATTTTTATATTAATGTTAATTTTATTTTAATATTTTCTTTTATTTATTAAATCGTCAGCTAATTATTGGTTTTGGCGCATATCATGGTAATTTCACTATGATATGCGCCAATCCAATAATAAGCTGACGAAATGTTAATTAAATATTATTGTAAAATTTAGGCAAGCAGCCGACACGAGGCCGGCTCATTTGGGTTCTACTACGGTCCCTTTGTGATACCCTCTCCTAGTGGCTTGTGTTAGAGCTAGCCTCCAATCATTTCGATTACCTGCTCAGTCATACCCCGGATGGAACATTCAAGCAGGGGAGTTCTGCTCTCTCAAAATGTCTTTTTCTTATATCCTTGCAGAGAAAGTGAAATGTCGTCTCTTTCTCCTACTTTTTATTCTGGTAACTCCTACAGCACCCATTGTCTCAAGGCCAAGCCTCATTGCATGAGTCCCTATATAATAGTGAACATAATGACTTATGTCACCGCTCTACTTTGGTTCCTGCCAAACCTTAATAGTATGTACGTTGGTCTTCCCTGCATCATTTCCATAGATACAAACTCAAATTTAAAATTATTTTTATTTCGGAATATTGTTAAGACCATTAAAAAAGTTTCTTAAAAAATTTGATTGTCAAGACAAAACTTGGCCTTAGTAAATTCCGTACCTTTTACATGAAATTTTTGGATTATGGTACTTCCGAAAAATCTTTGAACCTGCATAAAATTTAAAGTCGGGGCAAAACAGGCACCCCTTAATAAAATAAAAACAAGATATTATGTTGAAATTAGTCCAAAGTAGAATAAAATTTGTACTTAAATTCTTTAAATTTTAAATTACATACTCGGAAATTTTCCTTACTCTACCCTTTCTCTTCTTCTACTTTTCAATTTATGAATACCATAATTATTATTTTAATTTATAAAGTCTAGATCAGAATTGTAATAGAAAAAAATTCCAGCAAGAACAACAACTTGCAGCCAACAAGCAAATACATATTATATACTGATTTACATACATGTATATACCAGTCTGGTATATAATAAATAGATACATATGTATATATTTTACCATTTATAAGTCTATATACAAATTGTATACAAAATTGAAGTGGTTTTCGAGCATGCATTTTGCATTCACTAGTACAAATCCTTAAGGGTAAGTACAGATGCCATTACTTACAAACACATCCCTTCACACAAACACACACAAATGTAATGTATTCTATTTTTAATTTTTTTTTTTTGTATAGAAATGTGTGTAAGGAAAAAATATTTATAAATAAACATAAATACCTTTAATACGTTAGGGTATCCCAAGAAATATAAATGTTATCTATGATAAAACGTTTTAAATAGCTAAAGGCAAATTTTACCAAACAATTATTCGAATAATTTAAGCTTTCAATCGATTAAAATTAAAAAGTTAGTCAAATCCATAGATATTGTTTCTAAAGAAGAAAGTTATAATATGCCATAATTACAACGGAAATAAACTAACTATTCGTTTAGTTTTTGGCAAATAATCAAATAAATAGTTGTTAATTTAATCGATTATTCGAATCATTTAACGATTATTCAAATAATTTTATCGATTATTCGAACAATTTAATCAATTTTCGAATAAATAAATACATTAAAAAAATCAAAGCATTAAAATTATGAAAAAAATATATTTGATGACATTTAAAAATTATTCGATTATAATTTAACGATAGTTTAAATAATTTTTCTATAAAGCTATTCAAAAGTCATATATTTAACAAATCGTTTTATCAATTTTCACTTAACAAGCAATTTTATTATTTCTCGAAAAATTTTATCGATTATTCTAATAAATTTAGGAATTGATTACTTTGGATGAAAACTAAATGATTAAATAAACAAATAAAAATTAGAAACTGGGAATTATTACCTTTCGCAGGTTACTTTATATTATATTCAACATTTTTACAATATAATAGTCTGGTAGTGTATAAAAGTCATTCCTAAAAATTTAAGGAATAGAACTATTACAAAAAAGCTTTATAAAATACATAACTGAAATTTAACTCATAGAATAAATTCGAAAAAATAAAAAAATGTTGAATACAAATAAAAATTAATTAAATGCTTTTTACATTAGAACTATGTCGAGAAATTGATTAAGGTGATAAAAACTTAATGATTAATCGAATAAATATTGTATACAAATTTTATAAAACTACATAATAGGCATTCATTTTATAAATTATTGAAAAAAATCCCACAAAACAGCAATTCAAATATTGTTCGAATAATTACGACGATAAATGTAATAAATAAAATGATTATTCGAGTAACAAAAACGATTATTAAGATAAATTTAGGCATTAAAATAAAAAAACATTTTAATCAGTTTTTTTCAAGAAATCGTCTAAGACGGATTTAATAAAACTATTTAATTAAAATTGTACGATTAATCGAATAAATAATATTTCCAACCTTTTTTAAAACTAATTAAAATTAATTAATTTAACAATTTTTGGTGAATTATCACACAAAATTTACTTTTAATTATATTTAAATAATTAAAAATATTCTTTGACTATTCGGATAATTTTATAGAATAAACGGATAAATTATATATAAGAATGTTTAAAAAACTACCAAGCAAAATATTCGATTAAAACTTAAGGGTTAAGCTATTTATCTACAAAAAATGTTTAAAATTGCTTCGTAATCGTTTATTTAAAAATTTAGACGATTACTCGAATAATTTAACCGAGAATTTAAAAGAGTCAAATATATGTAGGGAAAACGATGTGAACGACTTTTAAATAATTGTGTACTCTAATTTTAAACAGTTACTCAATCTTATTTAATTTTATAATCAAATTTTTGCAAATTTCCATAAAAAAAAACAACACAAATGTTTATTAAAAATTTAAGTAGAAAGCAATCTATCTCAAATAATTCACCCCTATCGTGAATAACATGTGGAATTTTTGCTCCCATGAAATTTTCATTCCCCTCGAAGGGAAAAAAGCAAACGTGAATCTCATGTGAAAAATTTTTCACGCTATCAGTTCCAGTGAATGTAAAAAAGAAGAGAGATTTAAAAAAATTAAAAATCAATGAAATTTTTGTTTAAAAATATACACGTATATATTTTAAAGAAAAGTTAAAATAATTAAGCAAAATATTTAGTATTGGAGGAATAGTTGGATTACAACGTTAGTTTTTTGCCCTTTTAAATTTTATGTAGTAAAATATTTTCAAAAATTAAGCCTTCGAAAGCTTCACAAATCCACAGGTAATCGACCTGTTGTTTTACATTTTGTTGACCAATATATCGGTTTGTGTCTTATTAACGGAAATAGCCTTTAATATTCGATTTAAAGGAGGAACTACTTACATACATGTTCTGTACCCTAGCAAAAATAAAGTCAAAAAATCTAAGGGAAATGTGAACAAATTACAATGGAAAAAACGTTATTATTCTCATTTGAATTACCTTTTTTTCATGGGAGTTTTTCATGATCGTAAATATGTGAAAAGGGGAATAATTATGGGGGAAAAATTATTCACGATAGGGGTGATTAACTCGATTATTCGAATAATTTATTCGATTATTCTGATAATTTAATCGATTGTTTAGACAATACTTAAAATTTAAAATGAAGTAGAAAGCAATCTATTTCATAATAATTTTCTAGATTATTCGAAAAATTTTATCGATTGATTGTACAATATTACAACATAATTAAAAACTAAGAACTACTAAGCAAAATAAAATAAAATTTGTTAAAATTGGAACAATTAACTAAAAAACTACTCTTTCCTTTTCTCCTTTTTTTATGTGATTAATACAGAAAACTTACTTGAAATATAAATCAAATCAAATAATTATGTAATTGATTCGGGTAGTTTAATCGATGAACCGTCTTAAATAATAAGTTAGAAAAAATCTCAAAATCTGCATTAGTATTATGTAAGAAGATCCATTAAAGAGAATTATTCTACTACAAAGCTAAGGATTTCCTTAAACAAATTACCAAAAAAAGGATCTTTAAACGTTTCTATCCCCTCCTTAAAAGAAAACTAAACTAATTTACTGCCACCATTTAATTCCAGCTACAGGAAGTCAACCTTAATACGAATCACATGAAAAAACTTGCAAGTTAGACATAATTTTGTCACGTACATTTTGGGTTAAAAACATAAATCTTCGCAGTTTTTTATTTTCGTTAACAATTTTACACACTTTTTTTTTTTTTTTTTTTTTTTTTGTTTGTTATATTACAAATTTGCCCTGTTAGCTTTCTTTGTCAACATAATTGGAAAAAAAGACTGAAAATGTCTACATTTAAATTTGAAAAAAATGAAGAAGGAAAATATACATATCTATATATGAAAAAAGTTAATACAAGTGAATGTATGCATATATATTTACTTGTGAGTACATACTTATGTACATATATTTGTGGGAAGACATTTCAATTACTTACATATGATGCTTAATCGTGCCGGTGGTGATGCCTGACGTGCTCCACTTGCCACATTTGTGGCAATACAAACATAATCCCCCGCATCACTATCACGACTCACCGATTCAATATGCAAATCAGAACCATTTTGATAGACACGTGAGGTGTTAGTTAGAGGATGGCCTAAAATAAGAAAAAGGTAAAAAAATGCTAAGAACTTTTTATAGCAGACTAGTTACAAATATAGACTAGTCCATTGTTTTAACCATATACATTAAAGCTAATTTCTTAAGTGTTGATTAGTCCAAAGTCTAAACTACAGACTAGTCAGTGTTAGCTATGGACTATTCCATAGTCGAAACAATAGACTACTTTATTGTCTGAGCTATATAGTAGAATATTTCATATTCTGATTTATTCTATATTATACACACAGAAAAAAATCAAGTTAAAAGCGTAGAAAACAAGGTTGATTTAAAATTTTTCGGTGGTGATTTTGCTTTATACGTTTTTCATGTTAATTCAACCTGGTTTTACAATAACTGCGAACAACATTTTTTTTCTTTTAAAATAACTATAATTCATGTTAATTTAACATTGCAGTAAAGTTAGAGCAAAATGTAATTTATATTGAAATAACAATCCGAATCACGTTGAATGAAAGTTATTTCAAGTTGAAACAACGTGAATTTCATGTAGAATCAAATTGGTTTGAGTGTGTTATAACAGTGTGAAGAAGCCTCAGAGACAACATATGCATTTATTTAAGAATAATTCAATACACTTACCCCTGTAACACATGTTTCACTTATTTTGAGTTCTCCTTTGTCAACAGAAGCATCAGCATCGCCCGATATGGGTTTCGTCATCAATATACTTTGAAAACTTGATGCACTATTTAAGTAACTAATTTTAATTAAAAGAATACGGGAATTGTCCTCTTTTTATAACATATTTTAAGAATGAAAATAAAAAATGTACATACTTAAGTATGAATGCATGTTAATTTAACAAGATACACTTTTGATTTTAATATAAAACTGGTTTTTATGGATTCAATATTGAATCCATATTTATTTATATTTTAATATTTTTTTTTTTTATTTTAACAGTGAATAATATTAAATAAACATGATTTAAGGTTATTTTATTTAAAATTATTATGAAATAATGATAAATTTAAAAAAAGGGCATACTTTTGCAGAAATTTACTATGATTCTCAATCAACATTTTTCCATGTTAATTTTACATTGGTATTTTTTTCTGTGTGTAAGCACAGACTTTTTTAAAGTCTGAATTATAGAATTTTCAATCGTTGGAGTTATAGACTATTCCATAGTCTGTATTATAGACAATTAAATAGTCTGAACTCTAGATTACTTTATCTATAGTTTAAAATATGGACTAGTTCATAAACTCAACTACAGAGTTTTCTATTGTCTTAACTCAAAACATTAGACTATATCACGGCCTCAACTATAGAGTAGTCTAAAGTTTAATCTATGGCCTCCACTAAAGACTATTCTATAGGCTCGATGTTTCAAACGTAACCAAATATTTCTTGTTACTTATTTATCTTCTTACCGTTTAAAGTCCAGGAGTAAATCAAACCTCTAATAGGTGTAGCATGACAATTAAAATCAGCAAAATCTCCCTCCGCAATTGTTTGACTTTTTGGCAAGGTCAAAAATCTTGAAGACGATTCGGCCAGACAAAATGCTAAAAAGAAAAAAGGGGAAAGTTAATAAAACTGTTTTTTGTTTTGTAATAAAAAAAAACAAGTCAGAGTAATATATTCGGCTATGCCGAATCTTAGATGCACTTCACCATGGTGCGGTAAGAACCAAAAGATATATTAAAACCGTTCTCTAGATATTAATTAATATATTTTGTGCCATGCCTACTTCCCCAATCCAGCCCACCTTTGTTCGCATGTTGTGTATTGATAACCAAAATGCTTGTACTTAATTTGGAAACTTTGGCTCTTGCCGTTCTTCAGTTATACAGAAGTCTGCAATGTTTTTGTATGGGAAGTGCCACGCCCACTTCACCAATCCCGCCCAAATTTTGTCGGATGTTGTGTATTGAAAACCCTGCTATGTGTAACAAATTTGAAAAATGTATCTCTTACCGTTCATTAAATATAAATAAATCGATTTTGTACCACGCCCACTGCCGCCCACATTTTGTCGGATGTTGTTTATTGATAACCAATATGCTTGTACCTAACATAGGAACTTTGGCTCTTGCCGTTCTCCAGTAGTATGGAAATCTTTAATGTTTTTGTATGGGAAGTGCCACGCCCACTTTACCAATTTTACCCACATTTAGTCGATTGCTATGTTTTGATAACTTAAATGCTTGCACCTAATTTGGAAACTTAGGCTTTTGCGTCCTCCAGATGTCCATAAAAAAACAACAAACACAAGCGATTTATGGGTAAAATTAGACGCCCTCGTGATTTTTGCTCATATCTCAGTCATTTGTGGAACGATCGGGCTTAATTTTAATAGCAAAATTCAGCGGAGCATATTTGATATAAATATATACCAACCAAGCCCCCATCAAATCTGGGATCTTTGGCACATCCAATTTAACACCTTGTGCAAGAAAAAAAGAAAAAGGGAGAATATTGTGTGTGGAGAAAAATTTATTTTATGGCAATTACACCTTTACGTTACGTATTAAAGTGGATTGTAATCAACAATAAATTCTCAATTATCTTCATTTACAACTCCCAGTACCATTTACATCATCCTTTACAATGAAAACTTTTTTTAGAAGAAAGATTGTAGATTAGAGACTGATAATGTTTTTTTATAATAATTTAAATTGTTGTGTCAAGCAAAATATTGCAGCCACATTCGTTCATAAATTGCTTTAAAATTTAGTTTCATGTATAATAAATTACAGACCTGTAGCCCGTTTCTGTATTTCTCGCATCGTAAAATTTCTTACATGAAGTGTGAAACAAAAAATTCCATCGTTTCTCGATTTATGAGATAAAAGTGTTTCTGTATTTGAATGCGAAAACAGACACAACAAATTCTGTTTATACTGGAATATTTCCAGTACTTAAGTGTCAAATAAAAGCGAAACGTCAACAAAAGAAATAAATATAATAAAAACAGGGCTGCCAGATTTGACGAGTTATCGTCATCTTGACGATTTTTTATTCCGATATTAAAAAAGTGACGTTTTGATGATTTTTTCTAAAAAAGTGACGAAAGCAAAAACAAAATCAAAAATATTTTATAATTTTGTTGTTACTTTCTATAGAAATTCATCTCGAATTTTTAAATTTCAAACACTTCTTTTTTGTGGCGTTGAAAATTGAAAAAAAATAAAATAAAATTATATGAATGTCTGTAGAAAGCAACAACAAATTTATAAAATATTTTTGATTTTAATGAAATTGTTGGCGTTGCGTTTTACACTATAAGCCCCTTAGTCTTCGAAATAAGATAATTGTAAATATTTTTATATGTTTGTTTATTAGAAAAAAAGATATCTTTAGAAACAAGGCTGCTTAAATTTTTATATTTATCCCTATTGTGAAAATTGTCCTCGAAATTGTTTGTTTCTTCCCTAAAAAATGTATCGGCAAAAGCAAAATTTAGAGGGAAAGTAATGGACCGACTTGGCTTATTTTGAACATTTAATACTTCTTATATATATATATACAAAATATGATTGATATTTGATATTCTTATCTTATATGTACACTTTTGTGCCAAAACCATTATTCCGGCAAGAAAGAAATTTGTTTGTCTCCCAGTAAAAACTTTTTCAAAATGGATAGCTTCTTTCACTCGTTATTAAGTAGCTTTCTTCTATAAGAACTTCGATAACAACTTTTTTCTGGATGTATTAAGATATTAAAAAAATGACTTACTTTTGAATTTGTTCTTTTTGGCACAACCCTTGTAAAATTCATTAGTTTTTCAGTAGAATTGTATGTAGTGCTTTTATGTGTTTCTGATTACTTAACATATTATTTTGTAGGCGAAGATTTTACTGGGTCTTTAACCGTTTTTTTATGAACCGATTTTTTTAATTTTAACTACAAGGTATTCTACTAAGTCTATTTCAGGTAAAAAAGAAAAAGATTATAGGAATAGGTAAATTAAAGATTAAATTTTTCATATTATTCGAATGTGTATTCTATGTCAAATACATTCCTCAAAAGCTTTTATACTTTAATAGTCTCATTCCTTCATTATTTCACAGGAATATTTTCTATGCACTATCAGAATTTTTTTTTTTTTTTTTTTTTTTTTTTTTTTTGTATATTTCTGTTACGAAGCTTACCTTAGCTATCCTTTGGTTAGCAATGAAGTAAATTGTAAAGAAAATTTATACAACTATTAGATACCAGCAGAATGTAATGCATTTTCTGGCCCGCTACGGCCTTCGTCAGCATTCTTTGTATCTTATAACTGGATAGTGCCTATTGTAAATTTTATGTATTTAACTTAATTATTTTATCAAATAGAATCTGGGAATTTATTTCTCATGGTGAGTTATTTTATCAAATAGAATCTGGGAATTTATTTCTCATGGTGAGTTACATTTATTATAAATTTTTCATATTATTCGAATGTGTATTCTATGTCAAATACATTCCTCAAAAGCTTTTATACTTTAATAGTCTCATTCCTTCATTATTTCACAGGAATATTTTCTATGCACTATCACAATTTTTGTTTTTTTTTTTTTTTTTTGTATATTTCTGTTACGAAGCTTACCTTAGCTATCCTTTGGTTAGCAATGAAGTAAATTGTAAAGAAAATTTATACAACTATTAGATACCAGCAGAATGTAATGCATTTTCTGGCCCGCTACGGCCTTCGTCAGCATTCTTTGTATCTTATAACTGGATAGTGCCTATTGTAAATTTTATGTATTTAACTTAATTATTTTATCAAATAGAATCTGGGAATTTATTTCTCATGGTGAGTTATTTTATCAAATAGAATCTGGGAATTTATTTCTCATGGTGAGTTACATTTATTATAAATTTTTCATATTATTCGAATGTGTATTCTATGTCAAATACATTCCTCAAAAGCTTTTATACTTTAATAGTCTCATTCCTTCATTATTTCACAGGAATATTTTCTATGCACTATCACAATTTTTGTTTTTTTTTTTTTTTTTGTATATTTCTGTTACGAAGCTTACCTTAGCTATCCTTTGGTTAGCAATGAAGTAAATTGTAAAGAAAATTTATACAACTATTAGATACCAGCAGAATGTAATGCATTTTCTGGCCCGCTACGGCCTTCGTCAGCATTCTTTGTATCTTATAACTGGATAGTGCCTATTGTAAATTTTATGTATTTAACTTAATTATTTTATCAAATAGAATCTGGGAATTTATTTCTCATGGTGAGTTATTTTATCAAATAGAATCTGGGAATTTATTTCTCATGGTGAGTTACATTTATTATAAATTTTTCATATTATTCGAATGTGTATTCTATGTCAAATACATTCCTCAAAAGCTTTTATACTTTAATAGTCTCATTCCTTCATTATTTCACAGGAATATTTTCTATGCACTATCACAATTTTTGTTTTTTTTTTTTTTTTTTGTATATTTCTGTTACGAAGCTTACCTTAGCTATCCTTTGGTTAGCAATGAAGTAAATTGTAAAGAAAATTTATACAACTATTAGATACCAGCAGAATGTAATGCATTTTCTGGCCCGCTACGGCCTTCGTCAGCATTCTTTGTATCTTATAACTGGATAGTGCCTATTGTAAATTTTATGTATTTAACTTAATTATTTTATCAAATAGAATCTGGGAATTTATTTCTCATGGTGAGTTATTTTATCAAATAGAATCTGGGAATTTATTTCTCATGGTGAGTTACATTTATTATAAATTTTTCATATTATTCGAATGTGTATTCTATGTCAAATACATTCCTCAAAAGCTTTTATACTTTAATAGTCTCATTCCTTCATTATTTCACAGGAATATTTTCTATGCCAGAAAATGCATTACATTCTGCTGGTATCTAATAGTTGTATAAATTTTCTTTACAATTTACTTCATTGCTAACCAAAGGATAGCTAAGGTAAGTTTCGTAACAGAAATATACAAAAAAAAAAAAAAAAAAAAAAAAAAAAAAAAAAAAAAAAAATTCTGATAGTGCATAGAAAATATTCCTGTGAAATAATGAAGGAATGAGACTATTAAAGTATAAAAGCTTTTGAGGAATGTATTTGACATAGAATACACATTCGAATAATATGAAAAATTTATAATAAATGTAACTCACCAAGAGAAATAAATTCCAAGATTCTATTTGATAAAATAATTAAGTTAAATACATAAAATTTACAATAGGCACTATCCAGTTATAAGATACAAAGAATGCTGACGAAGGCCGTAGCGGGCCAGAAAATGCATTACATTCTGCTGGTATCTAATAGTTGTATAAATTTTCTTTACAATTTACTTCATTGCTAACCAAAGGATAGCTAAGGTAAGCTTCGTAACAGAAATATACAAAAAAAAAAAAAAAAAACAAAAATTGTGATAGTGCATAGAAAATATTCCTGTGAAATAATGAAGGAATGAGACTATTAAAGTATAAAAGCTTTTGAGGAATGTATTTGACATAGAATACACATTCGAATAATATGAAAAATTTATAATAAATGTAACTCACCATGAGAAATAAATTCCCAGATTCTATTTGATAAAATAATTAAGTTAAATACATAAAATTTACAATAGGCACTATCCAGTTATAAGATACAAAGAAAATGCATTACATTCTGCTGGTATCTAATAGTTGTATAAATTTTCTTTACAATTTACTTCATTGCTAACCAAAGGATAGCTAAGGTAAGCTTCGTAACAGAAATATACAAAAAAAAAAAAAAAAAAAAAAAAAAAAAAACAAAAATTCTGATAGTGCATAGAAAATATTCCTGTGAAATAATGAAGGAATGAGACTATTAAAGTATAAAAGCTTTTGAGGAATGTATTTGACATAGAATACACATTCGAATAATATGAAAAATTTATAATAAATGTAACTCACCATGAGAAATAAATTCCCAGATTCTATTTGATAAATTAAAGATTTATATCTCAATTATTAAATAATAATTATTAAATACCCATGAACTTTAACTATGTTTTTGTTTGATTATTTTTTAATAAAAGTCGAAACAAATTTGTTTAAAATTGATTTTAAATTGCACGATTTTTAAAACAAAATAGACGATTTTTTTTTATTTTTTCTCAGGAAATTGACGATTTTGACACAAATTTATCTGGCAGCACTGATTAAAACCAAAACAAGAAAAGGCTAACAAAAATTTAAACTAACAAAATATAACAATTGTTTTTTGTTTATTTTCATCATATATATTATGCATTTATCATTTATATTCCTTCTATTTTTTTATTTATTAAAAAAAAATAGTATATAAACATATTTTAAATTCAAAATATCTACATTTTGTTTTTCTCGCCACCAATTTCAAATGTGACTTATTTTGACAGTTCTTGAAAAAAACTTTTCGCAAAATATTGTTATAGAAACACTTTTTCTCGTATCCTTCCAATAATTGCTGGAAAATTATTTAAATGACAGATAATTCTCGCAAAAAAAAGATACAAAAACACTTGTGTGAGAAAAACCATTTTTTGTTTCATTTTTCACTGTTTCTGTCCCGATTCACTGGTTTCAGTCGGAAAATTTTACGATGCGAGAAATACAGAAACGGGCTACTGGGAGAAATTCATTAAATACGCTAATGTACTGCAAATTCTTTCACATTAACCCAAATCAACGAAAATGCAAGTTTATTTATTGCAATACCACTAACTTTAACACTTTTGATGCACCATTTTTTGCGCTTCATTACTTTCCTGTCAACGTAGTGCATTAATATATACACAGAAAGAAAAACACTCGGCATAAATCAAGTTTTTTATGATTACTTTAAGAACGAGTCGTACTCAAAAATTCCAGTACAAATAACACTAAAACGTACTCAAAACAATCTTAAATGGGATAACTTTCGAAAATCAATCCCAGAATTTCTTGAAATAAGTATAAAATTCTTAAATCAAGTAAGAAAAATATTAAACTTTTCGTTGTGCTTAAACCTCCGGCTTACGCATGTTTTGATTTTCTATACACATTGAAAAATGGTCTGGCCAGACTCATGTGTACCACAAAGGGTTAAAAAGTAAATTCAAACTCTTGCTTCTCATTTAGATTATATTTTTGGTTAAATATGTATACAGGGCTGCCAGATAAATTTGTGAGGAAATCGTCAATTTCCTGAGAAAAAATAGAAAAATCGTCTTTCACGTTTCGAAAAATCGTCAAAAAAATCGCACAACTTAAAATTTAGTTTTTTTAAACAGTTTTTGTTTGATTTTTTTTATAAAAAAGCATTCAAACAAAAACATAATTTCTTCATACTAGCATTTTCAATTGTGTAAGAGATATTGGGAGTCTCATACAAAGCGTCTTTGATCGTCGATGCCGCATTTTTTAATCGTGGAAGATTCCTCACATGGGAAAACTGCAACACGACTGAGATTAATCCATAGCTCAGTGAAAGACGCTTCTTCAACCGTTGTGGGAATCGTTTAAGATGTGGGTAAAGATTATCTAACGAGTCTTTCATGTCAAGAATCGTTTCCCAGTAAAAAATGGAGCTTACAGCAGTTTTGTAAGGGAGAGAAGCACAATACCCCCTTACAAAACCTGCTTACAAGAGGCATGATTTTTATATGGCGAATTCCCACTTGAAAGCACTTTGATAACTGATTGCGTTATGAAACAAATTAAATTTCTATGTTCGGTAATATTTCAAAAATGATCGTAAACACATTTTAAAATCATTGCAATACAACCTGCTTCGATGTAAGGGAATAATAAATGCACATAAAACATTGTTCGTATAAGGGATAATGCGAAGTTATTCAATCATTAAATTAAAAATTCACTTTAATGGTATTCGCTTATCTGCTGCTTCTCAGTAGTGTGTAATAGCCAGCGCATATATCAGCGCTCATGTAGTTTTCGTGCTTCCCGAAACATAAACATTTTTTACTGGGATGAGACTCTTGTAGATATTATCTCACAACTCGTGAAATGTTCGCCGTATAATTGTTGAAAATATGATTTATACAGAGAGTCGTAAAAGATTCATTCGCTGATGGTTTGACGAAAGATAAACAAAGTGTAACATTGTTGTTTTTGTACTCTGAAAATAATCATTTAAAGATTTTCTTAAGACTTGCATATTATGGCCGTACCTAAACAAAAGCGCCACGCGTTTTCTAGTTTTTGAATAGAGCGGTCTCAACGCTTTGCAATGGGAAAAACCGATTTTCAAAGTTCGTTTAATAGTGAATTTTGGCGCTATTGTTAATTAATAAAGGCTATTTAGCTATTTTTTGATCAATCTAGCGTTTTTATCTCTATTTTTATTTATAATTTGTGGGTTTTATTACACAAGAAAGCTTTCACTACTGTTTTTTACACAACGTTGACGCTCTTGCTTAGGTATGGCATATCAGCGTAAAAGCTAAGCGAAAGAAAACGTTCCGGCTTCCGCTCTTGTTAAGGTACGGCTGTTAAACATTCCAAGATTTAAAAACGAACGTGTCAGAAAATTTAATGTTTTATTCAGACTGGAGACTGAAAAAAATCGTCACTCTTAAGAAAAAAATCAGCAAATCGGCACTTCGCTAATTCCGGAACAAAAAATCGTCAAAATGACGATAAATCGTCAATTCTGGCAGCGCTGTATGTATAGAAGATTTCTAAAGTAAAAACCATATCGGTCATGATGTTGGTGTTTAATCATTCTGTAATGTGTAAGACGGGTAAGTTAATCAATCATAATAATTTTTTCTTTCTAGTTTCTTTTGTGGTTTTTTTCAAGCACGAATTCATGATAAAATAAACTTTATAATACTTAAATCAATCTCATTTTCGGATTATTTCAAGTACGAAATCGGGATTGAATATGGATAACTTAATTATTTTGCGATTGAAAATCCGTACTTGAATCAATCTTTCTGTACTTGATTCAAGAAAACCCATACTTAACGTACTATTAATACCGCTTCGGATTGATTTGAAGACGGATGGATTGATTTTTATTTTGAGTGTAAATACCTCTAAAGTGTTTGCCAATTAATGCACTTCTTTTGCATTATTATTAACACACATTAGAAATAGTGCATTATTATTGCATTGAACTAGAAATATTGTTAAAATGAATAATGTATTATTGATCAATTTATTGGTAATGCAAAACTAGTGCAAATCGCCCAGTTCTGCAAAACCAGTCAATAGTCTGAACAATTGACTAGTTCACACTTTAAACTATAGATTAGTTCATACTCTGAACTAAGAAAGAGTGCATTAAAAGTCTAAACTAAAGGCTAGTTTATAGTCTGAACTTTAGTCTAGTCTATAGACAAAATTTAAATCTCCATTATCTGAACTATAGAATAGTCCGTAGTCTAAAATATAGACTATTCCATTCTGAACCAACGAGTTATCCATGTTCTATATTAATTTATACTCCAAACCCTAAGCCATAGACTAGTGTATACTCTAAACTAAATACTTGTCCATTTTCTAAACTATAAACTAGTCAATTCTGGGAACTAAATACTAGTCCATAATCTTAACTATAGACTTGGCCATTCTTCAAACTAAAAACTAGTTTTATGCCTAAACTATTGACTCTGACGTTATTAAAGTATATTTGGGATTCCAAAGCCAAAAACTATTGCAAACCTAAACCACTTCCCTGTCAAGGCTTGCATGTTCAGGTTCCACAGTATCTACTATAACTTCTCTAGAAGTTGAAGAGGGCATTCTTAAGGCATTTTAGACTCGGCAATAAACTTTTTCCCAGTTATCTGAGGCAACGCCTTTACATATCCGGTCTAAACGAAAATAGACTTTTTAACTGGCAGCTAATTCTCTTTGTTCCAATAGCTGGCACAAAAATTGGTTACATTTTCTAGATTCCTTAGATAGTCTCTTTTTTACATTTAACAGTATGTGTATTTGTATACATATATTCCACTACAATTCATCATGACCATTAATTAAAACCCCACACATTTAAGCATTAATGGTACATTTTGAACGAACCCTAAATTTACAAAAAAAAAGTTCCAAATGACTGACTAAAAAACTTTAAATATCTAAAAAGGAAAAGAAGCTAAATTTCGGGGAATGGTGGAAGTGGGGAAAAACTTCACATATTAAACTGTTCATGCATAAAGAATCGATTTAACCATTAACTTCTTATGGTCCTTCAATGTACCATATCAGCTCAATGACTAACTAACTGGCTCACTGACTGACTAACTGACTCCTTGCTCGGCTATGCAACTTAACTAAACATTTATAACCAAAAAATCTTACTTGCTACAAATAAAAAATACACTAAAAGATGAGGCAGGCCAGGCCGACTCACATACTTTTAATAACTAAAAGAAGAAAAAAATCTGACAAACTTAAAGACACATCAAACGATAAAAAACCAGGCAAATACTCTACAAACAAAAAAAAATTACAAGAAAGAGATAGACGAAGGGACAAACAACCAGACAGACAGTCAAACAAACCAATTCACCAGCCTGAACTGAACAGACAACTATTCTGCTGTCAATAAAAAAAAACACACACACACACGTTTTCGAACACATATTCCACGTTGTCTTAGCCCCAGCCAAAGTCAGCTAGCAAGTCTATACTTTCAAGACTAAATAACAAGCAAACCAACCAATGAACCGTCATTCATTCGACCGAACGAACGAACTCTTTAAAGGAATTTACTAATTCAGCGAAATTCCTTGCGTCTTTTTGTTTCTGCTGCCCATGATTTTTCGGTTTCTGTTCATTCTTTTTCTCTGGGTTATAAAAACTACAAAGAAGAAAAAAACCAGTTCAAAAACAAACAAATGTGTGTGAAGAGTAAAAGCACATCCAGGCATAAAAGTAATAATAAGATTGAGGAGTAAATTTGTGTGTAGGGAGAAATATTGATAGGGTTTTATTATGCTGACACGTCAAGTTCGATGTCAAAAAAAAAAAAAAAAAACTCAAGGAAAAGAAAATAAAAGCAACGATAACGAATTTATAAGCCGATCAAAGTGTCTTTAAGATGTTTTTCGTTAAAACTAAAGAAACTCCATAAAAACCACAATCAATGAAAATGCAAGTTTATTTATTGCATAACCCCTAACTACTTTTGCATTATTATTAAAAAACATGAATAGTGCATTATTATTGCACTAAACTAGAAATATTTCAATAATGAATAATGCATTATAGTCGGACAAATTAGTCAATATCAGTTCAGACTTTAAACTATAGATTAGTTTTTACTTTGAACTAAAGACAAGTTCATTTATAGTCTAAACTAAAGACTAGTCCATAGTCTGAACTGTCCATAGTCTAAATTAAAATCTTCATTATCTGAACTATTGAATAGACCGTAGTCTAAAATATAGGCTATTTCATTATCAGAACTAAAAAGTAATCCAAAGTCTAAATTAAAGGCTAGTCCTTAGTCTGAATTAAAGACAAGTCGAAATTCTAACCTATAGACCAGTTAATACTCTGAACTAAGGACTAGTCCATTATCTAAGCTATAAACTAGTCAATTCTTGAAACTAAAGACTAGTCCAAAGACTAGGTTTGCTTTGAAACTAAAGGACATTTTGGGCTAAAAGATTGTTAGTCTTAAGGACTCCCTAAATATACTAATGCACTGCCAATTTTTCACATTGAACCAAATCAATGAAAATGCAAGTTTATTAATTGCATTACTTCTAACTTTAACACTTTTAATGCACTAGTTTTTACCGTCAAAGTAGTGCAATAATATTTTAATACCACTAAAGAGTTTGGGCTAATTAGTGTACTACTTTTGCATTATTATTAAAACACATTATGAATAGTGCGTGCATTATTATTGCATTACACTAGAAATATTGTGAACATCAATAATGCATTATAGTGGTACCAATCGCCCAGGTCTGATAAATTAGTCAATAGCCTGAACAAAAGACTAGTTCACACTTTAAACTATAGACTAGTTCATACTCTGAACTAAAGGCTTCTTCTTTCAAAGTCCATAGTCTGAACTTAAGTCTAGTCCAAAGTATAAATTTAAATCTCCATTATCTGAAGTATAGAAAATACCGCGGTCTAAAATATAAGCTAGTCCACTATCAGAACTTATCGGCAGCAGTCAACAAGAATTTTCAAACAACCCAGAAAGAATTCGACGTAAGCAGACTTGACGACTTAACGATAGCTAAATATAGGAAGTTATCGAACAGATAATGAGTTTTTAACTATCACAAGTTCCCTTTAATCTAAAAGTGAAAGATAAGCTAAAGAGGGGAACGTTCTTCCTTTAACTTTTGTCGTAAGGTTTAGATTTGAGATTGCCATATTATATTCACATATTTTTTATATATGGCAACTCCAATTATACGTATATTTTGTAAATTTAAAAAAAGTACGTAGTTGCCAGTTCGTATTTTTATTTTGGCAAAATAATCGGTATTTTCTTTAGTAGTGCCATATTTTCAAAAATGTTAAGTTTATTTTATACAAAAGTTGTGAAAACGAAATATAGTTGAAGGTAACTTCATTCCTCACCAGTGCTACAGGTACCGTTAACTATTTCAAACTTTATAGGTAAGTCGTGAAAACGGGCCTTAGAAATCCCACCGTAGCTTCAAACTATACTAACGCATTATAACAACAGCGGAAAAATTGGCAAACCACTAAAAATATAACTACTGAGGCTGCTATGGCACATATTGGTTCATAAAATCAAAAGCGTAACCAGTGGATATCTGACGACACATGGGCATTGGTAGCAAAGAGAAAAGAGAGTAAAGCTGCTCTCAACTCTGCCAAAACGCGAAACCAAAAAGTAAATCTTCGTGCACAATACACTACTCTAGAACTTCTGGTAAAACGCAGTGCACGCAAAGATAAACATACATGGATAAACATTATAGCCATAGAAGCTCAAGCGGCAGCAGACACAAATCGCAGGGGAGATTCTACAAACACGTCAAAAAGCTTACAAGCAATCCGGACGTAACTGGAAAACCACTCAGAAATTATAGTGGCGTACTTATAAGGCCTAAAGACGAACAGCATGACTTATGAACCGAGTATTCTTCAATTCTATCCCCGAGGCAAAACTATGACGAGTCTACGAGTATATGTAACTGTACCACCCACGAAAATATACAAAATATATCCACCACTACCCCTACAGCGTTCAAAGACTCTATATTTATCGACTTATACAAACTTACACTGAAAGGAAAAATTAATCCATCCCCATTTAAAACATGCTGAAGCGGTGTCAATAGTACGGTAAGTACGGATTTCCTTAAATCAAGTACATAATTCTGAATATTCCGAAATTGGATTGACTTATTTAAAAGTGAGATAAAAGTTAATCTCAAACTTAGGGCTGTGGAGTCGTTAAGAAATAGTTATAACTCCGACTCCTTTTGCTGAAATTTTTTAAGTACGTCGGAGTCGACTCCGACTCCAACTCCGACTCTGACTCCTACTTTAACCTAGCATTATTTAAGAGACTAGTTTTTATATGACTTAAAATTTTTTTTTAATTTAGTACCTGTTAAATGGTTAAATATAGCAAGAAAATGATTCTGTAAAAATTTCAAATCGATATTTTAATTCTAACGTGCCGCGCATTGAGCTTTAACATACTAGTTACTAACATATGAGTAGGAAAGCTGCAAAATATTTTATTTGGATTTTGGAAAAAATGCAAAAAACATATAGCGCCCGATTAAATAGACCAAATGAGTTGAACTTTTTTAATTCTAAAATGTTATGACATTCTTGACTAAAAACACAACAGTTGAGAAATTTAAACCAACTGAACTGAACCAATGAACGAGTTTTGTTACGAACCTTCGAAAGAAACGAGTTTTGCTTCAATCCGTATGGGATCATTGAACTTTAGTATATTTCAAATGTTATATTAATTTATTAAAATTATGCAAACAGTGCTAAAAAATTTAAAAATAGTTCTGTAGGGGAGAGATAAACTACACCAATTCACATCTTTTTCAAATAACGTTTTTTATACTGTTGGAATTTATAGATGTGTGAATTTCCATAAGTCCTATTATCTAATGTAGCTTTCGAGATAGAAAAGTTGAAAACAACACCAAGTCCAATTGGCTTAGACGTTAAAGGCATCAAGTGTACTTAGTGTTGTTTACCACAATATTAATAGAGGCAAAGAACATCATAAGTCCTTTTTTGTAAATTGTGAAATGAGGTCTTTTGTTTTTAATATACATACATAAATTCAGACACTGCCATTTTGGTCTTGTTTTATTTATTAAGTCAAATCATTCTCAGGAAAATTTAATATATGTTCATTAAAACATGCTGATGAGCCTTCAGTTGTTAGTTTTACAATTTATATACACATTTTGAAGAGAAACTTAACGTAAAAAAATGTTGTTAGCCTTCTATTAATTTTGGGAAATAGCACCCCTTTTGTTGTTGGACTTGGTGCTGTTTGTCTCAAGTCATGGAACAGTACCATAGAAGGTAACGAACCTTTTATGACGTAATTTTTTAAGTATATCATCGACATGAAAAAAATATGTTAGGATCATATAAAATATTCGGACAAATGCACATTTTTATAACATAAACATCATTTGCGATTATCAACATGTTTTCGCGGTCTGCTGTAAAGTTTTAAAAATGTGGCTTGATGTAGTTTATCTCCCACCTGCAGAGTTAAAAAAAAATGTGAATTTTTAAACAACTAAATTGAAATCTTTTTCTTCAGTGTACTCGCCATTGCATTTTTCCGTACCAAATTCAATATTATTATTGTCCAAGACCGAAATTTGAAATTGCAAGTCTTTATTATCTCTCCAATTTTCCCTAAAGTGAGTAGATAAAAGTATTCTCAAATCATTTTTCGGGTTAACCCCCACATTGACGGAAATTATATTTGGAACAATGTCATGTATTTTCCGAGTTCCCTTTCCTTTTTTTTTATTATAATTCTCCTTGAAGGTTGGAACTTAAAATGTAGTTCACTTAATGCTTTCACCACAGGAGCTACAGCAGATTTAAAGTCATATTCATGAACTTGGCTACAAAAATATTTGTAAATATACGATTAATAAAAAACAACATCTTTACAAATTTAATTTTTAAATTTCTTAATTCGGCTCATTAACGATATCTTGGCGAAATTCAAATAGTGAACCCGCTGGTTTTTGTTTCAGAAATTTGAGGTCACATTAAAACATAGAAAAGGACATGCTTCGATACAATCTATATAACTATTCTTATAAATTGTCAAAATTTTCAATTTTTTAATTTTTGAAACTCACCTACTCATATGAAAAGTATACTGGTCCTTATTTTCTGACTTCACAATTTCAAAAAGCAGACCCTCTTATGGCCAATTCCACTAATTTATTTAAATATCAATTTATGTTTAAAATTTGTTTTTTTATTGCAAATAAAAATAAAATTATATGAAAAATTATATTTAAATATGAATTGATATTTAAAAAGAATTGGAGAAATTGGTCATTAAAATTTTTTATTTTGAAAAATATTAGAAAAATTTTAGTGCCAAAAAGTCGGAGTCGCTAGTTTTTGTGGGTACTTCGACTCCGACTCCGGTACAAAAACCTCAACTCCGACTCCACAGCCCTGCTCAAACGAAAGATTTTCTTAGTCGGTTTCATCCCGTATTCATACTTGAAATAACCCGAAAATGATTGATTCTAACTTTAACACTTACCCCAGAGAACCAGAGGGGGAACTTAATTATTTATTTACGCACCCAACCGTTACAGATGTTTCACTTTTATTGTAACACCTCCCCCACCCCTTTGTTTACAGAAGAACTCTCAATTACAAGACACCAGCAGCATGCCCAATATGGGTTTCGTAATCACTATACTTTGAAAATTTGTTGTATTTAACTAAATGATTGATCAGCAAAAATTCCAGATGTTATCGACTTTGGTGAGGTTAAAAACATCCCCACAGAAACGATTCATGTTGAAGCTTCCTTAGAAATATCATCCGACCATACACCTACAATTGTTACTATATCGAACCCAAATAGAATTGTATCTCCGTCATGTTACTTAAGGCCGTTACACACTATCCCACAAAGTCTTACGTATTTTTTAAAAATGCTTCCCTGATCTAATTATTCTTTGAACATTTTTAAAAGACAATAACAACTTATCATGACAGGGTTGCATTTACGTAAATTACTAAAGACTTTGTGGGAAAGTGTATAACGGCCTTTAGCGACGTCAGCCACACAAATAAATTGGTTAAAATATAAAAAATTTTTCAGTGCCCATTGAACAGAAATTATTCCGCTTAGTACACCGGAGAATGTGGATCTCTCTATTGTTAACTTTGACAGTTATCTTAAACTAGCTGTTCAACATTCCAGCGTTACCCCCAAAAAAATTAAAAAATATTCTTCAGATGTCGAGCGGCTCTTGACTGAAAAAAGGAGAGTTCGAAGAGAGTGGCAACTGTACAGATCCCCACAACTTAAGAATTTATTAAAAGAGTACACAAAAAGGCTAAGAAAGTTACTGCAGACTCAGAAAACGGCTTCTCTAGAAAAATATCTTAAGGAGCTTGATGCAACTCCACAATCTGACTACTCATTATGGCGTGCAGCTAGAAATCTAAAAAGGCCAGTTATGTATATCTAAGCCACCATTAAGAAACTTGAATGGTAATTGGGCAAGAAACGATATTGAAAAAGGAAATCTGTTTGTTAGTCACTTGAAAAACGTATTTACACCAAATAAATATTTCTCACAATATTGCGGTCGAGTTACCACCTGTTGCTGCTAGAGCAGCTATTCCCCTCAGATTTGAGATAAGAGAAATCGAAAAGGCTATTTGTGACTTAAACACTAAGAAGGCACCTGGTATTGATAAAATCAGTAATAAAATGCTTTTAGAGCTACCTCGCATAGCAAAGAAAATTATTCTTTTTATTTTTAATGCTATTTTACGCCTTGAATACTATCCTCAAAAATGGAAGGTTTCCTTAGTTACCATGATACCAAAGCCAGGTAAAGATCATGCAAAAGTAAAGTCATATAGGCCTATTAGCTTATTATCAAATATGTATGTCAAAGCTGTTTGAGAAATTATTAGTTTTAAAATTAACACCGATTTTAAGGGAAAATAGATGTATTCCAAACCATCAGTTCGGATTTAGAAGAAAATACAGCACAATCGAACAGACTCATCGAATAGTAAATGTCATAAGAAAAGCATTTGAAGAAAACAATATTGCTCAGCACTCTTCATCGATGTTTCGCAAGCTTTTGATAAAGTCTAGCATGAAGGCTTATTACATAAATTGAAGCAAAATTTACCAGCGAACACACACAAGCTGCTAGAAAGCTACTTAGTCGGTCGTCAATTAATTATTAAAGAAGGAAATTTCTTAAGTTCACCTCAGCCCATTGGCGCTGGAGTCCCACCAGGCAACATCCTGGGCCCTCTCTTATACTTAATTTATACTTCGGACATGCCAACAAGCAACTACACCCAAACTTCAACATTTGCAGACGATACAGCTTTTCTAAGCGTTCACGAAAACCGTTATGAAGCATCTCGTTACTTACAGCATCATATATTTCAACTAGAAATATGGTTAAGACAATGGAGGATAATGGTCAATGAGCAAAAATGCGTGCATATAACATTCACCTTGCGCCGGGAATCTTGCCCCCATATTACAATGAATAATCAAATAATTCCTCAACATTCGCATGTAAAATATCTCGGTATAGATTTGGATCGGCGATTAACGTGGAAATGCCATATAGAAAATTAACTCAAATGAAACTAAAAGCCATTCAAATTCATTGGCTTATTGGTAGAAACTCTGTCCTTAGTCTCGACTGTAAACTTCTTCTTTACAACTCCATCTTAAAGCCAATGTGGTGCTATGGTATTCAGTTATGGGCACTGCCTCGGCTGCCCCTTGGTATGTAAAAAACTCAAATATTCACAAGGACCTCAATGTTCCATTAGTCAAAACTATGATTACGAAATATTCAGTAAAATACTTAAAAAGGCTCGAATTTCATCCGAACCCACTAGCATAAAATATTTTAAATCATAGCGTCCACACTATCTTAAAAAGAAGAGACACTGCAGCACTTATCCAATTAGATGAGCGATAAACACCTATATAAGTGAACAGAACCCGTGATGAAGAAAATTTTTGTCTGGCCTGGCAGGACATAAAATAACGTATTAGGTTAATATTTGATTTATTATTGTTAGTTCATATTTAATATATGAAGATTCAATAAATAAATAATGAGAAAAAAAAACTAAATGATTTTAAGAAATAGAATTTGGGAATTTTTGATTCTGATTTGACTTTAAAACATAAAAAAATGCATGTTTTTCTTTTCGTCGTGTTGTTGTTGTTTTTACAAAAAAAAACAAGCAAATCATTTTTTAACTAGTGTAGTTTTGTTTTTTTTTTTTCAACAAACTTTTATAAACACACGCGTATGCAAGCATATGTATATAATTTAGAGTGACACGACCAACGAAAAGTTCAATATTTTATTCAGCATTTAAAAAACTGCAGTCAAAGTAGAAAAACTGCCATTTCTTCCACTTCTCAATTTGTCATTGGCCAAAAAACAACTAATGCTTTTACTTTTAATTCATTAATTGTAAACAGTCGCTGTCAAACCAACTCAAAAAGCTAAAAGTTTTATACACATTTCGTTTTTTGTTCGACAGTTATTGGTTTCGACTGCAGTTTTTTAAACCCTGATTTTATTTGCTTGATTTTAGAATTTTTTTACTTAATTTAAGAAACTCTAGGATGGCTTTTCAAAAGTAATCACATTTTGAATTATTTTAAGTACTATCGTATATAAATTTTTAAGTTCAAAACGTACTAAAAGTGGAAAAAACTTAAATTTAGTACCAGTTTTTTCTTTCTGTTTATAAACATCAATTATTAAAATACTTTCTTTGTACAAAAATTATTTTTATATATTTTTTTTCAAAGAAAATTTGTTTAAAAGAAAAAAAGTTCTTAAAAAATGTTTGCCTTGTAAATACTTGTCTCTTATTCCTCTTATCAACTTATAAAAACGTTAAAAAAGAAATCCTGAAAAAAGGAAGACACAAGGCAGACTAAAAGGTTTTACTTTAATTACAAAAGAAACAACTTAAAGAAGACATATTCAGTTGTTTCCTTAATATCCTTGGCAGAAATATTTAAGCAAACAAAATTTTTAAAAATTTCCTTATTTTTTCTTTTTTTATAATAGTTGTTAGTCCTTTTTGTAGCAACCAAATTGTTTGTTCATCCCGGCTTAAAAAGATTATGGCCATTTACTTATTAACTTTTATTTGTGAAATGTTTGTTTGCCATAAAGAAAAACGAAAAAAGAGATCAGACCTAAAAACTCAGTAAAAAAGAAACTACCCTGTTTGAATGTTTTTTTTTTTTTAGAAAAAGGAAATAAGTATGTATGTATAATGAAATCATCATAATTATGCTGGTAAAAAGTGATAGTTTTGTGTGCAATACTTGAGACAAAACAAAAAAAAACTACTTGGGAATCTACCGCTTCAACGGACTTTGTATCTTTACGCACTATCCATTTTTTTTTTTTTTTTTTGGTATTGTTATTGTTGTTGCATGGTAATACCTACTAGATCCTTTGTTTTCGTAGAAATTCTGTAAGTCCTTGTTACAATTCAATTTTCATGGTCTACGGGATTTGTGTAGTGCAAATTATGTTTCCATGAGTTTGAGGATTTTTATCTCCATCCATATTTTCGTCATTATGAGTTAATTTTTTTGAATTTGTTTGAAGTAGTTCACAAGTATTTTTACTTTGTGATTCAAATGTTTGGTATACGAATTAGAGGTCTTTATGGTCTCAAGTACTATCTCTACACACACAGTAGATTATTATTGCCACTACATACAACAACGTTGTGAAATAGTTAGTTAGGATGTGCCTAATTGGCACTATGTTGTTACATTAACGATATAATAAAGAGTAAGAGAAAGAGAGAGGGATTGAAAAAGGATATTATTTTAAAATTAAATTTATTGTTTAACTTAAAGCCTGAAATATGAATTATTGATAAAATGTTTATTTTTAGGAAATTATTCAATTATTGCACAGAAAAAATTCTCCCCAATTTTTTTCAATTACTCCATTAACCAAAAATAAAATCAATTTTAATTAAAAATTTAATCAAGTGAAATAAATGTTTACTTATATCAACAGCATAATTGCAGATAATGTTGTTAATATCAAACAATTTTCAATTGATACTATTAATTTATTTACTCGTGCAAATTTAATAAATTTTTTAATTAATATCAAAGATTTTTTAATTGAAAAAATTTTAATTTTTTTCTGTGTGAATTAAACTAAACTACCTAGTAGTTTTCTAGATTTTGTAATACAAAAATCTAAAATGGTACATATGTATATCATAATTATAACATATATTACAGAGTGTTTTGTTAGCTGCATGAGAAATTTTGATATCGATAACTATGGTTTGACAGCTGTGAATGTCAGACTCTATTGACATTTCCGTTCAGTAAGATTTGGCAAGTCATTATTAATCGTTTAACGCTAGAAAAGCGCTTCCAAATTGTGAAAACAGCGTTGCCACAACCAAAATAATTTTGAAACCAAAATGTGAAAATAAAGTAACAAAAAGTAAAAAAAGTAACCAAAATTATTTTGTATCAAAAGTACTATTTTATTCGCACTTCAGTTTAAAAATACGTCTTAAGAAGAAATTGTTCTTTTTTAATCTTGTAGGCTCATAAACCTCTGCGCCGAATTCTATAAAGTTTTGACAGTTTATTACCGATGGTCTGGAAAGAACAATAGGCAATATAATTTTTCGAAAATTAACACATTATTTTCGTCAATTTTAAAAGCTTTATTAGGTAGAGCTTTCAATCTTTTTATATAAAGAGCTTTTACAAGTAAAACTTTTAAGGTCTTGCTGTGTGTTATGGAACCAAAGTGCGAAATTTAGCTTAATTATGCGGTAGATCTTTTGCCCGTTGGAAATATAATAATAGTAAACGTGGTGGGATCGGAAGGCTCTTTGACCTTATCGCATATCTAGAAAAGTGTTTCAGTTACACCTATGAAGCATTAAGAGTAGCAGATAATGGGAATCTACACTTCAAAGTTAAGTTGATATTCTGTTAAAGTTCAAGCTTCTAAAAAAATAAATTCCACACACAATTTTAAGGGTCAAAAAAGCGTGAAGTTATTGTTCCAAAATAAAAAAATGGTTATTTTTGTGTTAAAAAAAGTAACCAAAATCGAAAAAAAGCCACAAGTACACATTGGAAAAAAGTAACCAATTTTGGTTACAAGTAACCAAAACGGCAACGCTGTGTGGAAACATACTTAAAAAAAATAAATCTGTTAGCGAAGTTTATAGAGAACTTCGTCCATTTTACGAAGCTTATTTCTGGTTTAATGGCAACGTCAATAAACAAAATTTGCCATTTGAATGTTTGGTGCTGTTTACACACTCTTTCAAAACTAGCAAGAAGCTGCCATTATGGTAAATGGAGAGCGGTATTTAGCCATGCTGACTAAAATTTTGTTTCCAAAAGTTAATAAGCTAAAGATCAACGACATTTGGTTCCAACACAACGGTGCCATACAGCGCGCTTAACAATCGATAAAGCAATTTGTTGACATCTTTATTTCCAGAAGTGGTCCTGCTCACTGGCCATTTCGTTCGTGCGATTTAACGCCTCTGGAATACGTTTTACCGGTTTATGCCGACAAGTCAGCAACTCTTAAAGCATTGAAAGCCAATTTTCAACTCACCATTGACGCCAAACTGCCAGATTTATCGGAAAACGTAGTCAAAAATTAGACTGATCGAATGGACCATGTTTAAAAATATTTTAAAAATAAATGCCAGAAAATTATCTTCCAGATTTGTAGTCTAGTCTTGTATTATCATTTTAAGTACTCACGCAGCTAAAAAAAACACCCTATACTTCAACACAAAAAGTGGGTAAAAAGATACTTTCACTTAAGAAAAGATACTTTTTGTTTAGCAAGCTTTTTTAATGTGTAAAAGATTATTTTAACAAAAAGTTTTGGTAAAAAGTAGATACTTTTTGTTAAGAAAAACAGAAAAGAAAGGAAACGAAACTTTTTCAAAAATAATTTGCGTTTCAGTAGGGACGTAACAATACGCCTTTTGGCCGATATGATGCCCATATTAAAAAAAATATCGGCGATACCAATACAGGTATGGGTAACATGGCTACTTTTTAGTAAAAAAAGTATTTTTTGCTGTTTATGTATTCATAAAAATATTTTTAATGTAATAAAGGTTTACAAAACAAATTTTGTATGAAACGTTAGTTAACAATATCCAATTCAAACAAAATCTCGCTAATGGCTAAAGAGTGCAATGTAAACGCACTATATTTTGAGGAAGATTTAATATTAAATCTACTAGATTTCTTTGTAATGTAAACGGGCTATTAGATCAACTAAAATTTAGAAATAGCTCTTGCTTAAAGTATCCTAGGAATCTCGCATAAAATTCCCGGAAAAGCGGCAATTGAATTCCCGTGAACAAAAATTTCCAGGAAAAAACTCTAGCGAACATCTTAAAATAGGCAACATTGTCTCTAAATGTTACAAGGAAACCTTGAATTTTTTCAGTGATTTCCAAAATAATATTTTAAAGAATGGTCCATACAAAACGCACGATGTTAGTTGTAAATAAAACAAAAAGTTTTCGGAGAATTATCTTGATATTTTTTATTATTATAGAAGATTTCATGACAATTATGTGTAAAACAAAATAGAGGCCAAATGTTCGCCATGGCTTCGGTGGCATGCCCCTATCCGATGGTCCATATTTTCAATGACTCTGAGATATGTTTGAAACTCAATCTCATTAATGTGTCATATTATCTAATCCTTTAGCTCTTGAATTGTTCTTGGCTTGTTGATGTACATTTTTTCTTTTAAATAGCCCCAAAGAAAGAAGTCCAACGGTATCAAATCACATGATCGTGACGGCCAATTAACATCGCCACAACGTGGAAATGTGGCAAGTGGCACTTAAATGTTGGAACCCCATATCGTCCATGTCCATATCTCCAATTTTTGACCACAAGAAGTCCGTTATCATCTCGCGATGACGCCGCTAGCCCAAAAACAGCACCAAACAGTTTCTCTTTGTGGATGCATCGGCTTTTCGCAATTACTCGTGGATTCTCATTTGCCCAAATGCGGCAGTTCGGCTTATAATGGAATCCACTGAGGTGAAAGTGTGCCTCACGAAGTGCACGAAATACATTTTGATTTTATTTTTGACGCAAAACGAACTGGGCGAGCATTCACAAGTGTTTTCAGATTTCCTACATACCCGGTTTGCTGAAATTTGCGTAAAATTCTCCCGATTGTGGACAAATTTGCGCGATTATGCTGGCCACAAAAATCACGTAGTGCACAAAATGCATTTTGATTTGAAAGCCTATTTTTGTAAAAGGCTTCAACAATCTTAACGCGCTGCTCAATTGTGAACCTCTCCATGGTTAAATTTGTCAATCACTGAAACAAAGAAATATCAAATAAAGTTAGGCAAAATACTTGACGTTAAGGTGTGATTCACAATAAACATGGTTGGACTGCCCTATATATTAAAAGCTTTAAAATCGTTAAATTACAACAAGATCTCGAAAAGTAAGTTTAAAAGAATTCAAAATTTTTCAATAATCAACAAATCACAATATTTTCCGCAATTGTGTTGAAAAAAACAGTAACAAATTTGATAAAAACAAAATCCGTAAATTGACAATAGTGTCTGCAAACGCAAACAAGAAAAACCTCTAAAAACTTACAGCTCTAGTTTTAAAAGGAAAAAACTCAAATTGGCAACATTGGTCTGGGTTTCACCAGTTATTTATTAAATTTAAATATTTGCCTTAATTTACTTTATAATACTACTACATCTACTATATACTTACTTTGTAATGTTAAAAGCATAAGCCAACTGGCTCTTAGCCACCATAATTTAAACATTTCCATATTTCTTGCCAGTGTTGGCAAATATCCTTTTGCTTAAATGAAATAACTGGATTTTTCAATTAATTTCCTTTTGTTTTTTTGTTTTCTTAATGCAATTGAATTGGAGATGGAAAAATGTGTCTTAATAATCCTTTAGCATGTTCGTTCGTTATTATTTGTTAACTGTGCTGTTAATAATTGCAGCAAATAAATATGCCAGATAGACAGACAAACAGCCTGTCAGCCGGCAGGTAGTGTTTTTTATTTTTTTTCTTTGGTAAAATTTATAATGATTATTTGCGTAATCTTTTGCATATGTGCAAATATAAAAAGTATGAGTTTTTGTTTAAAGTTTTTAATGATGCATTTGGTTTGTGTTTTTGTCCTTAAAGCTGCTGAGTCTGAAGATTGAGTAAGAAGGTGTTGGGTAATGGGGTGCAAAAGTTTTTTTCTTGGATGTAGTGATTACTTATATTAAACACTTCGAAATATAGTTGTGAATTTATGTCTGAAGTTTTAGACGAAGTTTGAAAAACTATGTTTGTTTTAGCTTTTTTATGGTGGCCAACTGATTTTTTTTTATTTTGTTGATTTTTTTATTACAATTTTTTCGTAAAAGAGAACTTTATTTGTTAAATATACGTAAACATTTTTAAGTCTTATTGGTTATAAGGTTGGAATATTTGTTTTCACTTAATATTTATTGATATTTGAATAGTTATGAAAACAATCAACATTTATTTACAAATTTTGTAGACATTGGCTACACTGGTGCACTGCACAACTTGGCATTGCATACAAAACACCGCTAATGCACGCATTTACACTCACACACAGAAAAACTCAAAGGCTTTGACTTCAGGTCTGCTGTAAATTTTTGTCTACGAAGTTGTGAGTTTGTGTGTTTCATAGATGTTTTTTTTGCCTTTTTATGTTGGTTTGAAAAAAAACTTCAAAGGCAAAAATGAAAATCGAAAAAAAAAATTAAGTAAATACTACTTTAATGCACATTTTATCTCTTTTTTATGTTAGTACCACCAATAATGCACTTTTTTTACTAAAGTATTTCTCTTTATTACTTTTTTATTATTTTCAATTCTTTTACTTTCGAATTAATAAATAAAACTCATAGCCTTTTATTAAAAGTTAAAAAAATGCTTGTTCATTTATGATTTCTTAAAATTTTAATGAATTAAAACTTAATTCGCACAGAAAACAAAAAAAAAAAACACATTTTTTATAAACAATGAAATCTAAAACCCATGTTGCATTTTTTTTTTATCAATACTGCTTTTTAGTGATTAAAAAATTTAAATATTTCTTTGTTAAGTTTAGGATTTTTCTTAAATTCTTTTGTTATATACATAAACTAAAAGATGCCTCTTCTTTATTTTATATTTCTGCTTTACTTTTTAATACACACACTCTCATATACACCAAAAAAAAAACCGTACACGTTTTTATTTCCGTTATTTTCAACCGCTTACTAAGAACCATCAACGAGAACTAATGAAAGAATTAAACTGCATTATGTTAAACCCTCTCATTTTACTGTTACATACACACACAAACATACATATAAAAACTCTCTTTCTCTTCTAAAAACACATACTGTTATTTACCTTCACGCCATAGTTGCCAATTTAGCGCCTTTGGCGCTAGATTTAGCGCTTTTTACCTGTCGAAAAGGCGCATATTTTTTCTTTAGCGCTTTTTTTAAAAAGAGCGCTAAATTAGCGCTTTTATTGATACCCAACATTTTTGTACTTTTATTTGCATACATTAAAATCAAGACACATTAAACCAAAATTTGTTTCCGTTTATTAAATACTTTACTCTGAAATGCAAACTATACAAAGAAAGAAGTTTCCTTGTTCCATTTCGTTTCTTAAAACAAGAAAATCCAAAAGTAATTTCTTGATTCTAACTTATTTTGTTTGATTTAGAAAAATTTTCTTTAATAAAGAAACATTTTCTCATGATTAAAAAATTCACGTTTTTGGTATATGATCAAAAATTTCTTAAAACAAGAAATACAAAAGTAGCTTATTTTTATTAAAAACAATAAAGATATTTCTGAAATCAAGCGGCATTTATTTAATATTAGTCTGATTTTTTAATAGAATCGAATTTCTTGCATCAAAAAACAAATGCAAGTGATTTTTTTAAATTGTTCAGAAAATGCGCAAGAACACTTGGTTTGATTCAATTAACTTTTATTTGGATCGACATGGTAACAAATCAGTCAAAAGTTTCTTATTTTTATATTAAGTTTTCTTAAACTAACTAGTGCAACACGTTTTTATGAAAAAATTCAGGCTTTTTTTAAAAAGCAACGAAAACTTGATTTAAGTAACTAAAGAATTAAAATGGATTTTTTTTTAGTTGTATTTAAGTAAATTTTAGTTCGCTTTGAGTTATAACTTTTTGCTTAACACATGTTTACAATAAGAAATTTTTGGCTTGGACGAGAATGGTGCAAGACTTTCTTGGTTCAAGTCATATTTTCTGGTGATTTAGTAAATAATTTTTTCCGTGTATATTTGAAATTATATTACTTTACTTTTTCTGAAAAAACAAAAAAAAAAAAATCGGGGTAGAGAACTTGATTTAATTGACTTTACCGTGCTGAATCCAAATAGTTTATTCAATCACGTCTAGTTAACATTTTGTTTACTTATCTTCATGATTTCATGTCATATTTTATTCATAATAAACCTGCATTTCGCAGGTTCGCATAAAAAAACTAGACATGATAGAAAAAACTGAAAACGGATTTGAATTTAACGCTGTAATATCTTTGTATTTTATATATTTTTAATTAAAACGATTTTTTTTGAGAGCCAGAAAAAACTGAAAACGGATTTGAATTTAACGCTGTAATATCTTTGTATTTTATATATTTTTAATTAAAACGATTTTTTTTGAGAGCCAGTGTAATTAATAAAACTTGGTTCTTAAACATTTCATTAAGTTTGTTATTTAAATATTATTTAGCGCTTTTTAGCGCTTTTTGATTGGGGGCACGGCGCTTTTTGATTAAAAATAGTTCACAACCCTGCTTCACGCAGTGACTAACAGGAAAAAAGCCGGTTCTTTATTTACAAAATGCAGACAACAAAAAAATAAGGATACCAGATCTCTTAATTAAAAGTTAATTAAGTGCTTTTTCAGGATTATAATAATAATGTTATACAAAATTTGTAAATAAAAAACTTTTAGGCCCGTTTTCACAACTTACCTATAGCTAAAAATAGACTTTAACAGGCCTTATAAAAAGTGTTTCATTATTAAAACCTTACTTTAACCTAAAGTGAGCGAATTTTCTTTGTAGCTAAAGAGCTAAACTTTTTGTTTATTATGTTCTCAAACACCCTGTTTTAGCTTTATAAGTTGTACTGCAAGCCATTAAATTTGTGATGTTTTGAACAAAAGGTTCCTTGGGCAGCCATCAAGAAGACAGCTCATTTTGGTCCTTCAGTGGTTCCTTTGTGATATCCAGTGCCAATGACACTGCAGAATTCCACCAGTTTGTCTTACTAATAGAGAGAAGAAGCAACCTATGTTCTATCTTAGATAGACCATCCAAACAGACAAATACTGGTTTTCCTGGGCATCTCTTCCTAATGTCCCGAGTTACATGACACAGAAAATAAAACACAGTTTCCTCTTCCTGTTCCTAATGACAACTTTTGAAGTAGTCAATGAATTCCAGACCCATTCTCTTCGCCTAAGTCCCTACAGGTCTGTGCCCAGTTATCACTGAGATCACTGTTTTAATCTACTGCCTATTGAACTTAAGTAGAGAGCATGTCCTTCGTTCAGCATAGCCAGGCCACAATGCCCTTAGGTAGGTCCACGAGTCTTTAAGACTCGCTTGACCACCTCGTTTGGCAAAGGCATCTGCTACATATTTCGTTACCCCGGCAGTTCGCATGCCCTAATATTCACAATAGCTTTAATTTCGAATGCTTTGTAAAGTCGTTTACAGACATCCGACATTCTGCAGTAAACCTCGATGTCGTATAGACACCCACTAGGGATGGAATGGAAGGCATAGCAAATCAGTTAATAAACATGTGTATTAGGGCAATAACTTTTTCACACTTTTTGCGAATATCAAAAACGGCATAGTAAAGTCGTGTAGAACATTAAAAGTTTTTAATAAAAAATATGATAATTCTTTCGGATTGTTAAAAAAGTTCACGAAGGGATCGGGTTGAAGTTTGAAAACAACCATTTTTATCTCACGGAAATTTAAAAAAATATACACTTGATATTTTGGAATTTATCCACAGCTTTAGATTTAAAAATTTTCCTACGGTTTACAATTCATTGCGGCTCAAAATTTCTTGGAAGGTTTTAGAAATTTGCTTGCCTGCGTGAGGTTTTTTTCGCAAAACGAGGGGGAGACAGGTGTTTTCATTACTAAAACATTATTGGCCACTCCTTGGTACTATGCCAAAAATTTGGTTATAGCCCTAATGTGAATATCCATCGATATGCGATAATACCTTAGCCAGTTAGCCGAACGCCTTATATTAGAAATTTCCGCCTGCAGGTTACTACATACGTTCATCCGGCAGATAAATAGGAAGCTTTATAACCAATTCCTCTATGTACAAACCCCAGCAAACTTTTCATCCTTCCTTCGAATGGACAGTATAGTCCCTTAAGATCGGTTCTTAAATAGGTATCTCAATAGACAGCCCATTTTCGTTTACCGTATGTACTACTTACCTAGCACCGAAGAAAAACTCCCGGGTGCAATAGTCCAACCGAGTGTTTGTGTGTCCTGGCGTGGCAATAATCCCCAGACGATCAGCTGTGCGTAGCGTATAGCCGTAACGCCGAGCAGAGAGCTACCGGTCTAGCTTTTTTCCTTTCCTTTTTTTATAAAGATAATTTAACGAACATTAAATTGAATGAACTTTCACCTGACTAAAATATAAAAACTTGGATTAAAAACCATAAATAGTTAAATAAATAACCCACAATACTTATTATTGTTAACAGCTAAGGCACCGGCGCTTTGTTTACATTTATCCTTCAAGTTGTGATGAAAACGATCAACGAGAAAAAGAAAGAAAAAAACAGAAAAATGTACTTTGGACTTAAAGAAGTATTCTTGACAGAAAGTATAAAAACAGAAGTAAGGAAAAGATGTAAATCAATTAAAATAGATAATCATTAAAAAAAAAAAACAAATTTCAATCCACCAAAGTAAAAATACCAATTGGTTTAAAGATTGATGTTTGACTATTGATGTTAAAACGTTAAAGATTTCTGAAGAGATAGTGTTTTTAATATCGAAACATGTCAAATCAACCTGTTCAAAAACGTGGGTTCAATTCCTCGGTCAGTCAGCAATGAAAAATTATCAATTAACTTTATTTCATTTCATGTTGTAAAATTCGTTTCTTCATAAAAATAATTTAATAAATTAAATTTAATGAGCTTTACCCCTAATTTCATCAAGTATAGTTAAAACTAACCATTACTTTAACTTTCAGTTAAAAATATGTTTTGACAGCTATATTTGGTAGTTAATTATAACTGAACTTGGTGAAATTGGGGGTTAGACTGATTAAAATATGAAAATTTGGATTAAAAATTATAATTAAGTGTAGAAATTTAAATTGAATTTTATTTATGTTTAAATAAAAAAAAATATTTATTTAAAGTATATTTTGGCGTTTTTCCTATCAATTCAAATCCAAACTCTGGCCACAAAGTATGCAACATAATTAAAAAAATGTTCTCTACATTAAACTCGTTCTCTCTTCTTTTTTCTCTCTCTCTCTCTCTCTGTCCTCTATTTCGAAGCAACATAAGTAGAGAGCAAATATAACCAAAAAAAAAAATTCATTTATTCCTGTTAATCCCACAAAATGCATTTTATTTTCTCCAAATCTGCGATTTTCGTTGGTGTAAAAACGGCCCCTGTTTAAATCAAATAAGATTTTTATGTTGATTCTTATTTTGTGTTGATTCTGCTTTAAAATGTTGTGTGTAAATCGCTCTGCACTATTCGTTTATGTACTTGTTTGTTTACTAAAATATATTTATTTCTCATAAACAAAAAAAGATCGTGTTTTTTTATTTTTTTATTATTATTAGTCGTTTTGTATGGGCTTTGTTTTGTAGCAAGTATATTTGGTTTTAGTATTTGTAAAAAGATCTTTTATTTTCTTAACTTCCGAAATTTATAACCGCATCTAGAATAAATAAACAATCAACACTAAGAGAAAAAAGGCAAAACGAATATTTATTTAAAATCAAGAACGGATCGAAAGGGGGGAGCCGGATTTAAAATCTGTTAGAAGATAAGACAATAGTTCAAGACTAAAGTGCAGACAATAAGCCAGACTATGGTTCAAACTATAGTCTAGACTCTAGACTAAAGATAAAATTATTGTCCAAACAGATTATTGTCAAGACTTTAGTTTAGTCTTGTCTTGCCTTGTCTTGTCTTGTCTTGTCTTGTCTTGTCTTGTCTTGTCTTGTCTTGTCTTGTCTTGTCTTGTCTTGTCTTGTCTTGTCTTGTCTTGTCTTGTCTTGTCTTGTCTTGTCTTGTCTTGTCTTGTCTTGTCTTGTCTTGTCTTGTCTTGTCTTGTCTTGTCTTGTCTTGTCTTGTCTTGTCTTGTCTTGTCTTGTCTTGTCTTGTCTTGTCTTGTCTTGTCTTGTCTTGTCTTGTCTTGTCTTGTCTTGTCTTGTCTTGTCTTGTCTTGTCTTGTCTTGTCTTGTCTTGTCTTGTCTTGTCTTGTCTTGTCTTGTCTAGTCTTGTCTTGTCTTGTCTTGTCTTGTCTTATCTTGTCTTGTCTTGTCTTGTCTTGTCTTGTCTTGTCTTGTCTTGTCTTGTTTTGTCTTGTCTAGTATAGTCTAGTCTAGTCTTTTAGCCCACAATCCTTATTTCTATTATAATTGGGACTTGGCTTTGGTTAAGCCTACGAACGAGATACCATTTTCCTCCTCCTTCCACGTCATTGCCAGAACAAAAGAAAAAAAATCTAAACAAACAATTTACTTTGAACGTTTCACATTTTAATTCAATGTTATTGCGGGTGGCAATGACGATGGTGCCTGCTACCGCTCCTCCAGCAAACGACAATAATGATCTGATCATCATTATCATTAGCAGCAGCATGATCATTTATTTGTACTTACAGCTCGAAAGGGAAGTGTGCGTACAATTACTTCTACTACTACTACTACTAATTAAAAGCACACGTAGTACATGCGATCGTTCATTTATTTTACTTCAATCAATCTTTGATCTTTGGATGCTGTAGACGGTGGGGATAATTGAAAACTCGAAAATGTGGATGCCTCATGTTGCTGATGGAGCATTTGTATGGTAATTTGTATTTGGATGAAATTGTTGTTTTTGCTGTTGCTGTGTTTTTTTTTATATTTATTGCACTTTTATTGAAGTTCAGGAGTCAATGATCGTCTGTTGTTGTTTCTGTTTCTATCTTCGTCTTCTCCCTGACTGTTTATATTACTCGCATTTATCAAAGGCATTTTTATTGGCCATGGATGCAGTGGAGAAGTTGTACATGAAACACATATAAAATTCAAATCCCATAAAACTAGCAACTAATTTGATTTTTTTTTTTTTTTTTTTGTTCTTAAGCAGATTTTGTTTCTTTGTTGAGTTTATTGTGGTTATTTATTGTTCATCATTTTCTAGTACTTTAATCAATTCAATCTTTTAATATTGCACTTTAAGATTGGATTGTGATTTTTTAGTGGGAAATTTGAACAAATAAATTGTTTATTCGAGAAAAATTTTAAAGTAACAAAATTTGTTCTTTTTGTGTTTTATAAACATCAAAAGCTTGTGAACTTAACTCAAGTTAAATCGTTATGCACATTTATACATAACTTAAAACTGCTTTTTAGCGTTAATTGTAAAATTTTGGTAAAACACAAATTTATTCCAGGTGTTGGCCGTTATTGCAACACTCTTCGAAAATAAACAGAACATTATTTAGCGTTCGGCTTACAGACCCAGGAACGATATCTATTTTTTAGTGTTTGTGTAGACGAACACAACCCTTAATACCATTCGTAACTATTTTCAAGAAAGAGCCGAACACTATATAGTGTTTTGTTCTTCGTTATAAAACAGAAAAATTGTAGGAGTTGTGTAGGCATACATTATATTTTAATATTCAGCTTGTGTGTGTAATATGTTTATGTTTTGTTTGTGTAAAATTATTTTGCTGGCTTTTTTTATGTTTTGTTTGTGTAAAATTATTTTGCTGGCTTTTTTTTTTTTTTTTGGTATGAGTATTTTGTTTTTGTAAAAAATTATTTGTTTTTTACCAGCTAAAAGGGCGTTAAGCACAACAGAAACGAACGAACAACAATGAAGTTTGTGTGTTTTTAAATAAAACCGAAAGAAATTAAATGTTCTCATGTTTTTGTTGATCTGGATAAGAACAGTATTATTTTTGTTTTCGAAAAATGACCAATATGGAAACGTTGTTTGTTTTAATGATTTACTACACAAACACTATTAGCGTTTGTGTTTTCTACAAATCTACCGAACCGAACACTAAGGAGCGATATTTAGTGTTTATTTTTGAACACTGGTTGGCACTGACTCTTCCCCATCTCTCTGTTCTCCACACATAAAAAAAAAAAGAACGAAAACATTTTATCTTTAACCATAACATGGTTGAAGGCAACTTTAATATAGTTATGGCTTCTTGATGGTGGACTAATTTAACCATAATATGGAGGCTATTGACCATATCGGAAAATGTGTTTTCTTACCGTATCGTTTTCCAGTGGAAACGTTCGATTACAACAAATGGTAGTTGGTGGCGACAAGGCTAAAACTAAAGCGTGGACAAATTGTAGGTTAAGAAGCTGATAGGCTGGCAAATGATGAAATGTCAAAAATAGAACTGTCATCTTTTGGCATTTAATTTGTGAAAACTTAGGAACTTTAAACCATTGAACTCTACTCTTTTGAAGAACGAATTTAAATGGTGAAAATTTACTATCAAAATGGTGAAAATTTTATTGCAACTTTTCCTCGTTATCAGGCTCCTTCTGCGACGGATTTTTTGTGGTCGCAATGGGCTAATGCTGAGCTCAGGTATATGTGGTTGTAGCTAGACGGCGCTACGAGCCAAATAGCCGGCCAAGCAATTCAGTCATTGCATGAGAAATTTCTGGCAATTCCAATTGGCTTAAAAGCCAATTTACTTCCTAACCTAAAATATCCTCACCATTTATAAGGGGAGTAAGGCAAACTCCTTAACTACTATATTATAAATCCAAAGTTTTTTTGGTATTAAACCATGTGGCCGATCATTCTTATGATGGATTTAAAGCAAATTCACTTTTCGGGAGGCATTGAAATCACAGCTGAGTTACTTTTTTTCTACTAAGAGACAGAAATTTCTAATGTTTCTTGTTTTTTTTGACATATCGAACAACGAAAGCAACAAAAAATACAATGTTGTGTTTTTGGGGTTGTACTTGTAGTAGTAATGCCACCACCGTTTACATGAATTCAACTTAGAGGGTTTATTACAGCTTCATGTCTGCTCGCATATTCTAATGTGTTCTTTGAAGAAATCTAATGTGTTCGGTAAACGTTAACTGAGATCGAATTCAGCAACTCATAATAAATGGTACCCTTTGGGCCATGGATATTCGACTTTGACGTTTATTTGGCTGGTTGGCATACGATTTCTTACGATTATTCTAATGGATTCATGGTTATCGCCTGTAATGATTCGATGTTAAAATTACTTTATTTTAATGGCATTCAAGCAGCGTTTCGGTCATGTAAATTGTCTTTTAATATCTCTCGACTTCAATTCCTGTGGTACCCAATTTCCTTATGGGATGATGATGTTAATGATTCTGCAATTGTTTTTTTTTTTTTTTTGTTTGACAACAATTTTCGTAAGAAAATGCCTCTAATGTATCTTCTTTAAACTTTTTTTGTCTGACCCAGCCGGTCTTTCGTTTAAAATTAGCGGTTTTGAACCGCACAAACTATTATTTTCATGCTGAAATTAATAATGTCTTTGTATGGGGAGTGCCACGCGCACTTCTCCCATTCGGCTCATAAGTTCAGAGAGCTTGTGTAGTGATAACCGAGATGTTTTTACCTAATTTTTAAACTTTGGCTCTTGCCGTTCTCAAGATGTAAATTAAAGTTAGTAAAATTAGAGGTTGTCGTGAACACCCTCACACATCGATCTGGCTGAATATCAATAGCAAAATTATTAGAAGCAGATTTGACAGAAATATATAGCAACCAAGTCCCCATCCTATCAGACGGAAAGACGGTCATCGTACACTCAACTTCGATGCTTATAAGGGCCCAAAATATGTATACATATACTTTAAAGGGCTTAAGATCAAAATTGTAGAAATTTTAAACGGAACGACAAACTTATATGTTAATACCCTTTTCCACCTGTGGTGAAGGGTATAAAAACGTTTAATTTCGTGCGAACAGTTTCGCACTTTGCTTCAGCAAATGACAGTTTCTTAAAACGAAACAAAAAGTTTTCTTAAGTTCCATATGTTGCTTAAGCCACGTAAGGCACATTCTGGTTGGGCCTACTTTATCCATCTGATGTGTTTAATTATCTACAGTTTCTTCTATTTTGTTAATTAAAACTTTTCATTTACATTTAATTAAATTTTTTCTTTTTAAAAACAAAAACTTTTTTCTTTTATTTTTAATTAGTTGTAAATCCTTTTCAAACAACTGTTCCTTCCCATATTATTCTGAACCATAAATTATGACTTTTATTATATTTCATCAAAATTATCTACCGATATGAAAAGTTATTGCTTTTTTACAAATTTTGTTTTTGATGTTGTTGCTGCTTTTAAGAACTACAACAACAACGTTACGAAAAACGAAGAAAATGACGAACAAGAACAATTTATGCTGATTATTGAAAACTTTTTGTTCGTCATTTAAAGCAAGTTTATGACTTTTTTATGGCAACATTTCATGACAGACAGCAACAAGAATTAAACTCTGGAAACACTCACTGTCACAGTTATTGCTGCTGCTACTACAGCAAAAGCAGTAGCAACTATAAAAACAATTTTATATTTTTGTATAGAAATCTGCTGTGTTATACTCTGCTACAACTCTGCCCTCTTTTATAACATTTGTTGGTTTGTGCTGATAAAGATACCAAAAGCGACAGGACTTTCGCCTCTTAACGAAAGAATCTTAAGCATAAATATCACTTTATGACACGAAGCTGTAAAAATAATGTATACAAAATAAAAACAACAACACACAAAATAAACATGGTGGAGCAGCTAAACTGAACTAAAATAACGGATATTAAATGTTTCCATACATTTTTCTTGTTCTTAAATTATTCCTTTAAAAAAACCATGCGTAAAGGACCTCACAAAATTTGACATTTATAACCGAACAATTTCTAGAAGTTGTGGCAGTAGCACAAGGATAATTGTAGAGTGGGATTTTATTTTTACGACAAACACGAGTCAAACATAAAATTGTCTTAAAATTTTTTGAACAACAACAACAACGATACATACAAATGTATTAAATTTTTTATAGTCATACACAAACAAACTTGTATACTTTGAATATGTAAAACGATGTACAGTGAAGGACTTAAGTCTACATGCAGCCTACTATTTTACGATGTTTGGGAATTGTTAACGACAAAAAAAAATCTTTTTATACCACTAATTCAGGCAATTATAAATAAGATTATGGGAAGAAGAAAAATTTATAGAAAAACGTAACATATAAATTAAAAGCGTCTAACAAAATCATAAGTAGATTAAAGCCTATAGTACACGGAATGTAAAAAGCCGCATGCGCATGTGCTTTTGACGTAATTTTGTCGTCATCACACAACACGAACTGGCTATTGTGGCTTTAGGTAAAATTCATACATTCATATGCAGATAGACTTTAGTCCTTCACTGTATTTGTATCATAAATACTTTGTGTACAAAATTTTTCATATTTTTGCTTTGGCTTAAATGTAACAGTGGAGCAGATCGAGTAAATAGGGGATTAAACAAGACTTTAGGCTAGACTATTGACTACATCTTGTTCAATTGTAATTCAGAAAGCGTCAATTATGATTCAGATTTGTCAATTGTATTTCAGAGAGCGTTTATTATAATCAGATTAGTAAATTGTAATTTAAAAAAGATAAATATTTAATTAACTATTAAAAGTAATTTTTGGGAAAACAAAATTTTAATTTAAAAGACTTTGTTATTCGTGCTTTGATGTTTTTGTTTAAACTTTGATATTGTTACAAGTAGAGCTGTTGCTTATGATTCTTATACGCTTAACAGTTTTATTTGGTTTAATATCTATAGTTTTTCCAAAATCTTTATGGATGAAGTTTCCTAAGCAACCAGTGAAATGCGCATAGGAATAGCTTATCCCATCAACAATAAATTTCAAGTGTTTTTATCAAGAATAAAAACTGGGAATTAAGCACGAATAACAAAGTCTTAAATTAAATTTTGTATTCCCAAAAATTACTTTTGATAATAAACTGGCAAGTGCACGGCCTAAAAAAACTACCTTACAACATGCTTTTGCAAGTTGTTTTTTGCATTTTGTTTTTTCTTAACCTACTTACAACTATAATTAATGTTGGAAGAATTCCAATCAATTGTAGTGGGGAATGTAAGAAGAGATAAACTCACTGTTTATTGTTGATGTATTTGTTTAAACTTTGATATTGTTACAAGTAGAGCTGTTGCTTATGATTCTTATACGCTTAACAGTTTTATTTGGTTTAATATCTTCAGTTTTTCCAAAATCTTTATGGATAAAGTTTCCTGATGATCTGGCCTAAGCAACCGGTGAAAAGCGCATAGGAATAGCTTATCCCATCAACAATAAATTTCAAGTGTTTTTATCAAGAATAAAAACTGGGAATTATGCACGAATAACAAAGTCTTTTAATTAACTATTTATTTTATTGGAAAAAAATAGTGCAATTTTTAGTGATTTTTCTTTATTATACCCTTGACCACAGGTGGAAAAGGGTATATATAAGTTTGTCATTCCGTTTGTAATTTCTACAATATTGATCTTAGGCCCTGTAAAGTATATATATTTTGGGTCCTTATGAGGAGAGAAGTTGATTTAACGATATCCGACCGTCTGTCCGTCCGTCTGTCCGTCTTACTCCAGACATGATAGCGGCTAGGTTGTTTTACATTTATGTCACATATAGTCCACCATTTCTTGCTATTGAAATTCAGCCAGATTGGTCGAACAATGGCTGAGATATGACCAAAAAACCACGACTGCCTCTAATTTTTCCAAAAAATCCCTTGTGGTTGTTGTATTTTTATTACTTTTTTCTGTATATCTGGAGAACGGCAAGAGCCAAAGTTTTCAAATTTAGTACAAACATTAAGGTTATAAATACACACCATTAAACAAAATGTGGGCGGGATTGGAGAAGTGGGCGTGGTACCTTCCATACAAAAAGTATTAAAAATTGTATAAAAACCTGAATTTTTTGACTGTTATATGACCTATGGTTACGCCTTATATATCAAAAGATCGGAAATTTAATTAATAAAAAATATTTTCTGAAAAACTCGGGAAAATCGGTTCAGATACGAAAAAGTTATGACCAAAATATTAATTTTTTTTTGGAAAATACCCATTTTCGGGAACCATAGATCTTCCCGAGTCCAAGTCTTACAACCAAAATAAATGGCAAATTTCTTCTTTAACACGTCGGTATATAAATCTTTCAAATCGGTTCAGAAATAGCAGAGTTATGACCAATATACTGAAATCGCAAAAATTACTCTTTTTTGTAATTAAGTTTGTTTTTTATACCCTTCACCGAAGGTCCTGCACCCTATAAAGTATATATATTCTGGGTCCTTATGAAAAGCGAAGTTCAAATCCGGTTGTCGTCTCATCTCTCCCCCCCTTCGCATTTGTTTACATATACTAGCATAATGCCCAATATGATTTTCGTTTATTATTTCATCTATTTAACGAAATAATTTTAACAAATAGAAACTAGGAATTTTTGTGTTTTTTTGCTACTTAAAAACTCGCCAAAAGAGATAAAAAAATGACAACAGTGCCTTTACAAAAAGAAAACAAACAAAAAACTGTGTTGAGTTGTAAACAGTAAACGGTCTATATTTCATTTTAATGATATTTAAACAGCGTTCCTTTATGGTAGCGGGTGTGTTAAGTTAGAAACTGTGAGTTCCCTGGTTCGAATCTTGGTTTTTTAAAAAGAATATTTTTTTAATATTGTTATGTTCCAAAACAATTTTAAAAAAATATTTACCAGTTTTCGCTTTTTAAATTTCATTTATAATGAAGTTTTAAGTATTGTAAATATGTATGTATGTATATGTAAAAATTATTTAGTTGCTCTGTATTCTGCTCGCACAATGGTGAAGGGTATATAAGATTCGGCACAGCCAAATATAGCACTCTTACTTGTTACATTAATAACACTGTGCTAGTTGCAAAATTAGACAAGCCGGGCACATGGCGTTTTAGCATAATTCGGGTACGTTGAATCCAATGGTGCCCACTCTTGTTTTCGAGATATACCGTTATATTTAGGAAATTTTATTGCGAAATTTCGGTTTTTTAGTAATTTCAATAAACTAAACCGTTTTTGAGTTACGCGAATATATGTTGTGAATTCGAGCACAGTGTTATTTGCTGAATTACGCTTTCTGAATTACAAGTGGAAAAGTTATAGATTATTGATAAGACTGTTAATTATGTTGTAGAATAGATCATAGGCAAGACTTAACAACATGTCTATAGACAGGGCTTTGGGCAAGACTTTATATAAATTTATGAATATAAATTTGTCTATACAAGACTTAAACAAATTTTTGGACAGTACTGTATGTAATTCTAAAGGCAAAACTTCAGGCAATACTTAAGACAAAACTATGAACTGGAGTTAAAAACAAGCCTAATGACAAAACCATAGGCAAGACTGTGGATGAGACTATAGATACAACTAAAGAAAAGTCTAAACATTGTTTAAGACTATAGTAGGGTGAGTTCTACAATGCAACCGTGTAGAATTTTACAATGTTATCTGTACCTAAGAGCACTTACAAAATTGTCACAATAAGCAAATTGTGCTTCGTTAAACTCATTGATACATTTTTTACTTTGACTGCAAAGTAGTATGATGTTTTGGAACTCAGCCATAGCTCCATAGACAACACAACAGATAATTCTATAAGACCATACGACTAAAGGGTGATTTTGTATGAATTAAGTTTTTCGGGCTGGCAGCACTGGTTGGTAATTGTGTCCAAACTACATCTGTGAAAGTGAAAAGTGTTCATATACTCCGCCATTTCATCATGGAGAAAATCACAAACGAGCAACGACTGCAAATCGTTGAAATTTTTTATCAAAATTCAGCTCGATGGAAATCCACTGTTTTATCGAAAAATTGTGTTCAGCGATGAGGCTCATCTGGGGTGAAGAACAGCCACATGCCGTACAAGAGTTACCTATGTATCCCGAAAAACGACAGTTTGGTGTGGTTTATGGGCTGGTAGCATCATCGGTCCATTTTCTTCAATTGGCTGAGTTGGACTTGGTTGATATGTGGTTTCAACAAGACGGTGCCACATGCCACACAGCTCGTGAAACAGTTGACATATTGAAGGATGAATTTGGTGAGCAGTTTATCTTTCGAAAAGGCCCTGTGAGTTGGCCGCCAAGATCATGAGATTTGACGCCTCTTGACTATTTCTTGTGGGGTTATGTGAAGTCGTTGGTCGATGTGGACAAGCCAAACAAGATTGAAGCCTTAGAGTATAACATAACACGTGTTATTCATGGAATACAGTCCTAAATGCTCGAAAAGTGGTGCAAAATTGGACCTTGCGAATGAACCTTTTGAACAGGAGTCGCGGGACACATTAACATTAAGTTATTTTTAAAAAGTAAATGGCAACGACCAATTTATCGATTCCAATAAAAATTTTGAATATATGATGAAAATTTTTTAAACTACGCTTAAAAAATCACCCATTATATATAAGTTTATAGGCAAAACTATTGTCGAAATAATTTTAAAATTCAAAGTTTTAGGCAAATTGTTCACCATTTATTGTGAAATATAGGCATATCATAAATTTGTTTACGGTATTGCCCTCTTCCCAATTTTCTAAAAACATATGCCAAAACAAGTAAGAAAGTATAGTCGGTCAAGCCCGACCATATGATACCCTACACCACAGTATTTAAAAACACATCATGCTTATGTGTCCATATTAATATGGATTAATCTATGTTTACAAACTTCATTAAAATCGGTTTCAAAGCTTGTGAGAGGCAGAAGTTGCCCCCTACCTCCCCTTGTTGTCCTATTTTAAAAAACTACATAGGTTAGGTGTCCATATCAATATATTTCTATATATGATTTAAATTTCATTAAAATCGGTTTGATAGTTTTTGAGATGCAGAAATTTTCCCCTATCTTCCCTCGTGGCCCTACGATTCGGCCTAATAGGCTTGGTCTTTGTGCCAAAAAGAACATATGTCCCAAATTTTATCAAATTATCTCCAAAATTGCGACCTGTACTTTGCGCACAAGGTCACATGGACAGCCAGCCAGCCAGCCTGCCAGCCGGACGGACATCGTTAGTTTGACTCAGAAAGTGATTCTAAGTCGATCGGTATACTTTAAGGTCTAGGACCAATATTTTAAGGCGTTACACACATCAGCACAAATGCATAATACCCTCTCCACTATTGTGATGTGGGTAAAAATTTACGGCTTCTAGTCTGATCGGCACGTTTTTTGCCAATTGTTTACTTCAAACGAATTAAATGTGTTAGGCAAAGTCTTCTGGTATCGTCTGGCTTGATTTAAGCAGCTTCCAATAGTTGACAACCTTCTTATCCCACCAAAAACAGAGCATTACCCGGACACCATGGATATTTGTTGATTCGGCTGAAACCACTTGTCATCGTCGTCAGTAATGAATGACTTTATTTGATGATGTTACAACAGCTTTTTGGACAAACAAAATCATCTTTCAACGTCTTTTGCATTCAACCAGTGTGGTACGTAATCACAATCGTATTGAAATTGCTACTAAGGATTTAATAAGTTTTTCTTAAGTTTGACAACAATCTTCAAAAAGTGATGTCCCAATTCATCATCTTCGAACTCGTTTGACTTGGCTTGACGATCTGTATCTTCCTTGCCAAAAACGCCACTTCTAAACTGCACAAGCCAGATTTTGCACGTTGAAATTGGTAGAGCTTCAGTGATTTTTCCATGTTGCCTATGACCGAATTTCCTTAGATGCTTTGTTTTCAGTCTGCCATTCAGGCTACTCAACTGTACGCCTTCTCACTTTAGCTGCTGTCAGACGTATGGCTGAACAACATTACCAAGGGATACTTGGTGTGAATCGGAAGTATTAAGCTGATTGGAAAATTCAGCACAGAGGAATTGCTTCTTGTCATCGCCCAGTGGATAACAGACAGATAATTTCCGCACAAGTGCACCTCTCTAAAAGACCCCATGGTTTTTTGTTCCTCTTGGGGCTTTTTATTTCTATATATAACATATAACAAATCCTTTTAAATGACATTTAAGCTTTCAAGGAGACAAACCATATGAAAAATTTACAACATCGTGAATCCCACCTTTTTAAATTTTACACCCAATACATAAAGTTATGCACTAGTCTTTTCCAAATTTTTATAATCAAATATTCCAACCTCCAACCCACTGTTGTTTGGACTATAAACAAAATAAATGAATGTAATAGTAAACGTAGAGGGGGTCAGGCTGCCTTTTGGAGTTTGTTTTTAGGTTTTAATCCTGCCAATGATACTCTCTAATGACGATTATGGGAAGGTTGGCCAAAAAGCAAGACATACGAAAAAAAAATAAGTTTGATGAAACAGAAGCAGCAAAAATTATAAAAAAATAAATAAAAGAATAGAAAGGACTGCTTGCTGTTTTACTGCCGCACTTCCTAGCGGTAATTCCCAGTTTTATAGTTTTTCTCCCTCTTCAACCCCTCCACTAAATGCAACGAACTGTTTGTTGTTTTTTATTTTTAGTTAACATTTTAACAGTGTAAGTGGAAGTGAAAAGTGAATGAGTGAATGTATGCAGATAGCAAAGTTATAGTGGTAGTAAGTGGCAGTAGTAGTGAAATAAGGAATCGAGATCCTTTTTTTTTATTTAATATAAGAGTAGAGCTTGTGTTGCCGTTACTTTGCTGCGGCATTATAACACTAAAAATGCTATAAAAATCCTTTTATTTTTTTGTTGTTTAGTTTAATTTCATATCGTGGCATTACAACGTTAAGTTTTTATGGGGTACTGAGTTGAAATAGTGGAGTGAATGAATGTTTAACAGGACAAGGGGTGGAATTTGAATTTTGCACAGACAAACAAACGAAACGCATTATACAACAAACAATGACGATTTCGACGACAACAACGACGACGGCGAATGTACAAATGAATAGTCGTCGACGAAATCATTTCATTCTTTGACATTTATTGATGCCATAAACTAGAGAATTTATGTTTCATGTCGTCTGCTGTTATTGCCACAGCACAACTGCTGCTAAATACTGCTGCTTTTAGCTTGATTTTACTTAGAATTGTGTTTTATTGTTGAGATGGAATAGCTAGCTAACATTTAATTCCCCTTTTCTGTCCAACGAGTCCTTGCGAGAATTTTACTAGTTTTTTTATTTTGTTTTGTTTTTCATTTGTAAACCACACCACACCACCAATCTTTTATCAATTTAAAATACCAGAGAAAATGTATGTAGCCTGGATAATCGTTTTCTTTTAAATTTGAGCGAAATAATTTCTTAAATGTCCACGTAAAGGACAAAGAAAACAAAGAGGTTTAAAAATTGTGAAACATTCGAACGCTAAGCAAAAAAAAAATTAAAAGGGGGAAAGCACTTTTTTTCTATAAATTATAGAGTTTAATTAGTTCGCTTTATTAATTTTTTGTAATATATGCTTTTTTTTAAATTTCAGAATAAATTTCCAACTACCAAGTTCTCAAAAAAGCCGAAATTAATATTTATACCAATATTATAAAACTGAAAAGTTTGTATGTTTCAATGTTGGCAATAGGTAATCTCCGGTATTGCCGGTCCGATTTTAAAATTCCTTCAATAAAATGAAGAATGAGACCTCCTAACGGACAAACACTATATAAGGTTCCACTAAAGTGCTTAGGTTAGGGTCCAGGGGCGCTTTACCTCCTATTCTAACCTCTCTTGTATCTCTAAAAAAAATTAGACAGAAAAAAATTTAATAATTATCATTGGTCTTTCGAAAAATAATCGGACTGGTACTTTTTTGAAATTCGGCCCTTTTAGAGAGTAAACGGGTAAAACCTGAATATTGGTATTATCTTTTAAACCAAAAAACGTAAAAATATACATTATATCAAGTTTAATATTTATATAAAAAGAAGTTAGAGTGCTATATTCGGCTGTGCCGAATCTTTGATACCCTCCACCGACAGTTCGAATGTATAAGGAGTAATATCTGTATGATGTCTTTTTATTATTATTATTATCTTAAACTGTGACGATTTGTTATTAATTATGGTTTTAGGAGACTAAACTGTTTTCCGGGAGTAGGGCATATATGGGGCCTAGGGTAAATTATGTACCGATCTTCACGAAATTTCACAGTATCATTTATAGTCCTATAAAATTGTGACGAGCCAAAATTTGTTATGATTGCATTATTTTTTACGGTTTTAGGCGTACTAAACTGTTTTCCGGGAGTAGTGTTTATATGGGGCTTAGGGTAAATTATGGACCGACCTTCGCGAAATTTTACAGTGTCATTTCTAGTCGAATAAAACGGACTTGTGCAAAATCTTATGTCATTCCGTGCATTTTTGCATCATTTATGTTAGTTTTTGTAACAAAATTATCAAGTTTTTGAAGGTGGTGGTTCCACATTTTGATTCATAGCTCTGGTCCTACTGAACCGATTTTGCTGAAATTCAATCCCAAACTGCTTAGGATAACTACAAGCAATTTGTTTGTTTATTTCTTTTGAGTTTTTCGAAAGTGAGCGTGTTTTCAACAGACGGACAGACGGACAGACAGACGGACATGGCTAAATCGACTTAGAATTACTCAAGCAGCCAGAATATATATACTTTATGGGGTCTGAGATGAATAATAAAAAAGTTTTACACGGAATGACAAACTTAGTATACCCTCTTCACAACTAGTTGCGGTGGAGGGTATAAAAATACAAATACAAATTTGGTACTTTTTAGAAATTCGAACGTTTAAGGGGTGAAATTCGAATCTATTACTGGTACTTTTTACAAAGTATTTTTCTCCATTCTTTAGCTTATACGTATTAAATGGGCTCCTATTACAATATTGAAATTTTTGATACTTCAATGGGGAGAAAAAAGTACCAGAAATACGGAAAATTAAATTTCTTTCTTTAGCTGTTTGGTTCTACAACTGGTACTTTTTTAATTACCGTTAATATTGGACCTAGAAACATAAAACTCAACATGCAATATCCTAAGTGATAAGACCGTATGGGGAACTTTTTGGTACTCTTTTAGTCTTTAACTGTTATTTTTTTAATTCCCGTTAGTATTGGGAAACATAAAATAAAACATGCAAGGTGCTAAGCGAGTGAGAATCTTTAGAGGGATCTATTTGGTACTTTTTCGTACTTTAATTGGTAATTTTTTTTATTTTCGTTAATATTAGACCTATAAACATAAAATTAAACATGCAATGTCTTGAGTGAATGAAAGTCTGTAAGAGGGGCCTTTTGGTACTTTTTTGTTCTTTGACTGGAACTTTTTGAATTTCCAATTTTTTTGTTCTTTAACTGGTACTTTTTGAATTTCCGTTGATATTTGACCTAGAAACTTCAAATTAAAAATACAAGGTCCTGTGTGAATGATAATCTGTAAGAGGTATTTTTTTTTTTTTGGGTACTTTGTATTGCTCTAATTGGTTCTAACTTAGGATAGGGTTAATGGCCTCTAAACCTCCTATATTCAGAAAATATTATTTATCGTTTTAGAAGTGATATATTAAAGCAATAGTTTCCGTACTCAAAAGAAAAAGAAAGCCATTTTAAAATGTGTACGCTTTTAACCATTCATTCCGCCTCCTATTTCTCTGCGCGACCGTCCCCTGACCGAAAGTGAAAGCGACCAAGAGGGAACATACGGAGAATTACTGCCACTCCGAAAATATCTAACCATTTTTGATGAAATTTCAGTAGTTATTTCAGCGTAATTAAAACACACAGCGTTTATATGTTTTTCAAAGAAAGAATGGACAGATGGGCAATTTTGATATTGATGAAATTTAAAACTTGTGTAAATCGATCTACACACAATAAAACACACAGGTTTATATTTACTTATAGCAAATCACGCCGCGGGAACGGCAAGTAATTCAACAATAATATGGTTGCCGGTGACAAAAGTATGGTAAATAAAATTTATAATTTTGTTAACTAATTTGAGATTTTATTAAATATTATTATTTTTGCGATTTTTTTACAGAGCGTCACAAAGTAATTTTAAAAAGAAAAATTTGGATTTGAATACATATTTAATTAAAAAGTAGTATTTTTTTAATTCTTTCTTTTGTGATATCATTTTTTGGTGATTTTTGGGCCTGATTGTGTAAGGCGTTGGCTTCCACGCGTAAGTTGTCTTTGTAGTAGATTCAAGAAGACAGATTGTGTGTTACTTCAATCTTTAACAAAAAACGACTTTCACAATCAGACCCAATATGTAAAAATGAAGTTTTAAAATTTTAATAGGAAATTTTTTAAGAAATATTTGATTTCCGCAAAAAAATTTGAAATGTTTGATTCGATTTTGATTGCTGGTTGGTTAGTTGGTTAACGTGGTAGCATGCCCAAAAACTAGGCGTGCTGCAAGTAGAGTCGACAGTGACTCTGTTTCGACACCACATAATTCGTCAAGAGTAGAAACCCCGGATTAAGCGTGACAGCAGGGCCATACTGAGGTGGGTAGAGCCAGCCCGTTGCGTTGAGATATTTTACCAAATTGCCGAGTTTTAACCACGATACCTCAGAGAGTCCTTGTAGAAGGTCATTCCCAAATAATCCCTGTCGTGTTGAACTGAACACTGGGCAATCACAAAGGTGATGAAATACTGTCTCCTCAGTTCCAGGTTCTCTGCAGCAGCGGCAGCATTCATACAAGGGAAGACCGAGGCTCATAGCGTGCTAACTGATAAGAACGTCTGCCAGTCGAAATGTCCCTGCGACTGAAGTTAAGAAGTCGTTCAGAGTGGTAACCCTACAACTTCTTTCATCTATCATTAGTCATATCCAGATAGTGTCTCAAGATTTCGCTTCTGATAGTTCCCAGGGGTGTTACATCTGGTACACCCTGCAACATATCAAAAGCTGCTCAATTATTGGCCAGCCCATCTGCCTGTTCATTGCCGTAATGGTCCGTGTGCGTTGAAACCCAAATTAAGGTAAAGTTAGATAGGCTGCCCAGTCTGGACAGTTCTTCCTTACACTGGATAACGAGAATGGACGTTGTTTTATGCGACCACCTGGCTATCGACAAAAATGCCAATTCTGCCGCTAATATTCCTCTATCGCCAGTATTTTTGCCTGAAAAACGCTTGCTTCATCCGGAAGACGGAAAAAGAGATTTATTTGCCGCTAATCCGAGAAAAACCAGAGCCAACACCGCAGATCATTTTTGATCCATAAGTGTAAACTTTAGTGCAGTATTCGTTAGTCAGGATTCCCCTTCTCTGTTCTCGCCGTTCGTTGTCTGAGAAATGTGGGTTGCTTTTGTAAGATTCTTGCATGACCGTACGGCCTCGCCTTCCAACATCACGATGCCGAGAGCCTGACCGCACTGTTTACGGATATAGCCATTAGGTGCTAATCTAATGGAATAAGGTGCAATATGGTATTCAACGGCTTTGAAGGTTTAGTGCTTAGAGCGCCTGTTATTCCAATGCAGGCAATTTTGAGGGGAATTTTTTTTATTTTTGCAACAATATTGGAGATTTTTATTAAGCTTTCTTTTAAGAAATTCTTGAATTATGCAATTTCTTCAATAAAATGTTGAAAAGCCTTTAAAAAACCCAAAAATTGCGATTATTTTTAAAAAATTTCTTTTTAGAGAAATTAATTTTTATGAATTTTTATTCTATTTCAATTTTAACCATAAATTGCAAATTAACGATTAGTTTTAGCAAACTTTTATTTTGGAAAAAAAATTTTAAAGATTTCTTTCCATTTATTATTATATATCATATCGGATTAAAATCAGTTAATATGTATAAGAATTGACTTTAAAAAAAATTTAATCAATCTTTTTATCGTATTAGTGGTATTAAGTCTTTGGTGTTATTGCACACATTATGTCATGGACAATGAGCGGTATTTTAAGCAACTTTGCAGTTTTAAATGCAAATTATCTGAAGTACAGAATTATTGGTCGTGAAAATTTTTGTTTACAAATCTCAGCTGTTCGAGAATCAGGGATGCAAATACAAAACACGTTATGTAAAAAAAAAAAATTTTAATTTCCTTACATTTATTGTTCGCTTATTCAAAACTCCTGCCCACTTAAAAAAAAAAGTATTTTTAAAATCATTAATATTCTTTCAAAAAAATCAAAATTAAATACAAATTAGTACCATATTGTTAATTTCTTTTAAAAGAAAAATTAGAGCTATTAAAAGAAAATTATTAAATTTAATAACACTAGCCAACAAGGTTTGGACTGGAGCAATCAAATATCTTTCCTTGGGTAATTTGGTGGGCTGAATTCCAATCTGTAATTTTCACGTCAGGTTTACGAGATATTGAAGAAATAAACTCAACACATTCGGCCAATTCGGCGAAATTATGACATTTTGAATATGACTTGAAAATTTTTAAATTTTTTTTCGTTCATATATATTCTTTTTAGGATAAAAGGAACCCTCTCACCAAATTTCATTCAAATCGATTTGACATGGAATTACCCGTATCCTTTTTTTTCAACCAAATATTCACCACACACAAATTGCTTGAAACACACGATCTCCCTGACATGCTTAAACGCTACTATTATGTAGATTTAGATTGAATGTGGGCTTCTGTCAAATAAATAATTGTGAAATTGTAGTGCCAGTATTGAGTGTTTTACAGTATTGCCAGCATGCGATAAAAAATAAACAAGACGTGATAGCCCAATTTTGATACCAGATTCGAATTCAGCGCACCCCAGATTAGTTAAAAAACATGCTTCGTTTCTGCAGTCAGTTTTTTTTCCAAATTTGTAGACCAGTGTATTACAAGTATAATATACAAAACATGAATACCAATTGAATTCCCTAATAACGATTCTATGGTGCTACTTAAATGCCACATTGAAAATTTATTATTAATTAATTATATAAATTATTTCCAAAGAAAAAAACTAAAAAAGAAATTCAACCAAAATTTGTAAAAAGAACTGTAAATGAACAGCAGCTAATTTTCTTTGATCAATGGATAGTAATGCCGCCAATAATGCAACAAAAACACAAACTTACACACACTTCCTTAATGAAAATACATAAAAGTCCCAACAAACACGGAGTTTTGATTTCACATTGAAAGTGATTTGAAATCAAACCTTTTCTCAAACGACAAACGTTTGATAAAGATTTGAAAATCAAAGCATTCTCAACAAAAAGCGGAAATTGAGGATTGCATTTATTTTCAACTTGCTTTCAAACGTTATTCTAAAAATTCTCAAAAACAAGCCCAGCAAACATACAGTCAAACCTTTGACATAAAATAATTTTATCATTTGCTCTACAGCACAATTCTCAAACCTTTTTAATGGATTGATATTAACATTTGAATTAAAAAAGATTATGGTTTGCATATAAACATTTGATGAAGTTTTAGAAGTTTGTTATCAAAATATTATTAAGTTTTATTCTCAAATTAAAAGAAAACTTGGCCCCCCAAAAGCGAAAAATAGATGTAAACATTTTAATATGGTGACTAAAGTCTTTTTTAAGGACCTTTAACGGATATTTCAGACACTTAAAAGTAACCAAAGTATTTTTTTTAACACACTGTATTATTACAGTAACTAAATTTTGTTAAAGAAAGTTAGTTCACTTAAAAAAAAATATATTTAAAAGCTTTTTTTGTCTCACCTGAAAGCTTGACTTATGGGGTTTCTGAAATACACGATTCATAAGAGAATAATGTTTGAAAACAAGTTGAAAATAAATTAATTTCTCAACTCGAAAATAAGTTCCCTCTTTAGTTGAGAATGCTAATAAATTCTAAACATTTTCAAGCGTTTGTTGTTTGAGGAAGGATTTGATTTAATATACATAATTTAAATTTCAAACCAAACCACCGTGTTTGTTGGGAAAATACACGCCATTTAAAAAAGGAGCAAGTTATAAAATCAAACAAATGTTTTTTTTTTATTTATTTAACAAATGAAATGAAATCTATTGGATATGTTATAGAGAAGAAGACGGTGAAGCAAAAAACACAATCGGTACGAAGAAAATGTATCTGTTAACAAGTGCATAAAAATAAACACAAGTACATCGTACGAAATAAAATCTTACCCTGCAGACAAAATTGGACTACGTGATCCATTTTGATAAAATGGACTACTCTCTGGACTGGCCCAATGTTATGCAAGCATGGACCATGTCATTGTTAAAAAGAGTGTAGTGAAACGACATGTCTTCGTTAAAACTAATCCTCTGGAGTATACCATGAAGTAGTTTCAAAACTAGTCCACTAGAGTATGTATAAACATGGAGTAGTTTTAAGACTATTCCGTTATAATGCAAAACTGGGTTATATGGTCCACTTCTAGGACATTGTAATGTTAAATCGACCACCTTTTAACCATATGTTTGGAGTAGCTTTGGAGTACTTCTACTCCTCTATGGACTATTCTTTACATGCATGTATGGACTAGTCTCGTTATCTGCAGGGTATGCTTAACCAGTGTTGCCACTTCGTTTCTGTTCATCGCACAATTTAACTAGTGTTGGGAGGGTACAAGAATTCAAAGAAATACAGACAATACTCGTTTCTTTTAAAACCTTTTAATACTGTAAAAAAAATTTTCATTTGAAAATTGCCACGTGCAATCTGCGAGAATCTGCGAGAATTTGTGATATTTACTTGTGTGTCCCTAGTCCGAATGTGAATTATTGTTTTAGCAAAAATCACCAAACTGAGTCTTTTAAGACTACCTTAGATGATCAAAAACTGGATCATTAATTGTGCGACTAAGAGAAGACTCCAAAATTATTCGTAGAAATACTTAAAAAGTGACTTGTTTAAAGAAACAAAAACAAAATTGGTAGAATGTGCGCAATCATAAATTGATAATCTAGATGTTTGAAATGTGACTGTTTTAAGCATTATTTTGGAGAATCAGAAACGCAAATCATAAAAGACTATTTTAGAAGACTCCTGAGTGGGGTACCTTTTCACCCGAAAGAACAGTTATTTTCGACTCCAAAACGAGCTTATAAATGATTATTTTAACCGCGCAGGGGAGTCAAAAAAGAAAAATCAATAATTTCATAAAATGCTGATTGGGTCGTATGTTGCGTACGCATACAAATAATTATTTTTTCAAAGAATCGTTGTTCCAATATTGTGAAAGCAATTAACATACAAAATAATTCATTCTCAATTCCCAAACTGAATTTAAAAAAGGAATATGTGTATTTGATATTGCAATTCTTATTGTTGCATGTATTTTTAATTACCTTGTAAGTTTTTCAGAGTATTTGTATACCATCTTCCCCTTTGATTTCCACTACAGTCAAGCGTTTGTTTTTTGCTTCTGCCCGTTCACACAGTATTTGTTTATGACAGCAACACTAAAGTATAGAGTTTGCTAAATTTGTAATGAGTTGAATGTGTGCTCAAATAGAATTGAACTTCATAGTAACTTAGAATCCGAAATCTATTAAAAAAGGTATATACATTAAAAACAAACTAAATGTTTCTAATATACTAGAAATATAAAAAGTAATATTATTTGAGTTTTGGCAATTTCATATACAAGCTTCCGTCCAGAGAATATTTAGCACCCTCGATATTTGTAAAAGTGACTTGAGAATAGACTTACTTATATGCCATCAAATTTGGCAGAAGAACCTCAATATATTTCTCCTTTAATTAATTTTTTTGTATATTGTGATTTTACAAGTTTTTTATAAAAAAAACGTTAACGTTAATATCAGCTGTAACTTAAAATTAAATAATTTTGGTAACACTGTGCTTAACACCTTGAAACGGATGATTTTTTTTTTTTTTTTTTTTTTTGTTGTTCTCTGCAATATTTTTGTTGTGGTTTCTTCTAATATGTACTACATATTTATTTAGTAGGGATGCCAGCTGGGACTGGTTTTCGCAAATCCCGGGAATCGGAATCTTTAAAAGACGTTTACAAACGAAGGTTTTATAATTAATTTATTATATTTAAGTTAAATATTACTTAAATTTGTAAAAATTTGAAATTGTGACTTTTCTTATTTAATGACTAATTTAATTCAAAATATAATAAAAAAAAAACAACGTACGATTTTAAACAATGTGTTACTTGATTCAATAATAAATAATTCAATAAACCATAAAAGCTATATTTGATTCAATTACCTTAGTTCATTCAAGCTAAATAAAAAAAAATAATTAATATTCTAATTGAACAAAGCAACATAGTAAGTAGTTCATTTATTTGTAAGATTCTATTAAAATTTTTATTAAATGAATTAAAATAAATAATTGAAATTTGAATTCGAAATTAACTAACAAAATCAATTTATTAAGTTAACCATTAAAATCTTATTTTAACAAAAAACGCATTTTTATACCCACCACCACTTCCGGTAGGAATTATGTAGTGTATAAAATACATTACTTAATATTGTGAAATCGCTCCATTAATTACCGTAGGTTCGATGTCAACTGTCTTTAATAATCTTAACCCTGTAAAGAGTAAAGTTTAAATTTTGAATTTGGTGCACCAGTGAAACGTTTTATGCATTTTAAAAACATTTTTCTTTAATAAATTTTCTTGTTTCTTCTAACGTTAAAATTTTTTTATAATTATTGGACACTCTTGAAAAGAATAACAAAGTTGAACTATTTTCTTACGTTTTCAATGACATTATTAACAGAATAAATCAAATAAATATTAAAGATCAATATAGGGTTTTCCTTATCCTCTAATGGGGGAATGTCTTGATGCATTTCTTTTTATAACGAAAGGTAAAACAAAAAATTAAGTTAACAATTTCGGGATTGACGAAATCCCGAAAATCCCGGGATTAAATAATGGATTAAATAATTTAAATCCCGGGATTCGGGATTCGCTAAATCGGGATTGGCATCCCTAGTATTTAATGCATTTTTCTTAAATTTGTTTTTGTGAGTATGTAAATTTATTTAAGTTTTTTTATATTTAGTTTATATACACAAATACACACACACTTGCTAACAAAAAAACATTTTGTTAACAGTGTTATGGAAATAAAAATTAGGGAGGTTCACAAAAATGTTTATTAAAACTTACCAAATTACACAGATGTAAGAAATTTTGTAAAAATTCGTTTTATAGTATTATTTATATGTATTAACCCTGCAAGCATTTTATGAAAAAAATAATCATATTCGAGTCATTAATGACTCCTCTGCGCGATTAAAATAGGCATATATGAGCTCATTTTCTGATCATAAATGATTGTTTTCTCGGGAGGAAATGGTACCCTACCCGGGACTCTTCTCAAAGAGTCTTTTATTACCCGCTTTTCTGATCAGTTTCGACTCATTTTTGACTCATATTTCTAATGATTTGCGAGTCTTTTTCGAGTAATTTTTTAGTCGTATTTCTGATTGTTTTCGAGTCTTTTTCGACTCATTTTTAAGTCGTATTTTTGATCGTCTAAGAGTCTTTTTCGACTCATTTTTTAGTCGTATTTCTGATCGTCTAAGAGTCTTTTTCGACTAATTTTTTAGTTCTAATTCTAATCGTTTGCGAATGATTTATGAGTCGTTTTTTAGTCGTATTTCTGATCGTTTGCGAGTCTTTTTTGACCATTTCAGTCATATTTGTAATAGATTACAAAAAGAAATATTTTTCGATTTAAATTATTAATTAATGCAGTTTATTAAAATTATATAAATTAAATTATTATTAAATTATATTATAAATTAAATTATAAATTAAATTAAAATTATCATTAAATTATATAATAAATAATTGCATAAAAATGTTTAGTAAAAAAAGGAATTGTATTTAAAAAAAAAAAAAAAAATAAAAATAAAAGTGGTATTCATAATTCGTCGTAGATTTTGTATAGTGTGTAATTTAAACACAAGAGTGTTAGAAAAAAGTTTTTACACTCGTTATGCTTATTTTACAATTTGTTTTGTGTTTTCAATTCGTTTGTTTAAAAAACACACAAATATGAAAATATATAGTGAGTTTATAAATTATTTTTGTCAAAAACAATAAATATAAAACTTAAAATTAGTTAAAATAAGAAACGAGTTGTAAAATATGCATACCGGGTGGATGGACGTAAGATGTCAATTGTTTTTGTTGATTTACATTATTTATAAAGGCGAATTAGCCTATTTTGACATTTACCGTCCCAATTCTAGTTTTTTGTCAATTGATGCATTGTTGTAGAACTGAGGTCACTCTATTAATACATTATGATTTGAACTTGAGGATCTTTTGGAGTAATTTTGTTTTTTAAACGCAGCATAATTATGTTGAGGCAATTTGTCGAGCAGTAAAGCAGGTGAAATTATTTGAGTCTTAATAGTTTTTGGAAGTAAAGAAGAGGAGTTTGACAGTTTCTCTGAGGAACTAGATAATATACGCCTATTGAATCGTTTTCTTAAGTTTTTATAATCAAAAGCTGATGAGTTTGATGAAGAAGAGCTACAATCGTCATCTTCCCTAGTTTTTTGCATTCGTTGGTTATGTGATTTCAATGATTGTGATTTGCTATGCATGATATTTCAAATTTACTATCCTTTTCTTCATAACCATAATTTACTATAAAGTTATCCAAATCCGTATCAACAAAGACTTCACATAACACCAATTCTTGTTTAGTTTCCTCTTTATTTTCGTTAAAGCTTATCAATTTTTCATCAGATTCATGTACTTTTTCATAAGTTTGGAATAATTCAAATAAAGATTTTTTTCTATAATTTGTTTGGGCACATATTATTTTACGTCTAGTCCTTATGGCTATACACGAGATATTTAAAGGATTTTTATATAACATATTAAATTCAATTTAAGCTTTTAAAAATTATAATTGAATACTTCAAGTTTACGCTTGCTTCAAAGCTAGCTATTTTTACAAATAAAAATAATAGAATTAAAATCAGTTTTTCATCATCTAGATGAGCAAAATATTATTCATAAATAACTTCAAAACAGTCATATTTCAAACACCTGTATGATCCATTTTCGATTTCTGTATGTTTTGTTCTTGCATTTTCAATAAATTACTTTTTAAGCATAAGAACGAATCATTTTCGAGTCTTTTTTCAAACTCTTCAAGTGAATAATCAGTTTTTAATCGTCAAAAGTACTCGAGGAAGACTTAGTTAGGTGATTTTTGATAAAACAATCTTCCAAATGCTAGTAGGGAAGAAACAAAATTTAATTTGTTCCCATACCTAGACAGCAAAACTTTGTATATTTTTTCTATATACATTAGTGTGTCCCCAAAAAAAATGTTTAAACTAAGCAAAATAAAACGTTTGATTTTAATTTGTTTTTTGGGTATGAGAAATAATATCATAAACTGGGTACAAATCTAAAAACCGGTATAACTCAGGAACGGTAAGAGCGAATTTGAAAATAATTGTTTCTTAGTTATTTAGAATAAATTGATCTTTCAAACTGCATTGTTGGTTTGTTTCATTTTCATAGATATTTTAAAAGTTATAAAGCGTTATTTACAAAATTTATGGGAAAATTACGAAAAATTACGAAAAATTTTAATGTAGGGTGCATAAATGAACAAATGCATTGCAAAAACTTATAGTCTTTTTACACCAAAATAAAGTTAGGACATTTTTCTTTTAAATTATTTCCTTAAAAGTGAAGAAAACTTAAAAAAAGGCCGGCAGACCCGGTTTTTGGCAAAAATTTGACTTGAGCGAACTATAAACCTCTTCCGAAAAATCTGAAAAAAATCTCAAAAATTCTTTACCCTAAAGCTCTTAAATTATGCTTGAGCACCCATGAAAATCCAAAAAAAAAAATTTTTGGGACACACTAATATACATATATATAACAAAGACATTTTTTAATATCCATCACCGAAGGCAAACTATTGTCGTTCCGTTTGTAATTTCTACAATATTGATCTTAGATCCTATAAAGTACAAGGTGGGAAAGAAGTAACCACCCTATTTGATAACGCTATAACTTTCGCAAATGGTGCCGAATGGCAATTCGGTTTTGACAATTGTGAAGTAAATAAAGGCGGAATACAAATCGACAAGCCATGAATCGGTTTACTCAGGAAGAACGCGGAATATTTTTTCCATTTTTTTGCGCAACAATTCGTCGGTTGTGTTGGCGCAGCGTTAATTTCGCCGCAGATGTCCTGTTCGTCCAACACCAACTGGAAAAACACTGCAGCGTTTGGGCACTCATCTTGAAGAGACAGCACGAGATCTTCCCAAGGCTTTTTTTTACATTTTTTTTTTTTTTTTTGAGAACACCGCGAGATAAATGATGACTGTGGAAGGAGCGCGCTACAGAGCCATGATTACCGAATTTTTTCTTCTTCAATATTGAATTAGGACTGATGAACATGTGGTTCCAACAGGACGGTGCAACGGCGCACACTGCTTGAGCCACAAACGATATTCTAAAGGAAGCAATTCCGGAACGCTTAATCTCTCGTTTTGGTGATTTGCACTGGTTGGCCTGATTAGCCGATTTAACAGCTCCAGACTTCTTTTGATTGAGTTTTTACAGTTGCTGGCTTACGTTAACAAGCCTCAGACTCTTGAAGGCCTTAACTCATTAGCGCACAATGATCCTATTTGAGAACATGCACAAAAAATTGAATAAAAAATAAATAAAATTATATTTTTCGAAAATCTTTAAAAGAAATTTTGGGCGCTAATAATTTAAGGAGCATATTCGACAGGAATGCGCCGTGTCTCCCGAATTTCTGGCAAGAGTGATAGAAAATGCCATAAAACGAGCTCGTGTAGTCATCAACTCTGACGGCGGCCACTTGACCGATATTATTTTATCAACTTGATGAAATAAATTCTAACGGATTAAATAAACAAATTGTATAATTAAAACCAAAAAGTTTCTTTAAAAGAAAAAATTACAGAAAAAGAACATTGGGTAAATACTTTCGCCCCACCTTATATATATTTATATTGCGGGTCCTTGAAGGCGAAGTTGTCCATCTGTCCGTTTGTTTGTTGAAATTTGTTGCCTTCGTTGGTTGATACGTCAAAAACGCAAGCGAGTTTTGACATTTCTCTATCTAAGTACAAAAAATTAATTCGCCTTGTTTCGTAACGTGTGTGATTTTTCGTGTGTGCATTTTGTAAAAATGTGTTTCACAGAAGGAAATGCCAAAATGCACATATCCATTCATACAAATAAAATAAATAAATAAGACTCGCATTGTGTGAACGCCGAAGATAGTTCAAAGAAGAAAGTGTGATAAGTTAATCCGTAAAACATCGTATGAATTGGGACTAATAGAATTGACTAAAGCCTATAGTACATATTGCTTAAAAATTTTGTTTTAGTTTCGTACACAAACCAGTACATCAACTCTTGCACTAAATGTGAATGCCTTTATTGTATATCAGTCCACCGAATGTGTGAATTGAATAAATATATTGTGCTGCAGCAGATGATGCACTAAGCTAAACTAAACATGAACTTGATATTTGTTTATATTCTGTTAAATTTAAACACGAGTATCTACAATGTTTTTAAACTTTTTTTACATTTACATATTTACTAAAAAAAAGCACAACAACAAAGTAAAGCAGAAAACAACAAAAAAAAACTCAACATCAATCAAGTGAAAACTTTACCGACTGACGCCGAATTCTTGAATGCATCTATGACTGTTTAAACAAATTGAATCTTAAAGATGCAATATCCAGTAGTGGATCTACAAAAGTAAATCTTTCAGTATTTGAGAGTGTGCATTTTAAAAATTTGTCGGGAACTTATCAAATCACACCTTGATTTTACGATTTGTTAAAGACAGAGGAGAAGAATGGTTTCTTTAAAGATTTGTGTTAAATTTTTTTTCATTTAAATTTTTTTTTTTTTTTTGACTTGACTGGCATTTAAAAATTAGGAAAGTTCTTTAAATTTATCAAGGAATTTTTATAAATTTTGTAATTTATGATATTTATTCAACAACATTTTACTTAGGATTTATACAAAATGCAAGTTGTCTTTATGATTTCTGTTTTTGCATTTTTATTATTAGTGGCAATGAAATGTTAATCTCGCTTTAAACCTGCTGCTGTAAACGGATAAGAATTCGTTTGGGACAAAAGGGAAATCTTAACAACGGTTAGGAAAAAAACCAACACTCCCACCATTTCTTCAAGCAAGTAACACCAATAGGGCCAGATTTATTTTGATTTTTTAAGATAACGAAAAGAACGTGTAAATAGCAGTCAGAAAAAAATCGACATTTATCACGAACTTAATTTAAGCTACCTTCTAGATTTAACTACCGAATAGATGGAATTGTGTTTGTAAAAAAATTTAATTTATAATCTAATAAGCTTTAAAATACATATCGCATTTAATCAATAAAAAGGTTACTTGAAATTTAAAAATTTTCAGTAGAAGAAAAACTGTTTTTATTTAAATGAAAAGTGCCGGTTCACACACGTCAAGTTTGTCTCGTCAAGTCTTGAGCTTTTAGGAGAGAAGGGAAAAGAAAATGCCATTTCCTTTCCCCTCTCTCCTAAAAACTCAAGACTTGACGAGTCAAACTTGACGTGTGTGAACCGGCACTAAAGGCATATGAAATAGAATTTTTAAATCATTACTAAACAGTAAACAAAATAGCACGATATTTTTACAGCGGATAGATATGAATATAACGTGTCGAGTTTTTCTAAAAAGTGAAAAAATGAAAATTTTGAGTTTATGCCCTATTGTTGATCAAGTGCTATATGTATATTCCAGATCTGGAAATAATTCGGTATTACAATGTCCCACTTTGTTTCACTCTTTTTAACGCTATAATGCCCTCAAGGCAGTAATGAAATATTGCAAAAAATACTTTTTATTTGGCACTAGAATTTGAATAAATATTACCAAAGACAAATATCAGAGAGTAAAATCGTATATAAACCTGGAATAATTAACAAAACTGAGCGAATTCAGTGTTAAAGATAACAAATTTAAGTCCAAAATACGTGTCTGTGTGGTTTTTTATGCCACTTCTAGTGCTAAAAAAAATGGCATACCATATTTTTCATGTGTAAAACATAATATTGTTTGTAGCCACAAGGATGCTCTTCAAAATGACATGCAAATCATCTTCGTATGTAAAGTAGTTTTCGAGATATTGGAGAAATAAGCTTAACACATTCGGCTAATTCGGCGAAATTATGACATTTGAAATTTTTTTCGTTCATATACATATGTTCCTTTCAGGATAATGGGAATCTTCTCACTAAATTTCATTAAAATCGGAAGTGATCGGGTCCCACTCTTGGTCGATTTGACATGGAATTACAAATTATATTCTAACTTAATTAACCGAGCAAAAGTAACGTAGACCTTAAGCCCGTTGTAGTGAAACAGACCAGAGTCTCTGGTGGGAAGCGAACCCGCAACCCCCGCACTGATGGACTAGCTGACTACTACTAGCAGTTTGAGATGAAAGTCCAGCACAATCGGCTCAGTAGCAAAAAAAAAATGATGAATGCAAATGTGGAACAACCAGTCCAAAAAATTTATAATTTTGCCACAAAAACTAATATAAATGGTGGTATAATGCACTAGAAATCATACTGTTGCGCCTTAACCCACTGTTACCAATAATGATTTTGTAGTAAAATGTGGTATGTCATAGTTACATATATATTTATATTAAAAAAAATATCATTTCACGATGTTTGTGTTTGAACTCCTTCGAAACGGCTTGGTTAGTATGAGAATAGGTCGTAAAGTATATTTCATACCGCTAGGTCATTAGGGTGTCTCTATCCAAAAATTGTTTTCCATTTTAACAAGGTTTTGTTTAAATGTGCTTCATTCCCATTTCATATCCCATTGATAAACTGAAATTTATTGTTGAAGGGATAAGCTATTCCTATGCGTCAGGAAACTTCATCCAAAGATTTTAGAAAAACTAAAGATATTACACAAATAAAACTGTTAAGCGAATAAGAATTATAAACACCAGTTTTACTTGTAACAATATCAAAGCTTAAACAAAAACAACAACAATTAACAGTGAGTTTATCTTTTCTTACAGTCCCGGCTGCAATTGGTTGATTTTTTGTCAACTCCAAATGTAGTTGTAAGTGGGAAAAGAAAAACAAAAATAAGAACAAATTACTTTATTTTATTTTGCCAGTTCAGTTTCATTTACACTGCCACATGCATTTTTGTTATCAAAGTTTTTCTTGGGATTCAAAAATTTTTACAAAATTCCATTTTGTTTTCCAAATTTTTTTTTTATTTGGCATCGAAAAATACCTATAACCCCATATTTGCACCCTTCTTCCAATCCATTTTTTTTATTCTGATTTTAGCATTTCTCTAAGAGTAATATTCAAATTATTTTAAACAGAACCAAACGGCTCAAATGATTATAATGAAATTTTTATGTATATTTGATGAGAATAGGTCGTGAAGTATGTTTCATTCCGCAAGGTCATTAGTATGTCCCTGTACAGAAGAAATTCTCCTATTTTTTGCCAAAACTTGGGCGTTCAAGTTTTTTTTATTATTTCCTTTTAACAAAGCAACCTACATACATACAAACATATGTCTATTTAAAGCTTCGTTCACAATCAAAGACACATTTTCACTTCGTGTTCATAATAGAGCAACAATTTCTTATGCAACCACACACATTTTGCATTACGAAACCGGTTGCAAATTTTAGCCACAACAATATTATGAATTTATTATTATTTTTTACAACATTATATTATAATTTTCGTTCAAAACTAAATAAAATTGATTTAAACGTCAGAAACAATTTCATATAAATTGTTGCTGAAGTTCTAGTTGACTCAATTTATTAAAAAAAACTTTAGTTACATTTTTGTTTTTACAATGAAAGGAAAAAATATGAAATACATTGGGAAGAAATAAGATGAAAGAAAAAACGAAAATGTTGCTCTGATTGTGAACAAAGCTTTAGTGCATATGCCAACTACTTTTAAAATTGAAAAACTAAATGCTTGGAGTTTTTTTAATTTTGTTTTCTATTTATCGGCGGTAATCGTCTTCAGCGGTTAATTCCTCTAGCTGTCATAGCTCCCATTCCCACGCACTTAGAAAACGTTCGTTATTTTTTCTTGAACAACAAAAATATTCAATAGAAATAATTTGTACGGCAGAACAACGTTTTCCGGGTCAGTTAGTACATAAGTTCATTTTATAAGGCTAGAAATCAGACTGTAAAATTTCATGAAGATTTGTCCATAAGAAAAATGAACCCAAATTTAAATTGGCCCAAAGCAATGTGTGAAAGTCGCCCATCAATTTTCCATACAAATTTGTGTCAGTTTGCCTATGAAACATACCACTTTTTTATGGTGATTTTTAGTAATTTTTGGTAATAATTTACTTTTGCCAATAGCGGTTGTAAGATCTCATTCTTTTGTTTTCACTTATTGATATTTTATTATTCAAATCGAAAATCCCGAACTTCCTAAATAAATAACATTGAAATAAGGAAAAATAAGAACGAAAATTGAATCCCATTTGATGACGAACCCTTGCAAACGAATTAATGATCACAATTTGAGTATTATATACAAATAAAGCTGATATTACAGCAAGTCAAGAAATAAGGTGGTTAGGACAAGGATGCGCTAAGGAGGCAACTTGCGATATTTATTACAGCTGCAGTGTAGAAAAGCTCAAGTTTGGTTGCGGTTTGTAGTCGGCAAACGACTAAGTAACCTTGTCATCAGTTTTACACCTGTCGATGAACGACTTGCTGCAATCCGCATCAAAGCTAAGTTTTTCAGCATTAGCCTTATCTGTGCTCATTCTCCGACTAAATACAAAGATGTTGGTGCCAAAGGCCGCTTCTACGATCGCCTCGACGAATTATACGATCGCTGTCCGCCAAGGACAATTTTAACGCCAAAATTGGGAAAGAGGACGTAATTGGCCCTACTGTCTGGAAGTTTAGGGTCCATAACGACGCCTCCGACAATGGAATGAGACTAATCGACTTCGCTGCAGCCTGAATATGGTGATAAGTAATACTAATATTCCAGCGCCGTAACATACGCAAGGCCACTTGGCTATCCCCAGATCAAACGACAAAAACTTTGATAGCTAATATGCATGTGGCAGTGTAAATAAAACTGAACTGGCTAAATAAAATAAAGTATTTTGTTTTTATTTTTGTTTTTTCTTTACCCACTTACAACTGCATTTAGAGTTGACAAACAATCAACCAATTGTAGTCGGGACTGTAAGAAAAGATAACCTCACTGTTTATTGTTGTTGTTTTTGTTTAAACTTTGATTTTGTTACAAGTTAAACTGGTGTTTTTAATTCTTATTCGCTTAGCAGTTTTATTTGTAAAATATCTTTAGTTTTTATAAAATCTTTGGATAAAGTTTCCTGATGATCTGGCCTAAGCAACCATTGAAATGCTCATAGGAATATCTTATCCCATTAACAACAAATTTCAGTTCATCAATAGTATTAAATTGGAATTTGGCACATTTAAACGAAACCTTGACAAAAAATCAAATTGATCAATTTGTGATAGATGCGCAAACATGGGTTCGGATCAATCACTTTCGTATTGCAGTCCGAACTTGTATTAGTAAATCCAAGACCATCCGCTCGGAAACAAAAAGAAAAATAGGTGTTACAAAGCTGCAATAGCAACAAATAGCTAAGAACTATTCCACTCGGCTCTCCGAAATGCTAAAACAAAATGATCCATTACCTACTATAGGCGAACAATGGACGTACATGGCTCATGCAAAAAAAATGTTTAAAAGAAACTTATGTTTTAGAGATATGAAAGTATCGGTCCATAATTTACTATTGTTCCCAATACAAGAACACAGTTAAAATGTTGGATCTCATGTCACCTGGGCCGTGACAAACTGATAATATTACTTTATTGTTGTAATTTGTTAATATTTTAGGAGAACATTACTTTCAAAACTCATTTTACTCGTACACGAAATGACATTCAAATACACAGAAAAAATTATTGCTGAATTATTTTCAAACAAACGCTTGTTTGAAATTTTTTTTAATTTCTACAAATTTTTTTACTGATTCAATTAATATTTTTGTTTGATTTTTATTTTAGCCAACAGAAATGTTGACAACTATTCAAAAATATAATAAACGCGTTATTGGCTTCTAGTTTTCATAATTTTGTATGAAATATTTAACGCTCTTTATTGTTGTCGTGTTTTTGCATTTTTTTATTTGACCGTAAGCAACACTTCTTTATGTGAAATATAAGAACAACAAAAAAAAAAACACATACAGTCTATTTTTGGACGCTTTGAAAAGGTACAACTATAAGAAAGATGATAAAATAGCGTGGCGAGGTTTGTAGTAAAAAACAACAAAAACAATAATAGGTAAAAAACGTTTCACTCTTTTTAAACAACAACAACATTAGAAGAAACAAAATAAATTTTTTGTTGGTTTCAAAGTTGGTAAAAAAGAATGAAAAACAAAATCCCGTATTCAATTTTTTAAAAATGTTAAGTTAAATACCTACATCAAATAAAAGAAATAAAATGATGACGAAAAACATGTCGAGTCGTTCTGCTGCCAAGGAAAGGATACAGAACAGTGAGTGAAGAAGAAAAACATTGTGTGAACAAACAAGACTTGGTGCAAAAATTATTCCAACAAAAAAATGTGTCTCAAAGCCAGCCGGCGCCGCTCTACTCTGCCTTCATCTACTTCTACAGTGCTTGCTTGTGTGCGCGTCATTGCTTGTGCAAAAACTTTTTTGTTTGATTCAGCAAAATTATTTGTTTGAAATTTATATGATTTTCAGAAAACTATTTGTTTGATCCAGTTAAATTATTTGTTTGAAAAAATCAGTGTTTTTTTCAATAAACGAAATGCAAATAAATTGTTTGAATATGCAAATTTGTTCGTAGGACCGATTTCAGACAAAAAATGTTTTGATTCTACAAATTTTTTGTTTGAATTGGAAAAATAATTTTTTCTGTGTATACAATACTTGAAGGATATTGTTGAATGCAACGAGTTGAATGAATTTCTAGTAAACAAGTGCATGTGTGTAAACAGCCACCAAAATTCCAAGTAGAATGAATGGAAGATACTTGAAGTGGGGAATCAGCAACACGAGCAGCTAGCAAGTAGCACTTGTAATAGGTAAGTTTTTGCACTAAGTATAGGAATGTGCATATAACACTTACCCAGCTTTTTCTAACCATCTTAGCAAAAAAAGAAATAAATAAAATGAATTCCTGAAAAAAATCATAAATCCTCGTTTGCTAATTAACAGAATATGAATATGAAATTACATTTTTTTTTTTTTTTTGGTATTGTTTATGGAATGGAAATGTTACTGCTCAGTAAAATGTTATTACTTTTTTCCCCTGCAAGGTTTTTCTTATTTTATTTATTTTTTTTGGAATAAAAGCATCCTTAAGGATTTTAAGGACATTGTGTTGTTGTTTTTATTTTACTTGTTATTATACGCAAACAATATACATATTTACTTCAGTTTTTATTTTCATTCCTAGCAGAATATTTTTTTCATCAAATTTTATGCTTAAGTGTTCCAACATGCGTTTAAATCCTGTTATGTTTTTCTCTTGCATACTTTAAGGAGGCACGTAGTAGAAGAAATTCAAGTTGCTAAAAGTCTGATGGATGAACAGTGGCGTAATAATTTACATATATAAACTACTGACTGACAAATTCAACAACGCATAGCCTAAACGTCTTAAGCTGAAAAATTTAAACTTTGACCTGGGTCTCTCAACAAATCGATCTGGGATTTCGGAAATTCGAATCCTTACGGAGGAAAAAAGGATAAAAACTTGTGAATTTGCTAACCTCACATCTCCTTAACTAAAAGTGAGATCAAAAAATTTTATAGGTTGGTCATTTAAAAAATAAGCGGACTAGTGTCTGGTACTTTGATATAAATATCATCATATATATACTAAGAATATTTCTTCCACAAAAAAAAATCAAACAAAAACAAACTTTCTTCAAATTCGGTAAGTAAAAGGTTTTGATCTGCATTTTGGAATTTTTTTTTATCACACCGTTTGTCTTTTAAACCAATAAACATAGAAATAGAAATTATTTAACATTCGTAACTTAAAAAATGCGATTGTGATTGTATCAACCATGTTTCTTCTTTGCGTGCAGGTTCTTTAACGCAAAATAAGTTGTTTAGAAACTCCATATTTATTATCTCTCTTTTTTTTATAAATTTTACCCCACTGTGCACCGTTGTACGAAAGTCAAGATTTTTGTAAATTTGGTAGTAATTTATGCGTTAATAACTTCTTAACGTTGCTGGATTTTTTTGTTAAAAAAAATTTCATTTTTTTAATTTGCTCGTACGTAGTTTGAATGGGGAAATGGAGTTTAACCCTTAAGCCATAAAAATATTTGCTGCTTGTGCTAAGCAAATATTAAAAATATAATACTCCTCTTCATAATCCTGCATCTAGTTACGATGCAGTTGGGGAATGAATGAATCAGTGTGTGCCAAGTATGAATGACTTATACATTTTTCATAATTCTAACGAGTTTTTCCAGGGCTTTTTGTTTATTTTCTATTTGCTTTAAACAAAAGTGAAAATTTAAATTTTTTTGAACAATATTGTTGTAATTTATTGTTTGTATACAATTTACAAAGCACAGTGGTTATGGCATTGTACTAACAGGCAAAAATTTTACTTACATTTCACAGGATTTTTTTTATATAGTTCACACGGTAATTCGCAAATGTACATACGTAGCTCAGTTAGATAGAGTGGATTCCGGAAAATTCGGCTTTAAAAAAAATAACAAAACATTTTGGACTTTTAAGTTGTTTCTTTAGTCCTCATCCATATTATGAAACATTTGCTGCAAAAACTTTCTTCACTTCTCTCTTTGAAACTGCATTCGTGTCCATAGAAATAAAATTTTGTTTTACAGCATTGAGTCATTTTCTATGCTTGTACATTTCTAATCTAATGGAGATGCAACCTCTTGGCATTTTACTTTTAGGGGAAATCGGTGGTATTGAGGCCTCTTTGGGGTTGACACGGTGATTGTGGTTTAAACCCAAATCGCGGGCAGGGAGGTCTTAGAAATATCTGTTTGCCCATAAGTCATTTTATTATTTATTGAGATTAAATTTAATCCACACTTATTTTATTACAATCGAAATCGTCTTACCAAATGTTATTGGAACCGGTCCATATTTGACTATAGCTCCCATACAAATCCTTCTCCCGAAAACAGTTTTTAATGCCTTAACTTCCTTATAAATGTTGATATTAGTAGTAAAAACATAAAAATATAAAAATTTTACGATAGGTTCTATGTCATGACAAAATGTTCAAAATCAACCATAGGTCCCATATAAACACCCATGCTAAAATCGCATAACCTCATATCATGATTGGCCATGGGTCCTAAATAAGGTACACGCGCCAAAACTATTTTAATACACTGTCAAAGGATATCATATGGTCGGGCTTGACATTTATTGTTGATGGGATAAGCTATTCCTATGCGCATTTCACTGGTTGCTTAGGCCAGATCATCAGGAAACTTCATCCATAAAGATTTTAGAAAAACTAAAGATATTTAACCAAATAAAACTGTTAAGCGTATAAGACTTATAGCAACAGTTCTACTTGTAATAATATCAAAGTTTAAACAAAACACATCAACAATAAACAGTGGGTTTATCTCATCTTACATTCCCCACTACAATTAGTTGAAATTCTCTCAACATTAATTGTAGTTGTAAGTAGGTTAAGAAAAACAAAATAAAAACAACAACAACTTACATAAGATGTTGTCAATTAAGTGATTTTTTAGGCCGTGCACTTGCCTGTTTATTATCAAAAAGTAATTTCAATTTTTGGGAATACAAAATTTTAATTTTAAAAGATTTTGTTATTCGTGCTTAATTCCCAGTTTTTATTATTGATAAAAACACTTGAAATTTATTAGTTTTTCTAAAATCTTTATGGATGAAGTTTCCTGATGATCTGGCCTAAGCAACTAGTGAAATGCGCATAGGAATAGCTTATCCCATCAATAATAAATTTCAAATGTTTTTATCAATAATAAAAACTGGGAATTAAGCACGAATAACAAAATCTTTTAAAATTAAAATTTTGTATTCCAAAAAATTTAAATTACTTTTTGATAATTTTTTGTTAACAATTAAAGGACGAAATATTTGTTTAGGACTTACATATCTTTTCAAAATCTATTATTTTTTCAACTTCTTTAAGATTTTTGAATTCACTGTAAAATTAATCGCGTCCCATATGTTGCGCTAAAAAAATATTAAATTTTATATACATACATGTGTACTTATATATATAGTTGTGTATATTAATATAGATACATATGTATATACATATATGTATGTATCTTTGTATATATTTTTTGCATGTTTGCAATATTTCGCTAAATATATTTGTATAATAAAAATATCTTAGCGGGAATATGAAGTTATAAAGAGGCCCTCAATTAAGCCTTGCAAGACTTTTTATTAATTATTTCTTGATTTACTTAAAATTTGTTTCAAATGGCATAAAAATTGTATATCGGTCGTACCAGAATTTCCAAGGACCTGTAAAAACACTTTAACTAAAAAAGGAGTTCATTTAAATTGTTTTTGTAAGCTTAGTATGCAAAACAGAATATTTTATAGAACATTTTTTCCATATTAAATGCTGTAATTTGGGCCTGTTCATAAAAGACTCAACTGGCATCACAGCAAATGTCAGCTTTGCCAAAATATATAGCAATAGCAGATGGATCGTAATACTGAAGTTACAAGTTCAAGTTTTTCTTAGTGCTGGTTCACACACGTCAAGTTTGACTCGTCAAATCTTGAGTTTTTACGAGAGAGGGGAAAAGAAATAGCATTCTCTTTTCCCTTCTCTCCTAAATGATCAAGACTTGACGAGGCAAACTTGACGTGTGTGAACCGGCACTTAGTAGTTTTTTACATATGTTATTTATTGTTATTTGACCTTTATTTTTATAATTATTTTTAATTATTTAAGCTTGAGGTCTTTTTATTTATAAAATAATCTATTTATTAAACTCAATATTTCGCTAACCTTTGGTTAGCATCGTCAGGAAATGAAATTTACAAATTTTGTAAATTTAATTTACAAATTTAATTGTAAATTTAATTTACAAAGGTTAGCGAAATATTGAGTTAAATAAATAGATTATTTTATAAATAAAAAGACCTCAAGCTTAAATAATTAAAAATACTTAGTTTTTTGAATATGCATATGTACTGCTTGTCAAAATTTACAAAAATTAAAAGCTGTGAAGTAGATTGCGTGCAATTTTTTAGCAATTTACTTTCACGATGTCATTAAGAATGAAAGAAAAGACGAATTTACTCATTAAAATTGCAATCAGCTGTTTTCTTGACTGTAATAGGCTTTTTACTCTGATCAACATCTAACATCAACAATCAAAGATATAGAAAATGTGAAACTTCTTTACATTGTTCACATCTAAAGGGCAAAAGAAACCACACAAATGGCTTGGCAAACACATCCTTTGTTTCTGTTTTGTGGTCGCCAATAAACAGGACCAGCATATTTCGTACAAACATTAATTTTTCATTTTTGTTTTGTTTTTAATGAATGCAGACAACGATAGTGCTGCTTTAATTTTTCTCGCTTTTTGTGTAAAACGGAGGCGAAATATAAAATAAAGGAAAATAACTTGGACATTTGATTCTTATTAAGAAGAAAAACGATTGGTTCCTTTGAGAAGGTCTTAATACTCAAATCCTTGCGAATTTTCCCCCCCTATATGTATATCAGTATTTGTTTAATCATCTATTCACGCTTTAAACAATAAATTTCATGAAGTTAGTCGCTCAAACACCATCATCACCATCAACAACACCTTCGTCCATCAAACTCCACATTGTCATCATTCTGTTCAGCAACAACATCATCTATTATCCCAGTAACATAAAGGTATGTTACTCTGGAGGAGGTATGAGATGGCATGTTATTTTGTGTTGTGTGCTATCAATGATGTTAGAATATTATTTCAATGTTTTTTAGTCGTATGGTTGGATGGATCGAGATGGTTTGTTTTGGATAGATGAATGAATGAATAAAAATGTTTTGATACATGCATCCATATGTTGTTTTAGATGTCGACAATAAATTGCTTTCCTTGGCCACAATTTCCTGTACATTTTTCTATGCAGTTTATTTGATTCGCGTATACTTTTTTTGCCCAGGAATATGAGGGGTTTTCAATCGGCAGCTTTAGTTGCTAATGGAGTTTGTTATTTAGAATAGTAGGAGGCCATAAAGGGAAAGAGTTGAAAATCTATATTGGATTTGTATTTTTAGAGCATTTAGTCCGTTTCGAATTAATGATTAAATCGAAATTGGAAAATAAACTTTTGACGTAAAATCAAAAAATAATTAAACAATATTTTTCTTTTCGCTTAATGGTCCCGCCCGTATTTTCGAAATTGGTCAAATTAAAGTTTTGTTTTAATAAAAATTGATATGTAGTTTTCAAATTAATTGAAACTTTAGGTTTTAATTTTGTTAAAATTTTGAAATTTAGAAAGAAATAAAAGTGATCACAAAATTGTAATTCTCGAAGTAGGTCCAATTTCAGCTTTTCGTTAAAAAAAAAGAAATTTCATTTGAAAACTCATCTTTGACGAGCAATAGAAAAGAGAGAAGCTTTTTTCCTATTAGAAATCGATTTCTGTTTTCGGGCTTACATTCCTTTTTCCACCGTAGAACCTGTAGTTTTTGCAATAAAAAGTCGGAATCTCTATAAATAAAATCAATGTTTGATGAAAAGACTAAGAAAGAGTACAAATTTTGCATAATTTTAATAAATAAAACTTTATTTTTATATAAAAAACGATTTATAATTGGAATTTGTAATGGGTGGCATTCAATATTTTCGCAGTAGAATATTTTTGGGAAAAAATGTTTTAAATGTTTTAAATTGGAAGTCGAATTTTTAAACAAATTTATTTTAGTTTATTCGTAAAACTTGTAAAGATCTCATTATACCCTCCACCCCAGGTGGAAAAGGGTATATATAAGTTTGTCATTCCGTTTGTAATTTCTACAATATTGATCTAAGACCCTATAAAGTATATATATTCTGGGTCCTTATGAGGAGAGAACTTGATTTAACCATGTCCGTCTGTCTGTCTGTCCGTCTTACGTTTGATATGTGTTTTCCGGAGACTCCAGAAATGATAGCGGCTAGGTTGTTTTACATTTATGTCACATATAGTCCACCATTTCTTGCTATTGAAATTCAGCCAGATCGGTCCAATAATGGCTGAGATATGAGCCACGACTACCTCTAATTTTTTCCAAAAATCCCTTGTTGTTGTTGTATTTTTATTACTTTTTTCTAAATATTTTGAGAACGGCAAGAGCCAAAGTTTTCAAATTAGGTACACACATTAAGGTTATCAGTACACAGCATCCCACAGCTGGATCGGAGAAGTGGGCGTGGTACCTCCCGTACAAAAAATATCAAAAATTGTATAAAAACCTGATTTTTTGGACTGTTATATTACCTATGGTTATACCTTGTATATCAAAAGAACGGAAATCTTTAGTAAAAAATATTTTCTGAAAAACTCGGAAAATCGGTTCAGATACGAAAAAGTTATGACCAAAATAATAATTTTTTTTTTAAAATACCCACTTTCGTGAACCATAGATCTTCCCGAGTACAAGATTTATAACCCAACTAACTGGCTTCTTAAACACGTCGGTATATACATTTGTCAAATCTGTTAAAAAATTGCTGAGTTATAATCAAAATAAAACAATAATTTTTATGTTCAAAAACGATTTTAAAAAAATATTTACCAGTTTTCGCTTTTTAAATTTAAATTATAATGAAGTTTTAAGTATTGTAAATATGTAGGTATATGTAAAAATTATTTTGTTTTTGTCTAGTTGCTCTGTATTCTGCTCGCAAAATGGTGAAGGGTATATAAGGTTCGGCACAGCCGAATGTAGCACTCTTAATTATTTTTTTTTACATAGTCTTAAAAATACAGTAAAAAAACTTAAAAAAGAAAAGTTTTGAAAAGTTTTTTATGGAATTTTCTTTAACAGTTCTCAAAATTGTTTTTCCTTAAGACATTAAGTTATTGAATTCATACATAAAAGTAAATTTGCAAAGAAAAATATTTAAAAACAAAACCTTTTTCGCAATAAAATCAACAATGTAGCACGAAATGTAAAATCATGAAACAATTTGAATATGTTTCGTATAAATTTTTAAAATTTTATATCTATATAAATTTGAATTTAATAAGTAATTAAACATCAAATTGTAGCTGACAGACATCACTGCAGCCTCGAACAATTTCGATTGCCTGCATAAAATATCGACTTTAGTCCTACATTGGATAGAACATCCAATCGAGACCGGGGCATCGGCAAAGAAAGTAAAACACCGTTTTCTATTCCTTCTCCTCATAATGGAAACTTCTGCAGTAGTCATTATAACCTAGTCCCATTCTCATCGCATGGGTTCCTATCAGACAGTGACCCGTCCTAATCTCGTTCATACCAAACCCAAGTAGCACATGGGTTTTCTCCACGTCATAGGCAGGCCATAGAGTCCTGACCATCGAGCAGGTATACTCAATCAGACATCTATCATGAACCTTCCTGTACTACTCTAGTTTAATGAGACTTATACAGCGAGTCATCGTAATTTCATTTAAGCCGTCAAAGAGGCAACACTTTTTGACCAGGCCGTCTGCAGTTCGGTTTCCCAGGCATCCACTTTGCCCCAGTTTTCATGCCAGCATTAACTCAGAATGTTTCACAATCTCATTTAGAGTTATCCATCATTCGACAGTTAACTTTGGTGTCGTAAAGACACCAGCCAGCAATGGCAATGGCAGCTTCGCTGTCCATTAATATACATATATTTCTCGATATACGATAATACCTCAGCCAATTCGCTGCGCGCCTTATGGCTATGATTTCCACCTGTAAGACACTGCCTGCAGCCTAAAAGGGACCTTTATGCCCAGTTCCTCGATGAAGAAACCTCCACCAACCTTACAGCCCCTATTAGAACTATAAATGTAGACCCTAAGGGTCGGATCCAGAGACCGCGTTTCACCGAACAGCCCATCACTAATGTCATTATGAGCCGTAAATCATGGACTGAAAAAGAGTTATGGAGGGCAAAGGTCCAGTCCTGGTAGGTCACTTGGTGAGTGAAGCATGATCCTGACCATAAACTGAAGCTGTGACTTGCAACAAAAAAACGTATAGTCTGAACGTGTACGACTTTGTGACGGGACACCAAAAGAAAATACGAATATTGTTACAGAGCTATGTCATATAGTCTGAACCCGGTATATCAATCTTATAGGAACTGGCAAATTTTTACTTCCATTTTTCAAATTTGACAGTACAGATTAGATGACATTAAAAATTATAAAATTCTGGAAACCTATACATACATACATATACATATGTATGTAGCTGAAATCAAGAAATTCTCTAGCCAATGATCAGGAAATCGGATGTTAAACTCTTAATTGCAATCCAAATTCTAAAACCACGGTCGATGAAAGACAAAAAGATGTGCTCATTGACCCTTCATTGGGCAGCTAACTAATAAAAAGGCCTGGTAACACCTGAGTTTTGTTCCGAATGGTTTCATAAAAAATATTTTGCACCGAAAATTCGGCACTATATTAGCGACAAAGGCATTGATTTTAAAGTTCTGTTGATTATAGACAATGCATAACGTCATCCACATTTAAATCATACAAATGTCATATTTTGTTTTTTGTTTTCAAATACAACATTCAGCCACTGAATCAAGGAATTATTGCAACTTTTAAGATCTTCTATGTAATGAAAATATTCAGGTACATTTTAGATAATTTAATGAATGATACAAATTTAAAATTCACAGAAGATTGAAAGAAATTTTCTATTCTGGTCTGTATCACACATGACGGGTTTTTTTATTTTTTTTTTTTTTTTTTTGTGAAAATAAAATATTTGTAATATGATATTGATATGATATTTGTATATGATATTCGCCATATTATTTCCATTTTGTCCTATAGTATGCAATAAGTCGCACAATGGTTTAATTCATTCAATAAAAAGGTGAACATAACCTATAGGAATAACATAAACAACATTGTACAATGTTGCCAACACATTTCACTTTCTTTTCGTTGTGCAATAAAAATCAAAAGTCTTTTGATTGTTGTCAATATATTGTGCCACCTTTGAATATCACATACATATTAGCGATATAATTGTACAATACGTAAATTTGAACAATTTTATTGCAAGTGTATGAACCGCTTAAGAGCAATTTGAAATTGAATTACATATTTGTATGATTTTACCCAAGGTATATTTACACAAGGTAAACTCGTTGGCCCATATGTTTGTCAGCTGTTTACCCATAGTTGGAACCACAACGTCAAATTGCGTGTATATGAGCCAAAATTTGTACATGTGTGCGTTAAATTGTTTTTGTTTTATATGAAGACAATTTTGACAACATGGTTCCTTTTATAGAGCAAATTGTCTACACTCCCAAATGAGTCTACCTTGTGTAAATATACCTTGATTTTACCTATTATTAAATTCGTACGTGGCACAGTGGAAAATTTTGGTAATTTTCGGATCAAAAATCTGTAACTTTTGAATGGATGAGTATTTTTGTAAGTTTCTTTTTTTGTTGAATAGCTTTAATTTGTATTTTCAATCTTAAAAATCGAATAATAGAAAAAAAAAGTTTTAAACGGTTAAAAACACATATTGTATATATATATTTTTTTTTTTCGAGTTTTTGAATAAAAGTTATATGTTAAGTCGGTGGGGTGTCACAAAGCCATAGGACATAAAGCCATAATGGCTTTATGTCTCAATCCAAACGGACATAAAGCCATAATTTTGATATGGCCTTAAGTCTCATATCAATTTTAGTGAAATGGGACATAAAGCCATTATGGTTTTATGTCCCATTTGATGTTTTACATTACAAATGCTTTATTTCACTAAATATGCCTATTTATCTATGAAATTAATGATTTAAAAAAATCCAAAATTTCTAGGCTCCAGGAATTACAGCTGCAAACATTTTGTGAAAGGAAAGATCCTTAGTTATCATTGGAAAAAATTTTTTTATTCTTGTGACTCACGCAGGAAAACTTTATTCAGCGAAGCCACCTGCCGCGTCCTACTGGAGGAAAAAACCCCTAAGCGCGGCCGCAGGCCTCCACTCAGAAAAACTTTAGTATGCGAAGCCAGATTTCAATACTTAACTTTAGTGTCTCCAGAACTGAAATGAGAGATAAAGGCGTTTTCTAATATTGCTAATGTGAGCTAAGGCCATGATGGCTTTACCTCCCATTAAAAATATGGCTTTATGTCTCATTTTCGGAAAAAAAATTATGGCGTTAATTCCCATTATAATGAGACTTAATGGCATATGCCCTTATGTCTCAATGGAATGGGACTTAACGCCATATGGCTTTATGTCCTATGGCTTTGTGACACCCCACCGTTAAGAGTCTAGTAAAAGAGGTGTTTTTATGTATTTTCTCATCAGTTTTAATTGTATTAACAACTGTCATTTATAAATAGCTTTTTAGCTTATATTTTTTTTTAGAAATTGACAACCTTCGGCCCGAAGACTTTCAAGCCCCAATATTTGCAAGGGCCAAAGGTTGTATTTTTTAAAACATATTCAGCTGCAGTAGAGTTACAAAAAATTTCATTGTCGGCAAATGTCAAGTGTAAAGTTTAGTCTTTTTATTTTGGTGATTATTTTAATAAGTTTTTGGTTCAAAATAGTTTGATAATTATTATTTACAATGAAATAAATTAATTATGCTGGCTTTTGCCAAACTGTACGCCTTTATTTTCATCTACAAATTTAATATAAATTATATTAGATTCATCGGGAAATGGTTGTTTATATCCACTTTGTCCTAACGACCCATCACACCCACATTTACAGTACAGAGTTGATCTTTGAAGTTTTTTAATTTCCGCAGACTATCATAACAATACTGGCTGTTATGTGATCAAGTAGATGTAGTAAAGATGTTATATTAGCATACGTATTTGTAATTTCTATTGATGCTGGGGGTGGATAGCAACTTTGTTTTACTTGGTGAATTTTATATATGGTGGAAATACAGGAAATTTTCTTTCCAAAACAAGATTTCTTAAATACTGTATTAAGCTTTTGTTAAATTTAAATCAATTCATCAAATGCTTGAGCAATTTTAGACTCTTCCAGAGTTTTAGGACCTCCTACTTTTTGCTTTTTGAATCAATAATTCAATCATTTTTGCTCCATCTTCTTTGCCAATTGACCGCAGCCCTTGGTTATACGCATCATGAAAATGATATACTCCATTATCCTTACATAAGGAAGTATTTTTACGTTTTGTTGCTGATTTCGACGTTGTCTGATAAGAGCTGCATGGTCTTCCTCGTTTTTATAAAGAATTTAAAGATTTACTTTGATAGCAAAGTATCAAAACATATTGTATTTTACCAATCTTCATTTCTTTCAAGAAACAATTTAACAGTTTTGTTTTTTAATCTCTGAGTTGCTCAACAATTTTGCTCGAAATTTGTTAAAAGGCATGAAAAGGCAGCCAGTTTTGATATATCTTTTAGATAGAAAGTTAAACTTTAATTTTACGTAAAAACTAGATCGGCGGCAAACGGCGCCAACAGTTAAAATCCTAGTCCAAGTTGTGAAGGGAAGCCAAAAAACATTATATATTTTAAATGAATAAATTTCAAATCTGCTAAAAAATATATACAAAACTCATAACAAAAATAGAATCTCGACAAGACACCCTTTCCAACAAGGTATAACAATCCTAAAAAAAAAATTATAACTATTAAAAATGCGCGCTTGAATATGGTATAATTTTATCTCCCCAAATCTTTAAAGTCGAAAGTAGTGTGTTCTGTCGCCATTTTCGAATACTTCTGTTGACATAATAACTATAATTTCTGCAAATAATTATTGCTTGACATCTTAGCTTTACGAAATAAATTTGAATTATGGTTAATTTTAAACGTTTCCAAAAATCAATTTTGAGATGCAAACACCTTATATTATCCACTGAGCGTGGAACCAATCCCCTTATTTTTTATGGATACTCTATCTTTTTACGCGAGTTTTCGAAAAACGTATATATCGCGTAAAAACAGAATTTAGTGTATTATATTTCTTTTTAAGCAGCTACAATTTTCTTTTCGGTTAGTTAAAACATGTCTACTTTTAGTAAAGGGTATGTAAAATTCGTCTCAGCCGAGTTTAGCACATCAAATTGTTTTTATTTTTGTCGAATATAACGGGTTTTAATACGTATGAAATTTACACACTAACACGCGAAAAGTGTTTCCGTGAAATATTCACCTGATGTCATAGAAATTGTATATATGCATGTATATGCGAGTGCAGGTACCCCTATAGACACGTATATAATATTGAAACATACACATATTTTTATATCCCATTCATATGTTCAGGGATGCTATATACAGGTATGTGGGAATTCATGTCTATTTTCATATGAAATTTTTTGCCTTTCACATATGTATGAACACATACATGTGCTTAGAAAAGGTCTACATATTTATTTTGCTACCGTGTTTTTTTTTTTTTTTTTTTGCAAAAAAGAAAACACCAACTTCATCAAATCTGTATTAAATATCTCTATTAGATTTACGTTGTTATCATCGGATTTTTGCGATACTGTTGTTAGTTCGTTCGCTGGCTTTTTTTTCATATTTTAGTATACAAATATTTCTTTATTTATTTATTAAGCCAAAAATTCAAATCCCTAAAAATCTTTATTTGTAGAAGACTAAATAGATTATTTGAAATATAATAACAAATGTTTGGTTTTTCATATTTTTTCTTTATTTTACGGAGCAGTTCATTTGTTAAAAGCTAAATCCAATAAACGAATTAATATTTTAAATTTAAGAACTTTGTTGAAACTGTTTGGAAAGGAAATTATGGAGTTTTATACGTTTATACATTAATCTATGAATAAATCTTTTTATTTTTACGGTGTACAGATTTTTGTCAATTTAACAATAATTTTAAATATGTATATTTACCCCCTTATTCATAAAAAATATTTCAGTTTTATTAAAGGTTAATTAAACAAATTTTCATATAAAATTCGTCTTATAAGCCTGTTATAAGCATGGAATGTTGTTTATGAATAAGGCCTTTAGTATTCAAAGAATAAAAAACGTTATCCACCTCTTCCTTTGAGGTCGACCCAAGTCGACGGCAACGGAACAATAATTGTATTCTCTTATTCGTTATTGACAATTATCGATAACTATTAGCAGTCACCGGAAAGTATTTCCGACATTATAATAGCAAATAATGTGTCTGCCAGTTATTTCCAAGCAGGTCTTTCACATAATAGCCTAAAGTCTACAAAAGCTAAGCAATTTCAGGTCCTTCACACAAAAGTTGGCTCTATCTCAGACAAATTGTATAAGGAAAATAATAAAGTTAATGTTCCACCATCGCTCGGTTGTACTATGCTGCAGGTAAGTTGTCTTCGGTGGTAGTTACATCAAAGATTTTAATGCAACAAATTTGGTTTGATAAGATCAAGTGGAACGAAGCTATCAAACCAGTGGCTCTGCAGAAAGTGCGAAATTTTGTTACTAATTAATCGGATATGGAAAAAAATTAAGCTTCCACGATAGGTTCAGTGTTCGCCTGGCTGTAGTCTACAATTTTATGGGCTCTGTGCAGCTACAATATATATAAGGGCCGAAGCTGGAAAATAAAATTTGGACAAGTCTGCTCACATCTAAAACGAAAGTGGCCCTAATAAAAAAGCCATCTTTAACTCGTTTAGAGTTTTGTGAAGCAGTTCTTTTGGTCACAGTGTTGTAGACGTATTTAACGTCAACAATTCACCTCTGTATTTGTTGTCCGATTTTACGATAGTCCTGGCTTAGTTAAGAAACCCACCTTGCAGCTGGAAAAAGTTTGTGGCAAATAGAGTGGCTACTATATTAGAAAAGGTAGGGATCGACCGATAGAAAAGATATTCTTGACCGTTTTTCTAGTATATAGCGAGCATGTCCAGTAATAGCTTAAATGTTTAAATATGTTGCCTGATGAGTAAGAATCCGCTTTACTTAAAACTCACTGAGAATCTCAGCTAGTACATTAAAGTTCGTGAGAAAGCGCTTATTTTTCTTCTCTTAACAAATTTACTTATCAGAGGATTTAAGCTGTCTAAAAGCAAATAAAAAAAAAACGATTCAATCAGCCCATTGTTAACACTTACACCCTATTATCTTTGCGGATGGAAGTAGATTAGCTTGTCTGTATGTAGAATTCGACCACACATCACGTAGGCCCTCGTCTAGTATTAAATGTAGTTCGGCAGGAGTGTTGAATTGTTCCGAGCAAAAACCCTAACAAGAACAAAGTTCGTGCTCTTTACAAAAAAAGATGTATTCGGATAACGACCGAAACTTCGTTGGTGCCGCAATCCACGAAGACTACATTACACCCAAGGCCTATCCAATAGGTCTGCTTACCTCTACAACAATAAAACAACGCAAAAAACAACAGGCATTTTGTTTGTGTAAAATTCCTCGCCGTTGTCAAATCTTACTACTACATAGGGAAAACAAAAGGAAAAATGTGTTTTGTGCACATTTATGTGTGGCAAAAAACCAAAAACGTAAACAAAAATGTGCATGTATAAGGAAAATGTAAACAACTTTTGACATCATTGGGAATAAAGAAAATAAACATCTGGCTTCCTGCGCAGACCTATTGGATAGACCTTGATTACACCGCTGTCGAAAATTTGGCACTTTATACCTGCTGCAGCACCTCACATAGGAGGATTATGGGAAACAGGGGTAAAAAGCATGAAAATGTAATTAAAAAAGTCACTTGGTCAACTTAAATGTACCTTTTTGAAATTTTTCACAATTCTGTCAAAAATAGAAGCTTGTCTCAATTCCCGTCGAAAGTACTCCAGGGCACTTTCTAATAGGATCGTTTTTGCTTACCCCTGCTGAGCCTGAAGAGTTGTCTTCTTCCCTTAGTATTATCGCTGATTATTTTAAAGAGTTACACAAACGTAATAAATGACAACATCCCCAAGTAGACTTGACAGAAAACGATCTTGTGATTCCAAAAAATGAACCAGGTTGCCCAACTGAGAGGTGTTTAGGGCGTATTGTAAAGGTATCTTGAGGCAGTGATGGCAAAGTGCTACTAGCCGATCTAAAAACTCAAAATGGCTTAATCACTCGACCGATACACAACTTAGTAGCTCACCTTAAATTCTACCTTTCAACTATGCTCTAGTTAATAAAATCATCTCTACCAAATCCCCATGGCTGCAGCGTTTAACGCTAACTTTTGTTGCCTCCTCTGCAACCAGTTTCACGCGGTGCAACAGCGCTCGCGTTTCATCACGCTTCCAGTGGAGCAGAAACTCCGTGTCGTGTCCCAAAAAGCTCTTTGCTACAACTGCCTAGTGATGTCCACAACCCAGGCCGCCTGCAAGCGCCGACAAGTGCCGGCGCTGCCTTCAGCACCAAAATAGTTGGCTGCATCCGATGCCTGAAGAACGGGTGTGTGTCCAAATGACCGCTTACGTGCGTGTTATGTTCCAGCCGAACAGATAGCAGTTTTATACGCCAGTACCCATGTTCTGTAAAAGATGTAAAACAAAATATTCCATCGTTTCTCGAAAAGTGTGAAAAATGTGTGTCTGTAACTCATATCGAAAACTAACAAAACAGATTACGTCGTTACGTTATAAATGTCATAACATTGCACTCGAAGCCGATGTGACATTGCAGACGTTGAGAACGCCATTCACACATCGTTGACGGCGACCAAAATTTACTAAAACTGAAACGAGCTTTGAAAACATTCGTATATTTTATAAAAATGTTAAAAGCAAAATAATTAAACAAAGAAAAAATGTGCCAAAAATGAACTTTCTCACAGAAATTTTACAGACACACTTTTTCTGTAAATTGGCAAGTAATTTTCTTACGTGACAGCTAATACTCGCCAAAAATGTTACCGACGCAGTTTAGTGAGAAAAACAGTTGTTCGTTTCAATTTATGGCACTATTGTTTCATTTCAATCGAAATGTTTCTCGATGCGAGAGTTACAGAACAGAGACCAGAGACGTGAGGTGCGCGGTTGCCCGGGGACGCACCACGCTCATATTATTTTACCAGTAGGAAAAAGGCCATAAGATAATGGTAGACCCAGCAGTGGAGGATCGCCTGTATGCAAAAAGCCCAGTGGTCAGTGTGGAAGGGTAGTATCTGGCCGTCGAGGAAACCTCCTCAGCCGATCGACACTGGCACTGGAGTCGGATCTACCAAATCATATTGGGGGCAGATTATACAACTGTTTTTTAGGTTTGTCTTTTTTGGGGAATGCGTAAAGGTGGGCCCTTAAGGGAGTTTTGTTGCTATTTAGGGCAAATTATTTCTTATTTGTTATTATTATTAACATGGTAAAGGTGTCAAAATTAGTGCCTGAATTTAAAAAATCAGCTGGGTCTTGGACAACATCTTATTATGAACTCGCCTTAAATAATAAAAAAAATAGTTTTTTATGACATATTTAAGTTTGTTTTCTAAACAACTGTTTGAATAATTCTTCTAAATTTAAATTCTACTTGCCGAAATTTTCAAAAAAAAAAAATTATCTCAAACCATGGTGAAATTACACGTTTAATAAATACATATATAACTAAATCGAAAAAACTTAAGATTTAAGCTATTTTAAGATATTGAAGTGATCATTTTAAATGCTAAAGGATCATAGAAATCAATATACGTATAAACATTGCATAATGAGAATGAAAATATTGAAGTCTAAGTGGAATGCTATTTGTGGAAGGGCGAATAGAAACAGAAACCTAAACATTACGAAGTAGGAATTCTGAAACAATTTCGTTATTAAACAAATTGTGCATTAAGGAGTAAATTTAATTTATCATATTACTACGTTTATCTTTCTATGTGAATTTTTTTTTTTTAATATTCATCGAAGAACCCATAAAGTATATACATATATTCTGGGTCTTCTAAGTCGATTTAGCCGTTTGGGTTACAATTTGTTTCTAGTTCTTCAAAGATGTTTTTATTAGAAAAAGAGTTGAGCTCCCAAATGTGAAACTACCTCCCTAAAAACTAAAATAAATTTGTAGAGGAATGCACTGATTGTCATTAAATTTCAACAAAAACCTTTTAATGACACCAGATATGGTGAAGTTCGGTCCATAATTTACCTACGGCTCCATGATAACTCAAAATTTAAAAATTTTCAGTAGAAGCAAAACTAATTTTAATTTTATATTAAAGGTATTTAAAAAATAAGTTTTAAACTAACAGCTATAACTGGTAGTTAATTATAACTAAACTTGCTTAAATGTATCAAAAATAGAAAACTGGTCGAGTCCAAAGGATTTTGTTTAATAAGTTTGGTCAAATAGAAAATTTTCAGTGGCAACGCTGATCTGCAACAAATAAAAGGAAAAATATTATGAAAAAATTACTAAAAGATTAATACTTAAAATTTTAATGTTTTTTGAATTAAACACAATTGTTTTTCCACTTTTTTTCACTACAAGTCCTTTGGAGGTTTAAAGAAAGTGGCGCACAAGCGCATACCAAAAATATACGCATTTTTCAAACGTACACACGACGTGGTCACATACACAATTATTTCTGTTTTTATTTATTATTAAAAAAAAACTGTTAGCACAACTAAAGACGCACATATAAAAACCACATACGATTTATTTTTTGCAAATTTTTTAATTGTTATGCACAATTTTCATTTAAAAACCGCACAAAAATGATTTTTTTAAAATTTTTTTTCAAGAATGTAAACATAAACAAAAAAAAAATGACATCTTGGGGTTTTCACCACAGTTAAGCAAGTAGTAGTAGTAGTAGTAGTGTTTTATTGAGTCTTCTTTAACTTATTGACAATACGTTAAATGTTTACAATCGAAAGTATAACATGTTAATCTTAAAACTATAATTGTCTTGTTTTAATACACGGTGAAATGAAAAGGCTACTTGCCTGCAGAATGAGTAGTAAATATAGCATAATACAAGATAACTTTAAAGAATGGCAATGCTTGCTCTCGGCATTTAAAGTGACTAACAGCGCATGGACTGTTAAAACTAACAAATAATCAACACTTAAAATTAAACAACAAGTAAATTATATTATATACAGAATCGAACTGCCTATTTACAGTGTCAAGGCAATGAAACCATTCATTATATATACGTATAACAATAATTAACAAATTTAATATTAAAGGAAACAAAGCCGAATGGTTCCCAAATAAATTCAAAAACATACAAGATGTTAATCGTATAGATAAGTTAGTTGTAATAATAACTTGCGGAGTAGGTTAAATTTAATTGAGAGATTAAATTAGCTTATAAATTAAAATATCACAGGTTATAAAAAAGTTTAAATCAGCCTCTATGTGTATCTGGATCAGTCTTCCTGTAGAAGTCCGGCAGATCATAAGGGACGTTGTCATAAACAAGCTCCTCGTTCAGTACACCAACGGGAGATAAATATGTGCAGCTATGCCAATCTAAATCCCTCTGTGCCTCGTAAATCTCATTCATTAAATCGTTCTCGTGTTCGGCAAGTTTTTCAACAAATTTTGTTTGCAGATGTAGGGAGTATTTGCATAATGGTACAATAGATGCATGTTCATAAACAAATGTGTTGGAGAATCTTTTGGTTGGATTCCTATATCTCCGGTTTATGCATTTTCGTAAAATTATTCTTTCAAAAATCTCAAATTCTTTTGCCACTGACGGGGAAATGGTAAACCATATTGGAAAAGCGTATGTTAAAATTGGTCTTATGGCCACTTTGTATAGAAGGGTTTTTGTTTTCTCAGAAAGATGATTACTATTAAACAACCTGGAGAACATCGCTGCAATGCGTTTGGTTTTTATCAGGAGAGCTCGCCCATGGGGGTTGAATTTGAAAAGTTTGTTAAAGGTTACTCCAAGATATGTTAAGTTGTTAATGATTGGTATTTCGACTCCGTGTAATGTGAGACGTAGGCATTTGCTCTGTGGCACCACGTATTTGGCACATTTTCCAGATGCGTTTCTGATACATATAGCTTTAGATTTTGCGGCATTAATTTTCATTCCCCATTTATTATAAAAATTATTAATAACACCGAGATGTGTGGCTGCATTTTTTAATGCTTGTAATGGAGATTCATTGTGACTATATATCAAACAATCGTCGGCATATAGTATTGCCTTGGAATTGGCTGTATTATGAGGGAAATCGTACAGAAAAATGTTGAACAAATATGGGGCGAGAATACTGCCCTGGGGCACTCCACTGTTTACTGGTCCATTTGAGGAATAACTATTTTTTATTTGAACACAAAATTCGCGGTCTGTAAAAAAGCTTGAAAAAATTTTCACTAAAAAAGGATCTACATTAAGCTCGACTAATTTGTATAAAATACTTTTATGACAGACATAGTCAAATGCTTTCTCAATATCTAGAGAAATAGCTATTGTACAGCACCTTTTCCTGAGGTTTACAACCACATCATCGCGAAATTTCAAAAGAGCATGCTGGGTGGAGTGACTTCTTTTGAATCCAAATTGAGATGGGGGGATTGGATCAAAGACGAATTCATCTTCTAATTTAATTTTTATTATGTGCTCTAATATTTTACCAACGTTCGACAGTAGAGAAATTGGACGAAAATCTTCAGCTCTATCATTACATTTTTTTTTTTTGATCGGTAATATTTTGGCTAGTTTCCATGCTCGAGGAAAATAGCAATTATTAATGCAGTTGTTAAATATGATAGTTAGTAACTTGAGGGAGTTATCTGGAAATATTTTTAGCAGAAAATTTGAGATCCCGTCGAGGCCACTAGATTTTTTATTATTTATGTTCCTGATTATGGTTTTTAACTCAGATATATTGGTGAAGTGGTACGAGTCATTGTTTGCCACAGCATTAAACATACAATTAAATGAGTATATATGTTGAGGTATATTACTGATGTGAGCTTCTATACGTTGAAGTAAATCCGAAGTTGTGGCGTTGGGGGATTTTTCCCTGTAAACTTCAGAATAATATTTATTAAAATGTTCAGTACATATATCAGTATTTGTTACTGTTGCACCGTTGATACAAAGTTTCTGGCAGAAAGCCGAGTTGTTTTTACCAATTAAATTAAAAACTTGCTTAAATGCTGTGGGTCCCGGTTTGATCAATTTAAGCTTTTTGTTAAAAATGTTAGCTTGTTCTAAATTAACGAGGTCTTTTATAATGATTTTTAGCAGCTGTATTTGCTTAGATAGTAAATTATATTCATAACTGTTTCTGTTTCCATATCGATGGTATATTTGTTTTAATTTTTTTTGCCACCTGTATTTAATTCTGTAAAAGCGTTTGATATCTTCAGAATAAACTATTCTCCCACCTTTCTGTTCAATTTTATCAGAATGAAGATCATGGATAGATTTGAAGTTTGCATTAAAATTACAAATAATGTTGTCAATTTCATTGTTCTCCAGATTTCTGTCTGCAGGGGGCATCAAAGCGCTAGAAATAAAGTTTAAGTCCTGCTGAAATTGGTTCCAGTTGGTGTTTTTGTAGGAGGAGTAGTACTGGGGACTTTTTACCACAAAATCAGAGCAATCCATATTGATTTCTAGTTTAAGTGGAAAGTGGTCTGAGAACGTTGGAAGGGATGAGATTCTATAATTTGTTGTTTTATAGTTTAATAAAGATGTGCTTATAAGAAAGTGGTCCAGAAAAGAATTAGAATTTGGGAAGGATGGGCTACTGTTACAAATCCTTGTGACATCCAGTGAGTGGTCTTGCAGCCAACTTTGAAGAATATTACCATTTTGGTTACTAGTAGTGTCGCCCCAGGCTGGGTTTCTACAGTTCAAGTCACCACCCAGGAGGAAATGATCGAATCCACTCGCTACTTGAAGTATTTCATCTAAGCTGTTCCGAAGAGAGCTGGATGCTGAGTTACATTTTACATATAATGAGCCAACCAAGATTCTTTTGCTTGCAACGTCTGTCTTTATTTGAATCTCTACAAATGATCCCAGAATGCTTAAGTTATCAATAGTAATTCTATTATATGCAATGTGGTTTTTCAGAGCAATGGCAACACCGACAGAAGAGTTGTCAGAAATAAAGTTGTAGTCTTTTAAAAGAACTTTATTGTACCTTCGAAGGTGACATTCTTGAAGGAAGCAGATATCTATTGTGTTAAAATTTAGGGAGTTGAGAAGATCAATTTGACGGCTTTTCTCACAGAGAGACCTTATGTTGAAAGTTAAAAAATTAATCATTCTAAGGCCCATGGACAGATTGTACTTTTTTAAGAAGACGGAGGAATTCTGCTTTGGCGTCTGCTTTTGGCTTATTTTTGTAGACTTTCAAGAAATTATTGAGCTCCTCTTCTAGTGTGAGTTCTTCTGGCTCCAGAAAGAAATGCGCAAGTTTTAAAAATGTTTCAACAATAACAGAACGTTTTGGAGTTCCTTCATTCTTTGCGTTGTGAAATAGACTTGCAAACGATTTGCTTGAGTCTAAAACTGGAGGGATGTATTTACTAGTGTTGTTATTGACGGTTACTTTCATTTCTTGTGCCTCGCGTATACGTTGTTGTTTTTTGTGCACATAGTTTTTATAAAAAGAGCATCCACGCCAATTAGCTGGGTGACCTTCCTCGCCACAGTTGACACATGTTGGGTTTGAGTTGTCATTTTTATTTCGGTTGCATTCACCAGGTAAATGATCTTGGTCGCACTTAACACATTTATACAATGAGTTGCAATTTTTGGCAATGTGGCCCCAGTGCTGACATCTTTTACATTGAATGTCTTTGTCTTTTCTTTTTGGTTTTTCCCAGACAACGGATTGGCTGAGAACAAATTTTATGTGGGCTATATCATTTAGATTTTTACCAGGCATCAATGTGATCAGAAAGAGACCTGTATCAAGATTATTTTTTAGAGAGTGTGGTGTAGTGAATTTGTTGACTTTTGAGATAACGTTGGGAATTATCTCATCTAAATACAATTTTACTTCTTCAATGTCAGTACCGTGATACAGGCCACGCAACACCAAAGATATTTGCTTAAGTTCTCTAGGTGTAAAAGAATAGGAGTTTACTTTCTTCTCCTTCAGAAGAGTCATCATTTCAGAGTGCACAGTTGCATCTGAAAGGTAAAGTTTGCTCTTATTTTTGTTTACGTTTTTTATTTTAAAATTAATTTTCGGTGATTTTGCATCCAATTGTTTTACCAAATGTTGTATATTTACATTATACAAAAAGATTGGCGGACAAAATTTTTTTGAGGTACTTGTTGCATTTTCATCTGTACTGGTTGATTGAGTCGCGGTGACAAACGGTTTAGGAATTTTTGTAACATTCCCATCACTTTCTATCTCAAGATCTGCTAGCAAGCTATACCTATTTCTGCCGTCAGGATCAAAATTGGTAGAACGAGTTGTAGAAATTCCATCAATGTCCAGATTTGATGGTGTTCGTATACTGCCGCGTCTTCTTTTAGTTGTCTGCTGCTCCATTTCGCCAGCCTGTTGTGTGTTTGTCGAAACGTCGCCATTGTCGTAATCCATATACATATATGGCTATATGGGTGGGAGAATTAAAATCCCACTTATGCAAAAAATTACGTGTCCTTCTCTTCAGTAATAATATTCAGAAAAAATATTTATTAATATTAAATAATTAAAACTTTAGTATTAAAATTCAATTAGAATAATTATTTGTGCGTGTTCTCGTGGTATTATCGCTGCTTTTTCCCTGCTTTCAAAGCAACTTCCCACAGTTAAGCAAAAAATTACCAGATGCCGTAGTGATGCCACCTTGTAGTAATTTCACCATGTCTCAAACTACGCTTTTTTCACCCTCTCTTGTTGCAAGTTTTTAAAGTGTTTAAATTATTGAACAGACCTTAAACTTTTGCTATAAAATTAATGAAAATTTAAAATTTCTGGCAACTCTGAAGACTAATCATATGGTTTAGAAATGCTAAAAGCAACAACAAACAGATGTAAACAAAACAAAAATAACAAACTGACCCATTGGTCTATTATTTTTGCAACTTTAAACAAGTTTCTTGTGTTTTTGCTAAGTTTGTTAAAAATTTTCTTACTTTCCCGATACATATATCACAAAAAATTGATTAATAATATAATAACTTTTGTCCAAAAATGGATCAAAATAAATAAACAAAGTTTTAAACATAAATAATAATGTCCATTGATTACTAATTAAATTAATAATTGACATTATGTGATTTAAGCACAATGTGTCTAAATGAATATATGACAGCAGCCAAGACCAGTGGTTAACTACAACATGAAAGACTAACACGGAGAAGGAAGACAGATGGGCTAAAAGCGCAAGAAAAGAAATGCAATTTTAAATAAAGCATTTTCTTATTTTTCTATTTATTTTGCTTCTAAAAAACACACACTTATAACAAAAACCTAAAATGCCTTCTATGCGTTTTGCTAATAGGTGGGTGAGTGAATAAATGTTCGAGTGTTTGTGATTTTTATGAATATGTACTCAAAACTGATTGATTATTGATTTAATTATGTATATGTATCTTTTTAATTGAAGAATTATTTCAAGAACTTTTCTGCTTCTTACGTTGCTGCTTTGTGCTTACAACGAAATTTTCATTTATTACTTTAATCGAGCTTCTTGGCGAGAAATCAATTGTAAATTGGGTAAGATTCTTAAGTTATAGAACGTGCACTAGGAACTTGTTATATGGCATAATTATAAGCGAAAAGAAAGTGAGAAACTCACGCCATTTCTCATAAAGTAATGAGTATCGAGCAAATGCGTGATGGTTACTTTCGATTGGAACTTATCATTTGCTTGATATTTGTTTGGAAAACTATGAATCATGCCATGTAAAATGTTTCTACTGTCCTCGTGTATAAATAGATTTAATACCTTTTTTTAATTTTAGACAACTGCACGCGTATGCTTTTAATAGCGGATCCCCAGCTTCTGGGACTAACCTATGATAAATCATTTTACAGTGGTGTGGCCAGATATGATTCTGACAGGTTTTTATCAGAAAGTTCTTTAAATTTAAAAATATTCGATTGTTTTTAACAACACAAGTTTTCCATTAATTAAAATATTTTAAGCACAAGTTTTCTATAGAATAATTATTCATATCTGACAAATATTCCGCCAAAAAACTACTAACCGGATACCTTATGATAATTTCAGATATTTACAAAAAACATTTCAACAAGCTTTAACTTTTACCAAGCCTCATATTATCTGTTTTTTGGGGGATCTCTTGGATGAGGGTAATGTTGCATCCCCTGATGAATTTCAAAGTTACGTGCAACGTTTTCGGAATATTTATAAAACCGAAGAAGATATAAGAGCAAGTATTTCCTTGTTTTCCATTTTGACTGAGAAACGAGTTTACCTAACTTAATTCTAACATCTAGTTTAAAATGCTCTCTCCCTTCAATCAGCTTATCCATATACCCGGAGACAATGATATAGGTGGTGAAAATGGTGAATACATATCGAATCTCAATATACGGCGGTTTGAAGAGGCCTTTACACTACGTGATATATTTGACTATAATCTATTGCGATTTTTTAAAATCAATCGTATGATGTTGGATTTTACAAATCCCGATAGACTTAACAATAGACAAAAACTACGCATTGGCCTTTCTCACGCACCCATACTAATTGGTGGCGGACCCTTATTAAGGGCTATTTTAACCGAATTAGATCCGCATATTATATTTTCGGGTCATTGGCATGAATCTCGTATATTTATACACCCCTCTACAAAAGTTATTAATTTTTATGAAAAAACCGTCAAACATTTTAACCTTAAGTCTTTGAAAGAACAGCAACATAGTTATTTGGAAATTATGGTTCCCACCTCGTCATATCGTATGGGTACAACAAATATTGGCATGGGCTATGCAGTTTTAGGTAAAATGTATTTAAAATTTCTTTATTAAAATAATTTTAAAGTTTTTTTTTAGAAAATTTTGATCTCAGTTATACAGTTTTATGGCTACCAAATCGTTTTATATCCTTGTTGGTTTATGCTTTTTGGTTTCTATTCGTCTTCTGCCTTTTATTAACGTTTCGCATGATGACTCGTTGCCCTTTTCGAAAAATCTCAAAACGTCAATCTCAATATCAAGTTGTTAACACAAGTACACCTGAATATTAACAAAGCTCTCGTTATATATCTACTGTATATTAGATATTTATAATTCCACTTATTTGTAAGTACTTAAATAAAAATACATATTTACTTATATCATAATTTCTATGTATGTAACGAATTTATTAAAAAAAAAATTTAACTTTTAAACAATCAGTTTTTATTCTTATTAGTTCACTTGAAAAATATTTATACCTACATATTTATTTAAAAAGAAAATATTAAAAATGACATGTAGTTAATTGTTAAATAAAAAGCAAATATAAACACAATTTACAATTAAATTTAGGGGACAAATTACTGAATTAGATATCGCTCGATATTAACATATGCACAGTTTAATTAAAAATTTCGATCGATATCTAATGTCGTAAATTGTCAAAGAGCTTTTATTGAAGTTAATTAGAAATATTCTACAGAAATTATAAATTTTGTATAAAAAATTTGTCCAAATTAGTTAAAAATTTTATTTAGAAAAGTTATTCAAGTTGGTTTAAAAAGCTCCTACAAAAAATTTGTTAAAATGGTTTTAAAATTTTGTCAAATTTGGTAAAAAAAACCATTATATTTGGCAAATTGGTTGAATTTTTTTGGTAATTTTTCCATAAAGAATTTGTCCAAATTGATAATATATTTTCTTATTTTTGCAAATTGGTAAGACATTTTTAATAAAAAATTTGTTCAAATTTTCTACAGATATTTTAGAAATTGTCTTCACAAAAATATTAAATTTGATTAGAAATTTTATATAGAAAAACTGCTTGGAAGCTATTAAGAGAATGAAGATACATTTCTTAATTTAAGATTATTGTAAGTATCAGGGGTGTTCTGGAAATCGAAAACGCAAAACACAAGAATTTTGAAGTTATTCTTAATACACTTTTAATCTAATTTTTATAATTTTTGTTATAAAATTCTGTTTAATAGAGAAATATTTGTATAATATTTGTCATAAAATTATGTTTCTACAGAAATCTTATTGAAAAACGACGTTTAAAATTCTTGCGTTTTCGATTTTCAGAACAGCCCTGCATGATTTTCGTTTTAGGCGGTTTTTTTCTTTATATAAGTTTTATTTTTTTAAAAATTTATAAAACCTGCAGTCTAAATTGTTTTAAATTTTAATATATTTCTATGAATTTTATTTTTAAAAAATTTCCCATATATAATTAGTAAATACCATTTATTCAGTTTACGGCCAACATTTTTTTTCAGTGTTTTTGTCATTAAATATAACATTACTGCCATCTACCATTAGATTTGTGTAAATTTCACTGACAGCTGCCGCCATCTGTCTGTTATGAAAAAATCTTGTGACGCCTCAAAAGATGGCGTAGAATTGTGATAAAGTGCTAAACAAATCGTAAAATAATAACTCGGGGAAAATAAATATAAAATTCAGTGGAAAAAATACAACTAAATAACAAATTTCTATAATTAAAAGTTAACTGAACATGTAAATACTAAAATTCAATAGAATAACAATTGTTTAAACAACAATCAACAAAAACAAATTGAAAAATAAATAAGATTTACAAAAGCAACCAAAAAAGCACTGGTGTACGTAGAAAAAAAACGCAAAGCCAAAAAAGAAGCAGCCACGAAGTGAAAATAAAATACTTAAAAGAAAATTATTAAAAAAGGTTGTAATGAAAGAAAAAGTAATTGCAGTAATATAATTATTTTTGTAAATGTAACAAAAGTGATGTACAGGATAAAAAAAATTCCTTTAGTGTAGTATTGTGCGTTTTTTATTTTTGTAAGCGGTGTCACTTTACCCTCAACAAACTCACGTAGTACAAATACACTCACAAAAACACATACGCAACACATGCAAATACCCAATAAACACAGGTTTGATATCAAATTGAAAATGATTTGAAATCAAACTTTTTCTCAAACGACTAACGTTTGATAGTAGAAAAAGATCTAAGGGAAATCTTAGAAAAATATTTAGTGTGGCTGAGCTCGGAAATAGGGGAACTGACCTTCAATAGGCTTTTATTTTAGAAAGACTTTAGGAATGGGTTCTTTACTTCATTAATGGCAATATAGTCACAGGGGACATTAATTTGTTTAAGCTTCATGACCCTTCAATTTACGTATGACCAATTCCAAGAATTCTTTGCTGTTTAAGCTTCATGACCCTTCAATTTACGTATGACCAATTCCAAGAATCTTTTGCTCAACATTTACATTATGTTGGACAAATAGATTTAGCAAAGCAAGTGCATATTTTACCGTTTGCAGCATTTTTTCAGAATTTAGTTAAAAGAGCCTTTTGGAGCATTTTTAAGTTAATAGCGCATATTTTGCCTTTTTAAAGCATATTTTGTTTTCTTTAAATATAAATGTTTTTTAAAATTTAATATATAAAAAAAGCATTTATGTATATACGTTTTTGGCGATGTGAGCAATGTATAGAAATCTAGACCAATCTTATAATAGGTACCTATACTGATCGACTCCGAATCCCTTTTTTCAGTGATCTTACTATATTAATCCGTCCGTCAAATTGCAATCTTGTAGATAACAATCAAATTTGGTAAATACATTTTAATTGTACTATGTAAATGGTGAGAATCGTTCTATAATTTCACATATTCCCCATAAAAACTTCTTTCCAAATTAGACTCTGTATCCGTAAACCATCTTATTATGTTGGTATTAAGATTAAATTCTCCTCAAAAATATGTTTAGCAAATTAAATTCGTTTTGAATCGGTTCACATTTACCCAAAACTCCCATCTATAAATAGCTTTAACTTCCTTTTAAATGTTTACATTAATAAACAATTTAGCGACCTTTCCTAAAACCCCTTTAATACAAAAATCTTATATGGATGTTAATATTTACACAAATAACTCTATATGAATTTTAACCTCCTAACATAACTTTGTTTTTGTGAGCCCATGACTGCCCATCGTTTCCAAATAGTGTGAAATCTCGAAAATTCGTCTGTAAATACTTTGGTGTTTAGGCTTTACCGATTTTTTAGGATTGTTTTTATTAAATGGAATGGAATTAAATTGTTGAATAATTTGTTTTCAAATTGGTAATTCCTAATGTTTAACAATTTTCTGGGCATATTTTTAAGTTTTTACTGCATACTTAATGCGCATAGAACGCGTTTTTAGAGTAAATTTTTGGTTTCCCTGCTTATTACATATCGCTACTAAATATGATTTTTAAAGAAGTGTTATTTCCTAAATTACCCCCATATGCGAATTCGTCAGCACGTAATTAAATAAAAAAAAATCTTAATCATGCAAACTATGGAAATTTTAATGATTTTCCTAAAAGATCCGAACAAAAAGAGCCAAAGTGAAAAATGTAGTTTGGTAATTTGCAAAAAATACTAGATCAATCTTATTTTACTTATTTAAAAGTTTACTACCACTAATTGTTAATATTTTGTTAGAAAATTATACCTATACATATTAAAAAAGGAATAAGCACATTTTCTTGATCATAATTGGACTAAAAACTTTTACGTACCATTGCAAATAAAACATATACATATGTAAAATAGTATTTTTTTCTGCAAACTATGTAGGTATTTTTGTGTACTCTTTTGAACTGCATCCATAACTAAATTTTCAAAAAATGTGGACTTAACTTATTTACATGTAATGGCAACGATATGTCTGATTTCATATTTGATGAAGACGATCATTATAAAAATTTTGATTTAAAGTTTTTGTTTATTTTTAAATTAAATCATTAATATATGTATATGTTAATGATCGCATTTAAAAAAAATAGGTAAAGGTGTCATTTGTGCTAAAGAATATTTTTTAAATGGTGTACAAAACTTGTAACTAAGTAATGAGTTTTTTTTTTTAATTGCATTGTCTTGAAATTTTTTCGATTAAAAAAATATTCCTGCATTGCCGACTTTCGGCTGTTCGGAAGGAGGCTTACCTCTGGTAAAGTTCCTGCATTGTCGGTCTCTTCGGAATTATAATAATTATACATGAAATTATCTACCAAATTACTAAAAAAAAGTTTTATTCCAATGCTTCTAAAAAAAAACACATGCATATAACAGAGTTATAAACTTAACACGGAGTGTAAACCGATAATGATTAACCATTTATAAAGCTTTTTATTCCTAGATAAGTGATATATAAATTTTTGCAAAAAGCTTGAGGTTTGGAAGCTATGAAGCTTTAAATCTTCAATATTAAAACTGTAATACATATGTATCTCTCTTATTTCTGATTCGATTGAAATGATATGCGTACCGTTTAAAGATGCTTCTCAAGTAACTTTTAAATGAAAACTGCAATATTTTCTTATTGACTAAGGAAAACACGTAAAATATCGATATAACGGTCAATTAAATTTAAATAATTTAATAGAAAACTTTTACCAATCATTTGATGCATTTTATATTATTAAAAATTTCGAAATATGTAAGAAGTTAAAGTCATTTTTGTTGCAGCAATTCTAGAGTTTATTCAGAAGTGAGAAGATTGGGGAGGTGTAGTAAGTTTCATAGGTTAGTTACATTTTATATGTAGATGTTGATATTTAAATAACATTCGGTACAAAGAACTCTTATATGAATCTTAACCTTAAAAACTTAACGATGTTTTTCAAGGGCCATGATTGACCAGCATGATTGCAGGGTATCAAACGGTCGGTTTTTAATGGAGATTAACATTTAGAATACATACTTACAAAAAAAGTGACAGCCAAGATAACTTTCTCTTTGATGCGGTACTTGTATGCATTCACCTTGCTCCGAAGCAAGGTAAATATACCTTGGCTCCGAAGTAAAAAATAAATATGTTTTCCTAATTTTTAAAAAAACTTTAGGTATAGTAAAAAAATATGTCTCCTTTTTTAAAGTCATTATCATATTTTTGTTTAAAAAAAATAGTTTAGGTTGAGAAAGCTATACGTCTATTTCATTCATCATTTTATTTAACTGAAAATATCTGTAAGTATCAAACTACCTAAATACATACATATGTACATACATACATTTATAATCTTACGATTAGCTGCAGAGGCCTAGATACATATCTTAAACTCGAAATTTTTACCAAAATCAATGTGTTTAATTATTCATAATAACTTCCAGTTTCCCAGAATTTATGATTTCATTTCTTTAGGTAACGACTTTAATAAAAGTCAAACATTTTAAATCTGCCGGTATTTATTTATAAAGCACTATGGCGGATATTGCATATCCAACGGGTTGCAAACCCCTAACAGAAGATTTGGGCACAGATGAATTAATAAGGCGTCTTAAGGTAAAAATTTATTCTCCTTTTCCATTTAAAGCTACTAAGTTTTTATAAATATATTTTTTAACATATTTTCAATTGTTGTAGACGTTAGCCAATGTTCTACAGGCCATGGGTCAAGACGATGGCATGTATCAACAATATATACCACTTTCCATACATATTGCAGAATATTTTTTCTTGCATCATCCTTCACGTGATGTACAACTTCTAGTGGCCTGTTGTATAGCCGATGTCTTACGCGTTTATGCTCCAGAAGCTCCCTATAAAGATCAAGAACAAATTAAGACAATATTTATGTTTTTTATAAAACAATTACATGGTCTTAAAGATCCCAAAGATCCTTCATTTAAACGTTATTTTTATCTTTTGGAAAATTTGGCATATGTAAAATCGTTTAATATGTGTTTCGAATTGGAGGATTCTGCGGAAATATTTTGTGAATTATTTGGCATGATGTTTAAGATAATCAAGTAAGTTAGTCAAGAAATTTTAGAAATATATTTTCCTTATTTTTTTTTAATATTAATTCTAGTGAGGAGCATAGTACCAAAGTTAAAAATTTCATGATCGATATCATGTCACCTTTAATAAATGAAGCTGATAATTTTACTACAGATATTTTGGATATAATATTAATAAATATTGTTGAACCAAGAAAATCACAAAATAAATTCGCTTATCAATTGGCCGAACAATTGATTGTTAAGACCTGTGACTCTTTGGAAACTATAGTAAAATTGGTTAGTATTGAGTTAATATTTGATAAATAATTTTTGATTTTTGTTATCTCTTTAATTTTTTTTTTTTTTTTTTTATTGTTCCAGTTCTTTAATCAAGTTTTGGTTTTGGATAAAATTGATACAAGATATGATATTTGTCAAAAGATCTATGATCTTATTTATGAATTACACGTTATTTGTCCAAATATCTTGTGTTCTGTTCTACCTCAATTGGAGTGTAAACTGAAGTCATCAAATGAACAAGAACGTTTAAGTAAGTATACCGTTTTCAGTTTTTACCTCTTAGAAAGTACGCAATCGGGTATGTCCTGTAAATTGAAATGAAGTGGATTTAAAATCAAGCAAATTTTAAAAACGAGCCTGAAAAGAAAGTTTTTAAAAATATTCCATTTTATATACTTTATATTTTGAGTACCAGTTATATTAACAAGAACAACTCTTAAAAAGAGGAAAAACTACAGTAATTTTGTGAATAATTGAAATTAAAATCTCGTTCGTTTTTAATTGAACTTCATTTTAATTTGAAGAACATGCCCAAATATGTATTTGAATCTAGACCATATGCTATCCGTCTTCCAAATTTCATCCAAATCCATTAAGCGGTTTACGCGTGATTGCACCACAAACATACAAACTTTCAGATTTGGAGGGCTCAGAGCTGAACCGAACCAAGTCATAAAATATAATACATACAGTGATGGACTTAAGTATAGGCACAACAGCCATGTAGCATTAAAAGATTGTAATAAAAAGCAGAATGAATATTTTTATATTAAAATTACTATACATCTACTACAGGCTGATGTAATTTTAAGATTAAAGCAGTTTTATTCATGTAGAAAGAGTCCGTTGGCAGATAAAAAGTACAAAAAGTAAAATACAATGAACAAAAGTATAGGCACACTTTTTTTAGGCGTCTATACCTTTATTTAAATTTTAATAATCTGGCAACAATTTTAAATTTGACTGTTGAACTAAATCAATTAAAAGAAGTTTCCAGATACTGTTTTTTATTTAAGTTTTATTAAAGAAAAATATTTGTTACAATTCAATGCGTTCGCTTTCAATTCAAAGTTAAGAGAGAGAGGAAAAAAAAAATTTGTATAAAAGAAAAAAAAATAGAATAGCAATGTTACCAACATTTTAAATTTCACATATGGATAGAAAAACAAAATAAATAAGATTACCATATTTCAACACTCCTCCATAATCTTATTTTTAACTATTTTTATACATTAATATTGAGCAAGTTTTTAAAGAAATAAAATTTAGTTTTACAAAGAGGTTTAGTGAATATATCTGCTACCTGGTCATCGGATTGTATATACTGCAACTTGATCTTTCCCTCTTGAACCTGTTGTCTTATAAAATGATACCTCAACTCGATATGTTTAGACCTCCTTGTTTCCAAATGCTCAGCAATGCATTTTGCGCCTTGATTATCCACACACATCACAACTGATTCATTCTCCAGTGTAATTTTAAATTCATCTAGTAACCTTTTTAGCCAGATACCTTCTTGAGCAGCTGTACTTAACGCAATATATTCGGCCTCAGTGAACGATAAACTTATGGTTTTTTTGCTTTGTTGCCTTCCAACATAACAAATTTTTATGCGATCTAAAACAATATCCAGTTGTACTCTTCCTATCTTCAACATCTCCCCAACTTGCATCTGAATAACCACGTAAAGGTAAATCTTGTTTTGATTCTTTGTATACTAATCCTTCATTTCTGGTGGCATTTAAGTAACGAAAAATTCTTTTTACGGCATTAATATGTACACTTCGAAAATTCTCCTGATATCTACTTAAAGTATTGACTGCATACGATATATCAGGTCGTGTCCAAATGCTCAAATAAAGCAAACTACCAATTGCTTGTCTATATTTCTGTTGATCCCATTCCGCACAGTCATATGTTGTTTCATTTTCATTCCAATTTTTCTCCATAGGCGTATCTTTAAATTTAGAATTCGCAAAACCAAAACGCTTTAATAATGCAACTATATTCTCAGTTTGATCGATTTTCAAATCTCCACTTTCAACTTTTGTTATACGCATGCCAAGGAATTCCTTTAGTTCACCCATATTTTTAATCTCAAATTGCTTCTCCAAAAATACAATAATGTTTCCAATTTCCCTTTCATCATCGCCACTTAAAAGAATGTCATCAACATATAGCAGTAAAAAAATATTTCTATTTTTGTATAGACAATAGTCATTTTCGGATCGAAGAAAACCATATTTTAACATCTTTGCATTAAACTCGTTATTCCAACAAAAAGCACTCTGTTTTAGGCCGTAAATTGATCTTTTAAGCTTACATAATTTACCAGCAAATGGTGGAGGTACTGTCATATATATATCCTCCTTCAACTCTCCATTCAAAAAAGCACATTTAACGTCCAGTTGATGAATTTTGAAATTATTCTGAAAAGCCATTGATATAAATGATCGTACAGTTACACAATTAGCAACTGGAGCATATACGTCATTAAAAGAATCAAATTTTTGCTTACAACCACGGGCAACTAATCTAGCTTTTCTACGAATACTGCCATCACTGCTCTTTTTAATGTTAAAAACCCATATGGCATCAATTCTATCTTGGCCCTCATCTTCAACCAGCACCCACGTCTTTTTCTTAGTAATCACCTCCACTTCTTCGGCTATTGATTTTTTCCATTCTGTATCTTTATAAGCCTCCTCAAACGAATTTGGAACTTCTGATAAAATTGACGAGTAAGCACACATCGCATCTTCATATACCTCGTAGTCATCCAAATATTTCGGTGTTTTTCTTAAACGCTTTTCTTTTTGTTCTTCATCGTTTTTTATAACATTATCATCTGTTTTATTTTCTACTACTTCATCAACTTTTGCTTCAACTTTGTCATCTTTACTTGTATTTTCTTCAGATATTTCTTCTTCATGGCATTTAATCTTAATTGTTTCATAATTCAAAAATCTCACGTCTCGACTACTTATTACTTTTTGATTTTCCTCATCATAAAACCTAAAACCATTGGTCGTGTAACCAACCAACTTCATTTTTCTTGACCTGGCCTCAAATTTACCCCTCTGAATTTGTTTCGGGACATTAACGTAGGCTTCACTACCAAAAGGGTGTATTTTGTTAAAGTCCGGCTCTTCATCATACCAAATTTCAGCTGGTGTCTTGCCTTTTTCTATTACATTCGTCGGACAACGATTTAACACATACGTTGCATGCTGAACTGCTTCACTCCACAAATATTTTGGTAAGCCAGAATCTAGTAATGCACATCTAGCATTATTCACCACCGTTCTATTGAACCTTTCAGAAACTCCGTTTAGCTGTGATGAGTAACGTATGGTTGTCTCTGTGACTATACCATTTATTGAACAATATTTTATAAATTCGTTACTTTTGTACTCTGTTCCACCATCAATTCTCAAAACTTCAATTCTGCGATCGAATTTATTATAAACCTTTTCAGCGTAGTCTCTAAATGCTTCAAATACTTCAGCCTTACTACGTAACGTGTAAACTACCGAGAAATGTGAATAATCATCGATGAATGTAACGAAATACTTTTTGTTATCATGGCTCAAATAATTGACTGGTCCAACTAAATCACTATGTATCTTTTCACCACAACGAGTTGCTCTTTTTCTTGTGCCCTTAAAAGGGGATTTTGTCATTTTTCCACTTAAACATGTTTCACAAACATCATCATTTTTGTAGTGACAACTGTGACCAAATTTTCTATGTAGTTCACCTTTGCCTGGAACTGCTCCGATTTCAAACGTGTTCGAGCATTCTATTCGGAAAATCTGCCCACTTTTATTGCTCTTAATTTCGACCATATTACCATAAAAATTCACACAATACCCCTTTCTGGTTATCTCCTTAACTGAAATTAAACTTTTTTCCAAACCTGGTACCATCAAAACGTCAGTCAAGTATATTGGGCCACCCTCAGTTTTAAGCAATAAATTCCCTCGACTCTTACAGGTCAAATGTTCACCCTTTTTTGCAATATTTATCTTCGATGGATGTTCCAATTGACACACGTCATTCATATATTTAAACCACTTATCACTCACCATATGATTTGATGCACCTGAGTCCATAATAAATTTGTCTGCTGTCTCGTTTTCTGCTACGTTACATTCATCCTTTTCAACTTCACAGTTAAAAGTAATTGGATTAGTATCGGCACAATTTGCATTACCACCTCCTCCACGCTTGCGACCTTCATCGTAATTATTTTTATGCCAATTGCCCTTATTCTTATTTTTGCAAAATTTACTTGTATGACCAAACATATTACACCTGTAGCACTTCACGTTCTTCATTTTAGGACAATCTTTAATTTTATGGTCGCCTTTGCATTTGTAGCACTGTATACTTGACCTAAAAGCATCATTGCCACACATTGTAGAAACATTTTTATCGTTCAATTTAATTTCTTCCTTAAGCAATCTGCTTGTCAAATTATTTAAACTTCTTTCAGCTGCAGTTGTGCTTTCCCATGCCGTACTAAAATTAGAATATTCTGCTGGAAGACTCGAAATAATTTTATTTATAACCATCGTATCAGTTATTTCTTCACCTTGAGCTTTTATTTGCGCCAAAAGGCACTCTACATCTGCCAAAAAATTTTTCACGTTGTTAGAAAATTCTAACCTAAAAAATTTCTGCATTAAAAACTGCAACTGCGTTTCGTCTTTTTGCTGATATAACGAACAAAGTTTCTCAAATATTTTTCTAGGCGTATCACAGTTTAGAATATTTCTTAATTCTGAAGGCTCCAATGAAGAAACTAAAATTCTTTTCGCTTTACCGCATCTCAATTCAAAATCTTTTCTTGCACTATCATTATTCACCGGCTCCAACTCAGTACCATTTACTATATTCCATGCCTTTATGCTTTCCAATAACGCCTTTATCTGGAAACACCACACTTCAAACCCGTACTTCTGAATACTAATAACTTTAACATTTATGTCTTCCATTTTTTACTCTTGGGATGCTGGGCCCATAACCTGTTGAACTAAATCAATTAAAAGAAGTTTCCAGATACTGTTTTTTATTTAAGTTTTATTAAAGAAAAATATTTGTTACAATTCAATGCGTTCGCTTTCAATTCAAAGTTAAGAGAGAGAGGAAAAAAAAAATTTGTATAAAAGAAAAAAAAATAGAATAGCAATGTTACCAACATTTTAAATTTCACATATGGATAGAAAAACAAAATAAATAAGATTACCATATTTCAACATTGACACACGCTGTTATATTCCCTCATGAATCTAAAACAAGATTACCCATTGCGCAGGTCCGTTATTTTTGTGTGTGACGTAGGAATAGACTTTGTGTATGTGCATTTGTGTGTGTCTTGCTTTTTTTACAACAAACACTTATATTTAGTCTACGATGACGTAGATGCGCAGTAGAAAATTTTCATGATATTCCCTTATTAATCTTTTATTCAATTAAGTAACTAAAAAATTGCAAGAAGTTTAGAAAATACTAATTTTGTTTGTTATCTTTTTAAAATGTGTCCTAAATAATGTAAGCGGGGAATAATTTTACATTTGCATAACCAAGGCAAATCGTCTGCTGAGATCTGAGAATTAATGGATCGTATCCGTTTTACCATACTGACCATTGAAAATCGCTTCAAAGGCGAAAAAAACGTTGAAAATGCAAGTCGCTGTAGTCGACCTTGCAAATTAACTGAGAGAGAACGTGCTCAAATCGTACGAAAAGTAAGAGGTGATCAAAAAATAACAACTTCTCAGGTTGCCGCAGAGATAAAACAAGATTATGGCAAAGATGTACACCCAAAAGCTGTTTGGAGAACGTTACATAAGGCTGGGTATAACTCACGTGTGGCTATACACAAATAATGGATATCTACTATTAATCAAAAGAAGAGAGTGGACTATGCCAAACTGTTTGAAAATAGGCAATGCGATTTCTGGGATAAGGTACTAGTCCAGACGAAAGTAAATTTAATATTTTCAAACTGTTTGGCAAGTAGATGAAAAAAGTATTGGTTTTAGATGCACATATACCACACGCAATTTTTAAGGGTCAAAAAAGCGGAGCGTGAAGTTCTTGTTCCAAAATAAAAAATTGGTTATTTTTGTGTTGAAAAAAAGTACCCAAAATCAAAAAAAGTACACAAGTACACATTGGAAAAAAAAGTAACCAATTTTGAATAAAAGTAACCAAAACGGCAACGCTGGTCGGGACTGTAAGAAAAGATTAACTCACTGTTTATTGTTGTTGTTTTTGTTTAAGCTTTGATATTGTTACAAGTAAAACTGGGGGTTTTTCTAAAACTTTGGATGAAGTGTCCTGATGATCTGGCCTAAGCAACCAGTGAAATGCGCTTAGGAATAGCTTATCCCATCAACAATAAATTTCAGTTTATCAATTGTATGAAATGGAAATTTAGAACATTTAAACGAAACCTTGTTAATTAATTGTTTGTCTCCCAAGAAAAACTTTCATTACATGTTTTATTTATTTCTTTTTCATCTACAACGTAAGGAATTCAACGTTTTTATATAACATTAACCATTAAGAATTTCCCATTTTTCTCCTTCTTTTATTACAGAGGCCGTTTCTCTTTTGGCCCGTATGTTCTCCGAAAAAGATTCTACGCTCTCAAAAAAACACTCTGCCTTATTACGCATGTTTTTGGGTCGTTTTTGTGACATATCCGTTAGCATTCGCGTCAAGTGTGTACAATCGTCTATGCACTTTTTACTTAATCAACCCCACCTAAGAGCCGATATAATCTCCTGCTTACGGGCCCGCCAACATGACTCGGATGAAAATGTCCGTTATGAAGTTGTCATGGCTATTGTAGAAACCGCCAAGCGTGAATTTACTATAGTCTGCGAATCAGAAGATCTTTTGGATTTTGTGCGCGAACGTACGTTAGATAAAAAATTCAAAATACGCAAAGAAGCCATGTGGGGTTTGGCGTTTATCTACAAGAAGGCCATTTGTGAACCAAATGATTTATCAGAGGATGTTAAAAAATCCATAGAATGGATTAAAAATAAAATAATGCATGGCTACTACATGCCCACACTGGAAGATCGTTTACAAGTCGAACGTTTATTAATCACCTCATTAGTGCCGTATAAACTGCCACCCGTTGAACGTATGAAACAGTTGTACCATCTAATGGGCACCTTTGACGATAATGCCACCAAGGCATTTATAGAATTGCAAAAGAATCAAATGAAAACACGTAAAACCGTTCTCGAATGGGTAAAATTACATAAAACTAAAGAAATAACACCATCACTACAAAGTCAACTGAATACCAAACAGTCTATTATTTGTAAATTACTGGCAGATCCGTTAAAGGCCTCGGAATTTCTTGGGAGATTTAGTGTGAATTTACGTAAAGATCCGACACTGTTTCGTTATATGGAAATCATATTGAAACGTGATGTTTCGTGTAAAGAATGCGCTGATACGATGTCGTTGCTGTTGAAGAAATTGGGTACGCCAATTATGACTAATCTGTACTATCAAACGGTGAAAATGTTAATAGAACGTATTGCCTCAGTAATGATTGACAAGGAGTCAGTGGGAATATTAATTAGGTACGTGGAAATGCCAATAAAAATGTTAATTATATATTTAAAAGAATTGGCATTGTTTAAAATCTTTTTACCTTAAAAAAGTTTTACCGAAAAAATTTTGACAGAAATTCTTGTAACCCAAAAAGATTTTAACTAAAAAAAAATGTGTTTTCACTCACAAATGTTTACCCAAATTAGAGAAAATGGAAATATGGGTATACAAATTTCGTAGTCAAAATATATCTACATCTGCTATTGCAATCTACGAATTCAAAATATGTAACAACATTTTGTTTACTTTTTTAGTTTAATAGAAGATTGTATGCGTGGAAGTGAAGCAGCAAAGGAAGTTGGGTTGCCACCAAATGAGGCTGGTGAACAAGGTCTAAAATTGTTAACCGTAAGCCGCTTTGCGACTTTAAACCCGATTTGAAAATTCTAAAATCATTTATTTTCCACAGGCTTTATCATATTTATTTTCAGCACACTTTTTCACCGACAAATCTCTCCGCCACATGATTTCTTTACTCAGTTACGAAGAGGATTATGCTGCTCCCCTAATACTAAAATCCCTAACACATCTGGGTCGCTATAAACCTTTAATATCAGTTGATCCTCATATTTTGGAGGAATTAGCACCCGTTTGTAAAGATTTTGCTGTCGAGGGTACACCTAAACAGGCCAAACATGCGGTGCGTTGTATATTTATCAATACACAGACGGTGGTAAATGGCGGTACCGATTGTGCGGATACACCAAAAATGATACATCCAATCTTTAACGACATAATGGATAATTTACGTCTTACCTTAAAACCGAATTGTCTTAAACAACGTACAAAAGTTGTTACCATGGGTCATATAGCCTTTCATATGCCCAAGGCTTTTGCAGAAAAAATCAAAAATATGATTTCTCGACGTATAGTCAAGGAATTGCTGATACAGCCTGTACCTGAAGATAGGGTCTGTTCAAAGATCGAAGGTGATTGGTGTGAACAGGACGAATTGCCAAATGATACTTTATGCAAATTGGATGGCCTTAAGACAATGGCCCGTTGGCTATTGGGTTTGAAAGATGACGAGGCTTCGGCTAAGAAAACATTCCGCATGCTTATTGCCTTTATACATCATGGCGGAGATTTATTAGATCACAAACGTATGTTTGCAGCAGAATCATCGTGGTTTCGTTTGGCTGCCGGCTGCGCCATGTTAAAAATATGCGAACAAAAAGGTGTAGGGGATCAATACACTGCCGAGCAGTATTACAGTTTAGCGCAACTAATGGTTAGTTTTAGAAATAATTGGATAAACATTTTTTTTATATCCTTCATTATCTATCTTTCAAAAGTGTGACCCTGTGCCACAAGTCCGCGAGATATTTGCCCGGAAACTGCATAAAGGTTTAAATAAAGGTTTGCCTAGCAATTGCCTACCCTTGGATTTTATGGGTTTTTATGCTTTCGCTGGAAATGAAACTGATAAAAAGTGAGTAGAATAGAATTTAATTAACAGTTTTAACTTAAAAAAAATTACAAAAAAAAATTTAAAAAAAAAAATTCAAACGCCAATTACACCTTGTTGTTATTGATTTTGTAAAGTTTTTTATTTCTCCTGTAAAAAAAAAATAAAATGTGCTGTTACGCCCTTTTGCATTTTAGGTGACGATATGTATGTATATTGTTTTGCAAACAACGTTTTGTTTATTTCGTCATCTAAATATGGGTTTCTCTTAAATTAATAAACCAATAATATTTTTTATTCTTTTAAATTTGTACGCGATAGTTTTTTGTTATATATGCTACTTAAAATATAAATTCCACGTAGAAAATTGAAAGTGGTTTCAAATCAATCAAATTTTTCGGTTTACGTTTTCTGTAGAAGCCAAATACCGTTTCAATTCCACTTTTGATCCACGTCTGTGACATGCCTGTACATATAGGCATTTCCACAGAAATTCAACCGCAGCCAAAAAATTCAAAGTCTATAAAAGTATGTTGTATTAACATATTTTTATAGGGAATCTATCAACTTTCAATAAATTAAAAAAAATTTTCATTTATTCATAACACACTTTGAAATATTCAAATGCAAAGTCGAACAAGTGCAAAAGTTCTGTTTTGAACATTTCTATTGCACGTTTTGTTTTGCTAAATGATGTTAATGAGAAACATTATGCATTGACAATTGTTTTTTAAATCTCGGTTTATATTCAAACAATATAAGAAAAATGTGAACGGAACGATGCGATTGCCAGTTACGGCAATTTTTTTTTCTTTGCTACCGTATATTTCGATGTAGCGTGCGACATTGAAAAAGAACATTTGCTATCAGTGCGTCGAGGGTATTTGTACAATGCGCATCAAATATTAGTGACAAACAGATATTTTTGTTGCAAATTTAATAAAAAAAATTTGCTGGAAAATAATCGGTGCTTTTCTCTTGGAACTTATTGTAAATTTGTAGCGTGCGACATCGTAAGTGTAAAATGCATAAATTCAAAAAAAAAAAATTTTTTCTAAAATATTTTTACTTGCGATGGCCAACAACTACAAGCAGCAACGACAGCTTATTCCATTAAAAAAAACTTTATTTGAGACTAGCAATACTATTTTCAGTTAAGTTAGTTTTTGTTCTATATTTGTATTTTTCTTTATTGAAGATATTTTTTTAAGTTTATAATTTTTGTTCGAAAAATAAAAAAAAAAAAATGTATTTAAAATAATGTAGAATCATTTTACGCATATCTTATTACATAAAAAGTAAAAACATAAACATAAAAGTATGATGGAACAAAATGTCGCATGCAACATGTAGCGTGCGACAGTGATTAAAATTAAATTAAAAATAAACTACACAATATTTTTAAATCAAATAAAAAGCATTATTAAGATACATCAATGCATAACATTTTAAAATTAGTCGCATTTAAATATTTCATCAGGTTTCGCTGAAATCAGCGTTTGAATTGTTTGCCTTCAAGGCGACTTCTGTTTTTGTCGCATGCAAATGCCTTGGTGTTTTTTTTTTTTTTTTTTTTTTTTTTTTTAATTATCTTGAAAACGAACAATTGCTTAAAGTCAACCTTAGCACAAATTATAGTGCTAATCAAGAGCTATAAGTTTCGCCTTTTGTTTAAAAAAAATAATGTTTTGGTGTATGTTTATTTTCACTTTTAAGGCGTACGAATGTCGCATTCGACATTGGAGAAATGCCCATATTCAATATTTCTTTCAAAACAAATATTATATTTATTCTTCAATTATTTTTTGAGCTTAAGATCACTTTGGTTTTTAATATACATAATTAAAATATTATTTAATTTTCGAAAATCCTTCTGGATTTTCTTTCTTAATACAATACAGAATCGCTTAACTCATAGAAATTAATTGTTTTTTTATATAAAAAAAATTTCGAAAGTTATTTATGTTGTGGAATAATTTAATAAACAACAATTTACGACAGAAAATCTTTCTTGTTGTCATTTTATTTTGCTTTCGCTTTTACTGCTTGTTTTTTACGGCAACGAAGCAAATCAAGAGTGAAAATTATTTTGTACGTTTTTGTATGAGAAATTTGCAGCATTCGCCAAACAGTGCCGTGTAGAGCAAAACAATACTTAATAAATTTTAAAATAGTTGATATGGATTAATGCTTAATATCTCAGGGGTATTCAAAAAATATATAACTCATACCTAACTCAGTTTTTTAAACATGTTCGGTAGGTCAAACCAATAATGAGCTGACTTTATATTAAAAATATAAAATACTAGACGCTAAGATCATATTCTTACTGTTTCCCTTTGTGGAATCTTAGAATAATAAAGTTAAATAGAATTTATTTACATTTGAAATATTTTTTTTTTCAGATTACTGGACTTGAAACGTCAATTTTTGGATTCAGATATTAATAAAAGACGAGAATATCTTAAAACAATACAAACATCAAGTAAGTGTTTTTATTTAAATGAAATTTTTATTATGTTAATAATGTCTTTTGTAGATCCTGACTTTTCTACCGAACAACGTTTACACCTACTACCTGATTTTATATTGGCTTTTGCTATACCCATTTTAGTACATGATCCCAAATATACCAATCACGAAGATCGTACACAATTAAAACGAATTGAAAAATGTTTACGCTTTATAATAGAACCTTTAATGGCTAAATCAGAGGCCTTTTCGTATAGTTTCTATAAGAATTTAATTGAATTAATGAAAAATCATTATGTAGTAACGCCGCATGAAGATAATCAAATCTATAATTTGGTAAGTGAAAATTTGGTTACAACTACTTTGCTAGTTATTTAGATTTAAAATTAATTAGATTCAAAATAAACGATATAAATATTACATATTGTTAAACAATGACTAAAAGAGGAATGCAAAATTAGCAAAGCCTTTTTTTAGAAAAACTTTTTCTTAAGTTGTCATAACTAGAGCTCATTTTTCTCAGCGGTACCAACTTATAAATATACTTAAAATATCTGTTGAATAACAAAAATTTGTTTTAATAATTTTGTTCTTTAATTTTTAGAAAATGTGGGCTTGTTGTGATCTCGCTAATTATATTATTTGTTCCAAAATGGGACAATGTGATTTAACGCCAAAAACATTTAATGTACCCATTAAATTACCACCTTTGTATTTCCAAACACCTCCCAACGACACTGAAGGTTTTCTACCAAATACAAAAATCTATATACCCTACGATATGTATTCTTTGATTACAACATTGGGTCCTGCCAAGAAAATAGCAAATGCCTTGAAACCAACAACAAGTGGTGGTCACTCGACAATAAAATCAAACGCCGAGAAACGTCCAGCCTCCGACCATTTATCATCAATAGATCAAAATTCTTTGGTAAGAAAAGTTTTGTTTTTATTTTTTTCTTAATTATTATAATAAGGGTAATCACGATGGTCATTGTGCAAATTTGCAATGTGTAAATTTGCAGTGCATATTATGATTGATCGTGAGCATACCACTTTTATTTTTTGTGCAAATGTGCTCTTTTTCTAAAAATTTATTCTGGCAGCACTAAAAACTTCTGGCAGCACTGTAAAAAATCTGCATTTGCTTACAATTATACACAAGCAAATCAAAATAAATATTTTCTTTTTAATTAATTTAAATTTAATTCTCTATTTAATATTAAAACCCACGAAAATGTTCAATTTATAAGTTTCCTTAAAAACAATATGATGCTTAATATGTCAAATGTTGTTGTTTACATTTGTTTGCAACGGAGCAAATATGCACTACTAATCTTGCTCATGGTTTTTTTAGTGCAAACGAAGTAAAATAGAGCAAATTGCAAATACGTACATTTTGTTGTTTTATTGTGCAAACGTGTGTATTTTTGCACGCATTTGCATCGTTTGCACACATTGCACTACCCATCGTGATTTCCCTTAATATATATATATATATATATTTTTTTTTTTTTTTTTTTTTTTTTTGAACAGGAAAATGCTTCATTGTTTGATAATGTTAAGGATGACGAACCCTCGGCCAAAAGAAACCGTACCAATGCCATACGTGCGGGTAAAACGTAAATGTTATTTTAACAATTATACAGGAAATCTTTTTTATTTTATTTTTGTATTTTATACAAACACCAGAGTTTATAGTCTTTAAACAAAAATCTAACATTTTTGGTAGATCCAGTTGAAAATTTAAATAAGAAACATCTAAAACACAAAATGGATAAAAAGGGAATTTTGAATACAAAAGTAAAACAAACAAAAAAAAATCGTTTATTGTAAATTAGTTTAATTTGTTTTTAAGGCCTTTATGTTTAATTTATTTTAAATTAAAATCAAAACTTTAATTATACAAACAAAAAACAAATCAGTCAATATATAACACACGAAGTGTAGTTAATATTAAATTTCAATACTGTTTGTTTGCAAAATTAAACTTTTCCAAAAACAAATCGAATGTTTAATAATAAACAAACAAACAGCAATGTAACAAAGTTTAATTCTGTTGGAAGTTTTTATTTCTGAAAAAATTCACTTTTAAACAGAGTAGTACTCTAAAACATGCCTTAATTATAAAAAAAAAATAATAAGGAATGTGATCGAAAACGATTTTGAAAACAAAACGATTTGAAATCGATAATTAGAAAATTGATTGACACCACATTTTCCTCTTTGTCCTGTCTATATTCTTTTGAATTTAAAATTTTATATGTTAATTGAACTGTATTTTGTATAAAAAAATCAAGACTTTACTTCAGAAATTGATTTTAAAATCGGTAGAAATTCAGCACACCTGCTAAAAACGATCGTTTTTCATCACATACCAGAATATGTTTATACGTATAGCAAAAATCAATTTCATTGAAATAAAAATTTATAGAAATTGTTAATAGTTTTTTGTTTTAATTAACTGCCAGTTTTTCAAATAAAAATTTTTGTTTGGGAATCTACCAAGGCGAATTCATGTAAACGGTGGCGGCAATACTGCAACAAGTGCAACACCAAAAACAAAACAATAGCGGGTTTCACTCTTTGTGTTAAGTGTGTGTACAACTCTGTTTTATTTAATACGACTTTTTTCGTATGTATTGTAAATTAATGAATCTGCTGTGTGAGAGAAAGAGATAGAATTCAATCAACACAGGGGCCTAATTCTGGCAGTCGTGATCGAGTAATTTCTCGATTCGAAACCAATTTCATCTCAGTCGATACTGAACGTATCAAAATTATTTTTTCAGTATTGTGAAACTCAAATTATTGCTTTACAACACTGAAAAAATAATTCCAATTCGTTCAGTATTGACTGAAATAATTAGATATTAAATTGCTTTCGAAACGAGAAATTACTCGATCACGACTGCCAAAATCAGGCCCCAGGTGAGATTTTTCAGCCACAGCGTAGTAAATTTTAGTCTAGTACATTTTGTTGTTGCAGTGTTGTAAATGTTAGTACTTTAACTACATTAATAAGATTAACAAGGTCTACAAGGATACATTACCATCAAGGGTATTGTATTGTATTTGTTGCTTTCGTTGGTCGATATTTCAAAAACACAAGCTGTCAAAAAATTAGAATCGTAGGATGCATTGAGGCGTCGAATGCGAATGGTAGGTTTACTTTATACTCTTGTAAGCGTCACAAACAGCGTTCGAACAAATCATCTGATTTTGGCACGCATGCTATGCGTGGAGGCGAAAAATCGTGAAATGGACCTCCAGCTTAAATAAGAAAAAAAGTAGCTCAGCTGGGTTTTCAACGCCACCTGAAAAATGAATTCGCCCTGGGAATCTACATTAAAGCAACAATAAACAAAAATTCAAATTTATTTTTGTTTTCAGTATACATTTCTGGATGAAAATTTTTATTTTAATTTCAAAAACAGGCAGTAAAACAAACCCAAATGAAAAAAACTTTGTTGGTTATTAATGTTAAATATTTAGTTTTTTTAATTCTTGTCGTTTAGTTGTTTTATTCATTTATTAAACAAGTTTTTCTTTTACCTTTTACAAAAAAAAAAAAATTATGTATAAATTTTGTATGTTTTAATTTATAAAAAAAGAACTTTATGCATATAAAAGAATATTTTATTATATATTAAAATTAAAAAAAAATAAAACGTTAATCATTCAACAAAAATTGTAAAAGAAAGAAACATTATTTTAATGTTTTTTCATATCATTTAATTGAAAACTTTTTAATTTTGTAAAAAGTTTTTATTTTATTAACTTTTGCCTAAGAATTGGTCCTTTTACATATTATGTATATTAATTAATTAATATGGGTGTTAAAAATAAAATGAAAAATTATTTCATCAAAACAAATTACCAACACCCGTTAAAAAAATTAACATAATTAAATTAGGGTTAGTAATAAATAGAGAAAAAGTAACACCTCTACATCAATAACAGCTAAAAAGAAGAAGAGAGAAACATCTTATTACTGATCTGTATGTATATAAATTATATATAGACATGTATATTTAAATACAAAAGTAAACAAAAATTAAAATGAAAATATTGTTTTTTTTTTTCAATACAAAAAACAGAAATTAAGAAATATTATTTAATACAAGAGGACACCCGACGTGTGCTACTACGTTCCCCCTTCTTGAAGTCCTATTTTGAAAACATTCATAGCTTATGGATCGCTTTTAAATAGGGATCTATCTATGTTTAGATATTTCCCCCTACCTCCCCTCGTGATCCTATTTTTGAAAAAATGTATAGCTAATGTGTAGGAAGCCAAAACCCATCTTCATAAAATTTTCATTCTAAAGAAACCGGCTTGGAGCACGTGTACATTGGTTGGATGGTTTCAGAGTCTATTTTAGCAAAGTGATTTGAAATCACAAGAAAGGTGTTCTGGCCGTATTATTTTGTAATTTCAAAACGTTCAGCTACGTAAACAACTTTTTGAAATCACGTTATTATTTTTGCGACTATCGTAAGATGACCGTCATAATAAATTACCTTAATAAGATATTTATTTTTTTTATTTACTTATTGCTTGTAAAAAGCCTTCAAGGCCAAAGCGCATTACTGGAATATTTCATACATTAAGTCTTAAAAATAGTATAACAACGTTCGTATATAAACTAAGTTATATCATTCTATAAAGAAAGATTATTTATAAAATTTATAAATTAATTATAGCCACACCACAATAGTGGAGAGGGTATTATGCATTTGAATTATGCTGAAGTGTGTAACACCTAAAAATACTGGTCCAAGACCCACCTTTTAACCCTTTCATACCCATTGTTGTATATATGTTTTCTAATTTTTTTTTCGCCCCTATTTATCTTAATAAAAACTAATTTTTTTTGCATTGTTGCAAAATTTTTTTCTTTGTCATCTTTTCTTTCAATTCGTATATTAAATTAGCAAGTTTTTACCCTAAAATATTTTTTAAGCTAGTGTAAAAAAGTCATATAATATAATAATAAATAAAAAAAATATTTCAGGAGTTTTCAAAAAGATTAATTTCAAAAGCGTGTCCCTAAATGATGAAGTATATATAAAAAAACATATGGGAAAATCCCAAAAACAGTCCACCAACCAAAAATTTTTTAAATTAATTTTTTTTTTTTTTAATATATAAGACTAGATATATAATTTCATTTTTATATTAAAAAATATGTATTTCGACGTTCATTAATACAATAATTTTGACTAAATATTACCCCACCCCTGATCTCTTATAGTTATACATGAATTTAACATTATTTTAGGTGTGTTTTGAGCTTAAAATAGCACAGCAGACTCATCAAAATATAAATTTATGCAGGTAACCACAATTGCGTACCTGCACATAATGGCAGCTAAATACATTTAAGATAGCTGCATTTTTGATTTACCTGCACAAAAACCGTGCAAAGGAGATTGTGCAGCCAAGTTAAAATTACTGTAATACTTGTAATACTTGACTTCTAAAATTCTTACGTTTTACATTTTCGATTTCCTGCACACCCCTGTAAGAAATTATGATATATGCTTTTCGTAAGTACATATTAATGTCACTAAATACTATATATAAGTTGATGCTATCTGTTTTGAAAGACCAAAAAATCTTTATATATCAATCAGAAAACGCGTGCGAGTGAAGTGTTCGTCACGCAGGATTTGCCCATATACGTGATTTAAAACTAACAAAATAAAGCATAGTTTTTCGTGCAAAATGTTTTGATTTCTTACGTTGCATACACGCAACATTGGGCTCGAGTGGGTATGCGCTTTGTAATATTCAGATACATAAGCATGAATGAATGCTTTATTTTTTTTCATTTTAAAAGTTTGAACTTCTCAGATAACAATGGCCAGCAAGGGACTTACTGAAAAATATAATTGGGATGATTCGGATCAATATGAAGAATTGAAAGATGATGAGAATATTTGTGAAAAACTTGATGATGATGTTGATAAACAAGAGAATATTTTCAAAGCGAGTACTGAAGAATCGGAATTAACGGCGACAAAAAAAGATAACAAGTGAGTTTAAGTGGCGCAAAAAAGATATGAAATTCGTTGGCCTTAAAAATATAATTGGGATGATTCGGATCAATATGAAGAATTGAAAGATGATGAGAATATTTGTGAAAAACTTGATGATGATGTTGAGAAACAAGAGAATATTTTTCAAAGCGAGTACTGAAGAATCGGAATTAACGGCGACAAAAAAGATAACAAGTGAGTTTAAGTGGAGCAAAAAAGATATGAAACCCGTAGACACAGAATGCTGTTCTTCTATTGAGCCAGGTAATATGTTATTAGAAATGCCTTAAGAATATTTGAGAAAATTTTTGATGCAAAAAATTTCTGATGAAACATATGTTATATGCAAAAACCTGGGAATGATCTACACAGAAAGCCTGAAGAAATCAAGGAATACATTGGTTGCTTGTTATACTTTGGTGTTTTAAAAATTCCACAATATAGATTGGCATGGAAAAATGAAATGAGACCGCCCTTAGTAGTGGATGTCGTGCCAAGATGTAAATCTTAAATTTAAAAACTAAAACAGTTTCCTCATTTCAATGATAATAATAGTCGGGGCTATGATAAGCTTCATAAAATTCGGCCATTAATTGACAAACTTAAGTCAACCTATGACAGAATTACTCAGGGAAAGTTTCAAGCAATTGACGAGCAAATAATTTCTTTCAAAGGTATTGGAACTTTCGATTATAGAGTTGACACCACCCATAATATTGCCACGGTTCGTTGCTATGATTGCTTAAGCCAGCTCATCAGGAAAACTTTTCCTACGATTTTAGAAAAGCTAAACATATTATACGAATAAAACCCTAAAGTAACAATATCAAAGCTTAAACAAAACACCAACAATAAACAGTGAGTTTATCTTTTCTTACATCCCCCTCGAAAAAATAAAAATAAACAATTACTGCTATTTTTGTTAAAAAAAAAATAAAAATCAACAAATAACTGTTATTTGTGTGCAAAACATAAAAATACAAAAATAACCGTTATTTTTTATCGAAAAAATAAAAATTTTAAAATAACTGTTATTTTTGTTCAAAAAAATAAAAAATAACTCTTAATTTTGATCAAAAAAATAAACAATTACTGTTATTTTTGTTGAAAAAAAAAAATAAAAATCAACAAATAACTGTTATTTGTGTGCAAAAAATAACCGTTATTTTTGATCGAAAAAATAAAAATCTAAAAAAAATCTGTTATTTTTGTTCAAAAAAAATAAAAAAGAACTCTTATTTTTGATCAAAAAAATAAAAATAAACAATTACTGTTATTTTTGTTAAAAAAATAAAAATCAACAAATAACTGTTATTTATTTGTGTGCAAAAAAAACTAAAAAAAAACGTTATTTTTTATCGAAAAAATAAAAAATAACTGTTATTTTTGTTTAAAAAATAACTTATTTTTGATCGAAAAAATTAAAATAAATATATTTTATCATAGAAATATTCATAAGAGTCGATATGGCATACATACTTGAATCAGTTATCCGACATTTATTCTTTAGGCTTTTTTTTTGGTTTAAAATTTCAAAATAACTGTTATTTTCGGTCCCTGGTAATAACACAATTTTTAATTAAATTTGTTTTAATATAAAATTATTAAAGAAAAAAACAAAAAAAAAAAAAAATAGTTCCAGACAGTGTTGCCAGTGGATTTTTCGGAAAAATACCTACACATGCTGAGAAAAATCCGACTTTTCCCTACACGTTGAAAAGATTTTCCCTACAAAAATCCCTACGCATTATTGTTATTAAAATAGAAGGAAAAAACCATACATAGTTTTAAAAAATAATTTTAATTCGAATATGTATATTAAAGGTTTGACAAAAAATAAATAAAAAAAAACTAAAAAAAAAATGATACATATGTACATTAGGGCTATAACTAAATTTTGGCCCCAGTACCACACGACTGCAAATGTGCTTTTTACGAAAAAAAAAAAATTCGGATCATTTTAGAATTAAAACTTCATCTACAAAAATTACTCCCAAAAAAGTACATTAATTTAAAATAAAAAATTTTAAAAACTTCATTAATAACTAAAATAGTAAAGTGAAAAGTGTTGTTTAATTAAAACATATTGACTGGAAAAAATATATGCGTTTTTTTGGATAAATAAACAAAAAAACTTAAAAATTTGATTTCCAAACTTTACCGCGTTTTGTGGGTAACTTTTTTGACAATCGCGAAAAAGTAATACCATTTTTTTAAATAATTTTTAGTGGTCTATTCGACTATGCAAGACCATTTTGATATTCGCCAAAAATAGATAACCAAAATGTACTTTTAATTAAATTCAATTAAATCTTTCAACATTAAATGATATCTTAGAAAATCATTGACATGCATACATATTAGTGTCGCCAACTTTTTAAGCCACAAACAACTTTGGCAGTACGATTATATTTTAATGCGATTTTAGGAAAAATAAAATTTTCAACCTTTTTCGACAAGAAAATATCACTAAAAAAAATCTTTTTTATTTCATAGATAATGCGATGTGACAAAAAATTCCTACATTTTGGAGATTATAAAAAATCTGTCCGATTTTCCCTACGCTGCTATTTTAGTATCAAATGTAGGGATTTTCCCCTACTTCTGGCAACACTGGTTCCAGATAAAATTTTTTCTTCTCAGGTTTTCAATAATTAGTGGGCATTGACACAATATGCCAAATTAACGTCGGAGTGAAGTAATATCAAGTCCACGATATGAGAGACTTAACATTGACGTCGACAGAGACTTCCATAATAGAGGTTAATATATAAATATTTAAAATTTTAAATATCTTGGAAAAAATACAAACATTTGCAAAAATTCAACCAACTTAACAGTTACTTTTGCCATTTACTCACTTTTTCTTTTTTATTTCTATCCAAGTTTTTTTATACACATGTATACCTTTTTAAATTAAAAAATGAAAATCAATGACAGAACTTTGTAAAGCATTCATTTAGTTTAAAACTATATGTATGTAATTAAATTTTAAACTTTTGTCAAATCTGTTTTTCTCTAGACCTTCTTTACAATCTGAACAACGTCTTCATCGTTGAGCACATGATCAATACCTACTTTTTGGGGTTGATGTTTAACGGATGAGCCCCAGACTAAGGCACTGTTTGAGTAGAAAGAAAATATAATAAAGCACAATATTTTTTTTTTAAATCAGTTAGAGCACTTACTATTTAAATTCTTTTGCTATAGAACGATGTAATTTATTACAGAAATCCGAAATCGTTGTACGTTCATTGTGCAATACAATAGGTGAACTGTAATCAGGCAATTGACCTTTAGGTTTTGTGTAGCTGCAAAGAAAATATAATTAATGGTTTTCAAAGTTTATTGAATATTAAAAAAAAAAAATATATATATTTAAAATATCAACTTACATTCGAACCAATCTTAAGTATTCCCACATCATTTCCAATAAATCATCAAAATTCCAACGATGATGAGCCGATATGGGTACACAATGATTAATCTTATAAATGACATCCAATTCTTCAATGGAAATTTGATCGATTTTGTTTAATAAATAAATGCAGGGTATATAGATACGATTTCCTTCAATGACATCAATTAAATCATCACTTGTGGCATCATAACGCAGCGTAATATCAGCATTGTGTATCTTGTATTCCGACAAAATGGTCTTAACCAAATCAGAGTCCAGTTCAGTTTGTGGTACCATTGAATTAAGATTAACACCACCCTTGTCCTTGCGTTTAAAATAAATATTTGGTGGTTTCTTATTTAAACGTATACCAAATCCTTCCAATTCATGTTCCAATAATTGTTTATGCCCCAAAGGCTTGAGACAATCGAGTACCATGAAAATTAAGTTACAGGTACGTGCCACTGCAATAACTTGACGACCACGACCTTTACCATCTTTAGCACCTTCAATGATACCAGGTAAATCCAATAACTGAATTTTAGCTCCCTTATATTTAATACAACCCGGAACAGTAGTAAGGGTGGTGAACTCATATGCCGCCACTTCAGAGTATACACCGGCTAAATTGGAAAGTAAAGTTGATTTGCCAACAGAAGGAAAACCCACGAAACCCACACGGGCATCACCAGTTTTGGCAACTTCAAAACCTATTTATGCAAATAATTAAAAATAAATATCTTTTATACACAAAGGAAGATAAAAATTATTCTGAAATATATTTACCCTGTTCACCTGCGCCTCCACCACCACCTTTAGGAGATATCAATTCTCTTCTTAATTTGGCCAATTTAGCTTTAAGCAAACCCAAATGAGCCGAAGTGGCTTTATTTTTTTGGGTACGAGCCATCTATTGGGAGCAAACATTATAACCAGCGTAGGCGCACACACAATAAAAAAATAAAGGTTAGATTTTTGCCAGCTTTTCTCTAGAAATTTTGTACAAACCTCCCCTTCAATGGCAGCAATTTTTTCTAATATAGTACTCATTTTAAATTCTTAAGATTGTTTTCATATAATTTTATCAAATTTAAAGGCTTTATTTCTTAGTTATTAGGGAAAATTCTTGGTGGCTAAATTAAAAATAACTCGCGTGGACAAAAATTCATTCCACCACACAACACAAAAAAATTGACAACAGAAATGTCAAAAGAGGAATAAAAGAAAGAAAAAATAAAGCTGCCATATTTTTTTTATCAGAAAAACGCTTCTTAAGTTTAGAGATGCCGTATCTATATAAAAATTATATAAGAGGTAAAAATCAATATTATTTCTCAAAAAATAAAGTTTATTTATAATAAACAAATTAGAAAGAATATTTTAAGGAGGTTTAAGTTACTAACAAATATTGTCTAGTAAATTAATAAAACATGAAAATATGTTACCACCAGGGCTGTCAGATATGGCGATTTCTCGCCGAACGTGGCGATTTTAAGTAAATTTTATATTCAGTCACTACTTAATTCTAAAAGTATGTATGCAGGTCAAAACACCAGTAATGAAATTGATGATTCTGAAGTGTACGATCTTATAGACTTGTGTACTTAATTTTAGTTTTTTAACAATATATGATCTCCATTTCATGTTATTAAAAAAATTGACGTTTGGCGATTTCTGACATCCGGTCTGGCGGTGGAGCTCAAAAAAATCTTACAACCCTGGTTACCACTATACAAAATAATTTAAAAGAGCTACCAGATTACATTTGTTCAGATGGGTAACATTACTGAATAAAAAACCGTTATTACCTAGTGAAATTAAAAAATCATGTTTCGTTCAGGTATTTTCTTTGAATTTTAATTTAAAAATTAATAAAAAAAAAAAAATATTTATTATAGCCAAACAAACCAAACCTCTAGCTCAAGTTTTACGTGACAAAAACTCCAGAAATAGATTCGTTAGCGAATTAACCAGAAATGAGGAACAACTTTTCAATCGCAGTTTGGATTCTGCCCAAACGGCTCTATTGGAAAAGAAATCCAATCTTAAACAAACAAAGCTGTATATACGTCGTTCCTTGAAACGATCAAATGATCAATTAAATGAATCATTTTCCTCTTGTGAACAAATGGAAACAAAAACCGAATTATTTATAATGCCTTCGCCAAAAATGAAAGTGTTGGAAAGTAAGGTTAAGTCGAATAATACTATTTGTGGTAGTACAAATATTTTGGAACGACCTTCATGTAGCACTGACGTACAACAAGGCAATTCTATGCAAATTCCTATAAAAAATGATATAATGGCTAAAGCCGGCCGTAATAAGCTGATGTTGGTGGGAAAAGTAGATTTTGTTTTGAAGACTATAAAAATGTATCCAAAAATTAATGCATTATGGGATGTTTATGGTAATTTTTTGAAAATTTTGTCCCCTTTAAAATTCGAGTTAATTCCGTTGTTAACAAAAATATTTGTAAATTTACAATTTGTTATGGTTTTTAAGTTAAAAAAAAAACTACTGATTACAAAATAGTACTAATATTTTTTTTTTTTTTTTTAGGAAAATTACTAAAAATTTTAAAAGGTAAAATTCGTTATGAATATATTTTACTAATGCGAAATTGCGAAGGAGACGGCCCTATAATACAATGCGTTTATTATGATTTTGATAATTCTTTAAATTCTTTCAACAATGGTAAGATTAAAAAAAATAATTTATAATAAGTACAATATTTTCTCAAGTTTATACCTATAATTTCCAATTTTTGGATTTACTTTAGCCTTAAATTTTTTTAGATTTAATATTTTGACTTCATCTCGATTATTAATTTCGAGTTTTGTCGTTTTTTTCATTTAAATTTTTCTCGATTTAAGGGGTATGCGTGTTTTTTTTATTAATACGGCTGTTTTTCTGATTGCATTTTAAAATTAAGCACTATTTTCTAGGCTTTATTCTAATTTAGAAGTTACGATAATTTTTTTATTTGAATTATTAGTTATTGGATCTTTACAAAAATTATGTATTTTTTTCTAATGCACATAATAACTAGGAAAAACATTTAAGCACGCCCCAAAATACAGCGTTTTTGTTTTTATACATAGAGCTGTCATTTAAGAGCCGATCTCGTCATGTTAAAGAAAAAGGGAATCAATTTTAAGGCATGTCATAAAAATGTGTACATTTAAAACTACCCTACAAGAAGAGTGACCGTCATTTTACCGGTCATGGACTGTCATTGATGACAGAATAATGGTCATCGCGTAGAACGTGAAAAATGACCTAAACTTTTGTGTACGTGTGAATTGGCGTTGCCACTAGCAAACATTTCTTCCTAAAATGATTTTAACAACAGCAATTCGCAAAATTCCTCCGCTTTTTTTAAATTAATTAATACAAATTAAGCTAAACTCTTATAATAATTACAATTTATGAAACGTTTCAACAGATATATTCAACTTATTATTAAGTTAATCACCCTTATTGTGTTTGGCGTATTTAAAATATGCCTACGACTGTTTGGTAATAGATTAAGGGAAATAAGTGCACGTTCTCTTTAATCTATTACCAAACAGTCGTAGGCGTATTTTAAATACGCCAAACACAATAAGGGTGAATATATATATGTATATACATAAGAAGAATAGATTAATAAAACTTGGACTTTGAAAAATATTCCTAATTTGGTATACAAACGCACACAAGTGACAGCGCCAGTTGTAAAAATACAAAAAAATTAGTGCGTGTATTAGTTTCGGTCATCCATTTGTTGTAGGGTATATAAGGTCACCTTGAATGCAAACGGACGCAACTACACAAAAATTCGAAATTGAGTTTTAGATTGATTTTTGTTCGTTTTATTAAAAACAAAATAAATGTATGGCAAACATTTTTTTTCCTGTTTAAGAAACCATTGAAATAAGTTCGATATTTAAAAGTATGTATGTATTTTATTTATTTATCTATTTTTACTTTTGTAATATTAGTAATATTCTCAATTTTGTATTTAGTATTTTATTCCAGATTGCTTCTGTTTTTGTTTTATTTGGCACTTTATAGTTTGTTCATATTTTTTAAATTTTAGAGATTTTTCAAGTTTTGATGGTTTTCTGTTTTTTTTTTTGCTTTTACTTTAATTTCTAATTAACTTTTTGATTTTATTTCCTACTAGCTGGCCGCCCCGGCTTCGCTCGATTACTAATGATCGATGGAGCCGTTTTCTGATTTTAGGTAAATCGAAAAAAGTATGCGTAAAAGTGGGCGGCGCAAAATTTTATTTTCCTAAAAACCTAAGTTGGACCACGGCGATCATTAGAAAGAAAAATGTTAAAATCGGTCCAGCCGTTCTCAAGCTATGCGCTTAATAGAAAAAGTAGGCGTAAAAGTAGTCGTGGTAAATTTTTCTTTTGATGAAAACTTAAAATGGATTAATACAAACATTTGAAAGAAAAATTAGTCAAATTGATGGAGCCGTTTTCTGATTTTAGGTAAATCGAAAAAAGTGGGCGGGGCAAAATTTTCTTTCGTACAAATCGGTTAAGCCGTTCTCAAGTTATGCGATTAGCAACACACAACATTTTATTTTTATTATATAGAAGATTTGGTTTTGTTTAGCTTTTAAAATTTTAATTTTTTTATCCTTTTTATTTGATTGTAGAGTCGTTATAACTTGGTAGAATCTTTATGTAATTAGATGTAAACAAAGAGGGAAAAATGGGAGGAAAATTTTATCAACACAACGATTTGCCGAATGATGATTGCACAATATGGCAAATTTGTTGTGTATCAAATTTTTTGTTGCAGCAATTAAAACATATAATTTTATTTATAATCTCTTTATAGACTCCAACGTACGTGTAGTTGGTCATATTACGGGTTGCAATCGCTTAAGAATTTTTAAAATACAACTTTTGGAAAAACCAATTAAACAATGCAATTTAATGCGCATTCAAAATATTAATTCATTAGTCCTACTACAAAATCAAAAATCTACAAGTGAATAAACATTTTAATTGACATATGTAAATATATATTTTTATTTTTTTTTTTATTAGTAATTACATTAACTATCTACTATTTTTTTATTTTCATTAGTAGACATCTAATATTAAAGCACTAAGAGGAAATAATGTAAATGAGTTTTAGTCGTTTTAAAAATAAAACAACCCAATTATGAATAAAAGTTCGCTGGAAATTTGTTCCCTTTAACCTTTTTTTTTAATTTAATGTTTATAGGAAAAATCGGAAAAGGAAAAAAATTCTCGCTGAATCTTTTTAAGGATTGGGTTATTTTTAGAAATAAACTATAATACTTTGTACTTAAGTGTTAAAAAAAAAGAGATTTCATAAAAGTTATAATGAATTTCACGTATGTTATTTGTGCTTTATTTCCATTTTTACTTTTGTATTAAAGTAAGTAAAAATGGAAATACTAACAAAAAAAAGTATGTATATGCTTTTACATAAAAAAAAATTCTTAAGAAATTAAATAGCGTGGCCTTCTTTTTTCCAAAAAGATATTTAGATCTCCAAATACATGAAAATTGCTATTATGATTCCAACAGCTATAGCAGTTAAATAGCCTAAGTGTATGCTGCTTCTTTGTTGATAATAACTTAAGGAGATATACATAATTAAAAAAAGTTAAGGAAGTCTTAAAATGTTTTATTTACATAAATAAACTTACTGCAATTTCTTGCGCGGTGAAAATGGTGATGGTGGAATTACGCCGGGTATATTACTATCTAAATATACTAAAGTATAACCAAATAAGGCAACAGCTAAGCCGCAAAAAAGTGGTTGAATAATACTGCTAACATTGTGTTGATTGGCCCAAGTTATGGCATCATTGTAACGAGTTCCAGCGAATTTCTTCAAATCAATTAAACTTTCTGAATTTGCGTAGGGCACTGAAATTAAAATTTTTTTTCACTATTATAAAAAAATTGATTTAAGGTTTATTTTTAACTTCAGTATCGGCCAAAAATTGTTTATCGGCCAATAATCGGCTTTTGACATTAATTTGGCATTTTTGCAGAAGACCGAACTTTTTTATGCCATTATAAACAACTTATCAATCAAATTTTAATTCATTTGATGTTGTAAACCTCTTTCTTCATAAAAATAATTTGATGAAAATTAAATTCAATGAACTTTAGCCTGATTAAAATATCAAAAATTTGGATTAAAAATTATAAGCAAATGTTACAAAACCATGCAAAAATAATTAACTTAAACTTTCTTCCAAAATTCAATTGTGGTAAGTTACAGTTTCTAAAGAAATGTAAACAAAAAAGCAAAATCGGAAGAAAAAACAGAGTAAAACAAATTACAGTTTCTATATGGGAAAAGCAGGACTTAATTCCTCACATTGAAGTGAAAGAAAATAATTAAAATATTTGAGAACTAAAACGTAAGTCGATTTAACAATTAGCAATGATATATCAGTCGGCACCACCAACAAGTCGTCAGCACATTATTGGCTTGGCGCATAAGCCAAAAAGTTGTAGTGGAGAAAACAACAATGAAGGTTTACACGAAGTTTTCTGAAAATATACCCGATAGAATTTTTTGTATTTTCAATACTGCTTTTGGCAAATGTTTTAAAGAAAAACAAAATTTTTTTTCAACGTTCATTAACGAACGTAGAAGTTAATAGCATTTTATTTAAAATCAAAATTATTGTTTTGTGCCTCATACGCCACTTTTCTAAATTAATTAATTTTTAAAAAATAGCTTTCAGTGCTGCATACGTATAATTACTGCTTTGTATTGATTTGTTGACATTTGATGCTGCTTTTGCTTAAACTACTTTTTTTCTTACGGCAATGAAGCGAAGCATGAGTGAAATTTGTTTTTTGTTGTCATTTTGTTTTGATTTCGCTTTAACTACTTTTTTTTCTTACGGTAATGAAGCAAAGCCAGAATTAAATTTATTTTGTTAGTTTTTGTATGAGGAATTTTCTGCATTCGTCAAACGGTGGCTTGTAGAGCAAAACAATGCCTAATAAACTTCAAAACAGTTGATATGGAGCAAAATTAATCCTTATTATCTCGAAAACCATAAAAAATTTGGTTAAACATGGTTTTGGATTCAGGAAAAGGGTGTTAAAAATACTAAAACCTAAATCAATTTTTTTTTAAATGATCGGTGGGTCAAACCAATAATGAGCTGACGAAGTGTTGCCAGCGAGCTACTTTTTAGTGCAGATGGGCAGTTTTATTCCAATCGCAGAAGTAACCTTATGGGTATCAATGCATAGAGTTACTGTTCTGTCATACAAACATAAAACATATGAATATTAATCAATATGTTGTAGCACATATGGCAAAGAAGACATATCTCTAAAAAAAATCAAACTTGGCAAAATGCGATTAAAGTTTTCAAAATAATGAACTGATTTAATGACATATATTTTGCTAAAACTTCGGTTCAGTTTGGGATATTATACGGATTGTTTTACAAACAGAGAAGAAATGAAGGAGCACTTTTCCTGAGTAGATATGGCTACGTCGCGATAAAGGAGCCATATGTACATTGATATAAAAACTAGTTAATACAAAATTTTTGGTAAGTGTTATTTTATTACCGAAAAATTTTTATATATAAATTAATTATTTTGTTTTATAAATTTGAAAGTTTTTTCTTGTTGTGAATTGGTATAAGTAAAGTTCGGCGGCTTCGGTTCGGTGGATTTTATTAATTTGACCGACTTTCGACTTCCGACTATAAAAGTGACTTCGGTCGGACACTAATCATTTGTTTAAAGATAACCTTGAAATTAAATACATTTGCACATACAATAAGGTATTTAGTTGGTTCACCAACTCTGATTTTTAATTTAAAACTTTGAACCAATTATTTCATATTTAAAATAAATAACGTTATAATATGCAATAGCATTATTACAGTTATTAAGGAGAAGAACAATATGTAGTAACAAAACACAACTGAGTAATTATTTTTTAAAAACAATAAAGTACAAAGCGAATAAGATGGTTCCAAAATTATACTTTGGTTCCAAATTAGAGGTATTGTCTAGTTAATTGGCAGAATTAAAAAAAAAACAGGAGTGTGTGTGAACCTTTAACAATGGAGTGAGATCATCATAGTATATACTGCCAACATTCTAATGCGTTTTTATTTTCTATTTTTAACAACACTTTGTACAAATACACACATTAGAATACATATACCTACGTGTGTTTACTTGCATATACAAAAAAATAGCACAATTATGATAGAAATTTTTAATTTGAATTCAAATAGCAAAAGTTCTATGGCAATTGACCCTGAACATAAAAAAAATTTTAAAATTCTTTGTTTTCCGATTCCATTTAAATAAATAATCTTTCCTAAAATAATAAATATAAAATAAATAAAATCACACATCTAGGTAGGTACAATAAAATTAAATTAATATAAAAATTAAAAACGGAATGACAAACTTACATATACCCTTTTACCTTCGGTGAAGGGTATAAAAAGAAGCATTATATATACTTACTTGTGACAATAACCATTTTGTAGAATACAATTATACTGACAAATAACACCAAAAGTGCAATTAAACGTTTGTCCAGCAATACGCCCAAATTGCTTAGTTTGTTGGCCTTAAAATGTTCTGCAGTATCAAAAAGATTTCTACCGTTTAATTTGCGACCGTTGTATTGTTGGTGGTGCATATGATTAGGTTGTCGGCTACAACTGTTAATACATGTTGTGTAAGGTGAAGAGCAAGCAGTTATATGTAGATTAAATGATGAAAAGTTAGAAGAGGAACTAACAATACAATTTGGATTGTCGCTAGAAGTAGCGTTAGCTTCAAAGCAAGTGTTATTGTGGACCGCTGCTCTTGTCGATGAACACAATGGTATTGATTCTTCTGGCATGTTATTGTTTTGTTATCAACACTTCTTAATTATTCTTATACAAAAGTTTAACTTAAAATTTGTTTTGTTTACACACCCAAAATAGAAAAGAAAAAATTTACAACAAAAAACATTTAGAAATAGAAAAAATTACAATTGGATATTTTCGGTATGACGTAGTACAGGTTGAAAAAACAACAAAAAATGTAAACATTTTTAGTGACGCAATAACTTACAGGGTTGCAAAAACACGTAGTAACGCGGCAAATGAAGAGCTGCCAGATTGAATGAGATTTTTATACCCTTCAGTACAGGTGCAAATGTTATATAAAATTTTGTCATGTTTGTAATTTCTACAATTTTGATCATAGACCCTATATATCACATCGAGTTGGGAAAAACACATACATGCAACACATATTTGAAATTCAAAATACATTCAGGTGGTGTATTTAAAATACTTTTATGTCGTGTATTTAACATACATTTAAGTTGTGTTTTTACAAAAAAAAATATTTTTTTATTTTAAATCATTGTAAAATACATGTACATTAGACCGTACCTCAAAAAAAAAAGTTTTCCCTATTTTTTTGTCGAACGTAGAGGTCGCGTTTTAACATTATCTGTAAGGCATTTACAGTCCGATCTTAAAGTATGTCATATGTCAGTGTTTCTGTCTCGAGAAGACCATTGTTTTGCCCTTAGTCGCCATTGACCTCAAGTATCTTGTTTTAGTATTTATCCAACAGATCTCTGTTCATACCACCCTTATTTCAGAAAATTTAGGCTCGCAAGAAACTATTAAACTTTTCAACACACATGGACAGACGGACATCGTTATGTCAAATCCGCTACTGATAAGCATCCAGAATATACACCTCTACACCTCTTAACACTTAAGTCACGTTACCGTTTGGTATATGCGGCGAGAACGCGCGTGTTACTTGGGTTCGGTAGGAACCAGATAAGGACAGTGATATTGGTCATGATGGTTCACTGGGTGATAGGGACCCATGCGGGGAAAATAGGTCTTGATTATTATAACTATTGTAGAAGTTATCAAAACAATTTTTGGGAAAACAAAATTTTTAATTAATAAGATTTAGTTTGTCGTGCTTAATTCCCAATTTTTATTCTTGATAAAAACACTGAAATTTATTGTGGGGAATGTAAGGAAAGATAAACTCACTGTTTATTGTTGGTATTTTGTTTGAGTTTTGATATCGTTGCAAACAGGACATTTTGAGTGCAATTCTCATTCACTCTGTAGTTTTATGTGCTAAATTTGGCTTTTATATTTTTTGGGAGAATGTTCCCTGATGATCTGGCCTGAGCAACCCATGAAATTCGCATAGAAACTAGCTTTTCCTCCAACAATAAATTTCAGTGTTTTTATCAAGAATAAAAATTGGGAATTAGCACGACAAACAAAGTGAGCCGTGCTCGTGTCTGCTGTCCATTAAACCTAACCTACTGTTAGGTATAGAGTGCTGATACTGGCATTGCAAAGCGATCTGTCAGCATAATTTCTTAAGTTCATTTCATAACACATAAGGACTTAAGCCCCAGTTAGCTCTAACAATAATGTTACCGTACAGTAAAAAAGTAAGAAAAATCTATTTTCTACAAATTTAGACGTAACTGCTGTCTTACATCTTATTGCTAACTATAATTGTTCTAATTGCTTTACATACAACAAAATGAAGCAGCAGATTTGCAGCGTTACTGTTACTGTCAGCTAACAATATTATTGTTCAATAATTGCTATTGAAAACGAATTGTCTGTGTGTTAATAAACATTAGTCGGATATATTGGATAAAATCAAAATTCTTTATATTGCGCAAGAAGAAATATTGTGTAAGGTGTGGACAACATTGTGCGTTGGTTTTGTTTACTCTGCGTCTCCACGTGGCAATTTTTATTTTTCCAAAAAGTGAAAATGAAACATTTTGAGTTAATACCCACTTTCATCAAATGCGATATGGAGTAGTATGTAGTGATAATCATATTGGTCTGTTCTCTTTGGCGGACATTTTCAATTTTTTCAGAATTTCAGTTCCTTTTTCAATAAGTTTTTTTATTTTATTTATTATTATTTATTTCTTCTTTTTCAATAACCTAGCATTTTGGCCTTAGTCGGTTACAAACTTCTACTAAAAAAAACAATCTACTCACAAAAACTAATGCTTATAAGAAAAATATTATATATATATTAAATAAAACATACAAATGAACAAACGAACGTTCTGAGAAATAAAATCTCTCTTAAACGACAACTGACTTGACAGCGGGTTGCTAAGAAATAGTTGCTCGGTAAAGTTGTCATATTTTCAAAATTAAATATGAGGGGCTTAAAGCACAAGGGTTTTAAGTGCCTTATTCTAAAATTGAGTTTACATATGGAATTATAGGTGGAGTTCGGAGAAGTTGTTCGGAGCACAAGAGGTAAATGTAGGATTCTAATCCCGACGCTAGATGTGGTGAACAATTCAAGCACTTGACATTAAAATACCTGCTGCGCTTGGAGCACAAGCGAAACAACCGCTTTTGTCTCATTATTTAGCATAAGTCACTTGAACCCCTTGTGCTACATACAACAAAATGAAGCAGTTGGTTTGCAACCATACTCGCGGATAACAGAGCCTAAACACATAGCACTATTTGCAGGCTAGACGACGATATACAAAAATAAAAATTCATTAATGGTCGCTATGGCTGCAAAATCGGAATTCATGTGGACTCTATAAATATAAAACCTTAATTAAGATTGATGAAAAGTTGGTTAGAAAATTGTAGCCTGTGCAGCGAACGATCAATTTTACGATCTTATTCATTTTGCTAATTTTGGAAGAAAAATATCGTCAAAATTACGATAACAAATTTCGTCTAGTCTGGCAGCCGTGGTAACCAGCTGTCTTACCGGGCCAACCTCATGGCAGCCAACTTCACTTTTATTTACATTTTTAGTTGCAAAACAAATTGCGCTAAAACAGCTGTGTAGTTGTTAATAATAATTGAGTTGTACTAACTAATAACAAAGACCACAAGTTAGTTCTGTGACAAAGACTCTAAATTTTCTAAACTCTTTGTTATGTTTTGATTAAAATATACTAGTAAATAAAGTATATGTCAAGTAAATAAAAAAGGTGAGGTATAAATAAGTTTTCCCAAAAAAAATTTTTAATTAGTTTCCATTACAATAAAATTTTATTGATAACACATAATTTGCTTTATCAGTTATTTTAATTTGATAACAAGTAACTCAGTCATTTTCGCTTTATGGCATTAGCTTGTTTATATACATCATACCATTGGCTGTTTAATCAATCTTTCACACAAAATTTTTTAATTCTCATTTCAGTTGTTTTCGTTTCGTCAAAGTGTTTAGTAATTGTTATTTTTCATTTTGTTAATATCAATTTTCTAACCCAACATTGCATTAAAAACAACAGCAATATCAGAAACCCCCAATTAGAACAATAAAATTTATCGTCATAATCATGAACCCTTTTCAAACTGGTGCTCACGATTGTAGCAAACTAATTACCGAAAACATTAATCGCCTGTTTGCAAATTGTGAACCCTGGCAAGTGGCCACAGTAACAGCTTCAGCTGTTCTAACTTCCATTTGGCTATGGAGTTTTATTAATCAAGATGAAAGTAAGTATGTGTAATAAATAGAATAAACTCACCTTTAAACAGAAGTTATGTAAATTTCTATGGGGGAACATTATGTAGATTAAGTAAAAAAAAATTATACATACCTATTGAATTATTATTTTCCAACTAAAATTAATCTTTTGTGCATGAGGGTATTACAATCTTTTTTTCTATCCTATTTAATTTCGGAATCATGGCAAATGAGTTAAGCTGCCGATTAAAAAATATTTTTTTAAATTTAAAACTTTCATAAAAGGTTACAATTTAAGGATATTAACTGCCTGGTTTTGTAAAATAAAATAAAAATGTTCGCTTATATTGAAACAACAATAAAAAACTCAAATTTGTTTTTGTTTTCAATATAAATTTCTAAACGAAAACTTTCATTTTAGTTTGAAAAAAAAAAAACAGGCAGTATTGTGCGGTTTTCACAACACAAGTGATTAAATAATTATATGAAAAGCATTTAGTTTTTCAGTACACGTTCAGCCAAAATTGTGTTGTGAAAACAGTACATAAATTCTAGGTCGTCGCTAAAAGCTTTAAGACTCTTACGGCTCGGGCATTAAATTTTTCGTTCAGGTCTATATTTAGTACCGCAAAGTTTCATAATTTTTCTTAAACTTGATTTCTTTTTCTTTTAAATTCAAACTTTTCGGTGAAAAGTAAAAGAATTTCTTATCAGTTATGTTTATATTTAAACGTTATTAGAATAACTAAAATTACTCTTTATCAGTTCAATATTCTAAACAGTGTTCGATTTTTTTAAAACTACAATTTTATGCATGAAAGGTTTGTCTGCGTCCTCTTGAGTTTAGCTTTTTAATGAACATTTAATATATATTTAATCGCATTTCGAGCGATTTTAAAATACATATGAGTCTTATTTATCAAGGTCATAAAAGTCAAATTTAATTTCAGAAATTTCGAATAAATTTTAAAAAATTCGAGGATTTCCAAGGAATAAATAAAACTGAACAAATAACTTATTTTCTAAGCAAGGAATAAAAAAAACTCAAAAATATATCATCAATAAATTTAAGCTTTGTAATAAAACTAAAAAAAATATAAATTAACACATCTTAACGTAGTCCATGTATCAAGGATTATCTTAATGTATTCTTCCTTATGCACCTAGCACTTCTATTTTAGTTTGATTTTTTTTAGCTTAAATTTAAAAAAAAATCGATACATATATATTTTAATTGAAAGAAATTTGTATAAACACATTAAGCTACAGTAAATTTTAAAGAAAAGATGTTCTATCGCATAAAAGTTTAATTTAGAATATCAATATTTTAACAGATTAGTAAATAGTCGTTAAAAAAGAGGTTTTCATCTTAAAAACCAGGGGGCAAATTATGGCATTCGATATCGGTCGAAATGACAATACAATTTAAATGAGAATTTCGAACGCCGTAACTTAGCACCTTAAATTTTTTAATCTATTGCAAGGCTGTTTGATACAACTTAAGGGTTATACATATGGGTAATTCCATGTCAAAACGACCAAGAGTGGGAATCGACCCCTTCCGATTTTAATGAAATTTGGTGAGAATTTTTAATTGTTTTTTTTCGAAAATTTCGAAAAAAAAACAGACAAGCCGGGCACCTGGCATTTTAACCTAATTGGGGCACGCTGAATCCAGTGGTGCTAACCGTTTTTTTTAGGTTAGGTTTAGCATCCTACGCGCTGGACCATACAAATATGGCGGTTTAATAAAATTCTTAAATTTGGCCCCTGCAGCGCGTAGGATGCTCCTAGATGGGTCAAATGTGATCAACCCCACTTTATTTTTTATTGCGGAGTTTCGGTTTTTTTTTTAGTAATTTTAATAAGTTAAACCGTTTTTTAGTTACACGAATATTTGTTGGGCAGCCTCCTCCATTTTCGAAATAACGGTATATCTCGAAAACAAGAGCTAACCTAAAGAAACGGTTAGCACCTCTGGATTCAGTGTGCTCGAATTATGTTAAAACGCTTAGTGCTCGGCTTGTATGTTTTTTTGTAACTAGCACAGTGTACTTATTGCTCAAAATTACAATATTAAAATTCTTTTTTAAGGTTGCGAAAGAAAAATAATCATATCTTAAAAAAGAAAAAAAAAAAAAATAAAGTTTCAGGATTTTTAAAGAACGGTTTGAGGTATTATATATAAAAAAATCAGCCAAATAAAAAAATAAGTTTTTGACTTAGTCCGTTTTTAAAATTTAATATTTTGTAGACATTACATTTTTTTCATTATATGGTTTGTAGCCCCAAGTATTCTCTTTAAAATTCCATTAAAATCATCTTCGTATGTAAAGTAGTTTTCGAGATATTAAAGAAATAAGCTCAACACATTCGGCTAATTCGGCGAAATAATGACATTTTGAATATGACATAACTTTCGAAAAAAATTTTTTTTGTTCATATATGTTCCTTACAAGATAAAAGGAACCTTCTCACCAAATTTCATTACAATGGGAAGGGGTCGTGTCCCACTCTTGGTCGTTTTGACATGTAATTACCCAAAAAGATTACATTTTTTTTTTTACAAATTAAATACATAATCGGCAAAGGCAAAACAATTAAGAGCACTTTCCTCCTGTACGTCAACGGATTTAAAAAAAATATACACCATTTGAATGATATTTACTTACAGAAGTGCACAATATATATTTTTTTAAATATCAATTTCTATTCAATATTTTCAGAGTTATTAACGTTCAAATTTGCTACTAACTCATATTTGCATTTCCATGAAAATGTCAACCACGACTCAAAAAATTAAAACGCGTGAAACTTTTTTTCAAATATGGTAAAAAAAAATAAAACACCCAAATTTTACTATGCAGACGTATTTTGTAGCTTATTACAATTGTTAAAAAGCAAAAAATAAAAGTTTAAACTGACTTTCTCTTTTATTCATTTTTAGTAACTGCAATTAACAATTTTCTTCCGATTAAATACAGATACTGACAAACCTGGAATTATGCTTTAAAATTAATGTTACAACAACAATGAACAAGATCCATGAGGAAAGACCAAATATATAGTTCGATTAGCGGTATATTTTTTGGTTTGCTTTGGATGCTATTCTAATGTCACGTACGTGGTGCAAAAACAACATTTTTCTTTGTCATTTCTATTTGACAAGTCAAAATAAAAGTTCAAAGCAAGATATTTGCTGCAAAAAAATATTGATCGGATTTTTTTTTTAAATTGGTATAATCAACATTTTATAAGCTTTTTAAGCTCGTCACGTACGATATTGTAAGTACTAAAATGCAACTAAATGCATCATCTTATTATGTTGGTATTTAGTTTAAATTTGGTCATACCTTATTTTATTACAATCAAAATCATCTTACAAAAATGTTTTGGAATCGGTTCATATTTGACCATAGCTCCCATACAAGTGCTACTCCCGAAAAAAGCTTTTAATGCCATAACTTCCTTATAAATGTAGGTATTTACATAAAAATTAGCCAGTGACTTTTGCGATAGGTACTATGTCATGACAAAATGTTGTGCGGGTAGGTTCAAAAATTAACCATAAGTCCCATATAAACACCCTTCCTTAAATCGGCTAGGGGCAAACAAATCTCATATAGATGGAGATTACTAAATAATATTCGGCACACATTACTTTTATATAACTCTTAACCTCAAAGCATAATTCTGTTCTGGCGATCTTGAATGGCCATGGGTCCCAAAATTGGGACACTCTCAAAATTGTTTTTTAAATATTAGTGTCATATGGTCGGGCTTGACCGACTATACTTTCTTACTTGTTTGTTTTAAGTTTTTATATACATATATTTACAAAAAATATATTAAATATCTTCCATGCCTTGTAAATACTATAAGAGAAAAATCTGTCACGAACGATATTACAGTTTGTTCATTATAAAACCTTCCAAAAAAAATTGTTTTCCAATTACGGATTAGAAAGGAAAAATATGTGGTTTAATGTAAAAAATTAAAAAAAGAAGAAAAACCTCCCACAATTCGCAGATTTCCGTATTTTTTTACATTCACCCCAAAATCACTTCCGTTTTATGTCACGTACGATATGCACTTACTTTGCTCGATATTTTGGACAACAAGGTTCCGAATTGAATAATATTTTTTTTCATATATAGTACCCTCTAAATGAAACAGAATGATAAAAACAATTTCCAGTTAATACTATTTTGGAAAAATTTCTATCTCTCTGAAGGCGTACAAATGTCGCGTACGATGGCATGGAAATGCCCATATGCAAAACACATAAATACAAAATTTGTATTTTTCAAGTATCAAATAATAAAAAATAGGGTGATTATTCGACATTCTTTAGAAACCGGTTTTCGAATATTTCGACTATATAAATAAGGGAAATGATTTTTTTTTTTTACTTTTCCGTGCTGCATGTGATAATTTTTACATTTTCTATAATATTGAACTTAGAAACATAATATTATAGGTGCAGGGTCCTGAGTGAATGAAAATCTACAAGATGAAAAATGTTGGTAGTTTTTGTTGTTCATCTGGTACTTTTTGAATTTTTGTTAATATTCGACCTATAAAGATAAAATAAGAATATGTAAGGGGAGCTATTTGGTACTTTTTTGTTCAACATCTGGTAGTTTAATTTATTTTCGTTAATATAAAACATAAGAAACTAAAATTAAAAATCCAATGTTCTGATGTTCTGACAATGTAAAAAGAAGATTTTTTGATACTTTTGATACAATTGATATTTTTTTTTATGATTATTTATTTATTGAATCTTCATATATTAAATATGAACTAACAATAATTTATCAAATCTTATTCTAATACTTTATTTATGTCCTGCCAGTGCCAGACAAAAATTTTCCTCATCACGGGTTCTGTTCACATATATAGGTGTTTATCGCTCATCTTATTGGGTAAGTGCTGCAGTGTCTCTTCTTGTTCAAGCCTTTTTAAATATTTTACTGCATTTTTTGTTATCATAGTTTTTACTAATGGCACATTGAGATCCTTATGAATGTTTGAGTTTTTAATATACCAGGGAGCGGCTGTGATTATTCGAAGAAGTTTATTTTGGCGCCTTTGAATTTTTTCGCTATTAGAGGCCGAGGCAGTGCCCCATAGTTGACTACCGTAGCACCAGATAGGCTATAATATAGAGTTGTAAAGTAGAAGCTTGCAATCGAGACTTAGGACAGAGTTTCTTCCAATAAGCCAATGAATTTGTATGGCTTTTAGTTTCATTTGAGTTAATTTTGCCTCTATATGGCTTTTCCACGTCAAACGGCGATCTAAATGTATACCGAGATATTTTACATGCGAATGTTGAGGAATTGTTTGATTATTGATTTTAATAGGGAGGCATGAGTCCCGACGCAAGGTGAATGTGATATGTACGCATTTTTGCTCATTGACCATTATCCTCCATTGTCTTAACCATATTTCTAGTTGAATATAACGGTTTTCGTGCACGCTTAGAAAAGCTGTTTCGTCTGCAAATGTTGAAGTTTGGGTGTGGTTTTTTGTTGGCATATCCTAAGTATAAATTGTGTATAATAGAGGGCCCAGGATGCTGCCTTGTGGGACTCCAGCGACAATTGGCTGATGTGAACTTAAAAAATTTCCTTCTTTAATAATAAATTGACGACCGACTAAGCAGCTTTCTAACAGCTTGTGTGTGTTTGCTGGTAAATTTTGTTTCAATTTATGTACTAAGCCTTCACGCCAGACTTTATCAAAAGCTTGCGAAACATCGATGAAGAGTGCTGAGCAATATTTTTTTTTCTCCAAATGCTTTTCTTATACATTTACTATTCGATGAGTTTGTTCAACTGTGCTGTGTTTTCTTCTAAATCCGAATTGATGGTTTGGAATACATCTATTTTCACTTAAAATCGGTGTTAGTTTTGAAACACGTAATTTCTCAAACAGCTTTGACGTATTTGATGATAAGCTAATAGGCCTATATGACTCAACTTTTGTATGATCTTTACCTGGCTTAGGTATCATGGTAAATTGATATTTTCTGATATTTTTTTTTTTTTTTTTTTTTATTTCTGAATATTAAAAAAAATGTTATCTAAAAAAATTTCTAAACGCAAAGCTTATGTAAGGCTTAGATGGTGTCTTGAAAAAAATGTTATCTTTACTTAAATACCAGTATTGTTCATTGTGCATCCCTTTCTCATGAATAGAACGATTAAGAAAAGAAGCAAAACTTCAAGAAGAAAATGTATTATTTCATTAACCCCTTTCCCTTTAACATATTGTCTATCACTTAGCAATTTTCTACACATGATAAGACCGGTGATGTTTTAAAGTTAACACCTTGAAATATATGCCACACCCTTTGCCTGCTCTCCCAAGCAAAAAATTCATGATTAGAATACATTCTTTTTTTAGAATTTCAAAATTTGTTGTTTAAATTATTACTTTTTCATTAAGCTGAAACCAAACATTTACAAATTTTTAATAAAATTATATTATCTCTTTATTGCACTTTAGTTAAATAAAAGTCATAAATCATGTTAACACAAAATTCACATAATTTTTGATAACTAATCGTTTTTTTAAATTTGTGTGAAAACCAATAGTTGCAATAGTTCATGTTTTGAGATTAGAATTTTTTTTTGCACCCAACGACTAAAAAAATTATATCACTTTAAAAATCAATATACTAAATTTAGCGATTTTTGCTTAAAAATTTAAACAAAATTTAACCATTTTTTTTTAAATTTGCCGCTTTCTAAATCTTAAATTTCTTTAATAACTATTTTTTCTATTTTTCCTTTCAGCTATTTGGGTTCGTGGTAAACGTACATTTTTCTGCTACTTAAAAAAAGTACCTGCCGTGCGTCGCAAAATCGAAACAGAATTAGCTGAAACTTCAGCTAATTTTCAAAATGAGTTGGCCAAAAGCTGTAAAGATCTCACCTATACACTGAAATTGCCCCAAGAGGGTCTTAGCAAAGAGGACATTTTAAAATTAGTCGATGAACACTTAAAAATAGGACATTATGATTGGCGTGAAGGTCGTGTATCGGGTGCTGTTTACGGTTACAAAGAGGATCTTGTTGATTTGGTGACACAAGTTTATGGCAAGGCATCCTATACAAATCCTCTGCATACAGATATCTTTCCGGGTATATGTAAAATGGAAGCTGAAGTAGTGCGTATGTCTTGCACCCTGTTTAATGGCGGCAGTGAGACGTGTGGCACAGTAAGTTTTGTAATCAAATTTTTGAAGTACATACTTATTAAAAAAATTTTCTTGTTTAATGTTTGTTTAGATGACGACGGGAGGCACTGAATCTATTGTTATGGCCTGTAAAGCTTATCGTGATTATGCCCGTGAACATAAAGGTATTTACCAACCCAATATGGTGGTGCCCAAAACGATACATGCTGCTTTCGATAAGGCTGGCCAGTATTTCAATATACATGTGCGTTATGTTGACGTCGATCCAGAAACATATGAAGTTAATATGAAAGCTTTTAAAAAAGCCATTAACTCTAACACCATATTGGTAAGTTTCTTTATTAAAACAAATAGTTTTAAATTAAACGTTTAGGATATCACAGAATTCTAAAATTATTTTCAAAACCATAACAGAGGTTTATGAGAATTTAGTAAGAAATTGATTACGGAAAAATAAAACAAATAATATAAAATTATTATCTTACCTTGAATAATGTTAAATAAATAGGAACATTTTTGAAAAACTTTGAAGAAACATAAATGTAATTTTCAATTCTGTTTCAAACCTAAAGAAAATAAATGACTATTGTAAAAATCTAAAATATTTTTGTTAAACGTAAAAATGTAAAAATCTAAAATATTCTTTGTTAAAGGTTTGAATTTTATAGCAATTAAAAAAATTTTATTTTTCAAATTAATGCGCAAGTTCTCAAGTCATTTTTAAACCTAAAACAAATTTAAACTAGAAAAACGTTTAGTAAAGGAATTTTCTTTACAATTTGTATTTTCAGAACAAATATTTGATATCAAAGGACATCTTAATTTGCCTTTTAGCCTTAGGGGGTTATTTTGTAAATCCCTTTACCTTGCGTTGTGCAATTTTTCATATAAAATTTTTTGAATTTTCAAAAATTTGTATGAAAATATTTTTTAATATTAAACCCCCTTAAAATTAGAAAACTAACATATAAAAAACTTTCGTTTTCTGTTTTTTCTGAAGTCGTTCTCAGTTTTTTAAAGTCTCATTGACAAATTATATTAAATTGTTCTGAATTCAGAAAACAATGTTGAAAACGATATTAAATATTTGAAAATATTTTGATTTCGGAATGAAATATAAAATTTACAAAAAAAAAAAAAAAAAAAAATATATCGAGAATATGTATTTCTAATTGTTGGAATCGAACTGACTTTAAAATATTCTCAAATTGATATAAAATTTTTATTCTTTTTTATAACTTTAAAGTTGGCTGGATCTGCTCCCAATTTCCCTTATGGTACTATGGATGATATTGAAGATATTGCTGCTTTAGGTATTAAGTATAACATTCCAGTGCATGTAGATGCTTGTTTGGGTAGTTTTGTGGTAGCTTTAGCTAGAGATGCTGGCTATACTACAAAACCATTCGATTTTAAACTGCCAGGTGTAACCAGTATTTCAGCCGATACACATAAGGTTAGGCTTTAAGATTGTTTTCTTGGTCTAATAAACTAAAAGTTTCTTATTCTCTAGTACGGCTTTGCCCCGAAAGGCTCTTCTATTATTTTATATTCCAATGTTAAATTTCTTAACCACCAATTTACCGTTACCACTGACTGGCCTGGTGGCGTTTATGGCTCCCCCACTGTCAATGGCTCTAGAGCTGGTGGTATTATTGCCGCTTGTTGGGCTACCATGATGAATTTTGGTTATAGCGGTTATTTGGAAGCTACCAAACGTATTTTAGATACTTCTCGTTATGTGGAACAAGGGTAAGTGTTAAAAAATTTTGAAAATAAATAAAAATAAAAACATAAAACAAAATTAAAAATACACAAATTTGTGGATTTTTTATTTATGATTTGTATATGACCTTAAGCCAAACAAAAAACAACAACAATTTAGAAAATATTTAAAAAGTTTTTTATTTTAACTATTATTTTTCTTTATAGTATACGCAAAATTGATGGAATTTTTGTATTTGGCAAACCAGCTACCTCGGTGGTAGCAATGGGCTCAAATGTTTTTGATATTTTCCGCTTATCGGACGCTTTATGTAAATTGGGTTGGAATTTGAATACGTTGCAATTTCCTTCGGGGTAAGTTTAAAGATTTTTTCGTTCTCATTTTCATCTCATCTAATTTATTTTTTTTTTTTTTATAAGAAAGTATTTTTATTTGATTTAAAATATTATTTTTATTGCAATAATTTGTAATTAATTGTTTTATTGGGTCAAGCATTTGCTTTATACAGTAAAAGCTAGATAATCTGGATAATTGATTGCAGGCGTTAATGCGGATTATCAAATTTTGCATTAAAAATGCTTTTAAAACACATATCGAATTATATATTATATTTATTACTCATTTAAATAAATAATTACATTTAAAAAGAACAAAAAATAGAAAAAGTTTTTGCACATACATAAATACAACGGTACTTTTCTGTGTTTTAGAAAAAAACATGGAACTGCGTAGCAAAATAGTTTGTTTTTGCAGCAAAGAAGAGGAGTAACAATTAATAGAGAGTAACATTTAAAAGAGATTAACACTACACAACAGTTTGTATACAATCCGGATTATAAAGTTTCAATCAATCCGGATTATAGAGTACACAATTTATTGAAAAACGAAGTCCGGATTACCGAATAATTCGGATTAACGCGGTCCGGATTATCAAGCTTTTACTTATCTATATATTTTTTTAAATTTCTTTGGTGAAAATTGGAGTGGAAGAAGACACTTGGTAAATGTGTTTATTTAACAAAAGTTTATTTAAATTTTTAGCGGAAAAGTGTGCTTTAATAGTTTTTACATATCGTTAGGTTAGGTTAAGAAGGGTTGTGCGCCCACGGGCACACCTCCACTCGGAGACCAATACTGTCCATTGTGAAGTTTGTACATATCGTTACTTTTATTTAAAAAATGACGTATATAGCATATACAATTTTATTAAGTTTGAAACATAAAACATGACAAAAAATAATGTTTAAAAATGCTTATGGATATTTTTAGATCTATACGAAAAGTAGGACCTTTCCTTTATTTATATCTTTAGTTCTTAAACTTTATATATATGTATATTCTTTTTTTTATCAAGTTTTATGTCTTAAACTTGAAAAATTTTTATATGTATGTTAGATACGCCTTTTCTAAATTAAAGTATGCCTTTCCCTCGATCTCGAACAGTTTCGCTTAACTTAGATTTAAGTCAAAACCAAATTTTCAAATTTGGTTTTTGTTGTGAGTGTTGAGTTAAACGCCTTATTTGGAAACTTTGGCTCGTTCCGTTCTGCAGATATATAGAATAAACACAACAAACACAACAAGCTGTTTATGGGTAAAATTAGAGGAAGTCGTAGTTTTTTGCTTATATCTCAGTCATTTACGGACCAATTTCAAAAAAATTATAACAACCTAGTCCCTATCATTTCTGGGGTCTTCGGAAGACATACATTTCAACATGCACACGTACAGACGGACATCGTTAAATCAACTTCGCTAAACATAATGCCCCATAATATACATACATATCGTTAGCTAAAATGCAAAATGACGTAACTAACAAAAAATTCAAAATCGTGTTTTCGGTTGATTATTATGATTGCCATTGAACTACATGTCTTCACAAACTTTTACACTTCTGCGATCAAAAATTGCGCTTTTATTAACAAAAAACAAAGAGACGTAACTACAAGAGTGTTAGTTAATAAATGCAAAATTACGTAATTACCAATTTTTTTTTTCAAAAAAATATAATAAAATAGTTTCCTTTGAAAATGGTTTAAAGAATTCCATGGACGTCTTATCAATGCATGTTTTCTTACATGTTTATAGTTTTCATTTAATAAAGTTTTTTGCTTCTCCTGTAAAATTATATTTTTGTTAGTTACGCCTTTTTGCATTTTAGCTAACGATATAAACTTTATAGGGTCTAAGCTCAATATTGTAGAAATTACAAACGAAATACCAAAATTAAATACATACATACTCCGTTTCCAGCTGTGATGAAGGGTATAATAAATATAAAGCAAACATTTTTGGTAAAATATTTTAACTTGTTTTTTAATGCAAATATTTTGTAGTGAAATAGGTGAAAATTTTTTGCATAAAATTTTGTAAACATTTTTTTGTGATAAAAATTTATTTTGTTGACAATTTTTGAGAGATTTTTTATACCCTTTTGTTGGTAAAACCATTCTTTGACATTTTGTAATAATGAAGTAATAAATTTAGTGAAACATTTTTTTTTTATTAAATAAGAATTAAGAGAAATTTTTTTTTTTTTAAACAAAAAAAGTGGACGAATAAATATTTAAACGTTTTTAACTTATCAAACGCGTTTCGGTTTACTCTATTTGTAATAAACCTTTAAGTTCTTTTAATTGCAAATCAAAATAAATACACACACTTATTCAACTAAGAACACTTTATTGAAATTATGTTATTATAATGTTCACAAAATATATGCAATATTGTTTGTAAAGAACTGAACTGTTCAATGTCTTAAAAAAAACTAAACTAAACATTTACGAGTTAGCCTGTATTTATAGTTCAAAACCACTTTCAAGAACCTTCTAGTCGATTCTAGATCATTCTGTTCAACTAAAAACACTTTATTGAAATTATGTTATTATAATGTTCACAAAATATATGCAATATTGTTTGTAAAGAACTGAACTGTTCAATGTCTTAAAACAAACTAAACTAAACATTTACGAGTTAGCCTGTATTTATAGTTCAAAACCACTTTCAAGAACCTTCTAGTCGATTCCAGGGGCCTGATTCTGGCAGTCGTGATCGAGTAATTTCTCGATTCGAAGGCAATTTAATATCTAATTATTTCAGTCAATAATGAACGAATTGGAATTATTTTTTCAGTGTTGTAAAGCATTAATTTGAGTTTCACAATACTGAAAAAATTATTTTGATTCGTTCAGTATCGACTGAGATAAAATTGCTTTCGAATCGAGAAATTACTCGATCACGACTGCCAGAATTCGGCCCCAGATCATTCTGTTCAACTAAAAACACTTTATTAAAATCATGTTATTATAATGTTCACAAAATTTATGCAATATTGTAACGAACTAAACTGTTTAATGTCTTAAAACAAACTAAACTAAACATTTACGAGTTAGCCTGCATTTATAGTTCAAAACCACTTTTAGTAGATTCAAGAACCTTCTAGTCGATTCCAGATCATTCTGTTCTAATTATTTAGGCCCCTATTACGGTTCACAACTCAACTCAGTTGAGTTGCAATTTCTTAATTTTTGTATTATGGTTTACAACTTTGCTATATTTCAGTGAACAAAAACATAACAAAAATTACAACTGATCACAACCAGTTGTTTTAATTACAACTCAACTGAGTTGAGTTGTAAACCGTAATAGGGGCCTAAAATAAAATAACGGCCCTATTTATAAAAAATAAAACAGGTTAATTAAAGGTTTATTTAACAAATTTTCATACAAAATCCGTTTCATAAACCTTTTATTAACTTGTTTTATTTTTTATAATTAAAGCCTAAAGTGGAGCAAATACAAATTAAAATTTTTTTCAAGATAACTTATATCTATGTATAACTATAAATAATTCTAAGATAAATATAATTTCGTAAAAATATTTTATAAAAAATTACTTTAAAAACCATTTTTGGTGGAAATTTTTAGTGAAACAAATTTTGACATTTTATGGTGGAAAAAATTGTTGAGACAAATTTTTTGGTAAAAAAATATTTTGACTTCAATTAATTTATAGAAGCTTTTGGTGAACATTTTTTGAAAAAAAAAAAATTATAAAAAAGTTTCATATAAAAAATCAAAAAACAAGTAAAAAAAAAAAATAAAACTAGGTCCATGTGTTACTTAATGTGAATTTGTCGTAATAAAAAAATCAAAAATCTTTCTTTTTTATCTTCAAAAACATCATGACTCAACTCCTAAACCTTCATCGCATTAAAATACCTTTAATAAATTGTATGATCCTTGAGCTTTCCGAGCGCATTTTTTTTATTTTAGCGTACACATCTGTATAACAGACATGCACACGAAACCCGGTATTGCTGATCAATTTATAGCCGACGTACGTTCCTCTGTAGCGGAAATAATGAAGGATCCTGGTGTTCCTGTATCGGGCAAAATGGCCTTGTATGGCATGGCTCAAGCTATTCCTGACCGTGCAGTTGTCGGTGAAGTAACACGTTGTTTCCTTAATAGCATGTATTATACGAGACCAGCAGCTAATTAATAAAAGTAGAAAAAATATGGTTAAAATATTTGTGTAAAAAGTGGAATTAAATTTTTGTTGTTTTTTTATACATTGAAATCATTTAAAGTTTTTTTAGGACTCTCATCAAAAAATCAAATAATATTATTAGTTAATTTTTCTTTTGGATAATAAAAAATATTATTTTTGTTCTTCATCAAAGCATATTTTTTTTACTTTTTTTACCTAAATGTTGTCTTAATTATGACTTCAAAACTATTAACAAACAAATATATGTAATAAAATATGTGAATGTGTGAAAAACTTGTATTTAGATATTTTACCTTTTTTAAAAAAGCTTACGCATTCTTTAGCCGCATGCTGACTGACTGACTGACGGGCTGGCTAACAGACGGTTTGAGTTTAATTGATTTATTTTGGAATTGTATGAATGAATAAACTAAATTTTTTCTGAAATGAAAGAAACTCCCACATTTGTGTGCTGTTGTTGTGTTGTGTTAATGCATCTCGTTAGGCTGTTGTTGTGGCGGTAACAAGTCTGTTGGAGTCATTAAAATTTGTTTTGGATATTTGACTTAAAATACCAAAACAAAGAATTGATGTTACCATAAATGTATAACCTGCTTTACACAATGTAGTCAATTATTAATGAAAATCGAAATTTGTTGTTTTTTTTTTTTTTTTTTTCTCATTATTTATTTATTGAATCTTCATATATTAAATATGAACTAACAATAATTAATCAAATCTTATCCTAATTCTTTATTTTATGTCCTGCCAGTGCAAGACAAAAATTTTCTTCATCACGGGTTCTGTATCACATTTATATATGTGTTTATCGCTCATCTTAATGGGTAAGTGCTGCAGTGTCTCTTCTCCTTAAGCGAGTGTGGCCGCTATCATTTAAAATATTTCGAGCTAGTGGATTTGGGTGCAACTCTAGCCTTTTTAAATATTTTACCGCATACTTCGTAATAATAGTCCTTACCAGTGGCACATTGAGATCCTTGTGGATATTTGAGTTTTTAACATACCAAGGGGCAGCTGTGATTATTCGAAGAAGTTTATTTTGGCGCCTTTGAATTTTTTCGATATTTGAGGCCGAGGCAGTGCCCCATAGTTGAATACCGTAGCACCAGATTGGCTTTAAAATAGAGTTGTAAAGTAGTAGTTTGCAATCGAGACTAAGAACAGAATTTCTACCAATAAGCCAGTTAATTTGAATTGCTTTTAGTTTCATTTGGGTTAATTTTGCTTCTATGTGGCATTTCCATGTTAAACGCCGATCTAGATGAATACCGAGATATTTGACATGCGATTGTTGAGGCACTAGTTGATTATTGATTTTAATAGGGGGGCATGTTTCCCGACGCAAGGTAAATGTAATATGTACGCATTTTTGCTCATTGACCTTTATTCTCCATTGTTTTAACCACAGTTCTAGTTGAAATATATGATCCTGCAGGTATCGAGATGCTTCACGACTGTTCTCGTGTACGCTTAGGAAAGCTGTATCATCAGCAAAAGTTGAGGTTAGGGTGTAATTGTTTGTCGGCATGTCCGAGGTATATATAAGATAAAAAAGTGGGCCCAGGATACTTCCCTGAGGGACTCCAGCTTCAATTGTCTGAGGAGAACTTAAAAAATCACCTTCTTTAATAATAAATTTTCGACCGACCAAGTAGCTTTCTAACAGCTTGTGTGTGTTAACCGGTAGGTTCAGCTTTAATTTATGTAACAAACCTACATGCCAGACTTTATCAAAAGCTTGAGAGACATCGATGAAGAGAGCGGAGCAATATTTTCTTTCTTCAAAGGCTTTTCTTATGGCGTTTACTATCCGATGGGTTTGTTCAATTGTGCTATGTTCTCGTCTGAAACCGAATTGATGGTTAGGTATACACCCATTGTCATTTAAAATTGGGGTTAATTTGGACGCTAAGAGCTTCTCAAACAGCTTTGATATATTAGATAATAAGCTGATAGGCCTATATGACTCAACTTTGGAGTGATCTTTTCCTGGCTTTGGTATCATCGTAACTAATGAGACCTTCCATTTTTGAGGGTAGTATTCAAGTCGTAAAATAGCATTAAAAATTAAAAGAATAATTTTCTTTGCTATGCTGGGTAGCTCCAGAAGCATTTTGTTGCTGATCTTATCAAAACCAGGAGCCTTCTTGGGGTTTAAATCACAAATAGCTTTTTCGATTTCTCTTATCTCAAATCTTAGGGAAACAGCTGCTCTAGCAACAACAGGTGGTAACTCGGCCGCAATATCGTGAGATATGTTTGGTGTAAATACGTTTTTTAAATGATCGACAAACAGGTTTCCTTTTTCAACATCATTTCTTGCCCAACTTCCATTTAAGTTTCTTAATGGTGGCTTAGAGACAACTGGCCTTTTGAGATTTCTAGCTGCACGCCATAATGAGTAGTCTGATTGTGGGGTTGCATCAAGTTCCTTAAGATATTTTTCCAGAGAAGCCGTTTTCTGAGTCTGCAGTAACTTTCTAAGCTTTTTTGTACACTCTTTTAGTAAGTTCTTAAGTAACGGGGATCTGTGCAATTGCCACTCTCTTCGAGCCCTCCTTTTTTCAGACAAGAGACGCTCGACATCTGTGGAATATATTTTAATATTTTTTGTTTTTTTGGGGGCAATACTGGAATGTTGAACAGCTAGTTTCAGAAAACTGTCAAAATTGGCAATAGAGCGATCTACATACTCCGGTGTACTAAGCGGAATATTTTCTGTGCAATGGGTGCTGAGGTATTTTCTATATTTTAACCAGTTAATTTGCGTAGCTGTCGTCGCTAAGTGACCAGTCGGAGATACAATTCTATTGGGGTTCATTATAGTAACAATTGTAGGTGTATGGTCAGAAGATAATTCTAAGGAAGCTTCAACACGGATCGTTTCTATGGGGATGTTTTTAACCACGCCGAAATCGATAACATCTGGAATTTTTTGGTGATCAGTAGGCCAATATGTTGGTTGTCCGCTCGCTACAACATTTAAATCCATTTTAGAAATTGTGTTAAATAAGACACGACCCTTTGGTGTTATAAGTCGTGACCCCCAGAAGGTATGTTTAGCGTTATAATCGCCAGCAGCTAGGAAACAGGGTCCTAATGATTTAAAATATTTACAGTATTGGCTTTCTGATATTGAAAATCTAGGCGGTGAGTATAACGATGAAATTACTAGGTTTCTATTTAATTCCTCAACGCAAATGTTCGTTGCTTGGAGATAATCTTCGCGGTGATCAAACATTAGGTAGTGTTTGACTCGGGTTTTAATTAAAATGGCTGAACCTCCACAAGCTCTATCTCGAGGGTCCTTGGTATCATATAGTGTATAACCATTGATTTTAAACGTATTTCTTGAGGTCAAATGAGTTTCAGAAACCATCATGACATCAATTTGTTTATTTTTTAGAAAGTATTCTAATTCATTTTTATGTTGGCGGATGCCGTTTGCGTTCCAAAAACAGATTTTTAAACAGTTCATGGCTTGTTAAGTACAGCTTGCAATAACATCGATTGCATTCTTAGAATTTCCTGCATCATATTACCCATTGTGTTCGTAAAATTATTAACTGTTTGCACTAATGTTTCCATGGTTTTTTCAAGACGACTTAAATTAGAAACTGGAGTTTCATCATTACTTGGCGAAGCGCCTTGCATTGGCACATGGTTTGATTTAAGGACGTTAGCATACGAGGTTCTGTTATTACTAGGCTGCGGAGCTTGAATGCCATTAGTGTTTACTTGATTTGGTACCTGCATTTGTGGGGGATTAGTTTTCGGTCCAGCCGACTGCTTGACGATAGTATATACAGGGCATCCTCTATAATTGGCGGTGTGATTTCCGCCACAGTTGCTACATTTTTTTACATTGGGGTCATTTTTAGACTTATCGCACTGGACTGTACAATGTAATTCTCCACATACGACGCAAACAGGGGGTAAATAGCAGTATGCCTTAGTATGGCCAAATTCTTGGCAATTAAGACATTGAACGGGACCATTTCTTTTGTGCGGCTCCTCTATAGTTATTCTTCTGTAGAGAATATATTTTAAATTATAAATAGGATGCGTTTCATTTTTTTTAAGCTTAATGTCGCCAGGTTCTAATTCTACCCGAAATAATGGTTGGGGATTTTTTTCCCTGTTTTTAATATTTGTAACGTTTTTTATTTTAAAACCCTTCTCTTCCAAAAAAGTTTTAATTTCATCTGGGTCCACGCATGAGTCTATGCCCTTGATCACTACCTGAAGACCTTTGCTGCTCTTTAGTTGGTATGTGTAAAAGCTTTTTTTAAGGGCTTCGAATTTGTTAGTTAATTTACGAAAATCATTCTCATGATTTACCTGTATTTTTGTCTCATTTATATTTCCACGCTTGATTGCAGCTACGTAAAACGAATTTTCACCTATTACCGAGATCACGCTCTTTATTAACTCACTTGAGTTTTGCTCCCTTAGATATATCGGGGGTGGCTTAGAAGATTTTATAACGTTTGGTGCTTCCGAGGATTCATCCTCCAGAATTGCAAAACGATTTTGAGAGTTTATTTTATCAAAAGATGGTACTTTTGAAGCCGAAGCAACTGCTGCAGAGGTAGGGCTGCGACCCCGTTTAAGCACTGTTATGTACCTGTCCATACCAACTTGTACTTGAGGCTTTTGACCACTTTTTACTTGAGATGTTTGCATTGCATCTGTGTTAGAGTTCATGGTACCATTTGTTAATAAGATTGTGTTTGCCGTTGTGGCAACACTTGCAAGTGTGAGGTTTATATTTTTTAACGTATCACCATCAACCGTCTTTGTAAAAAGAGAGGGCGAAAGGGATCGTGTTCTAAAAATTGGTTTAGCCGTTAGGTAGTTACTATTTTTTTCTTTTGTTTTATTTATTACAGCATTGTCTTCGTTAGCATGCACTGTCACATAAACATTTCTATCATTCAGTTTTATTGTTGTTTCATTGTTTTTATTCATGCAATAAATTGTTTTTGTTTTTCACCGTTTGACTGTGCTTTTAATATTTTTGTTATTTATTGTATTTTACAACAACAAAAAAAATAAGAACTTTAAACTAAAATGTTTTTGCTCAGAATATGTATGTATACATACACATGTATGAACATTAGTACGTATATATTTTTACTATTTATCTTTATTTAATATTTTTTTCGTATTAATTGTTCACTTTATGTTAAATAATTAAAATAACAAAATATATCATTTATTTTCAAGCGTCCATTCGCTGTTAATATAACAAAATCAAATGTGATTAATTAAAAATTCAAATTGTATGCGGAGTTAAGAATACACGTCTGTATCACAACAAAGCACGAACCGAACTGAAATTTGTTGTGATGTGAATTTTAAATCATTTGTAGTTGAGAATAATATTTAAAGCTAAGTACAGAAAATTGATAAAATTATAAATAAAATTTAGCTTTTCTTCGTTTTTTAAAGTTTCATTAATCAGAGAGATTTTATATATATATATATATATACATACATACATACTTTGATTAGTCTACCACATTCGGTCTTAGTTCTGGCGCTGCCGGTTAAAATCTTCAGGTTTAATTATTTTACGATATTAAACCGCACCTAACATGGTGAACAGACGCATTCGAGACACACTTATATAGCGAGTCACTTGATCCAAGTCCGACACCCACTTAAGCTTTACATGATGTACAGACGTTGGTTTGGTTTGCGGTTTCTATTTAATTTCCATGCTACCTTTTATAATGAATTCCCTGTCCACCACCTGGGACCCGGCTGAAAGAAACTTCCACAAATATTTATTTATTAGTTTATAAATTGACTTTTAAATAGAAAACAAAAATATGTTCTGCCAGTTTCACTATACATACAAATAAGGCGATGCAAAAGTTGTCGCCCGATGTTCCAAGGTACATTTACACAAGATAGTCTTATTTGGGAGTGTAGCCATGCTGCTGTATAAAAATACGCGACTTATCAAAAAAAAACAAAAACATTTTAACGCACACATGTACAAAGTTTGGCTCATATATACGAATTTGACAATTGGGGTCTATGTCTATCCGCTAACGAGTCTACCTTGTGTAAATGTACCTTGCCTTAATAAGTGAAATAAGTGAAATATGTACCATAGTTTTGCTTTTGAATTGTGTTTCTTTGATATCTAAGTTTTTTTCATTAGGAAAAAAAAATTGACACCACTTGGTCGCCGCCAGAATTTATTATTACCATATGGGTCCGATGCATGGCAGAACTTGCCAGAAATTCCGGTGATAGGTTTCCGCATTTCTGATGGATATTCTTTTTGAGTATTTCAAGAGTCTGAGGCTTGAGCAACTAAAAAGATTTTACATATGGATACATACATACATATGAGGAGGTTAATAACAAAACGCACAAATCCACTTTTTAAGTTTAATATTTTTTGGACTGAATTCCATTGTACATAACGGGTTATCCATTTTGCGGCTTCAAAAGTAAACGTAAATAAAACACATATAAAATTTTTTTTTCATGATATTTCTTTTTTATTATAAAGTTTGAACGTTGACATTATGTGTGAAACACTATATCATTTAAATGACCACCACGCGAAGTGTTGCTAGCATACTAAAAAAAATGGTGATTCTGACACAGTCACATATCGTGCTTTAAGAGGAGATTATGGTTTACATAATCGTCCAACTACGCAAGCAATTGGCAAAATTGTGAAGAAATTTGAAGAGACTGGAGCAGTTACAGATATTGTAAGGCCAGTGCATCATCGTTTCGCTCGTTCCCCTGAAAATATCGCTGCTGTAAGTGAAAGTGTTGCCGAAGACCCGAATGTGTCGATTCCTCGTCGTTCTCAGGAATTAGGACTGTATGGTCGTATGACAACCGACTTTTTTTGCCTGCTATTGAAGAATACGACTTGGAGAATAAGTGGTTTCAACAAGACGGTGCCACATGCCACACAACTCGAGCGAATATGGCTTTATTGCAAGAGACATTTCCTGGCCGTGTAATTTCTCGTCGTGGCGACATCAACTGGCCACCAAGATCATGCGATTTGACACATATTTCACGCGAAATACCGTGTTTATGCAGATAAACCTTTAACTCTTGAGCACTTAAGAACCAACATTCTTCAAGTTCAGGCTGAGATACCGCCCAATATGTGTCAAAAAGTGGTCCAAAATTACCTCAAAAGAATCAATGCTTGCAACACTTCGCGTGGTGGTCATTTAAATGATAAAGTGTTTCACACATAATGTCAACGTTCAAACTTTATAATAAAAAAGAAATATCACGAAAAAAAAATATTTTATATGTGTTTTATTTACGTTTACTTTTGAAACCGCAAAATGGATAACCCTTTACATACTTAATCCTTATAGTCATTTAGGGTTTTCACAAGGCAGTCAAAAAGTCATATGTCTTAAAATAATAACCCTCATAACTTAAGTTTCTACAGTGTAGCTATGGCAAAACAATAAACACATCATAAAAAGTTTTATTATTTTAGCACTTTTTTTGTTTGAAACACAACAATAACTATTTCAAAGTATTGTACAATTTTAGCATATTATGATAATATGACGTGATAGCACACTTTTTGAATCCCTCAATTTTTTAAAAAAATTTATTTACTTTGAATTGGATCAAAACGCAACAATTAATACCTACATATCGAGCCCTAAGCGCGAAAATAACGTAAGCGACATAATTTTCAATTTTGGTTTTTTTAATAAATTACTTCATTGGCAACACTTGCATCATCTCCTTAAATATCATGGTCACATAAGGTACCGTTACGATTTTATAGCAAGAACAATTTTATCGTAAGCGACAAATTTCATACAAAATTTATATGAAATAAAATAAAAAAACTCTCTCCTGTTAAATTTGATTTTTGGCGCTTACGTTATTTTCGCGCTAATCGCTCGATATGTACATCGTACTAGCTTAAATAATTTTTTTTTGTTCATTTATCCAAAGCTTATAAAAGTGGAATTGTTCCGTTTTGTTATGGAGCACCGCATATATTTATATACTTTATCTAGCGCATTTTCACATTAAATATCGTCTTTTTTAGCTCGTTTAGTGTGACCACAATCGCTCCAAACATTTTTTTCTTTATTATTTAGCCAATTTTAGTACCAAACTAATCTGTTGCCTAGAAACTATTTTAACCAAATTTTATTTTCTTAGATTTTGTTGAGCTACAGTCTTCTTTTCATTGACATCACTTTATCTTCTTAGTACTTTGCGAGAATCAAGATAATTTTTTCGATGTGTTACAAATGAAAATACAAAATTAATAAAACCCTATTTTTTTGGTGGAAATAATTTTTTTTGCGAAATATTTCTCGGGTGAAAATGTTTAACAAATTGAAATTTAAAAGTGTTACTGGTTTTTCTTATTTGTAATCCTAATTGTTTTAGTTTACTTTACAATGTTTTACATATTTATATAACAAATATCGCTTAAGGCCTTTACACACCATCCCACAAAGTCTTACGTATTTTTCAAAAATGCTTCCCTGATCTAATTATTCATTGAAAATTTTTAAAAAACAATAACAACTTATCATGATAGGTTGCATTTTCGTAAATTACTAAAGACTTTGTGGGATAGTGTTTAACGGCCTTTATTTGCTGCATCACCGTTTTAAATAAACAACTTTAAACTTTAAAATTTACACACAACATAATGGAAAAATAAATTTTTATTCTTCTCTCAAGAGTTAAGTTTTCTATATCTTCATAAGAAATATTAAGAATATCTTCATAACAATGATTTACTATGCATTAGTGATATAAGTCAAAATTTGCGATTTTTGACTTATGACGTTGTTCCAGCAAATTATCGATACGTAGTTTTATTCTACACTGTAGATTTTTGGTCCTTTTTAAATAAAACAAGCCACCTAAAAAAACTCATAGCTGGTAGGTACTGTTTCATGTTGAACTTTCAATAAGCACTAAATATGGCCAATTTAACACCAAAAACAGGAGTAATGCTATGTTCACATTTGGCTTCTTAAACGCGTTTAAGCAGTTCGAACGTGATTAAACTCTAATCACTTCAAAATCGAGATGATTATCAATACATTGAAGTGATTTGTTAATCACTTCAAATTGACATGATTACAACTTAATCACTTCATAAATCACATATAATCCACTGATCATACCTCAAATGTAGAATCGCCAACATGATCGTGTACAACCGGCCACGATTTCTGCATAATGTTTTTATTTTTTCCTTAAAAAATTCATACATTTTCACAATTTCACCATTAGAATTAATAAAATAATCTTCTCATAACTTTATAAAAGTGTTTTTACCCATTTTTAATACTTTAAAGAAATATAAATTTGTTTGTTGTGTTTTTTTTTTTCTTAATCATCTGTCATCCTTATCATCTCAAATGTAATGTGAACGGCTTTAATTAGCTTAATCAACATTTTGCTTAAACGCGTTTAAAAACCTAAGTGTGAACTTAGCATAAGGTTACTTAGGTTCCGTTCAAGAGATTTTTTTTAAATCAAAAAATAATCACGGCTATGAAGAGTTGTCTACTACAAAAGCCGTTTTTCGAAAAGGTCAAAAAACTGCATCTTTTCAAAACCCGGTTTAAGAAAAGAGGGAAAATAGCTAAAAGCTGAATTTTCGAATAATTTGAAGCCCGGTTGTACAACTCTCCGGCTATTGTTAATAAAGAGTAAACAGTTTTATTTTTCGAAAATTTGCTGGCTTTTGTTTCACCAAAAGACCGAACAACACGAGCAATTTGACTATTTTTTTTTATATCATGGATCAAAAGTTTAAACGGTTTTTGAGTTGTAATTTTTTTTATTTTTAAATCTACAATTAAAGAAAAAAGTTCATACATAAACTTTAAACACACAAACATTACAAAAATACTTATTAGTTTTGCCGCCTTCTTTATTTAAACAAAATTAGCAGCAACTACAAATTTGTGGTTGCCAATATGGCAACTGGAATAACAATAACGATAACAAATTTGGCAACTGGCAACACAAATTCAGTATTGTTGCATCCGTTATCGACCCATTAGTTTTCAATGGTACTCCCCCAAAAATCCTTCTTATTTTTAAATGGTACTCCAGCAAGTCAAATTGCGTGGTATATGTTTCTTCACCAGATGTTAAACAAGTGAGGCTAAAAACTAATAAATATTACACTATATAATCCACCAAAATTGTAACTCGGTGCAGTAGTGAAAAGACTTAGATGAGCACTTGACTTATAGCCTAACCGTATGATGGTCTTACCATTGGGTAGAACACAATGTATTAACCGACGCCCCCGTGTTTGAGCGGTAACTGCTGGCCCCCTTGTTAAGGAGTTAAAACGAGCAAGTAGCAACAGATTCGCCCTTAGCCAAACTTCCCCTCAAGGGGAAAATCAGCCTGTGAAGCAGACTGTTTAAAATTTCCTTTCCAGCGATTTTCATAGAAACAGCCCCTAGGGAAATACACCAGCAGCCAAACTTCCCTTCAAGCTGAAAAATCAGCCTGTGAAGCAGACTTATTATAATCTTCCTACGACTTTGGGTTCAAACTGCATCTAATACGTTATCCCCGAAGGCTGAAACCGAAGTTCCAAGGGCTCCTGACTGCCGTGGCACCAGATAGGATCTCTGGTCAGCCGCGATCTCAAGAGACCTGTGAAATTTGAACTCTGCCGAATTCCAGGTATTGACTGTACCTGATTTCCCCAAAGTATGCAAAACCAAAAGAGGAAACATATCTGGGATGTCGACCTACTAACCACGGGGCGTGTAAATCAATTTACTTACAAAACACAAAAAAATAAGACAAAAAGAATGAAACGCAAAGCTTAAAAAAGGAAGAAAAACAACGAAGGCCTGATACAAGCGCGCGGATCCAAAGTTGGGTTATAGCACTCCCTGGGATAGTCCAGCACTGGTAATCTAAAATTTAAAATTGGGTTTGGTGGCTTCCCCCTCGTCTGAAGGATAATTGCTCTTAAAAGATAATGACACTGACATGCGATTTGCTTTCCCTCCCAGATAAGTTTTACGAATGGTCGCGTTGTTATAAAAATTTAATACATTTTCCTTATTTTTATCCCTAAATTCCCTTAAACATTTTTGCCCAACACTGGTACTCAATACACTCTCGTATGATGGTTTGTTTACTTGTGTAGTTGTTGTTGCTTTTTACTGGCTGGTGTTGTTGTTCCAATCGTAGGTGTTGTTGTTAGTATTGTTAATAATAGTATTCATCATACAAGTAGCACCAACATTGGTTGAAGTTTGTTTGTTACGTTAGTAGCGGTTTTGATTTCAATACGTGCGTTTAAAGCGGCGTAAAAAAATAACAGAGCGTGGAATTAATTCAAATAAACTCTGCCAAGGTATATGAAATAAACAAAAAAACCTAAATAAATGTTTTATATCAAATATACTACACAAAAGAAAAAAAATTATAGTTGAAAAATAATTAACTTCAAAATTCAAGATTACAGTTAAAAAAGCAATTTTATTTAAAATAACCAAAAATATCATAAACGACAATAAGAAAATATATTTTGATAACAAAAAAAATATTAATAGCTACAAAAATACAACAAATATAAAAAAAATTTACCTTTATCGCCGGTCGCATCGTTAGATTTTTTTTTTTGGTGAATTATTCATAAAATTGTACGTTGTTTGCTGAAATCATATACAAAAATGTTCGTTAATTTTTTTGCTTTAAATTTAAGTTCGTTAAAAATTTTTTTGTGCAATCTATTTGTTTTTTTTTTTAGTGCAAAAAAGTGTTTGAAACTTTCGAAAAGTAATTAACAGAGTTATTTTCGAAGCCAATCTAATACATACAACAACAAAAAAAAAATCTTCACGAAATTTACTACTTAGCTACAAAAGCTTAAATTTGGATTAATTAAATTAAAACAAAAAGGTAAATAAAATCTAAAAGTAAAAATCTTTTTAAAGCATTAGATCATGCCTTAAATAGGAAATTTAACTAAACTTAAAATGCACTGTGGAAAATGTTTTGAAGTAATTAAATTATGATCAAAAAAAAAAAAAGTCCGGCTTATAATCGGGACACACATTTTCCGAATATTTATTTACTTCTGAGATTTTGTTTGAAATTTGCAAGTTTCGTCACAGGCAATTTGCGGTTTTTGTCCTTAAAAGTCTTTTTCTTAAAAACGGTTCACAAAGGGTAGAGAGAGTGATTTGCAAATAGTTTCTTCTAAAAGAAATAAGAGGTCATTAGTTCACGATCCAGACAAACATACAGAATTATATAAAGTATCCAAGAAAAAAAAAAAAATTATAATAATAATACAATTTCGAATAGTTTCTTAAATTTTTATTTAGTTTCTGATAAAGAAGATAATTTAAATATCTGTGGCAAAAAGGAAAAAATGCTTAAGTCGACTTAAGCAACATTTAAGTTCCTTTTTGCTCATTTTTTTCAATGTACAAAAACATTTGGAATAAAAGCTTAAGCTTACTTCCGATCTTTGGAGCTGGGAGTATTTAGCAGGGACTGTAACAGTTATAAGTGATATTAAAACAGTTAGTTCGCGATTTCAACTCTTAAAAAGAGAGTTTTATTTTTTCGTCATTAAATAAAACTCAGTTGAGGAATAAATGTCGAATAAAACTCTTAAAAAAGGGAGTTTTATTTAGCCGTCAAAAAATAAAACTCAATTGAGTAGTTTGATTTTTCCCTTCATTAAATAAGGCTCATTTCATGTAAATTGTCACCCGAAGCTTGCAGCTGGTCGAATCATTACAATTAGGCCGAATTTTGAGATGTCGATTAAGTTTAAACCTAGTTAAACGTAGTCGAAACTCGGATTTTTCCGGCGAAATGTAAATTTTTGGTTACTATTTCATTAAAGACCAACATTTTAAGCAAAACTTATCTGTACCGTAAAAATTTTGTATACAAACTTGGTAATGACGGTACAAATCTTTTTTTAGATTAAGTGTGAGCGAAGTGAATTTTATTTAAGGCGAAAAAATGCAAACTCCTGAAAAGTTTTATTTTACGACAGCAAAATAAAATTCTTTTTTAAGAGTTTTATCCGAGGTTTTATTTTTTGTTAAAAAATAAGTTTTAACTGTGAAGTTGAGATCGTTTTTGCAAAATCACCATAATTTCTGAAAGAGCACTTCAACACGAATCTATTGGTATATGACGGTATAGGTCTCCGTTTAAGATTTTTTAAGTTAGATACAATCTTCTGAAAACCTGTTATTTACTGTCTCTGGTATTTAGGTATAAAAACTAAAAAAAAAAATTATAACCGAAGAGAAGTGATGATTTTATTAGCATAAAAATATATTATCAAAATAATTTTTGGGAATACAAAATTTTAATTCAAAAGATTTTGATTCGTGCTTAATTCCCAATTTTTATTCTTGATAAAAGCACTGAAATTTATTGTTGATAGGATAAGCTGTTCCTATGCGCATTTCACTGGTTGCTTAGGCCAGATCGTCAGGAAACTTCATTCATAAAGATTTTAGAAAAACTAAAGATATTAAACCAAATTAAACTGTTAATCTCTTCTTACATTCCCCACTACAATTGATTGGTATTCTTCCAACATTAATTGTAGTTGTAAGTAGGTTAAGAAAAAACAAATTGAAAACCAAAACAACTTGCCAGATCGTCAGGAAACTTCATTCATAAAGATTTTAGAAAAACTAAAGATATTAAACCAAATTAAACTGTTAATCTCTTCTTACATTCCCCACTACAATTGATTGGAATTCTTCCAACATTAATTGTAGTTGTAAGTAGGTTAAGAAAAAACAAAATGAAAACCAAAACAACTTGCAAAATCATGTTGCCAGTTAAGTTTTTTTAGGCCGTGCACTTGCCAGTTTATTATCAAACTTGCAACTTATCAAGAATAAAAATTGGGAATTAGGAACGAATAACAAAATCTTTTGAAATAAAAATACATTTTTTTAAAAATAACCTTTAAAGTTTAAAATTACTTTCCTACAAAACTGCTCAGTTATAATTAACTAACAGTCAAACACATATTGTTAACTGGAAGTTAAAGAAATAGTTAGTTTTAACTGAACTTGGTGAAATTGACCGTTAAGCACTTTTCCCTTACTGCAACAGATACCTCAAACTAAAAAAAAATAGTTACAGTCCAGCTGTATTCGGAAAACTGATGTAATTTAAAATATGTCTGGAAAGAATAATGGGGGCATTTTAATTTTTTTGCATCTACGCTTCATTGAATTTACGATATTGGCGCAGGTTTCCGGTAAAATTGAGTACCAAACTTCTTGAAACTTTTTCCACATTATCAGCTTATTTAACGATTATACGTCCCAGTTTTATTTTTAAGAATTCATAAGAGGTTATTTTTAAAAGAATTTAACAGTTAGTTTCATCAATAAAATTTTAAGGCAAAATTTTCAACGATATGTTATTTTATCTGACACTGTGTATATACATGTATATATAGTTCTATATTGAAAGGACTTCAAAAATAATATTTGGACATGAGTACGATTAAACCATTATGGCAGATACTCCCGCAACAATCTTTCCTGGCTTTAAAAGCTGTAACGAATACGACTCTAATAAAATATTACAAGAAAAATTGTCCCGGGACTTAATTGCACTTCTTTAGTAGCCTTCTCATGCTACTTGAGCAAAGGGCGTATCCAGACTTAGGTGCAGAGGGATACATAGTAAAAATTCCAACAGTACATCCACCAAACTCAATTTAAGGTTTTTTAATAACAGGGGGTCATAAATAATTATCTCTCTTTGGCTTTTTTGCAGGACATTTGTATTAGGACTATGTAAATTTATTGATTTTGAATGCCCAAAGATTAAAAGAAAATTGTTCAGGCTAGGTTTTTGAGATTCAGATTAAACTAGGTTTAGTTAATTTGAAAACTAAGTTTAAACTTAATCCAAATCTCAAAAACTCAGCCTTGAACGAACGAATGTAAACATTTTTTTATCAAAGTTATTTACGGGAATACAAAATTTATCATTAATACGATTTCTGTATGACGTGCTAAATTCCCAATTTTACATATTTGATAAAAACACTGAAATTTATTGTTGAGGGAAAGCTAGCTTCTATGCGCATTTCACTGGTTGCTTAGGCCAGCTCATCAGGAAACCTTTTCCTAAGATTTTAGAAAAGCTAAAAATATTATACGAATAAAACCCTAAAGCGAATAAGAATTTTAAACACTCAAGGTCTTACTCGTAAGTAACAATATCAAAGCTCAAACAAAACACCAACAATAAACAGTGAGTTTATCTTTTCTTACATTTTTTATTTTTTTTTTTATTCAAATTTTCAAAAAAAGGGTTGTAAAACACAAGTGCTGAATAATTAATATTTATTTGTAAACTATTATTTACACTGACCTCAAATATTTCACTATCTCGATTAAATATTTTTTAATGCAATGCAGTTTTTCTTATCATTTTTTACAAGTCCACACCTAAAAATGTTTTTCAGATAAGAAATATGGCATTTAAATTAGATAAGAAATAAAGTTTTTTCTTAATTATAGACGATTTTTTGTATTTGTTGAAAGAGTAAGTAACTGAGCTACCAAAACAAGAACGACAAAAGTTTTTTTAAACATGAAAATTCTATCGCCAATACATTTTTAAAAAATCTTTCAAATAAAATTTTCGTGCGGTGTTAAATTCGCGTTTTCATATTTTTTTTTTTTGTATAATCTCTATGAAAATGTAAAGCTTGGACATAAAAATAACGTCGTGCGTCGATAAACTTTTAAATTGAAATGTGTGAAATAAACAAAAATGTCATAAATTGAAGCTGTTTGTCTCAATTGCCGGTGACAATTTCAGACATCGTCTAGAGCTGTTAATATGCCATCTAAACGTAATAGACGCCTTACAGTTTTGAGGCTTAAACATCGTTAGATTCTTTTGGGAAATATTGGTAACTTTAGTTTAGTGTAAATTTTTGGATATACATAACTTTATATACGCAATGCAGTTTTAAGGCCTGAATTGGTTGAAAACATTCTATGCACTATTAATTTTATTTCATTCTGATGTCCTATTTTTTGCTTATCGGTTGAAACTTGTCCAAAAACGAAATTTTGCAAAGACTTATTTTTCAAGCAAAAAGCTTGGCAAACTTACTTACCCTGTTAATGAGGAATATTTTGTATTTTATAAAATTTTTAAATACAAAAAAAAAAACACATGTGTAAATATTTATTTGAAGTTAATTAAAAAGTAAATATGTAACTGTCTTACAATTTTTTAATAATATATAATCTAATTAACTACAGTAAATACTTAAAAAAATAAACAAATTTTATTAACTCTAGTTGAAATCCAGGAAATAAAAAAAACTTTTTTTTATTAAAAGTTTTTTTCTTAAATTTTATAACATATAGTTTAAATCCCCGAAACGGTGTTTTATTTATTAAGGGCCCACTGTTAATTTTCTCATAATACAGAAAATATATTATTCTCTAATATTTACCTCTAAAGCTTTAACTTCAAGGACGTATTTTAGTATACTAAAGGTGTGTTCACACTTAACAAATATTTGATGTAAAAATTAAAGTAAAGATTAACCGATAAATTTATCAATCATTGACATTTTTTTTTAACCATTTTTATTGATTTATTCAAATTTATTTCTAAGCAGAATGTAATTAATAAACTATCAAAAGCTGTTTGATCAGAAAACGTTATGTAAAACTAAACAAAAGATAAAGAAAGAAATGTTGGTTACGTGAGGAGCGTCAAATATTTTCTAAGTGTGACCAAAGCTTAAGATTATTGATATTTGAATATATTTTTGTATGACATATATAACTCACACTATTAATTTTTACAAAAAAGGTAAATAATTGCGTTAGTTGAATGCAAATTAAAATGAATAATTATATTTATTCCACTAATTATGAATGTAAATTCAAAATATACACCATCACCAATAGATGACAATTAAACATATTTGCGGTTCAATAACAAAAAAAAAAAAAAAAAAAAATGTTATTGAAAATTTATTATTAAAAATATATTGAATTTTTGCAAGTTTTCAATTATTGAGCAGAATAACTATAAAATTAAAGAGAGACGAGACACAAATTTCAACTTAAATGTTTAACACAATAATTTTAATGTCATCAGCAGTTGGAGTAAAAAAATATTATCTAGCCAAAAAAATTCCATCCTTCTTAAAATTGTAATGTGACTCATAGTCTGCAATGCAGTCATTAAATTTAGTTACTGGCTTTATGAAATCAACTTCATCTTTTCTCATTTGATTTTTTTTCTATTTAAGAAAACAATTATATTTTTTTTTTGGCAGACATTAAAAACATTTTAAATATTTAATACGAGTCATTTATATATTGACTAACTGACGAAAAATAGTGGGATTTTCAAAGATTTTTTTTTGGAAAATTCGAACACAATCAGAACTATTTTACTGAGCGCCGCTTGTGGGTCGAATTTTCTCAAATAGGGTAGTTGGTAGTGCGACGGTAGCGGGTTCGAATCTCGTCTGGGACTCTGGTCTGTTTCACTACAACGGGCTGAAGGTCTAGCTTACTATTGGTTGATTAATTAAGTTACAATATTGACTAATTAACTAAACAAGTAAGAGTACTATATTCGGCTATACCGAATCTTATATACCCTTCGCCATGGTACGATAAGAGCAGAAAGTTATATAAATACCATTCTTTAGATATAAATACATTTATTTTGTGCAATGCCCACTTCCCAATCCCGCCCACATTTTGTCGGATAATGTGTAATGATAACCAAGATGATTGTGCCTAATTTGGAAGCTTTGTCTCTTCTCGTTCTCCAGATTTACAAAAATCTATAATGCCACGAAAACTTATCTAATCCCGCCCACATTTTGTCGGCTGTTGTGTATTGATAACCGAGATTTTTGTACCATATTTATAATAAGTTTGTATGGGAAGGCCCACTTCTCTAATTCCGTCCATTTTTGAAGACGTTGTGTATGGATAACCATGATGTTGTAACTAATTTGTTAACTTTGGTTCTTGCCGTTCTTCAGATCAGTGATGCCAGGAAAAATTTCAAAAAATCCCTACGAGTCTAAGAAAAAAATCCCTTTTTTCCCTACAACCAAAAACATTTTTCCCTACGTTTAAAATTTAATGTTTTTAGCAACAGGCAAACAAATAAGTACATATTTTATTAACAGTTTGTAAATATTGTAATCAAAACGTTTATTAACAGCAAGAAAATCCCAAAATAAATATGTATATGTATAAAATTCAATTTCAAAAATAACAATGTGTGAAAAATAAAATTTTTTTCTTTTTGGCAGAAACGCCACTATATATCCTTTAATCTAAAGACGAAACATAGTGAAACTTCGTATTTGATTTTTTATTTCCTCGTCTTTTATCCTTTTTGAAGAGCTTAATCTTTTTCAAGAATACTTGTTTTTTACACTATACACAAGAATAAATTTTTAATAACTTTTAGTAAACTTGGTACCAAATAAAAGCAAAAATTTAAAAAAATATTTTCTTCAGTTCCCCTGAACTAAAATATAAAAAAATTTTCTTTTAAAAATATATCCTTCCTTATCCTTAAAAGTTTTCATTAGACATTATTTGAAAATTCAAAATTATATTGTTTTATTTCTCTTAGTTAAGAAGATGTGTTTTTTTTTACAATTCTATGTAAAAATTTCATTAATTAGATATTCGCTTTTAATATTCGCATTCATTTTAGCGAATGTGAGTGCGAATGCAAATAGCAAAAATAGAAGAAAAGTTCGCAAATGCAAACGAAAATATTCGTCGCCTCCAAATTATGTATTAGGTAGCGAATAATATTTGAGTATATTATTTTGGCAATTGTTGCAGATTGCAAATACTACATTTGTACTTTGGTGCTATTGTATATGAAAAATTTTAATTTTTAAATGGAAATTGGGTGCCTCGGTAGGCTAGCTGGTAGTGCGATAGTCTATCAGCGCCGAGGTTGCGGGTTCGATTCCCGCCAGAGACTCTGGTTTCTTTCCTGCAGACATGCGTAGAACTTCGCGGGATTACCTTAGGGAATTAAAAAAAAAAAAAAAAAATTTCTAATTTCCGAAAACCAAAATCCCAAACTTTATTATCCCGAAATCCTAAATAGAAAAATCCCGATATCAAATCCCGAATTTAGAAGCTTAAGTTACCGAAGCCGTTGTTTGTTATACCGTAGAGGAGAAAATTCTTAAGCCCGGCCGAAGGGCGAATATGTATAAACGCTTAAGTTAACACTGTACAATTATTCAGAATATTAAAATTTAGGATTTTGAAATTCGAGATTTTGAATTTTAACTTTCGAATTCAGGATTTTGAATTCGGGATTTTCAGTTTCGGGCATATGATCCCAACCCGAAGAGTTTAATTCTAAAATGGGAGAATATGATGTTGCGAAAGAACTAACGAGATCGAATTGATATTGTCAGGACTTTTAAGTATTTGCGGTTAATGTTTGTTTTGTAAGGCTTTTATTAAGCAAAAATTCTACTAAATGTTCCTTTAAAGAATATTTGTTCCTCTAAGAATTTCTGGCCGCTTGCAGTAAATCTTACAAGATTTGATTATATAGCACACGTGATCCCTGAAATGACCTCAAAAGTAACAAGTTCTCGTAAAACTAGATAGGAATCTGGCTAGCCGTGATTTAATCGCACATTTAAAGCCCTGGGTATTGGTTGTGCTTCTATCCCCCCTATTTTGTGTGAAACAAAATATCGGCCAAATGTTCGCCACGGCCTCAATGGCATAACTCTATCCAATGGTTCATATTTTCATTTACTCTGAGATATAATTAAGGTTCAATGTCATTAATGTGCCGAATTATCTCATCCTTTAGCTCTTGAATTGTTCTTGGCTTATTGACGTACACTTTTTCTTTAAAATATCCCCAAAGAAGGAAGTCCTACGGTGTCGAATCACATGATCGTGACGGCCAATTAACATCACCACGACGTGAGATATCAAGCTCATTGAATTTCTCGCGCAAACAAGTGGCACCATCCTGTTGGAACCACATATATTCTCCAGGTTCATATCCTCAATTTCTGGCCACAAGAAGTCCGTTTTCATCTCACGATAGCGAACACCATTCACGGTAACTACTTGACCGACCTCATTTTTGAAGAAGTACGGCGCGATGACGCCGCCAGCCTATAAACCTCACCAAACAGTCACTATTTGTGGATGCATCGGCTTTTCAACAATCTCTCGTGGTTTATCATTTGCACAAATGCGGCAGTTCTGCCTCTTTACGAATCCATTGAGGTAAAATTGTACCTCATCGCTGAAGAGGATTTTCATATGTATTTGGTCGTCCTTTTTCGTAAAAGACTTCAACAATCTTAATGCGCTGCTCAATTGTGTATCTCTCCATTGTTAAATTTGTCAAACACTGTAACAAAGAAATGTCGAATTAAGTTAGGCAAAAAACTTGAAGTTAAGGTGTGATTCACAATTCACATTATGCATTATGGTTGGACCACCCTTTATAAAAAACCGGTTCTGTACTTTTTATCTTTACTCGGCAGCCTGTTTAGCTCATTTTGTTTAAGTTCCGAATTGTTCAGAAGTCACCAAAATCTTAAAGTAAAAACTCATTGCGACATTTCGTAGCCCCAAGGAATTTAATCTACTTTTATTATTTCACATTTTGAGAGCATTCGGAAAATTTCATCAACTATTGGTTTGTTGATATAAAACCCTTTTTCGAGTAATAATTACCTGTATAACCAAAAAATTTTAAATTTATTTGATCTCTTGCATTAAACATACATAAATAATTAGTTTGTTCGAGGTATTTTGTAATTTATTGATTAAACATTTGAAAATTCCCTAATAGAGTGAAGTGTAGTCATCCAAGCATACGTATACATATATTAATTAACTTGTAGTCTTAGATCTAAAAGAATGAATTCTTTTATTCATTAATTTGTAAAGTTTCTGAATATATTAAAGTTCTTTTCTTAACACATGGAAGGTTAATTGCAATTATAAAATCTTAAAAAACATACAAGGACTCATACTTTAAAGAGCCTTTAATTCGCCTTTATAGTCAATCAGAATAAAACTGGATGTCATTTTTGGTAACTGAGACAACAATCCTTGAATAAAAATGTTTATTAGTGCTATTAGTGCAAATTTAAAAGCATTTCGCCTATTTTACGGCAAACGTTCATCTCCAGCCTCTATTGGCTGATTAGGTACGCCCAGTTTTGGTTCTGTAAGTCAAAAGAGAGACAAGTTAGTCTTGAACTTTTAAAGTGGTCGTTAAAATGTGGACGAGAATGGAACATAACGGCAAGGGCGAGTGTAAATAATTTGTGCAAGATTCACATGGGAACTCCCGCCTTTGAGATCTATTTTGCTGAGTAAATTATATGCGTCAATGAATGCCCTCTGTACAGGTATACGAGTAGGTGACAATTTTTGCTATATCTGAATTATGTAGTAACCATTTGCTAGATTTTCTTTGGCATTCTATATAGTCCAGTTAAGTAGTAAATTTTTCCAGACTGACCTCCTTTACTAAGGCGGGGATGAAAATCAGCCACCAACACAACACTTTTAAGGTCTCCTTTCCTGTTTGGCTGTGGCTTGAACCACGGGTTTTTTTTTTAGCGATTTTTCAATTTTAAGCCCCACGCTGAACTTTTTTACTACATCGTGGATAAAAATCAGCTTCTTTTTCAAGATTTTTAGTATCTTTTTTCCCTTAATTTATGCTTGAACCACAGTCACTTTAAACAAGGATTCCTCTATAATAACAAGTACGAAATCTAAAATTTTGCAGTTCCCGTGGTACAAGTCTAGTTTTTGGTCAGCCGTGTTTTAAAGCGATTTACCAATTATGCTTGATATAAGATTGAGTTATTAGACTGTGCTATTTGTAGACTCTCAAGCTCACACCCATGGAAAGGCATGCATTATAGACCAATAACAACCACTTACTTTTGGACCTAATTAAATCCAATTTTTTGTTTTTAACTTAACTATGTTTGCCTTACTCTAAGAAGAGCTATACAGTTTTAACTTATGGTGTGATATAAATTTGAAAAATATGAACTCGAGAAAATTTAAACATATGTTACAGTACTCTGTAGCTATACACTAAATAAGCATCAACCAAGGCGAACTAACTACAGGTGGTGTCGATTTTAACAGTTCGAGTTTATTTGTTTTGATTTGTTAGTATTTTGCTAAGAATTGCTGAAATTTTCAGCAATATGCACTAACAATGCAATGCAAAAAAATACTATAAGGGTATTCACGTCACAAGTTGCACCCTGGCAAAAAAGCAAAAGTGCAAAAACATAACAACAACCACAAAGACAATTATTTACGCACAACTAATTGTCTGGTGTGGTTGTTGTTATATTTTTGCAATTTTACTTTTTCGCAAGGGTGCAACTTGTGACGTGAATACCCCCTATGTTTTTTCTGTTGTTTTTGGATTGTTGTAGTTCCAACACCACCTGTAGTTGAATTCGCCTTGGAATCAACTTGAAAGAGTGAAGACAAGGGTATTCAATTAATGGATGTTTTGTATTAATAATTATTTAAGGAAAAAATTTAATCGAATAAAATTCGAACAATTAAATATTTTGCGGTTAGTCGAATAACTTTAATTTTGTCTAGTTTAGAAGTTTTAAAATAAGACCAAAAATTATATTTTTTAACATAAAAATGTTATTAATAAAGTAACAACAATTTATATAAATAAATAATTAGAATAATAACACAACGTACTGTTTTGCAAACAAGACAGTTCTTCAGAAGGTTACCAAAATTGGCCACTATTTGCAAGTTTATGTCAGTAAGTCGAAATCGATAAATTTTCTACAGTACACATAAACAAAATCGCTGAAATTTAGCTGCATCAAAGTGGCAAAAACCTATCGGATGTGTTTCTACCATGTAAATAAAAAGAAAATGGTCCTTCCAATAAAAAAATGTATGATCACCTCATATTTTACTATCGATTGGCCTTTATTTCCTTCAAATTTCAAAGTTAACTCATTTAATACTCTGTCTACTATTTAAATGTAAATCCGCTAAAACCAAAAATATTGAAACGCGTAAATGTGTTCTAAAATTATGGCATGACGTTGTTTATGCTTTTCTGGCTTTTCTCTTTGAATGAACTAAAGTTTTACTTTATAATGTGGGGTTTTGGAAAATAGTCGTCTATTTTAAATGAAAAGACACTCCCTAAATAACTGTTACTAGGAAAAAAATAACAACAACTAAACTGAATGTTAAATGTCCTTCAGCATACAACAAAATTGTATCCATCCACATATATGTATAACAAAAATAAACTTCATACTCCCTCAGGGGGAAATTTTTTCTGAAGCTCTTGCCTTTTCTGGTTACTTTTACTATGACTTTGGAAAATTCATTGCAACCCACATACATTTAATTGTTGAGTATTGGAGTATAAGTTTTTCTGTACATAAAGAGACAAGCAACAACAAATATTTTGGTTTTTTTTCAAATACAACTTACGTTGCCATAGTAAAACAATTTCTATATAATTTTACAGCTCAACTAGTTGTTTGTTTCTTTGGGGGAGTTCAAAGCAAAAGTACGTACTTTTCAATGAAGAAAAAACACTCGCTAAGCACTTAATGAATGCATATTTCGTTACATTCATTCGTAAAGGAGCTAAGTCCAATTTTATGCATTTTTCAGGATAGGGAAAAAACTGGCTAAAATCTTTAGTTTACAATATATTTTAAATCTGTAAATTCAATATTGTTTTACTGTCGGCTCTTTGTCGACATGCAAGACGTGGACAACTAAAACCTATGTTTACAAGCGTTTTTGTTAAATAGTTTCGTTATATGTTAAATTTCTTCGTACTTTAAATGTGTGCTAAGAACTTTTTCTTTTACTTGTTTTGATTTTATTTTATACTAGCCATGCCCGCGGCGTTGCCCGCCAAGAGTTAATTTTTGACTAACTATAAAAGTAAAATTAAAATCGATTGGATAGATTCGGAGAGGTAGAAATTGCTTTTCTGTTTCCTATTGGTCTAAGGTTTGAAAAAAAATAAAAAAGCCTGTATGTTTAATTGTATGTAGATCGATCTATATATGTTTAAAATTTCATCTAATCGGTAAGATAGTTTTGCATAGGCAACATTTTCTCGCCCATCAGTCCCTTCATATTCCCTGCTTTGAAAAAAAAGAATATAGAACATGTGTGTTATATTTATGATGATATTTTCGGAGGGGCAGTAATTCTCCCTATGTTCTCCTCTTGGTGCTAATTTAAAAAAAATTAAAAGCTTATTTTTCCAATTTCATCAAAATCGGTTCAGCTATTTTGCCGATAATGCGTAGCAAAGTCACTTTCGGATTCGGTTAGGGGACGGTCGAGCGGACAGATAGACTAGAGGCGGAATAGAGGTTGAACAGCGTACTGCCGTTAAAATGGATTTGTTTTTCTTTTGAGTACGGAAACGTTTGCTTTAATAGATCTCTTCTTAAACGATAATGAATATTTTCTGAGTATAGGAGGTTTACCGCCCCTGGGCCCTATTCTAAGAACTTTAGTAGACCCTTATGTAGTAGCCTATGTCTGTAAGAATGTTCCATTCCAATTTTAAAAATCGGACCGACCGTCAGTTCCGGAGATAACCTCTAACAAACATACAAACTTTTCAGCTTTATAATATTATGTATATGTATTTAACGAAGAATAAAGTATTTTAGAGGGGTCTCAACGCTTACTATGCTTGCTGATCATCGGTTAGTAGGAACAGGGGACTCAGGCCGGCACAAGTAGAACGGCTCTATAAATCGGTTCGTATGGATAATGTATGGGAATCAGGCTGGCAAGTCGAAGGTATCTTATGTTATCTTATGGAAGTTATTCAACACCTTCTGCCTATTGAGCAGTATGTGATGGGAATGGCAGCTAGAAGTCTTCTTAGGGAACTGGGACTTTTAGGAAAATTCGCGATGGGTTGCTTGCGGATCTTGGATGAGATTGGCATTGGGCTCGCCCGGGTCCACGGCTTACGTGGGAACTAGGTGATTATACTTTTGGACATTCGCCGAGGGTAAAATTATCATCTAGAGAAGACTGGTCAGGTCAGGGCAGATTGTAAGAGGGATTGGTTATTTGTACTGTTGGCTCGAGGATAAGAATAGGCTTCCTAACGCAGTGTATTTTTCGCGTATGTTCTAGGGATTTTGGTAGCTCGAAGGTCACTATATATAAGGACAGCCAGGTGGCTCTTAGATCCTTTACGGTCTGTTTTGTAAATTCCAATCAGGTACATGATTGTACACAGAAAGAAAAAAACTCGTTCTAAATTTAAGTTTTTTCTACTTACTTCAGTACGAGTCGCACTCAAAAATTTAAGTGCGAAAAACACTTAAAAGTACTTAAACAATCCAAAATGGGATAACTTTCGAAAACCAATATGCGTGCATACGCGTTTGTTTGCAAAAGTTTGTTGTATAGAAACACAACAACACTACAAGAAGAAAAATTTTGATTATTTTCATGTTAAAAAAGTAAAATTAGAAGCAACAATTCCCATATTCTATTTGTTAAAACTATTTATTTAAATACGTCAAATTTTCAAAGTAGAATAACTACGTAAACCATATTGGGCATGCTTCTGGTGTCTTATAATTGAGAATTCTTCTGGAATCAAAGGTGGAATACAACAAAAGTAAAATAAATAAACGTAACGGGTAAGTAAAATGATAATATTCTCTCTGGTTCTGTAGGGTTAGAGTTTACGTTAGACTCAATATAATCTAACTCTCGGATTATTTCAAGTGCGAATCGAGATTAAAGGCCCAACTATAATATGCTTAAGTTGGCTTAAGCAATTGTGCGAATACAAGTGAGTCACATGTGTCGAACCATATTGAACTTTAGAAAACTTTTTGGTAATATTATGAAACTCGCATTTGCTTTAGCAAGGTGCGAAACAGATCGCACTATCCGTACGGAATAAAATATTTTTTGATTTTATTTTGGTTTTTTTTTTAAATGCTTTTTTAAAATTTTTTTTTTTTTTTGTTAATTTTTGACAGTAGCTTAAGCCAGCTTATGCATATTATAGTTGGACCTTAAACCATCTTAGAAATTCTTCAATCAGAATTAAGATTAAATAAACTTTATAATACTTGAATCAAGCTCATTTTGATATTTATTCAATTTTGGTTTCACTTAAATCAATCTCATTTTCAAGTACGAATTCGGGATTAAATATTTCAAGTACGAATTCGGGATTAAATATGGATAAGTTAAGTAGTTCGCACTTGAATATCCGTACTTGAATCAAGCATTCTGTAGTTGATTTAAGGAAATCCGTACTTTCCCTACTATTGACATCGGTTTGGCTTGATTAAAGTACGGATGGATTGGAGAGATCTAAGGGGAGTATGGAGTGGGACTACGGGGTACCGGGTCACTGCAACATCACCGTTAATAAAACGACCCAACTCATCGGGCAAGAGTAAGCTCGGAAATGGGCGAAACTGACTGTTGTGATTGGGGAATATTCTTTTTAAACTTCACATATGGCAATATAGCTAGCGGGAACATGAATTTTTTTATGCTTGATGGCCCTTCAATCTACGTATAGCCGATTTCAAGAATTTTTTGCTCAATAGTTACTTTGTACTGAACTTATAGATTTAGTAAAGCATTGCTCATCACACACCGTTATAAAATAAGACTGTTAAAGGATTATTATTTTCCGAAAGTTTTTTTTTTTCAATAGGGTAAACCCACATGTGAATTCATTAGAATTTAATTAAATAAAAACTGTGAATCAAACACACAAATTATAAAAAAATATATGAAAATTAGAAAATATTGGAGTTTTTTTGTATAGACTTTCTTTAACATTATTGGACTTAGCACTTTTACTTAGTGTTGCAAAACAACGAATAAAACATATAAAATAGTATTCTTTTTCTGCAAACTACGTATTTTTGTGTACTCTACTGAACTGCATCAAAAACTGAATTCTGAAAAAATGTGTACTTAGCTCATTTACGAGTGAAGGTTACGATTTGTGTTATAATGTAAACATAGTAGGAATATTTATTGATGTTTGAAAAAACAAAAAACGGTTGGATGTGTGTGCTTATATTTAGAGCGCATGTCTAATTGCATTTAAAATTTTTTAGTGTAATTAAATACACGGTTTCCATAAAGTACAAGTACTAAGAAACAGATGCCAATTTAAGCACATCTTTGACTTGAGTATGCTTTACTGCTGAATAAAAACAGAAGACACGGAAATCCGCCAGTAGGCCGTGTGTTTTAATCACAGCTGCCATGTTATCCCCGAAGGGTCTTTATTAATAGCCAGTTCTTTGGGACTTTTGGTTCATGTGGTACCAGAGATAACTCTGGTTTAATGTGATCATTTATGCGTCAGCTTATTTTAAGAACCATAATAGTTCGAGTTGCTTCATATCTCACGAGAGTGAAGGATTTTTTTTGATAATAATGCTTTCAATCAAAGCATTAAATCAGAATTTTCCGTAAGCGGCATTTATTCGGCAAGTACACGTTTGAAATTATTCCTGGCATTCTACGGTAGAACCAGTGATCTTTCTAAGGCGACTCTAAAACCATTGCTGACGTTATACGGGGCAACAGGTTCGTTTAACAAATAATTAAGTAAACGCCAAATAAGTCATGCAATTTTTCGCTGCTCAACACTTAATTTAGATATACTTTCCTACATGCAAAACGTATTCATACACACGAAATCGCTAATCTTTCGAGGGTTAGTTGCAAAGGCGGCCGGCTGTTACAAAATTTTCTTAGAAGACTCTTCGCAAGTGCTCAAAGATATTTTTTTTACCATTTTGGGTTTTATTAAGAGGCGTGAAATTATCCCTAAAAAGTATTGCACAAACAAGTACAGACCTGGATTGCAATTCCATCGATGTGGGCCCTAGATAATCTCAAGCTAAGCTTTAAGTTTTAAATGTGAAACTTATGAGATGTTTAACGTATTCGCTAATTATTTAAACTGATGGTTAAGCATTTTATATCTTTCCTTACAATTATCATGAGAAATTATTTTTTTTATTTGCAGCATACCATTGTTGAATTTTAGTCGGAAATATTGTATTATTAACGAAATCGCTAATATTTTAAGTTCTTAATATTTTCCATCTGTTAATTTTGTTTGCAACTTAAGCGAAAAATTATGCTTTTTCCAACATGAGATTTTAAATTGCAAATAGAAGTATATTTTTAACGAAATCGTTAATATTTTAAGGTTATATTTAAATACTTTTATCTTCACGAATTTTCGTTCAAACTTCCGTAGAAATTTATCTTTTATTTGTTTTAATATTGATTGGAAATAGTGTTTATTTTTTCATAAAGCTTTAATTATTTTAAAAATTTTACTAGAAGAACTAAATTGGACTAATATTTTTTTCTTGTGTGGACACACATTGATGATAAAATATCCATAGGGAATTTTTTTGTGTTGCATAACAATACGGTTCATAAGAGTTTCAAAAAGCAAACAATTTTAAATATGGATATAATTTTCCTAAACACTCAACAAATAAGACAGTATTTGAGCAACTGCAATAAATTCCCGTTTGTATTATTTTTAACATTGTACTGGATTTTGCGTTCTCTCAGAATGGCAGATCATCTTACTAGTTTGTCAATTAAACGATATTTTGCACTTTTGTTCGAAAATTTCGTTATTTCGCATCCAGTAGTTGTAGTTGGCCATCTCGCAGCTGCAAGAATTCGGTGAATCAAAATCGGCATTGGCAGGGTCGTTTTAATACAAAAAACCTGACATATTTGTGAGAGGACGATATTTAAATTCAATGATTTGTCCATCGTTATTTTTTTTTATAAGCACTTCTATATGTTTCTAAGCCACATCGGAACTAAGAAAATACAAATAGTCTAAATAAGATCTAGATTATCAACACGATCATAAAAGACAATCAAATAACTTTATTAATTGAATCGATTTTAATACAAAAAGTTTATATTTAAGATAAAAAAATGTTTCATTGCTACATCATTTAAGGTTTTTCAGTAATCTGACCTACGAATATTGAAAAAACTATTATTCAAATCTATACAGCCTTCCGAAGTACTTCAGTAGAAGGTTTCAAGCTCTATGTCTTTCAGTTAGTCTTTCAAGTTCAGATCTTTAATTGATGTTCTGTTTAATCTTTTAGTTCCAGAATTTTTTATACTTTTAGCAGGTATTTACTGCTCTGCTTAAAATTTTATAGCACACACATCGTATTCCCTTTCTACACCCAGTCTACAACTGACATCAAATGCTTAACATTAACACCAACATGATGTTAGTGTGTTTTCTTATGTTTTAACAGCGTTTCTAAGCACTCTGCCTTGAAAGCTCTTTCATGCATAATTTCTTAACATCATTTGATGGCTAGTGGAGGTATAGGGTAAAGCAACTATACCATAAGCTTTTCCTGATTTTCTGTCATGCCGCCTGCTGTTATCGTAGTTCCGAGAGATCTTGACTCATGTGGTTGGGCTTTCGGTCCTAGATAATCAGATTCTAACTGATTTGATCAAATAAATAGAAACATCCCCGTAATTTTAAAAAAGATTATACAAACACATATAGGTCAACATCATAAACTCGAAAATAATTTAGTAACAATATAATGGTCAAAGAAGCTGCCAAAAATCCGCTTAGGCCAGAATCGTAGCCTTTGAAAATATTTTTTAAATTTCGAACCTGACTGATTGAATTAACAGTAACATTTCCGTTCGTTCTGAAAGTAAAAACGCCTCCATTTAAGATCAACACCTCACTCACATGCAGCCCCCATGCATGCGTGGCATCAATCTCAAACAGGTAGCAATTTGAAGCGTATGAAATTCGTCAATACGCAGGTCGCTCACTCCTTGCTTGAAAGCTGAAGCTATTTAACTTCCGCTGCTTAAAGCAGCACCTGTTGTATAGTAACAGCACATAAGGAGATCCCTCAGCTCAAACTTCCCCCATAGTGGGTAGAAAATCATCCCTAAAAGCTGTTCTCCTTAAAATACCCCTTCCAGCGATTATTATGGGTATAAACCACAGCCACCACGTGATTCCCGAAAGAGCCTCAACCAATAACCAGTTTAAGACCGAAGTCCCAGGGGACTACTGGTTCCCGTGGTACCAGATAATATATCTGGTCAGCAGCGATCAACCTCTTTTCCCCGGAAGACATTTCACCAAAAGGAGAAATTACCTTAAGATGCATCATTATCACCTCAAGTGGAGGCACTTAATGGACAAAGAGAATTGCGCAAACTTGTACAGGCAGGAATTCTAGTTGCGAGAGATTTTGAGCCGAGTGATAAGTTTTCAAATCTGTTCAGGCCGTGATAACATTTTCGAAAGACCTTAACTTTTTTTAAAGGGCTTTTTTGCTATTTGGTTCAAAGATAATCCTAACCTGACTGATTAGGTAAAGCTAACAGTAATATCTCTTTAACTTTTAAAGCGATAATACAAACCTTTGTGTTTATGTATATTAGAGCGACTCACCAAAAAAAGTGCTCGATGTACCCTCCTAAAAATGAACCTTGGACTTTTTAAGATGACATTTTAAATATTTCGGCTCCAGCTTTGACCTCTCGTGAGCTGGACCATTTTGAAAATGGGTCTATTTTTGCATGTTTTGTTAATTTGAGAATCTGGTTCCTTACCAACATATACAAATTGGGTATCATAAGAAAGGTTTTTAAGGCGCGTCCTCCAGCATGAATTTTGCTTCCATACAACTTGAGTCGCTCTAATGTATATGGGTGAGGATCTTTAACTCAAAATTTATTCAACATAATTTCCTAATCGCTCAGGCAGGAATTCTTGTTCTAAGAGGTTTTGATCGATGTGGTTAGCGTTCAAACTTGTTTATTCCGGGGCAAAGAGGATCGCTCAAACGCAAACAGACAGGTATCGTAGTTGCAAGAGAAACCCAGTAAAAAAAGGAGCTTACTGGCAAGCAGTTTTGTAAGGGAGAAGCACAATATCCCCTTACAATCCGGCTTACAAGAGACACGATTTTTATATGGCGAACTCCCACTTGGAAGCACTAGTTTTTTCCTCTCTGCTAAAAACAATTTGATGACTGATTGCGTTATAAAAAAAATTTTAATATTTATGTTCGGTAATATTTCGCGAATGATCGTAAACACATTTTTAGTTCATTGCAATACAACCTGCTTCCATGTAAGTGAACTACAGAAGCACTTAGAACATTGTTCGTGATTTTTTTCTTTAAAAAAATGATTTTAATTATTGACTTACAACCTGCTTATTTATAAGAGATAATGCGAAGTTATTCAATCATTTTTATTAGCTTTAATTAAAAATTCACTTAATGGTATTCGCTTCTCTGCTGCTTCATAAGCGGCCCATACACTTGCAATATTATTGTAACTGATATTCGCCATAATATTTCCATTTTGTCCTATATTATGCAATAAGTCGCACATTGATTTATTCATTCAATAAAAAGGTGAACATAACCTATAGAAATAACACAAACACCATTGTACAATGTTGCCAACACATTTCACTTTCTCTTCGTTGTGCAAAATCAAAAGTCTTTTGATTGTTGCCAATACATTGTGCCACCTTCGAATATCACATACACATTTGCGATATAATTGTACAATACGTAAAATTGAACAATTTTATTGCAAGTGTATGAGCCGCTTTAGTAGTGTGTAATAGCCAGCGCATATATAAGCGCTCATGTAGTTTTCGTGCTTCCAGAAACCTAACATTTTTTTACTGTGTATTATTGCCCTATTCGGTTAACCACGCCGATTTTTGTTTTCTAATAATTTGCTTCCTAGAAAATTATAAGCTAGAATTTGTATTTTACAACTGAAAAAAATCATCAAGATAATCTAGAGTAGTAACCTTTTGCAAAAACTAACGTATTCGATGTTTTTGGAAAATTTTAATTGCAGTTCCATATTACTAACATTTCACTTTGAGTGTAAATGGAATTACTATTGATTTTAAAGTTGAACTAATGGTCGTTGAACAATTTTTTTATTAGCATATTGCCAGTGGAGTAAAATTTTGAGTAAACGGGAACATATAATTTTTCCTTCATAATTTCTTTTTAAATATTATTAGAAGTCATGCAAACTTCTTGTCAAATTTAATGTTTATTTTAATGTGTATGTGGTTTTAAGAATGTTTAAAAAATTTAAATATGCATGTTTTACTTTTCTATATGTATACAATATAGACTTGCCAGATTCAAATTTGGAAAATTTTTGACATTCACTAAAAAAAATTTTGATTTTGAAAAGAATACTTGACAATTAAAAACTTTGTAAAATAATCTTTTATGAAAATAACACAATTTTTTCAAATTGCTCAGATAAATTGACTATTTGAACCATTTGAGCCAGCTGTTTAACGGTTTTAATTATCAGCGTTCAGTATAGAGGGAAATACGTACCAGTGTTGATATTTGTTTCTGTTTCAAATCAGTATATCCGTGTTGTTAAATTATAACTGTTGAATAGCAGAAAAGAAGATGAAGAGAAAAAAAAATTAAATATATATTTGCCTTTTGGACAGCCTTGTTAAAGCAAAACTGTAAACAAATTTAAAAAAAAAATAACGTGTTTTTTGTTTGGGCTTTTAAAAATCTTAAAAAAATATTTTTTCTTGATTCTTAAAGGCCATTTGACACTATCACTCAAGTCTTAAGTATTTCGACGAAAATGCTTCCTTGAACTAATTATTGTTTGAAAACTTTAAAAAAAAAACCAATAAAAACTTATCAAAATACATAAGACTAGTGTTATAGTGTAAGTACCTCTAACTAGCACCGAAATATCTTAGAAATCAAAGAATATCAAGGCCGTCTGGCAAGCCTAATATACTACGAGTATTAGACTGTGTTTTTGAGATCTCAGTTAAACTAGGTTTAGTTAATCCGAAAACAGATTTGTGCCGCCACACAGTGCGGCCGATTGCCAAAAAGCTGGCCAAAATTCGAAAATTCAAGTAATAATTCACTCCAAACTGGAATCTTGGGGGGTTTTGGGGTCGCTGATTACAGATTGTATGTCAAATGTGCGGAAATTCACCCCCTTTACCCCTTATCGACCACCCACTGGGGTATAATATCATGTATTATTTATCATACCATATTTAAAGTTTAAAGTAAATAGTATGTATTTAAATATTAAAATTATGTTTTATATTTGTATGCTCCTGGGTACATCTAAAACGTTTTAATGTGATTAAATTTCATATTACAATCCCTTGAAAAAGTCGACAAACAATCGAAGAAACGTCGGGAACAAAATATTGTAATTAAAAATTGAATTTTATTTACATTGAAGAAATTTATGCCCTATTAGCTTGACAAAAATAATATTCATAAGTTGCATATCGTTTTTGAGGGGTTTGGGGTCGCTGATTACGAATTTTCTGTCAGAATTATTTTTTTATCATCTTTTTTTAACTCAACAGTCTTACTCACCCAATCATAATTTTTTTTTATAAATTTTTCTTCAGTCCTAGTACTTGAATCCCATCTTGTTTTTATCTTATACACCAAATCTGATATTTGGCGTTTCTCGTTTTCTGATAAATAATAAGTCGCATTTTGGTTTTCAGACAAAAATCCTTTCATAAATCACGTTGATATCATCCTTCAAAATATCTTTTATTACTTGGAATAATTGTAACCTTGGTAAATCACCAGTAGTGGACATTCTACAACCTAAAAATAAGATTATTTTAATAGTTGAGAGAAAATTCTGAAAACATTTATATGGGTTTTTTTTTAAAAATTAACGAATTCGATTTGTTTAAGAAAGATAATAGCTTATCGCAAAAATTGTTGAATAATTTTTTGTTTAAACAATTTATTAATAACTTTTGGGCAACATTATTATGGATAATTGTTGTTTAAGGCATGCTAAATGTTTCTGAATTTTTTGAAGTACGAAAATTTTAATAAAATTAAATTTTTAGACTGGGAGGTTTTGGCAAAGCATCTCTAGAAAACAACCCATAACAATTCAGGGGGCAGGAGGTGGCAGCTGAATTTTGGCTTAATCGGTAGTTAATACTTTTCCAAGTAACTTCCAAAAGGTTAGAAGACAGCATTTGACAGCGTTTTATTGTCATTTGATTCGAAAACTCAAATTTTATTGGGAAAAAACGAAAAAAACGTACCCTTATTTATGATTGTGCTGCTAAAAATTTTCTGTCAAAGAACTGATATTTACAAATTATTTTACGTATTTTACTAACCTTCAAACGTACAATCCATTTGGTTTTATTAGATTTTCATTGCTGCACGCGCTTTCACACGTTTAAAGATTTTGCCGAATAACTACACCAATATTGCGCTTGAAAAAAGGCCAAACTCCGACTGAAAATAAAGAAAGGTTTTGGGGTATAGGACGTTACTAGGGTTTCTAATTTCCCGGACTTTCATTAGAGTTCAAGACAAAAGTTTATACACAGAATATACACATATACAACAGTCTAAAAAAATTAGCTTTATTAGTTCCACAGAAACCCAAAACAAAACCAAATAAATTGTTACATTTATATGTACATTTTATGTACATGAATATGATATATGTATGCATATATTTATTTTTTTGGAGATCACGAATTATTAAAACTTATTAATATTTAGTAGTTATTATTAATAGAAACTTGGTAAAATACTAAGAAAAAGTTTTTAGTATTATTAAAGCATTTAAAAGCTCATCAGAGATTCTATTTCTAATCCTTGTTGATATGTATATTGCCTGCTACCGAATACGTGCTTTCGCTTCCTACAGACGCTGGTTTTATAGAAAGAAGCGCATCATACAAAGATTATAAATTTGTTGGCCTGTAACCCGTGACTTCATAGACGTCAAATTCTTTATTTAAGAAATTTTCAGGCTTTTGTATTTTCTTTACATTTATTTTTTTAGAATTTGTAGATAGTTCTGGTGATGGTGTCTTGTGTACATTTTCATTTTCTACTTCAAGAAGCTTTTTAGACATTTCATCAGCATTAAAAAAAACCGTTGATTTATTGACGTAGGAAAAATAGTTCGATTTGTTCGATTTGGTAGTTTTTAGTTACAAATTAAAATTTCAAAAAATATGATTTGAAATTCCCGAAAATTCCCGGGATTTATTTTAAAAAAATGTCCCGGGAATTCTTTCCCGCGAAGAAACTCTAGACGTTACTCTTAACAATTTTTACTTCTTATAGGATCCTTCTAGCCAACTGCATGCTAAAAAAATCTTATCTAGACACTTTTATTTTTCGAGTTTTGGCCAACTTTTTGGCAATCGGCCGCACTGTGCGCCATTACCAAGTTTGTGTACAACATTTTGACGGAACAGCTTTGTTTTGCTTAAAATGTTGGTCTTTCATGAAATAATAAAAAAAAATCACATATTGCCGGAAAAATCTGAATTTTAGACTACGTTAAACTAAGTTTAAACTTAATCCACATCTCAAAAAAACTGGCCTTAAAATATTGTTTTCTGAAATATGAGTACTTAAAACAAAATACTATTTTGCGTTTTGGAGTGTGCAAAGAAACTTATTTTGTTCAATTATTTGTTTTGTTTTTTAAATTATTTTAGCTAATCTTAACTAATTTTTTCAGGTACTGCGTACATTTTTTCATCTTTAATACTTGTGTGCTAAAAAATTATTAAATTTCTTATTAAATGTAAAAATTATATCCACTAGTTATTCTCTCATGCTTTAAAACAAAAAAGATTTGTGCTTGTTTTTTGAAACGTACTTTTGCTAATATTTGCTTTAATTTTATAATCCACCATCTAATCAGAAATATTTTTTAGAACCACACCTTGGAACAAATAAACACATAAGAGTTTAAAAAAATATATACATTAATAATAAATGTTTGATGTATGTATGCACTATGCCGTAAATAAATTAACTATCAGATTCCAAAGCATTTTGCGACATTTGCAATAGTCTTGAAGCTGGCTACACTCTACATTACTTGGGAACAGTAAAGGGTTATGCAATTGATTTACTGTGGTTGAATATGATAATCAGTTTCTATTTCTCCAAGGTATTTAACTTTTGCAATTTCAAATTCATTTTTATTTCTCTTTTTTACTTTAACAACCACCTAATTTTAAAAATTGTTTTACTTCGTTTTATAGGGGGGTTAAGGTCAAGCAACTTAAATTCAAAAACTGTATTATGTTCTTTCGTCATTTATCCTCAATGCCCGTATTAATTTTGAAAACGTTAACAATTTGAATCAAATACATATTTCTTAAATTCGAAAGCTTGAGTTTTTAAAATTCTTGTTTGGATATTTAAAAAATTTATCTGTTTAAATGTAGCTTTAACGAAACTTTTAGAAGTTTATTTATACATATTTTAATTTAAACTTTGTTTCATCTTAGTTTCATATTGTTCAACTGTATTTCAAAGGTGTTTGCTATTAAATTAAAGATAAAATGCTTAAAGTTAAAAGAGTTAACATTTAGTATTGAACTGCTTTGTTTTAAGTTGTGATTTTCATTAATTTATTGAAGTTTATTTCTATAACATTTACATAGGAAAACGCCTAGAGTAGAACGAACCTCTTTCAAAAGAATACAAAAATGTCGTTTTTAAATTTCGTATGTGTGAAGTAACAACAACAAAATAAGCCAATTTCTTACTTATACAATCCTATAGTTAGATTTTTTGACAGCTGAGTTAAGGCCCAACTATAATATGCTTAAGTTGGCTTAAGCAAATGGGCGAATACATGTAAATCATATATGTCAAACCATATTGAACTTAAGGAAACTTTTTGTTAAATTTTATGAATCTGTCATTTGCTTAAGCAAGGTGCGAAACAAATCGCACTTTCCGTAAGGAATCAAATGTTTTTTGGTTTTGTTTTTGTGTTTTTAAATGCATTTGAAAAGATTTTTGTTATTTTTTTACAGGTGCTTAAGCATATTATAGTTGGGCCTTTAGTTTTCCTTTTTTCTCTCCTGCTCTTTCTATTTAAGTCGTTTTTTATAAACGTTTCAACCTTTAAAGGGCTAAATACCCTCGAAAATGATTGTCCAGCAGGCGAATTCCCTCGTGTACGTGTGCTGGACGTAATATTCGCCGTCATATCTAAATTTTTTGATTTTCCTTTTAATAAGATTTCTGGCAAGATCATCAGGAAAACTTTTCCAAAGATTTTAGAAAAGCTAAAAATATTATACAAATAAAACGTTAAAGCGAATAAAAATTATAAACACTCTCTCTTACTTAATACAATATCAAAGCTTAAACAAAACACCAACAATAAACAGTAAGGTTACATTTTCTTACATTCCCCACCGCCATCGTCGGTGTAATACAAACAAACACATTTCTACTAATACTACCCCAATGCTTGATGAATATTTTGATTAGTGTATTTGGGCCTTAAGATTTTTGGCAGAAGTTAAAGTAACACACTTGTCTCCAAGCACAACTCAAACGAGCAAGTTCTTCCCACTTAACAATGGCTCTCGATATATCGATTTTTGATGACAACAGCACGAGCTGTATTTCAAGAGCGCCAATGATCCCAACATTTATTTGTTTTTGTTTTAATGATTTTCAATAATTAACATGTTCTCGACTTGTTTTTAAAAACCTTAAAGTTTTTTTTATTTACTTATTCAGTAACTGCTTATGAATTACGATGTAGAGATGTTAGGAATTGGAATAAAAACGCATGTAAGTGCTTTAAGTTTAATTCGTCAAGTCTTGAGTTGTTAGGAGAAAGAGGAAAAAATGGACTTCTAGAGATACGACGTCATTATTGTATGAATATGTTTATATTACGAGTATCTGCTTAAATGAGTTTGTCATTTAAAATCATGTTAAAAAAAAGTAACTAACGTTGTTATTTAATGTATTAAATGATGATGATGATTATAATAATGATGAAGAAAAAAAAAAAAAATCATTGTATTTTGTGTAACTTGTTCGAAAGAAAAAAATGATGTCATTTTTTTACTAACTTATTTAATTTGCTAATTTCTAGACACAATTTTCTAACAAAAATATAAAGTTATAAATTATAAATAAATGAAACGTTCATTATTTAGTAATAATAATTAATTTGTCTTTAAGCCAGTCTACAATGGGAATCTAAAGTAATTTTTTTCTTGCAAAAAAATTTAATATTTTTTATACATCTAACAATCCTAATAATTGCAAACACATTCTCCACGCTTGAGTGTTTTTTAAGGAAATTCCTCTTTAGCGGTTTGCTAATTATCATCATAATGATCAGTTTTGCTAATAATGATGGTGTTTTTTTTTTTTTTTGGTAAACAATTAACATTTAAACAAAAATTCCGGTTGCATGCTTTTGTTTATAAAAGTACACCGAAAAAAAATTCATGCCATATATAAACATATACACGAAAACTTCACAGAAAAAAATAAAAATTTATTTCAATTAAAAAATTTGTGACATTAATAAAAAATTAATTAAATTTGCACCAGTAAGCAAATTAATAGTATCAATTAAACCAGTTAATATTATTAATTAAACGTTTAATTCACTTGATTAAAAGTTTAATTCACTTGATTAAATTTTTAATTAAAACCGATTATATTTTTGATTAATGCTTTAATTGGTGAACAATTTTCGTGAATTTTTTCTGTGAAACGTACTGGTGCAAAGCCATGAAAATGTAAGTTAAAATATACGAAAATCGTTGAAAATCTACGAAATATTTAGGTTAAATATAAAATAGTTTTTATGAATCTTGAACTATATACTACTTTCAGGGATGTTTTAAAATTGCACATTCTTTGTAAGCTTTTTTAGTAAAAAAATAAAATTCCTGTAATAGTTTCCCACGACAGTCTGTTTCTTAAATCCGTTTTACAAATTTTAAGTGCGCTAAATATTCTCTAAACAAAACGGTTTTTAATATTAGAAACTTATCTTTCCCCAGGTTATTTTTCAGTTTGAATACCTTTTCAGCAAACTTATAAATGAAGCTCATATTTATCGAAATCTAAATCTACGGTCACACTTGGCAAATATTTGACGAAAAAAACATGTCCAACAAATAAACTAAAAAATTATTCCTATACATATTTATTTTGATTATGATATCAAATCTTACAAAAAAATTATAAATATAGTTTTTTGTTATGCCTAGCTGTATAATAAGTTTTATTTTGTGATATTAACGCCATGTTAAATCACAAAAACTGTTTACAAAAGTAGTGGTTACGCTTATTTGGTCAAATATTTAATTAGTGTGAACATAGCTTTAGGGCAGTCATAACCACTCCATAGACTCGCGAGCCAGTCTATAATCGTATTTTTCACACAGACACGGTCGGCAATTCACATGTATACAACAATTTGGTTCGTTTCAAAACATCAGTCTATCATCAGTCTCTGCTCAAGCTTTGTAAAAGCAACACCACGCACGCTTGTTTGGTATTGTTTTTGTTTTTTTTTTTCGTAATCAACACAAAAGCACACAGAGCAACAAAGTTTATACTTCTTGGGAACTGATGTTTTTTTTTTAATAAATATTTTACACTAGCTGGCCCGGTTACCCGGCGTTGCACGGGATCCAATAATTTTATAAAAAAAAAAAATTATTGAAATAAAAAAAACAAAAATAATTGACAAAAAATTTATATAAAAAAAAAAAAATTGTATGGGAGGTACCACGCCCCTTTGTCCAATTTTGACCTAATATAGCATACTTGTCCTTCTTGGTCGACAGTACATACTGTGAAAATTTCATGAAGATCGGGTCAGTAGTTTAGACGCCTATACGGAACAAAGATATATACATTCAATTTTATATATTAGATTGTTACACAGTGTACAATTCGGCAGCGACGCAGCTTCTGTTTTTGACCGCACACAAGCACATACTATCTTTGTGTACGTGCGTTCGGGGCTTGGTTAACACTGCTTTAGGGTCATTGCTGGTGCCATTTACTATCCAGCTTTCGCAAATCTATATTAAATGATAGAAATATTTTCGTAAAAAAAAAACAGAGCGGAGAAGATTTTTTTTGGTCAACAATACCTTAAATCGTATAAATTTAATCACTGAATCAAATCCTGATTTTATTTGGGCAACTACTTCAATATAAAATTCACTTCAATATTTAAATATATTTTCCTTCCAATATCGAAACAAAGAATACCAATATACACGCAAAGAAAAAACATGGTTGTGGTAAACATATTCTAAGAGCAACATATTATGATAAGAATTATGATTGTAGTCACCATATTAAGATTATTACTGAAACATATTATGACTCAATATACTCGTAATATGTCATCATAATATTTTTCCCTTAATCATATTATTTTTCTGTTAATCATACTAAGTTAAGAAGTAATCAAATTATTGTCATGTTAATCATAATAAGCTAAGAAATTAATCATATTATTGTCATGTTAATCATAATAAGCTAAGAAGTAATCATATTATCATCATGTTAATCATAATAAATTTAGAAGCAATCATATTATGATACAGCACCTTTCATAGCTGTCATAAAAATACAAAATAAGCTTAAATATTTTTGAATCGAATTTTTATTTTGTGGCTTTTTACAATTTTTCTTAATGTTAATCAAATAGCGGAGTTCAATATAAGGCTTGCAAAAGATCAAATGAAAAATCTGTGGTTTTCATGGGCAACCGCGTGTGTCCATTTTTTTGATTTTAAGATTTTGATGCCATATTGCCTAATTTTGAACGCTCTTTATATTTTTTTGAAAAAAGATGGATCAATTCCGTTTTGTAACGTAATGACAAAGTTTAAAATGTGCAATACCTAGCCCGTAGTTTGATCTAGAATGGGTTTTCGGCTTTCCTGAACAATTTGTTTTAAGACATACGCGGTTGCCCATGAAAACCACAGAAATATCGTAGCACTTTTATAAAATATAACGAAATCTCTGTGTGTTTTGTTGTTGGATTTTACAAAAAACTATGATATTTTGCATTTGCACTATTACATCACTAATACTTGAATGAACTCCGTATTATTTTAATTTTTTGAGACACAACTTCTTCAAAATTATTTTACAAATGGCGCTAACATAATATGATTAGAGTAAAAATAGTTTGATTGCATCTTTAACATAATATGATAAATGTATAGAAAGTTATCATGTTATGGCTATTAAATATCATGATATGGTTGTGAGAAATATAATATGTTTAGAAAATTATCATAATTAAGTTGTTAGAAAAATAATTATTTTTCGGTCAACAATACTCAAATTCATAATTGCGATAAACATTGATATGTTTACAGTAACTATAATATTGTTGATATTAAATAAAAATAACAATTATTTGTGTACGACAACAATATATTGTTACATTAAACATAGTGTTGTTGCCGTAACCATATCCAACCATATTTTTTCTCTGCGTGTATAAAGAAAGAATTTAACGTTACACTTGATCTACCCTGAATTATCCACGCTCAAACCAAGACAGAACAAATTTACACCCAATTACCCACTAAGTGGCAACACTGTTGTATATACGAATATAACAGTACTAAAAAAGAAGCTACGAATGTCTTTTTTCCGTTAAATGTAGCATTGAATTATTTTCAGTGTATGCATTTTTTTGGTGCGATAGAATTGATATAAAACATTGCAAGTTGAAAAAAATAATAAAAATAAAAAAACTTAATCAGTGAGAATGCTAAAATCGGCCTTTTAAATCCCTTTTTGTTTACCATCATCTGAACAATAATGAGTTAAAAAGGCGGATCCAAGCATTCACTTTAAAGTGGAGGGGGCATAGTTAACATTATTCGGGACAGCCTACGAAGCCAATTAATGATTCTAGATTACCAGTGGTCGACTTGCCCAGGGGATTACGACCCCCATGAGCCCTTTGGACAGTGATTGCTTTTTACATTATTCTGACAACATATGGACTGCTCATTTTTAAAAGTCAAGAACGAATCTAGCCAATTTTAGATATCCTGTTCTAAAGTTAAGCGCACTTCAGTGAAAGCATTTTGCCCCGATCGAAACAATTAGTAGACACACGGAAAAAGCGTTGAAATATACGGGGAGTACAGCCAAACATCCCAACTGGTCTTGCGTTATCATAATGGAATATTACAACTTCATGTCTGGTGGCATGTTGATCACATGGGAACTTTTTATAGTTTGGACCCTCCTTTTTTCACTAAATACAGAGCAATGGATATTCTGCATTTATTCTGCCTTTTACATTTCTTTGTGTTCTTTTCTGAAAAATGTGTGTTATTTTACAAGTGTAACGCGTTCTGTTCTCATGGCGTTCCACTTAAAAAAATGCTTCATGTTCAACACTCATTTTAATAAAAGGGGCATGAAAGCAACACTAGATTAACAGCTGGTTTTGTTATTATTTCCGAAAAATTAACTGCCCGGTGAGAATAAATGTTACTTAGATGTTTGCCCTTCAAAATGCCATATGACTTATTAAAGACACAAAACATGTGTTAAAGGTGCGCCATCTGTTAAAATTTAAAAAATTTCGAAGCCCTGCTATATTGCGGAAGGACGAGGGTAAAATTAAATTATGGAGCTATTTTGAATTAAATCTAACTTAGTCTTTGTCGTGAAAATAGATCCAAAATTGTTTAAAAGAATTTCTGATAGATCAGGTTATTTTAAATCACGTTATATTTTCTATTTACCTTATTACCGGTTTATGTCTTCTTTAATTCCCTATTCATTTAATCCAACTAAAACAAATGCTTTAAGTAAAGTTTAAACACAAACTTTTTGTTTTTTTTTATTAATATTCTTCATAATCTTGTATGCATGTAAAAATTTGTGTTAATATTTCTCTCAAATATAGTACACAAGTATGTATGTTAAAATGTTATGTGGGTTTCTAGGGTTCTATTTTTAATAGAATTTTTCAATGACGTACTAAATATGTATGCACTACACAGTCAGAGTGAAAAACAACATAAGTAACTTCTATTTCACTGAATACATTACATTGTTCATACTTGCCATTTTCGTACAATGAAAACGAGAATGTGACGTTAAGTTTGCTCTAGATTTTTTGAAGTAAATATGTAGAAAAAAAATTATAATAAATTTATACGTGTAACCTTTTTGTTCATTATTGCATTCTTAAAACTTTGTAAACAATTTTTTCTTAAATAATTGTTAGAAAAACTGGTTAAATATGTGTATTTAATAAAAAGGTTGCCATATTTTTAAAAAATTTCAACATTATTTAAGGGTAGCTTACACGATCACACAAGTCGTACGTATTTCGACAGGGTTGTATTTTCCTTAAAAAAAACCGTACGACTTGTGTGATCGTGTCAACTTCCCTTTAATATTTTAATTTACACAAAAGAAGAATGAATCGATTAATTTATATGGCAACCGAACGGGCATGTTCTGACAATCGCAAAACGCTTAGCATTTGCGATTCTGACTTGAAGTCGCTTAATAGCTGTTCTGTAAATCGTAATCGCAAGATAATTGGCGACTTCAAAGCGCAAAAGGATGCTTAAGGGAACAAAAACATTTTTAAGAAACTATGGCAAATCGCAAGTAAAACGCACCAGTTTTTAGAACACCATAAAATAAATCTAGCGTTTTGCGATTTCAAAACGTGCGATTTTCAGAATATGACCGGAACTTAAGTTGAGTTGCTGAAAATATATTAGAGGTGGCATTTTATGTCGATTTCAGTTGGCAAAATCTAGATATTTAGGCAACCGTAAAGTTTTAGTATGCCTTTTTTTAAATTCTTTATGCTTAAGACACAATTGGATCGTCCGCGTAATAACGTAGGACGTATAAAGTACAACGCCATTCCGTCGCAAGCGTATTTTTGTCTTCAAATATGAATTCAATTTGAAAATACAAAAATAAATTCATTAAAAATTTTTCATTTTTCTTTTTCTATGACAATACGGTCGCAAACAGCGTTTGATATAGAATTCGATCGAATTAGTCGACGTACGACGTAGATAAAAAAGCATTTACGTTTGCGTTAGCTATTGTGTACAAAACATTGAATGTTTTAATTTGACAACGTATCTAGGGCGCACAGTGGCGCCATTTGAGTTTTTTCGTTGCAAAAATCATAACTTTTGAACCAAACGAGATAATCAAGAAATTTAAAAGACGTACGATAGATGATTGATCAACCTATGAAATGAGTGTTTGAAAAGGGTTCCACGCCTTTTAGGTACCTACTAATGAGTTGAATTTTGTGGAAAAATCATTTTTATGGGAATAAAATAAGTAAAGTAATATTGTGTCATCGATTTTCGACAGCTTTTGGCATGAGGAAAAAAATTCTACTACGACTAGGGTGTTTAATTAATCGGGTTTTATTTTTGTTCGATTAAACGATTAATCGATATTTGGAATTTTTCGAATAAACGAATAAAGTTTTAAAATTAATCGATTAATCGAATTAATTCTAAATCCAGACATTTTTATAAATTATGAAATTTTTTTCAATAATTTTAGAAAAAATAGTACTTGAGTAAATAAACATTCTTTTTTAAATTTAAATTGGCAATGTAGCTCCAAATATTTGTTTCACTTTGGGGCACTTAGATTTTAAAAGAGTCAACATAACTTCGGATTTTTTGGAACTTTTTACGGACATTCCATCCTCTGCTATGCTTCTGCAAATAATTTCCTTTAGAGATCTTGTATCTCTTATCTTGTTTAAAATATTTATTTTTGGACCACTTGTAGCATCTTTGGTTTCGTTGGAGCATCTTCTTCAAGTACTATGTTATAGTCACTGTATTAGTGGCAAATTAGTGAAGTTGTTGAAAAACATTTACCTTAAAAAATTTTTGGACACCTGTTACATTAAGATTTATTAGAGAGAAACGCATAAACTATTTTGTTAAAAAATACGGGCGAGTTCTAGAAATTGAAATGAAGTTGATTTAAAATTGAGCAAATATTAAAACTACGGTCATTTTGTAAATAATTGAATTTAAATTATCGTTCGATTTCAATTTCACTTCATTTCGGTTTCTAGAACATACCTTTGTCGATTTTTCTTTTATGAAATGAATTATTAAATTTTATTGAAAAAATTTTACAAAAATATAAGCTAAATTACTCACTAAACATGACTGTTTTTTAAAAATTCCAGCGGACATATACATTTGGTTTATTTATTCGACTTAAAACTTTAAAAAAATTATACAGTGATCAGAAATACTATATATTATTGTCATTCAATTAATAGGTATAAATTATTCGATTAATCCTTTAATCGAAATTAGCAATTTTAAATTATTCGAACAATTAGTCGTCTAAAATTGTTCGATTTCAAAAAAAGCATTTTCGAGGCGTCCAAATTTAAATTTTTTTACTTCTTCTCATTTTTTATTTTTAAGGTAATAAAAAATATCGGCTAATAAATTTTTTTTTTAAATATGGTCTTTCCAAGTTGAAATTCTACGCTAAAGTGTTTCCAAAAAAATGTTTTTCTTGATGTTTTGGACGAGTTTTTGTCGAAAAATTTATTTTTTTATTCGTTAGTTTTTTAATTTTTTAGTAGGCATGTTAAAAAAATTCTCCGATTCCAATTTTTTTAAATATAAATATATGTATATATATTTTAAAATTGTACGCTTTAAACGATGTCGTTATCATTTTTAGAAATTTTTTTTTTGTGTATTTAGACGAGTTTTTGTCGAAAAAACGCTTTTTTACTCTTTTTTGTTATTAAAATTAAAATTTTAGAGCCGTAATAGTACCTATGGATACGTATTATTTATCAAAAGATCGGAAATCTTGGTAGAACATATTTTCGGAAAACCTCGGAAAAAGCAGTTCAAATACAAAAAAGTTTTTAACAAATTATAAATTAATTAGTATTGTGGTTATTTTGTTGAACTATTTATGGTTTTTAATCCAAATTTTTAATAATTTTAATTAGGCTTAAGTTCATTAAATTTAATTTTCATTAAATTATTTTTATGAAGAAAGGAATTTTACAACATGAAAATTAATTAAAATTGTTATTGATAATCTTTCATTCTTGACCGTGGCTGGGGCCCCTAATTAAAATTATTAAAAATTTGGATTAAATTATAAATTTTTAAAAATTCCTTTTTTCGGGAACCATAGATCTTCCTGAGTCCACCTTGTATTACAAGTATTAAATTAAATAATTAAATAATTAAATAATTAAATTTATTGAGCCATAAGCAGTTCAACAAAATAACCATAATACTATTTATTATTATATGTGTATCTAAAATTTCCAGCATTTTTTCTGTATAAGCTGCCTTCTAAATATGTTATTTTATTTTTTATTTTATTGAACTCGAAAATATACATATAAATTTCCTCCATACGAAACTTTTTAATTAAAAGGTAGTATAATTTAAACTCTCATCTAAATTTAAGATATATCTAAAATTAAGTAGTTACATTTAAGGTTCTAGATACTTTTAGGTTTTCTAAATATTTAAAAATATGTTTATCTTACATTTTAATTTTGTGTTATTGTACTAACACTTCAAACAAAATTTATTCTCGTACAAATAGACAGTAAGAAAAGTAACTCAAAGACAAGGTTAAGACTACAATTTAGTAACACTTTGAGATTGTTTGTAAATACTTATATACATATTTTGTATTTTATTACAAACATCTGTACATAAAGATACAAAAATATACGAGAACTATGAAATGTATCTAGTATTTTATAAAAAAAAAATAAAACTTTTTTCTAATAGCTACAGACACTCAACCGACGACATACCAACAAATATGAGTTCATATCAACAGACAAATACAGAAAGAGAGAGTAAAGTGCCGTATCAAATGATTGAGATATAAAAAATATACAACTTAAATGAATATGCACATAAATATTAAGGGATTTCACAGTTAAGGAGATATCTATCATTAGATATACTTTAAAAATACTTTTACTTAAAAACGATCGTGTTCTGGAAATCGAATTCGAGTAAATTTCCAGTTTTGACGGTTTTTAAAAATATTCCTTTTTCCAAATTTTGAATTCCACTATCTTCATCAAATAAACATACTATTAATATAAGAAAAAAATTATGGTATTAAAAAAAAACAATCTATTTCGGAAAGAAGTTTTATAAGGGCTTTTTTAAATTTTAGACCGATTCTTATCATTTACATAGGCTTTGTCCTCAGTGCAATAAAAATGTTCTGAAATATGCAAAAATATGCACTAACAAATCGATGCCAAAAATCATAAAAACCTCTAAAACGGATAAATATATTGTTTGTGCCTTCAATGGTCGCACCAGGAAAAACGTGCAATTGCATATTTATGGTTTCCTTGTTTATTACTAAAAATATCGAGTAAAAAACAAAGGGAATGTTCGGGAATGCAGCTCTGCGCTGCTTCTGATGCGCATTAGTTTGTAATGCTCATACTAATTTTGTATGCATAAATAGCAAACAAAAATGTTGTTATCAATAACCTTTAATATTTTTTAAAAATTTTCTAAAATTATTTTCATATTTTTGCTTAGAGTAGCAATTTCTGGAATCCCGGGATTTTCAAAATTGTTTCCCACTTTCGCAGGACATTAAAATATCTGGAAAACCCCTAGTTGCAGCTTTTGTACGGTGGATCGATCATATTTTAGTTTTGAGAATTTAAAATGCACCCCTAACTTTTGAAATTTTCGATACAAACAAATTTAAAGGAGTTCATGAACGAAAACGTTGTAATCATTTCGTGATTTAAATAATTTTTTAAAATAAAGAAGGAAAATTAAACAACAGCCCCATATGACAATTGTGGAGAGGGTTTTATGCGTTTGTGCTGATGTTTGTGGTGTGTCATAGACCGACCTTTTAGTGTAGCAATCAACTCAGAATAACTTTTAAATCGATTAATCGACGTCCGTCCGTCTGACTTTTCATGTTAACCTTGTGCCCAAAGACAGAGACTGCAATTTTTGAGATAATTTGATGAAATTATTAATTGTTGCAATTTTAATTTTCACAATGACCAAGCCTTTTGAAAATCAGTAGAATCGGTTCATAATTTCACGTAGCCCCCATACAAGCTTCTGTCCGGAATAGAGTCATTGTCCCCATTAACCATCTTATTATGCTGTAATTTAGGTTAAATTTGGTATAAACTTATTTGTTTGCAATCTTAATCATTTTACAAAATTTTATTGCTCCCAAACAAATATTACTCCCGAAACTTCCTTATAAATAACTTCCTTAAAACTGATGGTATTAAACATAAAAATTGGCGGCAATAACTTTTACGATAGATTCAATGTCATGACAAAATGTTGTGCTGGTAAGTCCAGAATTGACGATAGTTTTCATTTAAAACCCCTTCCTAAAATCTATTAGGAACACACAAAAATCTTATATAGATGAAAATATTTTAATAATAGTTGGCACATGAATCTTAATTTCATAGCGGGTCCATCATTGCCTATCAATCACAAATAGGGTTTACTTTCGATAATTTTTCACTTAATACTGTGGTGTAAGATATCATCTGGACGGGCTTGACCGACTTTACTTTCCTTCTTGTTTAACTTAATTTGTTTAGTACTAAGACATTTGTATATGTTCGAAAAGCCTAAGAAATCGGTAGAAACAGGGCTGAGGAGTCGAAGTACCTACAAAAACTCACGACTCCGACTTCGAAATTTTTTGGAATAACAAATTTTAACAAATTTTCCGTTTAAAAAAAAAAAATTATTTTTACACAATAATTTCTTGCAATATTTTACCATTTAAAAGGAAAATGCCTTAAAAAAGGAGTTTAAGAGTTTAAAATAAGGACCAGTCTCATATACATTTAGCATCAATGTAAGTGTAGGAGTCGGACTTATAAAATTTCAGCGCTTTGACTCCGTTAGAACTATTTTTTGATGACTCCACAGCCCTGGGTAGAAACATAACTTAACTTTACCATTTTGGTGGTCCGGTAAGTCCTTAAAAATCGTAAAATCCAAAAAATTACAATATAATCTTATCAAAGAGATCTATAAGCTACTTTATATAATTTAAAAAGTATATCATTTTTTGCTTAATCTCAGGGACCGTAACAGTTACAACTTTTTTAAAAAAAGTCAAAATATAATAGTTATTTTTTGACTTTTATTCTTTCGGTCAGAAATAAAAGTTAACATTTGACTTTTATTTTTTAAGTCAAAAATAAAAGTTAAAATCTGACTTTTATTTTTTCGGTCAAAAATAAAAGTTAAAATCTGACTTTTATTTTTTAAGTCAAAAATATAAGTTAAAATTTGACTTTTATTTTTTAAGTCAGAAAAAAGTGACTATGCCATAATAATAACAATGTAATGGAAATATAAGAAAAAAATTGGTTATTTCTAACCAAAATTGGTTACATGGTTTCATTTTGGTTACATTTTTCTCCAAAGAAAAAAAAGATATTTCTTTCATTGGAATTCTAATAATAATAATATTAATTAATATTGAAATAAAGGAAATTAAATGTAATTTGTATTTTCAGAGCAAAATATGCAAAACACCAACTTTTTAACTTTCTAGCAAATAAACGTTTTTGTATACATATGTACTCTATTATAATTTTTTTTCTTTTTGTTTTAATACAAATACAACATGTACTTATAATTCTAAAAATAAAAACTGTGTTAATATTTTATTAAAATTTTATTTAACCTTTTTAACATCTGCTTTCAATAGGAACAAAAGTCAAATTTTAGCTTTTATTTCTGACTTAAAAAATAAAAGTCAAATTTTAACTTTTATTTTTGACTTAAAAAATAAAAGTCAAATTTTAACTTTTATTTTTGACCAAAAAAATATTGGTCAAAAAATAATTATTATAAAGTGACTTTTTGATAAAAGTCAAAAAAATTAATGTCTTTTAAGTTTATTATTCCTTAGCATAACAGCATCAATATGCTGTATTCAAATATCTGATAGACAAATTATATCCACCTGACTTTTTGATTTTAAATTTTAAAAATAACTGTTATTTTCGGTCCCTGCTTAATCTTATTGCATAGTAAAATTAATATGTTTAAAATCCCCTCTTAAATCTGATCCAAGCAAACTAGTTTAAACTGTGAATACTCTTAAAAAATTTAGTCATCATAGAATATTTCGAATACAAAAAAAAAAATAAACAAAACAATAAAAATGTATTAATCTTTATTGTCGTTTATCGTTTTATTAATATTGATTTTTTAAGGGTCGTTTCTAGATATTTTTTTTAAAAATGCATTTGTATAGACTTTTAAAAAATCGTATAAATTTGTAAATAGACTTGTGTACTTGTATCGAGCAAATATCTCATAACATCTGTAAATAAAAGTATAGGATGGTTTGTAACATGTTTTTGTTATTGAAAAAAAAAAAACAAATTTATTACTTTTTTTAAATTATATATTGAGCTAGATTCCAGAATTATAGGGACTATATAAAAAAAAAACAATAAGATGACTAAATTGTTTCTATCAGACTACAAATCGGTTAGTAAATCCCTCGCCTTTTTTAAAACTTAAGTCCAACTTTCTGGAAACATGAGATTGAGTACATTAAATGAGAATTTAAAATCATTACAAAGCGTTGCAGAGGTCAAGAGTTGGTTGTGCTTTTTTTAAATTAAATAATCTATAGCAACGGTTTCCAAACAAGGGTCCGAGACATATTTTTGGGTTTTTTAAATTTTCCTACTAAAACTGAAAAAAATTTGCTAAAACTAAAAAATTTAGAATTTTTGTTACAAATCTTTCAAAAGTCTTATCGGAACAAAAAACATTGGCAGAATATAGATAGGTTTTGAAGGCAATAACTACGCTTCTTACGAAGTTGACGATTTGTTCTGCTACGATTTATTTTGCTAAGCTTCCGCTTAGAAGTTCCTAAGGCGGGAGAGTTACAGATCAGATGTTAAAATGTCTCATCATCCTTTTGGCAAAATCTTAATGAAAAATTGGTTGGAACACCTGATCTTAAGGAATTTTAGAAGCCGAAATGTTTGTTAAATATATTCTTCACACTAAAAGTACTCATAAAGACAAATTTAAAGGTATTGAAAAAAATAACTTTTAATAGAAATTTTGTTGGTCAGGATTAGTAGGTAGTCACCTAGAGATTGGCAGAAATAGACCGCATTAAAATTAAAATTATAAAAACTCAGATTGCTTTTAAAAGTGATTTTGAAGAGATCGTTATACTAGAAAATTGATCAAGAATCAATATTTTTTGGTAATAAAGGGATTTAATAAAAGCCGTCTTATTTTTATTTAGTACTAGCTAAACCTGGTGCGCTTCGCTAAACCCGTTAAAATAAAATAAGTAATTTTCTTGAAACATATCTCGTATTTTAAAAGCAATTTTTACCTAATAAAGATACTTTTGCTGTTCTCCAGTGCCCATGTTCTGTAACTCTCGCGTCGTGAAACTTTTCGATTGAAATGTGTGAAATGAAACAAAACAAACAGCTATTTTTCTTACTAAACTGTGTCTGTAATTTTTTTGCCGAGTACTAGCTGTCACGTAAGGAAATTACTCGCCAATTTACAGAAAAAGTGTGCCTGTAATATTTTTGTGAGAAAAGTTCCCGTTGTGAACTGTCAAAAAACTCAGGATTAAAAATATTGTGAAGAAAAATTTTAACACTAAAAAAACAATTAAAAATGCAAAATGCGAAGAAGAATAATAATAATATTTTGTTCTTGGCAAATTTTTTAATTGTATGTATAATTATTTTGCTTTTAACATTTTTATAAAATATACGAATGTTTTCAAAGCTCGTTTGCAAACAACAAACATTAAATTCGCACTTTACATTATTTGGTATAGCCGACGGTTGTATTTTCGCCGCCGTCGCACAGTGGCGCCCGTAGAGCAAACGAGGTTGCAAAAATCAAAATTTTCATGAGCGCCGACGAAGTTTTGTTATAGGAAACTTTCAACGATTTCAAATATGCCTTTCTTAATAATATCACATTTTTAGTTTAGAAGATATACCCGTTCAAAGTTGACCGACTTTCGGTTTTCAAAAATACACACAATTTTTAGTCAATTTGTTTCGATTTCAGGTGTAATATCACGAAAAATAGGTAACGAATCGCCTTATTTTTTGTTTGTATTGATTGATGTATTTATTAAATGTATAATGATAAAAAAAAATTATCTGTTTGCTTTGTGTTTCTCCTGGTAAATCACTATTTAAAAACTATCCGTTTTTTCACTATTTTTCAACTTTGACGGAAAATAAAAAAATCTATATTTTTCTATATTTGCCATATTTGCAAAACCTGATCTTTGATTATTTCTTAACATAATTCAAAAGGTTTTATCTGCCCGTACGTGCCCGTTTGGCTTCTAGAGGTAAAAAAGGTTAAAAGACATGGTTGCAGAAATTGTATGGCGTCAATCCCTTATATGTTTTGACTGACAGTAGTTTGACCTAATAGTTTGAAAAAAACTACTCATTGAAATAAGCAGGTACGTACCTCACTTAAACAATACTTTGGCGTTCAAATGGTCAAGAACAATATTGACTTATGGTCCCTACAGGTAGGCACAAATCTTATTTGGACACGTGCATAATATCAAAATTGCATTATTCAGCCTAAATCCATATGTATGCAGGGAACAGGTAAATTTTTAGGCATGGTAGCAAAAGCCTATATATTGCAAAATAAGCATAATGCCTGAATTAATCTACGACTGAAAGTTGGCGCAACAATTACTGAAACCATTAAACAATTTAAGTACTGAAAACATGGCGTTGAACAATTTAAAATTATTTGAACTGTTTAGAAAGTCAACCATTGGCGCATGGCAAAGATATAATTGAGTACCAGTCTTTGCCAATTGGAGAGCTTTCTGAAGAAGCACAGGAGTCTCTTAACAAATTTTATAAAAAATAGAGATTGGAGAACACATTCAAAACATCAAGGGTAAGGCAAAATGAGGACTTCTTCAACATGTTGGCAGCATCTTCCGATCCACTTATTTCTTCCCTGCGGCATGCGAAGTCACGAATAGAGTTAGAAAATAATTATATTTTAGAAATGGTTAGTCTTTTAGATATACCTTCTCTTACGAATTGTAATGAATATTTTACAGAAAATTGAAAAAATAAATTTAAAAAAAAAAAAATATTTTTTTTTTAATTTTTTGGGTAATAATTTAAAACATAAAACCCTAAAGAAAAAAAATAAAAACAATCTAAAAATGTAAAAATAATTTTTTTTAGTTGCCATAAAATTGATTTTTCTACTAATTTTAACTTTGATAACCCATAAGTAGGCCCCTACAAAGCGTAGCACCCTTTCCAAAGGCTCATTTCATAGGCTGAACAGTTATCTATCATATGCTGTTCAATTATCTTATTCGGTTCAAAAGATATGATTTTTGCAACGAAAAAACTCAAATGGCGCCACTGTGCGTCGTTAAAAATTTTAAATTTTGGTCGCCGTCAACGATATGTGTGACTGGCTTTCTGAACGTCTGCATTGTCGCATCGGCTTCGAGTGCAATGTTATGACATTTATAACGTAATGACGACATGAGTTACAGACACACTTTTTTCTCACATTTCGAGAAACGATGGAATATTTTGTTTCGCATCTTTTCGATACTATACATGACGATGATATACAGAAATCTATAAATATGTTTCCATCGATCCTACAAGGAGCATAGGGCCTCTATTGTTTGAGGTTTCGTTAATATCTCGGATGAGCAAATGATTAGTCTACTGCATCCTATTCTGATGATGGGGCTGTCATCTTAGCCATCAGACTGGCTGTACATACTTTACGTTTGTATATAAGAACTAATATAAGAACAGACTTCCGCTTGCAGCCGCACCAACTAGGTGGACAGACGCTGCGATGTTTGGGGAGTACAAATTTAAAGGTGGTACTCACTCACCTTGTCGATGTTGCCAACATGGCACACATCCGCTCCGAGACTGCTTATTTGTGAAAAAACACTTATTCGCAGCAAGCCTTTATATCTAAAGGCCGTTCACTATCCGCAACCTGTGACCCGTCCGGTTGCCTACAGATCGGCACATGATTTGCATGAATTAGCACACAAGTCATCGGAGAAATCTATAATGTGTTTATATTAAGCTGCCATTGTTTTTTCTTGAATCCAGCCTAGTTTTTGACAGATTTGTTGTTTTGATAAGCAAAATATTTGTTTAAAATTTAGAAACTTTTACTGTAACCGATATACTGTTATTTATATTATCTTTGTATGAGAGGTGCCACGCCTGCTTTTCCAATTGAGCCTTGTTTTTGCCAGATGTTGTGTATTAATATCCAAGCTATTTATACAACATTTTAATAGATTAACTGTTACCGTTTTCCAGATATATAGAAATCAAAATTTTATTTGTATGGGAAGTTTCATGCCCACTTTTTCAATTAGGCCTACTACGAATAATTAGGAAATTACTGCGAAAATTTAAGGAAAATCGTTTCATTAGTTTGGGAGTCTATAGGGAATAAACAAACAATTAAAGGTTAGGTTCCTTGGGCAGCCATCGAGAGACAGCTCACTTGGAACCTTCTACAGAGTAGTTACTCAACAGGCGTCCCTGCATAATTCAACCAATTCTTCTTTACTAATGAAGAGAAGAAGCAACCTTAGTTCTATCCTAGATGGATCCTCCAAGCAAGCAAACACCGGTTTTGCCAGGTATTTTTCCCTTATGTCCCGAATCCCAGAACATTAACATGGAAAATTAAACATAGTTTCCTCTTCACCTCGTCATGACAATTTCTGCAGTAGTCATTAACCCATTCTCTTTGCATGAATCCATACAGGCCAGTCACAACTGAGACCACTGTTCTTAGCTGGTCCCTATTGAACATAAGTAGAGAACTAGTTCGCCGTTCATCATAGCCAGGCCATAGTGCCCTGGATATGGAGCAGGTGGATTCGCAAATCCATCTTATCTGCGCAACTCTATAAGTCTCGCGTTTAATAAGTGACTTACAGTGAGCCATTGGAAGGCCAACGAATTGATCAATGTTTGCAGAAGACCACCTTGTTTGGAAAATACAAATATACAAACATAAGCTTTTTCATTTATATATATTTATAAGTATATGGGCATTTCCGTCAAAAGGTCCACCGTGACCGAAAATTTAAAAGTTATTAAAAGCTTATTATTTTACGATATTGTTTTAGAAAAATATTAAGATTTTACTAATTTTGTAAATTCCCTCATAAATTCGTTCACTAAGACAAACAATCAGACTGCAAAGTTGTGCAAACTTAATTTCTTATTTGTGAGAATTTTTTATTGCATGTTTTCTTTAATATTATCTTCCTTAAAAGAGGTGATATTTGATGAAAATTATTACAAAAAAATTTTCTTACATGGTCTGTAATCTAAGGAAGAGTTCGAAGAGAAATATGTTATTCGGATTAACGGTAAATTTATATTTTTTTTAATCATTAATCAGTTAAATTATTGTGGAAAAAATGTCACGTTCAAAATGTCACGTATCGAACCAGATTTTGGCTTAAACCAAAAAAAATACAGAAGATTTTGAAATCAAACCAAACCATTTTAAATGTTACATTGCTACGTAAAATTCTGAAAGTAGTTTGACTAAAAAATTGTGCCAGGTTTCGCTGAATTACGCCTTTTTATACATGGCCACAAAAACTACTTCTATTTTTTTCACGTTCGAACCGCTACTTCTTTTGCCATTATATTTGACCTAGAATGGCGCCCCCCATAAACTTTAGCATAGATAATAGTGCTTTCTTAGTGCTATAATTTAAGAGTTAAAATAACGTAAAAATATTTGTTGTTTAAAATGTTATTGCATTTTTGATGCGTACGACTGTCACGTTCAACACTTTGGAATTACCCATATTTATTTCTCTATATAAAGGGTGTCCCAACGGACTTGATTTTTTTAGGGTTGCCAACACTTTACTGCACAAATGCCGACAAATTCAAAACTTTTGTTAATTTTGGAACACCTTTTATATATGTATATGAAAGGTTATCAATGATTTAAAAATACACTCTTATTATTTTCTGGGGTAGGGGACTTTCCTAAGAACTAAAAAAAAAACTTATTTTAAAACCCTTAAATTTTTACCACTAACGGAATCGGTATGCTTAATAAGCAGTATTAAAAATGTATGAGAGTACATGATTGCTAGCAGATTGGAATTCCTACAAAATACTTCAGCCTTTTTACTGTATATAACGAAGACCTTTATCTGAGACCTTAAAGGGAGGACAAACATAATTAATTACTGGAAAACTCCTAGGGGCACATTGGCTCGGTCTTAAAGGGGCAGAATACAAAGAAAATGAGACTTTCGATTTGGAATGAGTCAAAAGTATCCCTGAGCTCATAATGAGAACGAAATAGTACCAGAACATTTAACTTCTATTTAACTTTCTTAAAGAAAGACTTAGGGCCAAAATATAAAATATTGTTTTTGTTTTACATGTAAGTTAAGCGAACGAAGTCTTCGTTCGAAATAAATCAGGCCTGTTCTGAAAATCACTTTAATTGCCTTTAAAATCACACGTGTGATATTGTGGCGTTCCGTTCTTATGTTTTTCCGGTGTGATTTTCAATTGCCGAAAGCACACCGAGAAAAATACGGTATGACTTTCAGAACACCACAAAATTACACGTGTGATTTTAAAAGGACGTGATTTGAAACCATCTGAACAGACCTGAATATCCTAAATTTATCAATTTCCTTATTTTTAAATTTTATCTTATTGTTAACAATTTTTTTTGCCTTATTTCTGTAACTAAGACTTTTTCAAGCCACCACTAAAACCACTTAATTATCCATTAAATGTGTTCAATTAGTTTAATAATTGATGAATAATATTTGATTAGGCCACATATGTAAATATGTATGAAATTCAATATGTCTATAAAAGTATAAAAGAAACCTCAAAGTATAAATGATATTTTGAAACCGTATTTACATAAACAACTAGATGTATGACAATGTTTTTGACAGATGTACGACCACGATTACGTTTATAAGAAATTATGTAGGTGGTTAGTTTTCATTTGACGACAACGGACATATTTTTTTTTTTTTTAATAATAAACATTAACATTTATTTTTGGTAATTTTTTTTTATTTATGTATTTAGTATATCCAATTTGGTTTTTTCTTTGAAGTAATTAAATCCTTTTTAGTAATTTTTTTCACCAAAAAAAAAAAAAAAAATACAAGTATAAAAATAAACTCGGTCAATCCCGATCATATGATACCCTAAGCGACAGTATTTAGAGTTAAATTATCGTGTGGGGACCCAGAGAAAATCATGGACCCGCCAAAAAGAAAATTATTTTATGAGAATAAGATTCATGTAAAAGTTCTTAAAAAAGTGATTCTAAGTCAACCGGCATACCAAAAGGTGAGTCTAGAGCCAATATTTTTCAGTGTTACACACAACAGCACAAACACGTAATACTCTCTCCACTACTGTGGTATGCGTATAATGACAGCTGTATAGTGTAAATTATAAACTGCGTTGTAGAGTTTTTAAATTAACAAATGAGTGGCTGAGTTTATTTTTGAACGGTCAAATTAATCGTTAATTTATTGAATTAAGTTTTATATTCTTAAATAAAATTTTAATGTTCAACAAAAATTAAGCTCAAAATAAAATTTTATACAATAACAAATCTCTCTCGTAAGCAGACAAGGTTTTTAAAGAACAGTGTTCTCCATTTATATTCTTGAGCTAAATAAGTTCATACAACCAAATTTTTTACTTTTTGGCAATATTTTCTAATATTAATGATATTTGACATTTTACTTCTTAACATATGATTGGTTAAAGCTTCGGCAGTTGTTACAAAGTTATTTGTGATATTTTAAGTCAACATCAGTGTTGCCAATCTGTGTGTAACTACAAATATTGTGTGTAATTCCTATTTGCATGTTGAGTCCGTGTGTAATTGGTTGCATGTGTAATTTTACTGCCTGTCTTTAAAACACGAGCACAAAACTCGTTCGTTTAACTTACTGCCTGTTTGTAGAACGCGAGCGCAAAAGTGACTCGTTTAACTTTTATTTAAAACCAAAACAAATTTTACATTTAAAACAAATATTGAAATTTTGCAAGTGCGCTCTCTTTTAAAAACAGGCAGTTAGTTTGAGTTGTATTTTTTTCTTAATTTTTCGAGATCAAGTTTTTCTTTGTGAACATTGATTTTTTGTCATTCAAACTTATTTTTTAAACCCTGACTTCTTTTTATTTCTTACACTTTCCAACAAAATCGTATATAGAAATGCTACATGGGGTCTACACGAGCAATAAATTTGAAAATATGTACATGTTTGTTTAATCAACTGTCAATTTTCATTGGTAACAAATGTCCATTAGAGCGACTCAAGTTGTATGGAAGCAAAATACGTGCTCGATGTACCCTCCTAAAAATGAACCTTGGACTTTTTTAAGATGACATTTTATATATTTCGGCTTCAGCTTTGACCTCTCGTGAGCTGCACGCATATTTTGCATATTTTGTTGAAAATGCATATTGTTGCATATTTTGGTGAAAATGCATATTTTTGCATATTTTGGTTTTAAATGCATATTTTTGCATATCTTAACATTTTTGAGTGACATATTTTTTATTTTTCCATATTGTAAATAAATGTTCTTCAAAAAATTTCAAAATTGTACAAAAAAATAAAAATTTTTTAAATCAATAAATAATTTTTTTGGAGCTCTGCTTAAAATACAAGATTTCGACAAAAGATCCTTCAATTTTTAACCGATGCAGCACCTTACATGGTTATCATGGCCTAACATAATTTATCCAAAACTTGTACATGTTAATTGCTAGGCACATGGGTTACATCGAGTTGCAGAGGAAATTAGAAGCCAACTCGATAATATTCATTTATTGATTTCATACAGGAAACAATGTGGAAGAAAGAACAGCCCGACAAATTAAGAATAATCAACATCGTTATGGGAAATATGGGATTTCAAACAATAAAACAAATTTCAAATATTTTTGATCTAGAATTAAATGAGGGATCTGAATTATAAAATTAAAATTCTCTAAATGAATTGGCATCCTTCAAGTATGCTTCAACGTCGGTTGACTTTGAGAGATAATTTTTAATGTACAAAAGCTTTTTGACAGACAAAAGTTTACTTTTGATGATATAAAAAAATGTTTAATTAATTTTGCAAACAAAAATTTCAATTATGTAGTTATTTAAATTAAGTTTTAAAAAATATTATACCTATGAATAACAATGGAATAAAAACAACAATAGAATTTTTAAATTTTTTTTTTTGTTTGAAATAGTTTTTAGTGCATATTTTTATTTTTTTAATGCTTATTTTGGAGTTTTTAGTGCATAGTTTATGCGCATATTTTCGATTTTTTAGTGCATGAAAATCTCATCCCTATTCATAGCGTTGACTTTCTTTGATTGTCCAAATTATTTACTTTTTTCACTGGATATAAAAAATTATACCTTTCACAAAAGAAAATGAATCAAAATGATGTCAGGAAATTTATTCTGATAACAAAGAATAAAAATTAAAAAAATGAGATGATTTGGATACCGCTGTTATTCAAAAAGACACATATGAATATTATATAACTCAGAAATCGGGTGTTGGACTGGGTTAGAAATAATGATATCACTGAAATGTGGTTTCAAGAGGATTGTGCAAAATATTTCACAACTGCAATCAATACGAGTATACTGCAAAACAAATGTTCTGTCTCTTAGGCTGAGCCAATATGTACCCCAGAAGTTTTCCAAAGTTATTATTTCGTTCTTACTTTTATGTTTATTTTTTAGCCTATCGAAGTTTCTAAATCTATACATTTCACACTAGGCATTTTTCAATACCGATCGTTAGCTGTATGTATTGAATGTCCTAAAATTGGGGACACCCAAAAATGACTACTCTATTTTTCAAAACAACTAGTACCATCCCTGTAGGAAATATCGATAGTTAAACTGAAATTATTAACTGTTGACTTTGACAACAGTACTACTGATCAATTTTAGAGCAGAAAATGCTTCGTGATATAGACATTTAACATGTGCTTGTCATTGAAAATCCACTACTTACGTTAGAACTACTGATTTGATAGTTCTTGTGAGACCATATGGCGACTGTTGACATTTAAACCAGAGCTTAACTTATACATTTGAGTAGTTCTAATCTTCACTTTTGCATATATTTCATTTCAAAAACATGTCCAATTTATAAAAAGAACTTTCAATCAATTTATAAAAAATTCCAAACTTTCGCTATAAAGTTTTGCCTCTTTTTTTAATAATTCTAGCTTTACAGCTGTCAAAAAATTTCTCTTGTTTCTCAAAGACAGCCAAAGTAAAGGCTAATCGACAAAAGTGGCGACTTGGAGACATTAAATCAGAACCACAGTTTTATTTTTTTTTAACTAATCAATATGAGAAAAATAGAAATACATTTCTTTTAGTAAACCTTATGGGGTCATCAGCAATGTTGCTCCCTTTTTTAAAAATACTGCTTTAAGATACTCGAAGGAGAACGAATATTTTTCGAAAAAATCACAATTAAAACGAACATAACTTTTGTCTACATCCGATACGATTTTTTAAGCTAAAGTCTTTCTACACTTTCATTGATTCAGTCCCTTTTTCATGAATATAAACACGCTTCATATCACTGTTCCTTGGCCCTCCATCAGCCAGACGATTATTGTATATCAAAACTTTGACTGTCTACAAGTGTTGGAAATTCAAAATTTTGGTTTTTTTTTTTTTTTTTTTTTTGTTATTTCTAGGGGTGGGTGGTAATAGGAATATATTATTCTGAGAAACTATGTTTTGTATACAATAACTTAAATTGTGTACAATAACTTAAAATAAACAATAACGTAACCGAAGAATTGAATGCTTTATTCACATTAACCCTTAAAAATGATGAAATTTTTAAAATCATAGATAATAAATTTTCTTCAAGACCTTAAAGTTGATCTTTAAATTGACGGATATTCTCTTTGAGGACTTTAAAAGTCTGAGGCTTGTTGACATCAAAAGATTCCGGATTTTAAGAAACACCACAAAAATAAATCCAGACCGGTTAATTTGAGCGATCTTGCCTGCCAGTGTATATCACTCAATTGGGCGATTACGCAATCCCGAAATACAACCCTTAGAATTTCGGTTGTTTAGTCCCGCCGTTGCTTTCCAATTCTCTCCAATTCGTCCAGTTAAGGTAGGGCAAAGTGGTTGGGCATAACTCTGTGTCGCTTGCCATTCGCCGTAGTCGTTTGGCCCGCGGCATTTTCGAAAAATTAACCTAGATGTCAACTCTAGCGTAAACACTACAACATACAGTAACTTATTGCTGGAATTTTTCATTAAGTAGGCCAACTAGAATATCCTAAGTAAACTAACTATAAGCCAAATATTATCGTTATAAGCCAAACCGGTCCTTAATTACACCTTGGCCTTTTACACGCAAAATCAAAATCGGTAGACTCGTTCTGAATATACAAAACAATTTTTTTTCTTCTCTAAAAACTCTACTGGGCGATCTCTTCTTTAGATTTTTTTAAAAGCTTCTGCTTAAATATTTTTTTAAATTTTATAATTTAATAATAATTTTGCCCCAAGCTCAAAATTCTAAAAATGGGCCTAACGTGACCCATTCTTAAGTTTCTACGTTCAAGATCCATGGATAATGACAGACAAAATGGCCGATAAGTGACCAGAGATTAGTTCGTCACCGGACATAGCAGATTATCAAGGCGAATTTTCAATAGCATGATAGTGTAACCTTAAGATGCAACCAAATGGCAAATTTTTTTGCCCGACTTGCAAATGTTTATATTTTTTTTTTTTTTTAAATAGTAGATTCTATGCGATCAGAGTTGTAAAGTAGGTTGAGTCATATGTTTTTGCATCTTTTTTGTGTGGTAGTGTGGCATTGAAAACAGATCTGGCAGAGATATTGTTTTTATGTCGGACAGAATTTGGCCAGATTTTCGTGTAAATAAATCGTTTTATTGTGGAGGATAGTGAATGCCGGCCTAAACGCATATGAGGACATTGTATTAAAAAAAGCCAGTTTAACACTTTTTTTGAAACTATTGGGTCATATATGAAGAGAGCTTAAAGAATGATTTTTCCAGGATCTGGATTATCTAAAAAATATGCACCTTAGAACTACATAAGCTTATCAAAATCTTTAGTTTTAGGACCTTATAAAGCTTTTGATTCGGAAATTTCAAATATTATGTAAATTGTGTAAGTAGGTTTTAGTTTATATATTTATTTTAAAATGTTGTAAATTATGTTCCCTTATTGTCCCTGCCAACCCAGTTATTGGGTTAAATCAACTACAAGCTCTCAAGCAAGTAATTGTACCCCACAAACAAAGACAACTGCAAGCAAATAAATAGACTTATTAAAAAAACTTTATACTCTACATAAATATCTAAAGCTCAAAAAATACATTTTTTAACAATTAGTCTCGATTTTACAATAAACGCGTGTACATTACTTAGAAAATGAACTCAAAACGAAAGTTAATAGAACAGAAAATACGAATTTATATATTAAACTAAAAAAAATAAACAAAAAATTTAAAAAAAAAAAACGAAACAAGCTAAATAATAAAAAAATAACAAATATTTAAAACATTATTATTTACGAAAAATTATAAGCTCATAATAAAAATATTAAGAAGTATGAAAATTTTGTTAAAAATTTATAATAATGCAAAGAAAGAAATGTGTTTAAAAATCTCAATTTTAGAATTAAAAAAATCATGAAATTTTCAAAAAATCTTTTAATATTTCGATAGAAAAATTTTCGTAATTAGAATTTGAGTTTCAAAACGAAATTTCTGAATTTATATACGTGAGGTTGGACGAATTTCTCTCAAAAAAGGGTCCATCGTCATACCTCTAGGACAAAACCCTCTCAGAAAATATTTATTTAATCCGTTTGTAAACGGCGGGAACTAAATGTTTCCACTAACCTTTCAAAGCTTCCTTGACCTCTTGGTGTTAAGTGAGGGGCAAGCTATTTTAGATATACTGCAAATAGACTACAGACCAGCAAGCAGGTGGTCTTCCTGTTCGTTCCTTTGTAGCAGTGTTGACATTAAGTAACTACAAAAAACGACTCAGGCGTATACGCCAACGCCAACCGTTATCAGGCTGAATATTTTAAATAGGCAATACTGACAACAGTTTATAAAGCTAAATCAAGGCGAATTTATACAGGCGACATTTTCGTGTCATCTGTTTATTTTTTATTGATTTGTGTGTATGCTGAATGTCAAGTTTTGTTTCAATTTTGTGAAAAAATTTAAATTCATTTTAAATTCAATAAAAATCTAAATACTTGAAAAAAACTCATTAAAATTTTATAAAACAAAAAAAATAAATAAAAAATATAAATACAAGGAATTAAAAAAGCGTAAAGAACAAGTGGTGCCTATTTTTTGACATTTACTCTTACTTTTTACAAAATACATAGTATATTTCAAAAAAAGGAATAGCTAGCATAACTCTATCTTAAGATTTTGTCACCTGTACGCATTCGCCTTGAGCAAAAGTGAACATTTTTAAAAACAAAATGTCTGATTTAACCAAGGAAAAATTATTGAATTGCCAAAACTTTAGATTAAAACACGATGCTAAAAATATTCTAACTGGCAAAACTTCTCATATATAAATAACATAACAAAAATACGAGAGAAAGAAAAATGTAAAAGAGGAGTGTCAAATTTCAATTCTCATTACGTGCTACTTTAACAATACCGCAAGCTTCAACAAACACGTCGTAGGCGACGTGTCGCAGCGACATCACCCTTAATGTAAACAGCCTCAAACTTATCCGCCATTGCGATCCCATGAATTTTTTTAAATCCCAAAACAACCTCCTGGCATGCAGGGCTAAAGCTTGAATACAACCAAGCACACATTTCGATTTCATCATTTCGGTTCCTTTTCGGAAAAAAATTGCGGGAAACCCATTTTTAAAATTCTCTAAAAATGTCTAGATGGGAAATTACCTGAAAAGATTATGACCTGATCGCATCCCAAACGCCGATGTAATGTCAATTAGTAACCAAACTCCCGTCCGCCAATAAAAAAACACCGTCGGCGATAGATGCGGGTTTTGGTTACACGCTGCGTCAAGACATCTCCAACATAGCATGAGCTTACTATGAAATCCTTATGGTAGGCGAAATATGGGACGCCAACTAACAACATGAAAATCAACATACATACAAATCCGTTACATGGCGCAATACACGTTCATCTAAATTTTACGTTTGTAACGCTAAAAGTTCCATATTTGGAATATCCCTCCCATGTTCTGTGCTAACTAATCAATAAAAGATACTAACTAATCTATCAATGCCAACTGAAATATAGACCGATTTCTTTTGAAGATTAAAAAAAACTTTCTAAGCCAAATTTAACGCCTGTTATCATGATTTATTGTTGTCTAGGTTGTTTTCGGGAGGTCTACATTTGAAGTCGATATTTTTAAAAGAAATAGGTAAAATAATAAACCAATTTATATTTCGGTAATATATTTCTATAATATATTTCTATACGAGGCAAAGTTTTTATTTTCATAGAACATTTAAATGGTACTAAATAAGAAGATTTAACAAAACAAATCCGTTTCTATAAATGTTAATTTTAGGATTCTTATTTAAAAAAAATTACCGAAAACTGCCAGTAAAAAAAATTTGTGCATTTTTGGCGTTTTCATAATAAGATATTTTGGGGATATTCTCCGTATTCAATTTAAAATGATACTTCCAAATAAAAAATTCTTATTTTGCGAGGCACTATTGCATACATTTTAAAAAGTTAGAGCTCATTTGTGTGCTACGCAAAAAGACAGAGATGCAGTTATAAAACAAAAAAACTTTTAAAGGACCGCGGCATTCCCTTACTACGAAGTAAATGCCTGCATAAATGTATTTGAAAATCAAACACACACAACAAAAATCAAATGTGTGTACTGTTCGTCTTACAGTTTAATCGTGTTGTGAGGGTACAAGAGTTAAAAGTTGAACACTACAAACAGAACTTGTTTATTTCAAAACCTTAAAATTTGTTGCCTATACTTCTAGTATTTAAAAATTACTTCTTGCATTCTGCGATTATCTGTGATGTTTACTTGTGTGTCGTATGCATACAAAGAATTGTTGTTGCAATATTATTAAAGAAATTTACCAACAAAAAACATACACATACCAAATTTATATTAAAAGAATGTGCGTATATTTTGTTCCCACTCTCATTGTTGCGTGTATTTTTTATTACCTTGTTATTTTTTTATAGTATTTTTTATACCTGTACTTCCACTATAGTAACGCATTTGTTTTTTTGTTTCTTACGTAAATTGGTCGTCTACACTTCTCTTCACTAATTTTTTGTAACATCGACACTACAGTATAGAGTTTGAAAAACTTTTAATGATTTGAATGTTTGTTTAAATGGAATTGTGCTGGCCTGTGCAACGAAGCAAGTTTGTAAGGGAGAATATTTAGGAATAACTGTTACTACAACAACTGTTTTGTTATTCGTTGAATAAAGTCTGTTTTGTATCGAACTCGCCATCTAAATTCATGCCTTTTGTAAGCGAAACTATTAAATTTCTCCCATACAAGCCTGCTTCGTTTAAAGCTCCATTTTTTTTAAGTTTAAAGGAACTTATTTGTATAGTGAGTGTTGGACTTACTTTGTGCTTCGGACTTGCTGAAGTGTTTTTAAAAGGATTGTTATTGTTATAATTGATAAATTAGTTTAATCAGTCATCTGTTTGATTTCGCAATTAAATTGTGAATTGAAAGCAAGCTACTGCTGGGGAAAGACACCAAACTAGTCAAGTGACAGTTCCAAAGTGGTACGGACCAGTTCTAGTTCTAAAACTTTATATGAAGGGTTAAGGGGGTTAATTGACACTGACTTAAAGGTCACTGAAATAACTTAAATTTTAATTTAGGTTAAAACAATGAATGTAGCAGACATTGTACTTATTAAACCATGTTAAAATAATAGATCCCCTTCATTAAAAGTAATAGGACTAGATAAAATAAGCCACTTTATCATAATATTTTATTCACTGATCACGGGATAAGTGCTTTAAGAACAATTGACACGAATTTCCCGCAGGGTTGCCTTTTCGGGCATTACAATGGCCTCAAAATTAAGTGACTTAAGCGGTTTTTTAAAGACCAGAAGAAAACAGTTTTTTAATGTTTAAACTTTTCAAAATTATAGAGAATGTAAATTTGTATTTTGGATAACATTTTGCTATACATTTATATTTATTTAAAAAGTGTTTAACACATTAATATAAATAAAAAAAACTTTAAAAAAACAACTAAATGAAAATTATGGCGTAAATGATTAGCAAAAAAAAATATTAACACTTTAATGAACCGTAAACTTAAATGGACTAGACCTGTTAATAACTGTTATTTACTTTAAACGGTTTTTGAAAAGTTTCTTTTCAAGTTTAATTAAAAATTGCTACTTTAAACTTATGTATATAAAACATTGAAAAAATAAGTTAAAAGCACTGCACTTGCGAAATTTTATTATAAATCTATTCAAACTAAACATGCAGTGAACTTAATGTTCACTAGATCCCTAAACTGGTTACTGGTATAATATTAACATACTTGTATTGTTTTTATTTACAAATTCAGTTAGTTCACCAAGTTTGGTACTTAATTGTTTATTGTATGTATTTTGCAAAAATATTACTTTATTTTTTCGTAAAAAAAAATATTAAATGATAAAAATGTAAAAACTTTATATGGCATAAATTAGATTTGAGACATTTACATGACGTTCAAATAACAACTATGCATTGAGTATAATCTCCTTATATATGACACATCGTTAAGTAATCTCTATCTCTTTAAGTTGTTTTTGTTGTCTAACTTGTTTTTTGCTTAAAATATTCAGTATCTAAAAAATCAAATAAAATTATAGGGTTTTTATACTCTACGATTTTGTTTTTTATTTTAATTCTGGTTTAAAGGTCAGTTTGAAATTGTGTTATGAAATTGTGAGAATTTTGAGAAGAAAAAAAAAAAAGATAATTTAAATTATTTTTCTTTGAGAATGGGGACTTAATTAAGTAACTTAAAACTATGAAAAATGCCTTCAAATAAGATTTAGGGTCCATTTCACCAAATGTATTTAAATATCAATTCATATTTAAATATAGATTTTCATATAATTTTGTTTTTGTTTTGACATGAAAATAGGCACTTAATATTACATACAAACATATTTCTATATTGGATAGATAAAAGGCTGTCAAGAAATTGTGTAAGAAAATTATTTCCTTTTAATACCCGTTGGCATAATTTTAAAATTCGAATTTTCAACTATAAACATTAACTGCCGTTTTCAAAAAAAATTTGTTAAGATTTCAAACGTAATTTATACCTAAACTTTTATAAATAATTTTCTTAAAAAAGATTTAAAATTCAATTTATTTTTTTATGAATACACCAGTTAATATGTAATCTATAATCCAAAATTGATAAAACATTTCTTGAACACAAATTTTTCATTTTAAAACTTTGGAATATAAGCAATAAACTACGAAAAAAACATATGGAAGAAAGAAAAATGTAAATAAAATTGAAAATTGATAAACAATTACAGCAAAACTTCGATCACCAATACTACTGGTTAAAGATTAATTTTTGACTACAGACGGTAGAACGGCAAAGAATTCTGATGAAAGAATTCGAAACACATAAATTCGACCCGAGTTCAATCCCGCGTTTCGTCATGAATAAAATTATCAAAAAAAAATTAATTCATTTCATGTTGTAAATTTCTTCCTTCTCTAAAAATAATTTAATGCAAATTAAACTTAATGAACTTAAGCCTTAAAAGATCATAAACTTCAATTGAAAACCAACAAAACAATTAAAAATCACAATTGTTTACAATAAACTATTTAAATCAAAAATGTCTGAACATAATGAATTTAAAAACTCAAAGGTTGATGGCAATGTGTTCGAACATAAGCTTTTTATATTCGAATGGGCAAAACCTGTTTAAAAATGTCCAACCATAAACGACAAACATTCGATTTAGATTTTTCAAATCTTTTAACATAATTTTTTTTTTCTTAAATTTTAATGTGATTTAAAATTTTTCGATCATAAACATTAACTATTCGCAAATTCGAATTTGTTTTACAAAGTTTTATTTATATATCAATAATTATTCGATAACTCAAATAACATTCTAAAATTTTCGAGCACATGAACATTAATTAGCCGAATTTCATTTTATTATTCTATATTCTGCTATATTGCAATATATTTTATAACTTAGATTACAATGTCCGGAAATTCGAAGTAATTTTGAAACATATTACCTTCTTAAAATCATTTTAAACTTGAACAATGTAATACTTATACCATTTAAAGCCTTAAAAATAATTCGTTTTGTTTCTGTTATTCGAAATTGATAATTAAAAAAAAAATATATTCTCTTAACATTAAATAAAGTTTTCATTCTGGGGGCTACCGCGTATTTAAATTCGAAAGAAATATTTTACGTGTTCGAAAAAAATTTTTTTTTTTAAATCGAACATAATTTCGAAATTATGTTGAGCATTTTTATTGCTAGTTAAATTTAATACAATGTAGAATTTCTAAAATTCGTGTAATTTTGTAATAATTTTAAAAGATTCTTATGTTCGAAATTTAATATACATATTTAAAATTTTTGTAAATATTTTTTTTTTAATTTCATTTAATATTAGTCGCAGATAACAATTTCTTTTTTTTTTTTGCAAATTCGAACATGATTTCGAAAATATTTTAGAAGTTTTCAATGTTCGAATTTTAAAATATTTAAAATTTTTGTAGTTTTTTTTTAATAATTTGATTTAGTTTTAGTCATGGATAAAAATTTATTGTTCTTAAAACATTTTTAAAAATTCGAACATACATAATTTCGAAAATATGTAAAGCAGGTTATTTGTTAAAACAAAGTAGAATTCTTAAAATTCGTTTGGTTACCGTGTATTTCAATTGAAAAGAAATAATTAAAGAGTTCGATTTTTTTTTTAAATTCGAACATAATTTCGAAAATTTGTAAAGCATTGTAATAGCTATTTTAAAGCTAATATAATGTAGAATACTTGAAATTCTCATGATCTTGTAATAGTTTTAGAAGTTTTCAATGTTCGAATTTTAAAATTTTTGTAAATTTTTTTAATAACTTCATTTATTTTCAGTCGTGGATAAAAATTTCTTGTTTTTTAAACATTTTTGAAAATTCAAACATAATTTCGAAATTATGTAAAGCATTTTAATTGTTAAACCAGTTTGGAATTCTTCAAATTCGTATGGTTGCCGCGTATTTCAATTCGAAAAAAGTAATTTTCGAGTTCGAACAATTTTCTTTAAATTCGAACATAATTTCGAAAATTTGTAAAGCATTTTAATTGCTATGTAAAAGTTAATACAATGTAGAATTCTTAAAATTCTTAGGATTTTGTAACATTTTTAGAAGTTTTCAATGTTCAAATTTTAAAATATTTAAAATTTTTGTAAATTTTTTTAATAATTTTTAGTTCTAGTCGTGGATAAAAATTTCTTGTTTTTTAAACATTTTTGAAAATTCGAACATAATTTGGAAAATATGTAAGGCATTTTATTTGATAAAGCAATGTAGAATTCATAAAATTCGTATGATTTTTAATAATACTGTTAAAAGTTTTCAATGTTCGAAATTTGAAACATTTAAAACTTTTGTAATTTTTTTTTTTTTTTTATATAGTTGCGAACTATATTTTTTTGTTTTTTAACATTTTTAAAAATTCGAACATAATGGAGAATTCCAAAATTTTTTATAATTTTGTAAAAATTTTAGAATGTTCGAACCTTAAAGCGTTTAAAAATTTCCTCTTTTTTATTAAGGTTATTTAATCGTGGATAACAATTTCTTATTGTTATGACATTTTAAAAAAATCGAACATCAAGTTAGAATAATACTTTAGTGGTTATTTTCAAGTTAAAACTTAAATTTTTTTTTTAAATTGGTTTTTAAGGTTCGAAAGTTTTAAAAAAGATTTTACACTTTTTTTCTATTTTTTTATTTAAACTGTAATTTTTGTGAAATATTAATAAATATTTTTTGTTTTTTTTTTACAGATTCCACTTAGTTTGGTGAAAAAGCACAACTTACAACACTGAATTGAATTCAATCCCCACCCATACAAATTCAAACAACAATAAATACCAAAGTTTAAACAATCTATTAGATTTTAACATACGATTTTGGAAAGAATTTTTAAAACTTGTTGGTGAATTGAAAATACAACATGTAGAAATACTAAACAAAATAAAACAAAAGCAAAATAAATAAAATAAAAAAATATTGCAAATAAATATTTGAAAAACAAAAAAAAATTAAACATGCAATACAAAGTTTTGAAAAAAATCAGAAAATAGCGTGCCTTTAAAAGTTAAAATATTTTTAAAATAAAGAAAAAAATTGTATTAAACCAGTGAATAATTAATAAAAAAAACTGTGAAAAAAGTTTTAGATTCAAAAAGAAAATAAATTTTGCTTAAATGCCAAAACTTAAAATTCAAATAAAATTATAAAAGCCTGCTGGTACCTACCAAAAAAAATATATAAGTGATTCAATCCATAAATCTAGAGTTAACGAATAATAATAATAAAATAAAAAGAAACCGCCAATATAATTTAACGATTTTCCATAAAACTTTAGTTACATTTTTTGTTTTTTTGCTGCAACATTTAGCCAGTCAACTCATGATTGCCTGAGTCTGAGTGTGCCACGATTGCGGAGACCAAGACATAGAAGTCTTAGTCTAATATGTTGTACTGTAAGGTGGGGCCCAGTTTTTGTATGATGTTGCCTGGATTGCATGTTTCAAATAATTTTTATATGCCCAGTGATTTTTAAATATGCATACTTACACATACATCTATACGTATGTGCATTTTATAATAAATTTTTTAATTTTACGGTTTTACTATAGTTTGAAATCATTTAATTAACAGCAACTACAACATCAAGAAAAGAAAGAAAGAAAAGTTCAAGTTAAAAAAAAAAATACAAATTTTTGAAACAAAAACACTACAAATTATCATAAAAATCCATTATGGATGCCTCTGAAGTTTTATATTCAAAGCCAGCAAATGCAATGAATGCATTGTCAACTGAAATGTCATTAACACCCACATTACAACTACAACAGCAGCAACAACCAACACCACTATCACCATTAGCAACAACAACAACTTCACCACCATTGTTAGCCACAACACCAACAACACCGAGGACAACCACTCATACGCCAAGAGAAATACCAACCATGTACATTTTGGATCAGATGTATGACGATTATTTGGATCAATGTAAGTTTAATAGTAACAAAAAAAAAACATCAATTAACTTATACAATACATATCTTGTGTATTGGTAAGTACATGTGTTTATTGCAATTAAAACATTTAAGACATTCGGGAATCTCAATTTAAAACATGTCACTTTTACCTGATTGTAGATGTTTATAAGGTATTTTTCCCTAAAGTCTCATTCACACTATTCTACAAGATATTCTTAAGATTTTGTGGTCCCGCAAAATTAAATGATTTTCAGTCTCATTGTCAAAAAATACATTTTGCGTCTACACTAGTACATCCCAAAAAAATCTTTGTAAAATATAAACAGCTCTTCAGTACCCATGTTCTGTAACTTTAGTGAGAACTTGTCGCATCGAAAAGATGTGAAACAAAATATTCCATAGTTTCTCGAAAAGTTAGAAAAAAGTGTGTCTGTAACTCATGTCGAAAAGAGACTACGTCGTTACGTTCTAAATGTCATAATATTCTACTCGAAGCCGATGTGGCATTGCTGCCACTGAGAACGCCAGTCACACATATCGTTGACGGCGACCAAAATTTCAAAAACTTAAAATTTTTCAACGACGGCGGCGAAAATACAACCTTCGGCTATACCAAATAATGTAAAGTGCGACTTTGATGTTTTTTGTTTGCAAACGAGCTTTGAAAACATGAGTATATCTAATTCCCAATTTACACTAGGGACATTTCTTGCCGGACATTTTTTGAATTCTCTTTTAATATTACCTGAAGCGTTTACATATGAAGTCAGACAGAAAAAATAATATAAAGCAACAAGATGTAAACTACGAAAAGTAAGAAAGAGAAATGAAAAAATGTCCAGTACAGATAGTCATGTACTACACACTCTACCTTTTCGACCCCTCGCCTTCAAACTTCGTCATGTCCCTAGTGTAAATTGGGACTTATAAAAATGTTAAAAGCAAAATATGTAATTCAACAATAAAAAAATGTGCCAAGAACAAAATAATTTTTTTCTTTGCATTTTTAATTGTTTTTTAGTGTTAAAATTTTTTCTCGCCCCATTTTTATTCGTGAGTTTATTTGACAGTTCAAAGCGGGAACTTTTCTCACCAAAATGTTACAGACACACTTTTTCTGTTAATTAGCCAGTAATTTCCTAACGTAACAGCTAGTACTCGCTAAAAAAAAGTTACAGACACAGTTTTTTGAGAAAAACAGATGATTGTTTCAATATATGGCATTTTTGTTTCATTTCACACATTTCAATTGAAAAGTTTCTCGACGCGAGACTTACAGAACATTGGCACAGAATAAGAAATATTTTCATGTTAAGTATTGCCCCATTTATACGAGGATTAAAAACCATGAGTAAAAACAATGACATTTTTTTAATGGCGATCGGTGTAGAGAAGAAAGAGGGTAGAAAAAATAATACGATCTGTGTTTTCAATGTTTTCTTTTTTCCCTTTACTTTTATTCTCGTTCTTGTTATTATGTTTTATTCTTTTTATAATTAAAAAGTGAAAACAAGTATTTAAATTAGACCTGCACAAAAAAACAATGTTTAAAAATAATGGTGTAAATGCAAGAGATTTTAGAAGATACTTTCAAAGGCAAATAAAAAAATTCATGGTTTTTTTATTCACCGTGTGAATTGGTGAAAAGTGAAAAGCTTATATTTCTTTAATATTTAATAATTTTTATTCTTATGCGAGCGAAAAAACTTGAAATTGCTATTTTCTTTAAGGGTAGAAAGTTGATGCGATCGTACTTTTTTAATAATTTATTCGTCTGTGTACCGTATTTAATTATTTTTTTGCAACAAATATAATCAAAGATAAACATTCACAACAAATTTCGATCCCCAAATAAAAAAAAATACCATATGGTTTAAAGATTGATATTTGACTGCCATTCGTCTTTTATGGCGGTAAGTGTTAAGTGACAAAGATCTCTGAGGAGATAGTGTGGTTACTATCAAAACATGTCACATCAACTTGTCCGTGAACGTGGGTTCAATCCCAGCGTCAATCAAGAATGAAAAATTATCCAAAAATTTTAATTCATTTCATGTTGTAAAATTCCTTTCTTCATAAAATTAATGTAATGAAAATTAAATTTAATGAACTTAAGCCTAATTAAAAATATTAAAAATTTGGATTAAAAACCATAAGCAGTTCAATAAAATAACCACAATACTAATTATTGACAAATATATATGATTTTTTTCAAAATTTCAATAAAAGCATTTAAAAATTATATTTATTTTTATAATTTTGCATTTTTTTATTAGAAAAAAAATTGTAGAGTAAATTTGTGCACAAAATTTTAATTTTTCATCCCTGATATTCTATTTGTGCTTTTGTAAAAATACAACTCTGATAAGATAAGAAATCTTTTAAAAAATGGTGAGAGTCGTACGGCTGTCAATTCATTACTTATTATTTAACATTTAATAACGAATTGCGTTCACACTATAATAAATTTTGAATTTTTTTGAGTTTTTGTCATATCGTAATACTCAGTATTATAGTGTTAAAGGGCCTTAATAGATACCGCAATTTATAAAATTACTTTAGTAACTTGTCTTTTAACTTAAATCCAATTTAAGAAAAATAAGTAGTATATTTCGGGGACGTAAGATATATTCCCGTAGAAGATTTTTGTGTATTAGAGTGATGTTTTTTTTTTCTTCTTTGATCTTTTTTCCCCACTGGAACATTCATCATCATGCTTAGAAATAAGTTTAGCAACTCTAAATTAATTGTGCCGGCTGACGAAGCAGGGGTTTTTCGAAAGTTTCCGAAACTGTATTTTGTATAGTTGTGTTGAACTCATGTCTGCTTTACAACATTTAAACTTGGCCCATGATGATTCTCTGCTTCCACTGAATACATGCCGTTTTCTTGTGCTTGTCATGAGCAAACCTTCCAGTTGGTTAACTCTACCTCTGCCTGCTCATGATACTAAAGAACCAGCTACCATTCTTTGGACTAAATTTTGCTAAATCTTACTCCTGAGTATTTTATTTCAATTTTATTTATTTTATAAACTTTAAGCCATAAAAAGGACCTCCATATTGTAATATTGTCGTAAGCTTCCCCATTTCGACAATGGGAGAAATCAAGATAAAGGATCTAGCAATGCCCTCGTGGGTGTCTAATATCTTTTATCCGTTAAAAATACTTTTACCTATAGATTAAAGCGGATTTTGCTATTAGGCCTTATATAGTTAGGAGCTATGAATACTTATCCTAAGGTCTTTTGCACATTTCTTTCAGTTTACATTAGAGTTACTCTAGGCAAGCTGAAGCGATATTTGGTCAATAATGTCACTATTTAAACAAAGATTGTTAGATTTCTTAGCATTAACATCAAAGTTCCTTAAATATTTGAAAGACTTTTTGTTAATTTGTGAAATGGTTTTTTTCTTATTCTTTACTTTGCAAAATTTTTACTGAAATAATATAATTTAGCACTAAACAGCACTAACGGTTTGACAAACATTTAACATGTTTGAACATACTACAAATAAGCAGACAATCGCTTTAACAACAAAAAAGTTTAGTACAAACGTAAAATTTGGTATGTTTTGGTAAGGCGTTTGTGTAGTTTATTGCGTGTTAAAAGGGCTAAATAAACAACACAAGCGGTTTGATTAAACATATAAAAAACGTATGAAGCATGTGTGTACGAAAATGAAAAATTTTTACATTAACACAAACATCATGTTGTTGTTAAACCGCTTGTGTAGTTTATTTGGTCCTTCAGTTGATTAAGCTGTGTCCGTCTGTTGAAAATACTCTCACTTCTAAAAGACTTAACAAACGATCCAGACTATCCCTTGTTAGGTGTGCTCAAGAGCAAAACGTTGGCAGAATTAGCAAAGAAAAAATGTTTATGTTCTTTAATGTAGGGTTGTTGTGCAAACAATTCATTTAACAACGCAGTTTTAACAAGAACAAAACATCGACAACAACCGTCTTCATTTGTTTGTTGGTTTAACATAGCGATGGCTAATCTTGACGATCTGTAACTGAAAAGAACCTTCTTCGGTCAAAAGCTGTGTTACCAGTTCGTAGGTATTTTTTAAGGTATTGATCAGGTGTAATTTGAATATGGTCAAATAACATATTGCTTCTACTTTTTTTAAGAAGTAAATGATTGCAAATCATCAAAATCGCTCTAGGAGGAAAAGAGCTATGAAGCGAAGTGTAGACCAATCCCCAAAAGATCGCCTTTAAAATATTTGCCTTATTCTTATCGCTTTATTAAAACAAAAAAACAAATTCTGTATTAGCATTTAAAACTATTGTATTCTTGACATTGAATTAAGATAAAAAAAAAAATGTATCTACCTGTATAAATTGTCGCGTTATTGATTTTATCAATAAAATTCCTTTTATTATTATTGTCGACTTTGTAAATCTAATTCCAGCTTAACATAATAAATATTTATTGTTTTCTTCTAAACTTTGGCAAACAAAAATATCATAATCATAATAAAAGCCAAAAATTCCGAAACTAATTTATTGAATAGATCTGAAGAAAAAAACCGGTATTTGTTTTTTTTTTGCTGTTGATTTTCTACTCACAAATCTACTTAAAAAACCAAAAAGTAAACAAAATGAAATTAAAATCCGCAAACGAAGCTAAAATGTAAACAAAATATTCAAAACGATTAGTATTCAAATTTCATCATTAAATAAACACATACACACACGTATACACCAACTACAGCTAATAAATAAATAAATTGTAATAAATAAATAAATGATTTTAAACAAATTACAGCTGACATATGAATGATAAAAAATCTGCACTCCTTTAAACATGTAATTGTCGCATTTTGAGTTGAAATACTATTTTAGAATTGACAGGTGTCATTTACACGCTGCTTAATTCAAATGATTTAATTGTTAAAAATAGTAAAAGATTTTTCAAATAGTTTTTTTTCAATGAATTAAATAATTGAAACAAATGGGGGTTATTTATTTATTAACTTAAGATATTTAATTTTCGATTTCGAAAAATCCAATAAACTAAATTTTGAAAATTTTCATGAAAAGAAATATTTTACTTTTAACTGTTTAAGTTACAGAAATAAAAAGTTTTTCAAATTTTATAAATATTTTTAAAGTTTTTTTATGCTTAATGTAAAATTTTTAAAGAATTTTGAAGTTCGAAATAAAATAATTTTTGTTTAATTTCGTTAGTGTTTTCACAAAAAAAAAATAAATTAAAAAATTTTAATTCATATTTGAAAAAGTTTAACATAAATTTAAAATTTCTAAAATTCGATATTGAAAATTTTTAAAAATTTTAAATCTTAGATTAAAATTTCGATTTTTGCTATATCAAATATTTGCACTTAGGTTTTTGTTTTAAAAGAATTTTGAAACTTTAAGCAAGTTAAATTTTTCATAATATGTTCTATAGTTCATACTTAATTCCGAATTTTTTTTTTGCATTTTAAAAATTTTAAAGGATCTTACGTTTTTCATAATTTTAATGTATTTTTTTTTTTTTGAGTTTTCAATGTTCAAAATTAAAATATTTAGAAGATGGCAACCGAAACGAATTTCGGTATCGGTATTAACAAGTTAGAGTGCTATATCCGGCGGTGCTTATACGGTAATACTCTTTACCTAACGTAGTGCAGCGTCTTAGACCACTCACCCGCTAACACACATTATTAAACAAATTAAAAAAAAAAAATTAAATATATTGAGTAATCAACCACAAACATCTTTATACACCACAATGATTTGGGGAAACATATTCCATTATATTCTAAAGGATGTTTTTTTAAGCCCGAAAGAGCTTGTTATTGTAAAAAATCAAACAATATAACCAAAGTTAATTGAAAACATTTTTTGAAAATGATTTCGGTCAAATGGACAGCCGCGGATGTTCTTGACGAAGCGCGCTTTGGGCGTCAACTTTTTCGAGCTTACTGGCTGTATGTCGCCATTAACACGAACAATGTTGGCCTTCAAGGGGTCAATTGGTTTATCAGCATAAACCAGTAACTTAGGTTGCTCCTAAGAAATAATAGAGATGTGTGAAATTGCACGACCTTAAAGGCCAGGATCATTTCTCGAAATCAACTTATTGCCAATTGATTTTGATTTCAATAAAGCGATGGTTGCGTTCTCCGTATGGCTCGTAGCGCCATCCTGTGGATCCCACATCTCGTTTGGATTAAAGTCATCCTTTTTTCGAACAATATATCATCAATCACGGCCTGGACGCGATCTACATTGACCGTAAAGCGAGATCTAGCTCATTTTTTAATAAAAAGATTCCGATAATGCTACCAGCATGTAAACCGCATTAACCTAAGCATTTTTATGGATGCAAATGGGCAATTTTGCTTATTTACAAACCCGTTAAGCCAAAAATAAGCCTCATCGCTGAACAGAATTTTGCGTTTAAACATTGGGTCAGTTTCCAATTGCTCTTGAGCCAAAGCGGCAAAAGAACGAAGCATAAGATGGTATCGTAACTTGAATTCATGCACCAGCAGGATCTTATGCGGGTATAGTTAGATGATAATTGCACAGGATTCGTATGATGAAGAAACGATAAATTTTTAACTTTTTCGACACTTTCATTTTTAGCGGCGATATTTTTTTCAGTATGTACATTCCTTGGACGTGTTTCTGTTGTAAGTGCATTATTTAGACAGTATGCGGTATGAAATCTATAATTAACGCAAATCGATGAGCGTAAATCTATTGATGATAACTTGCCAGCATATGCTGATCATATGTGTCATAAAGTAAGTGCAGTATGACAGCTCGTTTGGCAACTAACCTTTTCGTAAGTTCTGTCAGGATTAAAATACACCCTTTTTTAATTTAGAATAATTAGGCTTTATCTTTTATTGAAACAAGTGTCCCATTTAGATTAAAAAAAATTTTAGGCCAATTATACATCATTAAAAAACCACACACGTAATTTTCTTTATTTTAGAAACGTGACCACAATTTTTTTAAAAAAATTACATTTTTGATATTTCTTCTTTCTATTGTGACAATTTTTTGACACAAATAAAAAAATTAACGATTTTTTTTTTTTTGGTTATTTTCTATAGGGTTTTTATTATTTGGCCCACGTCTATAAAGTACAACAAAAAAATGATAAACGTTTATTAAGTACAACAAAAACAAGAATATGATAAATGATTTTGTTGCTAATTTTTGTTTTTCTATAACAAATTGAATAAAATGTAATTAATTTTTATTGCAAATTCTTTATGTACATACTTTTTTCACCATGACAAACTGATGTCATCTTTAATGATTTTTATTGTTGTTAATGTGTGGGGAAATTAACAAAACAAATAAAAATATTAAAAGAAGACAATAAATTATTTAAATAAAAAGTGAAATTAAATCTTAGTTTGTCTTTACAATGAAAAACTCAGTAAGTCATTTGGGGTATTCACAAGGTGTGCTATCATGTTATATTGTCATAATGTTCTAACATTTTACAATGGTTTAAAAATATTGTTGTTGCTTTGTAAACAAAAAGTGTCTTAAATTAATAGAACTTTGCTTGCTATGTTTAATGTGCTGTCGTAATTAATTAGAAGAGACCAGCGCTGAGGGTCTGAGCCGTGCCCCTTTAGTTTTTGTAGCCGTCGCGTTGATGGTATAGTTTTATCCGGCTAACTTCCGTATTTAACCTGCGGCCAGCAATTTTTGCAACAAATCATTTGAGGCGTCAAATTAGATCGGCTTTGGTAAGCAAACAAAATAAAATTTATATGTGATTTGCTTCTGAAAAATGGAAAATAGTCAGGTTAGATCTAATTTAATTTATTAATTTAAGGATTGGAACTAAAAAATATTTTTATTTTAGGTAAATATTTATTTTTTTTTATATTTGTTTTAAATCAGCTGATTTAAATTTAAAATAGCACACTAAATTATGAGGGGTTGTTCACAACAGTAGTATTTGTTCATGTTATTATTTTAAGCCATATGACATTATGACACCTTGTGAATGCCCCAAATGTTTAAGGTCATATTTGTTTGCTCTTGTTTTTCAAGTTAATTAAAAGTTTACTTATATGTACGTACACTATAATCAAAATCGTTTTTAATTGAAATTTTGAACAAAGATATTAACCTCCGTATAAAAAAAAACTATTATTAAATTTATTAGGAAAATGTTTATATTAAATCTTGAAAATTTTTATGGATACTGGCATAAGTATTTAAAAAATTCTTAGAATTTTTTATTTCCTCAATTAACATATTCAATTATTTTTTAATATCTTCCTTTTTTATTTCAAAAGTTCTAAAGCCGCTTTAGAATTTTACATTAGGTCAGTTATAACTATTGTGCCCGGTCAAGACCGGCTGTGTGATACCTTACATCATTTTAATGTATTTAAGTAATCGTTAAAAAATTTAAGGTGTTCGCCCCTTATCAATCTAGTTATACAGCAATACGATTTTTAAAATCGAGACCAATTTTTAAAAGCGACGAGAAGGTGAAATATAATCCGATTTTAAAAATTTTTATGATGTGTTTAAAAATTTTTATGATATGCGTCACTGCGCTGCATCTGATGCTCATCAAATTATTTTGAAAAATTAGGAGTTATTTTAATTATGGGAGATGGTTTGTAAGAAGACTAGGTAAAAAAATGGATCCACCTCAGTCCGACAATGGTTTAAAAAAGCTTTTTTACCAAATTTCTTTTTATTTAAATAACTGCTATCTGTATTTTGAACACAAGCTCTTTGAGTAACTCATAAAGTGCTTAAAACTGGGACTTGTTTTTTTGTAAGTTGGGTCTAGAATTAATTTTTTTTAGCGTTACAAACACCAGACCAAACGTATAACAACCTTTCCACCCACATACATGTTTTTTTTTCAATTATAATTGATAATTATCAGACGGAAATCTATTTTGTCTTCTTTTTATTTTACCCAAAATGTCTTCATTTATATTCCCACCACAGACTAAAGGAAATGCATTTTGTTTTTCCAACTACTTTTTATTCATTTGTTGTATTAAATTTGAAAAAATTTGTTCATATTAATTAATTTTGTGTTCATACAGGAAATTCAATAAAACGTTAGATAAACAAACGGAAAAAAATTGTCTAAAGTACATTAATAATTTTTGATAATTAACTTAAGTACTTAAAAAAAGCAAATGGAACTGAATATAAAAAAATTTTAAAAATAAATTAAACTTGAAATGCAGTCTTGAAATTTATTTTTTATACAAAAAACAATAACTCTAAACAATTTATATGACAAGTTTGATTTAATTAGGTTTACAAATTACAAGATTTGTAAGTAACCTTAAAAAATAATCACATAAAGAAAAGATTTGCTAGAGACAAGAGTTAATTGAACTCATCAAAAAAACTAGTAATAAAACGAGAGCTGACATCAAAAAGTGTAATAATTCACGATTTCTATTAGCAAAAATATCAAAAAACTTCATAAAACTAAAAATTGTTACTATTTTTATGAAACATAAATCTAAGATATTAAAAAAAAAATTCGAAATTAAGTTCGAATTTCCGAAAATTTCGAAAATCACCAGCAAAAAAAAAATAAATCATACATGTTCAAATTTCTTGAAAAATAAGCTATAAATATAAATTTCTGACACCAAATTCAAATTTCGAAAATAGCTTAAAAAGTAATAAAACAATATGTTTAATCAAAAACGCTATATAAATCTTAATTTTTTGTCTGTTAGAAGCAAGCTTTTTTACACAAATAGCTGAACTCAATAATGATTTTGAAATTAGCTTGAAAAATATCACAGTGGTATCCCGGTTTAACGAATTCGCGATTTAACGTACGGCCATATATGTTCCATTGAGTACCTTATATTACGAACAAACAGCAAATTTTTGTACTCTATATAACGAATTTTTACAAAAAAAATTTAAAAAACAAAATTTTTGTATACATTTTTACCATATTTTAAGAGCGATTTTACTGAAAACAATGAGTTAATAAGAAAAGAAAATACTTGCTCGCCAAAATATAAATTTGTACGTTACAAAGTCATTTTTTACTTTTGTTTACAATGTTTGTTTTCTGATGGAAATTTTCCGTAATTTGTGTGAAGTTTTTGTACAGTTGACATCAAAATGCACAAAAGAAAACGTTTAATTCTTAAAGAAAAATTAAACATTATTGACGACTATGAAAAGGGCCTGCGACTAAGTTTCGTTCTCGACTATGTACTCATTTAATTGAAAATGATATGAAGTATTAATTTTTTGTTTGTGTTATGAATGGAAATAAACGAATTTACTTTGTTTTATTAAAATACTAGCTGTTTGGTCCCGGCGCTGCTTGGGATTTTCTAAATAAAAATAAAAAAGGAAATACCGGAGAATTTTGTTAATAACTTTACTCCATCGCTATCTACCATCAATAAAAAAAATTTAAATATCACGACAACAGCGCCACCTATCGGGAGCATCACATCGTCAAAAGCAGAGTTTACGATTTAATTCATACTGAGTAATTTTCAATGGCGCCACCTATTTAAGATTTTTTGCTATTCTTCTTATTTGGTCAGAGACCATTCCGAATTGGGACGAATCATCGAAATCGGTCCAGGCGTTCTTTAGTTATAAACGTAGTAACTAACGCCACTTTCTTTTATATATATTAATATTAATATATTAATAAAAATGTAATAAAAAAAAACTTCGGGATTTAACGAATTTTTCGATATAACGAAAGGGCCTGACAATATATAATTCGTTAAACCGGGATACCACTGTATTTCTAAATTTTAACAAAAACTCGAAATTTTCAAACATAGTTTTAAAAGCCAAAAAGTGTTTCACATCAATTTCATAAATCCATAAAACTTTTAAATATTAAAAAAAAAAATAAGTTCCAAATTTAGTTTTCCAGCTTTAAATAAAAGTCCGAATTTAAATTGGAATTTTGGACATGGCTTAGAATGCTTCCATATACAAATAATTTTTTTTTAAGTTAATCCCTGAATATAGATTTCTAGCCCCAAATAAATATTCAAAACTAAGTTCGAATTTTCGGAAATTAGTTAGAATTTTTAAAAATGGCTTAAAAAGTAATTAAAAGATTTTTTTTTTTTGTTGCAAAAATGTTTTTAAAATTATGAAGTTTAATAATTTTCTAGGAAAAATTCTAAAAAAAATAAATTGACTCTAAAGAGAATTCTAAATTAATACAAATTTTCAAAAATTGCTACGAATATAGTTACATAAATATATTTAAACAAAAAATAGCTTTAAATCTTTCAAAATGTTATATTTTTCATAATACCTAACTAAGCTCATTAAATTAATTTGTTTTTTTAACTAGTTCAATTTGAGTTCAAGTTTGAAATTTCGGTTCGACGCAGAAAATAATAAAATTGATTTGTTTTTGCAAAAACAATCGATGAATCCTTTCCCATTTCAAATTATTTCGTTTCTATCATTTAATGCAGATTAATGTCAGTCAATCTATAACGAAATCAAGGCTATACAGTTATTAGAAAATGATTTACTCACTAAAAATAAAAGTTTTAATGATTAATTATATTTTATTTTTATTACAAAAATCCCTTTTTAATATTTTAAAAGTGTTTATTTTACAAATAAAAATTACAATGTTTTGAAATTCAAATTCTGTTTACCGGTTGAGTTTCTGATTGGCAGTCAGTTAAAAGTCAGTTAAAAAAAATTTAATTTTAAAAGCCGCACATGCTCTGTTTTCTGACTAGATAACATCAATATTAACAATTAAATACAGTATTTATTTATTATAAACGAAAACAAAACAAATATGTACACCAACGTTTTGTAGCTGGTAATCTTTAATATTCTCTTGAAATTGCGCACTTTGTATAATAATTGAAATCAAAATCAGCTTAAAGCAACTTAAATAATAAGAAAATTAAAAAAAAAATTTTTTAAGAAACGCTTTTCTTAAAAAAGAACATTTTTAAAAAATTTTGCCCGCCCCCCCCCCTAGATTTTATCCTGGCTACGCCCATGTATTCCTCTACTGTCATCGGGAATATTTATGCCTGCAAAGTTTCATCCATTTGCATTGAGTAAAAGGCGGTCAAAAAAGCATTTTACCAAAAAAAAAAATGTGCCCCCCTAGATTTTATCCTGGCTACGCCCATGTATTCGTGTATTGTCATCGGGAATATGTATGCCTGCAAAGTTTCATCCATTTCCATTGAGTATAAGCCGGTTAAATTAACGTTACAAGATTTGATTTTCCGAAGTGAAGCTAAAGAAAAGGTTTTAAAAAGGCGTTTAATTAACATTATTTAAAAAAATAAATAAAAAATGTGAACAAGTAATAAAAAAAACAAACTTGGCAGCGGTGGGATTCGAACCCACGCCTCCGAGGAGACTGGTGCCTTAAACCAGCGCCTTAGACCGCTCGGCCACGCTACCCTAATGATTGGCGTAAGCATATATCTCATTTTAATACTGAAAAAATTTTTATTGTATTAATTTACTTTTAAAGCTATTTATAGAATTTCACCTTTAATGGTGAAAAAGAGATTTTTTCTGCAACACAGCAAACAATCAGATGTAAATTAAAGTAATTACGAACAGGCCTTTTAAGCGTGGCGATTTTTCGGCAAACTTGTTTAATTCTTGATGTTTTAGGCAATTAATCTGGGTGGTAAACGACTTAGCTATTTATTTAACGATATTTGAAACGGTTGGAAATTAGTTTGGCGTTATTTTTTATCATTTTTCTTTTTACTTCTTACTTTTTAGATTTTTATTCTAATTTTATAGTGAAATGAAACAGAGACAAAAAAAAAAACAAATTTGTTTTTTCCAATGCATGTTATAACAAAAGAAAAATAGTTCTGACAAAACAAGTAAATGGGCATTGTAGAAAATAGAAATACGGCGAATATCCGTACTGCATTTTAGAGCTTCGATCTGAGTATACTATTTTTTAGGAAAAATCTTAAATTGTTGTGTATTTAATTAAATGGCTTGTATTTGTACCATAGCAGTTCATTGTAAATTATTTTCTTCTAAATATTGGCTCAAAATTAATTATTTACAATTTGTAACTATTTTTCAAAAATTAAAATAATAATAAATAAAGGGTGTTTTTTTAAGCCCGATAGAACTTGAAATTGTAAAAAATAGCACAAAAAATTAAATTGTAATCAAAATTTTTTTTTTATTCGAAAGATCAATACGTGACATTAACATTTGAAAATGATTTCGGGCATATGGGCACCGCGGCTGTTCTTGACGAAGCGCATTCTGGACGTCCAATTTTGGGCCACTTTTTCGAGCACTGCTGGCCGTATGTCACGAATAACACGAACAATGCTGGCCTCCAAGGCGTCAATTGTTGCTGGTTTATCAGCATAAACCAGTGACTTCACGTAGCCCCACAGGAAATAATCGAGAGGTGCCAAATCGCACGACCTTGGAGGCCAATTGACAGGTCCATTTCTCGAAATCAACTTATCGCCAAATTTTGATTTCAATAAGTCGATGGTTGCGTTCGCCGTATGGCACGTAGCGCCATCCTGTTGAAACCACATCTCCTCCGGATCAATGTCATCCATATTTTCAAACAAAAAATCATTGATCATGGTGCGGTAACGATCTCCATTGACCGTAACGCGAGCTCCGGCCTCATTTTTGAAGAAATAAGGTCCGATGATGCCACCAGCGTGAAAACCGCACCAAACGGTGCATTTTTCTGGATGTAATGGAGTCTGTAGGGTCTGTTATTGCATCCTCTAGAGAGTATGTGGTACGAAATCTATCCACAGTTCGACGAATGGCTTGTTCAGATGAACGATTATGTACGCCATAAAAATGACGAAGTCGTCTATAAGTTGCGCGAATCGACGACTGATTTTCAAAGTAAATTTGGATAATTTCGTAGCATTGTTCAAGAGTGAGTCTATTCATGATGATTTGGCAGAGTATACTGAAACGATAAAAAAAAATATTTCATCAAAATTTAATTTTTTGTGTTACTTTTTACAATTTAAAGTTCTATCTAGCTTAAAAAAACACCTTTTATAAATCAGTTTCAAATAATTTACGATAATGTCTTTCAATTTTCATTTCTTCTCTTGAAAGTTCAATTCACTATTATTTCAATTTATATTATTCAAATTAATATTATAAAAATATATTCAAATCAATAGAAAAGCACACAAATTTGTTTGAAAAAAATTTAATTTAAAAGAAACAAATAAAATAAATTAAACTTGTTGAATTAAAAAAATTCAGACTTCATATGAAAAAATTTTATAATTTAAAAAACAAAATCCCTAAAAATTTTAAATTAACAAAAAATTTTTGAATTATTCATAATCTTATTCTAAAATTAAAAAAGCCTTTACAACTTTTGTTTATTACAAGAAAAGATTTTGGTAGTTTATAAACGTTATTACTTTTTATATAATAAGTAAGAGTGGTATATTCGACTATGCCATTTAAATTTCTGCGAGTTGATTTCTAGCACATAACTGCACGTTTCTATTTGGAAGACAATGGCAAGGAAGTTTTATTACAAAGTGTTTAGAGCTCAGTCCATGGTTCTACATACATTTGCTTCGAGCAATTCAACCTCACAAATTGCACTTTACCATAATTCAAGGAATATAATATTGCTTTTAGTTTCTGGCCAGTTTTCCGCCGAATTTATGTGTAAATGCCATGGAAAAGAGCCTTGTTTTAGTTAAGTAACCAGTAGTTGTATAATATCGTTAAATTTTTTAAATTTTGAAATACGACATCGTCTTACTTTTAATGTTTGTATTTTAAAATGGAGCTGGAATTTTTTTGTCCCAGTATTTTATCACATTGTTTCCCCATTTTTCAAGGAAAAATTTAAAAAAAATTAATAGAAATTTTTGTATTTAATAAAATTTTTGTTTTAATTGCAAGTTATGCGAACGAAATTTTGGTTTCGAAATCGATAAACAGTTAACTGGTTGTTTGATGCTTGCTTGTATTTTCGACGTGCGTTACATTTTTTTCTCAAAAAAGATTCCAGATGTTTTTCATATTGGTTTCATAAGATATTTACATACATTTTAGCGAATGCGCACGCAAATTGCAAAAATAAGCAAATAATTCGCAAATGCGAAACCTAACATTCGCCGCACCTCTTTTTCTAACTGCATCATTAAAAATTCTCCATTTAAAAAAATAATAGATAATATTTCGGCTTTAAGCCGAAAAACTTCTAAATTAGGTGAAAACTTAACCCTTTCATGCACCAAACGTCTTTGGGACAGCTTTATTATTTCAAAATTTAAATATGATGAAACACAAAAAGCATTTGCTTATGTGCAAGTTGAAAGCAAATTTGTTTTGTATTACAAACATTTATCGTTAGAATAGAGAAATTTGCTCTAAAAAGTGTTGTTGTACACTTACAAGAACTGAATTAAAGGGTTAAAAACAACATTACATGTTCTGAGATAAGACGTCGGTTTGACTTAAATTTTCCGAAATATTGTAAAAAAAAATTTTGAAAAATTAGGAACTCTAGTTTAAATAGTTTTATTCGTTATTAAAAAAAATATTTTGCCGAAACCATCTAAAAACATCAGTTGGGTTACAGTTACGGCGCTGTTTATTAAACCACATATTAAAAGAAACTGTTAATATTAAACTCACCACCGTTATTTACTTTTCTACTTGGCAATGCTGTTTCCTTTTGTTATTTAACAGATGGTGAGTATATTATTAAACTTAACATACATACAGTAAAGGCAAGTAACATAGAAACTATTAAATTTAAATTATTAAAAATAATTTGCAGTTCCAATTTTTTGGTAACAAATAGAAATTTCTTAAAATTAAGAAACTAAAAATAATTAAATTTCCCATAAAAGTTAAATGGAAAAGATTTTCACAAAGAGATTTCTTTTACCAAATGTTGCTGTTGAATGAAAAGTAAAAATAAAGGTGTTGAAAACTGTTTGCAAATTGTATGCAAATTTGAATTTTCTTTTGCGTTTTAAATAAAAAAAAGACCCATACGAAATAAATTCAAGGGAACAATGTTATGAAGCTACCTTGACAAAAACTGAAATTGTAAAGGTGTTTAAAAAAAATTCAGGGAAAAACTTATGCTTTTAAGATTACATTTACGTATGTATGTTTATCTATTATTTTGAACAAACGTAGAAAATATTAATTGATAAAATAATGGCCATTATGGTTATAAGTTGAACACAAAACCCACACAATTGTTATTTTTAAATAAGTCTTTGTTTCTGTCTATTAATGACATCCCTCTGGTGTTAATGACTCATAAATGTTTAGGCCCTTTTGCTTTATGTGTCTTTTTGTGATACCGGGGATCGATTTGTTATTGAAAAATTATTAATAGGAACAATTTCCCAATTTCTTGTTTATTTATTATCACAAGCTTGGTTACTAAAATGTATTAAAATTGAGTGTAAATGAAATGCCAAATTTGTTTAAAAATAATTTTAAATTGTGTTTGGCAACAATTTTCTATTTCTGGACAAATAAAATTTACTCGACTGATTAAGAAAGTGCACTTAGTTTATTTATGTCGAGTTGAGGAGAAAGTACGCTACAGAAAGTATTACAAATTCAAGAAAATTAATTTAAAATTATATTGGAAATTTAAAAAAAAAAATTGCTTACAAAATCTAAGGGCCATTTTCTCAGTGATCGACAAACTGCCTGTTACTAAATTTCGACATAAATTTATAAGACTTATAAAATGTTCTTTGACGATATTGGATTTCTCAATATCCCGACAAAAACATTATATTTAGTTGGCAATACCTTTCAAAAATAGATGCGACAGTAGGTGCTGGTTCACACTGTTCATTCGTTTAAGCCGTCAAATCTTGTGTTTATAAGAGAAAGAGGACAAGAAATGGCATTTTCTTTTCCCTTTTCTCCTAAAAGCTCAAGACTTGACGACCAGGGCTGTCAGATATGGCGATTTCTCGCCAAACGTGGAGATTTTGAAACGTGTTTGGCGGTGGGATTTTTCATTTGGCGACTGGCGATTTTTGATATAACTGACGATTTACTTGGCTATTTTTACCATTTATATTATTTAAGCGATTTTTTTTAACAGTTTGTCATTTTTTTGTTATCATTACTAATTTAAAAAAAAAATCTGGCAACTTTTTTCACATGATTTTTGTTTTGTTATCATTTTAAGTGAATTTTATATTCAGTCAATACTTAATTCTAATAGTATGTATGCAGGACAAAACACCAGTAATGAAATCCATGAGGCTGAAGTGTACGATCTTATAGACTTGGGTACTTAATTTCATTTTTTTTTTTTTTATTTATGTTATTTAAAAAAAAAAAAAAAAACAGAAACTAAAGAAAATTTACTTACTTTCAGCGACTTTTTTGTATTTTTTCTCAGTTTTTGGCGATTTTTGACTAAAATATTATACTAGCTTTTTTTGTATGCAAAATTTAATTTAAAAAAAAAAATATATATGTAATAATAATGTTACGAAAACTCAACAAAATTGACGTTTGGCAATTTTTGGGGATTTCTGACATGCGGTTTCGCGATGGAGCACAAAAAAAATGACAACCCAGTTGACGACTAAAAATTGAAGAGAGTAAACCAGTACTTAGTAGTCAACTGATTGAAATAATCTGCAGGTCTGCCAGGTACTTTTTTACCTTGTCCCCAAAAATTAAAAAAAAAAATCCCCAAAAATACCCAAATTACAATAAAATAACCTTCAAAAGTTAATATTTTTTTATCGATTTTTTTTCTGACCAAATTTAAAATTGTTTTAAAAAATAGAAAGAAAAATTTTAATAAGAAAATTAAATTTTACTTATTTTATTTTGTTTGTAGCGACTTCTTCCGGCATGTTTTTTAAATCCTTTTTATGCGATTCCAGTGAGGAATTACAAACAGTACAATATGCTGTTTTTGAAGACGAATGGGTCACTTTATAAGAATTTGGAGCTTGTTCAATCGGTTTTAGCCTTCCTTAAAGTCAACAATAAAAATACATAGTTCCCAAACTTTATTACATTGTCTTTTATATTTACTGATTTTTGGGAAAGACATATTTGCTTGAAAATTGTCTTTAAAAAATCAAACATTTTATGGGTTTTCAAGGGTTTTAGATTCTTTTTTAAAACACTCACTCAAGAATAATAACATAAGTTTATTAAGTACCTTTGTGTGTAACAAAAATATTAATCTTAATTAGGACCCTTTTACACCGTTTTGTGGGTAAGGGTAAGATAAAAGTTTTGCTACTTTTTTCATATTTTATATACAGTACTTTTCGCTTATAGTCACATCCTTTAGTTGCAACCATAACGTGGACTATATCGCTAATGTGACTATAAGGCTAATTCACATATATGCCACTATCAGGCATATAACCGAGTTCGAATATAATCAAGTTATGTGAATAAAGAAAATAAAAAATTCATAAGAATTACACCGACATCAGGCTTATGGTTTTGCAACAGATTTGCATGCAGTATAAAAATAGTTTAAAAAAATAATAACAAGATATTTTATAACTGATACCGAAAACAAAAACTAAATTTTTACGAGTAAAGAGTTTATGACAAAATTGAACGATTCAATTCTTCCTTTCTTTGGATGGATTGTGGTTTCGAAGACTAAAAAGAACTTAGTAAATACATATTGCTTATGTGACTATAATGCCATTAATTTGCTTTACTTCTCCCTTTGATTACTGTTGATAGATGGCATATATGGCAAATGTGCTTATATCGCTAAATGTACTATAACGTTAATACTTTATATTAAATTAACTTATAGCGGCAAAATAAACAGACAAAATGGACTATATCGCTAATGTGACTATAAGCGGTAGTGACTATAAACGAAAAGTACTGTACGACACAAAGAAAAATAAGCGTAAATAATAAAAGAAGGGAAAATATATCAAAAATGTGTAAAATCCCCAAAAAATCCCCGATTATTTTTTTTAATTCCCCAAATGTATTTCTTTGTCCTTTTTGCTTGCATGAAATCCCCAAGTCTGACAGCACCGTTAATCTGTACGGCAAAAAACATTGAGAAAACCAAACTTCTTTAATCTATAGTTTTTCGTTGGGAAAAATGATAATCGCCTAGTGAGAAAACGGCCATCAGAATGTTAGAAGCAGATTAATATTATTTTTAAGTGTTGAAAATGAAAAAACAAATTGTTTTCACTTCTGTATGGGGTATTTCATAAGATTATACCCTCCACCACTAGTGGAGGATGAGGGTAATATTCATCTAAGACCTCATAAAGTATATATATTTTGGGTCCTTGAGTAATTCTAAGTAGATTAAGCCATGTCCGTCTGTTGAAATCACGCTCACTTTTGAACGTTTCAAAATGAAAAGAGCAGCATTGGTGTCAAATTCTTTTTAGTTCTCCTAAGCAGTTTGAGATTGAAATCCAGCATAATCGGTTTAGTAGGAAGGGAGTTATGAATCCATATGTGGACCAACGAACTCAAAAAAATAATTTTTCTGTTAGAAAACTAACATTAGGCGGAATGCACTGATTGTTATTACATTTTGCACAAATTCGTTCCATATATCTAGGAATCACAGTGTCAAATTTCGTAATGATCGGTCCATATTTAACAATTGACTACATATAAAGCCCACTTGAGGAAGACATTTTAGTATGCCCAAAACTGTAACAAATTATGCTTTGTAGTGAAATTTGGTCTGTCATAGTTTCATAAGAGTTGAAATCACACTGTCAAATTTTGTAAGGATTGATCAATAATTTACCGTAGATCCAATATAAAGCCCACTCTCGGAGAACATTTTACTACGCCTAAAACCGTTACTATTAATAAAATTAATGAATCCATTTATTTATTGATTATGTTGTATTTGTGGAGATTGGTCAATAATTTACCAAGCGCCCCATAAAAAGTCCACTTCTTAAATATTCTAACTCCCGGTGGAGTGTATAAAAGATTCGGTATAGCCGAGTATAGCCCTCTCGTTTTCCACTCGATTTTTCTTAGTGGAGCAACAATTTCATTGTTATGTGCTTACTGCATAGTACTTGCAATAGCATTTCATTTGCTGTTGTTAAATTTTGTTTATTTGAAAATTTTTAAGTTTTTTCTTTTAGTTTCGTTTAACATTTAAATTTGAACTTTTACTCTGCGAAAAAATAGTGTTGAAATTTTTTTTTTTAATAAGTGTATATTTAGAAAATTCAAAAATAGAGTTTCTTCAAATGTATCGTATTTTTTTGTTTTTAATGGGGCCGAAAATCTTCTAACAGGTGCTTGACTTCAATTAATGAAAATATATCTATACATTAAATTTGTTTTAATTAATGCTACTTTAGCATAATAGTATACAATTTTGAAATTTTGTTTTAAAGCATTTCAGTTTTTCTTTGTTCTTAAAGTTTCTTCAGACATACATATATTTTCCTTTTCCTTATTGTCTGAGAATTTTGTAATATTATTTTCAATTAGTTTCTAGAGTTAACAATTGAAATACATTAAAATAAAATTCAATTTATCTCAATAATGCTTCAGTTTAAACTGACATAAATGTGGAAAAAACCAAACAATGAAAAGAAAAACCAACAATATAAATTATTATAGGTTAGTAATGGCTTGAAAAATCGTCTACAGTAAGCGATATTAAACGTTCGCTTTGATTTAAGCAAAGTCTTAAATCAGTTATAGTGTTCTATTCTTGTTCAGTTTTTCTTAAGCACAGCCATATTAAATGTAAATAAATCAATAAATATAAAACAAATGTTCTTGTTCAAGTTAAGAGAGTTCTAGATCTGGTCGCGTTAAGCTTAAGGCCCCTATTACGGTTCACAATTCAACTCAGTTGAGTTGTAATTTCTTAATTTTTGTATTTTGGTTTACAGCTTTGCTATATTGCGGTTAACAAAAACATAACAAAAATTACAACTGATCACAACCAGTTGGCTTAATTACAACTCAACTGAGTTGAGTTGTGAACCGTAATAGGGGCCTAAGTTCAGCTCTAATTAAGTTATATTTACTTAACTTTTAATTAAGTTATACTTGAGTTTTAGTTAAGCCCTAGTTATACCCACACCAGTACAGTTGAGAAGGTATTATACTTTTGTGCTGGTGCGTGTAACACTTTTACTATAGACCTTCTTACTTCAGGCCTTTTTAAAGGCCTCCTTAAAAGATTTTTTGATTCAATTACTATTCTTATCTAACTGCTAAAGAAGGCCTCATAGAAGGCGTCGGCTCTTTCGTATAAAAGATAAGATACACCTTCCACACTCACTTCTATGAGAAGGGAGTAACATTTTTTGTATTGTTTTTTTGCACAAGCAAAAGCAAAATCAATTTTTTTTTTTGGTCCCGTTACCCGTTAGAAGCGAGAGCGGAAGGCCTTCTCCGCAATGACAAAGTGTGTAAAAAAGATATGAGTATGGAATGGAGCAAGAAGGCCTTGTACATCCAAAGGAAGGGGTACAGAGGCCTTCTAGAAGGCCTTCCTACTCCTTCTTTTTCCCGCTGGGTTACTATTAACTACCAGTGTTGCCAATTTAGCATTTTTCATGCTAGATCTAGCATTTTTTAAAGTCATTTAGCTTGAAAAAACTGATTTAAAAACTTGTAGCATTTTTTAGGTTTTTTCTATATTTTGCATTAACGTTTCAGTTTAATACAAATATTAAAGAAAAAAAAAACGAACGATTCTAAAAATTTGGTGACTGCGGTAGATTGCAAAGCTTTATATTTATTAAAAATCTTAATACCTTTAAAGGAAAAAAAAACACTTCGATCGCGAACATGGCTAAAATTTGCGAACAATTGCAAAATTGGAAACAAACCCTAAAAGTTAGTTGAAATCGCTTAATTAGTTAAAAGAAAATTTCGGAAAATAACATAAAAAGCATTAAAAACCGAGCTATAATAATGAAGAAAAAACTGTTTGTCAGGTGTTAAAAACAGGAAAGGGCATTCCATAAAAAAGCTAATTTTTTTGAGCACTTCCTACCTGAAAAAAATATTTTTTTTGTTTATAAAAAAAACTTAAACCTAATTTGGAACCTTAGCTCTTTTCGTTTCCCAGATAAGCAGACATTTATAATGTCTTTGTATGGGAAGTGCCTGGCTCTCTTCTTCAATCCCGCCCATTTTTTAGAGAAGTTGTGTATTGACAACCAAGATGCTTGTACCAAATTTGGAATCATTGGCTCCTGCCTTTCTCCAGATACAAAGAAAAAAAGAAAAAAGAAAAAAAAAAAGGAAATAATGGGTAAAATAGGAGGCAGTCGTGGTTTTTTACTCATATCTCAGATATTTATGGACCGATCTGGCTGAATTTCAATAGCAAAGTTTAACGATTCCAATTATTTCTGGGCTCTTTGGAAACCCCATTTCAACATAAACGCGAATAGGTGACCAGACGAACATCGTTAAATCTACTTCGCTACTCATAAGGACCCAGAATATATCGCTCCTTTATTGCAACATACATAGTCATATCTCAAAAAAAAATCCAACTTGGCAAAATGCGACTTAAGTTTTCAAAATGTACCTTTACATACAAATTTAATAAAATGTTTTTTGCTATAACTTCGGTTCAGTTTGATATATAATGCTGGGGCCTAATTCTGGCAGTCGTGATCGAGTAATTTCTCGATTCGAAAGCAATTTTATTTCTAATTCTTTCAGTCGATACTGAACTAATCGAAATTATTTTTTCAATATTGTGAAACTCAAATTAATACTTTACAACACTGAAAAAATAATTCCGATTCGTTCAGTATTTACTGAAATAATTAGATATTAAATTGCTTTCGAATCGTGAAAGTACTCGATCACTACTGCCAGAATCAGGCCCCTGATTTTTGTTTTATATATAAAGAAGGTACAAAGGAACACTTTTGCTTAAGTAACTTAAAATTTTAAATTTTATGAGATATGACTATGTTGCAATAAAGGTATATATATATATACTTTATAGGGTCTGAGATCAATATTGTAGAAATTACAAACCGAATGACAAACTTATATATACCCTTTTAGCTGAAGGGTGAAGAGTATAACAAATCTGTATTAGTTCTAGCTTGGTTCTAGTTCAGTTTTTTTTAGTTATAGTTAATTTTTAATAGAAAAGCTTGATTTCAATTTATGAATCAACACAAATCTATTGACTTTTTCATGTAGGGGTTTTTCTTTGAACATTTGCAAAACTTCAATTAAAATTTTGAAATGATACCAAAAACAAAATAACACTTTAAATAATTTTAAAGTAAAAATTATAATGAATTTTATTTATGTAAGATTTTTTTTAAAACACATCTCGAAAGACATGTCTGTCTAGTTGTAAAAAAAAAGTCTAAAAAAGTGCAAGTAATTTCCTTTTTTGTCTTAACAGGAAATCTTAAATGACTTTATTTTAAGGTGATCTTTTTTTCATTTTAACTTTATCTTATTTTTTCACTTTCTTTGCTGAAACATTTTGAAAATTTATGACTTCAAATCAAGATCTTTTGTACTCCAGCCATCTCCATTATTATTTTCAACTTCTGCGTATTTAAACATCCAACTTGTCAACAGTTTGTCTTTTTTTATTTTATTTTTCTCAATTTTTTTTTTTTATTTTTTAAATTTAGTTGAAAAATAAAACGCTAAAACGAAAATATAGTATATTGTCAGAAACTTATGGATTGGTTGGGTATTTTTAATTTAAGTTTTTATTTTTGAAACATGTTGCCATAGAAGGTTATTGATGCTAAATAAATAAACAAAAAAAAAAAAAAAAAAGCATCAAAAAAGTGAATGAAACTGGTCTTATGGTGTGTGCTTTTTTTTAGTTGTTGTGCTCTTTTTTGTAGGAGGTTATAGAGTCATTGGTCTGAATTTGCAATCTGGATAAGAAAAACGGTCAATATATTGGGGAGAATACACTCGCAGAAAACGTGGAAGAAATTACTGAAATAATAAGTTAAAAGTAAATTTAAAATTATACACAACAAACTATTATGTAAAAATGATTTTTTTTTTTGCTCTCTTATATTTTTTCAACATCTGTTTCTCTGCGTGTATTTTTACTATTAAATAAATTTGTTTGGCTTTTATTCATTCTATACTCCATCTGCTGAACTTTTCCTTTATTGTCACTCTTTTATAAGAGTGTGTTTATTTTAAAAATATATTAAAAAAAAAAATTACATATGAAAAAAATATTAGCCCTTTTGTCAACACCGGTTGCAATATGAACAAAAAAGTTCTTTAGTAGCAAATTCAAATACATACATATTGTGTAGGTATGTTTTTCTTCATTACTTTTCCGTATTCTCCAGTTATTACTTTTTAATGTCCGCCCACACTCGAGTCAATTTTTTACAGTTTTATGTTTTAATTTCTAATATGTATGTATTTAGAATGGAAGATTTAGTAAGAAATAGTGCGAAATAAAAGTGGTGGTACACAAAGTATTTCATTTACCCCGGGTCTCCACGTAGCAATATTTATTGCGGCAAACGTCAAATTTGATTGCTTCATTAAATTTGCGACGTATAGACCGCATATTGCCATGAGTGGCAATCTATTGCGCAATGATTGCTCTTCTGATTGCTTGAGCAATTATTGCTTAAGCCCATATGACACTACATTTTTAATGCATTGTTCAAGTTTTGATGCACAGTACAAATATAATGTAATAGAAAAATTTACCAAGTGCAAAGAGTTCAGCTGTATTAAGATAAATTGCAAACTGTCAACAATTTTTAAAAAGTTATCGATAAAAAATGAAGTTATGTCAAAAAAAATGTAAAATTGTTTAACTTAAAATTGACATTTCAAGCTTGAAATATTAAAAGTGTTGCTGAATCAGCGGTTTATGGGCAAATTCAGCGATTCACCGCTTTTTGTTTTTAGGTTTCTCATAAACAAAAAGTTGGCAACATTTAATAAAATAAACAAAACAGGGATGGCTAAGTTGTTTCAATTGTACTTTTTTGTTGATACTTTGTAAACAAAGATGTATAATTCCTTTTTGTGGTATTTTTTATGAACATAAATAAAATTAATTTCAACTAAAAAATTTTTTTAGTACAATTATGGTAAAAAAGTAAAATTTTTAAAGGTTGTTGGTACAATTTTAAAAATTCTCAACACCATCCCTGAAACAAAACCATAACAAGAGAAAAAAAACTAAAAAAGTTTGTTTAAATTTTTTATAGTTTGCTCTTTCTAATATTTACTGTTTCTTTCTATCAATTCTATATCAATTAATGAATAAAAAATGTAGTGTCATAAGGGCTTTAGCAATCTGCTGTCAAATCAGTTGTAATTTATGTGACATTTTATTTCTCCTTACGGTTGTTTATTTATTTGTGTGTTTATTTATTAAAATAGCATTTTTTTCAAATGCAAATAAACAAAAAAGTAATACAAAACACAGCTATGACAATTACAATTAATTATTTTATTAAGTTAATTTATTAATTGAAAAAAGAAAATTTAACAACCACTTGAAAATACAACATAAAACATTTTTTATAAATACAGCCACAAAACTTTGGACAACTACTCGCGGTGAAAATTGCAAATTTATGGCAAAGCAATTTCAAGTGTTCTCCAGCAATGTTATCAGCAATTATTGCTCCATTGTTCTGCCGACGTTTTTGCTTGTACTTAGCAATAAATATTGCTACGTGGAGACCCAGCGTTAGTGTTAAGTTCATGCTCATTTTTGGTTCACTTGTAGTTTAGTTCTAGTTCAAATCTTTTTCACTTCTAGTTCAGTTAATTTTCAGTAATTCAAACTAAAATTTAACTAGAACTTAACTAGGTTCTAGTTCAATTTTAGTTCAGTTCTAGTTTGGTTCAAGTTCTCATTTCTTGTACAGTTCTAGTTTAGTACTAGCTTAGTTCTAATTCAGTTCTAGTTAAGTTCTAGTTTAGTTCCGGTTGATTTCTAGTGCAGTTCTAGTTAATTTCTAATTCAGTTCTGATTAAGTTCTGGTTAGTGTCTAGTTTAGTTCTAGTTAAGTTCAGTTTTAGTATAGTTCTAGTTTAAATCAATTTCAGTTTTATTTAAGTTATAGTTCAGTTCTAGTTTTTAATTTCTAATTTAGTTCTAGTTCTTTTTTGATCAGTGATAGTATACATTTTTTAAAGTTTAAGATGTATGTATGTATGTGAGTACATATTGGACGGCTTTCTTTAATTTTCACCCATTTTTTATTAAAAAAATTCTGCATTGATGACAACTGGTGACATTGTGCAATTTTAATTTACAGAACGAATGAAACACGAGTTAATTTAGTAGAGCCCTATCAATAAATAAAAAAAGACAACAAGCATTTTTTAACAAATACGTAATTAAACATCGTTGGAAGGGGTAAAGCAGTGGCACAAACAATAATAAAATATAAAATCAAAACAAATAATTAAAAACAAAACAATCAACACAATACAACAACAAATTGCCAAGAAATAATTCAATTAATATTTTTTATTCTTCGAAATGGGGAGTAAGTAAACAACAAACTCTTCACGAGAAATGGGAGAAGAGAGTGTGTGAGAGCGTGAAAAAAATAACTGATTAAAAGAGAGAAAACTGAATAATAAAAAAAGATGAATGGGGCCCCGAATGCAATTTAACATTCAGCGTGTGTCTTTTTATTTACTGTGTGTGCGCCTCCGTCTTTCCGTTTGCGAGCGCCTCCCGACAATAGTACGTAAGTTGGAGCTAGTTAGCTGGCATTGCTACAAAACTAATGGAGCCATAGAAGCAATCAATTGCTACTCTAGACAAGATTGCTGTAAGATATTTGTTGGTTTTTCAGTTGAAACGAAGACGTCGTGGTATAAAGTTGTTAATGGAAGAACAAACGGAAGCAAAGTGTTGTAAACGTAAAGAAAAATTCTTTGGAAAAAACTGAGTTTTATTTTAATTAAGAAATTAGAAAACAACAAATGTGTGAAAAAGTGTTTAAATAAAATTTGTTAAGAAATTAAAAAAAAAAGAAAAAAAAAAAAAAAATAATGAGATTTAATAACAAAAATCCGTGATTACCCAAAAAGTATTCGTTTTAAATTAAACGAAAAGATTGTTCAAGGATAAATTTTTAATCAATTATAAAAAATTTTAACTTTAGGTTTATCAAACGAAATCAGTTTATTAAAATGAGTTTAATTTTCGTTTTTTAAAAAAAGTGTACCTATAACAATTTGCCTCGTCTAAACTGATAAGAGATTTTAAATAAAATATTGCATTTATAAAAATAAAGAAAATAATCTTTAAAAAACATCAAAAAAATAAAAACAAACCTATCAATTAATAATTTTACTTAACCTCCACCATTTTGCCTCTGCATTATTAAAAAAAGATGCCCTACTTTTTATGTTTACTTCAAGGTTTCGGAAGTTTGAAATTATAGCAATTGATTGTTAAAAAAAATATTTAAAAATTCCATTAATTTTCTGAAAAACTTTGAAAAATAACTGAAATTTTAGTGTCCGACCGACTAATCGACTTGTGTATCTGCCAAAAATTGCTAATCAGCAAATAATCGATGTTCGATATTAATTTGACTGAATTTTGCCGAAGGCCGACCTTTTTTATTACCTAAGTTTGCAAATGTTTCAAAACCATGCAGATATAATTAACCGAGTAGTGGGAACAAATCCTTGATCTCGTAAGCATGCTGGAATATTTTTATGAAGCCACATTATACATTTCAGGACATATAACAACGTTTCGATCGATAGTTATACCTTAATACGAAATGGTAAACTATAGCTTCGATATATTATTAATCAGTATCGTGCTTTACACATTCACTGAAAGAAAATTTAAATGATATGTTTAAATTTATTGGGGCTAAGAGTTTTTTAAGTGGTGCTTTTCTTTTAGATTCGAGCTTTAAATCTACATATTTAGCAAGTGACTAATTTCAAAAATCTTAAATGGAATTATGAACTTGTTTCTAAGACAGCAGGGCTGTGGAGTCGTCAAGAAATAGTTCTAACTCCGACTCTTTGCGCTGAAATTGTTTAAGTACGACTCTGACTCCAACTCTGACTCCCACTCTAACCTTGATGCTAAATGTATATGAGACTGGTCCTTATTTGAATTTAAACGCTTTTAACGCAATAAAATGATTCTGTAAAAATTTCAAAAATCGATATTTTCATTCTAACACGTGCCGCATTGAGCTTGAATATAGTTATTTACATATGTCAATGAGACTGGTACTTATTTTTTTTACTTTAAATTTTTTAAAGCAAACCCTCTTAAAATTTTTATTTTGGAAAATGTTATAAAATTTTTTATGCCGAAACATTTTGGAGTCGGAGTCGCGAGTACTTTGACTCTGACTCCGGTACAAAAACCTCAACTCCGACACCACAGTACTGTTCTGTCATTACAACATACAACTGCCGAATTTAGCCAATTTCTGTATCGGCCTAAAAAAAAGAGACTTCTGTCGGACACTACAAAATTTACTTATATTCGAAAAATCTTTAAAATTAGAAACGGCTGGATTCATTTGTCCCCCTTTTTCAACATAAAGGGTGAACAAATAATTCTCAATTCAAAATTCGCGAAACAAATGAGAAAAACGGTACAATCGGGCTTTAATTCAGCAACAATTCAATATGTACAAGGTTTTGGAAAATTATTTGTGGTATTTCGAAACAGTTGTTAAGGATTATAACGATATTGGCAAAATATTGTGTTTTTGTTATTTTAATATTTTAATACAAGCTGAACCAAGTGCGCTTCGCTCCGCTACCCTCATTAAATTAAACTAATGACGATTTTTTTTCTAAGAAGTTTACATTATTTACATGCAACACTTTTTTAATGTTACCTATAATCACTCGAAGTGTAAAGGGTCAACCAGGCCAGTAGCTTAAGCTACTGTTAAAAAAAATAACGAAAAGCCAATCAAATGCCTTTTTAGCTTCGGTGAAGGGTATACAAACAAAATCAAAAACCATCTGATTTCTTAAGGAAAGAGCGATCAGTTTTTCACTTTGCTTAAGCAAAGGGCAGTTTCATTAAACAACGAAAAGTTTCCTTAAATTAAGTATAATTTGACAAATATGATATGATGCATGTAGCATTCGCACAGCTGCTGAAGCCAGCTTATGCATGCACATTATGTTTTGGTCTTTACATGTTGTACAATTTCAATCGAAATCACGAATTACGGGCGTTTTCTCAATGTATCGACAAGCTGCCTGTTACTTAATCTCGACACAATTTTTTTGACTGATAAACGTTCCGTTAATGATTTTGGTTTTCTCAATTAACCGATAAAAACATTATTTTCAGTTGGCAGAGTTTTCTAAACTATTAAACCGAACATTCAACTAAATAAGAAAAATTAAAGCATATCGTGCTTTGTTTTAGAGTTTTCAGAACGTTGTATGCTAATAAGTTTTTTATTCGCAATGCTTAATTTGTAAAGGGGTGCCGCAAGGCTCCGTAATTTCTCCTACACCAGTTCTTTTTTTTATAAAGAAAATCTTTTGTCAAACTTTCAACCCTATCAACTCTTTTGTAGATGACAACAACCTTTGCCATTAGTATTCATTTGATTATTGTCCAAGCGTATCAGATGTTGGCGGTATGAGGCAAAACATGAATGATACTCTTGGTGGAGAGTTGATATACAGCTCTGTCACTTAGTACAATTCCGTTCGGAACCGAAGAAAACATATTTGTTTATTGATAGTGTATTTTGATAGTTTTTTGGCCTCCCATTCTGTTCATGAGAACAAAAATGGTTTCATTCCGAAAAATTTTTCGTCATTTTCTGAAGCACAAATATACGGAATGAATTTCGTTTCCGAACGGAATTATACTCTGTGACATGGCTGATAATCTCGGAATGGGATCGTGCGGAAAAGGTCGATTTTAATGCCCGTAAGACCCAGTGTTGTTGAGGAATCAGAATCTCTTGATGTTCTAGGCATGAAAATACAATGTGACGATGGACAAAACATATATTCAAGGCGTCGAAAGAAGCATTCAAGTGCCTCGGGTTTTTAAAACGGTGTAAGAGATAATTCACCCCATTTGATTTTATAAAAATGTTTACCACCTTTATTATACCGAGAATGGAGAAGTGCGGGCCAGTGCTTAAAAGTTGGTGACAGTTGGGTATTCAATTATATTGACTCCTTAAAGAAGCGTCGCACTGTGGGTGGTATTTCGCTGTTTCATCGTTACTACAATGGGATGTGTTCTAATTAAATTAGGGATCTGGTTCCCGAACCTCGTACGATTGTTCGTAATAAGCGCATCATTTTGTGGTCGATTGGATGGCGATTCATACAATTTGGTTCTTTTGCCGGCCTGTTCGTATGTGGAATAACTTTCCTGCAGAAGTGTTCCCTTTTACTTTCAACATGAATAAATTCAAATCGAATGTCCACAAGCACTACTCCCTCTATCCTTCTTCCAATAACCTATTTTCCTAGATCCAACACAATGCAGTGCATTAGTAGGGGTGATCCCCTGAGTGCTGGTTCTAACAAAAAATAATAAATTCTTAAAACGTAATAGGGAATGCAAAACTATAAATTGATTTGAAAAAGAAAATAAAAAACCTTGTTCTGTAAAATATGCCTTTTGTCGCACCCAGGGAATGATTTGGTGATTTTAAGATCAGGGGCTTATTTTTTTTAAATGGAAAGAGACGAAATTACAAATCGTTATAAAAACTAAAAAAAAAAAAGTTTGTAAAAAAATAATTGTTAAAAAAAATCGGGAAAAAATATATTATATAATTAAATACTTTAATAGAAAATGTTAAAAAAAAAGGTTTAAAGAAAACAAAAATTTTATTAATGAATTTTAACATAAGGTTTGTTCTCGCTCTCAAAACTAAGATCCCTATATCGAAATTGGAACTACCAACAAGCATACAATTTCCGAGTACGGAAAAGCTTTTTGGTAACATTGGTACGGGAACAAAACTTTTGTGACGATGTCATTTAAAAAATCTAAAACTACAAAAGTTTTAATAGATAATCGAAACAGTGCAATATTAAAACTTAATTATATTTTGTATACAGCAATGGAAAATTCGAAGTCATTTTTAAAATAAAAAGCCTGTTTACAATACAAAGCAGTAAAAAAGTAAAAAAAATTCATAATAATTAAAAATAAACACTACTAAAAGAATTTTTCTTTTAATTTTAAACAAAAACTTACAAAGTTTTTTTCGTAAATTCTCTCTATCACACTCACAAATTTTTCATCAAATAAATTAAAATGAGCAAAAAAATGTGGAATAAAATATTCAAAAGTAAAACGAATAAAAATGCAAAAACCCTACAGGCGGCTAATAAAATCAACAAACGTAGTAGTATTTACGAAGAATATCAACAATTGAATGCAGCCCTAGATATCATGCCAATCAATGAAAAGTTTAATACAGATAACACAAATACGCCGACATTTAACGAAACGCCTAATGAAACGGATAAAAGTAAACAAACTACAAAAATACCACAATCCACTTCTACGACAACATTTAGTAAAGTCGTTAATACTTTTACATTGAAACGATCCCACAACTCGAATGGTAGTAAGGATTTAAAAAATGCTGCGGCCAACGGAAATGAGGGAAAGGAGAAAAATTCGAAAAAGAGTGAGTTGGAAAAATCAACTACATCATTGCCAGATAAAATAATAATTAATCCAAGCATCACTAGTCGTAATGATAGCAACAACAGCACCACTGAAATTTACGATCATTGTACTACTAAAAGTAACAGTAATAGTAATTCACCTTATAATGCATCATTAAATCAGCAACAAGTAACCGAAACAAAAACAGAAACTGCAACTGTTTCTTCAACAAATTTAACGGCAGCTTCATTAAATTTAAAACTCATTAATAACAATAGCAACAGTATTAATCAGAGTAATGAATATTTAGCATGCAAACAAGATTTAACTAACCCTTCTCCTCCTCCTATTCCTCCTCTTTTGCAACAGCAACAGAAACGTTTTTCAAAAATAGTTATTGTTGTTAAAAAGTTGGATGCCTCAACTGCAACAGCATCTTCAATAACTCCTTCTAAATTTGCCACAAATTTAAATAATCAACCATTTTGCATAAATCGCACTAATAATTATTCTACTAACAAATATTTAACAAATAATAGTAATAATAATAATGAAAACACTAATAGCAAAAGTAGTAATAATAGTAATAACGCTTTAGAAACTTCATTTGCACTTCAAACTGAAATACTAACTCCCTCCATTGAAAGAGCAGCAACACCGTCGTCTTTCGAATTGCGAAATGTTGAAAATCAATTGAGCATAAATTCAACAAATGATGTTTATAGAAGTGATCATCAGCATCTTAATGATCATCAACACAATAAAGATCGGAAGTTTGGTAAAAATTTGTTTTCATAAATATATTGTACATGTTAATTTAATGCATGATAAACACCATTTCCTGATGTATTGCAAATCATAAAAATTTAATTTTATATAATTTTTACTGTATTCTCAACAATATATGGAATATCCTGGAGGCGAATTACGGCATTCAATAGCGATCGAAATTACAATACAATTAAAATGAAAATTTTAATCGATATCGAATGCCGTAAGCGCTACGTACTAAGTCCCTAATGCATTAAGCCATGAAAAAAAAAATTAGCTAAGTCCTTGAAATAATGGAATTAGTTTCTTATGAATTAAAACACCGAATTTGAAAATGAAAGAAATCCCCAAAAATATGAAATAACCCCCAACACAAAAATTAACTTAAATCCCATAAATGGAAACTTATTTCACAATGATGTAAGTCCCCAAACCCGATATTAAATACCGAATTTAGTAGCTTTAGTTAGCGAAACCGGTGTTTGTTACACAATAGAGGAGAGAATCCTTGCACCTGACCGAAGCCCGTCTATGCAGAGAAGCTTAAGTTAGCAAAAGCTTCTGCTTTTTATACCAAAGAGGAGAGAATCCTTGAGCCTGACCGAAGCCCGTGCATGCAGAGAAGCTTTAGTTAGCGATTCGGGATCTAGGAATACGGGATTTTGAGTTTAGGGCAGATGATCCCGACCCCTAAAACTTTAACATAGATCTATATATACAAAAACGTTTGTGCTCCTAAAACTCAGGAACCGCTGGACCGATTGACACTAAACTTAGACAATAAATTGTTTTAGTCGGAAGCCATCATTTCTCTTAATCCCGGTAGGTAGCGCTGTTGTCGTGATATTTAATTTTCTTTTATTTATGGTAGGATTTGGCTGAAATTTACAAAATTTATTTATTAAACAAAAATAAATTTGCTAGTAAAATTTCGGCCCGGTAGATAGCACTAGGGTCAAGTTATTAACATATTTCTCCAGTATTTGATTGTTATTTGGAAAATTCGATCAGCGCCGGGACCAAACAGCTAGTATATCAATATAAACGTACAAACAATAGGTTAGTTAATCGCAAATGATTTTTATTTGCGAATATTCTACGTATAAATATTTGTATATGCATGTATTTCATTTTTGCCTTCTGGTCTCAGTTCATTGGAGCTCTTTAATGCGTTTGCATATTTATCTTTCGCATCTTTTTGCTTTTTTCTTTTCGCAAATTGCTATTTATTTTCCTTAATTTTCAAATTTATCTGCATACACTAAAATATTATAAAGCTGAAAAGTTCGTATGTTTGTCAGAGATAATCTCCGGAGCTTCTGGTACGATAAAAAAAATTGTTCAACAAAATGAAGAATGGAACCTCGTAACGGACATAGGCTATATAAGGTTCCACTAAAATGCTTAGGATAGGGTTCAGGGGCGCTAAAGCGCCTATACTGAGAAAATATTAGTTATCGTTTTGGAAGAGATCTATTAAAGTAATAGTTTCCGTACTTAACAGAAAAATAAAGCCATTTTAACGTGAGTACGCTGTTCACTATCCATTCCGCCTCCAGTCTTTCTGTCCGCTCGCCGTACCCTGACCGAATGCAAAAGTGACTTTTACTTTTACTACACTTTTTAGGCGAAATAGTTGAACCGTTTTGATGAAATTGGAAACATAGGCTTTTTTTAAACTAGGACCAAGAGGGGGACTTAGGGAGAATTACTGCCTCTCCTAAAATATCTAACCAATTTTGACGAAATTTGAATCATAGATAGATCAGCGTAAATAAAACACACAGGGTTTATTTTTTTCAAACCTAGGAATATAAAGGGACAGATGGGGAATTTCTGCCTATCCGAAACTATCTTACCGATTTAAATGAAATTTAAAACATATGTAAATCGATGGCGGCATGAAATAACCCCCCAAAATATAAGCCCCCAAAAAAATTATGAAATAACCCCCCGAAGTGTGGGGCCTTATTTCATATGCATTAAGCCCCCAATTTTTAAAATGAAATAAACTCCCAATGAAATGAAATAATACCCCAAAGAAAAATTAAATAATACCCTAATTTTTGGGGGCTTAGTTCATATGAATAGATAGCATGGTTGAGACTTCCCAAGTGCAAGGATTTTCACCTCTATGATATGCCAATCATCGGCTTCGATAACTAAAGCCCTTCTGTATAGTCGGCCTTCGGCCGTACGCAAGGATTTTCTCCTCTACGGTATATTCAAACACTGGCTTCGCTAACTAAATCTTCTCTGCATAGCCGGCCTTCGGCCGGTCGCAAGGATTTCCGCCTCTATGGTATAACAAATACCGGCTTCGCTAATTAATGCTTTTCTGCATAGGCGGCCTTAGGCCTAGCGTAAGCCCAAATTATACCATAGAGCAGATAATACTAGCTTCCGGCCGAAGGCCGGCTATACAGAGAAGCTTTTGCTAACGAAAGCGGTGTTTGTTATATTATGGAGGAGAAAGTCCTTGCGCCAAAAAACGTTTCCGTAATAAATTTAAAAATTAAATAATTCCCAAAAAAATATATTGGGGCTTTATTTCATAATGATTTTTTGGGGAATTATTTCATATGAAATAGTCCCCCAATTAAGAAAATGAAATAACACCCCAAACAAAAAGAAATAACCCCCCAAAAATCTTTGTTGTTGTGCTCTGTACAAACTTTTGGGGGGTTATTTCATTACTTTTTTGGGGCGTTATATTTTGTTTATAAAACACAAAGGCTTTATATTTTTAATGATTGTACCTTATTAATTAGATTAACAATTTTTTAATTATTCACATATTTAATATTATTTCAAACTATTTTTTTCCCAGCTGGCCATGTCTTAAAGACATGCTTAACGACGCGTGTACGACTTTTGAACGACATAATCGCTCATATGTCGTTTAAGATCATATGGGCAATATAGCTTGTTATATCATTGGTGGTTATTGCCTGGACCCGGCGGGTCAGGTCAGGGCAGATTGTATGAGAGATTTTATATTTTCGCTACTGGTGTCAGAATAAGGAGCACGTGTAGGTAGACCCCTTACCTTGAGGATATAGGCAAGTCATAAGGCTTCCCGATGACTGCAGTATATTTTTAGCGAGTTTCTAGGGACTTTGAGGGCCGTTGAATTGGCAAGGGGTAATATTGCTGTAGCTTGTGGACAGCTCTAAGGACCTTGATGGGCTGTTTTGTGAATTCCTAACTAGTGAATGATTGTAGAAGAGCTCTATGGGAAATATTAGGAGAGCATGTAGTGAGTGTATGCTAGGGACCTGGTCACTGCAACATCACCAGTAATGAAATGGCCGATGAGTTTGCGAGACTGGGCTTGAAAAAAGGGGATTTTGGCTGTGCGGAGACAGCCAGACCTTTAATAGGCCTTTGATTCATTAGGGAATGGGTTCTGAACTTCACATACATATGGCTATGTAGTCAGCAGTAACATTTATTTGTTTGTGCTTCTGGGTCCATCAATTCACGTATATCCAGTTTCACAATTGAAGCACAGCCGTATTTCATGTTCATGTTGTAAGATTCCGTCCTTCACTAAAATTATTTAATGAAAATCCTTCCTTCAGTAAAATAATTTAATGAAAATTAAATTTGATTAGCTCAAGCCTAACTAAATATCAAAATTTCAAATTAAAGATCGACAGTTTAACTTAAAAATCACAATTGTTCTTAAAAAGGCTATGGAACAAGCTCTATATGTTTATATTTGTACTTTAAGTTGTACAAATAAAATGTCCACGAAAGTGGACAAAAAACATTATAAAACAAATGTACTCAGGTATTCAAGACAAAGTCTTGACAGAAAAAGTACGAAAGAATAGAAGAAAAGGAAGAAACATTTAAATAAATTGAAAAAAAAAATAATTACAGCAAATTTCACACCACCAATACCACTGGTTAAGGATTGATGTTTGACTGTTGGCTTGCAGGTACCGCAGTGGTGCAGAGGGTGAAATGCAAAGAATTCTGATGATGAGAATGTGGCTATCCTCGAAACGTAAATTCAACCCGAGTTTGATCCCCAGCTCAGCCAAGAATTAAAATTTTCAATAAACTTTAATTAATTTCATGATGGAAGATTCCTTCCTTCACTAAAATAATTTAATGAAAATTAAACTTGATGAACTCAAGCCTAACTAAATACCAAAATTTTAAATTAAAGATCAACAGTTTAACTTAAAAATCACAATTGTTCTAAAAATTAATTTTTATTTTTTAGTTTTTTTTTGGATTATCAAAAATAATGATAATTATAACAAATTATCAAAAAAAATTTAACTTTAAATTACATACAAATTTATAGTTTTTAATTTTTTTTTTTTTTTTGTACAGGACAACGTAAACGCATGCATTTTTTCGTCTATGTGGTTTGAAACACGACAAAATGCATGCAATGGTCGCTTATGTTGCCTTCAATAAAGTCTAATTGAAGACAAGATGAGTGACAATTGCATGCATTTTGTCGTCAATGTGTTTTGGAACATGAGAAAATGCATGCAATGGTCGCTTACGTTGTCCTTAATAAAGTATTAATCAAGGCAAATTTAAGAAAATGTCTCTAAAAAAGTCGTAAATACTATGCTATTAAGCACGACAAAATACAAGTTTTGTCAGTTAAGTTGTAGTCATCAACGTTTTATAGGCGACAAATTCAAATATGTCCTGAAGAAATCGTTGACGACATTTGCGTCTATGACCATTTTGCCAACTGGGTTGTTGATATTTTTTTTTTTTTTTTTTTTTTTTTTGAAATATTGTCATGTTAAAATAAGTACAAGGTAAATGCCTGTATTCAAAAAAAAATATTTTAAATTGAATAAGGGTTTACAAAACAAATTTTGTAGGAAAATTTGGTTTAATAAAGGTTTGTTAAATTTAATAATCGTTTATGAATACGGGGGGATAGTCATTAAAAAATTATGTCCTCAATTTTAAAACCCATATAACCTTTAACAAAAGAAAATAAGGAAAAAAAATTTATTTGACATTACATGGGTAAATAATGGCAACTTTCCTTAATGAACCTATCTTGTACTTATTCTATCATGGTCACACTATGTTTAATAAATCTAAACAATCAAATAATAAAAATTAATTTACAAAACAAATTTTTATAAAAAATGCTGAAGATAAATGGAGAGCAGTGAAATAATTATAGAAGAAGTTAAGAAAAACGAGTGATTATGTCTGTGGCTTGGTGCTAAAAGGGCCAATGTCAAAATATTAACTTTTGAGAAAATTTAAATAAAAGTTTTTTTATAGAAGAGTTCTTAGAGAAATTGGCTAGCAAAGCCTTAATTAAGCTGTTCTGGGTTAAATTAGAACTTATCTGTTTAAGCAAAATAAAAGCGAGTAATAAAAGACACCTTATGCAACGATTAACTCAAAACAACAAAATATTGACATTGGTCCTTTTAGCACCAAGCCACATATGTAATCTCTGGCGTCCAATGTATTCATTTGTATAAATTCAAAATAATTTTAAAAGACGAAATTCGTCTTTTTCCCCATTTGTGTTACTACCGAAGAAGGTGGAAATTTTACAGATTTAATTTTAATTCCTGAAAATTTTTTTAATAATTTTATACTCCAGAAAGAACAAAAATATAATCGGACAAGTCGGACAATGTCTTTTTTAAAGTTTAGTTCTTGTTTACTTTTAGCTCAGTTCGAGTCAAATTCTGGATCTAGTTCAGGTTTTAGTTGCGTAAATTTTTTAATACATTTTTTTTTTTTTAATTTTAATCTTATTATGATTAATTAATTTTCTTTATACATTTGATTTGTTTTGCTCGAAAGCCCAACACATGTTTGAACTAAATTTATTCACGCGCAACAGTTTTGGAATTCTTCGATTTGTTTTTTTGTTTGTGTCGTTCAAATACATCTTTTTATAAAATTGACATGCCATGCATGGTTGAGATAGTGATTATGATGGTGATGATGACGATGACGATGACGATCAATGTAGTCATTCATTCAATTACATTTTTTTTCGTATCTTTAGGAAAATCTACATGATCATATTGTAAAAATGGCTCTAATAATATGTCGAGTATTATATGCCATTGTAATATTATTCACTCTTAGACTAAAATTCTCACAATGTCTCCAAGAGTTTTGTAAAATTTTGTAATAGTTTGAAATGAAAGAAAAAAAATTACGAAACTACCATCTACTATAAATTATAAATATGAAGATTATCTTATATGTCACCCAAATTTTCTTAGAGTTTTTTGTGTGTAGCTTTTTCTCCATCATCATTGTCATTATAATAAAATTTGACCCACAATCATCTGATATTATAGATACAATATATGTATATACATTCATATGTATGCAGATATGTAGTTTTTGTTAGTGTAAAATTGTGTGATTTCAAATTTCTAATAATAAATCTGTCTAATACACCAAGTATCACCATCAGCCAGAGGAAGAGTGAAAAATGGATGCATTTTGTTGTATGTCTTCCTTATGGGTTGAGTAAGAGTAGTAGTCAGTAAATTAGCTCCAAATGTTTTAATATGACTCATCAAAATGTTATATTTGGCTTCAGTTTTTTTATTTTTTATCTTAATCTTGAAGATTATATTTTTATCAAAGGAGTTCATTGTGTCGTATAGAAATGACCGATGATCTTATATTCCAACAAGATTGAAGTCACAGGGGTTTGCTTCAAAAAAATAATTTTTTTTTTCTTCTCAAGACTCTTAAACTAAAAACAGCATTAATAAATAACTAAAAACTATAAACATAAAAAAACACACTGTTTATTGTTGGTATTTTGTTAAAGCCCTGATATCGTTGCAAATAGGACATTTTTGAGAGTTTGCAATTCTCATTCACTCTGCTGTTTTGTTTGCTTATATCTTTGGCTTTTCTAAAAAATTTTTAGGGAGTATGTTTCCTGATGATCTGGCCTTAGCAACCAGTGAAATAGGAACAAGCTTATCCCCCAACAATAAATTTCAGTGTTTTTATCAAGAATAAAAATCTAATTAAAAAAAAAAACAACTAAAAACTTTTTAGATTTTCCTTAATTATTAGAGCAACATCTTAATGCAAAGAAAAAATTTTTAAAATGTTTCTTAATAAAGATATTTTTTGAAAGCTTAGTTTAATTTTATAAGTTCAATAATAAAAAAAATCAGAAAGTACAAAGTGAAAAACAAAAAAGTGCCAAAAAGTCTTCTCCTATAGTTTCTAAATTGATCTGGACTCTGCATGTTGAATTTTATGTTTCTATGTTCAGTTTTAATTTAAATTCAAAATGTACCAGTTGAAGAACAAAATTGTAAAAAAAAGATCCATTTTACAGATTCTCATAGTCTTGCATGTTTAATTTTATGTTTCTAGGTCCAATACTAACGAAAATTCAAAAAGTATCAATTAAAGAACGAAAAAGTACCAAAAAATTCCCTTTTATAGATTCTCATCCACTTAGGACATTGCATGTTTAATTTTATGTTTCTATGTCCAATATTAACGAAAATTCAAAAAGTACCAGTTGTAGAACGAAAAAGTACCAAAAATCTTCCCCTTGCCTCCTTACAGGTTCTTATTTCCTCCGGGCCATGCATGTTCAATTTTACGCTTCTAGGTTTAATATTAACGAAAATTAAAAAAGTACCAGTTAAAGAACAAAAAAGTACTAACATTATTCACTCAGGACCCTCAACAAATAATTTTATGTACTGAAGTACTGCATGTAGATCGGAAAATTACAAGAGATTTATGGGTCGATAACGGATGGCAACACAACTGAAGTTGGATTGCCAGCAGCGAAATCAGGCAACGCCGCTCATTAAAATATACAAAGTTTTTTTTATTTTATATTTTAACATGTGCGGTGTTGTCTAACTTCGCTGCTGGCAACTCAACTTCAGTTCAGTTGCCATCTCATCTCAAATTTAGTTCAGTTGCCATCCGTAATAAACCCATTAGTTTCCAGTATTTACCCATTTTTATATTTTTTTCTCCCCATTGAAGTATCAAAAATTTCAATATTCTAGTGGGAGCCCATTATTTAATATGTATATGTCAATAAATAAAGAAAAATGTTTTGTAAAAAAAGTACCAAAAATAGGTAAAATTTTCATCCCTTAAAAGTTCGAATTTCGAAAAAGTACCAAATTTATATTTGTATTTTTTAGATAAGTTAAAATTGGACAAAGAAGTTTCAAAATACAAGTTATACCCGTTTACTCCATAAAAGGGTCGAATTTCAAAAAAGTACCAGACACCTGTCTGTTTAGTTGTGGAGACAAGATGTAACCGTATTTGCCCCCTCAGATTTTAATTAAATAAATATTGTGTACTTCTGTGTATTTGTTTTTTCACATCGGTTGACAAACAGAGGAAAAAAGTTTTCTTAACTGTTTTGCCTTTGCCGATTTATATATAACATTTTGTATCTCTTTCAGTTTTGGAAATATGATGTAACCGAATTTAACCTTTTAACCTTTTTTACACCCTTAGATTTTAATAAAATATATATTGTCACACATTTCAAATGGTGTGTTTTTTGTTTAAGTCGGTTGACAAACAGAAGAGGAAGTGTTCTTAAGTGTTTTGCCTTTACCAATTTATAAGATTTTCTTAAGTCTTTCATTGACAGTTAGCAGCTGCTATTTCATATATATATTTTTTTTTTTTTTTTGTACTTCAATTCTATTAATTTTTCCTTATAAAACCCGTATTTCTTTTTATCTTATTTATATTTACACTATATTTTTAGAAACCCTGTGCTGAAGAGAAGCTTATTTAGTTAATTTCTAATGAGTTTAAAGCCGCAATAAAAGAAACTGTTTGTTAAAAATTTATTAATGATTTTTATAATTAAAAATATATATATATATATATTTCTACGTTAAAAGCAGCAATGGATATAATTCAATTAAGATAATTTTAAGTTGGCTTAAGGAAATAATTATGCGAATAAAATTTTTATCAAATTACATACTATTAATTCAAGTTTAATGGCCAGATTTTGACTTCATATTCAGAAACGTATTTAGTGAATTTTTATTTAAATTTAAGTTGTATTTAAATACAGTTTAAGTTATTAAGTGCTTCTTGATTTATCTAATTTAGATAGGATAAAATAGGGTATCACTACTTAATAAAAAAAAATATCATAAAACAGCTGTTTAACTAAAACAAAGAAACCCTGCCCGAGCCAAGATACGTTTGCAAAGATAGCAACGAAAGTTAGCAATGGCGGAAATTAAAAATCAATGGATTTAGTGGCAGCACCGGAAATGAAGGGGCTATTTTGAGTATATAAATCAGCAACGATTTTTACTGACCATTTTTTTCTGGAACGGCTCGGACGATGTTTTTCATGGTTGATTTTTGTAAATCTTAAAGTGGTATTCTTCCATATTCCGTTAGGTTTATGCCCTGACAGTGCCTAGTTTGCCTGGCATAAATCAGCAACGATTTTTACTGGACATTTTAAATGAGTCCACTTTTCTCTGGAACTGCTAGGACGATTTTTTTAAATCGATGATAAATTTTATTTTTAAAAAATTTTTTAAATCGTTGCTAATTTTCATTGCAGCTAAATTCCCAAAATATTTTAATTTTAGGCCCTCGAATTCCCCTTTATTTTTTCCGGCATTGCTATTAATCGTTGCTATCTTGGCGAACGTAGCCACCAGCGGCGACAAAATAGCGTCGATTTTAGGAATTTAAGAACTGGGAAACTAATATACCCAAAAAATGGGAATTCGCAAAATAAGAGCAAAAAATTAGCGTCGTATATTATAGTTAAGTACGATTCCCTCATTGTGTTCCCTCGAAATGGAAACAGTAACAATTTTTTTTTACCATTTTGGATGAACTGAAAATTCTCTGGAACGGTTCAGCAGATTTTCAGCACAATTTCCTTTTTTTGTTGCAAACAAATATACATTTTTTAACATGTGTTTACTATTTTTTGTATTTTTATTAAATACCTAAAGTCGACGCTTACTTTTTGTTTTTATTCTGCAAATCCTCATTATTTGGGTATTTTTGGTTCATGAGAAGCTTGCAAAGAAACAGCTGATTGTTTTTTCTTTGCCCAATGTTTATATACGTTTGTGATATAGTGGCCGCCTTGTCAAGCAAATACTTCATGGCATCTTAAATAGACTTAAAATAAGTTACGTTGCCTTATTTAAGTGTCATTTAAAGAAACGCTGAAAAACTCAATTTCGTATTTAAGCAAAACTATAAGTAAAATATTAATTAATAGAAAATCAAAAATTGTCCCTAAGTATTAAATTTATAAAGAAATAAAAAATATCGAATATTTTAAAAACTCGCTTTAATTTTTTACCTGTTTCCACTTGACTTGTCGTTTGTCATTAACAATTGTTTGTAAGACAATGACCTTTATTAACATTGCAACAACTTGTTAAATGAAACTGTTACATTCACCAAATTAACTTCATACTTACGTTAAATTAAGAAAATGTTTTTAGCCAAATTCTGGCCATTGTTCAAAACATTTATAAATTATTGTGTAAAGAAATGGGTAAAATAAAACTATTCGCACCATTAAATGGAACCAGTTTTTTTTATTCCCAACAATTATTAAAGGTTTCCCAGAAGTTGAAGGAAACAAACAAAAAAAAAACTCTTTTGTAGAGCAAAGTTGTTAATAATTTAATTATTAAACTCTGTTTTGTTTTTAGTCATGTTAAGTCTAAAGAGCAAAAGATGTTTTTGTGATGGGCTTCAATATAATAAATTGCTTCATGAACTTTTACTACGAAAAATGGGGAAAAAAGAAGATTAGGAAAATTGTTATGTGCCGATTATGTATGGCAACCAATCATCAGTTAATTTATATGAGGTAAGGCAGCTTAAAAAAACTTTATATTAGGTAAGGCAACTTTGGTCGGTTGCCATTTTGACAGATCGGCAAACCGAGAAAATTGTAAACATTTAAAGCAAACAAAGTAAAAAAGGTATATTTAATAAAAAAAGGCAACTGAAATTTACTTCAGTTGCCATTTGTTATTTATTTTCGGCAACTCAACTCAAGTTTGGTTGCCAAACATAATCGACCCTTTAGTAAGTTCAAATGAAATGTAAAACGAAAACGCACTCGAATAAGCGAAAAACATTGCAATTTAATAAAATTATTGAAACTGTATTAAAACAGCACTGTAGCCTGTAGTTAACATTCTGTTTGCCCCGTGTCTTTCATTTAAGTGCTAAATATTCAAGTCTTGCAACGCAATTTCCATTGATAATTTGAATTTAAAACTTTTTTGTGTGTTAATATTCTTCACCGCAATTATTTGCTAGAATCGTGTGTCTAATTTTAAATATTGTTTGGCTGTTTCTTCTCTAATTGTGTTTCTAGTTTTCTTAATAATTTGTTATTTTGCTATGGTTTTTAGGTTTTTGATTTTTACACGATTCTGTTTACACTTTTCTGGAAATATATGTATTTGTTCTTCCAACATAAGTAGGTACTTTAACATTTCGTTTTTCTTTTTCTTTTTTTTTTTAACATTTCAACATATTGGTCCAAATACAATGTTTTCTGATTTCAAAAATTACTTGAAATAATTTTAAACTTTTTATATGGTTGTTTAGATTTTTCTCCAATATGGCAAAACAAAACGTTTTATAATTTAAGATGTTTTAATAATTTTTTTAGTTATTACAAATAAACTACATATTAAAATAAAAAATCGTATAGTCTGTGACTACTCCAAATGCTAATTGCAGTAAAAAATGCTGAATTCAAATCTTAATTATTATGTACATATTTACTTGTATGAATTCCATGTACTCGTATGTTAAATTTCTTATCAATATGCTAAAATAAACAAAATGATTATAAATCGTGTTTGTTTAATACTCAAATCAAATTAAACAAGACCAACAAACCAAAAAAATTAGAAAAGAAAGTTTAAAAATGTTAAAACATTTAGTGCTTAAATGCTGTAATTTTTTTTTAATGTTTACTCTTTTTATATTTGCAAAATAATTAATTTAAACAAAAACATTAAAGCAACAATGAACAATTTTAATTCGAAAATTAAAAATCTACAACGGACAATTTGTATTAAGGAAAAAAATATCATGAATAGAAAAGTGAATGTTAAAAAAAAAACTGAATAAAAAAAGTGTTGAAACGTTTAAAATTAAATTCATTTTTTATTGTTCAAGTAGCATTTAAATGAGTAAAGATTTAATTACATTTAAATAACTAATTATTTAAAATTACTTCATAAATGAAGAAAAAAAAAATAATAATTCGGAAGAGCCGTAGCTACCAGCAAGTGTTGACTCCGGTATATGTGATACATAGTTGTATTTTTATGCTTACAAAAAAAAGTTAAGGGCGTATTCGAAAATGTTGCTCCTCTTAGATCTTGACTATAAAGATCTCTGTTAGAATATTAGACTGTAGGGCAATCAATGTCTGGTCAGTAATCGGCATAACAAAGTTTTTTAGTTCCCCCACCAAGAATAATCTAAGGAAAAGTTACTTTAGATTTATTCGCAATTGAAATGAAACCAGTCTTCGAAAAAAAACAGAACGTTATTTAGCGTGCGGCTCACAACCCAGAAATGATATCTATTTTTTTAATGTTTGTGTAGACGAACACAAACCCTAATACCGTTCGTAACTACATATATTCAAGAAAGAGCCGAACATGATATAGTGTTCGGTTCTTCATTATAAAGCAGAACAATTTTAATGCTGTAGACAAACATTATATTTTAATGTTCTATAGTGTTTCTCTTTTACATTGATGAAGAAATGAACAAACAAACAATTTTGGCAACGACCACAGCACAAATAGCTTGTGTTTGTATGTGCTTTGTTTGTGTAAAATTTTTTTGCTGGCTTTTTGTTTTTTTTTTCGTATGTGTATTTTGTTTTTGTAAAAAATTGTTGGTTTTTCTTTACCAACCAAAAGAGCGCTTAGCACAACTGAAACGAACGAACAGTAATAAGCTGAACCTAACACAATGAAGTTGTTGGTGTTTTTTAAAAAAACCGAACAGAATTAAATGTTCTCATCTTTTTGTTTAGTTGGATAAGAACAGTATTATTTTTGTACTGGAAGATGACAAACAGGGAAACGTTATTTTTTTAATGATTTACTACACAAACACTCAGGCCTGTCACAGAAATCAATTCCGATCGAAAGTGGAAGAGATTTCTTATCTTGCTTTTCATAAAACGAAATCACTTTCGATCGGAATTGATTTCTGTGACAGGCCTGACTATTAGCGTTTGTGTTTTCCACAAATCTACCGAACCGAACACTAAGGAGCGATATTTAATGTTTATTTTCATACACTGAATTAAACACTAAAAATTTTCGATCTCGAATCGAAAATCTTGGAGCAAAGCTATGGACCAAAAGAGAAATTTAAAACTCTGCCATTCATGAAGTACTTTATTGTCCTAATCTTTGGACCTAATAAACGAAATTGTACGATTTGAGAGATATAAAATTCCAACCGATTTTTTCTAAATATTTTTAGTAAGAATGACACCCGCCTCAGTTTTTCCAGACTAAAACTGTAAACACTTTTGCTAGGACCAACATAAAAGTTTTCAATTTTGCAGCAAGTATTTTCTATTAGAATTAAGGTATAATTTAGTTCTAATATATATGAGTATTATTGGATGTTTCACATTGCAGAAATCGGTTCATTATCTAAAATGTATATTCAAATATTGCTACAGAAAAACCTCGCTTGCATACATACAGCTACTCCCACTATTTGTATAAATTAGTTTACATCTTTATGTAAATTATATTGGGTAGGTATGTTGTGTTGTAAACATATCAACATAAGACTTTTTCAATGGATCCCACTTGAAGTGTGAGTAGCCGTACATATGACGCTAAAACACGATTAGGATTCGATGGACCAAATTAGGCGAATATAATATTTTTAAGTAAAATTGTTTTGATTAAAAAAATAGTTCAAATAAAACTATTTGGGACCTGTTTCAGATATTTAAGCATAAACAGGTCGGTAACGCTTTCGTGTTATTAAAAATTCTTGTCATCATTTTCCAATCGTGCTGAAAGGGCACTCACTGCTCGTTTTACCTAGACTTTAGCAAAAATTCCTGAAAAGAATACAGCGTATTAAGTTCATTCCAGCTCATTTCATACATATTTAGGTTCCCCAAAATGTTTTAAAGTATGAGCGTTTCATTATGTTTACACTGGCCATTGTTTCGAATATAAAGTCAAAAGGTACGCCCTATTTAAAAAACTGTTCCAAGAAAAAGTTTTCAATTGGCAAAATTTAGGCAAAATTTAAAAACTTTTTTAGCCAAATTCAGCAGTTTTTCTTTAAACCAAAACAAAAACTTGCAAAGAAATTTCCGAAATTATCCGTCCTAAAATTTCGAAAATGCCTTTTCTACGGAATTTTGGGAGTTTTTCTTCGAATAGGCACCCTATGCCTTCACTAGAGGCCTGCACAATTGCATTTGAACAAAAATCATTAAAAAATTTTGAAATTCTTTGCTGTAGTGTCGCTGTCACAAACGCATACTGAAGAAAATTGTAGACGACGAATTAACGTGTTAGTGTGTGAAGTGATGAAAGTGCAGGTATCAAAAATACTCTTAAAAATTAACAAGGGAATGAAAAATACACGCAGCAATGAGAGTGAGAGCAAAAAATACACACATTCCTTAAGCTATGTTCACACCTATTAAATATTTGACGTCCTACACGTAACCACTAGTTTTATTAAAAATTTTTTGCTTTTGCAAAATGTTTGGCTAGATCAAACATCATACATTAAACAGTTTTTTAATTACATTCTTCTTACAAAAAAGTTTATTAAATCAACAGAAATTGTTAAAAATAAAGCATAAGTTTGATATATTTTCTGGTCACTTTTTTCTTGGATTTATCTGTCAAATATTAGTTAGGTCTAAATTATTTTCTTAATTTGAGTTTGAAATACATACACACGTATGAACGAAATATTTTGTAAGTTAATTTCTTTGATAATATTGCTAAAACACTTCCTTGTATGCGTACGCCACATATGGCACACAAGTAAATATTACCAACCCAATTATAAAAAAACATTCCCCGGGAGTTTTTTTTTTCTTTCTCCAATTTTTCCTATTTAAATTCAATTGTTAAAATTGTAAAAAAAAGTAATTGAGCTGTATAAACATCACAAATTCTCGCAGACTGCACGAGGTAATTTTCAAATACTCGGAGTATAGGCTAAATTTGTTTACTGTATTGAAAGATTTTGAAAGAAACTAATAGTGCCTGGATTGTATATCTTTGAATTCTGGTTGTGGTTGTACACAAACATATAGTACATGCATTTGATTTTAGTTGTGTGTATGATTTTTTATTCATTTATACAGGCACAAGGCAATACTACAACAATCCAAAATAAACAGCGGTTTATTGCATTGCATTGTTAGCATTTACGGTTCGAAATGTCAAACATTTCTGACAAAACACTAACAAAACAAATTGGTTCGAACTGACAAAATCTGCCACCACCTTGTACTAAATTTGATACATGGCAATACTACAACAATCCAAAATAAACAGCGGTTTATTGCATTGCATTGTTAGCATTTACGGTTCGAAATGTCAAACATTTCTGACAAAACACTAACAAAACAAATTGGTTCGAACTGACAAAATCTGCCACCACCTTGTACTAAATTTGACTTGTGCAGATCTTCAGTTCATACCACTCTCATATAATCGCTTTCACTCTCACAGATGCCTTATAAATTAAGAATGTCATGGCAAAATTGTGTGCTCTTATATAGTCTGGTCCCAAAAACTACTTTAATACGAATAATATTAGAATTTTTGCGAATAATATTAGAATTTTTTGTTGGCATTATATAAAATTTTGGCAAAAAGAGTCCCATAAAGGCCTTCTCTAATAAACCACTTTGAGACAAACAAATATAATACTGGGTTTAGTAGGTTAATCTATCGGCCATGTTCTGACAATCGCACGATTTGAAATCGCAAAACGCCAAATTTATTTTATGGTGTTCATTAACTCGTCCGTTTAGCTTGCGGTCTGCTATAGTTTCTTACAAATATTCTAGTTCCATTTTGTAATTTTAAGTCGCCAAACTTCTTGCTATTGCGATTTACAGAACACCTAATTTGCGATTTAAAGTCAGAATCGCCAATGTTAAGCGTTTTGCGATTGTCAGAACATGCCCGTATATCTTATAATTAAATTTTGTTTCGGCAGGTCCATAAATACCCATGATTCCAATAGGGGCCACTCAATACTCAAATCTGGGTTAGGACTTGCTTAGTTTCTTTTTTTTTATTTTCCCATATGAAATTCATTGGAACAAAAAAAAATTGCTTAAACGAAATATCCAATTAGGGAACTTGTTCCCCATTAAAACTAACAGACCAATTCTGAATAAAAATTTCCCGGGAGTTTTTTCCCTTTTCCTATTTTTACAATAGAATTTACATAGGAAAAATGGGAGAAGAAAGAAATGTCTTAAGCTTGGGGGATTTTTGGACTCCCCTCTCCCCTTCTCGAAACGCTTTTGATTTAATGTCAACATTTCTATTACTCGTATTTCCTAATACAAAGAGACATAATAAAAATAATAATTAAATAAAAATTATTCCACTTTCAGTTTATCTCTTGATCTGCATACGATATCAGCGGCCGACACTTAAGTAGTAAATCTTAATATGTATGACTTGTTTAATGTTATTCTTGTAGTTTTTTTCCATTCGTTAGTACATTTGTATGTACATACATACATGTTTATATAAATTTGTATATGTAGTTCGAAGTTCTTAAAAGTCGTATGTATGTTTGTAAAACACCTGCTTTTAACATTTAGGTCTTTATCGAACAAGACAACTAAATATTACGTGTGTTCAAACTGTTGTTTTTCTTACACTCCATTCTTAAGTATGTCATTTTCTTATTGTTTTGCATACAATTAACAAGAGATTTTGATTGACACCCACCAACCAGTTGAATACATTTTTATAATTTTAATTTTTTTCTTTATGGGCAACCGAACCAACAACCTGGCAGCCAACATGTTTCATTCATTTCCACTTTTAATTCTATTTTACTTAAGCCTCATTATTCTTTTTTCGTTTCTACACCCATCTGTAAAAACCTGAGGTGTATATTGATTTTGTCATTCCGTTTGTACACATCCCAACAGTCTTTGGCGTATTTAAGGGCTTGCAATTGTTTTCACTTGATATTCCCGAGAACGTAAAAAATGTTTCTTTCATTAATGGGCAAATAATTTAACACACACAGAAAAAATTTTTTAGGCCAGTAAAAGAATTAATCAAAAATAAAATCAGTTTTAGTTAAATATTTAATAAAGTGAATTAAACTTTTTAATCAGGTGTATAAAATGTTTAATTGACAATATTTCAATTAAAAGTTTAATTCACTTGATTAAAAATTTAATTCACCTGATTAAATATTTTATAAAAACTGATTTTATTTTTGATTAATTCTTTTACTGGCCTAAAAAATTTTTTCTGTGCATATTTAGTTGGGGTGTTCAAACGTTGTGCCAAAACAATAAACACAGCTTAAAAATTCTAATATTTTTGGACTTTTTGTTTGCAACACAACAACAATGTTTTTTAACTCTTAAGTAGTTACGCAATAAAAAATTTTCTTGTTTTTCAAAGCACTAAGACTAAATTTTTAAAAGTAAGCGCACATTTATGCGCTGCGCAATAAGACATACAGAGATGCAGACAGGTAAGTGAAGGAATTCTCAACAAATTAAAAAGAAAAAATATGTATAACATTTGAAGAGCCACGACAATTCCTTACTACGAAGCAGGTTTGTAAGGGAACATATTCAAGAATAACGGTACATTCACCAATTTTAAATGCGCTGAACAAAGAACTTTCTCTGTCGTAAATGTATTGCTTCAAAGTGGGAACTCGCCATATAAAATTCTTTCGTAAGCAATATTGTAAGCAAAACTTTTACGTTTCTCCCTTACAAACCTGCTTCATTGGAAGCTCCATTTTTTATTGGGTACTAAGTGTTCAAACAAATCCCAGTCCAATATCCATTATAATTCTAATAGATGCTTTTATAATAATAAATCATATTAAGATAATTCTCTGAAAACTTTTAGTTTTATTAACAATTAACAGCGTGCGTTTTGGTTGAACCTCCCTTATATTATCATTGTATTCCGCGTTGTACTTAACGCGGATCTCTGCTTGGGTATATATTTTCTTCTAAGGGAAAATGAGTTTTTGCACCCACCAAATCTTTATTACATACCAAGATGGCGCAAACTACGGTCTTCCTCGTCGACTTAAAAGTCTTCGTCGGCTTGAAATTAATTTAGCTATTATTTTTTTATGTTTCAAGTGTCCTAATCGAATAAGTCTCAATAGAAGCTAAAACACCTTCAAAGACGTACATTGTAGTTACACGAAAAATAGGTATGTTTGTTGTTTTCCAAACCCAAATGTGTTGCTCAATTGCAAATCAAGATGTCCACAAATATATCCAACTTCACCATAATAAACAAAGAACATTTACATGAATCATAACCTTATAACATAGTTTTGTTATGGCGGCTTTATGATTGCCCATGGTGCCCAAATTTGGAACACTCTTGAAAATTTGTCTCTAAATACTGAGTTGTAGGGCATCATACGGTCGGACTAGACCGAGTATACTTCCTTGCTTGTTATTGTTTTGCGCTTGTATTACGAATGATGCGTTTTTATACCACCACACACGTCTCTTGCGAATCTTCATATTTGGATTTCGAATTTGACATTTTGATCATGTGTAAATTTTGATCTGATATTTCCATGTTAACAAATCTTTTTCTTTCTATTTTTGTTTTAAAGTCTTTGATGTTAAATGATAAAGATATTTAAAAAATTATTTAAAGTTATTAAAAAAATTGTGTTGGAAACATAAAATAAATTTTTTGGGATTTTTTTTCTTTTGGAGAGATGTTTGTATGTAGGTGAGATTATTACTTAATACGAGGACTGTACTATAAACTAAATGCCAATTATATTCATAGGTTTTAATCCAAAAATATTTTGTAAGCCAGAACAAATATCAAAAGGAAACTCCAAATTTCATCAAACTATAATCAAAATTGTGATCTGAAAAAAACCCTTAATCTTTTTTATTATCTATTTAGCAGCAAATCTTTTTTAAATAAAATTTCGCTATGAATAGAGTTCAAAATGTTAATCTTAATATTTTGATTTTACTGTATATAAAAATATTTATTTGTCAATTTAACAAACAATTTATAGAATAATCAACAAAAAAAAAATCTATCAATATATTTTATATTCTTAAATATATATTTAATCTACTTTTAGATAACGGCAACAATATTACCACGCCCACAGAGGTGCCCGAAGCAAATGCCAGCGTGGAGCTGGTACCTTGTTCCATATGTTCGCGCACATTTAATCCTGTGACTTTAAGGAAGCATGTGGGCATTTGTGAAAAAATGACAACGAAAAAACGTAACATTTTCGATTCGTCGCGCCAGAGACGTGAGGGTACAGATTTAGCGACATATCCATTGCCTAAGAATTTCGGTTTACCGGAAAAGACTACATCGAGTTCTTCGATAGCTCAGGTCAAAAATGAAAGAGGACAATCACCAAAACCAGCAATACAACAGGTAAGCTTTAAAATATTTGTTAGGAAAAGAAAATATTTTCTTTTTTTTACAGGTCTCCTCTCCTATTTTGACACGCAAAAAACCTTCGGAAGATTTAATTAGGTCTACAGCTCGTGCTTCAATGCGTAAAGCGGTTTCTACTACTAGTAATGCCTCTTCCACAGCTGCGTCTACTACGTCTTCTAATAACTTTAATCGTGATCGTATGCGTTCTTCAGAACGTTCTCTGACCCGCAGCAGAGGTATTCAACCTCTTCCAGCTGAACAGTGTCCTCATTGTGAGCGTTGTTTTGGCATTAAGGCCTATGATCGCCATGTTGAATGGTGCAAGGAGAAGGCTTTGCAGGCTGCCATCAAACAGGGAAGTTCTAAGAATGAGGGCAGTGTAGCCAAGGCACGTTTGGAGGCTCGTACAAAATATCGGGCTCCATGTTTGAAGTGAGTATTAAAAGATTGTGTTGTAATATTTTTTAATTTGGGTAACATTTTTGGAATGATCAAACACAGAAGATCTAAGCTATATGTTTAATAAATAATACTGCTACACTACGTTTTAGCCGTGACTTCGTTCACGTGAAAGTTAGAGCAGCATTTAAAAAAATGGTGTATCCAATAAAAGTATTTAAAGAAATTTTCTAAATCTATCAGGCCTGTCACAGAAATCAATTCCGATCGAAAGTGGAAGTGATTTCGTACTTTGCTTAACATAAAACGAAAACACTTTCGATCGGAATTGATTTCTTGTGAACATTAGTGCTGATGCATTCATCAGATTTATTGAAAAAGTAAATTTTTAATTTTTTGTTAGTTAGGGCCTTTTGCGATTTAGGTAACGATATGTACTTATTTTATGTTAAAATATTTTTTAAACAAAAATTGTGTTTACATACAATTCCAAAAGTAAGAATTTTCACTCTGTTTTGTCCCTAAAATGTACTTTATTTGCTTGCCAGCTTTTTGTTAAAGAACATGGGTTTCAAGTTCGAAAAAAAATATTTTAAAAAAAAGTGTAAACAAGAAGTTCGAATTTTTTCCTTTTCTATCACTTAAATGTACTTTACTTGGTTGCTGCCATTTGTTAAAAAATATCGGTTTCAAGTATTTTGAAAAGATCCTGCTTACAAAAAGTACGAATTTTAACCCTGTTTTGCACCTGAAATGTACTTTATTGGTTTACTGCATCTATGTCAAAGAAAATAGGCTTTAAGTTTGAGAAAAATTGTTTTGAAAAAAATACGATTCAACAAAAAGTACTAAAAGCACGAATTTTAACCCTGTTTTGCCCTGAAATTTACTTAATTTGTTTCCTGCCTCCATGTCAAAGAAAATAGGTTTTAAGTTTGAGAAAAATTATTTTGAAAAAATACGATTCAACAAAAGTACCAAAAGTATGAATTTTCACCCTGTTTTACCCCTTAAATGGTCTTAATTTGTTTGCTGCTTTTGTGCTAAAAAAAAGGTTTAAAATTTGCAGAAACATATTTTGAAAAGAATTTGTTTACAAAAAGTACCAAAAGTAAGAATTTTTACCCAGTTTTACCCTCAAATGTACTTTATCTGTTTGCTGCATTTATGTTAAAAGACAGAGGTTTTAAGTTCGCGCAAAAATTATTTAAAAAAAGGTGTTTATAAAAACTACAAAAAGTACGAATTTTTACCCCGTTTCGCCCCAAAATTGTACTTTATTTATTTGGTACCTTCATTGGTTAATTTTAAGCAAAATTATTTAAAAAAAAAATTTGTTTACAGAAAGTTACCAAAAAGTTAGAATTTGTTTTTGTCGACTTTTCTTTCGCGTAGCAATTACGAACAAGCCCGCAGAATGAAGTATTCAATTTGGTCCAGTCGTTTTCAAATTTAAGCCGTCGAACCAAGAACGATTCATTTATATATATATAGAGGGTGATTTTTTAGCTTTTATCTTTTTGGCAACCCTGGTTTAAACAGCTGACGCACGTTTCGTGTTTTGTTTCAATGTCAAACATCTTCAGTTTGGTCTATAAATTAACCATGAATCGTCTTACAAACGAACAACGCTTGCAAATTATTGAATTTTATTATCAAAAATTATCAAAAAATTATCAACAAATTTATCGAAAAATTGTGTTCAGCGACGAAGCTCATTTTTGGCTCACTGGGTACGTTAATAAGGAGAATTGTCGATTTTGGAGTGAAGATCAGCCAAAAGCATTGCAAGAGCTACCAATTCATCCAGAAAAAGTCACAGTTTGGTGCGGTTTATGGGCTGGTGGCATCATTGGACCGTACTTCTTCAAAGATGATGCGAATCGTAACGTAACTGTGAATGGTGAGCGCTACCGTGAGATGAAATCCAACTTTTTTTTGCCCAAAATGCAAGAGCTTGACTTGCATGACATGTGGTTTCAACAAGACGGTGCCACATGCCACATAGCACGCCTTTGGACTATTTTTTGTGAGGCTATGTTAAAGCTTATGTCTATACACACATGCCCGCTTCAATTGACGCATTGGAAGACAACATTGAAGCATTTATTCATGAGATACCGGCCGAAATGTTGGAAAGAGTATGCCAAAATTGGACTAAGCGGATGGACCATTTGAGGCGCAGTCACGGTCAACATTTGCATGAAATAATCTTCAAACATTAAATTATACGGACCGTACTATCGATTCAAATAAAGATTTCATGCATTTTTCTGAATTTTATGTGTTTTTTTTAAGCTTTCCTATAGCTCTTAAAAAAGAACTTGGCGTTAAAAATTTTGGGATCAATGCAGCTAAGGTCCAATGGACCTTGCATATGTCTCTGTATGCTTTCTGAAAAATCTCGCGAAAAACTTTAAATGGGTAAAAATGAAAAAACTTGCGATGACACCCGAAGAGGAACTTGTTATTTTATTTAACTGGTAGTGTTACCAGGTTATCTGCATTTACTTAGCCCGTTGTGCTTCTTTGGGCAGAAGTTTGGCAGCTTTGAGAATTTCTTTACTGGCTATCACCTTTACGAATGAGATTTAACCGACGCTTTACTGATTTAGTCCAAGGACCACTTAAAAGCCCACATAAGAGGTTTCAAGATAAGATCATTTACATTTATCTTATTTAAAAAAAAAAAAAATGAATCGGCCATTTAATTCTCCGAATTCTACAGAAAAGTTTTCTCGAAATCAGGTTAACTTAGTAATTGCAATGGGACGAAATCGAAAAAAATAGTGGTAGAATGGTCTATTATTTTTTTTATAGAGAACATTTATTTGTTGCATGATATGAATTTAAAAAATTTGATAAAATTATTCAGTGAAAAAAGGTTTTTTTGTATTAAAATTAATGTAATACACAGAAAAAATTATTCCTAAAATATTTTCAAACAAACGCTGGTTTCAAAAATTTTTTAATTTCTAAAAATTTTTTTAACTGTTTCAATTAATATTTTTGCTTGATTTTTTATTGTATCTACAAAAATGTTGACAACTGTTAAAACATAAAATATACGCTTTATTGGTTTCAAGTTTTCATAATTTTGTATGAAATATTTAACGCTCTTTAATGTAGTCGTTTTTTTGCAATTTTTTATTTGATCGTAAGCCACACTACTTTATGAGAAATATAAGAATAACAACAAAAAACGCATACAGTCTATTTTTGGACGCTTTCAAAAGGTAGAACAATAAGAAAGATGATAAAATAGCGTGGCGAGGTTTGTAGTAAAAAAAGAACAAAAACAATATTAGGTAAAAAAACGTTTCACTCTTTTTAAACAACAACAACATTAGAAGAAACAGAATAAATTTTTGGTTGGTTTCAAAGTTGATAAAAAAAAAAGGAAAAACAAAATCCCGTATTCAATTTTTTAAAAATGTTCAGTTAAATACCTACATCAAATAAAAGAAATAAAATGATGACGAAAAACATGTCGAGTCGGTCTGCTGCTAAGGAAAGGATACAGCAACAGTGAGTGAAGAAGAAAAACATTGTGTATAAACAAGACTTTGTTCAAAAATTATTCCAACAAAAAAATGTGTCTCAAAGCCAGCCAGCCGCGCCGCTCTGCTCTGCTCTGCCATCATCTACTTCTACAGTGCTTGCTTGTGTGCGCGTCATTGCTTGTGCAAAAACTTTTTTGTTTGATTCAGCAAAATTATTTGTTTGAAATTTATGTGATTTTCAGTAAACTATTTGTTTGACTCAGCTAAATTATTTGTTTGAAAAAATCAGGGTTTTTTTTCAATAAACGAAATGCAAAATAAATGGTTTGAATATGCAAATTTGTTTGTAGGTCCTGTTTTAAACAAAAAACGTTTTGATCCGGCAAATTTTTTGTTTGAATTGAAAAAATAATTTTTTCTGTGTAGTATAGTTTTCAAATCCTTACGGAATAAATAGTTACCCCCGTATTCAGAAACGATTATAAAATTTAACAAACGTTTATTAAGGCAAATTTTCATACAAAATTTGTTTTGTAAACCTTTATTAAACTTAAAAAATTTGTATGGGTACAGGCGTTAATGTTTTTTATCAAAATTAGCTTAATGTTTCGATCTATCATTATTTTTTAATAAATCTCGTAATTTTTTTATTTTTTACTATTTTCCAGAACCAAACGTTCTTTAAATCGTGAAAAATATTCCGGTGTAGCTGGAGAAGAGCATGAGACTGAAGACACGTCCAAGACTTCCAAAGCCAGTGTAAATAAAACTCAAGAGAATAGTTTGATGTCTATGTCAATGACCTCTTCCATGTGTAGCGAGAGGTAAGTGTGATTTAAGGCCATTTTTTAAATTAACAAATAAAAGCTCTCTCTTAGAAGATTATCTTACGATATTAGTTAAAACTAATTGTTTGGAGTTTTTTGTTTTTTTAATAAATTTAAGTTTTAGTAGGTAATTTTCTTTAGATTTTGTACGTTTTTTTGTGTGTTTGTTATACAAGTTCGTAGTAGAGTTGAGATTATTTTTATTTATGTTTTACACGTATGTAAATAGAAAAACTTGGATTCTTAATGCTTTAGAGGAGAATCCAGCATAAACATGTTGCTCCCTGTTGTTTACAAAATTTTACAAAATCTCTTTAATTAAATGCAGAAAAATCACGAATTCTACAACAGGAAATATTAATGAACCACGAGCCATTAAAGTACACATCAACAACAATGAGTCTGTAGGAAATCGTAAAAGTACTCGTGACAAAAGTCAAACTTCTCAGCCACCTACAACAACAGCAGAAACATATTTTACTGCAGCACCGTTCGCAGCAGCAGCAGCAGCAGTAAGTGAAAAAGAACAACATGACTACAAGGAACCCATCATAAATCTTGAAATGCAAATGCCAGAATTTCATCTTCTGGGTGAACAAATGACTGCGACCGCTATAAATAAAAAACAAAGAGTTAAAACAACAAAAGTGGATGCTTTGACAGCGGCTAAAATAAAACCACTAAAACAAAAACTTAAACAACGAAAAGAAACTGAAAAAGATTTAGAAATACATCCACAAAAATCTAATAAAAAATTGAAGGCAACAACGGATGTTCAGATAAATTTACCATCAATCTCAACAGCGTTGGAACAAAAGAAATCCGCCAGTGATTTGTGTTTCAAATCGATGAGACGCGACAAACTTCTAACAGAAACTCATAAAGTTTTCGAAAAAGTTTATGGCCATAAAGATTATAATAAGCATGATGATAATGTTGTTTATGATCATAATGAGGTGAAATTTAAAGGTACAATTTTATTTCTTACAAGTAGAATTTCAATTTGGTTGTTTTTTTTATTATTATTATTTTTGACACTACTAAAAATTAATGATTGGAGATTTAATGGCAGCGTTAACCAGAGAAGGAAAATGTGTATAAAAAATTAGTTTGTAATTTTCTTCATAACCGTTAACGATCTGAATTTTAATTTAAGAATTAAGACTATTTAGCACTAAGCAGTAGGGATCCTACTACCATTATATTTTCTTGCACAACTAAAAAGAAGATACTTTTATGAATTGCAACTTTTTACCATTTGAAACAAAATACACTGATATTTTTTTAAATAAGCAAATGTATAGCAGTGATCCATTTTATAAATTTAATATTGGAATACTGTTCCTTTATTTTGAAAGATGCAGCGATTTTCAACCAGCGTTTAAAAAATGCAGTCAAAGTAAAAAAACTGCCATTTCTTCCACGTCTTCATTTGTCATTGGCAAAAAAGAAACTCTTGCTTTTACTTCTGATTTATTAAATGTAAACAGTTGCTGTCAAACCAACTTAAAAAGCGAAAAGTTGTACACAAAATTTCGTTTTATTGATCGACAGTTTTTGGTTTCGAATGCAGCTTTTTAAGCCCCGTTTTCAACATTTGTAAAAGTTCTGATTCAAATTAAATGCGTTTTAATTGTTAAAAATGTTTTTTTTACTTTTAGCAATTTTAAAAAATCTTATAAGAAAATAAAAATTATTAATTAAAAGAAAATCGGCAAAATAAATGTATGGCTAAACAATGGCTAAAAAATGGCTAATATCTAAGCTCAATTTTTAATGGCTCAAGGTGAAAATGGCTAAATCTACCCACTAAATGCTTAAATTGGCAACACTGCAACTTGCTTACAATGATGTTAAGAAATGATTTTATAAAAGAGCTTTCAAGACAGGCTGCTTAGAAACGCTGTAAAAACATGAGAAAAACCTCTAACATGATGTGCCTATACTTAACACTAACATCATAACATCATATTATTGTAAATGTTAAGCATTTCATGTCAGTTGTAGACTGGGTGCTCACTCGAATTAGATATCCAGCACATGGCAGATAGCAGAGCTGTACAAGTTTTGCAAGCTAATTTTTTAATATATTTTGCATGGACTTTGCGGAATTCATCTTTCTCATTTCTTATACGTCTTATATGTTTCTCATTTAATATGTCACATATTAAATTATTATAATTTTTTTTTTTTTTTTTTGTCATTTCACACTTAATTGGACTAAGTTTTTAAAAACTATTATTTGTTACGATTTCAGGCATATTAAAGTGCTGCTCTTGAGTGCGATTTTTTATCTTCGACCGATTTTATGCTAATTTTTAGTAATCGGGGTTAAACTATTTTTCTACTGGGACGATTTTGTTAGTTTTCTATCCCAAGTGCTTAGGAAAACTATAAAGAATTCGATACCGAAATAGTTTAACAGAGGGACACAGCTTAATCGCTTTTATTTACTTAAGGACTTAGATTACATCGTCACCTAAAATACAAAATAACGTAACAACACTTTTTAATAGTTTGCAGGAAAAGCAAAAAACTTTACAAAATCAGTAACAACAAGGTGTACTTGGCGTTTGAATTTCGTTAATAAAGAAACAAAAATCATTAAAAAATCAATTTCGAATTTTTTGATGATACGTTGTTTTGTATTTTAGATGACGATATGTATGTATGTACATTAGGGTGACCGTTAAAATCAAAAGTTAAATTTCTTTAGGTCTCACCCGTCAATTATAACTTATTAAATATTAATTTTGTAGAATAGTTCTTCACAAGTTTTTCCTTAATCTGTTATTAAACAAAATAAACTGAAAAATATCGAATAGGCCACTATAAAAAATAAAATTTATAATACATATATTAAAGAAACGCATTTTCTATGAATCACATATCTTTAATTTTGTTGAAAACCATTTTTATTATTTATTTAAAAAAAAACAGACCAGCCGGTCACCTGGTGTTTTAACCTAATTCGGGTACGCTGAATCCAGTGGTGGTATCCGTTTTTTAGGTTAGCTTTTGTTTTGGAGATATACCGTTATTTCGAAAATTGAGGAGGTTGCACAACATATGTTCGCGTTACTCAAAAACGATTTAGTTTATTGAGTTAAAAACCGAAATTCCGCAATAAAATTACCTTTAAAAAAAGCCTAAAGGTGTTTCTTATATGCGCAGTCATTTTAGAAACTTAATTTTTTTAACAAAAAATAAATAATTTTTTATCAAAATTTCAAAATTTTTGTTCTTTAAAAAATCACAAAAAAATGGAATTGCAGCTGTGCTTATAATTTTTTTTATACATATGAAAAACGAAATTTGCAAACAAAAAAAAAGCCATTAGTGATTAAAATCTGTTCACAACTGGAAAATGTTAAAAACAAAAAACTAATGGAGGTCGGTCATATATTTTATTCTTCTTGGCAGTTACGGGGCTTTTTTCTTAAATATATTCCTAGTCTATATTGAAAATTTGGTATGTGAGCCCCCCTAAGGAATAGAAATAGCTGTTAGGTATGTTAAAAACAAATGATGGGGATAAAAAAAAGTGGGATCAGTCATATATTTGACTCTTCTAGGGGGATCCTAGACGCTGCAGGGGCCAATTTTAAGATTTTCATTAAACCGCCATATTTGTAAAGAAGCCCCCTTAAGGGTTGGAGATATATGGCAAGTGTTTTTTAAGAAAATGTTAAGCACAAAAACTTAAGAAGGTCCGTCATACATTTTATATCCCTAGGGGCGATTCCTTGGCAGTTATGGGCCTTGTTCTTCAATATATTTCTAGTGTGTATTGACAATTTTGTATGGCAGCCCCCTTAAGATATGGAGAAAGCAAGTAGGTACGGTAGAAGCAAATGATATGCGTTTGACTTTTCTTTTTTTTTTTGTAAGCAAACGCACACAAACGCAAATATTGAAGTGGAATTGACGTGTGTAAGAAAAAATTGTTCTAAAGAAAACCTTTGCATTAATGCTGCTGTTTGCTCTTTTTTTTTGGTTACTTTTGGCAAGTGTTTTTTAAGAAAATGTTAAGCACAAAAACTTAAGAAGGTCCGTCATACATTTTATATCCCTAGGGGCGATTCCTTGGCAGTTATGGGCCTTGTTCTTCAATATATTTCTAGTGTGTATTGACAATTTTGTATGGCAGCCCCCTTAAGATATGGAGAAAGCAAGTAGGTACGGTAGAAGCAAATGATATGCGTTTGACTTTTCTTTTTTTTTTGTAAGCAAACGCACACAAACGCAAATATTGAAGTGGAATTGACGTGTGTAAGAAAAAATTGTTCTAAAGAAAACCTTTGCATTAATGCTGCTGTTTGCTCTTTTTTTTTGGTTACTTTTTGTTAAATATGAGATTTAGAGAAAACTTGTTCAGACAAAAGTTGTTGGAAACTTCACTAATAACATCTTCTTTGTAAACAATGTTTATGTAAAATTAATTTTTTTCAAGTTATGAGGCATAAAAGTCGAACTTAACGATTTTTCTCAAACTTTTGCGGACGTGAGGGACGGTTAAGCCTTCGCCGATTGTCCTAAAACTTTTTTGGGTGTCATTTTTTATCAATACCCACCGAATTGGGGGGTGAGAGCATGGAAAAATAAAAAAAAAATTTGCTTCATACAGTTAACGACCACCCTAATGTACATAATACTTTCCAGGATCTTTATTTCTCGGATAAATAATTCTCGATTATCACCCTTGTGGTGATGGAGGGTATAAAAAGAAAATTGTTTTGAAAGGCCATTTTTTTTTTAAACAATTTTGCGTTTTTTTTATTGTATTTTATCTATTCAAAATGCCATTGAACTTTTCGATGCCCTGTTTGTAATACAATCCATTTTTTAAATATAATTCTTAATAAAAAAAACTTAAGGCGATTAAAAAAAAAGTAAGGCAACCCACCATCATCATCATTGCGAGAAGAATAATTATTATTATATATGTTTTGCATATGACTTCATCCTAAGGAACGATGCACACATTTGGCGAAATACAATAATTATGAACATAAAACAACTGTTTATTTTATTTTAAAAGACCATTTTTTCATAAAGTCATGAGCCGCAAAAGAAAAAAACTGAAAAACTGCATTATTTGCTACTCATTTCTTTTAACTGAACAAAACACTATGGCACGAAAAAGGCTAAAATAATATGCACAATTGAAGCCAACTTTTCGATTTAAATTAAAATTATTTTTAAGAATAATTAATATTTATGTATATTCCCTACATTTTTTTTTTAATTAATTTTTCCTTTCATTGCACCACTGTGCAACATTAGGCTGCATGCATTTGAATTGCAAGTTCAAGCGTATAGTTTTTCAAAAGAAAATTTAAAAAAAAATCATCTTAAACGAAGCAGAACTGCAGAAGAAACTGATTTAATTAACAATGTATATATACTACTACTGCACACAGGAAACTCAGAATAGTACCAGATAAATCTTCAACCATTAGTTTGCTATTAACTTAAAAAAAAAACACAGATTACTTAACACATCTTATGAAATTTTACAAAATTTTTAGCAAACGGTGAGCCAAGAGAAAATACGAAAATTTCAAAAAGTTTGCAAGTTAATGTTTCTGCAAAAAATAATGAAGAGAACTTTAAGAAATCGTACTTAGAAAATACTGAAATAGACACAAATGTAAAAATGACCATTGAACAGTATTTTGAGAAGGAAGAGATTTACAATTTAGAGAAGCAAAATTGCTATACAACTTCTTCATCTTTTCAAAGTAAGGAAAAGGAAGAGCGTAATGAAACGAAAGAGAATGATAATATTAAATTTCAAAAATGTTCAAGAACTGTTGAACCCGGTCACATTACTCATTCGCGAGCTTTATTACAAAGTGAAGAAAATGAGGATTTAAGTTCTTTAAAAGATCTGCAAGAATCTATTAATATTGTAAAGGAGAATCAAGATTTGCTAATAAAACAATCATATCCAAATGACTCCGACAGCGATGAGTTTGGAGAATTCGCAAATAATTCTTTATTAAATTCCATACCTAAACTGAATATACCTAAAAGTCCTAGAAAAATTAGAGCAAAAGAGAAAACTGACTCAAAATCATTAAGAAAATCTCCCAGCAAAACCCAATATCGTAAAATTGAGAAGAGAGATAAATCAAAAGAGATTAACCCATATAAAAGCTCTCTAAAATGTAAGCCATATTTGGCTTCAGCAGCTGAAGTTTTAAATCCAAACAGTCGAGAATATTTTGAAACAAAGGATCGCCTTTCAGAGTCTGAAACATATAAAGATTGTCTTACAGATTCTGATGAACTTAGACTTAAAAATGCAATAAGCAGAGAAATGTTTGGTACCCAAAAGGAAATCGAAAATCCAGTAGAACTACTGTATAAAGATTCTGCAATAGAAAAAAATTCAAAAATTTTAAAAACCTCCACAAATTCTGATACTTTTATAGGGAAGCATAGTGAAAAATCATACAAGCTTAAAGAATTTAAAGATCATAAAAAATCTTTAAATACCCAGCAGTATTTAAAATGTTCAAAGAGTTCAGAAGATTTAAACTGCTTCGTTTCAACAAACCCTAAAACACATATAAACGAAACTACCGAACGCACTGATACACCTAGAACACCAAAATCTTTAAGATTACCTCAACTCTCTACCTCTCCAAAGCAAATGTTTACATCAATAGCACCCACAGCTAAAACAGAAATCTTGCAAATGAAATCTTTTAATATTTGTCAACAGAAACGTCAAAGGGTTTTACGACAAACTGTCAGTTGTTCCAAATCTTTTCCTATGAAAGCCACTATACAGGCATTGTCTATGGAAAACTTAGAAATCTGTGGTGTAAATTCTGCTCCTCATATAACAACTGGCAGCACTATGTCTTTTTTAGGTGGTGGGCTAGAGGAAATAGAGTATGAACCGGAGAAATGCGAAGATACTGAAAGAGTTAATGAGGAAAATAATGCTTCTGTATTGATTGAGGAGATTAAGGTTATAAAAGAACCACCACAATTGAAACGAAACAGGTCATTTACAGTCAGGTGGGTATTGATTTATTTACTTGATTCTTTTACACTTTAATTTTCTTGGAAATGTTTTTTTTTAAGGAGAAAATGTGCTGGAAGTAAAAATAGTATAATATAAAGTTGAAAACAATGTTTCGAGTTATACTTAAAGTGAGCAACCTTTAATTTTTTCTGTTTTGAATCATATAAATAAGAAGGTTTTTTAGCATAGTTTTGAAATTCATAATTAACAGATTTTCATATAGAAGTTACCAATTAATTTTGTTACCCTAAATTCCGACTGGAAAGACTAACTGCCTGTTTTAAGAACACAAATTTAAAACAAAAACAAATTTTGTTTTGGTTTTAAAGGTAAGTTCAACGAACGAGTTTTTCGCTCGTGTTCTCAAAAAAGGCATTAATTCTTGGTTTAAAAAAAATAATATTCGGCACATTTTCTTCTCTTAGGTAGTAAAGTGATGTTCAAATGATATGGAGAGTTAGCCACACCTTAATCATTTTATAGTTAGGGCAATATCAAAAATATGGGTAATGATATTGTCAAATAAGGATTGAATTTTGAACACATATAAAAGAGAATTCCTAAAATAAAAAATCGTTTTTAATTTTCCCGAGATTCCCTACTTTGGCACTTTATTAGACCACATACAATTCTGCTAAATATGCTGTATGCATAAAATAGAACAACCCGTTTAGAAACTGCAGTCTTAATCCCACTTTTTGCATTTTACCCACTCTTAAACTTGTAAAAACTAATAAGAAATATTTAAGATATCTTTAAAAGAGATAGAGAGAGAGTTTTTAATTAAAATCTTTGAAATTTCCTTTAAATAGTTTACGATTTTACAATTTTACAATATAATAATCACTTTCTTTTTATTACCAATTCAGTGGTTTGCCCGACAATTACGATCCATTTTTGTCGGCTAAACGGCAGCTAGAGGAATTATGTTCACCAACATCCGACTCGATTAACATACCAACAACACCTCAAACTCCACAGCTACCCAGTATGCCGGCCACGCCTAATAGCAACAACAAAATGACTACATCACTTATACTAAGTTCTTCAACACCAAATACTACCCCCAATCTAATGACAACATCACAAATACCACAACAAACACAAAAAACTCCAACTCTAGCACGATCTTCCAGCTTCAGGAGAACATCGTCGCTAAGAGGACCCCGAAGATCACCAATGTTATCGGCTCGTCCCCCCTTGTTTGCCCAAAAACATCGTCCTACCATACAGCGCGGTTTATCGGATGAGGGTCCCATTTCAACTAATTTCCTTAAGCCCGAGGAATACGATGAAATGCCGGTGAGATCAGTGTGTGTTAATGATTTTGCTGTTAATAAAAGTCCACGAGTGGTAAGAAGAGATACATCCACTTCGAATCGGAAGCAGCCATTGAAATTGAATATTAATGCGGCCAATGCAAATAGTGGATCTAGTGCATCGGCCTCGCCAAATATTTTAGAAACGGAAGTGGTAAACAATAATACCGCTTCCAAATATGTTTCGAAAACCGATTCGTTGGCTGTGTTTTTGAAATATGAACACGAATTGGAAAAGTTAAACAATGCTGTCGTCGTTGACAATGTATCCAAAGGGATTTTGGAAGTCAAAACACCCTCTACATCTTCTACAATTTACACTCCCCAAAGCAATTTAGATGGACCCTTAAATGCTAAAGAGCTTAAAGATAAAAGTAATAATTTGAGTAAACAAAATTCTGCTAAAAACATTAAAGCAGATATTTTGACAGCAAATGAGAATACAGAAATACAGCTTACTACCAATGATTTAGAAGCCAGCAAATATGGACAAGTTCGTTTGGCTCCTCTGCCCACAAAACCTTCAACACCACTAACAAAACCCACCACGCCCCTGTTACAACAGAAACAAACTTCAACACCACAATTAACGCCTTTAAATGTCAAAAATTCTCTTATACAAAATCAAGAACAACCAAAATCTCCTAAACCAGTGGCCTTAAATTTGATATTTGGTAGTGGTAACAAAAATACAAAACAATCCTCACTTCTTTACTCAGAACGTTTGGATTATATAGATCCAAAACTAATAAATAAATGTGATAATCTTCCAATTAATTTAAATTTAAATCATACAGATTTTAAGCATTCTGATTCAGATACCTCAGAAACACGTCTGGAACATTTTTCTTCTTCGTCATCAGAGTCTTCAGCTCCAGCCAAGAAAGCAACTAGTCTAGCACAAAAGTTTTTGCCAACGGTAAACAAAGTGCCCCAACACCAACAGCAATATGAGCAAACGGAACAAAATCATAATTTCAATATAAATCAAAATTATGTCCATCAACAGCTGCCACCCTCTTCTGTAACGAATAGTCAACGCAATTCGGTCGACGGACGTAATCTCCTAAAGCGACGCATGCGTTTAGGCCGTAATCAGTTTTTATATGACGCTTCTCCGGAGGGTGACTCATGTTCGGCCGACGATGAAGGTGCAAATCGTTCGTCTATGGAAGGTGATGCTTCCCAGCACCACTGCAATTCCTTAAGAGAACACGAAAATGCCTTTGAACGTTTGAGTTCGGCTCAGATGAATCCCATAGATGCTCCATTTATACCTCCTTTGCCGGCCTTTGATGATTTTGATTTTGAGGAATTTCTATCATCATTTGAAAATGATGAAGAGCAATTTCCTCTTTTCAAAGATTGTAGGGAGTTTCTTATGAATCGCACATCGAAAAAGCAAAGATCGATGTTAATGCCGAATTCTGCAACACAAAACACTACCAACATCCACACCAACTCTACTACGAACTTTAAAAAATCTTCCTCTCCCCAAACATTCTCACCCCTAACGCCACAATCTCACTCAAATGCCGGACAACATTTTCAATTTCCCTTACTGCCTCAGCAGCCTAAAAATCTTTTAAACTCCTTTTCCCTTAACACCAGGCCTAGAAATAAATATGATGAACTAACCGCTACCAAATCGACAGACTCATTTTGTGTTAGCCCCCAGACAGAAGAATTCAAAGAGTTTGATAGTCAAAATCGCCAAAGTCTAAATCAAAAAAGGGAGATTTTCATAAGCATAGAAACCGAACAAAATGATTTAGATAAATCCCCCATCTCACCTAATTCCATACGCAATATGGTGGGCAATCCCCAAACTGTTGTTGAGGTCGAGGTGGATGCGGCCCATGATAATAAATTTAGCAAAATATCCGATGATGATGGTGATATTGAGGCTCCGCAGAATATGTGTAGATCCAAAAACTTTTCTGGGCATTTGTTAACTGAACGTTTGCCCAATGTCCAACTGAATAATGCTAAAAATTTAATACAAAAAATGCAAGAAGGTTTCCGTCAAATGGGAGAAGAAATGAGTGGCAATTTAAGGTTGAATATGGATCAAAGGACTGCTCCTGTTGATGTTAATATGAATTCAAATTCAACCATGACTTCAAATGCACGCAATATGCCAAAAATAAATCGTTCTGCTGGTACACCTACTGGTGATGTCTACGTTGATTCGGACGAATTAAGCAGTTTAGATGGGTATCCATTATCTTCGCCGAATTCCCGTTTAGGTGTTAGTTCGAAAACGAGTGCAGACTCAGCATATGGAAGGTAAGTAAAAAAATAGTAAATAAGAAGAAAAGAAAAAACATTCGTTTAAATGATATTTTTTGTTTTAGTCTCTCACGCCAACGTTCTTCGGAACTAACATCCCAACGCAGCTCTAGTCGTAGTCGAGGCATGACCTTAAACCCTGCTAATACTCTAATCAATCGGCCTTTGACAGAAGAAACATCTTTGGGACGTTCAAGACAATTAAGTGCCTCGTCGAGTAGCAGTTCCGAACATGCTCTCCCACCCATTACAAGCAGCAATAGTTATCACAAGCAACAACAACAGCAGCAACAACATCTTTATTGTAATAATAACAACAACCACAACAACAATGTTGCCAATGATTTAGATGATCTGGTTCGTTATGAACGAACTAATAACAACAATTACGAAATGCAGCCCATACACCCCAATTTGACATCTAACGCAAACTCTCATTCTAATCTGGAATCTTTGCAGCATTACACATCAAATTCTACCATGAGCACAAGTATGAAAGTGTCCAAATTCTGTCATGAATGTGGCAGTAAATTTCCACTCGAACAAGCTAAATTTTGTATGGATTGTGGTGTTAAACGAATAGTATTGTAGAAGGTTTGACATTAAATTAATTAGTACTAAAATTTAAAAAATTAACTGTAAAGTATGTAAACTAAACTGCAGTGTATGTTTAATTCCTGTAACACACTGTAGCTACTTACAGCTTTAGCATAAATTCAAGTTGTAGAGTATTTTATAGATTTTCAACTACTAGTAAGTAGTAGTTTTAAGTTTTCTAATAATTTAATAATTAACAATATTTTATATATTTTTCTATTTTTGACTTTCTTAATATACAAATGTAGTTAAATAATTGATAATATTATAACATTATTTTATTAATTATATTATATGTCTTTAAAAATAATTCTCTAATGAACAATAATTTACAAAACATTAACTGGAGAAAAAAAAGAAGAAAAAAAACGAACACTAAAAAAAGTAATGTAACAAAAATTTTGCGAACAAAAACTAAACGATAAAATAATAAACAAAAATATTTTCGATAAGAATTATAAATTTTTTAAAATTATTTTACGTCTCTCTCTCTCTCTCTCTTTATGTTAATAACAATAACAGAGAATTTTATTGAAACGTAACAGTAATTTAAAAATATATACAACACTGTTATTAAAACCTACTGTAATGTTTAGAAAATTAAAAAAAAAAGAATAGTGAAACCAAAATTTAAAGTATGTACTAAAATCGTGATTAAATATAAACTTTGCTTTTGTTTCCTTGCAAAGATTTTTAATAACACTAGCGCAAAATATCTCATAATCTTTTGCTTTATAGTGCCCGTTTACATTGAGCAATTTTGAACAAAGCAACTTTTTATGTATGTATGTATGTATGTACATTAGGGATTTAACCAAATTTTGGCCGTAGCACTACGCGATAGCAAATATTGTGTTATTTACGAAAACAATATGTTTGGGTCGTTTGAAAATAAGAACCTCACCCACAAAAGCGATTTTCTAAAATCCCTAAAGAAAAAATGTAATAAAAAAATTTTTAATATTTTATTAATAAATGAAAAAAAAAGTTAAAAAGTTTCTTAATTATTAAAGGACATGAATTTCAAATTTAATGTGCGTGTTGTTTTGCTAAAGTTTTTGGCTAAATGTATAAGTACAAATAAAAATAAAAAAAAAATAATTTTCCAACTTGAGCGTGTTTTATGGGTGAACTTTTTTGAAAACCGCGAAAAATTAATATCATTTTTGTAATAGTTTTCAATGGACTATTCGACTATGCTTTTGATATTTGCAAAAAATGGGAATAATTTATACATATTTGTATATAAATAACAAATTTGAGACCAAACTTAAATTAATTTTTGTTCAAATTAAAGAACGAATAAGGGAACAAAAGGAATATGAAGAGTACATGTCGAGCCCTAACCGCGAAAGTAACGTAAGCGCCAAAAATCAAATTTTACAGGAGAGAGTTTTTTTTTATTTTATTTCATATAAGTTTTGTCGCTTACGATAAAATTGTTTTTACTATAAAATCGTGACGGTACCTTATGTGAACATGACATTTTAGTAGATTATGCAAATGTTGCCAATAAACTCATTTAATAAAAAAAAACGAAGATTGAAAATGATGTCGCTTACATGATTTTCGCGGTTAGAGCTCGATGTTCTGACGTACCTAGTTTAATTCATCAAAAGCCTGGTGGGTTATCGCGTATTTCGATTCAAATGAAATAATTTATGAGTTCGTACAATTTAGTACATTTTTATGACTTTCTTATTATTTGTTTCGAACGTAAGTTTGGAAGTTTTTTATATCGGTAACAAGAAATCTGTTTCAGAACAGCAACTCTCTGTAACGATCAATAAGTGCCGGTTCACACACGTCAAGCTTGACACATCAAGTCTTGAGCTCTTAGGAAAGAAGGGAAAAGAGAATGCCATTTATTTTTCCCTAACTTTTCATCAAATTTTTCGTTTGTTTATAAATAGAATCCTGCCATCGTTTCGTACGAGAAAAAAAATCGTAATACATGATCCCAAAACAGAGTTCCCAGTTCCCAAATTGGGGATTTTTTTATAATTGGGGATAAGAGTTTCGTGAAAGTCCACAGGGGATTTTTTGGGGAAAAGCTCTTTTTTCGATGGCGATTTTTGGGGATAATACCGATTGGTCAAGATGAGGGTACAAATTTAAGTATTTTTTTGCGGTTTAAAACTTTTTCAAGAGCTTGTTGAAATAGTTTTTATATATGCTTTTTGTACCAACAAGCGTTTTTCTGCCATGAATACAATCAAGATCAATATTTGCAACAGAATACAATATAAGTTATTAGAATAAATACACACTTCAAAATAATTCAAAATTCAAAAATAAATAAAATAATGCAGCTTGCTGTGACAAATTTATTCAATCAACTCGAATGCACTTTTTAAACAAACAACATGTAAAACAAAATTGCATTGGCTGATGAATTAGAAGATTGTGATTCCCTAGTTTTTGAGTTGATAAATATTGACGCATAATTATTTTTCTTTTGCGTTTATACGTTATCCTTGTTACATACTATACATGTGTTCATAGATACGTAGAACTCAAAGAATAAATAACATTAGTTTTAATAATATTACACAAATGGATTTACGTATTTAAATAAATCAATGTGTGCATATTTTTCCATTGACATAATATTATGTATTTTATTTTTAAGAAAATTTGGGGATTTTTGAGGATAAGAAAATAGCTATTTTGGGGATTTTTGGAGATCGCAAATTGGGGATAAGGCTTAAAATAAAACTGGGAACACTGTCCCAAAAGCATACAAAAATATAGTTTTATGGTACTTTTGTATTGAAATTTTTGATTGCAAATATTGCGAATACGAGCGCTATCTTTGAAAACCGGCTATCACCACTGAATTCAGCGTACTCGAACTAGCTTAACCAGTATGGTACCCAGCTTATTAAAATTTGCAACGAATACGAATATTAAACGAAGTTGTTTCCTACAAATATGTATACTGTGAAGGCATTACAAAATTTCGCAAAAATAAAGGAAAATTCCAAAAATTCGGAAAAGTTTGCTTGAATTTTAAATATTGCAGTCTCTAAAAATGTAGGACACCTGAAAAACTTTGAAAAAATCGCACCTATCTAAAAAAAAACTTAAATTCGCGAAACAATTTTAAACAAGCCATAAAGTGGATAAAAAGTCGCTTAAACTATAAGCAATGGGAAAAGTTCGGTTAAAAAAATTTTCAAATGTTAAAGGAGTAAAGTTAAGAAGACAGTGGCGCAAACGAAATTTTCGTGGTCGTTATAGATTTGATTTGTGAACCAATTTTTAAAAAGTGAACGATTTTGATAAATTTTGAGTTGTGACTGTTTATGATTGAGTGTGCGATGTGTTCATATATATTTTTAAAATACAAATTAATTTTGTTTCGATTGCCAAAAGAATTGTCGAAAAAACAGTTAAAAATATTTGATATTCATACATACATACATATATCGTCAGCTCATTTTTGGTTTAACGCATATGCCAAAAAAAAAAACGTAGTGGAGAAAAACCACAATGAAGGTTTACATGAAGTTTTCAGAAAAATACCTAATAGAATTTTTTTTATATTTTTACCGCTACTTCTGGCATATGTGTTGAACAAAGCGAATTTATTACAGGTAATTTTGGTACTGCAACAAGTACAACTCGTACAATGTCAAAAACAGAAACAAAGATAATAAACAAAATTTGTACATTCAATAGTTAAAAAACTAAAAAAAAGTTATCAACACGGCTTTTATGATCACCTGTAATGAATTCGCCTTGGTTTTAAATAAAAATTTTAAATTTTTGTGAACGTTCATGAACGAACTTAGAAGTTAAGAGTATTTTATTGAAAGTGAAAATTATTGTTCTGTTTCGCATGCGCCACTTTTCTTAATTTATGTAGTAGATTTTTGTGCTAATGTGTATTAAGTTGTTGACATTTTATTTTACATTTGCTTTAACTACTTTTTTTTATTACGGCAATGAAGCAAAGCAAGAGTGAAATTGATGTTCTTGTTGACATTTTATTTAGCTTTCGCTTTAACTACTTTTTTTCTTACGGCAATGAAGCAAATAAGCAAAAGTAAAATTTATATTGTAAGTTTTTGCATTATTAGAGAAAAACAATACTTAATAAACTTTAAAATAGTTAATATGGAGCAAAATGAATGCTTAATATCTCAGAAAACATAAAAAAAAGTTATAAAACTGGTTTTGAATTCAATAACTCAATTGCAAACTCTAATAATACTTTTTAAGTAGTGCAGAAGTTTGTTTATGGTGATTATTTGGTTTCAAAATAAGTTCTTGCCACTTTAATAATAATTTCAGTGTTGTATTTTTTTGATATTATCAAAATCATTAACATCAAAAAAATATATTCAGGCATGTGATGGAAAACGATCGTTTTCAAAATGATTGTTTTTAACAGGTGTGATGTATTTCGACCGATTTTAAAATCCATTTCTGAAGTAAAGTATTAATTTTTTGTACAAAATACAGTTCAATTAACATATCACACTGCTTCCTCTAAAGAGAATCAACTCAAAACTTTTCAATTTTCACTTTTTGCAAGAAATCGATGTACAGTGGTCATATCTACGCACTGTAAGAATCTTTGATCAGTTTCTTTAGTATTTTGGCAAAAAACAAGTAGAATTGTATCCCCCTTTGTCTTAAAAAAGGCGCAACTATAATATGCATAAGCTGGCTTAAGCAACTGTCAAAAATTAACAAAAATATTAAAAAAAAACATTTAAAAAAACAAAAATAAAATCAAAAAATATTTTATTCCGTACTGGAAGTGCGATCTGTTTTGCACCTTGCTTAAGCAAATGCCAGTTTAATAAAACTAATCACAAAGTTTTCTTAAGTTTAATATGGTTCGACACATATGAATTGCATGTATTCGCACAATTGCTTAAGCCAACTTAAGCATATTATAGTTATAAAAGAAAACAGTTTTTTGTCTCTACTGAAAATATATAAATTTTGAGTTAACCCCCTTTAGAGGAAGCACACAGTGGTCCTAATGACAAATTTAGAGCGAAAAAATTCGTTTTTTCGAATGGTGCCAGAGTAAAAATTTTTGTGGATTTTTTAATGACAAGACCCCACTTTACAAAACATTATATATTTTTTTGGAATATTTGCAATATTATCACTGCTGCATTGATTTAAACAGCGGTAATTGCTAAGTTTAATTTTTAATAACAAATTAGTTGATAATTGTATGTGGTTTCGAGAGCTTATAAAAGTGAAAGTGGAAACGTTTTCTGCAATATTTATTGGTTTTGTTTATACAATAAAGGGAATATATTTTTTAAATTTGAAATGTTCCGCTGATTTAGCCTTCCGTTTAGAAAAATATGTATGCAAATTAAAATGTATTCATTAATTGTGGAACTTAATATTTATTGTAAATTGTGATAGAGTTTTAAATGTGACTTTCACCAGCTGTCGCTGCTATTTTTGTGTTTTTATCATCTTTAACATGTGCATTGTTAAATGTTTAAGAAATTAGCTGCCTATTTTTGCCTAAACACTTTCTACCGTATCTTTAGGTTGCAATGTCTATCACTAAAAGGGATTTGTTCAATGTTTGGTACTCTGAAAAAGACCATAAGAAAAACCAATAACGCTGTCATACATTACATTTTCATGAAAAGTGGTATGGAAAATGATGAAAATGATAACCAAAAGCATGAAGTAAAGCAATCAGCTCAAAATGTTCTTAGCAAGCTATCGAAAAAGTGGGTGCATGCACACGGAACAAAGAATGTTTCCGAGTCAATCTTTAAATATTCATTGGATGATAAAAGATTATTTGCTAGTAAATCCTCGTCAAGTTTTTTGGAAGAATACTTGGAGGAAGGACCATCAAGACCCAAACGACCGTTTTTGGAATAAAAAACACAAATCAACATAAATTAGTATCAGGGATTACACAGCAGAACAAAATTGAAATTTTTTTGTGTTAATTAAAAATTGAATGTTTTTGAACTGAATATGTGGAACGCTGAATTTTTATTTTTTATGCATTTTTAAAAAACAAAATTTTTTTTATTTTAAATTTTAATTTTTTTTTTTAACTTCGACGGTATCTCTGAAACTACTGGTCAAATTAAAAACCAATGTAAGCACGGCCTTAAGATAATATTGCTGACGAATTTTGAATTTTTTTTAACTGAATATGGTGACCCATTTTCAATTTATTCCAAAAAATGTAGCGGAAGTGCCTTAATTTTGGCCATAACGGTATATCTCGAAAAATCGAGCTGATAGAAAAACTAAGTGCAGATTTGGATTCAGCATCCCAAATTACCTTAAAAACAACATTCAATTCTTAATCAACAAAATCCTTGTTGCCTTGTATTATGAATTGATTTTGTAGGATTATGTCAGTTAATTTGATATGGAAAGCGCCACACCAACACAATCGAATCCATCAATATTTGGCGTAAGATCGTGCCATACCAAGTCATTTGTTCGTACAAATTTTTATCCTTACATGTACTTAAAAAAAAGAGTTATGAGTTTTTTCGCCCTAAATTTGTCATTGTCATATTCATATATCATTATCATATGTCATTGTCATATATAATAAAGAATTCAATGGTGTTTTCTTTTCTACAAAAATTTGACATTTTATTTAAAAAAAAATGGAAATTGGTGTCTGTTTCTTAAAAATTTTGCTCCCGAAAAGGGTGGCTTGTTTTATTCTAAAAAAACTCATCCTTTTCGGGAGCAAAATTTTTTTAAATAATATGTAACATTTGTTTGTAGAAAAGAAAACACCATAAAAGAATATATACAGGAAAACAGTGGAAAATGTATTAGAAATCAATTTTTAAAGATACTGAAAACATTATTATCGTTTTCAAATCGTATTTGTTTTCAAAATCGTTTGCCATCACATACCTGATTAAAAATTTCAAATTTTTTTTATAATACTCCACAATACCATGTCTAATGGTAGCAATCAAGGCGAATTCATACAAGGTGGTCTTATTTTGAAAACGTTTTACAACACTGTAAAATATTTTAACGTTGTGTCAAAAATTCAAGCAAATATTTCATTTTGTTTTCAATTTTAAATTGTGTGTTTTGAAATTTAATAACTTAAAAATGTTTTAAATTTCATAATTTTAAGCGAAAATTATAGAATTTAGTAAAGATTTCCCAGAACCACTAGAAGGGTATACCATTTTGACACAAGGTTAGTTATCAGCTGTTGTTTACGTAGCAAGATAAGTTCACCTGGTGTAAATTCGCCTTGGTAGCAATAACATCTATAGATTTAAACATTTTTACCTATATAATAACAAAACTTACAACTAAACCAAATTTATTTAATAGGAATTTATTTTTTTTTATATATAAAACTACATATTAATATGTTTTTTCTAATTTATCATTTAAAACAAAATGCTTTAACAATACATATTAAAAAATAGCTCTTAAGAAAATCATACTACATAACTGTCACAATGGCCGGCTTTAAAAATTTAACATAAAAATATGTATTGTAGTTTCTTAACAAAGAAAATAAAAATTTTTCATATTTTTTAATAAAAATTAAAAGTATTCATTACCAAAAAAATAAAATTAATTTATTATTAGTTTGAAGGGGTAATCAAAAATCATACATTGCATATAATTTTTTAATTAGTTAATTTAAATATAACTGTATATAATTAAATAATGGCCAATCTTCCAAATGGAAAAAACGAATTAAAAAAAATTCAAGGTCAAGTCCAACCATTCGATGCCCTACACTATTTTCAAATATATTTAGGACGGTTAGAACTGAGTTGAGTTGTAAACCGTAATAGGGGCCTTAGAATACAAGTTACATACATGAAACGAATTTTATCTCGAGATGACAAATTATAGTATAAATTTGTTTTCGGAAGACATTATTAGAAGAAACTAAGTAAGTCGCCAATTTTTGAGACTGAACTATTTTGCATCTTAGTTAATTTATTTAATTTACTTTCTAATAATGTTCGAAGACTGCTAACTAGCGTCAGAAAATGTAGCAGAGGCTTTGCTTATGGATTTTGTGGTCTCTTCGAAGTAACCCAAAATTTGTAGCAAAATGATTTTTATTTTCACAAAAATCATACGTTTTATTATAATGGTGCAAAGCAAAACGGCTTAAGCTGCAGGCCCACAAGGTTCAATGCATATATTCATCAGTCAAAAAGGTAGTAGTGTAAAATTGTATTGACAAGTTACCCAGCAAGCGTGTGGAATATATAAACGTTTCGAAAGCGTGAAGTAGGATTATTTTCTATTTTATCATGCGTCTTTAAAAAATCTCTAAAAAGTAACATACGCGTAGAACGCGTGTTATGGACCCCAGCTTAAGAATTAAATTAAGCAATTTATTATTCTGTTTGGTTTTATGCTGTGCTTAATTATTACACTGTACGACAAGTTTCAACTTTTGGCCTCACCCATGATCAAACAGACAAGATTCTGCAACTATACGTCCATGTTCTGGAAAACGCAGCGTTTTTAAATCGCTTACGATTTGAAAAACGCAAAACGCATTTCAGCATGTTCTAAAAACCAGGGGGGCTACTCTCTATTGCGATGCGAAAACAATTTCGATGCGAAAGCTAAATTTCAACTTGGTACTCTCCATCACTTTCGCAAAATGTTTTGAAAGTGGAACAATACTGGCAACAACAATTAAAGATGTCGCAGATTGACAGTAATGAAATGCTAAAATATGTAAAAATATTTGAAATTGGAAAATTTAAATAAAATAAATGCATTAAAGAGTACCAATCGCTAGATTTGCTACCATTTTCTATCGCATCGCAACGGAGAGTAGCCCCCCAGGCGAAGTTGTGTTTGAGCAAAGAAAACATATGTTTTATCATAACAAAACGTAAACAAACAAATAATTTACAAATTAGTTCTGTGAAATAAATTTAAAATTAAAATGCCTACAGCGTTCTTACATGTTCATAAGTAAACTACTGCGACAAACAATTGACAAACTCAAAGCAAATTTTTAAATTGCATTTTTTTAATTAAAATCGTGAAAAATTGTTACAAGTTTTTCCTTAAATAAAAAGAAAACATATTAAATTGAAATTGTGCGCCATTTCCTTTTCTTTTTAAAGTGCAGTTTTAATAAAATAGACCAGATCGCTTAAGTATACACTAGCGGTTTGAAAACGCCAAATTTCTAGCGTTTTCGATTTTCAGAACACCTGTTTGGCGTTTTCAAATTTTAAGCGTTTTGCGCTTTTCAAAAAATATACGTATCTCTCAGTGTTTCTACATCAATTCATTTCGCGTTTTTACGCGCAATTCCATTTTTAATGTGAATCCATCAGTTTAACACTTGGAGAAGTTTCGTTTGCACCCACACCCTTTGATCGAGATGCCAGATTTTTTGCTTAAATACTTCGTACTGTTCTTAGATGTAATGTTTAAAAAATGAGTAAAATCGGTTTACGGGTTCAAATATTATGATCACATTTCTTAAAATTTTGTACAATTTCATATATTGTTACTCTATAATTTCAAAAGGTACAAACGTTTTTAAGAAATTTATGTGGGTTATATATTTTTAAGAATAGGTCCTATACCAGACCTTTGATCAATAATTGACCTTTTTATACCGCATTTAGTAAAGTCGTTTACATTTAAACTCCTGCCTTGCTGATTTAATTATTTTATAGACTTTTAAACCGAAACTCTGCTAGATTTCTTAAATAAACTATAATTAATGGGTCGATCTATGATGGCTACTGAACTGAAGTTAAGTTGCCAGCATCGAAATCAGGCAACACGGCTCGTGCAAGGCGAATTCAACTATAGCTAGATAATAATTTTTGGTGTAGACCTAGGATTAAGAACGGGTCAAAAACATCAACTCCTTTTATATACATACAGACGTAGTACCAAAATGTATTAACAAAGTGACCTCAGTACTACAACATTGAAACAATAGAAAAAACAAAGGCATTTTTTTGCTAGAATTGAGACGGCAAATGTCAAAATGCCTTATTAAAAAAAGTAAATAAACAAACAAAAATGACACCAAACGTCACACACGAAGAAAATCACTGCAAACAGCTGCGCTTGTGAGTTCACTTTATTTCACTTTTACATTCTGCGTAGTACTTAATTTATTTTTAGTTTATATACAGTAGACGCTCGCAAATTAGAACCGCTTTGTTTTTGAGGCAATTCTAATTTCTGAATTATTCTAATTTCTGGACGTTTTTATTTCGAATAAAAAATAAAAATTACTTAAATTTTTTTTAATTCAATTTTATTTGATTGACATTAAATGTATTTTTTAAAATTAAAAATACCGTGTCGTTTCTTATATTTGGAAAACTATCCATTGCTTCCACGGAATGCATTTTCATCTTTATAGGGATATTCCTCTCTAAATATTTTTTTAGCTTTCTCTTTAAACCACTCATACAGACGACTTACCATATTTGGGTATTCAGCGCTGTGCAAAGATTTATTGCTTGCTTCCTGATATGTGTTGAAAACAGCATTTAATATTGCTGTTCTATGTGATTTGATATAGCTGATTGAAGATGTCGTAACATTAATATTCCCTTCAAACCCTTTTTCAAGCTTTTCTAATATTTTGACCTTCGTTTCCAATGATAAAGTGTTTTTTTTTACATTTATTTGACATTTCGAATGATACACTTTCACTTTTTAATAGAGACTTCCAAAATATGTACACATGTTTCGAATTTCACAAATAAACTAGCCACAAATATATATAAATAAGACAAAAAAACAACAAATAAGTAAACACATCTAAAATTTGGTAATTCCCCTTTTTAGTTTTACATGTTCAAACAGAATAAAAATAAATTGCGGATTTCTTGTGTTCAAATAACAAAAAAAAAAAAAAACGCTCTGAAATTAGAACTATAAATTCGAATTTTAGAGCGTTTAATGTATTGCAAACACTGATTCTAATTTCTGGACGTTCGAATTACTGAAAGCTCTAATTTGTGAGCGTCTACTGTATTTACTTTATTTCTTACCTTAAGTATTTTCTTTTAACAGCTCCCTCTACCATGAAAAAGATGAAAAAAGGATTTTCGAAGGCATTGAAAAATTTAACAAACTTGTGAGCGGGACCTAAAATGGGAAGCAAATTATATTTAATTTAATTTTTTTAAGTGTAATAAAAACGATTTTTTAATAAAATTTAAAATTTTGTATAGAAGTTCTTTTAATTTTTGAGATTTTTGATTTAGAACTCTTGCAATATCTCAAATAAGAAGATATCGTTTGTATATTTAAATATTTTTAAGAATACTAGCTTTTTTAGTCCGTTACTTCGCTCACTTGAAACTTAGAGCAAAATTTAGTCCCCTATTACGGTTCACAACCCAACTCAGTTGAGTTATAATTTTTGTATTATGGTTTACAACTTTGCTATATTGCGGCCAACAAAAACGTCAAAAAATTACAACTCAACACAACCACCAGTTGTTTTATTTACAACTCAACTGAGATAAGTTGTGAACCGTATTATGGGCCTTAAAGAAAAGGGTTAGGTTAGTTTAGGTTAATAAGGGTTATGCGCCCAATGGCACACTTCCACTCGAAAAACCAATGCGGTCCATTGTGAATCCCTTCAATGAAAAACGTAGAGAAAAAGTTAAGAAAAGAAATAAGAGGTGAAACTATTACTCTCTCAACAGTCCCCTCAAGAGAAACAAACGCACTACTTCCCTGACAAACCACACTATTTCAGCCGGGTTACATCCAGCGATGCACCCTAGTCCGTCGTGAAATCTATCTCCTAGCCATTTCTGTCTGAGACCCTGCATCCTAGGACAGTGGCACAGTACATGCTCGATCGTCTCCTGCTCCTCAGTAAAAAGCAAGGGATGTCTTTATATATTCCTACCTATATATTAGCTATCTCTAAGTGCCAAAGTAAAAGATTATTAAAAGTACCAGCTTTACCTCATTTTAGGCACCCAGAAAGTACATTGTATTTTTATTCCGCCACCCCCCTCCCCCTCCCCTTAAAAAGTAACAATTTTATGCAGTAAAAAGTACCCTATATTTAAATCTGGACCATATAACATTTGTAAGCCAAATTTATCAAAAAGAGAAAAGGTACCAAACGCACCAATTTTTCCTCGTTTTTTACCTTAAAAAGTGCCCCATACGTGCTATCCGTTTACTAAATTTCATCTAAATTCATTAAGCGGGTTTAGCGTAATTGCGTCAGTAGATTTTTCGAGTTTAGCTGTTATGAATTCACCTTGCTCACAAACATACATACCAAGGCGAATATGTCTTCTACTTGTTAAACCCATAACTTCTTAATGTCAAATCCAGAAAACTCCATACAAAAAAGGGACAGCTATATTCCTGTGCTGCACCCTTTTGTCAATTTACCTTCATTTTATCAAAGCATTGGGCCCAAGGCGAATTCATTTTTCAGGTGGCGTTGAAAGCACAGCTGTGCTCCTTTTTTCGTATTTAGAGAAAGGAATGCCAAAAGTTGCTTGTGTTTTTGACTTATCGACCAACGAAAGCAACAAATAAAATATAACGTTGTGTTTTGGTGTTGTACTTGTTGTAGTATCGCCACCACCGTTAACATACATTCGCCTTGATTTGGCCCTTTATTTCAATAACCGTAGGAACACAATTGAACCGTATGAACGTAGTAGCGTATGATGAGATACGTTGTCAAATTAAAAGGAATAATATTTTATACAAAGGCACAGCGGGATCCCGCTCATTTTTCGGGAAAAAAATCCTGGGAAATTTGTGCGGGAATTCCAGGGATTTTTTTTTATTTAATTCTGGCAACTTTACTGCTGATACAATAGTAAATAAGTTGTATCATGAAAAAGATCTTATTCTTATTCGGTAAGCAAAATGGTCTTAAGTCAAAAAACGCATTTTGAGGTGATGATTGGCTTCAATTCAAATAATTTCGAATTTTATATAATCATGAGTTCTCTGCAGTTATAGTTATTTTAGTTTTTATTTCTTAACACTACTAATGTCACAGATCGGAAGTTTTTGTTAGTTTAAATGTTATTGCACATTGAAAAAGTATAACCAAAAGGTAATTTTGCTATTACCTCCTCAAAAATTTTTGGAACATAAAGATCTTAAAGTGCCATTAAGTACTTTTTCCTTTTTGCCACAGAAATAAAAAAGTTGAATGCATTTATAAACTTATTTGATTGATCTCAGGAAATGTTAATTGTTCAAATAAATTAAATTAAATTTTGCATCAATTTGTATTGAGCGGGAATTCCCGCGATCCCGGAAAATCGAAAAATAAATTCCGCTTTCCCGGGAAATGAAAAATTCCGGAAAAAGAAAAACTCTACACACAAAAGATGGCGTAAACGTAAAAGCGTATCTAAGTCGTAAGTCGACTTAGATCTAATTCTATATCGTACGCCGATAGTGAAATTATTTTTGTGTTTTCAAAATAAAAAAAAAAATAAAAATAAACAATAATTTGAATAAATTTGGAATTTTTTAAAAATATTTTCAAAATAAAACTTCTACGACGGCATTGTGGGTAAGTGAAGCGTGTTTCTAAAAATTTACGGCGATACATCCTACGTTCGTACGACGCACAGTAGCGCCCGTAGAGCAAACGAGGTTGCAAAAATCAAAATTTTCATGAGCGCCGACGAAGTTTTGAATAAACCCATGTTATAGGAAACTTTTCAACGATTTCAAATCTGCCACTCTTAATAATATCACATTTTTAGTTTAGAAGATATAGCCGTTCAAAGTTGACCGACTTTCGGTTTTCAAAAAAACACACAATTTTTAGTAAATTTGTTGCGATTTCAGGTGTAATATCACGAAAAATAGGTAACGAATCGCCTTATTTTTTGTTTGTATTGATTGATGTATTTATTAACCCCCGTATTTATAAACGATTATTAAATTTAACAAACGTTTATTAAGGCAAATTTTCATACAAAATTTGTTTTGTAAACCTTTATTAAATTAAAAAAATTTTTATAAATACAGGGAAAAATGTATAATGATAAAAAAAAATTAACTGTTTGCTTTGTGTTTCTCCTTGTAAATCACTATTTAAAAACTATCCGTTTTTTCACTATTTTTCAACTTTGACGGAAAATAAAAAAAATCTATATTTTTCTATATTTGCCATATTTGCAAAACCTGTTCATTGATTATTTCTTTACATAATTCAAAAATTTTATCCGCCCGTACGTGCCCGTTTGGCTTCTAGAGGTAAAAAAGGTTAAAAAGACATGGTTGCAGAAATTGTATGGCGTCCATCCCTTATATGTTTTGACTGACAGTAGTTTGATCTAATAGTTTGAAAAAAACTACTCTTTGAAATTAGCAGGTACGTACCTCACTTAAACAATACTTTGGCATACAAATGGTCAAGAACAATATTGACTTATGGTCCCTACAGGTAGGCACAAATCTTATTTGGACACGTGCATAATATCAAAATTGCATTATTCAGCCTTCGGCATGGTAGCATAAGCCTATATATTGCAAATGGTCAACCCTGACCGTCCATAAAATATTGGCGCATGGCAAAGATATAATTGAGTACCAGCCAATTGGAGAGCTTTCTGAAGAAGCACAGGAGTCTCTTAACAAATTTTATAAAAAATATAGATTGCAGAACACATGCAAAGCATCAAGGGTAAGGCAAAATGAGGACCTCTTCAACATGTTGGCAGCATCTTCCGATCCACTTATTTCTTCCCTGCGGCATGTGAAGTCAAGAATAGAGTTAGAAAATAATTATAGTTTAGAAATGGTTAGTCTTTTAGATATACCTTCTCTTACGAACTGTGATGAATATTTAACAGAAAATTGAAAAAATAAATTTAAAAAAATAAATAATTTTTTTTTTAATTTGTTTGGTAATAATTTAAAACATAAAACCCTAAAGAAAAAAAAATAAAAACAATCTAAAAATGTAAAAATAATTTTTTTTAGTTACCATAAAATTGATTTTTCTACTAATTTTAACTTTGATAACCCATAAGTAGGCCCCTACAGAGCGTAGCACCCTTTCCAAACGCTCATTTCATAGGCTGAACAGTTATCTATCATATGCTGTTTAAACTGTTCAATTATCTTATTCGGTTCAAAAGATATGATTTTTGCAACGAAAAAACTCAAATGGCGCCACTGTGCGACGTGCGACTCAATTGTGTTCCTAGAATAATGATAACATCAAGGCGAATTAATGTTTTGTAAATTCGCCTTAATCTTGTCATTATTGAAATTAAAGTCAAACTTAAACAATTATTTCCGAAAATTTTCCGAGTTTTCAATAAAATAAATTCCAAAAATTTGAATATCCACTTTCAAAACTTAAACACGTTAAATTTTGCAAAAATTTGTAATGAATTCTAAAAATGCATTTATTAACTCACGGCTGCCAACCAATTTCAAGTCTAAAATGAAAGACATAGAAAATCAAATTATAATTCCTTCTGTTGTTAACAACCGCATTCTTAAAAAATCTAAATATACGGATACGAGAAATTCGAAATTAACCAAACAACCCTCCTTAACTTCGTCTTCAAATAGCAAAATTAAGATAATTGCTAACAGAGAAATTAATAAATCTGATGCTTTTAAAAAATCCAATATACCTACAATAAATTCTCTAACTAAGTCTATGCCAGTAGTCAATAGAATTTCGCACACAAACAATTCTTCCTGCTATAAAAAAATGACAAAACGCGGAAATCAATCATCAGCAAAGGAATCTTTAAAAGCTGATTCTCCTGTCGCCGAAATAGCTATACAAACTTTAGAGGCTGAAATTTTAAATCATGCCCTTATAGTGGGTGATCTTAAAATTGTGACACCGTCAACATCAGTAATAGCAGAGATCGATAAACTGTGTAAAGAAAAGGAAACGAAAATGCTTTTAAAGAAAACACGTAAATTTGAAGAACACTCGCAAAAGGATGAACAACATTTAGATGATTTAAAGGAATTTTTAGAAAAAAGCTTTATAACACGCAAGCCAAATAAGTTTCGAGATTATGCTACAGAAGAAGATCGTCAGTAAGTTTTCGTTTATACTTAAAAAATATATTTCTTTTAAATTTTCTTTCTATATATTTAAGACTTTTGCAATCCATGGATGAATTGTTGCTACGTGAAAGACCTAAAACAGAATCAATAACAGATATTAGAAAACGAATAAGACAAAAGGAATTGGAACTTTTAAGTCTATTCGATCATTTTCAGAAAAAAACGGAGCTTGTTGGAAAGATAAATATTTATTAGTTTAAAATTTTTAATGACTAATTTTGGGTTTTTTTATTTTTTTTAATAAGATGTTCTCTTCTTGTTCTCAAGAATCAAGCTTTAAAAAAAAGGAAATTACTTTTGATTTTAAGAACATGGAGATGATTAAAAGTAGTCGATATAAAAAACTTTTCGTTTTGTTTTGTTTTAAAATTAAATAAAAAATTATTAAATTACTCACTTTAAATACTTTCCGATTAAAAAAGTGTCCTCAAGATTCTTCAGCAAAAAACTATATAGTATAGTTGTTTGTTCCACAATTGAATTGTCTTTTATTTTTTATTTTTAAATTTATACCACGCAATATTTAAAGAGGTATTCTCGTGCTTTCCTAAAATTACCACTAGATTTATATATTAAGTGTAAATTAAATGCTATCTCCTGTTCTAAGCCCAAAATACACTTATTAGCTTCCAGCAAAGGATGTTGAAAACTTAAAGCTTTTTCATAGTATTCAACAGCCAAATGATGTAGACCAGCTTGATGGTATAAACGACCAATATTATAGTTAATCTCTTGATAAGCTGGACAAGTTTCTGGAGTAGTTGTTGAGCCGGATCGCAACTGGGCATATTTGAAAGCAAACGCTATAGCTTGGGTGACAGCTGCACACTTGCGTAAAATTCTCTTTTGGACAGAAACCTGTTGAAATATGCAGGATATACACAAAGCTAACAAAGCTGTGGGTTGTTCCTTAAACAGTGGCACATAAATGTTTAAAGCATATTTGTAGGAACTGGAGTTGAGGTGATAATGGCCTACAAATATGCGCATTTGTTTGGCTGCTGGATTTCGTGCTAAATGGCGATTAATATAGCGATGGTAGCGTAAATCTTGACCTTTTTGTATCAGTAAGGAAAACAGATTCCACAATGGAATTGAGCTTGAGTTTTTGGTAATCAATTCCTTTAAATAGGAAAAGGCCAAAGTGCAGTCGTTGTTAAAATAGCAAGCCAATATAATAATCCTTTCCAAGTCGGAGTGATAACAAGCGAAACGTTTAGTGGTTACCATGGAGAAACACAAACGTTGTAAAGTACTATATTTTTTGTGCAAAAATCCAATACGCATCAATTCCAGAAACAGTTGATACTCATCGTGTACCGATAAATTATCGGAGGCCGAGGCATTTGTAGATTTGCTAACCTCCAAAGCCTTGTCTGCATCCTCGCCAATAATATTACGCATTTGTAAAATATACTTAAGGCCTTCGGCATTGTAAAAAGAACCGCCATTTGATGCCGCCAACATTTCTTCACGATTACGCAGTTTAATTGATTGCCTGCCTAGCAGCACATAGCCAATCTCCAAGAATTCTTCAATTTCATTAATCTGTTGCAACATTATACAACGTTCGTATAGCAAACGTGCATGTAAAGGCTGACCTTCTTGTTCCCCTGACTGCTCCAACGCCTTAACAGCCTCTATATGGCGTCCCTGTTGTTTGAGGAGGGCCGAAAGTGTAAACTTGGCTTCGTAACAAAATGGAGCCATTTCTACAACTTTAAAATAACTATCTATAGCTTCATTGCAACGATTCAAGTGACGCAAACATTCTGCCTGTCTTAGCCAAACAAAAGCAGGACAATCGATAAAGTCACCGTCAATGATGGGTCTCAAAAGAGCTATAGTTTCCGCATATTTATGCTGCTGCATTAAAGCCTCTGCTATATCGCAGTACAAATTTAAACGATCATTTTCAAACGGTGGTATATGTTGATGTATATTTTGTATTAAATAGCCCAGTAAATGATCAGCTCTAAGATTGATTAAGGCCACACAAAGTTTAACACGAAAATCGGGAACAAAATCATCGGGTATTACGCAATATAATACTATATCTACTTGATCTTCTTTTTCAATTTCCAATTCTAACTTAGTACGTTTTTTAAGACATTCCAGAACCTGAAAGAAAATTAAAAAATCAATCAATAAAATGCGCCTACGACTGTTTGGTAATAGATTAAAGGAAATAAGTTCACGTTTTTTTTATTCTATTACCAAACAGTCGCAGGCGTATTTTAAATACGCTAAACACGTTAAGGGTGAATAAGGAATTATAGTATTCAAAGAATTAATGAGAGTGTTCACGGAAGGCTGGTTATCAGGTTATATGGTTATTTAGTTATACATATATACAAAAACAAAATAATTTGATTTAACTTTTCTAAAAAAAGACTGCTACTTACAATATTGTACTTTTTATTCAATATGGCCAGTTCCATGTATAAGTTTAAATCCTCTAAAGCAAAAATGTTTCCACAAAGCAAATAAGCATTCTGCATAGCTTCCAATGCCTGTACGTATTTATGTGATGAATGAAAGTATTTGGCTACGCGCTTAGCCGTCACTAGACATAGTTCTCGAACCTCTGGCGTACAATGGGGTATCATTTTTAAATATGCAAACATGGCAGCCGATTTCTGACCCATCATTTCTAATAATCGAGCCTTACGTAGACGTAAATCATAATCAGTATCATGTATTTTAATGGCACGTGTATAATAAATACGTGCTCTTTGTAAATTTCCTTGTGCTATATGAATTTCTGCTATGCGAATCCATTGATCCCGATCACTAGAATTGAGATGGGCTGCTATGGTGAGAAAATTGAGAAACTTTTCTGTATCTCTGGACTCATAGATTTCGGCCAGCGTGACAAAAGGTTCGGCTACTAAGGGATTTTGTCTTATTATCTCGTAACAAATTTTTTCAGCCATTTCTACTTGACCGCGAACAAAGCACAAATTAGCTTCACCCATTAAACCTTGTAGAGCAGCACTTAGTTGCGGCCTCCTCCTGCCCGTTCCCGAACCTATTCTAGATGATTTACTTGTACTGGGAACATCATCGTCCAGATTTGCTTTACGTTTTTGAAAAGCACGTGCCTTAAAACGTTCACTATATTCTTTTTCTAAGCAAGTGTTTTTGCTTGTGGAAGCACATATTTGAATATCATTTTGGTGCTCGGATTCCTGGTTATTAGTTTCGTTATCATTCTCGTCCTCATCCATTTTTTCGTCTTCATCCTCCTCATGGGGTTCTAATTTCGTGTAAATGTCTGGAAAATTTCCCGCACCAACTAAATATTGCCTTATTAATTGTCCTTCATCCTCTTCGGATCGTTGAGCGTCAATTTCCTCTTGTTCAATTCCATCGTGCAATATTGATACCACCTTAAGGGGATTTGTTTCTTGAAATTCTGTTAGTTCTGATTCGGATATATCATTACTATTAATTTCTTCAATAATAATATCACTAGAATTTGATATATTCATTCTGGTTTGATTTTTTTTAAAGCAGCAAAATTATAGTTTGTGACCAAATGTAAACAAATATTTGGATCTTGCTGTGCTGCCAAGTTACTAGCTTTTTTAAGGCTTTTTACAATAGAGCTCAGTGTTGAAAAATTCAGTACTTTTTCATATTAAAAATACCGTAGTACCCCCGCGTTGTTTTTAGTACTTTTTTATCCTTTGCGCTTTTAATCTTTTATGGCCGTTTTCTCATTAGGACATTACCCCAACGAAAAACTGCTCATTAAAGAAATTTGGTTTTCTCAATGTCTCATTTGCTTCTTTATTCAATTATCCAATTATTTATTTTCCGTTTATTTAATCGTCTGAGTCCCAACTTTTGCATTCACCTTTATAGAAGTGCCAACTGGAAACAATTTTTTTTGTCGGTATATTGAAAAAACCAAAATCGTTAACGGACAGTTTATCGGTTAAGTATATATATGTGAACATTAAGTAACAGGCAGTTTGTCGAAACATTTAGAAAATCAATTTGATAGCAGACTTTGGTAATTATGTGTTTGTTGTAAAATTTATGTTGTCGTATATTAAAAATAATTAACAATGATAATATTGAAATTCAAACCGAGGACGCCAAGATTTCTTCAAACAGATATCTGGTCGTGTTAGTACCTAACAGTTATCTCGACCTATCCGGTAAAATTATTTTGTTAATTTCAACGTTAATTTTTCCTTTAAGTTGAAATATGGCAACAATTGTATTTTTATAATTTTTTTGAATAAACTGTCAAAAATCGATGGTGTAAAATATACTACTGTATAACCAGTGGTAAGGCATACGTGATAAAATTATGAAAAATTCTGTTCACCATAGACTTCTATATACAGCTAGATATCTTTTTGTAGGAATTACTGGCATAAGTATGTAATATATCGCACTTAATCAACAACTCAAAATTTAAAAATTTTTATATATATATATGTTCCTTTAACTCCCATTGGAGCATAGGGCGCCTGATTTATTTTTAGCGATTCGTTAGCAATTAAGTTCAGAAACGTAGGTTGCTAGCCTTCGTTCCCTAGTTTGGTGATAGGGCTGCTATCTAAGCACCCAAACGTGCTGTGTTTGGAGCCAGTGTTTCAGAGGATACATTATTCGCGATCTCCTACTTCCTGAGACGCACTTTGGCCATTCAGGGTTCGCTGACACTCCAGGTTGGCAACAGAATTTCCTCTGTGCGGTTGTTAAGGTTATACCGCCTAAGATCGGTCGACAGGGCCTCGTTTGTCAAAAACAGGGGTCACCAAGTCCTTTCTGGACAGAGGGTGAGGTTGTCATTTGAAAAGGATTGGCTGTGTGTACAATATGATAACTCATTTGTATTCGCGTCACTTTTCCATTAACCCCCAAATTTTTAGCAGAAGCAAAACTGTTTTGAATTTAACATTGAAGGCATTTGAAAAAGAATTTTTTAACCAACCTTTTCATTATCAAAAAGAAGACAAAATTACTCGATATTTTTACAGCGGGTAGATATGAATATTACGTGTCGATTTCTTCCAAAAAGTGATTTTTTTTTAATATTTACCCTTTTGTTAATTAAGTGCGATATGTAAAAGCCTGAATAATGTAAATTTGCAAAAGTTAAAATGTAAATATGTAACCTACCAGTGTAAATTTATGTGTTCAAAAATTAAATTTTTAATTTATTTACTCCTTTATAAAACTATTAACTATTTTAAATAATTTTCTTAAGAAATCACTAAAAAAACGTTGCTTTCGCTGTTTAACAGAACGTTTTATTTTTTAACAAAAAGTACCATTTGGTGGGAAAAGTACCCTTTTAGTTAAAGTTAAGTACCATTTCCAAATTTTAATTTTGCAACACTGATAGAGCTTATAAAATTGTAAAGTGATGCCACATTTATGTAATTTTTGTAGGCAAAATCAGGCCTGCCAGGTACTTTTTTCCTTGTCCCCAAAAAATTTTAAGAAATATCCCCCAAAAATCCCCAAATCCCCAAAAACAAAACTTTAAAAAGTGAATATTTTTTTTTTGGTTTTTTTCCTGACCAAATTTTTAATTTTTTTTAAAAAATAGTTATAAAAATTTTAGTCAAAAAAATCATTTTATTTTGTTTGTAGCAACTGGTTTCGGCATGTTTTTTTAAAATCCTTTTTATGCGATTCCGGTGAGGAATAACAAGCAGAATAATATGCTGTTATTGAAGACGAATGAGTCAATTTATAAGAATTTAGATCTGTTCAATCGGTTTAAGCCATCCTTATAATCAACAATAAAAATACATATGTATATTCGTCATTTATTCAGTACTTCGATGCATCATAACTACTAACCAATAGCCTAGCATTTGTTTCCAATCTTTATTATATTGTTTTTCATATTTACTTATTTTTGGGGAAGACATATATGTATGCCTTTAAAAAATCAAAAATTGTTTGTGTTGTCAACGGTTTTAGATTCAATTTTTGAATTCTTTTTTTTAACACTCACTCAAGTAAAATAACAAATTTATAAAGTACCTTTTACAAACTTAACAAAAATGGCAATCTTAATTAGGACCCTTTAGACTATATAAGAGTTAGATAAAAGTTTTGCTACTTTTTTTCATATTTTATATACGATGAAATTACCGAAATCAAGTTTTCTGTCATTTCTCTCTATCATTTTCTTTACATCAACGTGATAAAAGTGACTACTCGCTCATTCACTTCTTGTAGGGATTATATTAAGCAACAACATGAAAATGCCGAAAAGTGTAAGAGATAAAGAAAAAATGTCCAGTACAGATAGTCATGTACTACACACCCCCTTGCCAACAAACTTCGTCTGTCTGCCTTTCACTTGCCACATTGTAATAGCTCAAAAAAGTAAAATTGTATATAAATTTTTTTTCTACTGTGCAAAAATTGGCTTTTTTAACTAATTTTTAAAACTGACAAATCTTACACATTGATAATATTGTACCCATTTTAACAACTTAACTTTTTTTGTATGGACCTTGCGTATTAAAACCCCTTATTTGGAAGGACATCTGAAATATTAGTTTAAAATATATAAAAAATATAGGTTAATTATAAAAAAACTTTTTTCAAAATGAAAGAAATTCTTTTTTAACTGATTATTATATATATTATATATTATATAATTATATTTTAGCTGGACAGGACCCAAAAAAAGATCGTCTGGCAACCTTATGTGTAACACAAAAATATTGCTCCTAGACCCACCTTTAATACCAATCGACTCAGAATCACCATACGAACACCACTCCCGAAAATGGCTTTAAGTGCCATAACTTCCTTATAAATGTTGGCGTTGATAATAAAATTTGGCAACTATTACTTTTATAATAGCCGCTATGTAATGACATAACTTTGTAGGTCCAAAGGTGACCATAGATTCAATATAAGCCCCCACTCTAAAATCGCTTTAGGACAAGGAAATCTTATATAGCTGTTGATTTTTAGATAATACTCGGCATAATATTTATAACACAATTTTTGTCTGCCGGTTCAATGATTAGCCATGGATCCCAAAAAGACAAAAGTTCGAAAATTTGTCTTTACATACTGCAGTGTAGGATATCAAATGGTCGGGCTCGACAGACCATACTTTCTTACTTATTTAAATTGAGATTTCTTTCAAAAATTAAATTTATGAACAAAATCTAATAAATTACAACTACAAATTATTTTTTAGTTACCGTACTTGAATTATACATATGGAAATTAATGACATAACGCGAAATAAAGTTTTGTATGCTTATGAAAAATGGTTCATATGGGTGAAATATAAAGGAAACTAAGTCTCTGGGATTTCTAATTATCTCAAAATTCTCATGACGTGCTTCCGGGGGTTGTTCTAAGAAAACACGAAACTTTAGAAGGCCGGTGCCGCGATCCCAAAAACGTATAGGTTCCGAACTATTACGTCTAGGTCTTTCTAAGGTTGATATTAAACGATCATCATAATTAAAAAGAGAATAATCTAAATAAGGGCTGGTTGAGAAACTCTGCGAACTTATCGGTAAAGTAGGATTGAACAGAGCTGCTGCTTCTGCTATGCCACCAGAAAATGAATTGAGCACTCTACAATGTTAAAAAACATGTCACTTTAAATAGTAACAGATAATTATTAAAAAAAAGAAAGTATACTTACTGATCAAATTCTGCTCTAAAGAAATCATTATTACTTGGCGAAGATGCATGCCAGGGTATTTGCAAAGAATGCACATTCCGAAATTCATCACAATAATTACGCAACATATACAATAGTTCTGTTGAGTCTTTTGGGTAAATTTTTAAAACTCTTTGTTGTGTTATATTGTAGAAAACGTAGATTTTAAAATTTTTATTATCTTTATCAACATTATTGCCTCCATACACTTCCATTGGCATTTGTGTCTGACGTTTTTCGTAGCGCAATAATAAATGATCACTATCAATCAATTGCATTTTTAAAATAATCATACGTTCGACCTTTTAAAAAGAATAATTATGATATAAATTTATTAGTTGTTACAAATTTTAAACAAAGCTATCATAATTTAAAAAAAGAGATTATTGCTGAATAATAGTTAAAATATGTAGCTTATTTTTTTTTTTTTTTTTTTTTTTCAAAAGATTTTGTTATTCGTGCTTAATTCCCAGTTTTTATTATTGATAAAAACACTTGAAATTTATTGTTGATGGGATAAGCTATTCCTATGCGCATTTCACTGGTTGCTTAGGACAGATCATCAGGAAACTTCATCCATAATGATTTTAGAAAAACTAAAGATATTAAACCAAATTAAACTGTTAAGCGTATAAGACTTATAGCAACAGTTCTACTTGTAATAATATCAAAGCTTAAACAAAACACATCAACAATAAACAGTGGGGAAATAAGCACGAATAACAAAATCTTTTGAAATTAAAATTTTGTATTCCCAAAAATTGAAATTACTTTTTGATAATATGTAGCTTATACTTTAAATTTTGTCGTGATCTTTTATTAGCATCGAAATCAGAGATTTGAAAATCAAAATTTGCTTATGCTCAATTTAAAATTAACATTTCACGAATTTTTCTTAAAACGGTTTGAATTGATTAATTAGAAGCTTATTTTTCATATTTTATTATTATACCTGGGCGAAATTTTTATAAAAATTCTTTAATTGTTGTTGTCTATCCACTGGAAATTTTAACTCCATTATTTCGCGATACATAAATGCCAGTATTTTTTGTTTTAAATGCGAAAATGGTAAGTTATGTACAGGATCTAAATAAAAATGATTATTTCTATGATGTGCCAAAATACAATCACGATCCAATTCACTACCGAAAGGACCAACCGTAAATAAACGCTGTAATATTTCCATCTCAGCATTAAATTCAATTAATTCTATACACTGACGATATGTAGATAGAATAGCTAACGTGCGATCGTATACAGAAACACTATGATTATGGAAGAGAACAATAAAATCTTGTTCCAACTTTAAAGTGTCACTAATACATCCCCTTCTAAGATCGACCAGGTAAAATGTATAATCATGTAGTTCAGTATCATCAAACAGATCAGTATATTCAAGGTACGATGAATAATTGGGAAAAATGGATCCACCAGACATAGAAGCCAACAGTACAAAATTTCCATCATCCAAAAATATGCTAAATTCTCGATTTAAATAATGCCTGACTGGAGCACTGGGAGTAGTCATAATTGGAATATTAAACTTTTTCCTAAATAAACCGTCAAATAGTTCTTGTCGTATCTGTAGCGAAATCAAGGAATGATCCGCTGCTGTTATACATTCATTTTGTTGATGACTCAATAAATCGGCCACAGTGCCAATACCCTGATACTGATAGACATCTAATGATTTCTGATCTAGAGTAAAGGCCAATAAAAGTTTACCGTCAGGCGTGAATTTGCGTAGAAATCCATGAGGTTTATCAACATTTTGGACGGTCAGACGTGGTGTTATGCTTTTATAAAAATTTCTTTCATAGAATAGAAATCGATGTGGTATGGGATGTCGTCCTCCGGGATTTAAGTTAGATTCGCGCACCCATAAATGATGTTGTAAATTTTGTGAACTGGTATGATACATAGGAAAATATTTTTTTAATTATTTAATTAAAATAATATTATTATTTACAAACAAAGATGAACATTATAAAAAAAAAAAATAATAATAAAAACAATTGTCAATAACTCATAACACTGATAAATTTGTCAGCACTTTTAAGTGTTGTCAAAACAAAAGCTTTTTTTATAAAAAAAAAATGTTTTACTATACCAGAGATAATTATTGCGACATATATTGCAGTAAATATCAAAATTATGTTATCTTTAATGTAGACAGCAATTTTGTACATATTTATTGCCGGCAATTCATGTTGCAATAATTCTTAGTCATTTGTCCTTGACAATTATTGCTATCAAAAACTTCAAATTTGATTGTCAATTGAAAAAAGCAGCAAAAAAGAAAAAAAATAGAAGCAAATTGTTTGAGAATTTTTTTTACTTTAACAAAAAAAAATTTAATAAAATTAATATTTTTATATAAAAAAGACCTCAAGCTTAAAAAAATTAATATACATTTAAATAATAAAGTCGAATAATAAAGAAATTATATTATTAAAAATAATTTTTGCAACATAGCGCTGGTTTTTCCACTGCACCTACTTCCTAATTCCTTAAAATTTAAGGAATAGAACTATTACAAAAAAGCTTTATAAAATACATAACTGAAATGTAACTCATAGAATAAATTCGAAAAATCAAAAATGTTGAATATAATAAATACGTTTTCCTATGCCGAAATATTGCTCTGTTATTCTGCCGACGTTAATGCCAACATGCTGAGATATTTATCTTTAGTGTAGACCTGGGGTTACTTCACGGCGAATTCTCGCACACGGTGTCAGCTATGGTATATTTATAAATGGTATACCCCGATATTACAACCTAAGTACAATAAAAAGCAGGGCCTTTTAATGTTGTTATGTGATGAGAGCTGTCAAACAGCAGACAAGTGTTTTTACAGCTTCAAAGTGCAAACACAAATGGCTTTGCAAATTTATCAAAATTTTTCGTCTGTACAGCTTGCGCAAACATTTGAAGCATGTTCGTAGAAATAATAAACATTTTAATTCAAAAACCACATTGTATTTTTATTGTTGCTTTCGTTGTTCGATGCGTCAAATACACGAATGACGACATTTCTCTCTCTAAATATTGCTTATGCCAGCTCATGAGGTACATGGGTATAGCCACAGAAAAGTCTACTTTTTGTCACGTTACGCCACAAAGCATTTTTAATGGTTTCTCAAAGAATAACTTATATATTATATACTCTTCTATATTTTGGTGTAAAGCCCAACTAGCTTAACATTTAGTGCAAGAGAGGAAAAATTTGAAGAACATGAAGTTGGCTGTAGGTGTACTTGTATTTATATATAAAATATAAAAAGGAGAAGAGAAAGAACAAGATGAAAATAAGAAATTGAATCGTCCAGAGCGAGACAAATTAAGGCCAAAATAAACCACACAAATCGCTTCGTAAACATGTCAAAATTTAAAGTTCGTAAAATAATTTGTATTGTTTCTTGGCGTGTTTACTCTTTAGACAAACATTTGATGCAGGTTTGTAGAAATATAAAAAATGTTTAATATTTGGCGGACATGTTGCATATTTGTAAAAGTTGTTGTGATGTCTAGTGCTTAATTTAATTATTTAAGCGGAAACTTTGCAGAGTAAGGAGGTTGAAAAAGAAGCATTTAAACCATTTTCAGTAGCTCGGGATCTGCTACAGTTCGAAGTTCACCACAGGCTAAAAAGAGAAGACACTTTGGTCCTAGCAGGCTTTTTTAAAACTTGAATACAGTAAATTAGCGGTTACCTTGATAATAACTTAAAAATAACAATTAAGTTTAAGCTTTGAAATCATTTTGTAAATTTCGACAATAAATTATTCAATAATAAAATAAACTCTACACAAATTTTTTTCTTCCGTTTAAACATAGCGCGAGCTATACGAGCTATATAACATTATACGCATTCCGCCACTTTTTTCACTTTATGTTTTCTTCTTATTTTCAATTTTCTTTCACTCTAGGTACTTTTTATTCTATTTGGAGCTGCGTCGGTAAACTAGATTTGTTCCAACAAAGTAATATACATTTAAATAATAAAGTCGAATAAGAAAGAATTTATATTAATAAAAATAATTTTTGCAAGATAGCGTCAGTTTTTACACAGCATCTTCCTCCTTGATTGTTTTCAAATTATTTTTATTTAAATGTACATTAATTTGTTTAAGCTTGAGGTCTTTTTTTATATAAAAATTATTAATTTTATTAAATTTTTTTTTTGTTAAAGTAAAATTAATATTTTTATATAAAAAAGAACTCAAACTTAAAAAAATAATTTAAATAATAAAAATCGAATCAAGGCGAATTTATAACAGGTAAGTGCAACTCTACAACTACAAAAAGCCCCATGTATTTTGTTTATGAAATTTTCTGACTGGTTGTCAAATTTCAGTATAGAAACAAAATAATATTTTGACGTTTCACCATTTTTTTAATTCGCCGTGGATACAGCTGATGAACGGCTGGCGAGTTGAGCTTACCTGGAGTTAATTCGCTTTGGATCGAATAAGAATTTTGATTTTGACATATGGATCAATGCAAGGCGAATTTACACAAGGTAAACTCATCCCGTCAGCCGTTCATCAGCTGTATCCAAGTCGAATTAAAAAAACGGTGAAACGTCAAAATATTGTTTTGTTTCTATACTGAAATTTGACAACAAGTGGGAAAATTTCATAAACAAAATACATGGGGCTTTTTGTAGTTGTAGAGTTGCACTTACCTTGTGTAAATTCGCCTTGGATCAATGAAAGCCATAAAAATACATTGTTGTGTTTTTGGTGTTGTTACTTGCTGTAGTATCGTCACCACCGTTCACATGAATTCGCCTTGATACAATTTGTTTTAATAAGAGCCTGGGTGGCTTACACCCGCGATAGTAATAGCCAAGGAATAAATACAAATACAAATATATTTACACGAGGTAGATTCGTTGGCTGATATGTTTGTCAGCTGTTTACCCCAGTTGGAACCCAAACGTCAAATTTCGTGTATGTGAGCCAAAATTTGTAGATGTGTGCGTTAAATTGTTTTTGTTTTATATGAAGACAATTTTGACAACTCGGTTCTTTTTATAGAGCAGCATGTCTACACTCCCAAATGAGTCTACCTTGTGTTAATGTACCTTGGTAATAGCGTTTAATTTTTTTTGGGTATTTTTTATACCCATCGATAGTAACCAGGTACATATTTGTAGCGTTTACATTTTGTGTAAATGCGAATTTTTTGTCAAAAGTCACAGGCACCTACTGTGTACTAGTTCCTATCAATCAACGAACTCAGCATTGGCAAAAAATTACGAAAACCATGATGATATGTTTGATGGATTTAATGAGTATATAAAATATGTTTTTGTTTTAAATGTAATTTTCTATGCGTTAACGTGTGACATCGTGAACCTGGCTGTAAAAAATCGTTTTTAGAGCATAAAAAAATTAAAATTTTTTTTTTTTTAAAACCAAGATTCCAACCAGAGGACTCACACTTTTTAAGCTTAACAAACCCCCTAGACAACTGAACCATGAAGAATCGTTGGTTGAATAGCATTAAAATGAAATATGCCTGTTTATTGGTTCACAACTCAGCACACATAGGCAGTGTTGTCATACAGTAGATTAATCTTTTTTTGGCGAGTTTTTAAGTAGAAAAAAGAAACAACAATTCGCAGTTTTTATTTGTTAAAAATTTCGTTAAATATATGAAAAAATAAACAATTAAAAAAAAAAATTATTTATTTATTATGGTCATAACTATTTCGTATCTGAGCCGATTTTTCCGAGTTTTTCAGAAAATATTTTCTACTAAAGATTTCCGATCTTTTGATATATACGGGATAACCATAGGTCATATGACAGTTCAAAAAATCAGGTTTTTATAAAATGTTTGATATTTTTTGTACGGGAGGTACCACGCCCACTTCTCCAATCCCGCCCACATTTTGTGGGATGCTGTGTATTGATAACCTAAATATGTGTACCTAATTTGGGAACTTTGGCTCTTGCCGTTCTCCAGATATATAGAGGTACACAAAAGTAATAAAAATACAACAATAACAAGGGATTTTGGGAAAAAATTAGAGGTAGTCGTGGTTTTTTGCTCATATCTCAGTCAATAACAAGAAATAGTGGACTATATGTGACATAAATGTAAAACAATCTAGCCGCTATCATGCCTGGAGTCTCCGGAAAACGCATATCAAACGTAAGACGGACGGACATCGTTAAATCAACTTCTCTCCTCATAAGGACATAGATTATATATACTATATACTTATATATACCTTTTCCACCTGCGGTGAAGGGTATAAAAAACGAAAATTTTTGAGAGTCTACACGTAAGATAATACTCTCTGCGATTGAATTTTACGTTTGCTGATATAAAAATCTTATATCTTACATAGGGTCTCCACCTGAGATAAGATATAAGATTTTTATATCAGCAAACGTCAAATTCAATCGCAGAGAGTAATATCTTACGTGTAGACTCTCAAATAGTGTTAATATTAATATTATAATAAATCTTATAAGACAGTTGTTATGAGAAATCTTATAATAACTATCTTATAAGATGAGCTGTCAAAAATAAACACACATACATGCATACATAAAAAACAATAATAAGACGCATTCATTAAAATGTAAAATTTGTTTGTATAAATAGTGAAAATCTTGTGATTAGTGTTTAAAAAAACAATATTTTTAACTAAAAACCAGAAAAAACTAAAAAAAAGAATCACAACGACACAAGTTTACTGTGCGAGAATCATTCGATTATGAAATCTTATAAGAAACGTGTTCCCCTTGTTTAAGGTTAAGATTAATATGAAGAAATTTGTTCTCTTATTCTGCCGACGTTCTCTCACATATTATATCAGATATTATCTTAGGTGAAGACTCTGTGTTATCTCAGGTGGAGACCCTATGTTAGAAAAAAAATCAGCAAATCGGCACTTTGCTAATTTCGGAACAAAAAATCGTCAAAGTGACAATAAATCGTCAAATCTGACAGCCCTGTATGCAACAATGTCGATGACGATAGTGTTGTAAAGTGCTAACAAATATATAACGGTATTTTAAAGAAATTATAAATTAGTGTGAATTTAATACATTTTTACATTTCTAAAATTTATATAAAATTATTTTTTTATGTTTATTTTGAAATATTTTGTCAAATATTCGTTTGCGTTTAGTTTTTTGTTTTGGTTTATAAATTTAATAAACAACATGGATGAACCGCTCTGTCTAACCGAACAATTTTTAGACAAATTGCAGGAATCGATTGAGAAATTTGATAACTTTTTAAAAAAACAGGTTAGTGATTTCAATCTTTAAATCTTATTTACAAATAAGGTAATAAACGATATGTGTATCTAGTTTCCTGAGAATTCTATTCGAACGGATAGTGCTCTGGAAAAAGATTCTTCTGATAATACCTCTAAGGCGAGCAGCGGATATGACGACGAAGAATTTAATGATTGTGAACGGCATGGTGTTAAACAAATTATTCCTAAAGATGACAAACTAGAATACGATAATAAAGACATTATAATTATATCGGACGATGAAGATTACAACGAAATTTTGGAACTTTTTGATTCTTGTTCCTCGGAAGATGAAGCTTACACAGATGACACAGAAACTTGCAGCTCATATACACAAAAGAAAAAAATATCGTATGTAAAAATTTTCCAAACTTTCGTTACAGGTTTTTCTCTAGGAAAACAACTGTTATCGCATAAGTAGAAAAACTATAGTACCTATAGTGCCCCTGTAGCTAAACTATAGCCCCAATAGTTTTCCTATAGAAACACTTTTGAGAAAAATTATTTTATATAAAAAAAACTTGTTCCCAATAGTTTTTTTTTTATAAAAAATTCTTCCAACAGTATATTAAAGCTGTTGGCCGAAAGTATTTTTATAAATATATATTTATAAGATTTCCTAATATATAATTTCTAAATTTAATATAATTTGTTAAATTTTCCTTTTAAGCTCCTTTAAAATCTTAAATTCATTGCCTTTATATCCTCCTAGCGAAGGAATAAAAATCGCTTTAAATTTAAATTTTTCCACAAGATCTCTGCATGAAAACCATAATGACATTATTAAAACATTTTTAACTGACTCAAAATTACACCAAGATAATATTCATTTAATATTTAAAATGCTTTTGGAAATCGAAGATATTACCTGTATGGCGGAATACCCGCCTTTCGTTCAGAGAGATGTTACCTTAAATTGTACCGGCATGGCTAGGGAGTATTGGATAAATGTAGGTTACACCTTTTTATGTTGATTTACATCGAATTATCTTACGTAAAAATCATACAATTTTTATAGCTAAAAGATTGTCCAAACATAGATGAAACTGTAACTCCATTTATGGACGAAGTGGTTTTGGTACCGAAAGCAAGTAGTGAAACTTCGGAAGTGGTTTCTTTAAAATATAAGACTGATCTTTTATTGCCCCATGAACATGAAAAAGTATTCTATCCTGAACGTTATCGTCGACTTATTGCCACTGTTCAACAAATTTCCAAGGAAAGAGCCTATTTTCGTTTTAGTAAAGATGAACACTTGTCATTCAATCAAGTGGCTTCTTTACAAAATACTAAATACGACATAATATTTCGTCCGCGTCGTTATCCTTTGCGTTATCAACATCGCGCGTTAGAACTATTAGCGGAAAGCGTTGAAATACGTCAATATTTATTTCCTAATGAAAATCCCAATAAAGACTTGCTATTCGAGCCCCAATTGAAGTAAGTTAATCTAGAAACTGGACTTGAATGTTTTAAAAAATTAAATTTGAATTTCCAGATTGAAATTATTTAATACAACAATAGCTTCTAATCCTGAACAATTAGAGGCAGTGCATTTTATTACGGAAGCACCCAATCCTTATGCTCCTTTCGTGATTTTTGGTCCACCAGGTAAAAATACTTTAAAATAATTCAACTTTTTTAGCTAATTTAAATGCCTTATATTTTAAAAAAAGGCACCGGCAAGACAACCACTACAGTTGAGTCAATTTTACAAGTACGACTTCATCATCCCAGAAGTCGTATACTTGTTACAGCCGGTTCAAATTCAGCTTGTGACACGATTGCCTTACGAATATGCAAATATTTTAAGAGCAATCCTCTTCTGCAACAATTAGAAATTAATGATTCCGAAAATCAAAAGTCACTGTTTAGAATCTACTCAACAACTTTTTTTGAAAAGAATAAAAAATTAATCGATTCCGACTTGCTAGACAGTTCCAACTGCCAAAATGGCGACCATTATTACCCTTCGGTGAAGGAAATACGCCAATATGGCATCATTGTAGCCTCTCTATGTACTGTTGGTAAATTGGTCACTGGTGATGTAGGTGAAATGAATTTCTTTACTCACATTTTTATGGATGAAGCTGGCGCTTCAACTGAAACCGAAGCTTTAGTTGGTATTATGGGCATTAAGTCCCACTCAAATTGTCGTATAATATTGTCAGGTGATCACAAACAATTGGGACCCATTCTTAAGTCAGAACGTGCTGCTCAACTGGGTCTGAAGTTTTCGTTAATGGAACGCTTATTAAATAGAAATTGCTACGCTTTGGATGGTAATTGTAATTATGATCGAACTTTACAAGCACGTTTAAAGCGCAATTATCGCTCTCATCGGGAAATCGTAAGAATATATAATCATTTGTATTATAATGATGAATTAATTGCTGAGGCTAAAGAAGGTAAGTAAGAAATTGAAATAAACGTCGAAGACTGATTAAGTTACCAAATCTTTTGAATGTTTTTTTTTTTAACTTATACATAGTCTGAAATGTGATGGAAATCGATTTTGAAAACGCATCGATTTAAAACCGAGAATTTAATTTTCATTATTTTTAAAAATTGATTTCTATTACATTTTCCTCTTTTTCCCGGTCTATATTACTTTTAATTTTATTTTAAATGTGTTAATTAAATTGTATTTTGACCAAGAACTTAAGACCTTGGTTCAGAAATAGCTCGAATTTATCATACCTTTCAAAAACGATCGTTTTGAAATCGATCGATATTCATCGCATGCCTTAATATTTTATTAATAAAAAAAAAAAAAAAGGTTTCTAGGGTTCATATAATAAAAATGTAACCTCTAAAATTTTAGTGTAAATAGATTTCGCCAAGTTTTTGATAGAAAAATTTTTACCAGAAGGTTTTCCATAGGAAAATTCTTGCTGACAAAAATCTGTTGTCCCGAAGTTTTCCTTTAAAATAGTGTTTCTATATATTTTACTCCAGAAATTATTGTTCTAAAGATCATCTTGTGCGCAAAAATATTCTATACAAAAAGTATTATCCAGGGACCTGATTCTGGCAGTCTTGGTTGAGTTCTTTCTCGATTCAGAAGCAATTTAATATCTAATTATTTCAGTCAATACTGAACGAATCGGAATTATTTTTTCAGTGTTGTAAAGCTTTTATTTAAGTTTCACAATACTGAAAAAATAATTTCGATTCGTTCAGTATCGACTGAAAGAATTAGAAATAAAATTGCTTTCAAATCGAGAAAGTACTAGATCACGACTGCCAGAATTAGGCCCCTGAATAACATTTAATCTACAACAGTTTTTATATAGAAATAAAAATATCAATGTCATCACAATTTTTTATATAAAACCTTAAGAAAAGCATACTTAAAGCCATTTGGTGTTATTGATTTCTTTTTTATAGAGAATGTTAATATTGCAGCCAAGTGGTGTAAAATGCCAAATCCTAAATTTCCTATAATATTTCAAGCTGTACATGGTGTCACCGAAAAGGATAGCTTATCACCAAGTTCGTATAATAACTTGGAAATACAAGTGTTAATGTGGTTCTTACAACGTCTTCTTGTCGATGGTATAAATGGTCAAAAAGTTAATCAAGCAGATATTGGTGTTATCACACCTTATAAATTACAAAATACACATATACAAAATCGTCTCAATAAGCGTGGTTGGTGGGGTGTGGAAAGTGGTTCTGTCGAAGCATTTCAAGGCAGAGAAAAACAAATTATTATCGTTTCCTTGGTTCGATCATTTTCAGGTCTTGGATTTGTGCGCAATCCCAAGGTATTTCTATCTTATTCAGTTTAATCAAAATTACTCAAATATTTCTTGTTTATTTTTGTTATTCTCGTTAAGCGTTTAAATGTTATATTGTCCCGACCTAAATCGTTACTCATACTCATGGGAAATCCTTTAACATTAAGACGAAATCCGGATTTTGCTTTTATTTTGGATGAGTGTAAAAAGCATGGCACATTTTTGCGTAAAAAGAAAACTCGCAAATTTAACACTAATTTAGAAACAAAGACCGCTACTTTAACAAACATTTCAACATTAATGCTAGCAAACAAAACAACTACTACAAATAAGAATTGAGTAGTTTTATAATTTTACTGTTCGTACTTTAATTTTTTTTCAGCAAAACTTTATTTGTAGGTGTTATATTAAAAAAAATTTTACTTAAGTTAAATACATATTCCTATATTTTTTGTCATTAATTAATAGTTTAACTCTGTTAACTGTATTCTATGTGTCAAACTATTTAGTTAATTAATTTATATATTTATATTGTTCTCGTTTATTTTTAACTACTGATATTTGTGTTACCAAAGTATGACTTTTTATATATTTATTTTTCTATGTCGATTTATATTTCAAATAAAAATGGATTCAAACCATTAAAAAAATTGATTGATTATATACAATAAAGTTTATCTATACAAAAAATTAATTGAATATTTTTCTAAAAGTAAAATGTGTCCGAACAGATTTGTTAAAGCAAAACGGTTGTTAGAAATATTAATAGAATATTATTGTATAAATAACCTTTCTAAGAAATTATTTAAACATTTCCTGAAAAACAAGGTTTTCTGAAAAAAACTGCTTTTCGAAAGGCGGTTCGAAAAAATTTTCCAATTTTTGCCGGAAAAATTTTCTTTAGAAAAACTGTTGTCCTAACAGGGGTCTAATCACCGCATTAGATATCGAGTAAACAATCGTATGTTTCTGAACACGATAGACACTGATGTATCGAATGAAAACTCGAGGGATGTAATGTCTTTGGTTACTCGATATCGAATGCTATCATCTCAAGTTACGATATACTTCATTCGATATCGAGTGTTATGATATCGTTTGCTGTGATTTGATTAGACCCCAGATCTTTTCTTAGAAAATTTGATGTAAAAAATATTTTTACAGAAAATATTTTGTCTTAAAAGGTTTTCTATAAAAAAAACTAACTTGTCGTAAAATAGTTTTCTTAAAATAAAAACTTAAATCCAAGGTATATTTACACAAGGTAGACTCATTTGAGAGTGTAGACATGCTGCTCTATAAAAGGAACCGAGTTGTCAAAATTGTCTTCATATAAAACAAAAACAATTTAACGCACACATGTACACATTTTGGCTCATATACACGAAATTTGACGTTTGGGTTCCAACTAGGGGTAAACAGCTGACAAACATATGGGCCAACGAGTTTACCTTGTGTAAATATACCTTGCTTAAATCCAAAAAAATATTTCTAGAAAAAAAAATTTCCGATAAACTTTCTAAAATTTTTTTTTTCAAAAAAGATTTCTACAGAACAATTTTATTCGAAAAAGTTTTCTAGAGAAAAAGTTTTTTCCTAAAAAGTTTTCTATTTCTGAATGGTTTTATTTATGAAAGTATTTTGTGACTTCATATTCCAAAATGTATTAACAAAGTAACCTCAGTAATACAACAATGAAACAATAGAAAAAACAACAGGCATTTTGTTGCTAGAATTGAGACGGCAAATGTCAAAATGCCTTATTAAAAAAAGTAAATAAACAAAAAAATGACGACAAAAGTCACACACGAAGAAAATCACTGCAAACAGCTGTGCTTGTGAGGTCACTATTAGTACGTTCTGTCATATTCCAATTTAATAAAATTCATACATAGACAACTGCTCTTAAATTTTTTTGTATTTTTATTAAATAATTTTCCTTTTTTCAGGTTAATTACAAAATGTCTTATATAAAAATACAATTTTAAAATTACAAATTTTAGAGTTTAACGTTTTACATTAATAATTTGTAATTTATCTAAAAAACCCTGACAGGTTTTAAATTTAATGTTGCTGTTGTTGTGTCTCTTTATTGGCAAAAAAATGGATCGAATTGAAACCGAATTATTATTTTAATATGTGTGTAATTTTTAATTTCCAATTTTTTTTAACGATTTTTTTAGAAAAAGAAGTTTTTGTTTTAATCTCAATGGATTTATCCAAAGTAGTTTTTCGAGTCTTTTTTATACTCAATACTCTTCGGACGTTTTATAAAAATTGTTGCTGCTGCTGTTTGTTGTTCACTTGTACGCTCGATAATTGTTTTGTTGCAGCTTATTTTTTTTATAAACATAAATAAAGATCTTAATGATATTGGTGATGTGCAATGATAAATAATATGTGAGAGTAGAGAGTGAATTTCTGTTGTTAAAAATTTGCATGTATTATATATAAAAATATTTTTTTTATAGAGTTCTCTGATTTTGTATTGGTTAAATATAAAGTATATGTAGTTATTAGAACAATTTTAAAGTAAAAACTAACTTTTAGTTAAAAAATTAGTTATTTAGTTGGTAGTTTCTTAAATGTTAAAACTTAAGTTTAAAATGTATTATATGTGGAAACTGATAGTATTAAATATTAGCGAATAAACTTTGCTTTAACTAACTTCTAAACTAAACTAAAGAAAAATCTATATTTTAACAAGTTTTTAAGAATATAAAGAGCGAAACGTCGTCATGCTTGTAAGTCTACATAGTAAGAGATTCATTAGCTTAAACATTTAAAATGAGAAAGATATTTCAACATTCTACTCTCTTAAACACACTTTACACAAAGAGTCAATAGTTCGAAGGACCATTTCAATTGCAATAATTATATATGTATGTAAGTGTATAAGTATGTGCAGTAATTATTTAAATATAATGCCACATAAAACAAAACAAAAAAAAAAAACAAAAAAAGAATAACAAAACGTAAAACATAAATTATAAATATTTGTTAATTGTTTTTATTAATCATTAATATTATTTTTTAAAAAGATTATGCATATTATTATTATTTATATTATTACATAAACAATTAAAAAAGGAACAAAATGTAATGTTTAAATCAATATATATATTAAATTTTTTAGTTGTTATTATAATATTGTTGCTGTGTTTTTGTATAATGTATGAAAAAATGTATTTTTTTTTGTTTTTTTAATCTTTTTTTCATTTTTTAGGACTTTTCATTTCTTCAAGTGTTTAATTTTTGTCTGATGATTAATAATTTAAACTTCAGTTTGTGGTCTCTTTTCGATCCAAGCCTTAATGGGTTCCATGGCGTTAACGGTATCAACAACAGCGCGCAATGCTGGATATTGCTCCAAAAGATCACGTTTCACCATATAGTTCATGTAATCCAAAATACCAGCAAAATATATATCAGCCCAGGTAAGCTTATTATATATAAAAAAAAGAGAAAAGTTAAAAAGATAAAGTTTGTTAAATTTAAAAAAAGAATAATTAAAAAAAAAAACATTTTCGGTGTTAAAATATTTCTTTAACAAAACTTATGGGTCGATTACAGATGGCAACTAAACTTCTGTTATTTCGCCAGCAGCGAAATCAGGCAACGCCGCTGATGTTAAAATATTTTTTTTTTTTTTTTTTCTTTTCTCTCAATATTATTTATTGAATCTTCATACATTTAAATATGAACTAACAATGATTAATGTTAAAATATAAAATAAGAAAACAATTTTTTATATTTTATCATCAGTGGCGTTGCTTAATTTCTCTGCTTTTTTTTTTTTTTTTTTTTTTTTTTGCTGGCAACAGAACTTCAGTTTAGTTGCCCTCCGTAATCGACCCATTTAATAAACCGGAATATTTTATCTAGACGGAAAACTTAACTAAACCCGTATCATTTCTCTAGATAAAAAACTTTGTGGAGACGAAAAACATGTTTGGAGGCGAATTATTTTTTTGTACCCAAAACTTTTTGTTGAATCGGTGTATTTTTCTAGACGAAAAACACGTCCAAATCTGAATATTTTTTTTATTCGGGCGAAAAACACGTGCGAAGCAAGTATTTTATTCCAAAAATGTTTTTAGACAGAAACACGTCTGAACGGAATATATATACCGAATTAAATTTTTTTTATTGCACGATGAACTTGTCTGATTTGTATGTTTTCATATAAAAAATCGAAATATTTTTTTTTTATAGGGAAAATATGTATGTTCAATAAAAAAAAAATGTTTTAATGCCTTGCAGCTATTCGTACCTTATTCAATGCCAAATGACCGTCACTATCTTTAACGGTTTGTTCCAATTTCTCCAAGTAAAATGGAATGACTTCATTATTTAATGTGACCAATTTTTTTTCCTTGATGTCATCCTCTGGTTCGTAGGAGACGACTGCAATTTCTATATATTAAAATGCAAAGATTAATCAAACAACATATAACATGCAACTTCACACATTGTTCGGTACTTAGACGAAAATCGTTGATGGTATCAACAACAATATCAATTTGTAGATCTTCCCAGGGTGTGGCACCGCACAAACCAACAGTTTTAGCTAGAAAACGTGCCATTGATATGCTCTGGTGAACACGTTTGCCATCGACTTCCAAAACAGGCATTTGACCCATTGGCATAGCTAATATTAATAATAATTTTTTATAAAAACAAAAAATTCGAAAACTTTACAAGAAACAAAAAAATTAAATCTTACTTGGCTTCAATGCTGGCCATTCATCACGGGTTACGCGCACATCCTCATACTCAATGCCGCCATATGCGAAAAGATAACGTAACGGCTCAGCCAATGCCTTAACATTGAAATAGAATAGGGTATAGGTGTGCTTAATGGGCTCAGTGGGTTCAGCTGGTGGCGCATCACCTGCGGCAGCTGCCTCACCCTCTGCTGGTGCAGCTTCGGCGGGTGGTGCTTGTGCTTCGTCGGCCATTATTTAAAGCTGCAAATGTTAAATTAATTCGAGAATATTATAAAAAAAATAATAAATTTTTGTTTAATGTTAAAAATTTTTGTATTCAAAAACTTTAAAATTGAATAGGATTCAAGGCGAATTCATACAGGTGACATTTTTAAGACATCTGTTTATTGTTTATTTTTTTGTGTGTATACTGAATGTCTAGCTTTGTTTACATTTTGAGAAAAAATTAATTCAAATTTAAAAAATAAAAATTTAATACTTGAAAAAAAAACTTATTAAAATGTTATAAAATAAAAAAAGTGAATATAAAATATAAGCACAAGAAATTAAAAATGCGTAGAGAATAAGTGGAGCCACAATTAATCTGCAATAGAGGAACAAGATTTAGTTTCTAAAGCAATTGTGTATATTTTATAAACAAAAAAATTTCCTTTTTTATATTTTCAACAAATATTTTTGACATTCACTCTAACTTTTTACAAAAACAAAATACATAGTATTTTTCAACATAAAGGGATAGCTAGCATAACTCTATCTCATGATGCGGTCACCCTGATAGGATTCATAACAAGGCCTTGATTCATAAATTTAAAAATTCTCGGTTTACACCAAGCATGTTGATTTCTCGTTATTATACATATAGCATAATAAATCATAAACAGTTACAGCCCAAAATTCACAAATGTCGAGGAGAGCCAAAAAGTTGTTTTTATAATTTTATAAACAAACATTTAACAGCCTGTTCAAGGCGAATTTACACCAGGTGAACTTATCTTGCTACGTAAGCAACAGCTGATAACTAACCTTGTGTCAAAATGGTATACCGTTCTAGTGGTTCTGGGGAATCTTTACTAAATTCTATAATTTTCGCTTAAAATTATGAAATTTAAAACTTTTTTAAGTTATTACATATCAAAACACACAATTTAAAATTGAAAAGAAAATGAAATATTTGTAAAACGTTTTCAAAATAAGACCACCTTGTATGAATTCGCCTTTAGCCTGTTCATCGATTTCGATTTAAAACAAAAACTAATTTTAAAATTTTGTTTTAAATATAATTTTCTATGCAAACGTTGGCGTTCGAAATCGTTAAACAGGCAGTAAATTTCTCTCTCCCTCCTAAAAAATCCTACTTGGTTTAAGAAAGTTGTCTTTATTTAAACCTGTCCAGCGGGCATATTCTAGTAATCGAAATGAAGTCAAATTGAAATCGAACGATTTTTTAACTTCAATTATTTACAAAATGCCTGTAGATTTTAAATCCACTTCATTTTGATTTCAAGAACATACCCGTATATGTATTTACTTATTTTTCAAATAACACTACTTATTCCGTAGCTGTTTACGTTTTTGTTGTGTTTTCATATTTACACTGACTAGAATTTGTGCTTAAATTTTTTTTATAATGGGGTCTTCACCTTAGATAATATCTGATATAATTAAATGTGATAGAACGTCGGCAGAATAAGAGAACACAATTCTTCATGTTAATCTTAATCTTAAACATAATCAAATGATTCTCGTACAGTAAACTTGTCGTTTTTATTCTTTTTTTTTTAGTTAAAAATATTGTTTTTTTAAACACTTATCACAAGATTTTCACTATTTTCACTAAAAAATTAAACAATTTAATGAATGCGTCTTATTATTGTTTTATATTTATGTATGGATGTGTATTTTAGACAGCTCATCTTATAAGATAGTTGTTATAAGATTTCTCATAGCAACTGTCTAGAGCTTCTACGCGGGAAAGAATTCCCGGGAATCCCGGGACATTTTTTTTAAATTAATCCCGGGAAATTTTTTCCGGTAATTTTCGGGAATTTCAAATTTAATTTTTAAAATTTTAATTTGTTAGCATCGTTAAAATCAAAAACGAGCAATAAAAATATATTCTTTACTAAAATTACAAAAAATTACCTACAAATCGGACTTTTTTCCTACGCCAATAAATCAACGGTCTGTTAAATTGCTGATGAAATGTCTAATAAGCTTCTTGAAGTATAAAATGTACATGATACACCATCACCAACACTAGATGAATTATTAACTATCTTTAAAGAACACCTTGAAAAGGCTACATCAATTTCTAAAAAAATAAATGTAAAGAAAATACAAAAGCCTGAAAATATCTTAAAAAAGAAGAAGACGTATATGAAGTCACGGGTAACAGGCCAACAAATTTTTTTTTACTATAAAACCAACGTATGTAAAAAGCGAGAGTACGTTTTCGGTAGCAGGCAATATATGTACATATCAACAAGGATTAGAAATAGAATCTCTGATGAGCTTTTAAATGCTTTAATAATACTAAAATTTTTTTTCTTAAAAGAAAGTTAATTTTACCAAGTTGCTATAAATAATAACTAATAAGTATTAATAATTCGTGATCTCCAAAAAAAAAAAAAAAAAACAATATATAATGTAGATATGAATGTAACAATTTATTTGGTTTTGTTTTGGTTTTCTGTGGAATAAATTTTTTTAGCTAATTTTTTTAGACTGTTGTATATTTGTATATTCTTTTAAAAAGTAAAAACCTCTGTCTTGAACTCATTTAATGAAATTATTGTTTTATTCTAAAAATCCCGGGATTCCCGGGAATGAGATTTTTTTTGTTTCGTTTCCCGGTAATATAAATAGTCCGGGAAATTAGAAACCCTACAACTTGCTCATAACATTTATTATAATATTAATACTAACACTATTGAGAGTCCACATGTAAGATAATACTCTTTGCGTTTGAATTTAACGTTTGCTGATATAAAAATCTTATATCTTATCTCAGCTGGAGACCCTGTGTTAAGAGCGTCCAATATAAATGTTCGACTGATTAGATAAAGAAAGTACTTGAAAGCGACTTGCTAAATTCGTTAAATTGACTTTTAAAACAAGTTTATTTTATTTATGCATTTTTAAATTTGAAGTTTAATTACTTTGTACTCAAAAAGTTATGAAAAGACATTTTTTTATAAAAATTTATTGTATTAAACCTTTTTTGAACTAAATTATTTTTACGAACAAACACACGTTTTTATACCCACCATTGGGTTGATCCAGTAGACTAGTTGGTAGTGAGCTAGTCTATCAGGGCGGCGGTTGCGGGTTCGATTCTTGCCAGAGACTCTGGTCTGTTTGACTACAACGGACTGAAGGTCTTTGTTACTATTGCTCGCTTAAATAAATTAGAATTTAATTTGTAATTGTATTTTTAAATCTATATATATAAAAAGAAGTGTACACTTTGATGTCACCACTAACTGCGAAAACGGGTCAACCGATTTAAACGAAAACTAACACGGTCCTTTGGGGATAGTCTATAGATGGTTTATGTGAAGTTTGGACGAAATCAACCCAGTGGTTCCGGAGATATTGCATTTAGATTTTCCTATATATTATTCCCATATAAATATGAACAAAATGGGTTTCATTATCCATATTATGATTTTTTATTGTTACTTGAAAAGTTACCAAACCATGCCTTATGTGTACAATGACATTCAGAATAGATCTTAGTGTATATGTATTTCATATCGCTAGAAGGCGTATCATAGGGCAAAACGGGTAAAAGCTCCCCCTATACTATAGCCTATAATTTTTATTATTCTGGGCATGAATTTGGGTAAGAGGGGCAAACACTCCCCCTCCCTATATCTTCTTAACTGATCAACCTGTATTCTTTAAATTTGGCATGTAGATACTGTAGTATCTAAAGGAACTTTAAGATATACATGTTTTTGAAATTCCAACAATTAGGGCGTAAAATAGGGCAAAAGGGGTAAAAGCTCCATCTCCCCATGTCTTCTTAATTAATTATCCGATGAAAGTTTCAAGTCTTGAAGGAACTAAGGGCTATAAATTTTAACATTTACGGCGTAAAATAAAGGTAAACGGGTAAAAGCACCCACATCCAATACCTTCATAATTGATTTGAAAAGTTTATGTATTTTCTTTTTAACATTTTTTTCTCCGGTTATTCTACTTCGGCTTTGCAATGGTCGAGCTTATTTGTGTTGGCTAAAGACGGACTGACAAAAAATATCGTACACGCAATTGCTCTTCGTAATACAAATTGACTATATCTGTTTGATTTTTATACTTCAGAATAACAAATACATTACTTTTTTATGTTAAACTTTTGAATATACAACGAAAAGAAATAAATAACTATGGTTTTTTTTCATCGCCGATCATGGTATAAGGTGCTTTATTCCTCTTTCTTTCACTAGAAATATGTTATATGGCAAAACGACGTTTGCCGGGACAGCTAGTAATTTTAATAAAAAAAAAAAAATAATAATAAACCATGCCCTCCATCACTAGCGGTGAATGTAGCTCGGGTTCCCGAAATATCGGCCAATAAAGTTTTTGAATTTTCTGAAAAGGCGTTTGGTACAAGTTAACAGATTTTTTGGTCTTAGAAGAACCCTAATAAAATTTCATGCATATAATTTTCGTTGAACATTTTAACCCTCTAAGTGCCGTTTTAGTATACTTTTGTGTGGAAGTTAAAAAAAAAGACAAAAATTACCCCTTAAAATGATTGTTAGAGGGTTAAATATTCTAAGCAAATAATCGCCATACAATTTTAATGAAGACATCTGAATTAGTATTTTGGCTCAGAAGTACATTTAGTATATTTTTTCGACTTATACCAAACGCCTTTTCAAAAAATTCAAAAACTTTAGAGGCCGATATTTCGGGAACTCGAGCTACATTCGTGAACCCGAGCTAACTTTTCAAAACCTTTTGGCAGATTTGCTCTACCAATAGTCTTGTTTCATTTCGCGTTGCAAGTATTGAGGCTGATTTTTTTGTTGCGCACAGTGTAATTAGCCCCCAGAAGTTCGTAACGCAAACTTAGAACAATATTTGGATGCTGCTGGCGATCAGGTAAATCGCCTAATTTTGATTATTTAGAAAAAAGTCTGTAAAGTTTTTTTTTTAAATAAATTTATTCGTATACAAAATAATTTAAAACCAGTGAAAATATCTTTACAGGAAATTAAATTATTATTCAAATTCCATTGAATAATTATTATTCATTAAAAAAAATTAATAAAAATAAACGGAAGTATTACATTCATTAGAATATATTAACTCCTACTTTCATTGCAATAAGTTTTTTTCTTTCTTTTTTTTTTGTGTCTTCTCAACGTCTTAAGCTACTGCACCCACGGAAATTTTCCAAAGAAACACAAGAATTTGTATGCCAGGCATGTAATCTAAACCAAGACAAACCATGTCGTGCCAATACTTAAATCCACTGGCATGGAAGAAAAAAAAAAAAAACAACATCGAACCATATAAAGAAATCTTACAGGGCGTTGGCAATAAACTGTACCCCGTTTCGTTTGAACACAGTTACTCAGTTGCAGATTTAATTGTATGCATTACGAACTGCAAATTCTATCTACATGATGCAGTTTGTGCATCATGCCACCGCCACTACTACCATCATGCCATCTAACTATCACCAGCTAGCTATTCAACCAACATGAAGCCAATTAACATTGGCAAATTTAAAGAATCACAAAAAAAATTATTGAGAGGAGGAATAAAGAACACGAAAAGATGAAATGTGAGTATAAAAGAAAAATTTAAAAAAATTCCGCATTTGTGGGCTGATAACCGGTTAAAGGTACCGGCCGGCCGGCAACAAGTTTTATATATAGATACAATAACAACATACATACATATAATCAATTTATTAAAAAATAAAAAGCCAGTTAGTTACAATGCATTTAATAATACACTGAGGAAAAAACGCATGTGTGGGATTTTATAAAGTCATATGTAGTTGGTTGGTACAGTTGGAAAAGGCTTTTAGGTTATTTGATTTTTGAGGCATTAAGATTTAGGAGTTTATTTTAAACTTTCTAAAATGTTTACTTTTTTAAACTGGAAAGAATTAGGACTGCAAATGGGATCACAGCATCATTATGCTAATGAGTATACGCAATCTTATTCTCTTAATAAGATTTATTATTGAAAATCGTTTTTGGCTTGTTGCCCAGTCAGTCAAATCTAATCTTTTTAATGATTTTTTTTAAACAATTATCTAATGCAATTGTTTATCTCTTTTATTTTTTCCTCGATACTCCTCATTTTTCTATTTACGAAATCTGAGATACAAGTAGGTATTTAATTTTATAAAAAGACATTTTTTGTGTGTTAAAAAATAAAACTAACAATTAATTTAAAACGATTTATAATACAGGTGATTATTGTTGGTAGTTAATGTTATATCTTATTTATTTATTTAATCTAATTGTACAGATTTAGTTTTTGTACTATTTGTAGTTGTTTTTTATATAAAATTTTAGTTAAATGTCAATTCTTTAATTTAATTTTTAGACATTTTCAATTAAATTAATTCAAGGTTAATTAATTACAATTGACATAAACATGAAAAATTCAAATGATGGGAATAATTTTTTTTTGCTTATTTAAGGCAAAAATTTCTTTATTTTGCATTGGCAATTTTTATTTTAATACAAATTCTAAAGAGAGGAAATGAAAAAGGGAGTGTCAGTCAGTTGGGATTGTTTTGAATTGAGTTACTTTATGTTTCTAATGTTAAAAAGATACTTCGGTTTTAAATTGAAATTGTATGTATATAATTTTATTTTTTTACTAAAATAAAACTATACAAAAATTTGCATTTGTGGTAGTATTTGACCACTTATAGGTTGCTATATTTATCCAGTGGGAAAATGAGAGGCCTAATAGAAGGCATCCGTACTCCATCTTTTCGATGTACAAGGCTTGCTCGCCCCATTCTATACTCATATCTTTTTACACACGTTGTCATTGAGGGGTAGGTCTTCCGCAATTGCTTCTTTCGCAGTTCCATTAGAATGGTAACTGGATAAAAAAATAATTCTTTTGCTTTTGCTTTGGAAAAAAAGCCAAACAAAAAATTTTATTACTTCTCTTCTCCCTTCTCATAGAAGGGAATGTGGAATGTGTATCTTATATTTTATACTAAAGAGTCGAGGCCTTCTTTAAGGCATTCTTTAGCAGTTAGAAAATAATGGTAATTTAATAAAAAAAATAAATGTTAATAAGGCCTGGAGTACGAAGTTTTCTAAGCTTTCCCGCTGGCTATTTATTAAGAGTTACAACTACAATTACAAATTATATTCTAAGGCCCGTTTTCACAACTTACCGCTAAAAGTAGACTTTAACCGGCCTTATAAAAAGTGTTACATAAATAAAGTTAATTAAAGTTCATCCTACCTGGTAGGTAAAAGTAAAGTTGTAATAATGGAACACTTTTTATACGGCCGATAAAATCCTACCTTTAGCTATCGGTAAGTTGTGAAAACGGCCCTAACTTAATTAACTGTCCAATAGTTACTTAGACCTTCAAAGCTTTGTAGTGAAACAGAACCGAGTCTCGCAATGATAGACTAGCTCACTATCAACTAGGCTACCGCGGCACCCTAGAGAGGTGTATTTTCAACTACTTTAGTTATATTCTCGTTATGATTTTTTTGCTTCGCCTTTAATTTTTGTAGGTTAAGTCGAAAAATGACATACCCACTCCTTCTCGTAACTTAGAGCCATCCGTGTAGATTGACTTATACTTAAACAATTTTATTTTTAAATAAAAAAAGTAGTAGTTCAGGTAGCAATTAAAGTAGTTTTAATGTAGCAATAAAGAAGTTAAATAAAAAAAATAGTAATCGGTGCTTTTCCAACAAAAATAAATTAATGTTTTTATTGTTTAAGTTGGCCTTTCTTCGAATAGGAGATACTGGCTATCGCTTCCGCGAATCTATCAGGCAAAAAACTAATCTTTTCCTGACCTACAATAGGAAACGAAAGGCCGCAGTAGACAGGAACTACGCCTGTTTGCGGCTTATCTAACAGGTCATCACATGGTCAAGTATCACCTTTTGCGGATGTGCCTGGCAAAAGACCAGGAATGCAGACTATGTCTTAATGAAAACGAAAACATTTAGAGCGTCTCAGCAAAAGACCTAATTCAATTTGTATGGGAAGCAGAGGGTCTTTTGGCCAATTAAAGGAGAGTATGATCAAAAGACCTAAATTGATCGCAGTGCCATCTCTGATGAGGAGAAATCTCCATGTTCTCTTTAAAAAAGTCGGATTTTCAATGTAAAGTTTCTTCCGTATCAGACGTTTGTAAACTCGTTTTTCCATACGACTACAATGGAAATAATTTTTTTTTATTTTTTCATATGCCACTTTATTGCTATATCATATGCTACTTTATCTCTACATTCTATGCTACTTCTATTGCTATTCTTTTATGGATTATTTTGTTATCTCTACTGCTGTTTCTGTAAGTTCTATGATTTAATTTTTATACTATTTCTATAACTACAGCTTCTTAATTGTATAAAACACAGTTGCAGATGAAATTTAAAATCTCTGCTACTCTTAAAACTTTATTTTTCTGCTACGACTACAGCTATTGCTAGGAAATTGAGAAGGTAGCAGTTGTGGAAGGTAAAATATGGCTTTAAGTGATCATTTTTTTTAAGTCTGAGCTTATTGGTGAGGGGGAAGAGAACATGCTAACAACTTTCATTGTGTGAACCCAGACTTAGAAATAAGTGTTGACTTGAAACATTTCAATATTTTTTTTAAACTCCCATAAAATTATACATATTTTAATATTTATGGTTTTAATTAACTTATTAGCAACACTTTTCACTTCTTTAGAAATTTTTTACCATGCCGATTATGCTTACAATTATCGAAAACGACGCAGATTATTGGAATCGGTTTAAGAGATAAATTGAAAAATTAAAATTTAAAAAATGTTAAGATCAGATTAGAAGTTTGAAGAATTTAAAGCAAAAAAGGGGTAATTTTTAGAATTTCTATAGATTTAGAAAGTAGGAGGCAAATCACCGCGTTCGATATCAATCGACTTTAAATAATAGTATCGTAAATTTTTTTTTGTTCAAGTTATTGAATTATTATTTTCTTTTTGAGATTAATAGTTCGATTAGATAATAAAAAAAAAACGAAAATAATCAGGTATGTTATGAAAAACGTTTGAGAAAACGAAACGATTCAAAACCAATAATATCGTTTTTAGTATCTTAAAATATTTAATTATTCTTCTTATTTCCTGTCAATATTCCTTTAAATTTTATATTATAAACGTAAGTTGAAATGTACTTTAAACAAAAAATTAAGACTTTAATTCAGAAATGGATTTTTAAATCGAAACTCATTACAACTTTTAAAAACGATCGTCTTTAAATCGATCGATTATCATCTCATACCAGAATAGTTTTGGAAAATATTTTTAAATAATTAAAAATAAACGTATGTATAGTTTTAATCAATTAAAAGTCCAATGCAATTTGAAAAATGTTAAAATTTTCAATTTACTTTTAATTAAAAAATAAACTCAAATTGAATATATTAAAAATATAATTAACAAGATTTCGTTTGTCGTGATAAATTCCCAATTTTTCTTCTTGATAAACAAACGAAAACTTGTTAATTGAAAATTTTGTATTCCCAAAAATTACTTTGATATTAAAAATATATTTAAATAAAGAACTGATATAATTTTCACATAATTCCGTAAAGTTTTGAAAGTTTTCGCTTTGAAAATATTGAATTTATTTAACTTTTCGATTTACACACCAACGTTTTTGAAATAATGTATATTAATTTAGTTTTTATTGTATAAGAGTTGTGAAAAAAGAATTAGCGTATTTTTCAGCACAAAATTTTATTTATTCATTTTTTTTTTTTTTTTTTTTTTTTGAAAATTACAATGCCAGTCTCTTTTACTTTTCATTGATCTAAATTTTATTACACAACACCTCATTGAAATAAATTCAATTAATATTATTTTAAAGATTATTCTTGTTTAATTTTAATAGTCAATTAAAAAGTTCCCATCTGGCTTGAGGAAAGAAGTCAGGAAAATTTTCAAATAGTTTTTAGAATTTTATAACAAACGTGTAGTTGTCACAAATACATTTAAAAAAAAACCTTTTAAGTTTTAATCACGTTTTTTTGTTTGTTTTTAATTAAATCACATTTTTTTAAGCATTATTCCATTATTGTTATAAATACCATGAAATCATTATCAATTTAATACAAAAATATAAAAAGAAAACAAATTTATAAAGAATATTAATACTTTTAATTGAACCTACACTTTGTAGTCGATAAACGTTTATAAGAGGAAATTTTATCGATGAAAATTAACACGTCCGTTTCATTACGAAGTTTGTAATAAGATAATCAAACGATCGTTCGAACGATCGATCCAAATAACGACACTACAAAAACATTAAACCCACGAACAATTATTTTTGAAAATTCTATTTTTGCCGATTTTTTTTTAATTGTAGATGCTTTTGTTGCTTTTTTTATGGTAATTAATTGCTATTTTTTTTAATTGCACTCTATTATAAAACGAAAAAAAAAATAAAAATAAAAAAAAGCGAAAAAAGTTCTGAAAAAAAACTTTCGCTGCGTGTAAGAAATTAATTTTAAATAGCCAACAAAAACACCAACCAACTAAATCAATACCAGATCAAATCAACACCTTTGCAATATTTTATTTTCAGTTCAAAATTGTTCTATTTTTCTTAAGTTATTTTTTTTAATCATGTCCTTCAAATAATTAAAATAAATTAATTTAATTTAATTCAATTATTGCAAGTGCATTACATAATTAAAATTATTTTTTTTTTCTGAATTAAATATTTAAAACACTTAATAATTTTTAAACTAGTTCATGTTGGATTGTCCCCCATTTAATTTTTATACGCACAACACTCTATTTTAATTTAAATTCGTCTTTTTCTTGTTTTTTAAAAAAAAATCTTACCTTTTAAATTAAAAAAAAAATATACAAAAAATTTAATTTTTTAAATTCGAATTTTGTTTAAACCGTCTTTCTTTTCTTGCTTTTTTTATACTTATTTTAGTTCACCGATTTTTTAATGCCTAGAAGCTTTTGGTTACACAGCTGAACCTTCGTGTGTAACTGAACAGACTACAATATACCCATGGTCAAGTTAAGGTTTATATATGAGCCGAATGGCTGACGAAACGAGCCATTAAGAGAACTTCGATGTACCGTTTGCTTTTATCAATATTTACATTTCGTTAAGTGTGGTGAACATTATTTGATAACTCTTTAAGAGTTCAGAGCGAATTTTTTCTTTCAAAGATGGGATTATGTATTATTATTTTATTAACATTTTGTTTCATTTTTACCACAAAAGCATTTAAATCAAAACGGGTTATTAAAGGTCTTTCGGTCAAATATTTTTCAAAGAATGTACCTGTTTAATCTGTGCTCTGCGATTTGTCAATTTAATGCTTTAGAAAAGGTTTAGGTAATAGCTGTATCTACATATGTGTATTCCCCGAGAGGGCAATGAAAATTGATAAATATTAAGTGCAGCGTAAAAGGACCTGATCTTTTGTCGACCTGCACTGGAAAATCTTGAGGCAATTGCGGGATTTATGATCTCCCTTATCTGTAAATTCTTATTGATCTGTCATGCAGTATAAAGGGGTATGTACACGTTCAAAATTCCTCATCAAGCGCTATGGTAGTATGTATTAGTGAAAATGTGTTTGTATGTGTGACACCGACGATGCTGGATGGAAAATCAAAAAATTTAGATATGACGTCGAACATTACGTCAATCACACGTTTATGAGTGAATTCAAGTGATGGCAAGCATTTTACATTCTCCTTAACCCTTAAATGCATGAGGTCAGCACCCAGAGTGGAGACTAAGTTACTCAAACGTAAAAATGGTCGCTAATTACGAATCCGTCCTTCATTTTTTCGGAAAATGTGTAGTTTTTCTGGAAAATCGGAAAAACAACAATTTCCGTTGTGTACCTTATATGGTACACTATGCATTTGTAATAAAAAAAATTTGATTTTTATTATTTTATTATTTATAAAATATCATATATTATTCATAAAAAGTGCATAAAGTATATTTAAATGAAAAATTTTAAGTTTTCAATTTATTTAGTGTGATAGCCTGCAAAACAATTACGTTTCTCGTTCAAGCAGAGGTGAACGTTACATTTTTGACACTTAAAAATTGAACGATTATTTACATTTTTGGTTTTTACACCGAGCTCTTCCGTCAACAATTGGAAGGTGATTGAAACCATCATACCGCAAATTGTGAGACGGTTGATGTTCATTTTGGACACGTGTACATAGTAAATCATGCCCACTAACTTTCTTTTTTTTGTGTGCCATATTACTTAGTACATGGGATACTTCCAAACGAAAAGCCTTTTGGGTAATCGAAACTGATGGATTTGCCCTTTTGAAAAGTAACCAAACATTTACCATGGAAATATCAAGTAAATGATAAAATAACCTGATATACCATTTACGGCTTTTTAGCCAGATTTTAAGGCGACCCAAAGAATAGTCCATCAGGTCAATAATTTGGGGGCAAGTAATCGTTTCTACTCTGTGGTCTTTCTGATTCCAACGGTCAACAGTGGGGATGTCAGTATCAACACTATGTTCCGAAAGAAACAGTTTTGTGCAAATAACGATACATTCTCTTTAAATGGGGATAATATGAATGATGTAAACATGAAGTTTATACACAATATAAAGAAAAACAAAGTGATTAAATCTGCTTTACTAATTCTAAAACTTCATTCCAGTAATGCCTTACACAAGGAACTTTGTCATAGGACATATACTTTATCATGCCAATGTATTTTCCGAGTTCCAGTGCGTCGAAAGAAAAAAATTTATTATTTTTTGGCTTATGTACGGTCTCATTAATTATTTTTGTCGTTAGATTAAAAAATACTTATAGTTGTTCATTAAAAAAATTAAGCGGACAGGGGTCGGGTATTTTTTTTAAAAAACTTTGGGCTTTTGGGGAGTAAACGGGTAAAACCTGTATTTTAGAACTTTTTTGTCACCCCATTTATATTTAAAACCAATTAACATAGAAATCAAAAATATGTCACATTCGTAACTTATTTAAAAAATTCGAACGTTTAAGCTTCGTTCACAATTAGAGAAACAATTTCGTTTTTTTCTTCTTTTTTCTTCCCAAGGTATTTCACAAGGCGAATTGGTATTTCATATATTTTCCTTTCATTTTTAAAGCCTAGTACTCTGTTCAAATTTGTGAAAAATGTTGAGCAACATTGATTATTCCACACGAAAATTTTGGCATTTATCAATGTTACCAATCTTGCGAGTTTGTACAATTTGACGTTTTTATTCCTTCAAAGTATGCTACATTGTTTCGTGTATGTAAACAAACGCCACATGTATTTTACTAAAATTATTTTTTTTTTAATAAAAAATTTAATAAAAAAAAGTAAAAAACTGTTACCGATTGTGTTATTTTAATTTTTTATTTCTTTTTTAATATTAAGTTCATATTTTTTGCTTTTGCTTAAAATTCCACGTGAAATAAAGGCAGCTTACATTATTTCGCAGTTGTAAAAAAAATGTTGCCAGAAACATTTCGGAACTTTTTCACAAAATAAACAGAGTACAACTCCATCAACATTATTTCGTAGATATTCCGCACAAGTTTTTTTCATATGCATTTTGACAGCATTTCACGTGAAATGTTGAACAAAGTACCAGGCTTAAGACAAAAATGTAACTAAAATTTTTTTAAAAATGTAACCAAGGCGAATTCATTTTCAGGTGGCGTTGAAAACACAGCTGTGCTACTTTTTTTTCTTAATTAGAGAGAGAAATGTCAAAAGTTCCTTGTGATTTTGACATATGGATCAACGAAAGCAACAAAAAAATACATTGTTGTGTTTTTGGTGTTGTTACTTGTTGTAGTATCGACACCACCGTTTACATGAATTCGCCTTGAATGTAACTGAAGTTGAGTCAACTAGAACTTCAGCAACAATTTGTATAAAATTGTTTCTGACGTTTAAAATAATTTTATTTAGTTTTAAATGAAAATTTTAACAAAATGTTGTAAAAAATAATAATGCTTGCATTATATTGTTGTGCCTAAAATTTGCAATAGGTTTCTTAGTGCAAAATGTCTGTGGTTGCAAAAGAAATTGTTGCTCTATTATGAACACCAAGTGAAAATGTTTTTTTGATTGTGAACGAAGCTTTAAGCAGCAACATTTTCACTGTTGTTCATAATAGAGCAACAATTTTTTCGCGACCACAGCCATTTTAAATAAAGAAACCGGTTGCAAATAAACCTGTTACAAAAAAAATTTTTAATAAAGAACTTTTTATAAATATACATATTAAAATGCATATAAATAAATTGTATTTTCAGAAAAATTTTTATACAAATTTTACCTTCAAACAAATTTCAAGCTTATTTTTAACAATTTAAACAAGCGTCAAAATTCATATAAATTAATTTGACTTTACATGGAAAAATAATGACAACTCTCCCTAATGAACATTTCAGGTACTTATTATACCATGAATACGGCAATACAACACTTCTCCTCACACCTTAAGAAATATCTTAATACAGGGGGTGCTGGAAATCGAAAACGTACAACGCAAGAATTTGGAAGTTTTAATCGATTTTTTGTTAAAAAAATTATGTTTAATAGAGAAATATTTGTACAATATTTGTCATTAAATTATTTTGTTACAGAAATCTTATTAAAAAACGACTTTTAAAATTCTTCATTTTTACATTTTTGATTTCCAACACACCCCTGAACACATTTTAAGTAAAAAGATTTATTAAATAACCCTTTAAAGCCAGTGATTCACGATCCTTTTCAGGCGCTCGATTTGTCAAAAAAATTGTGTGTCCTCATAAAGTACGACAGTGTGACCTTAACATTAAATTGAGTAACATCTTTTGCTAACAAGTCTGTCCGACTTGCAAATGTTTTTGAAAATTTTAATAAAATTATAGATATATCAGAGTTGTATTTTCCTATAAAGTAGTTGAGTCAAATGATTTTGCATTTTTCTTGTGTGAGAGTGTAGCATTAATAACAGATTTTGCACACATTTTTTATGTCGAATACAATTCTGTCAGATTTTTGTGTGAATGAATCGTGAAATTGTGTAGTGAATCCTAGCCTAAATAGAAACTGGGAATTATTTCTTTTCATAAGTTACTTTATTATATTCAACATTTAAAAATGGTATATTAATAAATAAAGTTAAAGTTGAAATAAAGTTGTTGAAAACTCGTAATTTTTTATTTACAATTGCCATAAATTTCTTTTCTGAATCAATTGAAAAATCCCAGCCTTGGCTTGAGAACATTTCAATCAATTCTCTCGCTAAAAGAGTTTGCATAAGTTCGTGTAATCGTCGTTTAAAATGCCTTTATTAGAATTAAACTTAATTAAAAAGCAAATTATGAATACAATTTTTATAAGTATGGTATTTAAATAATAACAATAATTTCTTATTTAAATTCTTCACTAAATTAAAAGCTTGACGATTGCAAAAAAAGAAAGACATTCTTTATAACTTGAATAAATTTAAATCACCATAACTTTAGAAAACATAATTAGAAATATGCATTATTGATTGTAAATAGTATTAATTGTCAAAATTACAGATTAAATAAAATCTTTGTAAAAATTTGAAAATCCTAAAATACAAAGTTTTTGTAGAGATTTTAGGAATAATGTTTTGTTATATTTTCACCAAAGAGGTGGATTTTTTTAGTACTTCGTTAACATTGTTAACATCGTATTTTCGGAATTTATTTGTTGTGTTACCTTTCGTCGTTTTAATTAAATACATACATACATACATAAATATATTTTAAACAATTTTTATTTATCTTTTTTTTAAAATCTTTATTGTTTTTTTTTGTTTTTAAAATTAGCACAAGTCCATCTAAATCTAAAACAACTTTTTTTACTTTTTTCCGTCTTTTAAGATCAAATATTTATTCAATTAAATCGTTAAAATGATTTGGTTTCTTATTTGTAATTGTTTTATTTTAATTGATATTGATTTTAAATATTGATTACTTAAGTGGTGAGTATTGAAATAGTTTTTTTATTTGCTAGATAAATAAATAACTAAGTCTTTTTTAGAGCGATTAAAAATAAAAACACATTTTGGTCAACGTGGCTGCCTGTAAAGAAACAAACAAGCAATTAATTACAGCCCTTAGATCCCTTTCGACAAGACCACACCACTAAAATCTAGACTGCGTTTTTTTATTCACGTACTAGTGTGGAGGAGGAGGTAAAAACAATTTCAGTGATATCAGTGCTGCTTGACTGTCAAAAAAACCTCCATTCTTTCCACACGTATCTCCATTATGTAGAAAGATGCACTCGTTTATTTCCAGTATTTCTGCTTTAAATATACTGGCTTGGACTGGCAGGTGCTGTTTTACACTCTTCAAGTTTTGCCGTCAAATCTTGAGCTTTAAGAAAAGAAGGGAAAAAAGAATGCCATTTCTTTTCCTCTCTTCCCTAAAAACTCAAGACTTGACTGCTAAACCTTGAAGAGTCCAAACCAGCTCCTGACGTTATGAGTCACTGATGGGATTTGTGGTACAATTGTACCAAATTTGGTACAATCGAAACTTCATTGGTACTCTGGTACAATTCATCCCTTTTTGGTACAATTTAAAAAAAAACTCACGAAATTTTATCATTTCCTTGAGGTGGATAACTCACTTTTTTCAATAATAAAATTTTTAGTAACATATCTCCAGCGGTGACCAGAACTACCAAAAATTTTATTATTGTTAATTAATGTTCGGGTGTTACATATACATACATAAGAATATGTGCTCGTATCCCCGTAGAAGCCTAGGATTAAGTGTGTCCACATCGCCACTTTTGTCGATTGTTTTGGTGACACTGTCAACCAAGTGTCTACATTTTTGTCTGCCTTTGAGAAAAAAGAGAAATGACAAATTTTTGCTTCTTCTTAATTCTTATACCCACGCCACAATAGTGGAGAGGGTATTATGCGATTGTGCTGATGTGTGTAACACTACAAAATAATACTTTCTGAGTTGATTTAACGATGTCCCTCCATCCGTCTGGCTGGCTGGTTGTCTGTCCATGTAACCTTGTGCGTAAAGTACGGGTCGCAATTTTTAAGGTAATCCGATGAAATTTTGAACATAGGTTTCAATTCATAAGGACAAAGCCTACTAAAAATGGTTAGAATCGATCTATAATTTCAAACTTATTTCCGGAATAGTGTTTGTGCCTATAAACCATCCTATTACGTTTTTTAAAATCTTTATTGCTTTTTTTTGTTTTTAAAATTAGCACAAGTCCATCTTAATCTAAAACAATTTTTTTCACTTTTTTCCGTCTTTTAAGATCAAATATTTATTCAATTAATTCGTTAAAATGATTTGGTTTCTTATTTGTAATTGTTTTATTTTAATTGATATTGATTTTAAATATTGATTACTTACTTAAGTGATGATTATTGAAATAGTTTTTTTTTTATTTGCTAGATAAATAAATAACTAAAAGTCTTTTTAGGGCGATTAAAAAAACACATTTTTTATACTGGTGGTCAACGTAGCTGCCTGTAAAAAAACAAACAAGCAATCAATTAGAGCCCTAAGATCCATTTCGACAAGGCCAAACCACTAAAATCTAGACTGCGTTTTTTCATTCACGTACTAGTGTGGAGGAGGAGGTAAAAACAATTTCAGTGATACCAAGTGCTGCTTGACTGTCAACAAAAACTCCATTCTTTCCACGCGTATCTCCATTATGTAGAAAGATGCTCCGTTTATTTCCAGTATTTTTAAAAAAAGAAGGGGAAGAAGAATGCCAGTTCTTTTCCTCTTTTTCCTAAAAACTCAAGTCTTGACGGCGAAAACTTGAAGAGTCTGAACCAGCACCAGAAGTTTTAAACTGTAGGACAGAATAAGAAAAAAGAGGATTTTCGAAATAAATTCAAGTTAAATGAAGTCGAATATTGTGTTTCCCAGTATTGTGCTATTTTCTTGGCAAAATTTATCATAAAGAATCTTTTTAGGGAAAATATCCCATTTTTTTAATCTTTCCTCACGAATAAAAAAGTGAATAGTTTTTTCCCTCGACATTTTTTTTTTACTATAGTTAAAAGGGAATACATTTCTAGGGATATTTTATTAACTATAACGGTGTATGTCTTTAAATATTATTGTATGACTTTCTGCCTGTTTATACTGAAAACAAAAACAAATTTGAGTTTTTTGTTGTTGTTTTAAAGTAAATTCCTAAACGAAAATTTATATTTTTATTTGAAAAACATGCAGGATTTTTTTAGCGTTTATTGTAAAACGTTGCTGCAATACACATTTGTATATATCTTCTTTATTTATGTTTGGCCAAGGTGTTAAATTAGATGATTGAGATATGATTATTAGTAAGGTAATTGGGCCAAAATTTTTTTCTTTGTAAATTAAAAACACATTTAATGACATTTTAAGTATTGAAATGACCTATTTCTGACAACAAGACCCATTTCATGTCTAGAAAAAATTAAGCCAATTCCGTCAGACAATTCTTCATTGATCGAAACAACTGGTAGTCGGACGGCGAAAAGTTAAACTATGAGACAGGCAAATCTTCTTTAACAAGCGCCAAGCAATGTCATGATAGAATATTATGGCCTTTTGCCTGGTCGGTGCCACGGTAGGCAGGGTTGTCAGATTGATTTTAACCTTTTTCGCCAAACTCAATGTCAAAAATCGCCAAAGCCTATGTTTTTCAGTTTTTGGCAATAAAATATATTTAGAATTATTAAAAATATTTTTTTTTTTAAATTTCTAAAAAATAAGTTTGTTTAGTATCGCTAAAATACGCCAAATTTTAAAAAAGTCTCCATAATATATGTTTTGTTTAATATTTATTTAGAACACAGTAAAAGTAGTAAGTGAACTCAAAGCAGTGGGCAAATTATGGCAGTCGTGATCGAATACTTTTTCGTTTCGAAAGCAATTTTATTTCCGTCAATACTGAACGAATCGTTTTTTTTTCAGTGTTTTGAAAACTTAAATAAAAGTTTTACAACACTAAAAAAATTATTTCGATCCGGTCAGTATGGACAGAAAGAATTAGAAATTTAATTGCTTTCGAATCGAGAAAATATTCGATCACGACTGCCATAATTTGCCCCCAGGTACAATGTTTACTATAAAATAGTTAATAGTAGTCTACTTAGTAGTCTTGCGCTTCACTATTTGTCTTCTTTTTTGAAATACATTGTGAGAGAATTACATTTATTAAATAAAGTTACAAAAGAAGTGCTACATGTACTATTCACATTCATATAATTTAAACCTCGTAATAATGCGTCTAGAAGTTCGTAATGCATTCTACTTCGAAGGCGAGTTTTTGTGGAGTTTATAATTTAAGCACAGGCAATACTTGTTGTAATTACCAGCATATAAAGTACAACCACAGCAAGTTCCTTTAAATGGTACGGACCTGCCGTATCCATGTAGCTATAAAATTTTGAGCTAAACCTATTTTATGAAATATCATCATTACAACCCGCTTTACAAAAAACGCTAATTTTTCGAGTGTGTTTCGTAAACATCAAAATGTACGTAAGGATTTATAAAAATCTTAAACAACAACGTTTTTTATTTACGATAATAAATTGCCACAAACATATAATGGAAAAATGTTCATAGACTTTAAATATATCATGTTTTAAGGAATTATATTTATTGATTCTTTCAAGAGCAATTTTAAAAATGAAAAACTATTTTCTCGAAGATATATATTATCTTCATCAGCCATTTTAACATACATGCTTTCAAATACTGACTATACATATGAATGCCTCAAATTTCATACATAAAAATACTAGAATAAAATTAATATTTTTTCTTCTTATTGAATATAACGAAAACAAATCCATAGCTCATCAAAAATACCCAACAAAATCGCCAACTTTTTTTTTAAATCGCCAAAAAGTCGCCATGTCGCCAAATCAAAAATTAGGTAGCCAAACAGGTTTGTAAAACGCCACGTTTGGCGAGAAATCGCCACATCTGACAACCCTGACGGTAGGCTAGCTGGTAGTGAGCTAGTCTATCAGTGCGGGGTTGCGGGTTCGATTCCCGCCAGAGACTCTGGTCTCCTTAGGAAAAAAAAATATTCTGGCAGTTGTGATCGAGTACTTTCTCGATTTTATTTCTAATTCTTTCAGTCGATACTGAACGAATCGAAATTATTTATTCAGTATTGTGAAACTCAAATAAATGCTTTACAGCACTGATAAAATAATTCAGATTCGTTCAGTATTGACTGAAAGTACTCGATCACGACTGCCAGAATCAGGCCCCAGGGGATATCCAAGTCGCTTTGTAGATGTTGAGATATGTAACCCTTAAATACCTGGAATTTAAATATATATCAGTCTTATACCGTTGTCGGTTGTCACTTCGTGGAGGCTGTACTTGCCGACCGTGGGTTGACTTTTGCTTTCTAGTTTGGCGTTAAAATAGCTTAGTATTACTTTAACGTTATCACTGTGGCAGCTATCGTACACTTCTTCTAGGTGCTCGTAAAAAACCTTCATGCTACAGGTTACCTTTAGGTGTTTTGGTGACATCTTGCCAGCACCATCTGTCTTCCTCGATGACAGTGATGTCGCATTTGTTCTTTTGCAGTACATTCGCCAGTTAGATCCATGCACCTTTTCTTTATAGAGTCCGGACATTCCAGGTGCAGATCCATAAATCATGGTTGTACTGTATTATTTATTTAAAAATAAAATTGCGTTGGCATAACAAATGCTATAAAATTTGGTTAACAAGATCCACATTTGTTTAGTTTTTTTATGTGGCGAAAACCTGTTAAAAATATTTCTTATCAAGACAAAATTCTTTGTAAAAGTATCCTAAAATTGATATATAAATTAAATATTCGAGCCTAAGGTCTTATTTAATTTACTATATATTAAAATAATAAAGGTCGAAATACATATTACATGTATCCTAAAATTTTTAAAGAATTTTCGGAGTAATTTTTGGGAATACAAAATTTTTCAATTAACAAGATTTTGTTTCCTGATGGTCTGGCCTAAGCAACCAGTTAAATGCGCATAGGAATAGCTTATCCAATCAACAATAAATTGCAGTGTTTAACAAGAATAAAAATTGGGAATTAAGCACGACAAACTTCGGCCATTATTGGGGTTAAAACGGGTTATTCGGTGATTTGGTTACTTCTCGCGTGCTTTTCAAATCTTAAATATTTAGTAATGCAAGTTTTATTTTAGGTCGATTTTGTTGTTATTTGACTCGGGAAAAAATTGGCAACAACGAAATTGTACTTTTTTTTTATTTCCCACTTGCGAACCTTTTTCCCTATGCTAATCCCGCGAAGCTTTACGCTTGTCTGCGGGAGACCAAAGTCTCTAGCGGGAATCCAACCCTTAACCCCCGCACTGATAGACTAGATCACTACCAGCTACCCTACCGGGGCAACCTTTATTAACGAATAACATCAAAACTTTAAATTAACATAAAACCCTTTTCGCATTTTTTATGAACAAATCAATTTTTTTTTATAATTATTTAACTATCATGTGTACATTCTGGTTAAACTCAATTTGTAGTAAAACATTCAGTTGTCTTTCGATGACATTCACAGAAAATTCTTTTTAAACTCTAAATTGTAATTTGATTTTTTTTTTTTAATTTAACGGTGTCTAATTTAGTTGTCATGTACATAATTATTAATTATTAAATGTTAATTTATTGTTTATGTCATTTGTTGCACATTTGTTTTAAATTTCTTATTGAATGCGGTTAATTGTTTGTTTTTGAGTTTTCGGTTATTTAATATTCAATTCGAGAAATAAAAATTTATTTAGGCGTTAATTGTGGTTTGTAAATTTTTTTTTTTTTTTTTTTTTTTTTTTTTTTTGTAGAGAGAAATAACTTATTAAAGAAAACGTTTGAGACAATTTAAGTCTCGAATTACTTAACAAAAATCAATTCGAAAATGTGTTAATACGAATGAAGGGAACCTCTTAATTTATTTAGAGGTCAAACGGTATTTCCTAAATTGATGTAAATGTAAATTTAGTAATGAAAAAACTGAATTTTAGTGGAAAATTTAAGTAATCACAGATTAACGTACTTTTCACGATTTTTAGTTTTTTACATTTTGATATAAAAAAATCGATTTTTCGTGGAAAATCAAAGTGATTACAGATCGCCTTTCTCTCGATTTGAGTATTATTTAAGAAAGTTTCTCACATTTTCGTATGAACAAATCGATTATTGGTGAAAAATTCAAGTTTTCACAGATTAACGTTATGTTCTGGATTTGAGATTTATTTAAGAAACTACACCTAATTTTAACTAGTTCACATTTTGATATAAAAATCGATTTTTGGTGGAAAATTCAAGTGTTCACAGATTAACGTTATGTTCTGGATTTGAGATTTATTTAAGAAACTACACCTAATTTTAACTAGTTCACATTTTGATATAAAAATCGATTTTTGGTGGAAAATCGAAGTAATTGCATATTAAAGTCCTATTTTGATTTGAGCAATATTTTTGAAACTACAGCCATTTTTAGTTTTGTCACATTTTAATATAAAAAAATAGATTTTTTCTGGAAAATCAAAGTGATCATAAATTAACATCGTCTTTCTCTCAATTTGAGTATTATTTAAAGAAGCACAGCTATTTTGCGTTTTGTCACATGTTGGTATGAAAAAAATCGATTTTTGGTAAAAAACTCAAGAGATTATAGATTAACATCCTTTTTTTTTGATAAGGAAAACGAGCCTTTCCAATAGCTGTGTACGACCTAAGACCTGCATAAAATTAACAAAACTGATAAAGAATGTGGTATTTGGTATACAATAACAAACAAATTTACAAATATTTACATTTTCAACAAGTTTTTTAAATTTATTTGCATCGTTGAAAGCAAATTTGTTTTCGTTGAAAAACTCGATGCACAACAAAATTTTCGATGGTGCTGTCAACTCATAATAATACAAAATTAACATTCGATAGCAGCGATGCAAAACGTGGCACAATTGGGCCATTTACGGGACTTTTTATTGTTTGATGGCCCTGTGAAAACCTATTTTGGCCCTTTCAGGTCAAAATTAAACTAAATAGTTTTAATCTTTCAATACATTTTTTAATGTTATTTTTTAACTTTTTCGAACACTACTTTTATTTACGAAATTTTTTTGTTTGTACAGGACCAAATAAACCACACAAGCGGTTGGATGAAAAATAACGTATGAAGCTTGTTTATACGAAAAACAACAAATTTAAAATATTTACAAAAACATCCCGTTGTTGTTGTCAAACCAATTGTGTTGTATACTTGGCCCTTTTAAATAAAAACTGTTAATTTTATTTGCAAATCAGTCTTCATATTAAATTTTTTTTAAGTAGGTAAATATAAAAAAATCAAAGTAGACTGTCAAGTGACAAAAATGCTTCATACATAAATTAAATTTTGTATTGAAAAATAAAATTCCGTGTTGCTCTTGAGCAATTTTATTTGTAAAACTTAAAGTGGGTAATATTAAAGTGAAACAAAAACTTTTAAACAACTTGAAATTTTTAAAGTTATTTTTTGGGAATACAAAATTTACTATTAATAAGATTTGAATTTTTGTTTTTACTCTTAGTAAACAAAACACTTGTTCTTTGTTACTATGTTTTACTATTGGTTTTATTTATATACAACCATGATAATCACTATATTTAAAAAACAGTTTGGCCCTTTCAAAGGTATTTTGGCCCTTTTAAATCACCAATTTGGCCCAAAACAAAACTACTCAAAATGCATCATTGTTCGATAGTCGATAGCGAGCGAAAATCTTTTGGCGAATGTTACTCCTAATAAAAGCCAAAGTTTTTTCGATTTAAAGCTGGGATCACACTATTGCCACAATTCATAATTTTTCACACTTTTTTATATCCCAATCGTGTGACGGCACAATTAAATGGGTCATGTACAAATCGAGGACAATATTGTGCTTACTTTTACCAATAAAATAAACCCTGGTGTGGCAACCGTGTGACTTCTTGATATGCACATCAATAAAAATAACAAAAATGTGCCAATATTTATTGTATTTTTTGTGCGGCAATTGAACAACACAATACGCGCCAATATTTGCCTTTTTTTAATAAATTTATTTTTGTATGTTTCTTTTAGTAAGTAATAAAGATATACAGGTTTATTTATTATGCATTCTATTTCTATAAATTTATTTAATATATTAACCAAATACGTAGTTAATATTTCATAAATTACTTAAGACTTTGTGGGATAGTGTATAACGGCCTTAAGCTATATATGGGCATTTCCTGGGGTCACGAACGTACGTTCGTACGCTTTTGATGTACAAATAATATAGAAAACAAAACTTTTCCTAGCTTTTTTTTTGCGATTCGATAGCATTTGGGTAGCTGTATGTTTAGTGCAAAAGATGAGTTTCATCGAGTTTAAGTTTTCATAATAATAGTTATTAACATGTGGTCGCGAACGTACGCAAAATAGAAGTCAGCTTTGGCTGACAGCAGTTAAATGTAAAAATCTGCGTAATGGAAAGGAATATTCAAAAGTGATTAATTTATTTTAAAAGTGTATTAATGTAGGTCTCCATGCAGTATTTACAAAAAAAAAATATCCCTTTTGGTTTTTGTTTAATAGGCTTAAGTACCGGTCGCGAACGTACGGTTCGCGAACGTACGATTTTTCCATATGTTTTTTTATTATTATCACATTGCAGTTTCCCATTAATGTCTTCAAATTTCCTTAACAAACAACTAAATACTCAATTTACAATTGATTGTAATGAAAAGATTATGAAGCAAGAGTATAAACATAACATATTTTTGCATGTAAAATAAGCATATAAAAATGTGTTTAGAAGTAGAAAATATAAGAAAATATAAAATTTTCCAGTTTCCAGTGCAATTTCCTCAAGTAAAACAGCTGAGACATGCTATGAAACCATTCTTTTATAACAACATAGACTTTTTTTATAATAATAAACAATAAAAGACGATGATTATCAACATTTTATTTTTTCATTCTGGTAGACCATTCTGGGGAAATGCCCATATATATTCCACATATTTAATAAAACTAGGATAAAACTAGTATTACATATTTCTTTTTAATGAATATTTAGGTATGTGATGAAAATCGATCGATTTCAAAACGATAGTTTTTAGAAGGTGTGATGAATTATAATCTTAATTTTTTGTTCAAAACACAGTTCAATTAACCCTTAAGTGACTGATTTTCCAAATTTAATGTTAAAAATATCCATTTTATTCACCAGAGAAAGGGAAAAATTAATTTTTTATACATTTTATTGCAAAAATAAAGCAATTGTCAATTTTGATACTATTAATATTTTTATTTTGATAATACTAAAAAATTTAATGATTGCAAGTGCACAATTCGATTTAAAGTCCGGTATCAAATTTTAAATTTCAGCCATTTAAGGGTTAATATCAGGGAACCTGACAGTTATAAGAGAAACATAAAATCATATTTAACCATTTATATTGATAACTTATAGGTAAAGGTCTTAAATAATAACATTGTGCTAGTTGCAAAATTAGACAAGCCGGGCAGGGCACATAGCGTTTTAGCATGATTGGAGTACAATAATTAGTATTGTGCTTATTTTGTCGAACTATTTATGGTTTCAATCCAAATTTTAATATTTTAATTAGGCTTAAGTTCATCAAATTTAATTTTTCATTAAGTTATTTTTATGAAAAAAAGAATTTTACAACATGAAAATTAATTAAAATTGTAATTGATAATTTTTCTTTCTTGACTGACCTGAGATTCAAACCCAGGCGGCTGGTTACCCTGGCATGTTTCGATCACAACCACTTGATCTTCTCAGAGGTATTTGCCGTCTTAAGGCCCAACTATAATATGCTTAAGCTCCTGTCAAAAAATAACAAAAATCATTTCAATTGCATTTAAAAACACAAAAACAAAACCAAAAAACATTTGATTCCGTACGGAAAGTGCGATTTGTTTCGCACCTTGCTTAAGCAAATGACAGATTCATAAAATTTAACAAAAAGTTTCCTTAAGTTCAATATGGTTTAACATATATGATTTACATGTATTCGCCCATTTGCTTAAGCCAACTTAAGCATATTATAGTTGGGCCTTTACACTCGCAGCCATCGATGACTGCTGACGTCAATAGTCAAACATCAATCCTTAAACCAAATTGTATTTTAACCTTTGGTAGATCGAAATTTGCTTTTTTCGAAAGATTATCCATTTTTAATTGATTTTACATGTTTTTCCTTACTTCTGTTTTTTTTTTTTTTTTTTTTTTTTTTTGGAAAAAAATAATTTTTTTTTTTCAAAATTTCGAAATTTTTGTTTTTTAAAAAAATGCAGCTAGGCCTCTAAATATAAAAAACGAAGCTGCAGACAAAACAAGCCATAAATGATGAAAATCTGTTACCAGATTGACTCATCTAGGGGCATCCTAGGCGATGCAGAGGCCAAATTTGTTTAGTTGAAATTCTTAAATTCCTAGATGGGTCAAATGTATGACCAACCCTACTTTATTTTTCATCTAAATCATTTACTTCTAACATACCTACTCGCTATCTCCATTCCTTAAGGGGGCTCCCATACAAAATAGTCAATACAGATTAGAAATATATTGAAGAAAAAGCCCCATAACTGCCAAGGAATCGCCTCTAGGGGGTAAAATGTATGACCGACCTCCATTAGTTATTTGTTGTTAACATTTTCTTAAAACATACTTGACATATATCTTCACCCCTTAGGGGGGGCTCCCATACAAATATTGCGTTTTGTGAAATTCTTAAATTAATTTAAATTTTTCGACTTTCGTAAATAAAATCAAAAGTTGGTAACAGATTTTAATCATTTATGGCTGTTTTTAAAACCAAAACATTTTTTAGGGTACAAAAACCCATTATAAGAATAATTTATTTTTTTGGTTATAAATTTAAATACTATTATTTTAAATCTAAATTTCAACCAACTTAAGCGATACAAATAATTTTAATTTGTATTCTTAAAATTTTAATAGAATATTCCCTATTTCTTAACATAATTTAAAATAGAATTTAACTTTGTTTAATATTTCATTTCATATAAATTTTGTATGAAATTGGTCGCTTACGATAAAATTGTTCTTGCTATAAAATCGTAACGGTACCTTATGTGACCATGACATTTTAGGAGATGATGCAAGCGTTGCCAATAAAGTCATTTATTTATTAAAAAAACAAAATTGAAATTTCGTCTCAAAGTGATTTGAGGGAGAGGGTTTCTATAGGACGTTCAATGCTTTACCTACCAGCATAAAATGTTGCCATGGCATAGTAGCTATTTTTTTTTATCAATGCATGCCAATTAGGGTTTTTTCCCGGGATTTCCCGTCCCGGGAATTTCAATTATTTTGTTTCCCGTTTACCCGGGATTTTTCTTGCGGGATCCCGGGAAATATAAAATTCCTCATAATTTCAGAAAATAGCTATTTATACTTTGAAATTTAGTTTTCTATTCTCTAAAAATTAGAATCTGTGGATGGGTTGTGGATTAGATCAATTACAAGAAGTGAGTACATGTATTTAAATCAATGTCTCCTGATGCAATAAATCTACTAAAAGCAGAATAATTATTACATTTAGTGAAGTGAAGAGTTAATCAGGTACATTAATTCAAAATAAAATGCAGGCAGTAAAGTTTCATTGTCCATGAACAAGTCTTAAAAATAGGAGTTACCTAAACATATCGCTCCTTTATTGCAACATAGTCATATCTACAAAAACAAACGATCTTGGCAAAATGCGATTAAAGTTTTCAAAATGTACCGATTTAAAGATATATTTGCTATAACTTCGGTTCAGTTGGAGATATAATACGAGAAGGCATGAAGGAAAACTTTGCTAAAGTTACTTAAAATTTTGAGATACGACTATGATGCAATGAAGGAGCGATATGTTTATTAGGTGATAAACACAAATTTTCAATTTCAGTTTGTGTTGGTTTATATACCCGTGAAGTGCGGGGAAACCGAAATAAAATAACATTTTGGAAACTCGTGTAAGATACTACAACATACAACTTGAAAAACACATTGTCCTAAAGATTACAAATGGATCTATTAAAATGAAAAGGTTTGTAAGATGCAGTCCGGTTGATGCATCAACCTTGACATACATTTGACTGATATAGACGTTGTTTATAAAAAAGAAAAAAATTGCTTCTGATTGTGAATCCGAAGCATGCTACAACGGTGCACTTTTAACAATTTGTCCAACCTCGGTAAAAAATGAACGAAATTTTTTGGAAACATGATAATTAGTAAATAAAATCCGGAATAAACTTTTTGACGACTTACAAAGCGCTTTGAGTGTGTCAGAAAGTTATTTCCTAAACCATTAAAAAATGTTATTTATTTCTTTAAAGTATTTTATCTATTTTATTAATTAACTTTTTGATTTCATATCTTGAGTACCTCAATTTTTATTTTGTTTTTATTATTGTTTTATAAATTAAATTGTTGTTTATGTTATCTTTTTATCTTGTATCCAGAGCACATTAATAATGAATAAAAGCATAATAATAGGGAATAAAGTCGTGAGGTGATAATAATTCAAGTTCCTTTTCAATCTTCAATTAATTTTTTAGTTTTGAACCATTTCTTTTACTTTCTTTGTAAACAAGTTCCCTTATGTTATTTTATAAAAGTTTTTTCATTAATTAATAACAAAATTCACTTTGTATTATTTATATGGAGCGGGATCCCGGGATCCCGGGAAATTTTAAAAAATTTCCCGCTTTCCCGGGAATCGAAAAAGTCCGGGGAAAAAAAACTCTAATGCCAATATTTATAAGACAGTTATGACATAACAAGCTGTTTTCAGGAGTGGTATTCGTATAGGACCCATGGTCAACTATGAACTGATTCGAAAATTTATTTCGTAAGATAATTAAGATTGAAATATATTATATGTATCTGAGCCAAATTTTTTCGAAATACCAGCATAATAAGATAGTTTATGAGCACAAAGGCTATATTAGGAAAAAGTTCGTATGCGGGATATGTAAGATTATGGACCGATTCTTAAAATTTTCAAAAAACGTATGAACCAAATGTTATTAAATCATCTTTAAAAGTGTGACCTGTACTTTGCGAAGAAGGTCTACATGGGCAGACAACTAGCCAGCAGGACGACTACTCAGATACTGATCGGTATACTACATCACATATTTGTATGTGTTTCACTTAATATAACAAAATAAATTAACTTAAATAAAAACATTTACAGCCTGTTCATCGATTTCGAACGTTAACGTTCGCATAGAAAATTACATTTAAAACAAATTTTCGAGTTTTTTTTTTGTTTTTAGTATAATTTTCTGTTCGACCGTTGACGTTCGAAATCGTTAAACAGGCAGATAGTAATTTAAAAAAATTAACAATAATAACATTTGAAACTAAAAATAAATTAATAAAAAATCAAATAAAAACTTAAAATAATAAATTATACTTCCATATGCATATCTTGGGAAGGTTCAAAATGTTCATTGCCGTTCCTTTGTATACTTTATTTATAAAATAAAATTTCTGTATGGTTTAAGATGACAGTCTGTTTTTCAAATCAGTTTAACAAATGCTAAGAGCGCTAAATATTACTCAACAAAAGCATTTAAAATGTTAAACCAAACACAAAATTCATTACTTTTTATAATATCAAAAAAACATCTCTTCCTACAGGGGTTTTTTTATTTAAGTATAAATAAAATTCCAATAAACTTCAGGCTCTAAATTACTATAAAGATCATATTTATCGAAATATAATTGTCCATCTGGCGCCCATCACTATCAATCTTTTGCTATGGAAATCATGGATGTTTTTAAACAGTGACTTTGGTTGAATAAACTGTTAATTTTTTAAATCATTTAAATGGTATAAATTGTATCACTAAAATAAAATCCTTATATTATATGTTTTAAAATGAAAGAAGTTCAAATTACACCTGATCTACACTTTAAAGAAACTACCCACGCTTAACCCACGAATGTAAAAATTACACCAAATTCTGGTAATTACCCACAAAGTGGCAACACTGGCTGTGGCAGTTATTGTTCCCATTTCGCTTTCTACCAACTTTCTAACAATTGAATTAACATTTTTATTATTGTGCGTCAATAAAGCATAATCAATATTCGTGTGATCTTATCTTAAGGTATGACCAAACGATCACTGATTAACGTCCGTTTCTGAATTTTAGCTTTATTTAAGAAACTTCAACCATTTTTAGTTACATACATACATACATATATTTTACATTTTGGTCTAAAAAAAGGATTTTTTCTGGGAAATTCGTGCTACATATGTCTTTTGATTTGACCGTTATTTAAGAATCTGCAGTCACTTTTAGTAAAATTTGTCAATTTTAATTTGTTTCTTCTAAGAATTTATTTCAATATCTAATAGTAAAATCTGTGGCACTTTGACAATAAGATTTCAGAAGAATTAAAAAAAAAACTCGGTGAAAAAAACATTTTTATCAAATAATAAAATAAATCAAAATTAAAGAAAAATTTCGCTTATAATACAAAATTTTAAAAACGTAAACAAAAATGTTTTTTTTAATGAAAATTCGTATGATTAACAACATTTTGTTCAACTTTTTAAATTTGACTTAAGATGTTTTGTCAAAATGTCACAGAAATAATGTTAGGAGAAATCCAACCAATTGTAGTGGGGAATGTAAGAATAGATAAACTCACTGTTTATTGTTGGTATTTTGTTTAAGCTTCGATATCGTTGCAAATTAGACTTTTTGAGTGTTTGCAATTCTCATTCACTTTGCAGTTTTGTTTGCTGATATCTTTGGCTTTTCTAAAATTGTTTGGGTGAATGGCCTAAGCACCCAGTGAAATGCGCATAGAAACAAGCTTTTCCTCCAATAATAAATTTCAGTGTTTTTATCAAGAATAAAAATTGGGAATTAAGCACGACAAACAAAATCTTATTACATAATAAAAATTTTGTGTTCCCAAAAATTACGTTGATACCTAGTTTGATTAAATTTAAGTTAAATATGTTAAAAAAAATTCGTTATTTGAGCCGTTTTTGGTTTTTTTTTTAATCTTTGCATAAATGCAAGCAAACATTATTGTTTGTGCAAAATAAAAAATATGTACTCCCAAAACCCCACCCAACAAAAAAATTCCACGAAAATTCTCTACCATCTCTAAATAATCTATTCGGTAGGACGTATTTTTATTTGGTCATCTTAAAAACCTTAACAAATTTGAATTTTTTTTACACTATCGCTCCTTTATTGCAATATAGTCATATCTCAAAAAAAAAAAAAATCAAACTTGGTAAAATGCGATTACATTTTTCAAAATGTACCCTTATACGTATACAGATTTAATAAATTATATTTTGCTGGTGTGTTCTGGAAATCGAAAACGCAAAACGCAAGAATTTTAAACATCGTTTTTTAATAAGATTTTTATACTAAAATAATTTTATGGAGAATATTATACAATTACTCTATTAAACAGAATTTTATAACAAAAATTATAAAAATTTGATTAAAAGTGTATTGAAAACAACTTCCAATTTTTTGCGTTTTCGATTTCTAGAACACCCCTGATAACTTCGGTTCAGTTCCAGATATAATTTTGATTTTTGTACATATACATCCCAATTATGAATGAAAATTCCCCGGGAGTTTTCTCCCTTCTCTCATTTTTCCTATGTTAATTCAATTGTAAAAGTAGGAAAAGGGAAAAAAACTCCCTGGGAATTTTTATTCATGATTGGGCTGATAAAGAAACTATGAAGGAACACTTTTGCTTAAGTAACCTAAAATTTTGATTTTTTTGAGTTTTGACTATGTTGCAATAAAGGAGCAATATGTATTTTATTAAATAATGTAAAAAGACTGAATTCTTTTTCCAAAAAATAAATTCCGCAACTTGTATTGGTATACATTTTTTTTGCATAGGCGACATCTGTAGCAGTTCTTTTAAATATCGGTTAAAGCTTTCGGGTTTTCTTACTAAAGACAAGCACCAATGTCGTATAATAAGCTTGAACCCACCAGCATAGCACAGCTTGGAACCCACAATAAAAGTGTCTAAGATAACAAATCAGCTTTAAAAAATTACTTAAAGGGGCGCTTTGTTTATAGTCTCGACAATCGATTAAAAATCGTTTTATTCACAGTCTTAACTCGATTATATAGGGTTAACCATTTTTAAATTTCACAATTGAAAAAAAATAAAACACAAAAAGCTATGATTTTGATGAAACTTTTATTTCATTAAAATGCTAGGACCTCGCCATTACGTACGAAATTCAATGTCATTTAAATGATTGCCTCTAGATTGACTGCAGCAGGCGCACCTTTTGAGGAAGTTTTTGACCCAACGTAAAAGGATTATTCGCGTAGACAAGAAAAAACAAATACTATGTCGGAAGCAATTAAAGGTACTTTCACATGACATTTATTTTGCAGTGGCTTTGTCAGATATAAAATCTATATGTAATTGCAGCTTGAAAAGGTTGAAGGTTTACAATTTTTGCTTTTACGCGTTCGTTTCTGGTTTCATCTGACATAGAACACGCTTTGATTAAAAAATTTTACACTGCAAATTCGAGCCGACATTTACAGAAGCTGTTTTTTTGGCTTTAATACTGCTAAATGCATTTCGTCTAAAACCACCTTAACTTGTGCGCTTGTGACCGAATATTATAACTCTTCCATAGGTAAAAATAAATTTTGAAAGTTGGCAAGTCAGATATCAAAAACATGACGTCTATGGTGTCCTTTATATCTAATATAACTTTTTATTACAGTTGGGTTGCAATTATCGAACTTTTTTTGAAGATAACTTTGTACTTAAAAAAAGATTGTTTAACTTTTTTTCAAATTAATTTTTACCGAAACTGTATTTTTTTTTTGGGACTTCAATATAACTGTTTTATTTTTGCATATCAGCGATTTTCAGTTTCGGTATATTCGTTTCTCATCGTCAATGTAATTCTGCCTGAGTTCAGCTTTCAACGATATTGTCATTGTTATTATGAATTAAACAAAAAGAATACAAACTAATTAAGATGTACGTGTTTTACTTAAATATGAACAATATAATAAATTTTTTCTGATTGTCTTTTAAATAAAATTGCTGCTTTTACAACAACAATAAAATAGCAACAAAAGCAAAAATTATAATAACAGAATCGTAGTTTTTTTTTTTTTTAATTGATCATGTGACACCCTACAATGTGGGTGAAACTTAAGTAAGACTGAAAAAAAGTTTAAAATACTCGGAATATTAAACATTTTATATTTGGACAATTACTAAACATTTATCTATTTGTACATGAGTGCAAAATAGAAAACCTTCAATAATTTTCGAAATTGAATTACTTTTTATGGCTTTTAATGACACCTTTTAGAGTTTATAGTTTAAATCCCGAATTCCATACAAAATAAAAGTTTTTTCAGTTCTTAGAGTTTAGTTTTCAAAATAAACCCAGTATGCAAGGTTTTGAGTGAACATTCTTTTCTAATTATTTATTTTTTATTTACTGAGGCCCAAATTTACAGTCATTTCACCAAATAAAGTATAAATCAAAAATAAAATCAGCTTAAATTAAAAATTTCATCAAGTAAATTAAACGTTTAATCAAGTGCACTAAACGTTTACTCTATGGGAGTATTATCGTTTTTCGTAAACTAATTTTCAAACCGACCTTAAGACCATTTTCGTACAGTCTGGTTATCTTGGTTGGTTTAGGTGCCATTATTTTTGATTTTACAAACTTCTTGAAATGTTTATATTTGGAGGGAAAAACAAAAAAAAAAAAAAAAAAATTTAATAACAAAACCAGCGATCATTAATGCAAAACGTGTTGCATTTTTGAGTAACATAATGTGTCATCATTAAAATTCGGAGTTGATCAGATGGACAATAGTTTTTTATGAATAAACTCTGTGTTAACAAGCTGCTAAGCTTAATCGGCATTCTAGTTAGCAGCTCTTTGTACGCAGAGAACAAACTTTGGTTAACTGTTTGTTATGATTACGGCTGCTAGATAATATACTTACACTGAACCAAAAATCCAATAAAAAAGTGTACGTTAAGCAAACAAATTACGTTTATTAAAATAGTTTTCGTTGGCTCAACGAATTATTCGTTAATATAATAAACATTTTATTTTCATTAGGTATTATTTTCATTATATTAGCGATTTATTCGTTGGGTCTACGAAAAAATGTTAATAAACGTCATTCGTTTGCTTAACGTACATTTTCATTGGATATTTGGTTCAGTGTACTTACGGGGTCTTAGTGAATATTACTCGGTTATAAGAAGATTTACATGAGCACCTGCCTTTTGGCCTAATCTCATGGTGGTCTTATTGCTGGGTGATAGCAATGCATTGCCACTTTTTGTGTAAAAGCGTCTCCATCACACACAGGTAGCAGTTTTGAGTATACGCCACGTAGAGAGATTCGTTAATTAGCCAAACTTTTTCACAAGTTATAGAAAATCAGCGCTTGAAGCTTACTTTTCAAGATCTCCCTCCCTGCGACTTTGGGATGAAACCACTACCACTAGAGGCCCCAAAGGGTCCTTAACTAACCGTGCTTGCGGCGCCTACTGACTCCCGTGGTACCTGATAGGATCTTAGTCGCGATCACAAGAGATCTGTGAATTTTTAACTCTGCTGAATTCAGGTATGGGCGGCTGCTGATTTGGCCGAAGAATTTAACACCAAAGGTGTACTTTCCTTAAGATGTCTCCCCACATACCCCAGGAGGAATATAAATTTGTGTGAGTGTTGCAAATTTATAAAAAAATGGCTTGATAAAGCTGTGTGTCATCTAGTTTATCTTAACAAAAAAACCACCCTGTTTGATACAGTCCAGAATGGAAAAGTTTTTCCACTCGTCTGTGACTTTTAAATTTTTATCATTCATTTAATTATCTAAAATGTACCTGAATATTTCTTTACATTGAAGATTTTGAAAATTACAATAATTTCTTGATCTAGTGGCAGTGGTGTGTTGTATTTGAGAGCAAAAAACCAAATTGGACATTTGAATGATCTAAATGTGCATGACGTAGTCTATAGTCAACAGAACTTTAAAATCAAGGCCTTTATCGCTCATATAGTGCCGACCTTTCTACAAAATATTTATTTATGAAACCATTCAAATCTCATTTCCCACCCTGGAAGCATTAGACCTAATTAAAATCGTCACACGATCTTTGGCTGGCGGTTTTCTTGATTTCATCTACATATGTTCGACTTGGCTTTCGTTTCCAGAAAAGGCCTGCCTGTTTCATCCGCATTCCACATCTGATCCGGAATGTAGCCACTATCTTAAATTATTAAAGGCAGTTTTGGGGGAATTCTTAAACTGCTGCCTTATCATCAGATGCTACTTATTTCCCTGTAATTTTAAAATAATCTAACGTGTACTATCAGAAAATTCGAATTTCTTATCTTTCTGGACTGATGTTTGGCTTTCCCCTGTTTTGATTGTGGTCAGTTTTGAAAATCCGGCATAAACAACGTTTTCTAAAAAATACACACATTTTTAAAACGCTTTTAATCAATAAAAAAGCGTAAAAAGAAAATTAAATATTATATTAGAATCGCGTTAAAACAGAATTAGATGTATACCCTTACTCACCACCAGCGTTGCCGTTTTGGTTACTTTTAACCAAAACTGGTTACTTTTTTTCTCAATGTGTACTTGTGTACTTTTTTCCATTTTGGTTACTTTTTTTCAACACAAAAATAACTAATTTTTTGTTTTGGAGCAAGAACTACCCGCTTCGCTTTTTTGACCTTTAAAAATTGTGTGTGGTATTTGTGCATCTTAAACCAATACTTTTTTCATCTAGTTAAAAATAATTTTTTTAGAAGCTTAAGCTTTAACAGACTATCAAGTTTAAATGGCCATTATCTGATACTCTTCATGCTTCATATGGCTAACTAAAACACTTTTCTAGATAAACGATAAGGTCAAAGGCCCTTCCGATCCGATCCCGTTTAATATGAGTATATTCCACTGGGCTAAAATCATCTATAAATTAAAGATCTACCGCAAAATTTAGCTCAAATTTGCACTTTAATAATATAACACACAGTAAGAGCTCTTCATATAAAAATAATGAAAGCTATAGCTCATAAAATTTTTTAAAATGACGAAAATAAGTTTAAACTTTGTATAGAAAGTGCCACTTCCACTAAAAATTTCGAAAAATTGTATATCCTTTTGTTCTTTCCCGAAATCGGTCCAGCGGCTAATGAGCCTAAAGATACAAACAAACACAATTTCTTCTTTAGACATATTTTTAAACTGAAGTGCGAACAAAATAGTACTTTTGATACAAAAAAATTTTGGTTACTTTTTTTCGCTTTTGGTTACTTTATTTTTACATTTTGGTTACAAAATTTTTTTGGTCGTGGCAACGCTGCTCAACACTAGTGGTGGAAAGTATAAAAAACTTTTCTACTTAAAATAAAATTTTTACAGAGGTTTTCGGTCGGTTTGTTTGTCATCTTTCGGCGTAAAGTGTTGGCAGCACTGCTTGGTGTTACAAAGTGCCGGTTCACACACGTCAAGTTTGACTCGTCAAGTCTTGAGTTTTTAGGAGAGACGGGAAAAATGGCATTCTCTTTTTCCTTCTCTCCTGAACGCTCAAGACTTGACGAGTCAAACTTGACGTGTGTGAACCGGTACTAATAGAATGACATATGGGTATATCCATGTCATCGTACGTGACATTTGTACGCATTCAGAGAAATAGAGATTTTGCACAAATAGTAGTAACTGGAAACTTTTTTTTCATTATGTTTCATTTAAAGGGTACTATATATATGAAAAAAAGATCAAATTCGGAACCTTGTTTTCCAAAATATCGAGCAAAATTAGTGCATATCGTACGTGACATAAAACGGAAGTGATTTTAGGGTGAATGTAAAAAGAAATTCTGCGAATTGTGGAAGGTATTTTTTCTTTTTAATATTTTACATTAAGCCACATATTTTTCCTTCATAATCCGTAATTTTTTTTTTTTTTTTGATGGTTGTTTAATGAACAAAATGTAATATCTTTAGTGACATACCGTACGGGACAGTTTTTCCTGATTACCTAAGAAATGGTTTTGTAGGCGAAGTTTTTACTGGGTAAATATGAATCAAAGAGAAAGCCGGTTTAAACTTTTATTTTTTGCTTTTTAAAAATTTTAATAAGCTAAGTAAGTACCTTTGCATAGTAAAGTTTGGGTGTTTTTTTCTTTTCTACGATATTTGCAAAAATTTCCAAGCATTTTAATTTTTTGAGTCGTGGTTGACATTGTCATGGAAATGCCCATATTTAATATACCCTCTTTAACCTTTCGTGGTGGTAAAGGTAACAAAATTCTTGTTTAAAAAAAACGTTTTGGTTTAATTAAGTTCGAGAATTCGAACTTTACTTTTCAAAATTTTCGAATATTCATAAATTATTTTGCTTTTTCAATATCTTTAAAGGGGCTTATTTTATTCCCTAAATCGCTTTGAAAAGTATTTTTCATAAAAATTTTTGTTTTATGAACAAATTTTTTTAAATAAGGTGAAGTGTTTTAGAAGTTAAGGGTGTAAAGGTCCAATTAGACGCGACATAACCATACCAACACTGTATTACCATAACCACTGTATTACCAAAACGACATAAACATACCCTACAAACCAATTCAATTTTGGTTTCTACGGTCATCGTTACGGCTGTGGCATTGTGTTTATGTCACGTCTAATTGGAACTTAAATTAATTCGCAATTTACTTTAAAATAAAAGTTTTATTATATAGATTTTTTAATTCAAGTAATTTATTAAAATTATTCGAATTTTTTATTGAAATAATTGGTAGATTTTCTTATTTACTAGACAATTGTTACTGCTATTTTATAAATGTATTCAGCGTAAAGCTTTTTCGAAATTGTTATCTTATTTTTTCTATTTTACAAAAGCAAAAAGTTCAAAAGCAAATATGGTAAATACAGGTGTATTAAGTGCAAAAAAAAAACAAAACAAAAAAATATTAACTAAAGAAAACAAATAAAAAACCGTCTAAAACTATACGTCAACATTACCAATAACAACAATTCTGAATAATGTTTATCTTTTTTTTAACCCACAGCACAATAGTGGAGAGGGTAATATGCGTTTGTGCTGATGCTTGTAACACCTAAAAATATGTGTCCTAGACCGAACTTTAAGTATACCGATCAACTAAGAATCACTTTCTGAGTCGATCTAACGATGTCCGTCCGTCCGGCTGGCTGAATGTCCATGTAAACCATGTGCGCTAAGTAAGTTTTAATTGTCACAAGGACCATTATGTAGGTATATCGATTTAATTTGGTCCAAACTTATTTGATTGCAATCTAAAACATCTTACCAAACTACTCCTCATAAATTTCATATAATTGTTGGTATTGGCATACAAATTTACGATAATAACTTTTACAATAGCTTCTATGTCATGACAAAATGTTGTGCTGGGAGCAGCGCTGCCAGAAGTAAGATTTTACCTTATTTTTAAGATTTTTTAACCGAAAAAAGATTTTAAGATTTTTTCCCCAAAAACAAGATTTTTTGTTTTGTCTAGACGAAAGTTAGGTTCAATTAAAAAAACCTTCTTTGTTCCCATTTGAAAATTTTTAAACTTAAAAATGCAACCTTGCGGTTTACTGGACAAAAAAAATACTTAAGGCCCAACCATAATGTTAATCATATTAGGCTAGCCATATCGAACTAGAAAACTTTTTTTTAAATTTCATGAAACTGTCATTTGCTTAAGCAAGGTGCGAAACATATTATGGTTGGGCCTTTAAAAAGCAACCTCTGTTTCGCGTTCAAGGGTGATTAATCAGGTGTAAGTTTTGCGCGCTTTTTATTTTGCAAAAACAGAAAATATTGCAAGTCCGGCTAAGGTTCGCAAAAATTAAATAATAGCAAAGACATTTAATGGAAAAATGTTTAATCCGAAAAGGTAATTTTAGGTGCATCGAAATACCTTTGAAAAAGGGGCTTATCAGGGGTGTCATGGAAATCGAAAACGTAAAACAAAAGAATTTGGCAGTTCTTTTAATTAAACTTTTAATCTAATTTTTACAATTTTTGTTAAAAAATTCTGTTTAATCGAGCATAATTTGTATAATAATTGTCATACATTTTTTTTATTACAGAAATCTTATTGAAAAACGACTCTTAAAATTCTTTCGTTTACGTTTTCGAGATCCATGACACCCCTGTATATCTACTAGATATTAGATATATGGATATAGATATTATCTAGATTTATATAAATAAACATTAAAAAATGTTAAGATTTTAGAGGTATTTTAAAAAAAAAATCCCGGTTAATTGAATATTTAGCGGTTTTGAAGTCCGATTTGGCGGGAAATCTTCAAAAAAAGTTGGCAGCTGTGGAAATACATATTGATATGTTTTAAAGTTAATTTTAATAAAAAAAAACTACTTTTTTCCAAAATAAGATTTTTTTTTGGTGAAATTAAGATTTTTTGCAGAAAATTTCTGGCAGCCCTGGCTAGGAGGTCCAAAATTAACCATATGTCCCATAAAAACCCCATCCTTAAATCACTTAAAGGCAAACAAAAAATTTATAGAATAGTACTTTTCCATGGGTCCCAATTAAGCAACACTTTCAAACATTTGTTTTAAATACTGTGGCTTAGGGTATCACATGGTCGGGCTTGATCGACTTTACTTTCTTACCTGTTTTTTGTTTTGTTTTTTGAATCGTAATAAAGAATAAAATAAAAAAATCAACATTTAAACGATAAAAACAATTATAATTTTTTTTTTTTTTTTGCTAAACTGCCAGTTCGCTTTTATATTCTCAGTGGTTTATACGCTCGTATGCGGCAAAGTAAATTAAACGCGTTCCAAAACAGTTTTTTTTTTTATCAAAATAACAACAGCTACTTAAAGGTTAGAGAGAATTGATCAGCTGTCTAACGAAGAAATTATTTTTAACTAATATTGTTAAAACAATGTGTGCAAAAACGTTTAAATAATTATATTAAAAAAAAATATTTTTGAATATGTTGAATTCACAATAAGATTTTTTGCTAAAAAATATATAATTATGAATTATGTGTTTTGAATGCGGGTATCGAACCTAAAAAAAATTTTAAATGTGAGCTCTGGAGTGTTAAATCGCCCACCATTAACAGCTAAATAAAATTTATTCGCAAATTTTGTTTATTTGCTTTTTTTTATATTAATATACGTAATTGCAAATCCGTGTTTTGTGTCTGATACTCTACTTCAATAATTTAGACAACCAGGGTTTTATTTACTATTCGAAACATATTTATGTTATGTAAAAAATAATATCAGAGTTTTATCATTTACTGATAAAACATATTTTAATACGAGGTGTGTTATAAAAGTTATGTTAAAATCGGTGTTGTCACAGAATTATTAAAAAACATAACAAGTAAAAAAGTATAATAGATCAAGCCCGACCATTTGGTACCCTACACCACCAGTATATAATGACAAATTTTTGAGAGTGTATCTAATTTGGGACCCAATTGCAAATCAAAATTATGTTTTGAGGTGAAGATTCATAGAAAAGTTCTTTGTGCCGAATATTATCTAATTATCAACATCTCTATATGAGCTTTGTTTGTCTTAAATAAGGCGACTAGATTTTGAAAATCAAAATAGAGGACATAAAGAAAAAAAGTAAAAAATTTATTTGACTTCAAATTTTTTACGTATTTTACAGACAAACATTCACATATTGGTATATGTAAAGTAAATTGAAAAAAAAAATAACATTTAACAATTTACATTTACTTATAAATAAGTAAAATTAGTTAAAAACAAGTTAGAGTGCTATATTCGGCTGTGCCGAATCTTTGATACCCTCCACCGACAGTTCGAATGTTTAAGGAGTAATATCTGTATGATGTCTTTTTATTATTATTATCTTAAACTGTGACGATTTGTTATTAATTATGGTTTTAGGAGACTAAACTGTTTTCCGGGAGTAGGGTTTATATGGGGTCTAGGGTAAATTATAGACCGATTTTCACGAAATTTCACAGTGTCATTTCCAGTCCCATAAAACTGTGACGTGTCAAATTCTGTTATGATAGCATTATCAGTTACGGTTTTAGGCGTACTAAACTGTTTTCCGGGAGTAGGGTTTATATGGGGCCTAGGGTAAATTATGGATCGACCTTCGCGAAATTTTACAGTGTAATTTCTAGTCGAATAAAACGGACTTGTGCAAAATCTTATGTCATTCCGTGCATTTTTGCATCATTTATGTTAGTTTTTGTAACAAAATTATCAAGTTTTTGAAGGTGGTGGTTCCACATTTTGATTCATAGCTCTGGTCCTACTGAACCGATTTTGCTGAAATTCAATCCCAAACTGCTTAGGATAACTACAAGCAATTTGACACCCAGTTTGTTTATTTCTTTTGAGTTTTTTGAAAGTGAGCGTGTTTTCAACAGACGGACAGACAGACGGACATGGCTTAATCGACTTAGGATGAATAATAAAAAAGTTTCACACGGAATGACAAACTTAGTATACCCTCTTCACAACTAATTGTGGTGGAGGGTATAAAAAAAATAACAAAACTTGAAAATTCATTTCACTAACTTATTCAAAATTTCATACTGAGAGTATGAGAGTTCAGTAGGAGTATGAACAGAACAAGCATCCCTGCAGATAACGAGACTAGTCCATACATGCATGTAAAGAGTAGTCCATAAAGGAGTAGGAGTACTCCAAAACTACTCCAAATATATGGGTAAAAGGTGGTCCATTTAACATTACGATGTCCTAGGAGGGGACCATATAACCCACCGAAGTAGTACCTAAACTACTCCATGGAGTACTAAAGTGGGTTAGTTTTAAAAGTACTCCATGTCACTACAGTATGGAGTACACTTAAGGGGAAGTTTAAGCATTTTTCATTTTTTACTAATCGCCTTTTATGGCGTGCCCTGTAGTCTATTATTGCTATTATTTAATATATTTACTAAGTATTTTTAATTTGTTTACCTTTTTTTCACAAACTTTCGCTTTTAAGTAAACAATTAGTAATGGACACCATCATGGCCATGTTGTAAGTAGTCCATTTAAGGCATAATGGACCACGTAGTCCAATATTATCTGTAGGGATGCCACGACATTTTCCATATGATTTGACAGAAAAAACCGGTGACCGCCGCACTGTACTTTGTTCCATATACAAAAATAAGGTGAAACAATGTTGTTCCAATGTTAAAAAAAATTACTGTACTGTATTCGTATCTCAATAAATTACATGTAGCAAGAACATTTTTTTATGTTAAATGCGTTTCGCCGCTGCAAGAGGTCGCAAAACTTATCCTAATTTTTAATAAAATTTTACAAGAAAAATTATTGGAAAATTGGAAAAAAATTATTAAAAATTTTTTTTAAAGAAGTACCATAATTTTTAGGTTAGTTTTTGGTAAAAAAGACATGCTTCTTTGATATGAGCCCACACTTTATTTAAATTATGGGTGCGTTCGTAAATGCATCACTGCGCTGCATCAGAAAAGCAAACTTTTTTTAAAGCTTATATAAAAACAATTATAATTTTTTTTATTGTGTGACTATTATTTTTGTGGAGTTTTTCACAATTTTTTGGTACACATTAACTTCACTGATAAATATAGATATAATCATTTGAAATCACTGATGCAGCGCAGTGATGCATTTACGAAAGCGCCCTATGTCTTAGTAATGCTCCGGATGAATCTTAAAAAAGTGTTGCCGTAACTAAAACAAAAAAAAAGTAAAAAAAAATTTTGATGGACAAATAAAAAAACTGAGTGAATACTTTTTTTTTTATTTTTTCTGCTGTTTAATAAACCAAGTGTCCGCCATTAAGAATCTAAAGAGAAACTAGCCACATTTTAGTCCTAACTTAGAGATATATGATCGCATTTATTATTTTTTATAATTTAGTACTTTAGATTAAAAGCTATAAATATTTTTCTGTACGATAAAATTATCCTATTTTCTTTGTACTGTGTTTAAAAATTAACGTTTTAAAGAAATTAACTTCAAGAAAATCTCTACTGTTATTAGACATTATTATATAGCCGTAGAAAAATGCAGGTTGTTTTTGCAAAAAATATGAAAATTGTCAATATTTACTTTAAATTTAAAAAAAAAAAACTGAGTGCACCGTTTTTTCAATTTTTTTAAAGAATATATGCTCCGTTGCCCTTGTAAAGAAAAAAATTTACCACAGTTTGGGTTTAAGTGTCATTTTTTGTTCTTTTTCCGGAACACCAAATTGTACTAGAATTTATTAAAAATTAATTACATCAATTTAACCATTATATTTAAGACTAGGTTACACTATTATACTTTGTATTAATACATGTCAAAAACTCAAGTAATATGACAAAGTGTGATAGTGTGAATGCAATGTGTCACGAAAATGACAAGTATTATGAAAAAAGTTTGACATCCCATACATCATCGTTTTTTGAACAATTTCTAAACAATAATACTTTTCATTGGATCAGGGTTGCATTTTATTTCATGTGTGAGTGTTTATACTTTGTGTGATGGTGTGTACACAAACTGTCATGTTAAATTAGATTTTTTGACAGTCGCAACAAAACTCATTAGATTTCTATCTCACAAAGTATTATGGAATACGTAAGACTTGTGAGATAGTGTAATCTAGCCTTGAGATAGATTTTGTAATTTTCAACAATGCAACATAAAAAGTGTTGCGAATTGAATTTTTTAAAAAATGGATATATGGGAGGTACATGAATCCTTTGAAATTTTGTTTATTATTATCATATATACCTCCATGCGAAATAATATTAGTCTGGGTCAGCTCCTTCTATTTTTGCACAATTTTGTTCTACATCAAAGTATTGTGCGCCGTGAAATAATATTTATTTTATTTTATAAAAATAAAAACAAATATGTATTGATCATGCTTTTAAAAATAAAGAGGACAAAGATGACAGGTTATGAAAAAAGATGACAAAAAGAGGACACGAATTTTACAGATGACAGCAGGGCTGCCAGAAATTTTCAGCAAAAAATCTTAATTTCACCAAAAAAAAATCTTATTTTGGAAAAAAAAGTAGTTTTTTTTATTAAAATTAACTTTAAAACATATCAATATGTATTTCCACAGCTGCCAACTTTTTTTGAAGATTTCCCGCCAAATCGGACATCAAAACCGCTCGAAACCGCTAAATATTCAATTTAGCGGGATTTTTTTTTTAAATACCTCTAAAATCTTAACATTTTTCAACGTTTATTTATATAAATCTACATAATATCTATATCTATATATCTAATATCTAGTAGATATACAGGGGTGTCATGGATCTCGAAAACCTAAAACAAAAGAATTTTAAGAGTCGTTTGTCAATAAGATTTCTGTAATAAAAAAAATTTATGACAATTATTATACAAATTATGCAAAAATTGTAAAAATTAGATTAAAAGTTTAATAAAAAGAACTGCCAAATTCTTTCGTTTTACGTTTTCGATTTCCATGACACCCCTGATAAGCTCCTTTTTCAAAGGTATTTCGATGCACTTAAAATTACCTTTTCGGATTAAACATTTTTCCAGTAAATGTCTTTGCTATTATTTAATTTTTGCGAACCTTAGCCTGACTTGCAATATTTTCTGTTTTTGCAAAATAAAAAGCGCGCAAAACTTACACCTGATTAATCACCCTTGAACGTCAAACAGAGGTTGCTTTTTAAAGGCCCAACCATAATATGCATAGTGTTGCTTAACCTATTAACAAAAAGTCTCTCAAATGTATTAAAAAAAAAAAACAAAAATAAAATCTACAAACGTACGTACGGAATGTGCGATCAGTTTCGCACCTTGCTTAAGCAAATGACAGTTTCATAAAATTTAACAAAAAGTATCCTTATGTTCAATATGGCTAGCCTAATATGATTAACATGTATTCGTATATTTGCTTGAGCCAACTTAATCACATTATGGTTGGGCCTTAAGTATTTTTTTTGTCCAGTAAACCGCAAGGTTGCATCATTAAGTTTAAAGATTTTCAAATGGGAACAAAGAAGGTTTTTTTAATTGAACCTAACTTTCGTCTAGACAAAACAAAAAATCTTGTTTTTGGGGAAAAAATCTTAAAATCTTTTTTCGGTTAAAAAATCTTAAAAATAAGGTAAAATCTTACTTCTGGCAGCGCTGGATGACAGCCATTTAAAATAGATGATTGTCCTCTAAAAAATGAGTAAATATGGCCAACTTATCTTTAAGCGATTTTGGCTTTAAGCTATTTTGGGGAGGGAATTTATATAGGAAAGATGGTCAATTCTGGAAACGCGTGTAACAAATTTTGCCATGACAGCTAATTTAAAAGTTATCGGCGTTATAAAAATACCAACATTTATAAGGAAGTTATGGCATTTTAAGCTATTTTCGGGAGTGTTATTTTTATGGAAGCTATGGTCAAAATACCAAAGTAATAAAATAGTTGATCGAAACAAAAATTATTCCGAAAGAAGTTAATATGGGGATCATGTGAAATTATGGACCGATTCACACCATTTTCAATAGGTTTCGTCCTTATGAAGAAGTATATACCAAATTTCACAACCAGCCGACCAGTCCGGACGGATGGACATCATTAGATCGACTCAGAGAGTGTTTTTGATCGGTATTTTTAAAGATGGTTCCTAGAACTAATATTTTTAAGTGTTAAACACATCAGCACTAGAGTTTTTCTTTTCCCGGGAAAACGGGATTTATTTTTCAATTTCCCGGGATCGATGCAAAATATTATTTAATTAAATTTATTTGAACAAAAAACATTTACTGAGGTCAATTAAATAAGTTTATAAATGCATTCAACTTCTGTGTCAAAAAGTAAAAAGCGCTTAATGGCCCCTTAAGATCTTCATGTTCAAAAGTACACATGGGCAAAATTTCAGTTATTTTGTAGGATTTTTGAGGAAGATATAGCGAAATTACTTTTATTGTATTTTTTTTTCTATGTGCAATGACATTTGGAATAATAAGAACTTCCGATATGTAACATTAGGACGAGAACCGCTGATTACATTAAGTTCGGAGTAAATTTACAAAAGCCAACTTTAAAGTTTAAAATTGTTCTCCTATAAAAATAAACAAATAGACTGAAGCACTTTTTGCCACAGAATTAACTCAAAGCCAACAGCATTTTTATAAAAACAAAAAAGTAAATTTTTTAAACAAATTATTACAAAAAAAGCCTATTTCTAATTTTTATTCAGAAGATTTTGACGACAAAACACATTTCCTTTTTACGGGTGTTTGACGTTATAGTCAAAGAAACATAATATAATCTCTAGACTCTTTCAGTTTACTTAGCACTTCCTTAAAAACTTGTAATTCCTTTTTAGAAAAAATTATTTTTTTTTAACCGAATAAGCGTTTTCTTTATTAAAAACTTTTGACATCATCTCTTACAGAATCTAATACGAAAAATCTTTTATGCAGATGCTTTGCATATAAATCATTCGACATTTAAGAGCATTTAACATTAAACATTGCCTTACTTATCGGTTATTAATTGCCTTCTCTTTGGCGTTTGGCAAAACTGTCTTAAGTCAGAAACTGTAGTTTTTCGTTATGTTAATCTGAAAAATATTTATTTGGGGTATTTCATAGACTTTTTTTCCATAATTCTCTGTTATAAAAAAAAACAATTTATTTCCAATTTGGTAAGGTATTAATATTCGTTACAATTTTATGCTAATAAAGTCTTTTTTGGACTAGAGATTTAAATGGAAACTATTGTAAATTATAGACGACTAGTCTATAGCATAAAATGGCTAGTCGCGACTGACCGCTAAACAAAATTTTATGTAGAGAACGAAGATCTTTAAGTGTCAGCATAAACAAATTTATTTTATTTAGTTATTCTTTTGCTATTTTTTACACTCTGATTAATCATTAACGATGAATTTCTAATTTGTATTGGATTTATATTAAATTAATTGATTCAGTTGTTTAACGTTTCACACACATAGATTTAAAATTAATAGAATTGCTTATTCATAGTTTTTTTTTTTGATCATAATTAATGCCAATAAACATTTTAAAAAATTTTCTGATATAAGTAATAAAAATTTAAGTACAATAAAATTAAAGACTCGGAAAACTTTTCTTTAAATAATTCAAATTAAAGTTTATTTTGAAATCTTTGTGCCAGCCTGACCGTAGGACACCCTACGCCATTAGCACTTTTAAGTGCATAAATAAATTGTTTTTTTGTTACGTGTAAACCAAAATTTATATAATTTATGATTTTTTATTGTAGGCCCTATGCGGGATCTATAGGAAATTAAAGATCTACTTACTATTTTTTGTGAGGTATTTATTTAGATTAGAGTCATTTGCAAAAAATGTTTACTCAAAATCTAAATTTAGTGGCAATTTATTTAAGTTTGCTAGAAAGGACCCTGTATTGGACCTATGAGCAAATATGCCCCTACTGATTTGTTAGTGTTTTGCTAATTAATAATGGTTGACATATCGAGTTAATGGCACTAACAATGCAATGCAAAAAACCCTCTGTTTTTTTTGGATTGTTGTAGTTCCGACACCACCTGTAGTTGAATTCGCCTTGGACTTTTCTGTTCCCCGCTTAGTGCATCGATACTTCCCATTCGGCAGTGAGTGAAGTGAATGTTTTTTAATTTTGCACTGCTCTCTTGCTCATGGTTTTAATCAAGGCTTAATAGAGTGAAATGTACATATTAAACTTTTTTTTTAATGCAGGTTCTTAGTTTTTGTTAAAGTTTTCGACATTTGTTTCAATTTGTCAGTAAAGCGGCCCATACACTTGCAATATTATTGTATATGATATTCGCCATATTATTTCCATTTTGTCCTATATTATGCAAAAAGTCGCACAATGATTTCACTCATTCAATAAAAAGGAGAACATAACTTATAGGAATAACATAAACAGCATTGTACAATGTTGCCAACACATTTCACTTTCTTTTCGTTGTGCAATAAAAATCAAAAGTCTTTTGATTGTTGCCAATATATTGAGCCACCTTCGAATATGACATACACATTGGCGATATAATTGTACACTACGTAAAATTGAACTATGTTATTGCAAGTGTATGAGCCGCTTAAAACTTTTTTCGCCGAGGAAAAAAGTCATTTAATAAATAATAAATAATAAATAATAAATAATAAATAATAAATAATAAATAATAAATATTTGTTATATTATCTCCATTAATTGTGTAGACATACTTATTTACGAACTCTTAACTGCATTGCAGTTAATAAAACTACTGCTATTAGCTTTTCAAAATTGTCTTATCACAATTTGAGCGATGAGAGTAAAAGAGAATTTATCACCAGCGATACTGTCAAACAAACCCCAAAGTAGTACAAATTTATTTAAACGAAATTTTACGGGAAAATTAGCAAAACTACAAGTAAATATATAAAATTCAAATTGTTGTAGTTGTAATTTGTTGCTAAGTTTAAGAAAACAAAAAAAGAAAAGAAAAAATACAATTAAAGTGCTAATTAAGCGAAATTTTAGTCGAATTTCCATAAGTATTCAATTGCAAACTTGTAGTTAATGCCGGTTTGTGAGAGACCGACCTGTCTGTCTGGTTTAAAAGTGAGAAAGTGTGTTTAGAATTAAAATAAAGATCGACTGGTATGATCGGTAATTCAAGGTTAAATTTTTTAATCGTTTTAACAGTTCATTTCTTTTTTGGTTTTATTTGTAATTTATTAAAAAAATATTGTAAAACTTAAATTGTTTAAATTTTTTTGTTTTAATTTTATTTAAAAGATAAAAAAATGTCGAAATGAAATGAATCCTAATGACTCATTTTTTACCATATCACTTTCTGACGTTTTTTATTTACAAAACTATAAAAGGAAATTAAAAAAATAAAAAAAAAATTAATATTTGAAAAAGATAAAAACTTATTATATTTATTTGTGTGTTCAACAGCTGTAAAGTATAAATTAATTAAAGAGTGTTTAACAAATACAGCAAAAAATTGTTAAAAGAAAATCAGAGGGCTTATTCAAGCAGTCGTGATCGAATACGTTCTCGATTTGAAAGCAATTTTATTTCGAATTCTTTCAGCCGTTACTGAACGAATAGACATTATTTTTTATTTGAGTTTTCACAACACTTCTTCTTGTACGTATTATCCCTAAATTTTTCTTCGTACAAATTGTGTAAATTAACTAACAGCAAACAAAATAAAAAGGCAAACAAAAAAGTGATATTCATTAAAATGAGATTAGATCAAAGCAGTCCCGTACTTTAATTGTTACTTTTGCATTAAATATTTGTTAGAATTAGGCCCGTTTTCACGACTTAACGATAGCTAAATGTAGGAAGTTATCGAACAGATAATGAGTTTTTAATTATCACAAGTTCCCTTTAATCTAAAAGTGAAGGATAAGCTAAAGAGAGGAACGTTCTACCTTTAACTTTTGTCGTAAGGTTTAGATTTGAGATTGCCATATTATATTCACATATTTTTTTATATATGACAGCTCCAATTATACGTATATTTTGTAAATGTTAAAAAAGTTCGTAGTTGCCAGTTCGTATTTTTATTTTGGCAAAAATAATCGGTATTTTCTTTAGTATTGCCACTTTTTTAAAAATGTTAAGTTTATTTTATACAGAAGTTGTGAAAACGAAAAATAGTTGAAGGTTACTTTATTCCTCACTAGTGCTAAAGGTAGCGTTAACTATATCGAACTTTAAAGGTAAGTCGTGAAAACGGGCCTTAGTGTTAAAGGCTAGTTTACACGGTAATACATTGTTTTACGGCATAATGAGAAAAATCATATCATGTAAAAGCAAAATGTATTGAGTAAGAGAGAATACGAATACAATATCTGACAAGCGGTCGGTAAATGGTTTTTTTCTAAACCATTTTAAAAACTTCCCTACAAGAAGTGAAGGAGCGCGAGTAGTCACTTTTTTGTGACAACTCGTGACAACTCGCTCATTCTCTTCTTGTAGGGTTGTGTATTCTCATCACACCAGAGGTGTATTTTAATAGAGTATATTGAAGGCGGTAGCATTAGGGTGGAGTGAAAAAAGTCAATATTGTTTTTTCGAAAACGGGTACCCTTCAATGGCTGTGTATGAGCCTTAGTAACAATTCTGTAAACTATTAAATTTTTGCGACGTCATCTTGAGTCTGCACATTTGACTTAAAGTTTGAAAATTTTTGAAATTTTTGAAATTTTTCCCAATTTTTATTTAAGTACTTGAAACAAAAAAATCCTAACGAGTAATCACTAAATAATTGAACAAGGCCTTAAATAATGACAAGGTTTTTGAAAAAAATTTTAGGGCGTGGTTTGTGTCTGCAAATGATGCTTAAAGTTATCCAAATATTAGTAAATTTCTCATATTTTTTACGTTTTATAATTTCTGATATCCTCTTAAAACTTGTTTATATAGCTCTCGTTAATCAACTTTGTATTGTGCAACTCTTCGCTAGTTCATATTAAACTACCCAGCACTCACCACGGGGAGGTGGTTGCACTTCGAGTCCTACCCATGCCCTCCCAACCACCCAACCATTAGAGCATTTATTCATATCTTTAAGAAAAGTCTTCAAAAGGTAAATTATTTCTTTGTGTCATATATTGGACGAATATTTCTATCAAACATTCTAGTTTTGGATAAGCTTTCTCTTTTCTTTTGATCACAGACCAATTTTGAGGAAGCAGTGAATTCTTTGACGGCTCTTTCTACCGCTTGAGTGTGTGATGGTAGTTCAAAAAGAGTGCACTCCGAAGCTATGTTTATACTCTCGGTTTCCAGTAACCTTTGCAAATCCTGATTTGTTAAATGACTTGTGAGAGGTGGTTCTGTAACTTTCACATCATTCCATGCAATCATATTGACATACTCAGATGCTCCAAAATTTATTGTAGGGATTTCAAACCGTCTTAGTGGTTTACTGGCTTGTTTTCTAGACCGAGCCTTGATGATACGTCTTAAAGCCAGTTTCTTTATATTTTCTCTCTTATCATCCAACATAGCTATGAGTATGTTTTCATAATGAGCAAAGTATCCATTGTCTTCTATACATTTGTACGATAGACAATTTCAACTCTTTATGGTTTCCCACAAGTTTTGAGCGCCACTAGAAACTTTTGGATTACACTTGATCCTGAACCAGCTACGTGCATAAACTTTCACGAAAAGGTTGCCAGCTCTTTTAATGTACGCGACGGAATTTTTGTAGCTACGTATAATCTTAAAATTCTATTAGCTGTAGTCAACCATCTTGCATGGGAAAGTTTTACTGGACTTCTGTTTTCTAATTGTTGAGATATTTTCCCACTCGAAACAGCTTTGTAAATATCATAAAGGTATTGTTGGTCAGTACTCAAACCCTTTTCATTACCACGATCGATCATATTAGTAATAAACTCAATGGGCTTAAACTGAACTACTTTCATTACATGACATGTTGCTAAACTTTTACCGACAGGTCCAACAAATCCTTTTGGTCCGCTTGTTGATCCATCCAGCTTTTCTACTAAATGTCGTAGTGGAAGTTAATTTGTATGCAATTGGCAAATAACCCACTGCAGAGGTCTTCCAAGTTTATCTTCCAGTGAGCGAATTACACCACTATATTTGCCTGTGTTTGTAGGGCATCCATCACAACCAATGCAAACCATTTCCGACATTGTAAGATTGTGCTCAGAAAAGTTAGCGACGATAGAATTAGCAATGTCAAGGGTTTTTCAGACAATGGAACTGTGCAACCGATCTCGATTTAGGCTCCTGTATGAGTGAAATGTGATCTTCTTTGACAGTTTCTCTGTGCATTTTCTTATCGTCTGTCTTGTGAATAAGAAGGGTATCATCAATTCTACTGTCAAAGTATAAGGCCTGTATTTCTACCTTTGTTTCCTTATTCAGAACCTCATGCCGAGATTTGATTCGCTCGCGTCTTACTTTACTCCTGTCTACCACAACGTCATTTATAACATTATCATTAGAATGAGTTGACTGTACACCGCGTAAAAGAGCAGAGGCTAAAGCTGCTGCTGTGCGATCAGGTACGCCATACCTATCACAAACTCGAGAAAACAATGGTATTTGTAACCTAGTTTGAGTATTTATAGTAGTGGCTGTGGAAGGGCCGGGAACTGGTTCCTCTAAAATAACCACTACATCTTTTGGAATACAACCCATTTCTTGAAGTGGTACAGTTAAGTCCATTGCTGTCTCATTGTCGTTATACAAGCCAATTTTATATCCTTCACAACGTTTCTTACACAATCTTTATTCTTCTATCATTTTCCTTGCAATTTTCTTTTTATTTGCTGATGTCACTTTTATATCAACACTTCCAATCGACATTTTCCGAACAGTTCTTTGATCGGTCAAGAATTTGCGTTCAAGTATTGGAACCTTCTTAGAGAGGTCACATTTACAAAGCTGAAAATCTTTACATTTACATGCACTAACATCGAACAAAGTCTCAACCCTATTGTTAAATTCGACTAGTTTTTTTTTTTGAAACTGTGCTTATCTTGGTCACGTTTGCTTGTTTTCTTGAGTGTTTGAACTAAATCAACTTCTTTTTTTAACAAATCTGTAATAGTTTTAGAGGTAATGCATGGGATCGAAGCTTTTCCCCATATGAAGTTTAACTTATCAACAACAATCTTGGACACTTCTAAAAAACTAGGGTTTTTGCCATTTTGCTTAATTTTTACTTTGTTCCAAACATAAATGTAATATTTTAACACATCTCTACGAATAGGAAGCAAAGACTCGCCTACATCTTGACCATTGCCTATGATAGGATGAGGTAAATCTTTGCAACGAGTCCTGGGGAACGCCATAACGCAGTTATAAACACACAAAGCGCAGTGACACACTGTACTAGAACCGTAGAACGTATATAAGTAGACGACTAGATATAACACACTACCTATCACTCCCGCTGTCAAAACATGACCAATGCAGTCTGAAAGGCCGTTTACTGATTATGTAAAAAATTTTAAATATCGGAAATTTCGGACGATTTGGCGAACTTTAGGCCTTTTGCGCAGACTAAAACCACGACCCAAAAATGTTTTTATAAAATTCTGCCTTTATTTAAGACCTTTTTCAACTTTTCAGTTACTACCCGTCTGATATATTTTTCTTTCAAGTACTTAAAAAAAATTTGGGAAAAATGTAAAAAATTTTTAAACTTTAAGTCAAATGTGCAGACTCAAGATGACGTCGTAAAAATTTAATATTTTTCAGAATTGTTACTAAGGCTCATACACAGCCATTGAAGGGTACCCGTTTTCGAAAAAAAAACATTGACTTTTTTCACTCCACCCTAGGTAGCATTCTTATACAATTACAAAAACAACTAAGGGAATGTTCATGTTGTTTTTGTAATAATTGTAAAACTGCAACCATCTGCTTTTTTGATATTATTTTTGATTTCACTTAAACCATCCGTGTAAATATGAAATATACTCACAACAGACTTTTATATTTTTCTTTTAAACACGGAGAGAATTTCATATTATTTTGGTTCTACAAAGTCGTAGTACATTGTATTACCGTCTAAACTAGCCTTAGTCTTAAAATTATTTGTCCTGCTCTGTAATGCCAATTTTAAACTATTCTAACTAGAAGTCTTAAGATTTTTGCTCTCACACAATTCAATTGTCTTGGTCTGATTGTCACAAAATCAAATAAAAATCTGTTTTATAACCTTTTGCGTCTAGACTATAGCCTTAAAAAAAAAAAAAAAAATCTTTCTAAAACATAAACAGCTGTTCAGTATAAAATTAATAAAAAAAATATATATTTGTTTAAGGAACGCTTTAATTTATTTAACCTTGATTTTAACGGATATTAAAAAATAAATAAATAATAATAAACATAACATCAAGGTAGTCTTATTTTGAAAACGGATACAATAAATATATTACACAACAAATAAGCTGTGTGTCACATTTTATTTTGTTTTTAATTTTAAATTATGTGTTTTGAAATGTAATAATTTAAAAACGCTTGAAATTTCATAGTTTTTAAGTGAAAATTATAGAATTTATGAAAGATTCCCCAGAACGGTATACCATTTTTACATATGGTTTGTTATCAGCTGTTGCTTATGTAGCAAGCTAAGGAAAGAAATGGCAGTTTTTCTACTTTGACTGCAGTTTTTAAACGTTGCCTACTAAATGATTATACCATTATCTTTCAATTCAATTTAAATGAGAGCTACCTTCAAATTTCTTTACGTTTTTTTTTTTACATTAATAATAAGCTGTTTTCACACTTATACACATTTAATATTAAAGTGAGTTTTTGACATGTCGTAGTACTCAGTATATAAGTGTATAAAGGGCCTTAAGAAATATTAAATATTAAAATATTAAAGAGTGCCGCGGTAGGCTAGCTGGTAGTGAGCTAGTCTATCAGCGCCGGGGTTGCGGGTTCGATTCCCGCCACAGACTCTGGTTTCCTGCAGATAAGCGTAGAGCTTCGCGGGATTAGCTAAGCTACGGCTTCACTGTGCAATAGGGATACAACTTTTTAAAAATTTTTGAAAATACCATGTAGTGCATAAAAAAACAATAAGAACTGCATCTTTAGATTTTCGATATCGTTAAAAAGGGTTCCGCGTCAAATGCAATTAAGTTTGGGATCAGTAATAATGTATTTACACCTACACCATAAACAGTTTATATGTTGTTTATGGTGATAAACTAGTTTGTGAAACTTATTTATCCATTCAAATCATAAACAGGTTTGTAACTAGCTTTAGAGATAAACTAGTAACAAGCAACCGATTTTTGCGATTAGTAATGCTAGATAGAATTCTAGAGCAATTCTAGCTTACATAGCAAATTATTTGCAATACGCGAATTTATATGTGGCCCTTGGTACAACATTAGGTTTTCAGACCATTGTTACAATAAAAATGACTTCGAAGCCTTAAAAAATCATTATCGGGCTTTACTAATGCTCAGAAATGCTTTCTAAGACATTGGGTGAAAGATGAATCAAGAATTCCAAAAACACAACGCAGCAACATTTATGCGAAACGCGCCATCAAAGTCGTACAAGATATTTTCCCCCAATGCAAATCAACACGAACTCTTAATCTTAAGTTATTTCACTTAACAAAGATAGTTTTTAGATTGCGATTTTGATTATAATCATATAATTACATTAAGAAATGTAAATAGTTTAATAATTATAAAATAAAAAATTTTGAAAAATACAAAAAAGAAATAAAAAAAAAAAAATCTTAAAGGGCTTTCAGAAATCCTTCGACGCGGAACGTTTTTGTTCCGAAATGACCTGAGGAAACATTTTTCGGTTTCAGCACAACATCGGCTACATCGTGGTGATAGAGCCTTATTTTGGTTGTACCCCTACTGTGCAATGCAATTATAAATTGTTAAAACAATTCTTTATATTCGAATAGAAACGTCATAAAATGTTTAAATACTTAAATGCTATTTTTTATAGGGAATAGCGTCAAAAGAGAGTCCTAAACGCCAAAAAATGAGAGCAAGATCTCTTAAAACTTTATGAGAAAAAAATAAATTTTAAATTTAGCACTTATTTATTTTACCTTAAAGAACTTTTATATTCTTTACCTAAAAGTTAAACAGAAGATAAATAATCTATAATATAAAAATTAAAAAAAAAAAACAAAACAAAATTATAGAAAGAGAGTACAATTGAGAGAATAAACAAATAAAATTAATTTATTTTAAAGTAATTTAGTTGTATTTTAAAATTTGTTAAAAACGGACAGCTGTTAATTGATTCGGCATGTTTTGTGTTAATACGAAATAAAAGTGTGAAATGAATTTTAAAATATAAAAATGACAATATTTTTTTTTTTTAAAAACAACAACAATAAAAACAAAGAGTATTAAAATAAAAAAGTAAACAATTTTTATACGAAAGTACGTTTGTATATTTCAATACGTATTAAAATCTATTGTGTGTTAATTTTTTGTGTTTTGAAAATTTTAAATAAATTTGTAATAAAAACTTTAATTTTCTTTTTATTAAGATTCTAAAATTTATTATATGTTTGGCGTGTTTTACTGAATAAGAAATAAAAAATATGAACAAAATGTGTTTTTTACTTAATAATTTATATACGTAAAGTTGACATTAATACTAACCCCCCGTCTATACCAGAGATAAGTATCGCGACTTATGTTTATTGCAGTTAATGTCAAAATTTTGTTATCTAATGCAGATAGCACTTTTTTATTAATACATATTTATTGCCGGCAATATATCTGTGTCAATAAGGAAAATGTGCTTTAAGCTTCATTCACAATAAGAGCAATATTTTAGTTTTTTCTTCTATCTTAGTCCTTCCCAAAGTATTTCATATATTTTCCTTTAATTTTTCGAACAAAAATGTAACTAATTTTTTTTTTTTAAAGATGAGTCTCCTGCTACTTCAGCAACAATTTGTATGAAATTAAAAATGACGTCTATTCTAATTTTATTTAGTTTTGAGTGAAAATTTTAACAAAATGTTTTAAAAAATTATAACAAATAACTTGTCTTAATTGAAAATGTGTGTGGTTGCGAAAAAAAATGTATGCTTAATTGTTAACACCAAGTGAAAATCTTGCTGCCATTGTAAACGAAGCTTAATGTGTGGTTTATAGAACCCGAGCGCCTTACTCGCCCGTTCAACTTACATTTAAAACAAAAACAAAATTTCGAAATTTGTTTTTGTTTTAAATGTAAGTTCAATGTACTCGTGTTCTATAAACTACACATAAGTCTATTTTTTGTTTAGTTTTTTAGGAAAGCAATTGTAAACCTTAAAAGTTATTATAGAATATATCAGGGGTGTGCTGGAAATCGAAAATGCAAAACGCAAGTATTTTAAAAGTCGTTTTTTAGTTAGATTTCTGTAATAAAAGAATTTTATGACAAATATTATACAAACATTTCTCTATTAAACAGAATTTTATAACAAAAATTATAAAAATTTGATTAAAAGTTTATTAAAAACAGCCTCCAAATTCTTGCGTTTTGCGTTTGCGATTTCCAGCACACCCCCCTATATTTTTATTCTTATAAAATGATCAGTTCTCTTCAGTTATAGTTTTTTAATTTTTTATTCCTTAATAATCCTGTCACAGATCGGAATTAAACTGAAGTTTTTATTCTAAATTTAATTGAACATCGAGGAAATTAAACAAAAAGTAATTTTGTTTTAACTTCCTAAAAATCGTACAAAATATTTCAAATTTTAAGCTTGAGGAAAAAAAATTTATATATGTAGGTACATTCTATCAGCCATGTCACAGAGTACAATTCCGTTCGGAATGATTCCGTTCGAAATCGAAGACAACATATTTGTTTTTTAATAGAAAGTGTATTTTGATAGTTTTTTGGCCTTTCAGATACAGAAAACTCCCACTCCGTTCATGAAAACAAAAATGGTTTCAATCCGAAACATTGTTTCGTCATTTTCTGAAGCACCAAAATACGGAATGAATTCCGTTTCCGAACGGAATTGTACTCTGTGACATGGCTGTATATGTGTATAAGAGTTTTGAATTTATAATAAAAAAGTTTTGCAATTAAAGATCCAACTATAATATGCTTAAGCTCCTGTCAAAAAATAACAAAAATCTTTTCAAATGCATTTAAAAACACAAAAACAAAACCAAAAAACATTTGATTCCGTACGGAAAGTGCGATTTGTTTCGCACCTTGCTTAAGCAAATGACAGATTCATAAAATTTAACAAAAAGTTTCCATAAGTTCAATATGGTTTGACATATATGATTTACATGTATTCGCCTATTTGCTTAAGCCAACTTAAGCATATTATAGTTGGGCCTTAAGACTTATTAGAAGCTTTTTTTTTAATATTTTAAAGAACTTATGTTTTACGGAAATGTAAATTGAAATAATTTCAATTGTTTCAAAACAATTAAATATTTGTTTGTAATAAAAAGTGTCGCTTGTGTATATACCGTTCACCATAATCTTTAAAAGCCTAGCTTATATAATATGGGCGGTATCTTGTTAAAATTCTTTCTACGGGGGCATATTTGTATGGTCGTTTTGTGAGATAATAAGCACATCTCATAAATAGAGAATATTTGACTTTAATTTTATCAACCTATTTTGTTTTGTATGGACTATAACTTACCCTTATTTCGGGCGGACACTTGTATGGGGGTCAGATGGTACAATGACTGATTTGGCTCATTTTTAATAAATATTATTTTTGATATTAATATACATTCAAACATTCGAAAAAATGTTAAAACATTGAATACTTTAAATCTTATAGAAAATGTGCTTAAAGCTTAAAATTACAAAAGTTGTTATAAAATACATAACTTTTGTTGATATTTACAGTTAGAAATTAAAAACAAACATTTTGGCATTGATTTGAAATTTTCGAAATTAATTTCGAATTTTCGAACATAACCCAATAAGTTTACATTTCGAAAATTGTTAAAAAACTAGTTTCAAAATAATAAAATTCTAAATTTTTTTCAAATATTTCTATATTCGAAAGTTAAAGTTTACAGAAAATGTTACGACTGTTTACAAATTCCGTTGATATTTGCAGTTAAGATTTGAAAATAAACGTTTTGTTATTGATTTCAAATTTTCGAGTTTATATTTTAAAAATATGGTAAAAAGCTGTTTAAAATTAAAAAATCCATTAAAATCACTGGTTCACAAATTTTAAACTTTTTACCAAAACCTCAAAAATAAGATGTTTTTTCAATATTGGACATTTTTAGTCTCTACATTAAGGCAATTTTTTTCAAAACAAAAGGCCTGTCGCTAAGTAAGTTTATATCCGATCAACACACATTACATATGGGCTGAAAGAGGAAAAACAGATTTATTCAACAGCTTACAATACAGATGAACAGATTTTTTAAATTGAGAGTTGAGATTTTTGAAAATATCTAAAATAACTCCTGAAAAACACGATTTTTGCGAATATTTCGAAAACGCTTCTTCAGAGCAATAAATGAGTGCCATATTCGTGCTCAGCCGTCCCGATTTTTAATTTTTTTGTGGCGTAGTGTATTATACGAAATTTTTGTGCTTCGATCAATCACGGAAAGAAAATTGTTTTTGTATCGATTTGCATTTTTAAGAACCTTAGTTTTGTATATTTTTTTCCGCAAATAACGTTAAAAATAGGTTTTAAAAATCGTAAAATCTGTTATTTTTATACAAAATTTCTATGTTCGAAAGTATTAAATATTGAATATTTGAAAAATATACATTTTTGTTTAGTTTTAATAGTTAATAACTTTTTAACAAAAGTTTTGGTGTTGATTTGGCATTTTCGAAATTGAGTTCGAATTTTTAAACATAATAAATTATGTTTCTTGTAATGTTTTTTACTGTCATTAATTGAAGTCAAAATTTTCCACATTGAATATTGATAAAATATAAACGTTTTGGTGTTGATTTGGAATTTTCGACAAAAACGTTTATTTCAAAACGAGATTGTAGTCGAGTTGTAAATAAATATAAAAATTATATTCGAAAACTTTAAACAATGGAAAATGTTAAAAACATGTACCATTTAGTTTGGTTTTAATATTGAATTTTTAAAAAAAGCCTTTAAGGATTTTTTGGAATTTTCTAAATTAGTTTTGTAAATTAGTTACTTTGTTACACTGCTTATTATCTTGACCTAAAAATCACTATTAACCTTATCTTATCTAATAGAACAAGTACATACTTAATGGCAAATGTACTACAAAATAAAAATATATCAAAAATATTAAATCTAAAAAAAAACTTTTTTAATATTAACGCATACAATTAAAATAAATAAATAATTTTTTTTGCGGTTTGAAAATTAAATTTATATAAAAAACTCGTAAAAATACCTTACAATTCTTTACTGTTAAAAAATCATTTAAATTCTTTTTAAAGTTAATTTTAGGAAAATACATATAAACATTTTTTAATATCTCATATCTTCTTATATTTTACAGTTGGCTGGCTCACTTATAATCCACTTACCTGCAAACTTGGCTCAAACATCTCACGACAATGGCCGATGAAGCACCCAGTCCACGACCATTTCGTCGTGAGCGTAACTTAAGCAATCGCAATTTTAATAAACGTGGCTCAAATCGATCACGTTTGAGTACTGAAAGTCATAATTCGGCAGAATCAAAAGTTCCCAATTTAACAAATTCCCAGCAAGATTACACCGATGATACTGATAGTTCGTCGACTTCTATAACTACACCGTCTTTATCGCTGAATGCTACTTCCAGTTCTATGAACATTTCCTATTCGGTTAATTCCGATACAGAAAATTGTTTTAATAAAAAATCTATTCTTAAAATGCGTTCCATTGACATCGAACTAAATACTGATAATGATAATTATGATGATCATAATGATGACATTGAAAATAGACAGTCTAGTCAACTGAATCATGGCAGCGGCAAAAAATTACAACGTCAAACCCCAACTACACCACAAACCCCAGATCCCGCTTTGTTGGGTGTTAAACAGAAATTATTATTGTTTGAAAATCTACAAATCGATGAACACTTTTTGTTTAAAACCTCAAAATACAAATCGAAATCCTCGCAGTCTCTATTGCAAAGTGAGCGAGTAAATTCATCAACTACTTCTTTATTAACGCCTTCCTCAACATCCGCTTCATATTTAGTTGAAGCATATCCCATGGGCAATGCCAACTCTCAGCTGGATGTTGCGCGTAATTCGGTTTTTAATGGCAGCATTGATGAGGAACGTTCAGAGGATGATGTGGATAGTATAAAGGATGAACTTAATGAGACAATTGTGCAGGAGCATAAAAGAGAGAGTACACAAGATGAATTTGGCAGAACTGTGAGCAGTGACGACAGTCAAATTAAAGTGGACTGTATTCCTGTGGCAGCCGTAAATAAATCATTTTTAACTCCAGTCTTTCAACATTCCCAAAGTCATCCTGAAGAAATTGTTAATTCAAAGAGCATTGAGAATAAGGATACAAAAGAAACAGAAGAAGATGCGAAATATAAAACAAGAAATAAAGATTTTCCAAGGTGGGTTTTAAAAAATATTTTTTTTTTGTTTTTAATTCTTGTGAAGAATATTTATACCCATACAACAATAATAAAGAGTGTAATATTCTTTTGCGTTGTTATGTACAACACTGAAAAATATTGGTATTAGGTCCGTTTTCACAACTTACCGATAGCTTAAAGAAGACTTTAACCGGCCTTATAAAAAGTGTTCAAAAAACTTTACTTTAACATAAAGTGAGCGATAAAGTAAATTAAGGTTCATCCAACAGGTAGGTTAAAGTAAAGTTGTAATAATGGAACACTAAAATCCTACCTTTAGCTATCGGTAAGTTGTGAAAACGGGCCTTAGACTTACCTTTTGGTATACCCATCGACACAGAAACACTTTCTGAATCGATCTAACTATGTCCGTCTGTCCGGCCGGCTGGCTAGTTGTCTGTCAATGTAACCTTGTGCGCAAAGTAAAGGGGGCTTATTCTGGCAGTTGTGACCGGATAATTTTTCGATTCGAAAGCAACTTTATTCATTTGATACTGAACGAATCGAAATTATTTTTTCAATATTGTAATGCATTTGTTTGAGTTTTCACAACACTGAAAAAATAATTTCGATTCGTTCCGTATCGACTGAAAGCATTAGAAAAAATTGCTTTCGAATCGAAAAAGTATTCGATCACAACTGCCAGAATTAGACCCCAGGTTCCAATTTTCAAGATAATTTAATGAACTTTGGTACACACGTTTCAATTGTCATAAGAACTAAGCCTGTTGAAAATGGTAAGAATCGGCTTATAACTTCACATATCCCCAATACAAACTTCTTTCCGGAATAGTCTTTGTGCCCACAAACTATCTAATTATGTTGCTATTGAGATTTAATAGCGTCTAAACCTTTTTTATTGCTATCCAAATCATCTTACTAAATTTTATTGACATCGGTCCATATTTAACCACAGCTCCGAAAAAAATACTACTCCCGGAAATAAATTTTAGTGCTATAACTTTCTACAATTGTTGGTATTGACGTAAAATTTGGCAACAATAATTTTAACGATATCAACTATGTCATAACATTATATTGTGCTAGTAGGTCAAAAATTAACCGTAGTTCCAACATAAATTCCCTTCCTAAAATCACTTAAAGGCAAACAAAGCTCATATCTAATTTTAGTATTCAGCACAAAAACTTTAACATGAATCTTAAGCTCATAACATAATTTGGTTTTCCTGGGTCCATTCTTGGCCATGGGATCTCGAAAATTTGTCTTTATATACTCAAATGATCGGGCTTGGCCGACTCTTCTTTTTTACTTGTTTTTTGTTTGTTTTTAATTCTTGTTACAAAATTTTTTAATATGCTGCTTTGAAAGCATGATGTGCCAAATTCTCCCTATGGCGAAAATTAAATACACCAAACGGTTTTTTTTGGCGCTCGCATTTTTTATCACGTCATTCATACTGTTTTAATATTTAAACAAATATTTAAAATTATTTTCTTCGATAATAAAGCCAAAAAAGTAAACCCCCATTATTAATATTCTTTTAAATTTAACTTTTAGATAAGATTTGCTTTTTTGCAATATTTTTTTTGTCCGCTTCATTATTTTCTTGACTTGACTATAAAAAATTTAACTTACATGATTCAGAATTGTAGCCGCAAGTAAATAAAAAATTATCAGTCTCTTTTTATTGACAATTAATTTTTTTTTTTTTATTTTTTAGTTTTAATTTAAAACAATTATTGTATCGAAATTTATATAGAACAATATAAAGAAAGAAAGAAAGTTGCAAAAATATTTTACCCTCTGCTTTAAGTTTAATTTTTTTAATAAATAAAACTTTTATTTTTGTAATTTTTCAGAAACTATCGTTCACGACCGAAGACTGAAGTAATATGTGGCTCGTCAGAACCCTTTTCTCGTGAAGCTAATAAATTTAATTCACTACATCATAAATCAAAACAAAGGTAAGTCTTTTTTCTAAAAATAACACAAGTTTTATATGACAGTAAAACGTTATCGCTACAGTTTCTATGAAACGATACATGTATATATATATATAAAAGAGTTGCGTGAGTGACTGACTCATTCATCATCGCCCAGCCCAAACCGCTGACCCTAGAAACTTGAAATTTGGACTAGCGATTGGTCACTCCCCAAATCGATCCACTACGACGATTTTCGAAATTCGAATGTTTAGAGGGTAAAAAAGGTAAAAACGGAAAAATTAGGTAACCTTATATCTCCAAAACTAAAAGAGATGCAAAATAAATGTAATACTTATCGTTGTTCTTTAGAAAAATAAGCGGACAGGTGTCTAGTACTTTTTTGAAATTCTGCCCTATTAGGGAGTAAACCGGTAAAACCTGAATTTTTGTACTTTTTCGCCACCCCATCTAACTTTTGAACCAATAAACAAAGAAACAAAGTTAATACCACACTTATCAAAAAAATACGAATAGGAATTTGGTACTTTTTCGAAATTGAACATTTAAGGGGTGAAAATCGTATTTTTTTTCTTGGTACTTTTTTTACAAAACATTTTCCTCCATTCATTGACATATTCGTACTAAATTATGGGCTGCCACTACAATACTGAAATTTGTGATACTTTAATGGGGGAAATATATAGTACCCAAAAAAGAAATACGGGAAATATGATAATTTTCTGTAGCTTTTTGGATTTACTAAAGTAGCGGGTTAAATGCTAGAATTTAAACAAGTTTAAACCTAGAAAAATAAACTTTGGCATAAAAATATGTCCATATATATATATATATATATATATATATATATATATATATATATATTCTGGGTCCTTAAAAAATCGATTTGGCCATTTCCGTTCGTCCGTCTGTTAACAACACCCTCACTTTCGAAAAACTCGAAAGAAAATAACAATATTGGTGTCAATCTATTTCTAGTTACCCAGCTAGCATTTAGTATCATAATCTTATCATTTAGAAATCAGCTTCAAGATAAAAATACCCGTATATGAGCTCATTTTTCAATCATAAATGATACTTTCGTTGTGAGAAAATGATACCCTACCGATGAATCACCTGAAAGATTCATTTGTGATACATTTTAATGTTAGTTTTTATAATCATTATTGAATCGTTTTCGTCTCATTTTTCAATCGTTAATTACATATGTATATAGTTTTTGATTATATTTCATATCACTTTTTAATTGTCTTGTTTTTTATTTTTTATTTTTTAAATCAGCACCATTATGGCTTAATTTTTAACCAAACAAAAGCTATTGGTTTTTCGCAAAGAGGAAAAGAAACAGTTTGCACTAACACTTATGTTCATAAGTTGTCAATAATTTTTGGGCTTATTTTTTAGCCAAGCTTCTTATTTATTTGCTGACACGAAAGTTCCTATTTTTATTTTTTTTTTCATTTGGCAAAAACAAAAATTTTAAATATTTAAAAATCATTATTTTAACATTTAAATGAATCATTTTTCTATCGCTCATGTAATAAATTAAAGTTTTAATCATCAATACTGATCTGAAAAGACTCATTTAGGTGATTTTTACAAAAAATAATCACCCAAATGCTAGCTGGGTTATATTGTATTGTATTTCTGTATTAGTATTTTAAATACTTTTAATGTACAATACAAAAAATTTATGTTTCACATATTTCTAGCTCTATTAAAAATTACAATTGTTTACAAAGCATACAGTCAGTTTATTAAATAGATTTATATTCGTTTTCGTCTTTATGCTGTTTGGCAAAGAGTTATATAGCTGTAATCCCTTATAGAACAGCGATCGTTGCATTGCAGTTGTTGATGCCCTCTGAGATCTAAAATCTTCAATATTTCAAAGTTGGTAAGGCTGAGCCTCTCTTACGTGTATTATTTGTTCTGTTAAATATTCTGGTGCTTTTCCGTTTTTTATTTTTTTAATAAATTTGATTGTGTTTTATTTCATTAAGTCTTTGTTTTATATTTAGCCATCATCTAAGTGATTCTAACATGCAATTAATTGATATGTATCGGTTACACTTTAATATGACACGCATAGATTTATTCTGGAGTTTTTGCACTCTTTAAATTTGATTTATTGTACAGCATGAGTATAGAATTGTTGACCCGAATTCGAAATGAGGTTTAATCATTGCATTGTATATATTCCTTGCTGTTAATATCGTTAATTGTTTTCGCAACCTTTTGAAGAAAGTTTTTTTTATGCCAATCCTTTTACAAATATAGTCGATATGATTTTTAAAATTTTATTTTTTGTCAATTACAAAACCCAAATACTTAATTTGCTCTACCTTTTCAATTCTGTTATTGTTTATTTTAAAAGTTATGTTGCTATTAGTGTTTACTTCCATTATTTTCGTTTTGCCTTCGTTTAATTTCAGTTTGTTCATTTTTAGCCACTCCGTAACTTTTTCAAAGTCTCGATTTAGTTTGTCGTAGCTTTCACCATCCGAGCTTGCTTCCGTAAAAATAAGTGTATCGTCTGCATACAATATTATTTCACATTCATCCACTATTTTAGGCATATCTGATAAATAATAGATCTCCTAGGATTGATTCATTATTAATTTTATTAGATTTAATATTGTTTACTTTTGTCATTTGTTTTCTATTTGTTAAATATGATTGAAACCATTTATCCTGAATTTCATATTTATGTAATTTTTGCATTAGTATATTTCTATCTATCGTCTCAAATGCTCGTTTAAAGTCTAAAAATACTGCAACAAATTTTCTCCTTTTTTCTATTTTTTTCCATTTATTGATTAGGTAATTTACCGATGTTTCACATGAGTAATTCTTCCCAAATGCCGATTGGTATTTGGATATTTAGTTGTTGGATTCATATTTTTCTCCAATTGTTCCTTAACTGATTTTTCGATTATTTTCTCGTATGTCTTTAATGTGTTTTTTGGACGAAAGTCTTCGCACTTGGAGGTTTTTGCAATCTTTTCAATTGGTGTTACCATTCATTGACTCTTTCCAATTTTCAGGGAATACAATTTAGGATTGCAAACCAGAAAAATCGGTTCAGTAGGATGAGAGTTAATTATCAAAATGTGAAGAAAGCACCACCCTAAAAAAATAGAAATTACATTGTCCAATTTTGTGAAAATCGGTCAATAATTTACGATGGGCCCCATATAAAGCCGACTCTTGAAATATTCCTACTGGGGAGTGGAGGGTATCAAAGATTCGTCACAGTCGAATTTAGCACTCCAATTTGTTTTTACAAATGTCGACTCTTTAACAAAAATCAGTTTTTAACAAATATTAAAAACTCTAAATCGATATTTTATCTATGACAGCCTTCCGATATTGACATTTTTTTAAGGAAAGATTTTTGATATTGATATTTTTTCAGTGCAACTTTTTAATATCGATAAAATTTTTATGAAGACTTTATAATATTGATAAATTATCTATATAAAAACTTTTTTCGATATTGATAAATTTTCCAAGTTCACTTTTCGATAGTGATAAATTTTCGATCAAAACTTTCTAATATTGACGATTTTGTTATTAACAACTTTACAATATCGATAATTTTGTATGAAAAATTTTTCTATGTCAAATATTTTTCATAACAAAGTTTTCAGTGTCGAAAATTTCTCATAGAAAACTTTTCAATGTCGACAATTTTTGAAAGAAAATTTTCAATGTAAATAATTTTTCATTTTTCTAATGCCAAAAATTTTACATACAAAACATTTCACCATCGATAATTTTTCATAGAAAAATTTAAGGTGAAAAATTCTTCAACGTCGAAAATTTTTAAAGTAACTTTTTTAATATCGAAATATTTTAAAGGAAAATTTTTATATATTCGGTTTCGATGATTTTAAATAGAGAACTTTTCAATATCGTCAATTTTTCCTAAAAAACTTTTCAATATCTACAAATTTTCTTAGAAAACTTTTTAATAAAAACAATTTCTTTCTTTCTATTGATAATATCGAAATTTATCAAAATAATTTTTGGGAATACAAAATTTTAATTTAAAATTTTTCATATACAATTTTTCAGTGCCGACAAGTTTTCAAATAAAATTTTCTAATGCTGAAAATTTTTCATACAAAACATTTCACTATCGACAATTTTTTTTAGAAAATTTTTTTATGAAAAATTTTTCAACGTCGAAAATTTTTCATAGAAAACTTTTTAATATTCAAATATTTTCAAGAAATTTTTCATAGAAAACTTTTTTATAAAAAATTTTTCAATTTCAAAAAGTAATTTTTCATAGACAACTTTTCAATATCGAAAATTTTTTATAGAAAACATTTTAATATCCTAAATATTTCATAAAAACTTTTTTTGAATATCGAAAGTTTTTCAAATACAATTTTTCAGTGTCGACAAGTTTTCATATAAAATTTTCCAATGCTGAAAATTTTCATACAAAACATTTCACTATCGACAATTTTTCTTATAAAATTTTTATATGAAAAATTTTTTAACGTCGACAATTTTTCATAGAAAACTTTTTAATATTGAAATAATTTCAAGGAAAATTATTTTTAAATATTCAATTCGATGATTTTTAATAGATAACTTTTTTATATCCACAGTTTTTTATAAAAAATTTTTCAATGTTGATCATTTTTCTTAGATAACTTTTCAATATCGAACATTTTTCATGGAACCCTTTTAAGTAATAACAATTTTTTTTTTTATCAATATCGACACTTTTTTTTTAAGAAACTTTTTAACATCGAAAATTGTTTAATGTTGATCATTTTTCATAGATAACTTTTCAATATCGAAAATTTTTCATAGAAAACTTTTTTATTCCACAAATTTCAAAAATCTTTCATAAAAAATTTTTTAATATCGACAATTTTTCCTAAAAAACTTTTTAATATTGACAATTTTTATAGAAAATTTTTTAATATCGAAAATTTTTTAATGTTGATAATTTTTCATAGAAGACTTTTCAATATCGAAAATTTTTCATAGAAAACTTTTTTATGTCCACAATTTTTCATAAAAAATTTTTAAATTTCAAAAATTTTTCATAAAAACTTTTTAATATCGACAATTTTTATTAGAAAACTTTTCAATATCGACAATTTTAATAATAACTTTTCGATGTCTAAAATTAAGTAAAAAAAACTTTCGATGTAGAAATTTTCATAACAAAAAATTTCGGTATCGAAATATTTTTTGTAAATTTATTCATATTAATATCAAAAATTTTTTGTAAAAATATTTCGTTATCGATAATATTTTTATAAAAACTATTTGATATCGATATTTTTTTTTTGTGAAAATACTTTGATAAACTAACTTAATTCATTAAAAATTGCGGAGTTTTAATAAAATTTTTTTTTTCAATTTTCAGCGAACCCGATGAGGAAGAACAAATTGAATTACGTGATAAAGGCATCAGTTTTATAAAACCCATTCTGGAAGAGTTGATCAAAACCGAAGAATCCTATGTTGAGAATCTTTGGATTGGCATTAACAACTATGGCAACATATTCCAGCGTAATGATTTGCCAACTGGACTGAGAGGTAAAAAATATGTTTTATTTGGCAATGTCGAACAAATTGCCGAATTTCATCGTGATGAATTTCTACCGATGTTACAACGAAATAAACATGACTTGAAGAGAATATTTGATGAATTTCAACAGTATATTGATGTAAGTTTGAAATTTTATGTTAAAAAGATAAATATTTGAACTTAAATATGTATTTTTTATATGTTTTATAGAATAATTGCTTTTATGGTTATGTTTTATTTACCATGAACAAACAAAGATCATTGAAATTATGTGATGTTTATAAAAATTATTTTAAGGTGGGTAGAAGAATGTTTTTTTGAATATGAATGTTTTTTTAGAAATCAATTTTTTTTTGAATAAAACTTTTAGCTTTTACAAACTGAAATTGATGACAAGTTGGGTATTAATAGTTTTTTGGTGCAGCCCATCCAACGTATGGCCCGCTATCCTTTATTATTGCAACAGTTTATAACGGTAAGTTATTAACGTTTGTTTTTTTTTATCTTAAAAATAAATTATAGTTTTTAATCTTCCTGCTTTTTCAGACACTTTTCAAAAATCGTGATTATGTTATGAAACCCATTATAGAGTCTTGTTGCCGTTTGGAAAAGAAGTTACGAAATCTTTTGACCACTACCAACGAATCTGAGGTTATAAATGATATTGTGTGTATAAGTGATGCCAATGAGGTATGTAGCAATAAAATCTCAAAAAAATTAAATTTAATCTTTTACAATTTAAATTTCTTTCTAGTTCAATACCTTTTATCAGGGTAAATTCCGCAAAGTTAGTGAATTTCATGTATTCGATCATACTCTTAAACGCAGCTATCGCTCTAAGGTTTTCATTTTTGATAAATGTATTATTTACACGGAAATCAAGGGTAAACAATTGATATTCCATGGCCGTTATCCTTGTGAACATATTGGCATAACGGCCAAAACAAAACAATTCACTTTGTACTATGATCATCGCAAGCAACAGGAATGTGATTTTATGGGCGATCCAGCTTTAATCGAGCAATGGTTGGATCTGATACGTGAAATGATCAGTGCTTATGCTGCTGAGGAGCGCAGAAAGTTAAAGGAATTACATTCTCACGAATTTGGCGGCGATCACATGCATCGTAAGCCGGCCAATTTATCATTGTTTAGAGATTCAAATCGCTTTAGTAGTGACAGTGGTATAGGTAATATGTGGATTGTACCTAAACCGGAACAGGAAGAGGCCACTAGTAATCGCACCACCTGGTATGCCGTGACGTAGGGAAGTTTTTGCAATGTTGCAATTTATGAGATAACACGTATTTAACGCCATTTTAGTACCTAACTACAAACATATCGCCCTAGATCAACAAGAGGGTAATAACTCAAAATTTTTATTTTTCACTTTTTGGAAAAAAATCGATACGTAATATTCATATCTACCCGCTATTTTGTTTACTGTTTGGTAATGAAACGGTTTGTTTAAAAATTATTTTTTATGTGCCTTAAATATTAAATTAAAATTTGTTTTGCTTTTACCGAAAATTTTTAAATTTCTAGTTAATAACTTCCTGTTGATCAAGTGCAATATGTATATTATTGTTCTTTGTTTGTAATTAACTTTAAGTAATAATCTAAGTTTTGTTTTTTAAGATAGATAATTTATTAACCAACCATAAAGCCAAATTTTACTTCTTTAAAAGAAGTATTAAAGAAAACCCAATTTTTGTAAATACATAATGTCAAATAAATAATATTATTTATATTAACGAGGCAAATTTGCAAACATGAACTAATTATTTAAAGTTGAATAAATCTTTAAGTTGCAACAAGGGCAACAAAAACCACATTACAACAAAAAAAATAAGGAATACGTCAAATCAAATTGTGGAGCTCAACGTGAAATTTTTTTATTATACATATTTAATACCTTCTTTAATTTAAGTAAAAAAAAAAAACAAAAAACTAGACAAATAATACTACGCCAAAAAATTTTAATCTCGCGTAGTGATGCCACCTGTTTATTTCATCATGAGTTGTTTCGGAAAATACGAATTTACAACAATAATTTTTAAAAGGTAACAACGTTTTCAAGGAAAGAAATACGTATGTATCTCTACAAATTTTAAAATTATTGCTTATATTACAAATTTATTAAAAAATATCGGGATTTTACATCGAATTTTATTTTTAGTTACGAAAATGAAATATTTTCTATTTTTTTTTTAAATATTTCTAATTTATTTTAAAAATTGAAATATATTTTAATAAAATTTGCAAAGCCAAAACTGGTTCAAAATAAGCTTTGATATCGTTGCAAATTGGACTTTTTTCCGTGTGTGCAATTCTCATTCACTCTGCAGTTTTGTTTGCTAATATCTTTGGCATATCTAAAACTTTTTGGGAGAATGCTTCCTGATGATCTGGCCTAAGCAACCAGTGCAATGTGCATAGGAACTAGCTTATCCTCCATCAATAAATTTCAGTTTATTTATCAAGAATCTTAATTCGGAATTAAGCACTAAAAACAAAATCAAATTTAATTTTTTTTTATTAAATATTTTTTTTTTAAAGTTTTGTTTTAACATTTATTTTTAAACAAAATCGTTTTATCAAATAGAATCTGGGAATTTATTTCTCATGGTGAGTTACATTTATTATATAAATTTTTCATATTATTCGAATGTGTATTCTATGTCAAATACATTCCTCAAAAGCTTTTATACTTTAATAGTCTCATTCGAATAATATGAAAAATTTATATAATAAAATCGTTTTTTTAAAATTTTTCGAAAAATATCGTAAAATTTTCTATTAAAACTTTTAATATCGGTTAATTCTCTATGAAAACTTTTTGATATCGTTATTTACTGTCAAAAATAAATTTTCTACAAAAAACTTTGTATTATCGAATGCATGAATACTCCATATTGACAAATTTTTAAGGAAAACCCGTTCAATATAGAGAAATTTACTATGAAAACCTTGCGATATTGACAGATTTTTATTGAAAACCTTTTTATATCGAAAAATCTTTTACAAAAACCTTTCGATGTCGGAGAATTTTCTATAAAAACCTTTCGATATCAAAAAATTTTCATTAAAAACCTTTAGAAAAATTTCTATAAAAAAACTTTCCATATCAAAAAATCTTTCGATTTTAAGCAATTTTGTATAAGACACTTTCGATATCGACAAATTTTCTATAAAACCTTTTCGATATCGAATAGTTTTTTATAAAAATCTCTCGATATCGGAACATTATATATGAAAACCGGTCGATATTAAACATTTTCTTTCGATATCAAAAAATTTCTTATAAAAATCTTTCGATATCAAAAAATTTTCTATAAAAACTTATCGATATCAAAAAATCTTCTATAAAAACTTATCGATATCAAACATCTTCTATAAAAACTTATCGATATCAAAAAAATTTCTATAAAAACTTATCGATATCAAAAAATTTTCTATAAAAACTTATCGATATCAAAAAATTTTCTACAAAAACATTTCGATATCAAAAAATTTTCTACAAAAACATTTCGATATCAAAAAATTTTCAATAAAAACTTTTCGATATCAAAAAATTTTCTATAAAAACTTTTCGATATCAAAAAATTTTCTATAAAATCTTTTCGATATCAAAAAATTTTCTATAAAAACTTTTCGATATAAAAAAATTTTGTGTAAAAACTTTTCGATATCAAAAAATTTTCTATAAAAACTTTTCGATATCAAAAAATTTTTCTATAAAAATTTTTCGATGTTAAAAAATTTTCCAAAAAATCTTTCAATATCAAAAAATTTTCTATAAAATCTTTTCGATATCAAAAAATTTTCTATAAAAACTTTTCGATATCAAAAAAATTTCTATGAAAACATTTTGATTTCAAAAAATTTTCTATAAAAAATTTCGATATCAAAACATTTTTAATGAAAACTTTTCGATGTTAAACGATTTTCGATAAAATTTAGTTTAAAACTTTTTGATATTAATATATCTGGTATGTAAACTATTCGATGTCAATAAATTTTTTAAGAAAACTTATCGATATCAATAAACTTAAAAGGTGGAACTTAAGTACGTCATGATCGACAAAAAAGATCCATATTTGGACGAACTGTGGCTCCATCTTGTTGGAACCCCAATACTACACTGTTTTCTACCTGGCACTTTTACATTTTTAAATCATTGCCTGGTATTCAAGGCCATTCACATTAACCGCAACTTGTTACAACTTGACTTTAAAAGTAAAGCTATAATAATGGAATACTATTTATACGGTCGATGAAATCCTACCTTAAGCTATCAATATAATTTTCGAAAAAATATAGTCCAATGATATTTCTGTGGGTGCTTTTGATGTTCAACAATTATTCTTGGATTTTGGGTGCCCCATATTCTCCAAACTTTTTTATTAATCGCTTATTATTTAATATTAGCTTTTTGTCTGAATAATCGAATGCTAACTTTCAAAATAAAATTGAACGACTTTGGTTGTTTGAAAATTCCATCATAAATTTCCAAAAAAGTTTATTCTGAAAATAAAGCGTAAACATAAAATTTATTTTCAATAATGATACATTTTCTATAAAAATTTTACGATATCGTAAAAATTTCTATAATTTTCTATTTCGATAAATTTTTCATGAACAATTTTCGATATTAATAAAACTATTTGTTATAAAAAAATTTTCTACTTAAACTTTGCGACCTTGATAAATTTTCGTTAAAAAATCTTTCATAACAAAACACATATTATTTTAAAACTTTTTGATATTGATAAAGTTTTTATGAAAACTGCGATATTTATATATTTAAATTTCTTCAAAATATATAAAAAAATGTTTCAATTGATAACTTTTCCATTAAAACAATCGATATCGATAATTCTTAAATTAGAAAATCTGCTGAAATTAAATTACTGCTTGAAAGCTTTTTGTCACCTTTAAAAGAGCAAATGTAACAATTTAAAATTTAAATTCTCTTAAAAAACTTTGTTATTAAAAAACTCTCTCAAAGTTTTTTAAATTTGCTTGTATCAGAAATTAAGGATTATCACGGCGGTCATTGTGCAAATTTGCAGTGCATATTATGATTGGTCGTGAGCGTACCACTTTTATTTTTTGTGCAAATGTGCTATTTTTCTAAAAAATTATTCTGGCAACACTTGCATAAGTTGTCAAAAATCTTCATTTGTTTACAAACAATTTTAATTAAAATTTTCTTTTTTAGTGCAAACGAAGTAAAATGAAGCAAACTGCAAATACGTACATTTTGTTGTTGTGTTGTGTATGTGCACAAATACACACATTTGCACCGTTTGCACACTTTGCAGTACCCATCGTGATTACCCTTATTAATTTCATTATTGAAAATAAGCAAATTAATGTCTTTTTTGTCAGGTATTTTTAATGAATAACCAAAAACAAAAAAAAAAAAACTGGAACTAAATTTCAAACCAATTTTATTTAATATTATAAAAAATATTGTAAACAATAACAAAGAAAAATGTGTTGTTCTTAAAAAACTTTCAAACATTAAAGACGATTTTAAACGCGTAAATAAGTGTCTGTTTAAGTGTGAATCTCATAAATAATGTTTAATGGATTGGATTGATTAATTACAATTTTATGCTAAGTAGTTAATGAGCTGGGGAATAGTTAAACATTTAGTTAATTACAAAGTTTTAAATCATTAACAAGAATATTTTCAAAAATTTCATTTCAAACTAAATTCTTAATTTTCTTTAATTTCAATTTATAAAAAAAGTGTAAAATATAAAAAATCAAAAGATAAATATTCATTAAAAAAAATAGATAACAAATTAAAAATTTCTGTTTGTATTTTATATTTAATCTCTTAATGATGATGTCACACATTTCATATCAGCCATTTAAAAAAATAATAATAATAAATTCAAATTAATTAAAGAAAATATCAGTTTTGTAAAATTAAAATTGGCGATGATCATTTAAACAAAACCAATGTGTAAAATGTTATGACAACTTTTTTTATTGTTTATATTTAAGTCTTTAATTAAATGGGCATGTAAATAGTCAGATTGACTGTATAATTTTAACAAATTTATAACTGAGTGCAAATGAAATGGCATTAGGGTGTTCGCTATAATCGAAAGAAAAGTTATTTTAAAAGTGAGTGGGAATGCACCAAACATTTGTTGATCTCATTAAATTTTTAGACTACTATTTACATCTTTGTTATTCAGACAGTGGGCCTGTTCGGAAATTAATAACTGCGCTGAAACTGATGTACAGCTCGGTCGTAAAACTATCATCTGGCATCACTGCAAATGTGAGCTGCTCGATAATACGTAAAAAAGTGGATGAAGCGCATCGCAAACTTATCACAGATACGTATCATATGATGTGCATACCTGCGCTATGCTTTTCCGAAAAGACCCAGTATTAGAATAAGGACCTGTCAACGCTGAGTCGTCTTATCTGTATGATATTGTTCTAGTTTGAGTCCCTACGTTAAGAGACCACTATTATAATGATCAGGCAGACGAGAAAGCAAAAATAGATTATATGTACTTAGAACACCTCCAACACGGTGTCGATCTTTTAAAATAGTACCTTCCAATTGTTTCTTTGAAAGGGTTAAATCACATGTGAGTGGCCAATTCAATGTCGCCCTATTTTGATCAAAAACTAACTATGCAACTCAAAGCACGTAATATAAGGGATATATCAAGGTTTCTGGCAGAATTAACGAGACATTGGATGCTTAGTTAGGATAAAAGTAGACTTGGACTTCTACGACCACTGTTGCAGTTGCGATGAAAGACAGGAAGACGGAACGGTTTTATATCTCCTCTGTGATTGCTTGGACCTAGATGTCAAGAGAAATATTTTTCCAACATACTACCCAACCTTTGTCAGTTATCTGCATCTAAATCTTATGACATACTGAGATATCGAGATGATCAAATACCATATTTGTGTTACAGTGCCAGAAAATGTGGAAATGATTGACATTAGCACCTGAAACATGACCTAATCTCGTGGTATATCTTAACCACTAGGTGGCAAACAATGCGTTAACCAACCTTGGTTCGTACTCGCTTTAGACCCTTCTGTATAAGCCGATAAAAATTATATAATCGACCCTTCTTTCCACTACTTTAGGAGTAGCCAGCAATATTTGTTCGAATAGCGACATCACCTAGGGATGATTTTTCCTCGCAGCTAGTGCTCTTCACAAGTAAATAGCTCCCCTGACGATTCATGAAACCCTGCCCGCGATTTGGGATTCAACCACAGCCGTGAACCTTGAAGATATCTTTTCATCAAAAAGCTGCCTTTCATTGAACACTTTAGTGAGTTTATGCCTTAATAAAACAGGCACTCCCTTATCGGATAACTTGATGACAATCAAGCCGTTATCAGAAAAGTAAGGCTTTCGCAAAGACAATCATCCTGAAAGACAGGAAGAATATCCCTCATCGACACAAAATAAATGTCATGCTCTTCTTTTCCACCTACCATATCGCTCTATGCGATGTATGGCTGTATACAGCAAAAAGGAAAACTCTATCGATACCTTTTAACGGGTTCTCTTTGTACATACCTGTTGCCCGGAGTTCGGTCAATTTGGAATTCTTTCGAATTCCACGTATTGGCCACACCTGTTCTCCCCATGGAATGTAACATCAAGAAGTGAGAATCCTCTTGATGTACTACGTTTCCTGGGGGCGCAGCACCCTTGGAGGACGTAGTACATCCTCTGGAAGAGCAAACGGCGGTAAATGCCATTTCTTTTTTGTAAGGTAAAGAGCTACAAAATATACGCCAATAAGAATTAGAGAGCTATGCTCCTGAAGAACGCGGAATAAAAATTTCGATTTTTTTTTGCAAAACTATTCATCAAAAACCATCATGAGTGATAAGGCCCATTTTCGTCCCTGTAAATACTTGAATAAGCAGAATGATCGCTTCTGGGTCATTGAAAAATCTGTGTATATCACACGAAGAGCCCTACACTGAACCAAAAATCCAATGAAAATGTACGTTAAGCAAACGACATTACGTTTATTAAAATATTTTCGTTGGCTCAACGAATTGTTCGTTAATATAATGAAAATTTAGGTATTATTTTCATTATATTAACGAAAATTTAGGAATTATTTGCATTATATTAACGAATAATTCGTTGATCCAACGAAAATATTTTAATTAACGTAATTCGCTTGCTTAACGTACATTTTCATTGGATTTTTGGTTCAGTGTAACACTCGCATGGTGTGGTGTTTACATAAGAGGCGTCCTCGGGCCTTATTTTTTCGAAATGGCAGTGGACCAAACGACTACTGTAGTTTCTTCTACCTCAACTGGACGAATTGGAAGTGGGGAACACGTGGTTCCAACAAGAAAAACGACGTATTTTCAAAAAAATTTTGTGAAAGCGACAGATAGTACCAAATTGGCATTAAGCGTTCGTAGCAAAATTGCATTCGCATTGTAGTAGAGAGTGCCCTGGACTTCTTTTTGTGGGGTATCTTGAAGTCACGAGTCAATGGTAAAAAGCCTCAGACTCTTAAAGTCCTCATAAAGAATATCCGTCAGCAATGCGCAAACCTATCGCCGGAAGCTCTGGCGAAAGTGATGGAAAATGCCATGAATCGGGCCAATGTGGTCATCAATTTTGCCGGCGGCCACTAAACTAAACTAAAATTTTTAATTTTTTTTTTTAAATAACAGTCAAAGAAGACAGTTTTGGCGCCACCTTGTGCATATACATATATTTTTTCTATATATTCACCCTTATCGTGGTTGGCGAATTTAAAATACGCCTGCGACTGTTTGGTAATAGATTTAAGGAAATATGTTCACGTTTTCTTTAATTTAAAGTCGCGAGCCACGATAAGGGTGATTATTTTTATTGAATAGTACCCATTGAATAACTTAAGAATCGGTCCAGGGTTATTAACTTTCATTTAAATTGCTACATGTCATTTACATACAAACATATAACCAATTTATTTCGCTAAGTTCTCAGAATAAATCCACAGTAATGCTTTTCTCTCATATAAATTGAAATCATTCTAACGTTAGATACAAATTAAATATGAATTTGTTGATAGTTATAAATAAACAAACGTGACCTTTGACTGAAAATAAAACGAAATAAATAAGTATGTACACATGAATGTACATTGTACAATGTTTTAAATATTTTAAAAACTTTTTCAGATAATAAACACTTTAACAAAAGCTTTATACAAATCTGAAATAATATAATATTTATATAGAAAAGATCGTCGTAGTCTTTATAAACGAAAAGTCGGTAAACCATCTTCTGAACTTTGACCCTTAATAGTAGCCATATTTTTGAAGCTACATCTGCGATCGTTTGGCCCAATTGCAACAGCTCATAATATATGGGACTTGATTCGTCTGTTTGGACGGACTTCAAGTACAAATACTTGCACTTTGGGTTCTTGAATTCTATGCAAAGAAAAACAGCATTTTATACATGCAAAATCATGTTTCAACATCGCTCGGCTTAAAGTCGTGTTTAAAGTTCCTACTGGAGTAGATCACAGTGGCACTGCAAGTTCTTTTGGAGTTCGAGAGCAATCATTATGAAGTAATGCCTCTCATGCATTATCTTTAAACTTTTTTTGGCTAAAACAGCAGCACGGGAAAATTATGAAATTGGCTTTCTGCCTAAAAGAAAAATTTCCTTTAGCGATAAGGTCCATTTCTGGATGATTGGGTATTTTAACACAAAAAAATTTCCTAATTTGGGACAAAGCCAATCCCCATGAGGTCTTAAAGTGTCCAACGCGAAAAACTCACTGTTTGGTGTGAATTTGGAGTTAGCGGCGTCATCGGTTTATATTTTGTTTTATTTAAATATACTTAAGATAGGAAACGCTTAATTGAATACCCTTTATTGTCTATTTTGTTTGCTTTTCCCAACAAACTCATCACTTATTGCATTTTTTGAGCCCCCGCTGACTAAAACATTTTTATTTATCTAAATATTTAATTTGTATATTTTTTTTTGTTAAGTACTCGTAATCTAAAAAAAAAATTCTTGTTTTTTTAATGCCTGTTTTAATTAATAAGTTTACCACTAAAAAGTTTTTATTAGATTTTTGGAATGAAATATTAAACCTATTAAATTTTATTTGAAATAAATTTCGATAAATAAACAAATAACTACACTGCGTAACAGTGATTTTGCGGCCTGAAACTTTATTGCAAATTTTTACTGATTTAAAATCAAATCTCCATAACGTTATAGCTCTGAAACAACTGGGCAACTTAAAAAACAATGTAATTACGGCTTAAAGATAATATTGTTGCCGAATTTCGGATTTTTTTTTTTAACTGAATATAGTGAACCGTTTTCAAGTTATTCCAATATGTGTAGTGAAAGTGCCTTAATTTTGGACATAACGGTAAATCTCGAAAAGTCGAGCTGATAGAGAAAAATGGAGATTAGATTTGAAATAAGCGACCTCAAATTAATAAAAATTTGCAATAAAGTTCCTGGCCACAAATTGACTGTTCCGCTGTGTAATCTTCACACACATCTTAAACGATTCCCTCCACGATTAATAGAAGCGTCTTTTGCTGTGTTCTTGATGTAACTTTCAGAAGAAACAGCTTGTGTAACAGTTTCTCTCGTGCGAGGAATCTTCTACGACTAAAAAATGCTCTCGTCGACGATCTAAATCGCTCTTCATGAGATTCCTATGACTCTTACACGATTGAAAATGCTAGCTGGGATGTCATAAAATAAAATACATATATGGGCAAATTCTGCGTGACGAACGCTCAAGCGTTTTCTGATTGATATATAAACATTTTTTGGTCTTTAAAAAGAGATAGCTTCAACTTATATATACAGTGAAAACTCTCTATAGTGGACAGCTGCGGTCGCCTGAAATTTGTCCATTATTGAAAGGTGTCCACCTAAGGGGAGGTCTAATAAAAAGTGCATAATATTTGTTTTATTTTATTTAATAACAAAAACAAAAACAAAAAGAGATCATTCCAATTTCATTAATACATACATGTTCACTAGTTTATAATGTTTTGTAATTTATAATTTTAAATCGCTTTAAAAAAATTGTTTATATGAAAGCCGATGTGAAAGCTGAAAGAAGATCAATATTAATTTGATCTACACCTAAATAGCACATACAATTTTGTAATAACAAACCTTTCTGCTAATTTCCGAACCGAACATTTATCTTTTTTTGAGGATTCAATAATTTCCACTTTTTCTTTTAATGTTAAACACTTTCGCTGTGAAGCCATTTTTGACACAAAACCAAGAGGTTAATTTAACAACAAAAACTAAATTTCGTGAATTCCCCATACACAGCAGAAAAACATACATACATATTTAGTTGCTTCAGAGTTACTAAATGAATAATATTTGAAAACTAAACGAAAATATGCAAAAGCGATGCCAGATAAAAAAAATTATACAAAAATATTTAAAAAATTTTCAGCGATTTTATGAAGATGTCCACATAATGGAGGGGTTTCAACCAAAATATCTACAAAATGCTTGTCCATGTCCATATAAGGGAGTGTCCACCTATCGGAGGTTCATTTACATGAAAATTATTTTTTGGTGCTACGTTTCAGAGTTTTTGTCCATTAAAAGGGGGTGTCCGCTAAAGAGAGTGTCCACTATACGGAGTTTTCACTGTATATAGTATTTAGTGACATTAATATGTACTTACGAATAGCATATATCATAATTTCTTAGCAGGGGCCAGATTCTGGCATTCGTGATCGAGTACTTTCTCGATTCGAAAGCAATTTAATATCTAATTATTTTAGTCAATACTGAACGAATCGGAATTATTTTTTCGTTATTGTAAAGCATTCATTTGAGTTTCACAGTACTGAAAAAATAATTTCGATTCGTTCAGTATCGACTGAAATAAAATTGCTTTCGAAATGAGAAAGTACTCGATCACGAATGCCAGAATTAGGCCCCAGGTATTTGTTGCGAAATAATTGATCACAAAGTTTTATGACGTACGCCACAAAAAGTGGAAGTAAAGTTGAAGTGTGTTTTCCTAATTTTTAGCGAATTTTGCATCATAAAGTATACAAAATCTATACCTAAAAAAATAATGAATATAAGAGAATTCTAAAATCACTTATTCGCAGTCAAAAAATGCTGTGATTTTTTGACAAAAGCCGTGAACCCTTTTGCGACCTCACAACGCACGTTGCAGTTTTTCCAGTACTTATAATAAACCCAATTTTATTTATTTTAACAAAACAAATTATATATATAAACTTATTTTGGGATTATTATTTGGTTTTGGTGTTGTACTTGTTGTATTTAGTTTCGCCTCCACCCTTAACATGAATTCGCCTAGAGTAGGGGGCTTATTCTGTCAGTCGTAATCGAATAATTTTTCGATACGAAGGCAATTTTATCTCTTATTTTTTCAGTCGATACTGAACGAATTGAAATTATTTAGAAAACACTTATGGTGTTTTCTTTTCTACAAAAAAGTGTGACATTTTATTTAAAAAAATGCATTTTGCTGTATGTTTCTTAAAAATTTTTCTCCCGAAAAGGATGAGTTTTTTAGAATAAAACAAGCCACCCTTTTCTGGAGCAAAATTTTTAAGAAACAGACACCAAATTGGTTTTTTTTTTTTAAATAAAATGTCGCATTTTTTTGTCGAAAAGAAAACACCATTAACACTAAAAAAAATAATTTCGATTCTTTCAGCTTTGACTGAATGAATTAGAATAGCAATTGTCTTGTATTCGATCACGACTGCCATAATTAACTAACACCCAGGACTTTTACGGCCAATTTCAACCATTTCAGTTATAATAGTTATTTGTTAACTGTCACTTAAGAATATTTTGTTTGACGGTTAATAGAAATAGCTCATTATAACAGAACTTGGTTAAATTAGCCGTTAAGCATTATTTTTATTTTATTTTTTTCAAAAAGACTTAATAAATATGTATGTACATACAAATCTTTTTAAATATTTTTAATATATTCTCTAGACATAGATTCATAATTTGTCTTTTTAACGTATTATAAATAAGTCATTAAAAAAAAACTGCCGTTTAAAAAAACGCTTTTTAGCAAATTCTCCCTGACAAGTTTGTTAATCGATTTTTTTTTCTCTTAATATTCACATTTTTATACAAAAACCTCTTTCTCTCTTAAATTAAGAGTATGTACTGCAAAAAGTTGTTGGCTTAATTAAACAAAAGCTCCCACTCAGCCGCAATTAGAATTTTGTCTACAAAATTAAAAAACGCGATCAGTTTAGTTTCCGATTTCAAATACAAAACGAACAATAATGTCGTGCTGTGCTGTGCGGCTGTTGAAATTAATTAGCAAAATATTTCAAAAATTATAAATAACAAATATTTTTTAATAATTTACAAAAAAAAAAAAAAAAAAAATATTATGATAATTTGACAACATGTTTTACGGTTTAATAAAACTAAACTGGTTCGATATTACGACCGTGTGTTTTACGATAGTTGCTATTGTTTTGGTGCAAATATTAAACGCTATATGGTCCACATTGGATGATCAAAAGACCGAAGAAAAAGCATCATTGACAAGTGATAATAATGAAGTGACAAAATCGTTAAAAATAAATGAATTAAAATCTTTAATATCTAGTGATTCTACAACAAGTGATGTTAATACAACAGCAATAACAACAAATGGCAAATTACAAAAACAACAAAGTGAACAAAATGAAAAGTATGTGTGCTTGTGAAAAATTTCGTTAAAAATTGGAATGTTTTTGTTTTTGAAAATATTGTTGAAAGTGGTTTTTTTTTGAAATAGTTTAAGAATGTGTGTTTGTTTTGGTTAATTTAAAACACATGTTTAAATTAAAAAAAAAAAAAATATCTTTTATTTAAAAAAAAAAAAAAATAAAAAATTTTTATGAATTATTTGCATGTTTTTAAGGGATTAAATATAATAAAATTCCTTTTAATATTAATTGAATAAAAAAAAAAATTACATTTAAATTAAAAATATTTTAAAGAACAAAAAAATATTTTTTTTAATCGAAATTCTAGTTTTATGAATTTGTTTCGTTAATTGTTTGTGTTTTAATGTTTTATTTTTTGTATTTTTTTAATATCGTTATCAAAGTGGTTCATTATATTTAACTTCTTCATCAACACCACCTTCTCCACCTCCACAAGCCCCACAACCGCCTTTATTGTCATCGTTATCGCTATCATCTCTATCACCAACAGCTTCTTCGTCTCCTTTAAATGTTCGTAATTCGGTGAATTACCTGTTTAACGGTAACGGTGTAAGCATTCCACCAACCCACCATCATAATTCCAGTTTGCCCGATAATTTAAGTGATGAATAGTAAGTTTCATAAAGATTTAAAAAAAAAAATTTCAGAACTAAAAAAAAAAATAAAAAAAAATTTGGAAAATAAGGTGACCAGAAGAAAGCAAAAATTACACTAAAAAACAAGACAGTTTTAAAATAGAAACAATTTTCATTCGAAAGAAGATTTGTTTAAGTTCACAAATTATTTCTTTCGAATCGAAATAGGCGTTAACCCCCAGCAAAAATGTTTCTTTTAATTCTAAAGCTCTTCTGATCATTTTATTAGTAGTAAGTTTTTTTTTGTTTATTTAAAACATTTTAATTTACCGCAAAAATTAAAATTTCCTATTCCATAAACAGTCACGAAGATGAAGACACCCTTTCTTTGGAAAATCTATTTCCCTGTGATCAAACCGAAATTTATGCCTCGAAAAAAATTAGTTTCATTATCGATGAATTCATACAAACCGAAGAAAATTATGTGAATAATCTTAAAAAGGGTTTAAGGAATTATGGCAATTTACAGAAATACGATCAGTTGCCGGATGCCTTAAAGGGCGAGGAAAAGCAGAAGCAGTTGTTGGGAAATATTTCGGAGATATTGGAGTTGCATGAGAAAGAAATTCTGCCACTGATGCTAAGGAATCAAAAGGACTTGAAGAGCATGTTCAATGAGATGGCAAATTACATAGATGTAAGTTAACCACTTCAAGATTTATGCACACACACTAATACTAATACTTACATACATCTATGAATTTTTTTATTTTAAAAAGATTTCAACAAAAACAAAAAAAAAAACAACATAATAATCTTAAAAAAATAATATTTTTTTTTTAAAAGTATATTGTTGTTCTTTTTTGTTTTTGTTGATATTTTTTTCATTTATTTAAATTTTTAACACCTGTTGCTTAATATGGATAAATTAGCTTCTATTGTATGAGATTTTTTTGAACGTCTCATATGGTTTGAAAATGTTTATTATATGGCATTTTTTTCTACCGTTTGCTACTGAGCAGAGTTTTAAAGGAATTAATTCTTAAAACGAATCCAAGCGATTTCAATTACTGATCATATATCGAGCAAACAAAAGAAAATCTCTTATACACTTAAGAATTTTGTATATAAACTGAGAAAATGTTTTAATAGGCAAATCTTATACTACAAATTGCTCTTAGGAAAACTGGTATACCACCAAAAACTTTGCTAAATATATCCAAACTATTCCTATTACTGATCAGATATGGATCAAGCAATAGAAAATCTCTTATACATTTAAGAATTTTGTATATAAGCTGAGAAAATGTTTTAATAGGCAATTCGTAAACTAAAAAATTGATCTTAGGAAAACTGTTATACTACCAAAAACTTTGCTAAATATATCCAAACTATTCCTATTACTGATCAGATATGGATCAAGCAATAGAAAATCTCTAATACATTTAAGAATTTTGTATATAAGCTGAGAAAATGTTTTAATAGGCAATTCGTAAACTAAAAAATTGATCTTAGGAAAACTGTTATACTACCAAAAACTTTGCTATATATATTTTTGTTTTTATTAGATAAAAAAAAAACAATAGAAAACATATAATCAAAAGTTAAAAAGTATTAAATATGCAGAAAACGTTAATCTTATTTGGATTAAATGAAAAATAATTGGGTTGTTCACGGAAGGCTGATTATCAGGTTATATGGTGACGTGGATTTACATACAGCACTAAAATACATATAAAAAGCAATTAATAAATGAATTTTGCTGTTGGTAATATAACTTCATAACCATATAACCTGATAATCACTCTTCCGTGAACAACCCTAATCTCTTATACTACATAAATGTTGTAAAAGAACTGTATACTGCGAAAAAAAGGAAACGTTAACTCTTAAATTCCTCAAAAGACTTCTTTAATCTTTTAAATTTTTTATAGAAAACTCTTATACATATGTACCGCTTTAAGATATCTTTCCTCTTTAATTCTAAGAAGCCTTTTAAATAATCTAAGTTAGGTTTTATCAAAGACAGCTTTAAAATTGTGTGTTTACGTCTAAACTGAAGGCAACGGTGTTTCCAGCCCTGGGGTCTATTTAGATGAACTTTGACATCTCGTGGCGCCACTGTCATCAAGTGGTTTATTTTAAGTTTATATTTTAATTCTTATGTATTTTCGTTAAGTTTTTTTTTTGGTATTTTAAAGATAATGAAGTTGTTCTAACAATGTATTCTCGGTGTGACCGCCATAGCAACAAGTAAATTCTTTTTAAATTAAACTTTTGAACTATAAAATTCTAACAAAAAAAAACTGGATTTTATAACGTTTGAAAACAAATTAGGGAAGTGTTTTCATCTGAAACAGGTTTCTATTGGGAAACAATCACCTTTTCTAACACTCTTTCTTTTTCCAAATTTTTGTGGTTACTGTCGGAGCAACAATCGAGTGTCTGAGCGTCTGGTGGTACTGCATCACATCCAGATCCACCCCTGCATACAGTCCACCCCTACATAGGAGCGTAAACGACGTTTTTATTGTGTTTAAAATATTTGGGCGATTCACAAGGTGTCAAGTCATATTCTTATAATGTCCTAAATAATATTACACAGTTGTTTAAAATAAATGTTGCTGTGTTTCAAATAAAATAAAAATTTTAATTCTGTGTTCATTAATTCGTCATAACTTGACAGTAGAAATTTTAATTATAAGCGGTAGCCCACAGCAGTCATATATATTTTTTGTAATAATTTTAAGATATATAATTTTACAACTTTATGTCTACCTTGTGAATCCACCAATTGTATTCCTCAATTCAATACAACGCATGCAAATGCATATAAAAATTTAATTCGATCTTACGATAAAAAAAATCTTATACGGATCAAAATTCCATGCTGAAAATTTTATTCTAACTAATTTACTATTACATATAAAAATGTATAAAAGAAACCTATACAATTTCCTTATATTCTATAAAAAGCTGGTATACCGGTGTATTTACAGGTCAGCAATTGCAAAAATATATTCGCTACCACGCGTTACTCGCTTTTTCGCTGCATACGCAGCTGTCAAAATAAGTAGAATCTGTGTAGTTATACATACGTAGTAAGTTACATGCACAAAAGCGTAGATGCCCTTTTGTTTTTGACAAATTAAATTTTATTTTTACTTGTGCTACTGCTGCATAAAGAGCGTTGCATGTAACTTGAAACGTAGCAAGTAAGGTTTGAAAAGCATGCACTGTGTGGACGCGAAAACGCGTTGTATGAACCTCCAGCTTTAATTCTATGATAGAAAAAACTCTTATACGGCTTAAAATGTTATGCTCAAACTTTTATTCTGAGAAAAGTTTATCATAAGCAACTCTTAAGCCACAAAAATAACAAATAAAAACTCTTATACGGCTTAAAATGTTATGCACAAACTTTTGTGCTACAGCCGTATTCTGTAATTCGCTTAAGCTAAATCTCTATCGCTAAAAATCTAAAAAGTTGATTAAGCGATTTTTGGCTACGAATGCAATTCTGTAACGTGCATTGTTCAATTTGGCAATGCAATTAAAAGTTAATTCGCCGCAATTTTAGCTTTTAAAGTCATCGCTAAAATTTTTAAATTTTGTATTCTCTACGGCATTTTAGCAATCGAGATTTAGCTTTAGCTAAACGAATTACAGAATACGACCGCTGAAAGTATTTTGCTACAAAAATATTAAGGAAAATTTACGTATTAAACTTTGAAATATCGAACAGAAAACTTATAAATTATAAACAAATAACTATAGAATATCTAAAAATATTCCATAAATAAACTCTTATATCGGTCTTGAATATACATACATAATTTATTCTGATTCTTTTATTTTTAATTAAATCTCAAATAGTCTTTAACGAAAATCTATCAAAATTTGTTAAAGAAGTGTCAACACAAGTCGGGCATTACCAATATTTAATCGCTTCCAATACAACTTCCTCCCGGCCAGACTTATAACGCGATTGTGCAAATGCAAATTAACTCAAAATATGGCATTGTGCATAATTTAATTTTTACTTTTTTCAGAGTGAACTTAAAAATTTGTTTAATTTAGTATTGGTTATTTAATATACATATGTATTTAATAGCTGGTAATTGATATAATAGTATAGGTATACATTTTATGGCAATGGCAATTTGATTATACTACAAACGAAAATTCTAGGGAATTCACGTTCATGATAAGAACTAAATATTTAATGGCTCTCCTTTAAATACACACAATATTTACAGTTGAGTATTCCTTAATTATTATTATTTTTTTTTAATATTAATAATTTGCTAAAAATAGAAAATGTGTGTATTTGAATTAAACGTCATTAAAATAATCGTGATATTCAAAAGTAGGCTTAGCAAACTGTATTGTACTACAAGTTACGCTATAAATTTGTTATCTTGTAGACAACAAACGATTATGTTAGGGAAAAAATTCTTAAAAACTACTCTTATACGGCAAATCATTTTCTGCGAGTGTACTTAATACTTTTTATCAGGAGGCAAATTATGGCGTTTAAAACCGATCGAAGTTTCCGTATGAATTGTTTTGTAATTTCGTTCGACATCGAATGACGTAATTTGCCACCAGCCAGGGTTACCGGTAGATTTTTTTAACAAGTAGCGGAATAGGTCGTTTTTTATAAAAAAAAAGTAGACCAAAAAAGTTGTTGAAGAAAACAAAAGTCGCAAAATTAGATGCATTTTAAAAGTCTCACAAAAGTCACAGACCGCCAAAAAGGGGTCAAATTGCGACATTAATTAATAAGCGATAACTCTGCCCTCAGGTAACAGTAACTTATTTTTAAGAAAAACCTTTGCGCTATTTGTATCAACATAGAAGACATTTATGCAACAAATAATTTTGTATATTAAGAACTCTCATACAGCGAATAAAAAACTCTAGGGGCCATTATTACAACCTAATGATAAAGTTGCTGATAGTTAACGTGAACAATAGCTATCTTGAACGATAAAGTGACTAATAAGTTTTTTCCATTATTACAACTGTCCGATTAAATAAAAAATGTAATTTATATACTGTGGCAACATTGCAGTATATACCGACTACTTTTGGTTGTTTAAAATACGTAGTGGCAACGACTTAGACTTAATTAAAAACAAAAGTAAATTTTTGTGCTTTATTTTTGGTTTTAATGGTAAATTGTTTTGTTTTTTGTGTTAAATTGTGTTTTTTGAAAAAGTTGAGTAATTTAAGACTATCATTGAAGTTACCATATCTTCAGCAGAAAATATGGCATCTTCAAGTTCTTAAAGTTCACTTGTAAAGTTACCATGAGGACAAACCTGATGTTAGCTTATCAGTCACTTTTCAGGTTAATGTTAACTTGTAATAACCAAAAACTATTTATCTGTCAGATAGCATCCTAAAAATAACTATTTGTAAGTTGTAATAATGGCCCTAAATCTAACTTAAGGCTTGGAACAGAATAAAGTATTTGTAGAAGTAGTAGTAGCTGAAACTGACGAATGCTCTGCAGTGCAATAAATTTTAAAATTTCGAATTTTGCGCTTAAACTTCAACTGCAACGACTACTACACCTACGTATTCTGTTGACACTACTTTGAAACTGTCGTTTTTAACTTTTGACAGCTTGCAGCGCCATTCGTAACGTTGTACTACAGCGACAATTCTGTTCTAACTTTAAGTCATTAACTGTTGAAATCTTATACGTTTGTATATTTCTAACTTTTTTTTTGATAAATTTTCCTTTTTAATTTAAATTTTTATTCGACTACTTAAAAGGCGACAACTAAATTTCTATAGAAAACATTTCTACCGTAAATAATTTTTTACACGAATATCTTTTACCGCAAAGAAACTTTAACAGAAACACGTATACTCTTAATCAGTGTTCGAAGATAAACAGAACATTATTTAGCGTTCGGCTCACACACCCAAGAACTATATCTATTTTTTTTTAGTGAATGTGTTGAACTATTTTCAAGAAATAGCCGAACAATATATAGTGTCCTGTTCTTCGTTTAAAAATAAAACATTTGATGTGATACTGTAGACAAACATTATATTTTAATGTTCTATAATGTTTCTTTTTTTACATTGATAAAAAAAATTAACAAACGAACAGGAACAGCTTGTGTGTTTGTGTATATGTATGTTTTGTTTGTGCAAAATTATTTTGCTGGCTTTTTTTTCGTATGTGTATTCTGTTTTTGTAAAAAATGTTTGGTTTTTTTTTACCAGCCAAAAGGGACGAACATTAATGAGCTGAACCGAACACAATGAAGTTTGTGGTAAAAAAAAAACCGAACGGAATTAAATGTTCTCATCTTTTGTTGAGTTTGAAAAAAACAGTATTATTTTTGCGTTCGAAAGATGACTAACAGGGAAACGTTTTTTTTAATGATTTTCTACACAAACACTGTTAGCGTTTTTGTTTTCCACAAATCTACCGAACCGAACACTAAAGAGCGATATTTAGGGTTTACACTGCTCTAAATAATACATCATATAAAACTCTTATACATTCCATAGAAAAATCGTATTCTGTTAATAGTTGGCTACAGGAAACTTTTGAACTGTAAATATTTTTACAAAAACACTATTCTATATAAAACTCAAGTTTATTTTTGAAATCTTTTTTGCGCTAAGCATTTTTTTTTGCTGTAAAAAACTTTTCTTATAAAACACTTATACATAAAAGACTTCTATAGACGTTAAACGAGAAAAATTTTATAAAAAAACCATTTATAAAAAACACTGTACAGAAAACAAATCTATAGAAAACATTTCAAAACATGTTGACAGTTTAGCAAATAACCATAAATAGCTGGGGTCTAATTCTAGCAGACATGATCAAAAACTTTTTCAATTCGAAAGCAATTTTATTTCGAATTCTTTAAGTCGATACTGATCGAATAGAAATTATTTTTTCAATGTAGTGAAAACTTATATAAATTCTTTACAACACTGCAAAAATATTTTCGACTAGATTAAAAGAATTAGAAATAAAAGTATTCGATCGCGACTGCCAAAATTAGCCCCCTGATAGGTTGAACCCTCCTGATATATGAATTCACCTTGATTGTTAGTTTCGAAATTAAAAAATAAAAAAAAAAACTTATGGATTATTATTATTTTGCCAGTAAAATTATTCAAATTTTAACAAACAATTGGAATATTTTTTAAACTTACATCTAAAGGCCAATTCTTAAATTTATCGTTATTATGCCGGACAGCAAATACTTTAACAAATATTGAAAGACAACAGACAGACATTGACATAAATGAAAAATTACACCTTAATGCTGTCGTGACTTCAAATTATAAATTTTTAAGGGGTGTGACGCAAAAAATTTAAAATTGTGTAGAAAGAAGAATGTTGCAAAAAAATTAATGGTAAAAACAGAGTTTGGTCGCCTGTCGTCAGAGCGTAGGAACCCATATGTGCTCTAAAAGGAGCAGGTTTTATGTATGAATTCATACCTCAAATCACTTCAAACCTGCTGATGGGATGCGTGTTGTTTGTATGGGATGTTCCCGGTTTATAGGACTTTTTTCTGCTGACAATAAGCGCTTCTTTTAACATGCAAACAAAGCACTCCTTAAGTGCTTTTTAAAACGCTAACTATATTAACATATTCATTAAAAATTAGCTTTTACTTGTTTAAATGCCTTTTTCAATTATTTTCGCAACCCATAAAATATTTTTATTTTTTTGCTTTAAAACCTTCTTCGTTTTTAGCGGCATCTTCATACGTCGAACGCTTTAACGTTCACACGTTGCAATTGTGCTCCTACGATAGAGAAATATTTTTAGTACTAATTTCAACAAAATCACATTTTTTTGGTTATGATTCATCAAAAATATTTTTTTTTTTAATTCAAAAAAAATTCAATGAATTTATTTTAGTTTTTGATACTCAACTCAGCACAAAAATGTTTTCAAAACGCTATTTGTCTTTTTGTTTTATATTTTAGTTTTTCTTTCAAAATAAAAAAAAAAATAATAAAAAAATGATAAATGGCATTATTTATTGATCCTTAAAACACACACATCAATTAATATTTTGTTCGAAATGTTTTTCAGCGGCAATATAGAAATTATTTAGACTCTTGTCTCACACGCAAAGTTTACTTGGACAAAGTCTTTCTAATTTTCTTTAAATCTTATTTTCACTTCTGCAAACGCAAAAATTACTTTATGTTCTTTTTTGTTGTTGTTTGTCAAATTACACATGCTAAAGGCAAAATAAACCAAACAAATTGCTTGGCAAACATGTCGAAATTTTACGTTTGTACAAACGTTTTGAGCAAACATTTGAAGCATGATTCTAAAAATATTAAACATTTTAATATTTAGCAGACATGTTGAATATTTGTCAAACATTTTATGGCGTGTAGTGCTAAATGTAATCAGGGTTTGTGTACAACTTTTTGCTTTTTGAGTTGGTTTGACAGCGACTGTTTACATTTAATGAATCAGAAGTAAAAGCAACAGTTTTTTGTTTGTCAATGACAAATGATGAAGTGGAAGAATTGACAGTTTCTCTACTTTGACTGCAGTTTTTTTAAACGCTGAATGTAATCATTTCAGTGAAAACTTTGCAGAGTGAAGAAGTAGAAGAAGAAGAAGCATTTATGTAATTTTAAGCCGTAAATACTAATCTTCGTTAAAAAAAAAAACAAAATGCAAAATTAATGTTTGTACGAAATACGTTTGCGTTGTTAATTTGCAAACAGAAACAAAGTGTGCGCTTGCCAAGCCATTACACAGAAAAAATTATTTTTCCAATTCAAACAAAAAATTTGTAGAATCAAAAAATTTTTTGTCTGAAATCGGTCCTACAAACAAATTTGCATATTCAAACAATTTATTTGCATTTTGTTTACTGAAAAAAAACACTAATTTTTTCAAACAAATAATTTAACTGAATCAAACAAAAAGTTTACTGAAATTCAAAATCAAAAAAAAAAAAGTTTTTGCACAAGCAATGACGCGCACACAAGTAAGCACTGTATGAGAAGGTGACGGCAAAGCAGAGCCGCCGACTGGCTTTGAAACACATTTTTTTGTTGGAATAATTTTTGAACGAAGTCTTATTTATACACACAACACAATGTTTTTCTTTATCACTCTCTGTTGCTGTATCCTTTCCTTTGCTAAAGAAGAAATGTAACCAAAAACGGCAGCAGACCGACTCGATATGTTTTTCGTCATCATTCTATTTTTGTATTTGATGTATTTAACGAAACAGTTTTAAAAAACTGAATACGGGATTTTGTTTCTTATAATGTCGTGTCTGCTATTGTTTTTCTTATAGTTGCATTTTTTTAAATTGTCCAAAAATAGACTGTGTGTGTTTTTTGTTGTTGTTCTTATATTTCACATAAAGAAGTGTTGCTTACGATCAAATAAAAAAAATGCAAAAAGACGACAACATTAAAGAGCGTTAAATATTTCATACAAAATTATGAAAACTTGACACCAATAACGCGTTTATTTTATTTTTGAAGAGTTGTCCACATTTTTGTTGGTTAAATAAAAATCAAACAAAAATATTGATTGAATCAGTAAAAATATTTATAGAAATTAAAAAAATTTTCAAACAAGCGGTTGTTTGAAAATAATTCGGCAATAATTTTTTCTGTGTAGTGTAGCTTATTTTGCCCTTATCCAAATAAAGCTACGTGTAAACGACAAACGAAAAAGAATTAACAACTTTTCGTGTACATAAAAAGTCTGTACCTTTCTTCTTCTTTTTCTTTTTTCCTACAAACTCTAGAACTTGCAAAGTTAACGTTGCGTATGAGACAACGACGGTCTTATATAAAATATAAATATTTTTGCTGTTTCATTTTTATTTTGCACTAACATTTATATTCATATCGGCTTTGTCGGTCTTAGTTAATATTTTGTCAGTTAAAACACAAAAATTTTACCTGCTTTCAAGATTTGTTTGCCAGACGGCAGAAATAAAAAATGGTTAAACACTCGTAAATAAAATATTTGTATAACATCGTTGGTGGTTAGCAAAAGCTCACGTTAAAACTTTTTTGCTTAGAATATGTTGAACCGAAAAAAATGTTTAAATTTAAAAAAGAATTGACATGTCAAATGGAAGATCTGATACCCTACAACATTTTAAAAATTAAGAATCTTTCTTTTGACTTTTGCTAAACATTTTTAACTTGCAATAAAGTTATTTGTGGCAAAAATTCATCGGAAAACGAAATCTAAAATCAATGTTATGCCACCATACACGACAAGATTTCCCACTACAATATAACAGTTGGCGTGTACTACCTTTATAATAAGGTATTCAAACGATTAACCGTTGTTCGATTAATTTTGGGCGATTAACTGTTCAAATAATTTAAAATTGCTTCTTTTCGTTTAACGAATAATTCCGATAAATTATGTCGATAAATCGAAAATTTGTTTTTTAACAGTATTAGTTTTTCTTTTATGTAAAAAAAGGCATTACGTTTTTAATACCCTTTTATTTTTTCTTTACTCAGGAACTTTTCCTATGAAGTAACAATTTTTTAAAAGTTTGGGAATAATTATTTTTTTAGAATGTTTAGTACAGACTTTTACCACAACAATTCAGATTAAGAAGATGAGTTTTTTGAGACGAATGAAATAACCTTCTACCAATCCTAAACAAGACAATTAAAAATATGTATTAATATTGTTAAAAAATTAAAAAGAGATTCAACTGGTTTAGTGGAAGACTTCTAATTTTTAGAAAAGACAAGAAAAAGAACAGAGAAATTGGATATGCTTTATAGCGCTTTACTTTCAACGTCAACAATAAGTGAAAGAATCTTTTTATCAAAACAAAAGAAAGAAATCGTTTGAAACATGTACATTCAAATTCTTTTTGAAGGATTAGCTTTAATTTTATTGCAATTTTTTATTTAAAAAGTTTTTCTTTTTTATTACATGAAGTACCTTTTGCTAAATTGCTGTTTTAATTTTTTAATCAAATTTTTCTGTTAAAAAATATAATTTTTTGTCTTATTTTAAAACTTCTAAACTAGACAAAATTAAAATTATTCGATTAACCGAATAATATTAAATTGTTCGATTGTTATACGATAAAATTTTTTCCTCGAACAATTATTCGCGCGATTAATCGATTAATGAAATACCCTTGAATACCCTTATTTATAACATTGCATCTATAAACGTCAGCCGTAAAGTCAAGGACAAAATTTCAATAAGAGCGTCCTCTATTTTTATCTGCAAACCATCTGAAATTAGAAAACAGGTAGCGGCGGCCCACTGTTCACGGAACTATTAGGCGTCTGAAGTTGACATTATACAATATCGATGTATGTATGTTTTTTTAATCCTTTAATAAAAATGATTTACATAAATACATATATAAACAACCAAATAATACCACAACATTCGAAAGTAAAATATCTCGGAATATATTTAATCGAAGTTTAACGTGAAAATGCCATATAGTGACAGAGTGAGCTCAAATTAAACTTTAAGCAATTCAAATAAATTGGCTTATTGAAATGAATTCAGCCCTTATTTTAGATTGTTAACTCGTCCAACTCTATATTAAAGCCAATATGGTGTTATGGTATTCAGTAATGGGGCACTGCCTCGGCCTCCAACATAAAGAAAATCAAAAGGGCGCCAAAACAAAATATTTTGAATTATCACGTTCGCTCCCTGGTATGTTAAAACTGAGAACATGCCCAAATACCTCAATGTACCATCAGTAAAAACTATGGTCGCAAAGTATTCAATTAAATATTTAAAAAGGCTTGAATTAAATTTAAATTCACTGACTGGAAATATTTAAATGATGGCAGCTGCCAAGGGGTAGAGATACTGCAGCACTTATTCGATCAGATGAGATCCATCCATATATTTGAACGAGAATCGTGATCAGGAGAATTTCCGTCCGCCGTTGGCAAGACGCAAACTAAAGAATTAGATTAGGGTTTGAATTGTTATTCTTAGGTCATATAATTTATGAAGATTCGAGGGCTGTGGAGACGCCGACACCGACTCTAACCGCTGAAATTTTTAAAGTCCGACTTCAACTCTGCCTTTTACTTACACTGATGCTAAATGTCTTTCAAGCTGGCCCTTATTTGACTTAAAAATTTTTTTTTAATGCAGTACCTTTTAAATCGTTAAATATAGCAAGAAAATTTTTCTGTAAAAATTTCAATTCGATATTTTAAATATTGTATCGGCAATTTCAAAGAATTTTTGTTTTGGAAAATATTAGAATATTTTATGAAATTTTGTATGCCGAAATATTTTGGAGTCGCGAATTTTTGTGGGTACTTCGAATTCGACTCCGACTCCGGTACAAAAACCCCAACTCTGACTTTTCAACTCCACAGCCCTGAAAGATTCAATAAATTAATAAGAGAAAAAAAAACAAAAAAATCAATTAAAATGGATAATCATTCAAAAAGCAAATTTCGATCTACCAAATGTTAAATACAATTTGGTATAAAAATTGATGTTTGACTATTGACTGCCAGCAGTCTTCGATGGCTGTGAGTGTTAAACGGCAAGCCCTTATGAAGAGATCGAGTGGTTGCGATTGAAACTTGTAAAGGTAACCTGTAAAAACTCCTGGGTTCGAGCCCAGCTTCAGTCAAGAATGAAAAATTAAAAAGACTTTAAAAAGTGAAGACTTTAAAAAAACAAGACTTATGAGGCATTCGTAAACTATTGCTGATATCTCAGCCATTTTTGGACGGATCTGGCCGAATTTTAATTCCGCGATATAAATATCGTCTTCAGAAAACCGGACGGATAGACGGTCATCGATAAAACCACTCCGCTACTTATTAGATCAATAATGTAAAAATTACAACGTGCGTAACATACATATTTTATATAAACGAACTTATCATTATTATATAAATATTCTTGGTTATTTAACCTAATTTTTAATTGTCAAGAAAAATCAAGCTTTTTCTTTCGAATGTCAAGCTTTTTGCCGATTTGGATCTGGCAAGGCTACCTCCATAAAAACTTATCTCCGGCATAGAGTTTTTGATTAAGCTTGCAGTTGGATTAAATCTGGTTTGAAAATTCCTTATTGCAACATAAGTCGTCTTACCAATGTTTTAAAATCGGTCCATACTTGACTATACCTCCCATATAAATGCCACTCCCGAAATAAAATGCCATAAAATTCTCATAAATGTTGGTATTGTTATAAAATTTAACAATACTTTGTTATAGCAAAATTTTGTGCTGTAATCATAGGTCCCGTGTAAATCGCTTTAAGGCGAACAAATCTCATATAGATTTTGACATCTTAATAATATTTGGCACAAAGAACTTTTCTATGAATTTAAATCTCACAACATAATTTTGTTTTGCCGGGTTCAAAATTGCCCATGGGTTTAGAGTACAAAATGATTGGGCTTGTCCGACTATATTTTCTTACTTGTTTTTTATTAATTTTAAAAGGAAAGGGGGGGAGGGTAATAGAGAGCGATCTGTTGGAATTCAATCTCTAAACTCAAGTGACAAGTATTTTTTGCTAGTAGGTGATCACAAAATATACAGCTCATATTTAATTTTACATACGTACTTACATTAAACAAATAATTTTTTGTTTAATTAACAATATCAACAAATATTTATATTGTAATTTACATACCAAACAAACTTTTGATTTGCGTTTCACCAAGTTGTAGTTTTATTCTGAGTGACTCTTGCCCTCTCGGTCTCTCCGTCATTACTCTTAATGTCATTTTTGAAAAAGTTCGTTCTTCATAACAGCCAAATAAAAAGAGCTGATCGTTAAAAATGAAATCTGACGTCATGCTATTTTTAATTTTTATTGTTGTTTAATTTTTTTTTTTTTATCAAAATTTGTTTAAGTGATTATTGTTTAAAATTAAGAAAACAATGTTTTTTTTTGCATTGTAGTTTGGTGGTTTAAAAAAAAAAATGTTTTTTTTATTAAAAGAATTTACAATTGATCGTAACAACAGATTTTATGTTTTGTTTTTGTAGTTTTTGATTTATTTGGGAGGTTTTGTCGTTGCCATTTTTTTCAGTTAATTTAAAATAATTAATATAGAGTGTATGTAATTTAATAGCAGACGTATATGACATGATTAAGAAGTATTGCTAGGGTAGCCATCTGTAAGGAAAATACTCTTATGAAACTCATATACAAAATGGGGGACAAGTTAGACCTACCAGCAGCCGTTGTTGGTGGTCTTGCGTTAATTTTGTATGGATGCATTTAAGGATCCAACTTTCAAATTCTCTGCAATATTGTTCTGAAAATGTCCAATTGGCCGGAACGACGACCAGTTGAGACAGATGATCCTTTTCAGCACTCTCGAGCGATCTGTTGGAATGCAGTTAAAATGTATTGTCGGAAATAACTATGGGAATTTGTATCTTTAGGAATAGTACAATTATTAGAAGAGTCTTATTTTTTTTCGTTTAAAACATAATCTATTAATTTAATGTATCAATATACACTGAGAAAATTAAATCGTAGAATCAAAGAAAATACACTTTGTTGCAAAGACTTTTATTGGTCAGATTGTGCTCAAAGACAAAACATCTTTACCGGAAAGGCGCAAAGATCTTTAGATTCCTATGAAATATATACTTGAAATCAAAAACTTAAAATCTTGTGGCAAGGATGTACGTCTTTGGAAACACATGAAAAAAGTCCTTAAACTAAGGAAAAAGTATTTTGCCACAAAGACTTTCATTCGTTGGTCTTAAGACTTGAATTTTTGATTTTAAGTACAATTTTCGTTGTAACAAAGACGAATTTTAACATTATTACAAAGAAACGCAATTAAATTCAACGAAATTATTCTTTGAAATACTAAAGACTGATATGTAGAAACAAGGGCAATTTTCTTTGAAATCTGCTATAGAAATGTTTTAAAAAATTAAAATTTTTCTGCAAAATAAAATATTTAATGAAATCAAACACAGCATTTTTATATAATTTTTTTATTTCAGTTTAATGTAATAAAAAATAGTTCATATACAGCATAACTTTACTTAATTAATTAAAATCTAACAACATTTTTAGACGTTGACTTTAATACTGACTCTAGACAATTTTAATGTTAAAAGAGTTATAATAGTACATATATAATACATAATATTTTTTGTTGGCGTTTTTAATGGCTTTCGCTTGTACATGAAATTGAAGTACCTGTCAAATATTTTTCCGGATGGTTTTTTTTATTTTGTCTGGGTATATAGTAAGTTGATTCAACTTCAGTTGGAAATAATGCCACTATGGACTTGGAAACCATTAGCATGTGCCTCGGCTGCATTTTGATATTTTTGAATATGAAGTAATCGACAATAATTCTTGAAATTGCCGACTTATCTTGTTCGTTTAGGTGGATTTTTAATTCATATTTTTGTAGCACATCTTGTCCAGCAACTGATGTTGAAAGCACTTCTTTTAAATCAAATGTTGACTCACAATAATTTTGCAACCAATCAGAAATTGTTGAGCTGCTATTTGTCACTGTTTTGTCGCTACCGCAGCAAGATATTGCATCAAACTGAAGAAAAACAGAAACAGAAAAAATTATTATTACGCCACGATAGTTAACAAATAAATAATTAATAAAATATCACCCTATACTTACATTATTTTGTAAACGCCACTTTTGCAAGTGGTAGCGAAATATAATTTTGCGGTTTATGTCACATCGGTTAATGAAAAATTTCATTAATGTCACAGGATCGCATCATTTTTAATACATTGATCGTAGAAATACCGCTTTCCGAAAAAATTTTGATTCCTTCATCATCGATGCCCCACTCACGGAGTAAACTTTCAAGTTCAGCTTCCATTTCTAAAAAAGAATTAAATATCATGTAAAGGTAAAATAAATCTTAAAATTTGAGGTATGACAAAATATTTTCATATACATAATTAGAAAAAACACAACACTTCACTTAATATGTAACTTTTTTACCTTTTATTCACTTTTCACCTTCTAATAGTTATAAGTACATATATTGACAAAGTTCAAGCGCTGCCATGACGATTGAGCGTTTTTTTATTTTATTTTTTTATATTGTTATTTTTATATATTTTATATTGTTATTATAATATGTATATTTAAAAAAAAACACAACACTTCAATTTATATTAAAATTACATATTAAATCACTTGACGAAAAAGAAAAAAAAGACAAGGCGCACATGCACAATTGAGCGTTCCTATCGACTGACTTACAATTAATGACAACCACGAAAACAATTCTTTTTATTTTTTACATATATTGTAATCAATCGGCTACACTTGTTTCGTTATGCATTCGTATACAAATTTAACTTTGAAGACTAAATTCTTTAAAGATACAGACTTTATCTTTATTTTTTTTTTAACCGCTCTTCTTTACCGTTGCAAGCAAACATGTGTGAACAAGCAAACATGTTCACTTATGCATTGAAGACAAAATTCTTTAAAGTTACAATCTTTGTCTTTGTAGCAAGGATGTTTAGCTTTAAAAAAAACAAAGAAAAGTCTTTAATTTTAAATACGTTTTTCAATCCCTTATTAGCAAAGAAATTAATCGTTGTAGCAAATATTTTATCTTTACGGAAAAGATAATTTCTTTGATTAAGCTTCAAAGAATTTTAGTCGTTTGTGTTGAAGACGCACCATTTGCTTGTTTAAAGAATAAATCATTGATGCAAGGATTTTTTCCTTCAAACAAAGATATTTTCGTTACAATTTTACAAAGACGTTTTTTCTTTGATTTTAAAGCTTTTAATTTTCTCAGTGTAGGAAATTAAATTTAGAAAGTAATTTTGAATTTACATAATTATGTATATTGAAAGTAATATCTGAGCAAAAATTAAATCTCATATGGTTCAATTGAACAATTTTTTATAATATTGTTTTTTTTTTTTAATTTTACCTTAGAGAAAAATGTTTGATCACAAAAATTACTTTTTGGAAACTTTTATACTCTGACCTACTGTCATAGGGCAATTAATTTTAAATTAAAAACAACTCCTTTACAGCCAATAATTTAGTCTGGTAAGGCTTTCAGCTGATTTATAGCTGTCATGTGAAGTATCATTTATTTAGTAAAATGTTTGCCGAAGAGCACGTAAAAATAGTTAACACTTACTAAAAAGTGGTGGCTTAAACGTGGCCACTTTTCCAAAGGTGATTACGGTGCTCATAATCGACCTACTGTGCAAGGAATTGGCATAATTATAAAGAAATTTAAACACACTCGAAGCGTTGCAGATGTCGTCAGACCTGTGCATCATCGCAATGTACCCACTGTTGAAAATATCGCTATATAATCCGGATTCTAGGATTCTTCGCCACACTTTTACTAACAGAAGCGATATTTTATGCTCTTTCAACAAGACGGTCCCACGAGCCACGCAACACTACCGATTTGAGTTTCTAGAAGTTTCTAGAACCCCTAACTTAACGTTTTGGCGACGTCAATTGACCTCCAAAATCATAAGATTTGATTTTAAATTTTTGTGCTGGACTTTGTCAAAGACCGCATTTGAAAACCAACAATCGTTAAGTTATCGCCGAAATACCGACCGAAATGTGCGAAATATTGGTCGAAAACTCCATCAAAAGCATCGACTGCTATAGCCAATCTTGAGACGGTCACTTTACTGACATTGTTTTTCGTACGTAATGGCAAGGTCCACGCGCAGGAATGAAATAAAAGTTTCGTCGAAATCACAGCTTTATGTGTGTTTTATTTAACTTGACTTTTGAAACCGAGAAATGGAAAAACCGTTATAAATAGCCTGTTTTTATGAATAACAAATGTATTAAAAAAAATTTTATATGATGAAAGCTCTTTACAAATATTTTTCACATATAAAAACTTTTATATGCACCTTAGGCAAAGGTTTATTTTTTAAATATGTTAATATGTACATATAAACCTTTTCTTTATATGTATTACTTAAGCACTGGCAAAAAAAAACTACACATTTATTGTGCTCTTTTCGGTATAAAAAACTCTTATACTTGTAGCATATTACTTCACCATTGCTAACATTAGATTACATCACCATCTAAATAAAAGTTTTTAAAAAAACCTTTTAACTAAAAAAAATTGTTTTCAAATTAATTCAAATTCCTCCAGCATATTTAATCTAACCTCACAATCTTAGGGTAAAAAAAATTACAATATACGTATATAATATATATAAGTGAAACTCAAAAAAAATTTTTAAATTGTCTTGCCAATTTTTCTACTTTAAAAACAATTCGCATACTTCAATTTAAGGCGTGATATTTGAGTTGTAAAAAAAATTAATATGTAACAAAAAATTCCAGTGAAATATTGGGAAAAAAGTAATACGCTGCATACCGAATTTTATTTGAAATAATAAAAAAAAATTTATTAAAATAAAAATTTATTTGCGCCGTAGTTGAAAACGTGGTTACTCATTAATAGTGCTAATTTATGTGCAAAAATGTTTTTTTTTAACTGTTAAAATGAAAATGATATAATTTTAACAAAATACTTTTTTTTTATCAAGTATTAAAATAATATTTTAACGTGAAAATTATAATCATTATATCCCGCAACATCAATAAGAATAAGGGTATAATAACCCAACAAACACAAAGTTAAGCCTTTGATATAAAATTACTCTATTATTTGATATCAAGCATAATTCTCAAACCTTTTTAAATGGTTTGATTTTGACATTTGAATTTAAATGGATACAGATTTGAATAAACGTAAACATTTGACAAGTAATGTGTTATCAATTTATTGTCAAGTGTTTTACTCAAATTAAAAATAAACTTAACAACACTTAAGCGAAAAATAGGAACCAAGAAATCATATAAATATAGAGAGGATTTTGTCTTTCCAAGACTTTAAGAACGGAGAAAAGGTTATTTCACCTCTCAGCTGCAGCGATGGTGCCGAATGTTTAGCTGACAGTTTATTTTAGATAGGGCCATTATTACAACCTAATGGTAAAGTTGCTGATAGTTAACGTGAACAATAGCTATCTTGAGCGATAAAGTGACCAATAAGTTTTTTCCATTATTACAACTGTCTGATAAAATAAAAAATGTAATTTATATACTGTGGCAACATTGCAGTATATACCGACTACTTTTGGTTGTTTAAAATACGTTTTATTTTATTTTTTAATTAAAGTTTTATTTTATTTATTAATTAAAAACAAAAGTAAATTTTTGTGCTTTATTTTTGGTTTTAATGGTAAATTGTTTTGTTTTTTGTGTTTTTTGAAAAAGTTGAGTAATTTAAGACTATCATTGAAGTTACCATATCTTCAGCAGAAAATATGGCATCTTCAAGTTCTTAAAGTTCACTTGTAAAGTTACCATGAGGACAAACCTGATGTTAGCTTATCAGTCACTTTTCAGGTTAATGTTAACTTGTAATAACAAAAAACTATTTATCTGTCAGATAGCATCCTAAAAATAACTATTTGTAAGTTGTAATAATGGCCCTTAATGTCATTTGTCATAGCCGAATTAATTATTGTTACATATTAAAATAGTCAGTTCCAGACAAAGCAAATTAAAGCTCACTTTAACACATTTCTCAAAACATAGTTCATATACGATTGTTTTGGGTATCGTATTCTAAAAGTTATTTTTCTTAAAAACATTTCAATTTTTACCAATTCTAAAAATATTTATATTTCAATACAATTTTTCCTACTGCTTCTTTAACTTATAAACATTTTTAAAGAACTCCTTTCATAACTACCTGACGATAGCTTTATATAAATATAACATTATTTGCTATAATAAACTTAAATAGAGTTACATATATCCTTTCATATATTTTTGTTTTGCATGAATATTGTCATATTGTCAATATTTACGCATGCAATTTGTTTTATTGTTTTTCGCCTTAAAGGGTTAAAATGCATGTATTTAGCATTAAATCTGTTATCTTAACACATGTATTTAAAATATGCAATACAAAGTCTGATACATACATACATACACACATACATACATATATGTATACATACATATGTATAAAAATGCATATAATATGTTCCTTTTATGCATACGTAACTATATGTATGCAGTCTAGAATATAATCTAAACTCATAGAAGAGTTACAGTAATGGCCAAAACAAATTGCAAACAAAAATTTATTCTAATTTAAGGGCTCTTTACTCTTAGGTATACGTGTACGACCTTCTTGATTAGCTCTTCTGTTTTCCTTATCAATCACATGTATAAATAGTTACTCTAATATCCTTTGTACAAATTAGGGATGCCAAACGGGAAATCCCGAATCCCGAAATCCCGGGATTTTTCGGGACTGACAAATCCCGGGATTTATTTTTATGAATCCCGGGATTTCTCAATTTAACAACTTTGTGTATCAAAAATTTTTATATGTATAAAAATATTCGTTTAATTGAATTTTTATACTTTCTAATTATTCATTGTTTTATGGCCGTTTTCTCATTACGCGATTATCCTTTTCCCAACGAAAAACTGCACATTTAAGAAATTTGCTCTTCTCAATGTCTCATTTGTTTTCTATTCTGCCGCAAAGCTAACCAGCACTCATCTGCCAATTACACTATGCCACAAAAAAATGAACCTCAGAAATGAGATATTTTCTAAGCTAAATTGGTGCTGCTGAACACGAATATGCCACTTATTTATTTTTCCCAAGAGCCGTTTTCGAGATATACGCTAAAATCGTGTTTTTCTGCAGTTGTTTAAGGTATTTCGAAAAATCTCGAGAACTGTTTAACTGAATTGTACAAGATTTAACATTTTGCATAGATATCTCGTTCAGCACATATCTATACCGTGTGGGTCGGATAAAGATTTACTGAGCTACAGGACTTTAAACTTGAAAAAGATGTGATTTTTTTATTTTTTCCAAATTCACATTTTTAATTCGCTCCAGTAATGCAATAAAAAAATTTTTTTTTAACATGTATCTTAAATAATATTTTGTTTTAAACGTAGTAAGCGTAAAATTTTTATCGTCGCACAAAAAATTACAAAAATAACGAAATAATAAAATTTGTATATAAAATGTATTGTTTTGTTAAGTTTTCTTTTTTAAAAATAAAAAAATATATATATTTTAACTTTTGTTTATAAGAAAAAATTGTAAAAGAATTGTTAATTTTTCTTTTTTAAAAATTCAAAAATAAATAAAATTTAGTTAATTTAAAAAAAGTTGCTTATAATTGTTTTGTTAAGTTTTCATTTTTAAAAATTCAGACATAAATAAATAAAGTGTTGTTGTTTTTTTTAAAAAAAAGTTGTATATTAAAGAAACAAATTAATCCCTAAATACCCCGAAATCCCGGAAAATCCCGGGATCCCGAAAATCCCGGGATTTGTTAAAGTCGATCCCGTTTGGCATCCCTAGTACAAATGCTTTGACATTGCCCTTAGTTACGAAATGTACACCGCTCCCTCGATTTACACGAAAGATGCGTCCCTGAAAAAAAACGCGTAAGTCGAAATAAAAAATGTTTGTAGGAGAAATCGTGTAAATCGAAAAAAGACACAAATACGATTGAATTTGAAATTTTGTTTAGAAAATTCATTTATTATAAAATCAAATTCGAAACTTCTGCAGTAAGGACTTGATCAGGAGTGTATGAATTGTGAGCAATAATTTTAGCAAATTTTCCGGCTATTATTTAGCCGCATCTTGAACAAGCCTGTTCACCATTTTATTTTAGATTATTGGCCTGTTCAACGATTTCGAAAGAACGACTTCGATCGCATTCTAAGCGATCGAAAACGGTTTTGGGTTCAACTAACTTTATTCTAAACGAACATTCGTTTAGACGACAACTCGAAAGAAAACGTAAGTACTTTCATACAAAAAGCGGTTTATTAATATCGAAGGTATTGTCGACATTACGAAAACAAATGTCAAAACCACTCACTTGTTGTTTTGTTGTCGAATCATGGAATTTTTAAAAAACAAGAAGTATTTAAGAGTAATTTAAATAAATTATAAATAAAAATGGAGAACAAATGTTAATTATATTAAATAAAAAACTGTTATTGATTACAATACCCCACAAAAAATTAGCCTTAAAAATTATATTCATTTAAGCTTAATTGGGGCGCCTAAACGCGAATATGGCACCCATTTATTTCTCTAAATAAGCGTTTTCGAGATGTTCGCTAAAATCGTGTTTTTCTGTAGTTATATTATATATTTTTAAAAATTTCAAAAAAATATGTTTATCCTCCTTTCTTTATAGTGTGTTGATCGGATAAAAATTTACTAAATTACAGGCCTTTAAATTTGAAAAAAATGCCCTAATGGAGAGACTAAAAAAATAATTTTTGTTTTAAATCTAAACTAAGTTTTTTTCTGATCAACACAGTATAAATATGGGCTGAAAGAGGAAAAACATATTTATTCAATAGTTTTACAATTCGGATCAACAATTCTTGAGATTCTTCAAAATAACTAGCTAAAACAACTGCAGAATAACATTATTTTCGCCAATATCTTGAAAACGCTTCTTGAGAGAAATAAATGAGTGCCATATACTGCTTACATTAGGCGAATACATGGAGGAAAATCCTGAGTTGGCGAGAGGTGTTTAGAGCAAATAAATTTTCGATGGACGAGTTATGGAAAATAATAAGCCTAAAACTAAAAGTCATTGGTCCAACCACGCGTTCTATTGCAAAGTGGGAAAATGTAAACCACATTATAATTAAAGCCAGAAAACAACCATAGCTTGAATTGATTTTAAAAATATTACATATATTTACAGACATGGGCAGATTTTAAATGTAGGACAAAAAAAAATTCAGAAAAAAAACAAATAAACTAAACTATTTAACTTCCCTAGACCATATAATTGATCGGACGCTGCTTTGGTCCTCGGCTGCAGCACCTAGTTGTAGAGTGTTGGCGGGCAAAATTAAAAGTGCTGAAACTCAGACAGCAGATATCAGAATCACCACCAAGAGCTTCTAAATCTGCGACGGTGGTTGTACAAAAAAGCAAAATTGAAGGGACAAGTCCCTTAAGATTATTTGAAACACCACAAATGTTGGAGGAAAACAGCAAACAATTTTAAAACTTCATCCAAACGAAGAAGGATAGAGGTCGATAGTGAGAAATAATATACAAACTGCTCTTCAGGTAAAAAAAGAGGAAGACGATTGTTGAGGAACAATTGCCGTTAATTTGTCATCAAATGAAACAAATACAACAACTGCCAAGGAGCAAGCTGATGCTATCAAAATACATATTGCCTTGGTACTTATTTAACTTTTTTACGTTTTTTGATTGGCTTAGTTATTTATTTGTTTGTATTATTTATTTTTTTTTTTTTTAATATTTTGTTTTTAATTAAATTTAACTAAAATTTAACTTTTCTAAGTTTTGGTTTCAACAAAAACGGTTTTTTTATTTTTTGACATGTTTATACAGCTGATGAAATTTCAAACGCGGTTGTATTTGTTATCAAGCAAATTAGTATTATTTTTGATACTTTTTAACAAAAAAGCAACAAAATATAGAAATACCTTATATGGCAATACTTTATTTTTTTAATACGTAAGTAACAAATATTTACACTCGTAAGAGCAAGCGATCGAAAGCTGTCGAAATCGTTGAACCCAATCTGATTCGAAATCGAGCGAATGGATGGCGATCGCTTCGATTTGCTGTCGAGATTGTTGAACAGGCCATATGTTAGAAATATCCTTTTAAACCAACCATAGCTTGCCGAAACAATGTTTTTGTTTGTAGATGGTAGCTGATCAAAGTTTTTCATAAACCTTAAAAGCTTATCAATTGGGATTCGCTTTTGAGTTCGATCTACTTACTATTCAGTGGCCGTATTCTGTAATTCGCTAAAACTAAATCTCTCGCTTAAAATCTACACAGCTGATTTAGCGATTTTTGGCTACGAATATAATACTGGAACGTGTCATAACAATTTAATTCGCCGCAATTTAAACTTTAAATATCATCGCTAAAATGTTAAAATTTTTTATTCTCTAAGGGATTTTAGCGATCGAGATTTAGCTTTAGCTAAGCGAATTACGGAATACGGGTGCCGATCATTATTGACTTTTGCATATTTTCAATTGTTATGTCCCGAATGTACAAAAATTGTACCCAGGTTGGATTTAGTTCCAGCTGCTACACATTTTGCAAAAACCAACTTCACAAAAGTAATTTGTGCAAAAAAAAGTATGGTGTAAATTGAGGGATAGGTGACATGCTATTTAAATGACCACATCTACATCGATTGCAGCAGGCGTTCCTTTTGAGGGAGCTTGACGAATGTTGGTTTTCAAATGCTCCAACGTTAGGCGAAGACACGGTCTCTACCCTAGCACTAAAAAAAAGTCTTACGCGGCTTGGAAACTTCCCATAAATACAAAATCGATCGTATTGTGTGGATCCTGGCACCTTCTTGTTGAAACCACATATCGCCCAGCTCATAGTCTCCAAATGCAGGCCAAAAAAAAAAGTAGATTATCATCAGGCCATTTTGCTCTGAGCCATAGAATCGGCAAATAAGAATTATCTGCCTAAATTTCACTAGCAGAAACGATATTTTCTTTAGTGCGCACATTGCGATGATGCACAGCCCTGACCACGATTCCAGTCTCTTCCAATTTCCTTATGATCTTACCATTTCTTTGCACAGTAATGCTCGAAAAGTGGGCCACGTAAGTTTTAAAGATTTTTACGCGCTCTTGTGTTGTTGAAAGAACCATGTTCGTAAATGGCAACCTTTCATCAAATAAATTACACTTCAGATGACAGATATTTAACAGCTGACAGGCTTGCCAGACCAGCGCTTTTGAAACCACTAAATGGATAACGCTGTACTTTTAATAATTGTCTATACAAGAAACTGTTTTACTAAATTGGTTTCTTTAGAAAAACTATCACACTGAAAAAGACTATTACTAGATATAAGGAGAAAGTATGGTATGTCAAATTTTTTTTCTAGCACTTATCATTTTCATAACACATTGCATTCAGACTATCACACTTTAACATATTACCTGAGTTTTTGTCATGTATAAATACAAAGTAATATATATTTCGGTCGATATGTACGTCAAAAAAAAAAAAAAAAAATAAATATTTGGTCTTATAAAGAAGTGGGATCTAAAAATCCAGTTGAATAACTAATTTGTTTGACTAATTTTCCGACTGGCAAATGTGTATGGAAATTTTCATAATATAATGAATTTTATGTAATCACAGTTGCATTTCTTTATAAATAGACATATATGGCAGAGTCATATGTTTTTATTTTTTGTGTGACAGAGGGGCATTAACAACAACTTTTGCACACATTTTTTTTAACTCGTACCGAGTTTTTTTAGAATTTCAGTGAGATTTATGATTGTGTAAGATAGTGAATACAGGCCCTTAGCGAACAGATGCTTTGTGAACAAAACTCTTATATTGTGAATAGTTTCTTCTCAAGAAGCTGTAACACTGTTTATGATTTGAAAAAAACTCTTATACTGAAAACAGATCCTTCTAGAGAAAACTTAAATGCTTTTATTTAGCATTTTTTGCAAGGTTTTAATATAAGTTTGCCTAGCGAAAAAGTTGTTTTGTAAACAATTTACTTGAGGAAAAAAACCCTTTAATGCAATAAAAACTCTTATACTGTGCTTAACTTTCACTTTCGCTTAGGTCACAGAAAAAAAATAAAAATAGATTTCCATTAAAATATGTGTGATATTAATTAAAAAATTAATTAAATTTGCACCAGTAAACAAATTAATAGTATCAATTAAACGTGTAATTTACTTGATTAATCATTAAATTAACTTGATTAAAAGTTTAATTCACTTGATTAAATTTTTAATTAAAACTGATTTTATTTTTTAATAATGATTTAATTGGTGAATAATTAGTATTGTGGTTATTTTGTTGAACTACTTATGTTTTTTAATCCAAATTTTTTTTTTTTTTTTTTAATATTTCTAATCAGGCTTAAGTTCATTAAATTTAATTTTCATTAAATTATTTTTATGAAGAAAGGAATTTTACAACATAAAAATTAATTAAAATTGTTATTGACAATCTTTCATTCCTGACCGTGGCTCGAACCCAGGCCGGCAGGTTACCATGACATGTTTCGATCGCAACCACTCGATCTCCTCAGATGGATTTGCCGTTGAATTTAAAATTAAAACTGATTTTATTTTTTATTAATGCTTTAATTGGTGAACAATTTTGGAGACTTTAATTTTTACTTTCAAAAATCGAAAGTATCTAGATTTTAAATTATTTTTAAGCTTAAATTATTTTAAATTAAAAGTATTTATGAAGTAAAAATTATATTGTTCATCTGTTGCCTACAGTCTTTATGGTTTTCACTGCATAAAATATTAATATTTCATATCTATAAATAGATTTAACATATTTACCATACACATACACACATACATATATGCTATAAAGTGTAAAAACTATATTTGCATTTAGACTAAATTACGTTATAAATGCTATTTGCAGTAATATGCAAAAAATTCGTTAAAGACCAAGAAAATTTGCATAGGAAATCTAAAGAAATTGAATAAAGTTTTACTAAGACAGTGACTGGACTTTTTATTTCCACACCATAATAGTGGAGATAAATAATGGTCCTAGTAGACCCACCTCAAAGTATAGCCATCGACTCAGAATCACTTTCTGAGTCAATCTAAGTCGATGCCCGTCCGGCTGGCTGTCCATGTAACTTTTTGCGCAAAGTATAGTGGGAAATTTTAAAGATAATTTGATGAAATTTTGGACGTAGGTTCGAATTGGCACAAGAACAAAGCTATTGAAGATGAAAGGCGAACCGGTCCATAATTTCATATAACCCCAATTAAAGCTGCTTTAAGCTGGTCTTAAGCTATGCGTTTTTTAAGAAATGGGACCACGTGGGGAGGAAGGGGGCACTTTCTGCCTCTCCGAAATTTGTTTTAAAATACTGTGATGCAGGGTATAATATCATTGTATCATAAGGTATACCGACTATACTTTCTTAATTGTTTATCTTTTTAAATGGATTTTTATTTAAAAAATTTTTGTTTTTCTTTTCAGAAGAATCAATTTTATTGCTACATCACCTTTACCATGCATAAGAAAACATCTTTGGAACTACGCAAAGAAAATCGGGAATTTTTTCAGGTACAAATATATTTATTAATTAATTTTTTTACAAAAAAATATTTCGATATTTTCTTAACTTTATTCTTTTTTTTTAATAGAACTACCAAAGTGAAATTAATGACCGTTTGGGAATTGATAGTTTTCTCGTACAACCCATACAAAGACTGACCCGATATCCCCTGTTATTACAGCAGTTAATAGCAGTGAGTTAATCAAAGAAATAATATTTTAAATAAATGTATGTATATTCTTTAAAAAACATTTTTTTTATAAATATCTTTAAAGGAATTCTACAAAAATGCCATTAACTGCAAACCCGTCTTGGCGTCGCTGTGTAAATTAGAGACCCGCATGCGTCGTCTTTTAGAAGTCGTCAATCAATCGGAAGAAATTCTCTCCATAGATGAGTTAGTGCCAGAGGTTGGATATTTTTTTTTGCTTAACCTCCTAATCGAATTATGTATTTAATAAAAAGAAACATCTTTAATTTTCTTTACAGCTCGTTATTGAAAACCTTGGCTTCTTCCGACGCTCTAACGAATTCGATGCTTACAATCAAAGAACACGTAAAAAATTCCGTTCTAAAGTTTTCCTCTTTGATCGGTGTCTATTGTGCACTGAAGTGCGTAAACGTCGTTTAGCTTATAGAAATTACTATATTTGGGATGAGATAGAATTAAAATTGAATAATTCTAAGAGTGTAAGTCTCTTAACGAAAGCAGCCGCCTCCAGTTCGTCTTCGCTGTGCAGTGCTGCAAATAGTCACAGTTCCGTAAAGGAAGAATATGAATTCTCCTCGCCCGAAGCCATTTCAATTAGTCAATGGCTACGTTGTGCTCGCCGCATTATAGAACATTCCCGCATCGAAGAGTCCCAGAGGGGTAAATTTGTTTTGCCCATGGACTTGGTTTTGGGTGTAGTTTTTGCCATTTGGCTTATTTGGAACTATTTGTGAAAGTGTATTAAGTAATTTATATTCATTTTTTTATAATTTTGTTTATTTGTAAAATAAAGTGATCTTAAGTTTTTCTTTTTAAATATATTTTTTTTTTACTATTTTATTACATACTTATTTTTTTATAATTTTTTCTTAAATTTTTGGTTTATTTTATGGTTTGTTAAGCCAATTCGCAAGTAGATTTACATTAACTTTCATGCAGAGAAGAATTAGATTTGTTTAAGGTTTTAAATTTAAAAGGGCCCTTAAAAGGGACAACTAAAATAAACCATTTAAAAATCGATTAATATTTTCGATTTTAGTATTTTGGTTATAACTCAGCCATTTTTTAACAGATTTATATTTTTGACAGATTTATATACCGACGCACAGAGGGATGAATAGTACCGAAAACGACGATTAATTCAAAAATAAAGTTAGTAAAGTCGTATTAGTATTTGTGTTTGGTACCATGTAAAAGTAGATAAAATTCAACACGAATTACTCTAAAAATTGTGGATCTATGTTGTTTACTTTTTTTGTTATACGCTGCCAAAGTTGAATAATATTTTATAATTTGGAAATATTTGTTAAAAAGTGAAAATCAAAATATTTTAATTGCGATTTGAGAGAATTGTTTCTTAAGCTGGGATCACACGATTGCCGCAAATGCACCAATATGACACAATTTTTATTGCGCTTTATTGACGCACAATCATGAAATTGCACCAATCAAATATTCTGAAATCACACGATTGCCCTGTTTTAAACAAATTTAATTGCCGCTAGTTGGTACAAAGCGAAATGGTAACAACAATTGCCGCAGCACAGTCACACGATTGTTTTTACTTGTGTTAACTGCGAAAACAGCTGTTGTGGTAACTTTTTTATTTGTATGAATGTTCTTTTTGGTTTGTTCATTAAAAAAATTTAAATTGGTATCATATACTTAAAAAAATTTTTGTTGAATAGTTTTATTTAATTTTTTTAAGAAATGCCAAAAATTAAGAGTCTGTTCAACAATTTCGTATGTTAAGGTTCGCATAGAAATATCTTAAATAAAAATATTCGCACTGAACAGCTAAATATGCTTGTGAAAATACATACATATTTTGTTTACAGTAATAATTAAAAAAAAATTTAAATGCATAAAAAATAAATCTTCATTGCCTACTAAAAGAAACACAAAAAAGTAAATATATTAAAAACAAAGATAAATGTTGGCGGGTATTGTGTTGATTGATTGCCGCACAAGAACACAATAAATATTGGTGCATTTTTGTTATTTTTATTGACGCTCGGTTGCATAGCAAACAGTCACACGATTGCCGCACCAGGGTTGCATTTGATTGGTAAAAGTTAGCACAATATTGTCCTCGATTGGTACATGAGTCATTTGGTTGTGCAATCACACGATTGGGGTATTAAAAAGTGTGAAAATTGGCGCATTGCGGCAATCGTGTGATCCCAGCTTTAGAAAACACTATTTTTTTAAATGGATCCATCAACTTCAGGTATTTAACTAATTTATTAATACATTTTTGTAAAGAAAAATATTGGGAGTACATATTTTAATTTTTTTTTTTTTTAAATTGGTCAAAAAAAAAAAATGAGTTTTTTTAAGGAAATGTTGATTTTCAAAATGTTTGTGACAATACTTGGGCAAAACTTTTTATATACATATTCCTAAAATATGGTATTTTAACTTGCATAATCAAAAAAAATCTTGCCCGTTTTTGCCCCATTTGAAAATATTTGAGATTTTGTGAAACACATTAGCTTGTTTTTTCTGTTTTGTTTCGTTTAAATGATTACACTAAGTCACAAAATTTCAACAAAGTCGTGACCAAATAAATCTGACAGCTAATCTTTATGAACAATTTTCCCTTGAATCCGAATATGAAGTCAGAATTGTCAAAAGCAGAACAGTTTTGTGTTTTTAAAAAAGATGATGTGACCGAAATGCAATTATTGGGGGATTTACAAGGTGTCATAATGTCATAAGTCTTAAAATAATAATATGAAAAAATACTACTGTTGTGAACAACCCCTCATAATTTAGTGTGCTATTTTGAATTTAAATCAGCTGATTTAAAACAAATATAAAAAATAAATATTTACCAGACATCAATATATTTTTTAATTCTTATCCATGAATTGATAAATTAAACTGACTATTTTCCATTTTTTTGACGCAAATCACAAATAAATTTTATTTTGTTTGTTTACCATACATCAGAGTCCTAAGCCGATACAATTTGACGCCGCAAGTGTTTTGTTGCAAAAATTGCTAGCCGCAGGTTAAATTCGGATATTAGCCGGATAAAACTATACCATCAACGGCGACGGCTACAAAAACTAATGCGGCTCGGCTTAGCCTTAGGCTCTTCTGATTAATAACGACAGCACAATAAACATAGCAAGAAAAGTTCTATTAATTTAAGACACTTTTTATTAACAAAGCAACAACAATATTTTTAAACCATTGTAAAATGTTAGAACATTATGACAATATAACATGATAGCACACCTTGTGAATACTCCATATGTGTTTCTTTCTTTTTAGTGAAAGGTTATAAAATTTTTAAAATAACCATGGATTGCTAGTTAAGATTGATGAAGAAATGACAAAGTTACAGGGGACGAAAGTTCAAGCTTCATTGAAAATTTGATGATTTTGTTCAATTTTGCTCTTTTTAAGTTATTTTTTTAAACCAATGATTTAAAAATGTTAATGTTTTATTGACATTAGATTTTTTTCATATGAATATTTTGCACCCAACAATATATAGATTGGTAAAAAAAGCTACAAAAGATTCAGTAAATTATTATTATTATTTAATTAAGCTTGAGGTCTTTTTTTTATATAAAAAATATATTAAATTTATTAAACCAATATTTCGGCACTCCGACCACCGTAAAGGCCTAACTCTCAAAGTGCTTTGCTACCTAATAATACCGGCCGTGCTCATGGAAATTGGGATGGTTCTTGCTCCTATCGAGTTAAATTACGGTTCACCACAAACAATTTAAGATTAGGTATCTTTTATATAAAACCGACCAAAAGAAACAGAAAGAAAACTAAAAAAAACAAAACATAAAAGATAATCTAAAATAAATGGAGTGAAGCTAACTAGTTGAAGAGGATACGGTGTAAGTCCCCCTTAAAAATGTCTTAACCCTCCCAACCATGCTATCTATGCTTTATATTCTCAGATAGTCCAATTAATTAAATAATAATAATAAATTTTGTAAAGGTCGAATAAAAGTCTATTTTCAGTAAATAATGATAAAAAAACTACATAATTTAAATTTATCACAAACAGCACTTGATTTGCTTATTCTGCTAAATATTTCCGATGTTGATGATGATAACATGAAGATTATGATTTTGATGAAGGTGAAGATAATTATGAAGATGATTTTTAATTCCAAAATTTTTTTTCAAAAAAAAAAAAAAAAAAAAAAAAAAAAATATACTGTTCGAAAAAGTTACATTGGTTTTTTTTTAAAGTTTTTAGTTTAATTAATAAAACAAAATTAAAATTCCACTAAAATTTTACAACAGAAGTTTTTTTTTATTAATCAATTTACACAGAATCCCAAAAAAAATTGTTGTCATAAATTGCAGGCTTCCCTGAATTAATCCTCGTTTTACATATGTTTCACCCCAACGTGCGACGTCTTTAAAAAGAAATTTACCATTTACTTTGGGATAAAACTTGGACTCGGAAAGATCTATAGTTCCCGAAAATGGGTATTTTTTCACCAAAAAAAAAAAAAAAAAAAAAATTTGATATTTTGTATCCAAAACGATTTTTTCCAGTTTTTCACAAAATATGTTCTACTAAAGATTTCCAATCTTTTTACATACAAACCGTATCCATTGGTCACACTACAGCCTAAAAATTTAAGTTTTTATAAAAATTTTCATGTTTTTTAGCCCATTTTATGAGTATTTTACTCATAACTTACCGATTTGTGTAACCGATTTGACAGATTTATCTACTGACGTGTTAAAGAACAAATTTTTCATTTACTTGGGCTATAAAAGATCTATGGTTCCCGATAATGGGTATTTTTCAAGAAAAAAAAAAACTTTTCGTATCTGAACTGATTTGTCCGAGTTTTTTAGAAAATATTTTCTACTAAAGATTTCCGATCTTTTGATATAAAAGACGTATTCATAGGTCATATAACAACCCAAAAATTCTAGTTTTTATACAATTTTTGATATTTTATGTACGGGAGGTACCACGCCCACTTCTTCAATCCCGCCCACATTTTGTGGGATGCTGTGGGTTAGTAACCTTAATGTTTGTACTTAATTTAGAAACTTTGGCTCTTATCGTTCTCCGCATATACAGAAAAAAAGAATAACAAACAACAACAACAAGGGATTTTTGGAAAAAATGAGAGGAAGTCGTGGTTTTTGCTCATATCTCAGCCATTTTTAAGCCGATCTGGCTGAATTTCAATAGAAAAATTTTAATAAGCATACCTGACATAAATATATACCAATCAAGCCCCCATAATATTTCGGGTCTTCGGAAAACCCATTTCAACAAACAGACGGACAGACGGACAGCCGGATTTGAACTTTCCTTCTCATAAGGATCCAGAATATATATACTTTATAGGGTCTAAGATCAATATTGTAGAAATTGCAAACGGAATACCCTTCGGTGAATGGTATAAAAATAAAAGAACTGCTGATTAAAGCACAGCCAACTTCAGCTTGATATTTACGAATAATAAAGCACAAGAGAATTTCCAAATACGTAAAAGTATGTACCCCATGCTATTCTTCCCTCCCCTCTCACCAATAAACTCCGACTTTCCGGAAGAAAACTTTTATAGTATAAACCCAGGCTAATTTTCCAAAACTAAATGTCCCCGATTTTAATCAAAAATCTAAGATTTTTGAAAAGGTCCTTTTTAAGAAGAGCCTTAAATAAATGTTTTCCTTTTTGTTTTATTAGAAATAAAGTTTTCTTATTCTTTATCCAAAATGGTTATGCATCATTATGATTTGGCAAAGAGAATGTCTATAACAAAATGTTGGTTTTATTTGGTTTGGCTTTGTTTGAGTTGGTTGTTGTTGCTGTTTTGTTCGTAATAGGGAATGTCCTTTTTTCCTGCTATACAAGCCAACACACAAACAAATGTTTTTTTCTTTTTTATTATTTATATTCCCAGCTGCACTTCCGTCCATATTGCATTTTTACTTATGCAAACATACATACATACTTAATGTTTTAATACAAGCACAAGCATACATGTAGAAAATTTCAAGAACATACATTTGAATGTATGTGTGTGTGTACGTGTGTATTTATTTGTCTATTTGTAGGTTTAAGTCCATATGAGTTTTTGAAGCGTAAAATAAGCTTCTTGTCTTCTTTTATGTTCTTAACTCAGATTCTAGTGTAAAGGATATTTTTACACACATCCTTTGTATATGGGAAATGTATGTGTGTGTGTTTGTGTATGAGTTTTTATAACATCATTATCTTTTACTTGTCTTTATTGTCAAATATTTTTCTATGATAAATTGCCTTCTTGTTTGAATTAGCAGTTCACAAAAATAAAGAAATACAGAAAAAGAGCAGAATTTAATTTTTTATTTTTTATATTTCACAAAAATCAACAATAAGGAAAATAACTTAAAGAAGGACATGCATGTCCTTTTTGCATACGATAATTTTTAGACAAACATGTTCTTTATACGTTAAGCAAATATGCATACACACACACACACACACACACACACACTCATATGCATATACTTGAAAGCTTACAGTTATAAAGACATAATTTAAACAGTTAAAAAAAGAAATAATTTTGTTTTTACTAGATAGTGGCTTGGAAAAGTTGACGAACACTTTGATATTTTTTTATATCGTAAGATTTTAAGGGCGAATTATGGTTTCTTTGATATTACATATTTTGTTAGCAAAATTAAAAATTTAATAAAAAAAAAAAAATAGTTCGTTTTATTTTTTATAAAACTAGCGAAAAAAAGATAACATTTCCCTCTTTAAGCAGAGAGGTTTTAAATGGTACTCCACCAAGTCGAATAGAGTTGTATTTGATTCTCCACAAGATAAATAGGTTAAACGATTGTTGAAAGCCGAAAAGCTGTAACTGTAAAAAGCTTATTCTTTTAAATGTACCTTTAGTGGCTTCGCAAAATAATAACATTTTTTATTGGGCTGTACTATTTCCAAAAAATAGTATTCCTTAATTCAAAAACGATGCAAGCAATTATTTTATGGATTATGGATATTGAAACGAAGTATGGCTTATTTCCGAAAATCAATTCCACTTCCATAAATTGTAGCTTATAAATATTTTCATGTCACAAATAAATTTGACCTTGAGGTCAAAGCTAAATTTCTTCCTGTATGTATTGATTTGAATTGAATCGTTTATTTAAAAAACCAGTCAAACGAACAATTTTTGAACTGGAGTAAATCAAATAAAACTTCCTAGTAACCTTAAAATAACTTTTACAAAACTGATATTTTTCGGATTTCTCGGCTTTGCTTCAAACACATCACATAAGGACAGTATTTGATTTATTTTTGAATTCAACGAGAAAAGAAATCGCCCAATAACTCAATTTTTAACTTTTTGTTGCTTGATTAGTTTTTTGAAATTAACCTAGGGGAAAGAAAACTAACACCAAACTTGTCACGTGACAGTTTTAAGGTGGTAGGGACCGGTTCCAGTTCTTACACTTTATATAAAGGGGACTTGGTATTTTAACATGGCGATGTCCTAGGAGCGGGTTAATTGGCACCTTTTAGACGCTTTGTAACAAGTCACTGAAATATCCTAAATGTACACATTCAATTTCGGTTAAAATAATGCCTACTGCAGATATTGTCCCGAGCGAACCATGCTAATATTATAGATGCCCTTCTTACAAAGAATTAGAACAAGATAGAATCAGCATAAGTTAAGTGACATGTTTTAATTTCACCTTCCCCAATTCGTTCCTTTTTATTAAAATATCGTGTTCACTGGTCATGGGATAAGAGCTTTATTTGACACAAATTTCCCTCAGGGAAGCGATTCAATTACAACATTTCTGTAACTAATCTCACGATTCGCTGCAACGGCTATAAATCTCTTTTAAATTAGAATTTTTTTTATTTTAAAGATTATATTTAGCACAAAGACAAAATTCCTAAAACTTTAAATTTGACTGTAAGATGTTGTCCCCATAGGACTTTCTAGGGATTATCTTAAGGTCATTTTACCTTCAAGTGTTACATCCTCCGGGGAAATCGGGTGCAATTAACTGCGAGATTGGTCGAAAAATCCAATCTCAAGAGATCGGTGTGATCTCAAGAGATCTGATCCTGGTAGCACAGCACAGCACAGGACTGACTATTGGTGGAGACCTCCGATAGCATGAATCTGGTGGGAAATGCTTTCCTTCTTTCAAGAAGATTGGCTTGCTGGTAGTTTCGCTTTTCCGTTGAAGTGATACTTTCAGGGATCACGTTGTGGTTTTCTACCCAAAGAAGGATAATCCTGAAAATCGCACTCAAGGGCTAATATCGCACCGCTTGTAGGAGAGTTTGGCTGCTGCTTCTCAACAGATGCTGCTAGCATAGTTCCTAATGCTGCGGAGGATAGAAAGTTTCAGCTTCTTAACCAAGGTCGAGTGTTTCATCTTTAACAACTATGCACTCAAATTGCAACTTGTTTGTGCGGGTCACTCTAACACTCAAAGGCGGTTGCTAAATGCACTGTTTGTCACCCAGTGGCTTAGAACCACCATGGAGTAGACCTTCGCGGCAGGTTTCCAGGTAAGTCTTTCCCACAACTCTAAGATTACGTAAAGCTTGCTCTGTAACTAATCTCGAGTCTCATATTAGGCCCACTTTTTAAAATGACTTCTATATTTCTCTCGCAGATGCATGCTAATAGGGTTTAATCATATTTACCTTTCACTTGAAGGAAGTCTTTTGTCAGGAACTGTTCTACATATGGATACATAACACAAATTTCTACATTTGCGTATTAATGTCTGGGCTAATAATGTTTCTTATATTCCTATTTCTCTATCCGTCTTGCCCAAGGCTTTCCATTTGTAAAATATATAGTATTTTCTTTTTATCAAACTTATACGTTTTTTTCGTTTGGTAAAATTAAAATAAATATTAATTGAATTGAAAATGAAAATAAAGATGGACTTAAGAATAGAATGTGTTCCTTTAGAGGCTTTAAAATCGGTTTCTTTAAAAATCTACGAGAGGATGACATCATTAGTAAACCAATGAATATCAAAAATAAATTTCACCAAAGATTTCGAATACTTTTCATCATTTTTAACAAAAAATGATTAGCATAAATTTAGAGCCCTAAGTGAAGAAATGCCTGCGGCGAATTCTAAGCATATGGCGGCCGAATTGCATACTGAACGTTTATCTCCTGACCGCGGCGGACTAAATCTCTGCTTCTGTCGAAGTATGTCAGCGGAAATAAAGGCCATATAATTCGAAGGCCAACTGACAACATTACTCGAGAAGGTAAAAGACCAGCGTTTGGTGCACCTGCTAAAACCTGTAGAAAGTCGGTAGAGGTGGAGATAAAAGCAGAAAACTACTAGTGAAATGACTTCAGCCAAACATCTCACAATAGAGTCCGGTATAAGAGGATGGTTTAGGCCCTATACTGCACTGGGAGTCAAGTATAACAAAATAAGAAGAAGGTAGAGTCAGAGAAGAATTACTATGGAGTTAAAAAAGAGAAATAGTAGAGTTATGGCAGAACAAGAGGTGAGAGAGAGTATAAGTTTTTTTTTTTTAAAACAACGAATAATTGCATTAGCAGAGCTGGATACTAGGGTCTAATCACAGCATGAGTAAACTATCGTATCGAGTAAACTATTGTATTTTTCTGCATACGATAGACATTGAAGTATTGAATGAAAACTCGAGAGATTAAATATCTTTACTTACATTCAACATTTTTTTGATTTTTCGAATTTATTCTATGAGCCAAATTTCAGTTATGTATTTTATTAAGCTTTACTTAAGCTTCGTATTGACGGTGGTCAGATCTTCAAATGTTGTAATTTTTCTGACAAGGTGCCATTGTCAGATGCCACATCTGCCAAATGAAAATGAGCTTACAATGTTCATACAGTTGAAAGACATTTTAAGGCAATTTTAATGACAACATTGTAAGATCTGACCACTGTCTGTACGAAGCTTTACTTAATATCGAATGCTATCTTCTTAAATTACCATATATTTCATTTGATATCGAGTATAATGATACCAAAAAAACAATTTCGATCAATTGTGCTTGATATCGTATGCGTTGATTAGATTCCTGATTTAAACTGAACAATGACCACAAAAGTATAAAAATATCGTTTCGATACTTAAGAACCGATATTGTTATTCGTAAATATCGCGTATACTAGCGCAAACTTCGAAAAATGACTAGCACCATTGAATTCAGCAAACTCAAATTAGCTTTACCGGTAGAGTGCCCAGCTTGTTAGAAAAATCTGTAAAATTCGAGCACACTTGTTTTTACTTAAACTGAAAAAAATCCTGTTTTATTTCTTTATAAAAAAAACTTGAACCTTTTTTCTTAAAATACCGTTTTAAACCCTTTTTTTAAACTGCAATAGTGTTTGTGTAGTAATTTATTAAAAAACGCGTTTCTCTGCTTGGATCTTTGAACACAAAAAAAATACTGTTCTTAGCCAACTCAACAAAAAGATTTTTTTTTTTTTTTTTTTTTTTTTTTCTCATTATTTATTTATTGAATCTTCATATATTAAATATGAACTAACAATAATTAATCAAATCTTAACCTAATACGTTATTTTTTGTCCTGCCAGTGCCAGACAAAAATTTTCTCATCACGGGTTCTGTTCACTTATATAAGTGTTTATCGCTCATCTAATTGGATTAGTGCTGCAGTGTCTCTTCTTCTTAAGCGAGTGTGGCCGCCATGATTTAAAATATTTCGAGCTAGTGGATTTGGGTGTTGTTCAAGCCTTTTTAAATATTTTACTGCATATTTTGTTATAGTAGTTTTGACTAATGGAACATTGAGATCCTTGTGAATATTTGAGTTTTTTACATACCAAGGGGCAGCTGGGATTATTCGAAGAATTTTATTTTGGCGTCTTTGAATTTTTTCTATATTAGAGGCCGAGGCAGTGCCCCATAACTGAATACCATAGCACCAGATTGGCTTTAAGATGGAGTTGTAAAGAAGAAGTTTGCAGTCGAGACTAAGGACAGAGTTTCTACCAATAAGCCAATGAATTTGAATGGCTTTTAGTTTCATTTGAGTTAATTTTGCCTCTATATGGCATTTCCACGTTAATCGCCGATCCAGATGTATACCGAGATATTTTACATGCGAATGTTGAGGAATTATTTGATTGTTGATTGTTATATGGGGGCAAGATTCCCGGCGCAAGGTGAATGTTATATGCACGCATTTTTGCTCATTGACCATTATCCTCCATTGTCTTAACCATATTTCTAGTTGAAATATATGATGCTGTAAGTAACGAGATGCTTCATAACGGTTTTCGTGGACGCTTAGAAAAGCTGTATCGTCTGCGAATGTTGAAGTTTGGGTGTAGTTGCTTGTTGGCATGTCCGAAGTATAAATTAAGTATAATAGAGGGCCCAGGATGCTGCCTTGTGGGACTCCAGCACCAATGGGCTGAAGTGAACTTAAGAAATTTCCTTCTTTAATAATAAATTGACGACCGACTAAGTAGCTTTCTAGCAGCTTGTGTGTGTTTGCTGGTAAATTTTTCTTCAATTTATGTAATAAGCCTTCATGCCAGACTTATCAAAAGCTTGCGAAACATCGATGAAGAGTGCTGAGCAATATTTTTTTTCTTCAAATGCTTTTCTTATGACATTAACTATTCGAGGAGTCTGTTCGATTGTGCTGTGTTTTCTTCTAAATCCGAACTGATGGTTTGGAATACATCTATTTTCACTTAAAATCGGTGTTAATTTTGAAACTAATAATTTCTCAAACAGCTTTGACATATTTGATAATAAGCTAATAGGCCTATATGACTCCACTTTTGTATGATCCTTACCTGGCTTTGGTATCATGGTAACTAAGGAAACCTTCCATTTTTGAGGATAGTATTCGAGGCGTAAAATAGCATTAAAAATAAAAAGAATAATTTTCTTTGCTGTGCGAGGTAGCTCTAACTCAACTCAACAAAAAGATGAGAACATTTAATTGCGTTCCTTTGTTTTTTAAGCCACAAACTTCGTTGTGTTCAGTTCAGGACATTAATGTTCGTTCGTTTCAGTTGGGCTAAGTACCCATTTGGCTGGTAAATTAAATCCAAAAATTTTTTACAAAAAAAAAAAAAAAATTACATCTTCGAAAAAAAAACCAAAAGCCACCCTGTCGGACATTCAGTTAACTTTAAATTAACTGAAAGCTAACTATTTCTCAAGTAGTGGTGGTTGACACTTGCAATATGGAATTAACAAACTTTTTTAACATTGCGATGTCCTAGGAAGTAGTCAATTGTCCGACTCGGCATTACTTTCAATTAACTTAAAAGTTAGCTACCTATCCGTTAACTTAAAGTTAACTTTTTGTAGCTAGCTATAAACTTACTACTTTAAGTTAGCTTTACGTTAAGTTAGTTCAAGTTAAGGCCGATTTTTACAAACTTAATATTTTTAAAAATAATGACAATAAAAAAGTTGTTATAATGCAAAACTTTAAGTAATGCTATCTTTCCGAAACGATTTAAATCACCTGTCAAAATCGAAAAATTGTACTTAGTTATTTTTTTTAATTTTTTAATTATACTAAACCCGGCCATAACCGATTACCAATTTCTACTCCGTATATTGTAATAATGGCCCTAAATAAATTAAATCTTTTGTGGGTCTTGGAGTCGATTTCCATGACACCCCTGTATATTTTTCGAACACTGGTTATAATACAGTAAAAGTTACATTTAAGGTCTGTTCACATTTTACCAATATTTGACGAAAAAATCCAAAAAATGCGTGACCACTAAATTGATCTTCTTTTAACTTTGGTTTTTATAATTTTTGTGTACCTATTAAGCTCGATTCACCCATGCGTTCCGAACAAAATTTTTGTCCGGACAAAATTTTTTTTATATTGAGTTTGACGTTTTACTTTTGAGAGAGAGAGCAAAGATTTTGTTCGGCACGTTTTTTCTTGAATTGGTTTAATTTTAATTCTTGTGCCGAACAAAATGAACTGAGATGCCACTTTTTTCAATTTGTACATAAAAGTTGAATTGAGCTGCCACATATTACATTTTTCGTTTTGTGCTGAATAATTAAAAAAAAAAAAATTTAACAAAAGATGGATGTTAAAGAAAATATTGCCCTGAAACTAATTGAAGAAATAAAAAAACCAGGAAGAGAATGTATTTATGATATGGGCAATCGTTCATATAAAAATACTTACCTTAAACAAAATATATGGACGGAAATAGAAAAATCTATTGGAATTGGTCGTAAGTAAATTTTAAATGGTAAATTTTAATCACCCCTATCGTGAATAATTTTTCCCTCGTAATTTTTCCCCTTTTCACATATTTGCGATCATGAACAGATCCCATGAAAAAATGTAATTCAAAGGAGAATAATTACGTGAAAAAATGTTCACGGGAATAAATTCCCCTTATCGTGAAAAGATTTTTCCCTCGTAATTTGTTCACATTTCCCTTAGATTTTCTCACTTTATTTTTGCTAGGGAATATAACGTGTATGTTAGTAGTTCCTCCTATAAATCGAATATTAAGGGCTAGATCCGTTAATAAGGTACGAACCGATATATTGGTCAACAAAATGCAAAACAACAGGTTGATTGCCGCCGGATTTGTGAAAGACGTGGTGGCAGAATTTTGGAAAATATTTTACTAAATAAAATTTAAAAAGTGCAAAAAAGTAATGTTGTTATCAACCTATCGCTCCAATACTAATTATTTAGATTTATTATTTTAACTTTCCTTTAAAATATATACGTGTATATTTTTAAACAAAAAATTCAATGATTTTTAATTTTTTCTAATTTTCTTCTTTTTTACATTCACTGGAACAGATAGCATGAAAAATTTTTCACATGAGATTCACGATTGCTTTTTTCGCTTCGAGGGGAGTGAAAATTTCATGGGAACAAAAATTCCACTTGTTATTCACGATAGGGGTGAATATTTTTTTAACATAATGTTTACCAATTATTGTAGGAAGTGAATGTCAAATATTATGGAAAAGTCTGCGAAGACGCTACAAAGCAGCTTTACCTTAATGTTAAGGACAACTTTTCTGCCGGCGTAATATGCTCTGGTTTACGAATAGGTATACCACGCAAATCAGGCCCTAAAATTGCAAGGATTTCATTGAACGTATTGGGGTCCATACGGTGAAAATTAATAAACGATTCCACGTCATGAAGGCGCATCTCAGGAACAAGTGTGTGGAAAACACCGTTTGTTCTTCTTTTCTGTAATATTTTTCTTACTGCTATTCTTTTTACTTTCAACATTTGTTGATAAATTTTTTTTGCTAGTAAATGGGTTTTATGCAATTCAATTAAAAATAATAAAATTAATTTTCTTCTTTCGTCCATTTTCTTTAACACACTTTTATAAAAAAAACTAATAGTTTGCTAACTGTGCTGCCACTTTGTATAATCGTTTACATCTGTAAACCATATGGTAGCTTTGTTTGTCCGGACAAATTTTCCGAGATGGGTGAATCGTTCTGCAGAACACTCTCTGTAAAAAAATTATTGTCCGGTCAAAAATATTGTTCGGAACGCATGGGTGAATCGACCTTTACACTTTATTACTGAAAAAAATAAAAGATTGATGTTATTTATAAAATGTTAAATCCAGTTTGATCTAGCAAACGTTATGCAGAATCAAAAAATGTTTAATTTAAATAGTGGTTACGTGTTGGACTTAAAATGTTTGTTAAATGTTACCATACTTTAGAATATAATTGAAATGGAGACTTACAAGGGCTAAAGTAAATCAGTGTTAAACTACAGCCACAGTACAGTTTTAGAGAATTAGAGTAGATTAAGAGTTAAGTTAAATCAGACTTTGGGTAGGGTTTGAGAATTGAAAATTGAATACAGTTCAAGTAAAGTTAAATGAAAATTTTAAATAGAGATGGAAATTTGACTTGCTTCTAATTAACTACCATGCTACAAAGGAAATTAAACTAAACGGTAAGGCGTCTTTCAAAACTATTGGCTATTTTTACAAAATGCCTTATTACGAGAGTCGTTATCGTGATCGAAGTCGTAGTCGTTTGAAAATTTATGTCTATATCACTTAAAATTTACGATAATGAAAATGCAAAACACATAGCAAGGTTGTTGTATTAGTGCCGTTTACGACAATCATAATATCAATTTCTAAAATCGACGGGTTTTCTACTACGACAACGACACTGATAATAAGGCCCAAAAATCTATTAAAGCAATGTTTTTGCTTAATTCAAATAACAAAAACAGTATTCCAATCAAACAAATATGTGCTTTAGCAAAACCTACTGAGCTCAGCTACAGTGTGATTTAAAATTCAAACAAAAATTCTAACGATATCAATAAAAATAAACAGCTGTCATTAGTTGACAGTTTTCGTTAAGGCCAATGTAAAAATAAAATTTTGCAGACAGTCAACTAATGATTATTTTACTACAACATTCTTGAAACTACAACAGCAATGCCATCGCTGTAGACACCAGCAACAATTGTTATTGCACTTGTAATGCAACTACCAATACCAACAGGCATCGAGAGCAGCCGTCAAAGAATAATAGAAGAAAAATTTAAATTGTATTTAAGTTGAAAAGATGGAGTGTGACTAATAAATAAATCGTTAGACGACAGTGTTTCTCAATAAGTGCACAGGTGTTCCCATATGAATTGTCTTTTATCGGTTGCCTGTACAACTAACATATGTCTGACAAAGTCATTTAAAATTAATACCAGTTTTTCACCAAAGTCTTAAGACACATTTTTTTTAGATGTCGTGGATGTACTAACGACAGATCATATATCTTATTGCTAAAAAGTAAAGTAAGGAATAACTGAGGAAGCAGAGTGTGAGTAGAATTAGAGTGTAGTAGAGTAGAAGAGAGTAGGGTAGAGTAGAATAAAATACAGTACGGTAAAGTGGAGTAGAGAAGAGTAGAATAGAAGATATCGTAGTAGTTGTAGTGACATCAAAGCACCTTACTGAAGTAACCATATACGCAGCGAATCAGTCAAAACAATACGAGATCGTCTAATGTCAAGGATCATAGAGCTGGCGAAACATAAGACGGATCTAGTGCCTCTAAGCGGAAAAAGGTAAATGGAAACAATGACCATCAAAGTAGGTGTAACCATGATCAGGTCATCAGAAGCCAAAAAGTATTTGGGCATAACGGCTTGAAAAAAAGCTACTAGTGTGTCGAATATGTTGTCTAGTAAAGGGTTGTTAAACAAGAACTTTGTTTTCTTAAACAAAATAAAACAATCCGAAGAGAAAAGTTCGGCAATAATGAATGAAAAATGATATCTGGCTAATGTCCACTACGGGCACGCTGACTGTAGTCGATTCTTTCATCAAAGTTTTTAATTACTTTTTGGCAAAACGGCGGATCTATTTCGTTAATGACATCACGGATTTTGAGTTTTGAGCCTGCCCTTAAAATAGCCCCACAAAAAATCCAGTGGTGTTATATCGAAAGATCTGGCTAGCCACTTAACAGCTGATGTTCGTGAAATTATGCGATCGGGAAATTTGGTTTGCAATAAATTTATCGTTTTATTGGCTGTGTGACATGTGGCACCGTCCTGTTGAGACCACATGTCAGTAATATCCACGTCATCAATAATAGGCAAAAATTGAGTTGTTAACATCTCGCGATAGCGTAAACCATTGACAGTTATCGCATTTCCGGCCTCATCTTCGAAAAAAGCGGCCCAATTACGCCTCCAGACTACTTAGCGCACCATACAGTGACACGTTGAGCATGCAAAGGCTTCTCAATAATCGCTCTAGGATTTTCAGAAGCCCCAATGCGGCAATTTTGCTTGTTGACATACCCTGACAAGTGAAAATGGGCTACGTCTCAGCTCTTCTATATACGGAGCGTAAGTTTGGGAGGGAACAAAAACGTCACAAAAGGCTATGAGCTTTATACATAGAAGAAGGTGCCTAAAAGTTTGTAGTGGATATAGAACTATTTATTTGGAAGCGGCCAACGTTATTGTTGGAGTTATTCGAACCTCGACATTAAAGGAACAATTGAAGAAAATTCACAAGCCTCAAGGATTATAAAAGATTTCCAGAGCGAAAGAGAGAGAACTATAAAAGTGTGGCAAAGGTAATGGGTGAAATTATTAAAATTTCGCTGGATCCTTAGATTTATTGCCCAGGTTGATGTATGGTTGAATAGACTCTTCAAGGAAGTTCCCTATAATATGACGCAATTCCTTAGTGGATATGGAGGCTTCAGGAGCTACTTGTACAGCGTTCGACGAGATAGCTCAACAAGTTGCCTGCAATGCACCGAGCTTTGTGGCCTATCGCTGTAGGCTTAAAACATCCTTAAGTCTAAATTTAAGGTTGGAAAACATTGTGGAGGTCATATTCAAATCGGAGTAGAATTGGATCGGCATAAATTTATTTATGGGATTAGGAAAGGATTCGTAAGGAAGAGAAAAGCCATGTAATAGGACTATAATCATTCCAAGAGCAGCAGAAGTAGAACCAAATGCCAGTTTCGTAGGGAGTGGAGTTGGGGTGGGGGGGGGGGGGGTACATTTTTTTCTGTACGGACTAAATACATCTTTTAAAGATTTCACACCTTCAGTGCAACAAAAAAAAAAAAGAGTCGAATTGAGGAGAATAGAATAAAGCAGGGTAGAATAAAATAATGTAGCATAGAGTATAGTACACTACAGTACAGTAGAGCAAAGTACAGAAGAGTTAGGGTGGAGTTAAAGGCGACTTAACGGTAAGTTTTCAAATGCCGTAAAATTTCTCACATCTTCTGCTTCTGCTTCTCACGAAAAATTGAATAAAAATATTTTAAGCCAAAATTAAAATTTTTTTTTCATTTGTTTTACCGTCTTAAAAATACAAACCATACAAACAGAATGCAAAGCAAAAAATTCTCAAAACTTTGTAAATCCCCACCCTTTCCCCTCCCCATTCGGCTACTCAGTTTAGTTAAATGTATTTACTGAACAGTATAATGCATTTATTTCACTTGCCATGTTCTCAAATGTATAAAACAAATTACTTTAACGACAGCAAATGCAATTTAAAGAAAAAATTGTTCTCAGTCCCAAGGAGTAGGGCCAGAGATGCTGCCAAGAAAGTAAGTAATGGGTTTTTCTTTATTGTATCCCAGAAATAATGCCTGGTTATAATGTTGTTTAAAACATTGAAACAAGAATGTGAATGTGCAAGGATTTCGAGGAAAGAACACGGTTTTTACATTTGATTATTGCTTAGAGTTTTGTCTGTATTCCAAGGATATCTCTAGATGATTTTAATGATGACTTTACTATTGCCATATGTTGACAGTGTGACTTATAACCAAATACTGCTATCGCTTTCTTAGAATAGCTGGAATACGATTGTAATAGATTGTTTCATACAACAGGTTGAACCTATTTATATTTCAGGACAGTGACAGGTAATTTTAATAGGATCAAGCAAGACATGTGTATGTTGGTGAATTGAAGAGATGTTTAGGGGATTGGGGGGAAAAAAATTGAAAATGATTTCAAACAAAAACAAAAAATTTAATAAGAAAATAAATTAAGATTTTTAAAACGTTTATTTTAAGTTCTTCTTAAATTTAAAATATTTTCAAATTCCTGAAATTCCCTAGCATACTTTTAGAACTGTAATTGAGTTTTGTCAAAAAATTTCGTTTTTTTTGCGGCAAAACGCAAAACAATTTAATTTTGTTTTTGTGTATTATTGAATTTTATTTTTTAGCAAAAGTATTCATTAAAATGAATATATTTTCCAAAACATTTAATACATTCTTGTTAAGACATTCATGTACTGCGTACATGTTTGGAAATGTTTTATACATCCATTTATTTGAAAACATATGTTGAGTTTTTCTCTGCAACCCCTCCTGTCATGCCTTTTGTGTATGTAAATAAATACTATCCTTCAGGCTTAAAAAATACTTTATATTTTTACATCATTTATATAAAATAAGTTTTTTATTTCTTTTTGGCATTTTATCATACGTGATTTTGAACTTTGTTTTCTCAATATTTGAGCCGAAATACAAGGCTATTGAACGACTATTTTTTTTTTCACATACTCGTTTACTTGCTCACACACCATTAAAGTTCCAATGTCTTGGGGTGGGTGGTTTTCCTTAGCCTGTGTGTTTACCGGAAGGCTTTGTATTTTTTTTTTTTTTTGAATATGTAAACAACAATTGTCTATAAAACACCCTACGAAAAAGTAGTAGCATACGTATTTTGGCATAAGAAAAACAATTTTAGTTAAAGTATAAAACTTTTTAGTTGCAGTATAAGAGTTTCTTACCCCAATACAACTTTAAGGTTTCAGTATAGTGCTTAGGATGGTACCTAAGAAAAGATAAGATTTTGCTGTCATTTTATAAAACTTTTTAGGTTTTGTGTCAGACTTTTAACCCTAATATAAGACTTTAAGTATAAGACTTCTAGTATTAAATAATTCAATCTTTTTTCTTAAGTTTTATTTTTAATATAAATAACAAACTTTTTAGTTAAGTATACAACTTTTAAGTTTCAGTATAAGAGTTTTTAGTTCAGGTATAAAACTGTAGAGTTTCAGTATAATGCTTTGTGATCTTGGGCAGATACTTTGCTGTCAGCTTAAAAAAAATTTAAATTTTTGTATCTTAATAAAAGACTTTTAGTTTATAATATTTATATCGTTTTTTTGAGGTTTAAGTTTCAATTAAATTTAAAACTTTTCATTTTAGTGTCAGTCTTTCAAGATTTTGTTGTTGAGGTATAAGTTTTAGTATCATATGTCAATCCTTATAAACCAATATAATCCTGTACTTTAATTATATGACTTGTTCTTGTTGTGCGGAAAATCGATAAATAAATAAATAAAATAAATAAATACTTTGTGATCTTAGGAAGATACCTTGTGTTGTAAGTGTAAGATTTTGCTGTCTTTATATAAGACTATTAGATTATAAAATTTTATAATTTTAATAAAATTTTAGTCTTTATATAATCTTTTAAATTTTCAAGTTCTTGTATAAGATTTTGTAGTTGAGGTATAAGACTTTAAAGTTTAAGTATAATGGTTCTTGATCTTAGAAAGATACCTTGTATGGTAAGTGTAAGATTTTACTGTCATCTTATTAAAGTTTAAAGTTTTTGTATACGACTTTTAATCCTTATATAAGACTTTAAGTATATAATATTAAAATCATTTTTCTAAAGTTTTAGTTTTAATACAAATATAAAACATTAACAGTTTCAGTATAAGAGTTTGTAGTTTAATCATTATATAAGCCTTTTAGAATACAATTTTTTAATAATTTGTATTAAGTTTTAGACTTAATATAAATTTAATACTTTAAATTTTAGTAGAAGACTTTCAAGTTTTAGTATAAGACTTTCAAGTTTTAGTATAAGGCTTTCGAGTTTTAGTATAAGACTTTGTTGTTGAGGTATAGGACCTTATCGTGTTAGTATAAAACTTTGCGATCTTAGGAAGGTACATTGTATTGTAAGTATAAGATTTTGCTGCCATTTTATTAAAGTTTTTAGTTTTTGTAAGACTTTCAATCTTAATGTAAGTCTATTCATTATAATATTTTAAATTTTCATATTATTCGAATGTGTATTCTAAGTCAAATTACAATCCTCAAAAGCTTTTATACTTTAATAGGCTTATTTCTTCAATATTTTTCAGGAATATTTTCTATGCACTATCAGAATTTTTCGTTTGTATATTTCTGTTACGAGGCTTACTTTAGCTATCCTGATAGTGCATAGAAAATATTCCTGGAAAATATTCTATTTGTTAAAATAATATTTTAACTTTTTTTTATAATTTTTATAATTTGAATTTCAAGAAACTAAAATTTATAAATCTTTGTTGTTTAGCTTTTGGAGCTTAAGGTTTTAGTATAAGACTTTGTGATCTTTTTGAACTTATGTAAAATTTTTTTGGAATAAAAATTTAAAGTCATTTCAAATGATTTTCTTATTCCAGTATAAATCTTTGTATACTTATTACAGTAGTTTTAGTCTTAAACTTACTATTAAACCTTGTAATCTTGCTTAAAAAAAAATTATCTTTTATTTTAATAATGTTTCGTAGTTTTTAAATAATTCATTTCAATTGAACTTTTCGCCTTGAACAAGATTTTGTACTTTTAAGTTTCAAATTATCAGCTTTGAATGAGAATTATTGCTGTAGTATAAGAACTTAAACCCATTTATGCATGCAGAATATTCCAGATTCCCAACACGGATCTCTGGAACTTAACCAAAGAACCCATATCGAAACAAATTAAATGCAAACAAATTAAATGGAAGTAGATTGGCTATACTATCAGGAAGATGCACGATAGTATTACAAGGATGGCGCTAGAGTGAAATTCTAAAAGTTCAAGAAGTCAACCAAAAAGTACCTGAAGACGCACGATATGCTAAGAACTAATACAATGTAATCTTAGGTGGTAAAGCACGCAAACAACGGCAGCAAGCCGAGCAAAGTGGATATGGAAAAATGGAAAAAAATATAAGACCTTTTAAAGCCTCATATTTGAAACTATATACGTTCATATAAGACTTAGTATAAGACGAAAGATCTTAATGGAATAACTAAGTTAGACTTGTATTCTTATGACTTTATTCTCAAAGTACAGAGTAGAGTAAAGCTTTATAATCTTAATGTGATAACATAGTTTATGTTTTAAGTATAAGACTTTCTAACAAAATCTTAGCAAATAGTTAAATTGTATTGAAGGTAAACAATAAAACTTTGTTGTCTTAGTATAAGACTTTGTGTTCTTTGTGTAAAAATTTTTAGTTTTTGTATTTTAAGAAGAAAAACTTGTTTCTAGTCGTATTAAAAAATTTTTATTTTTTAGTATTAAACATTGTATTCCTAGTTTAAACGGTAGTAGTCCTAGTATAAGACTTTGTAACTTTGTTATACAAATACTGAGATTAGCAAACTTTGTTAACATAGAACCACATTTATAATTAAACTACATGGTTGTAGTATTAGACTACTGATAATGAAACCATGTAGTTTGGTTATAAGACTTTTAATAATTTTCTCAAATTCCGTATTTTTTCTGTTCAATTTGTTTTCATTTGTAATCAAAAGCTGTTTTTTCGATTTCCATTTTTATTTGCCTTTACATTTTTGCATGTACGAAAGTTCGAAGTGTTAAAAAGGCATTTTTCATTTTGTATGAGAATAACAGATCCTTTATCTACTACTATTCCTTTTGATGATATTTGTAACTTTTGTTTTTTTTTTTTTTTAATTTTTTCTTTGTGTAGATTGAATTGGATTGAGTGTCAAATGCCAAAAGTTGTTTTTTTCTTGTGTTAAATTTCTACCATGGTAATTGTGTTTGTATTGTTCTAGTGGTGTGAGTTTAAGTCTTTATGGATTAGTATAAGAGTTGTTTAGTGTGGGGGGTTTTTGTTCATGTGTTAGAATTGTGTTTAGTTTGGTATTTGAACATGTATTTTTTCTGCCTTCGAATAATTCAATCCATTATCAGTTGTCATCATAGATATTTTCACATTCACATACATTAAGACGTGCGCGTTTACATTTATACAAAGTTGTCGGAATGTTAACATGTCCAAAAAGTGTAAGAGTGAGTTATCAAAGACAGGGTTTTGCTAAATGTTTTCATAGTCTAAGTTTTAAAATTAAAGTTTCAAAAAATAGGAATTTTGGATTTAATCTAGAAATTATGAAACTTTACTTTGAGCTAAATAAAGGCATTCGTTCAAAAATAAATAGTTTCAAGAATTTTTTTTAGCTCTGTCATTAACTGGTTTTGTGTTCCAAAAAATTATAATTGAGAATCTCTGGTTAATTATATTTTATTGATTTGTTATTTATGATTTGTTTTTGTCCGTTTAAATCTCACACTTCAAAAACATTTTCAAGTCGTTTTTTAAGCGTGTAACTAATAAATTAGTTTTTTTTAACACTAAAAGTACTTGAAAAAGTTTCATTTATCTGATTTTTGAAATAACAACCTTCCAAATGTTAGCTGGGATTTTACACAAGTATTTTTTTCTTCACGGTGGAGAACACGTACACATTAAAACAAATTCAAATTGACGAACCCAAAATGCGTGAAAAAAAAGTTGTGTTTTACGACTACATTTTATTTTTATTTAGCCAAAATAAAATACATTAAACTTAAGGCCAATTCACAAAATCACTTATAATTACACAGAAAAAATATAAAAGTTTTTATTAACAAACATGGTGTGCCATATAAGAGTGTAAAGTCCTTTATTACACTTCGTATAGGACTTTTAAATCTTGATATTTCACGTTCTAATCTTAGTATGTATGTCACCCTTATGTCTTATTTAAAAACTTGTAAGCTTTTTTAAACAATTGTAAAATTTTAGTATAAGATTTTTTTTGTATTTGTATTAAACGTTTTGGTATTATAAATTACCATTAAATTTTGGTATAAAATGTTTAAATCATAGGAAAAGACTTCTAAGTCTCAGTTCTTTGTTTTTGTTAACTATACCGATTTAATTATTTAAAATATAAGTAGGTAAGATTCATATTACAGTTTTCGCCTTATTAATTGGATTCATTTAAATAAAATTATATTTTTAGGAATTTTTAAAATTTTTGTGTCTTGAGCGTTACATCTGCTTTTACGATTGCCCTGGGAATGATTTTGAAGAAAGATCCACAAAATGTAAGTATAGCTTGAAAGCACTTTATATATTTTCTCTAAACAAAAAAAAAAAAACAAAAATTATGAATAATCGTAGGTGCAAATTAAATGTTTTGACCATTTTTTTTTAATTTTTGTCATTTAGAAAAAATAACTTAAGCTTTTAGGTTTTTTTGGTTTAATTGGCTTCCTAAAACACACACAAAAATGAAAAATTTATATCAAATAGACTTAGACACGCTGAAAACGACAATACTAGTAACTCAATTGTGTCCTAACTCGAGTTAGGCTGTTATGGGTTGTGACCATAGAATTTTATCTCTGGCCTTGTGAAATTCATAGTTTCTTAATGTGGAACAGCGCCAGCAAGTAAAACAGACACGTCATGTTGTATGAAGAGAGTAAAACACGTATTTTCGTAGAATGTTTTTAAAACATAGTGGAAAAACATGAATTTGTTGTTAGTTTTACACTTAAAAAACTAATGTACGTACATTGTTTTATAGCATTTCAAATCATTCTAAAGTAGATTTCATTTTCAAATTGATGTGTTTATTTTGTAAAATATTTTACCATACTTTCACCGGAAAAATCATCCCACATATGTTTTTCTATGTTTGATTATGAGACTTTGAGATTAGTAGAAAATCACGTTATTTTCATATAATGCTTTTTTTCGTATAATATGTACGACATTGTATTCCTGGAATTCTTAGCGTTATTGCTTAAATGTAAGTCATATAAGTTTTTGTGTAAGACTTTGTCATAAACGTATTTTTAGTAAGGGAATTTATAGTCTTTGCTAGTACAAAATAGTGACTACTTTCTTCTTTTCTAATGTTTTATTTTAAAGTCCACATTTTTGTTAGCAATAAAGTTTGGAAAGCGAATTAAACAAGTTTCGCTATCTACCGTTAGAGGGTTAATATGATAATATCGTTTATAGTATGTATTAATAGACTGCCTATAGAACGTTGTAGTTATTGTAAAAGACTGCTATCAAAATTAAAATATTTTCTATACTATTTCAAAAATATTTCATAGTATACAATTTGTTAGTATAATATTTTCCAATTTAGCTATAGATCTCCTAAGTATAAGACTTTGTAGCTTATAAACTTAAACAGTTTTTGTGTTTAACAATAACTTGTTTAAATACTTCGTAAAATCGTATAAGGAATTTTGTTTTATCATTGTATAAGAGTTTCTAAATTTTGTGTATGTATTTAAAAAAAAATACCTTTAAATCATTGAGCTGTTAACTAAGATGTGTTAAATTTGCATTCTTATTAGAAAAAATAATAATCCTAAGATACATGTTTGTATAATAACATGTAATTTTGGTATAAGAGTTTTTTAAATATGTTAAATAAAAGATTTGTATTCGAATATTTTTTGACTTTGTGATTAAATGAAGGCGTATTTATGCGCAAGGCATAACCAAGACTAACCACAAGTCTTGATAAGCGTAGAGCAATCTAAGTATAAGACTTTTCATTTTTAATAAGAGTTACACAGAAAAATTGTTTGGCAAACATTTTTCAATTAAATAATTAATTTGTGCACATTAATTTTTTCAATTCAATTTCTTAACGACACACATACATTTTAATGTTTGTGTATTTTTTAGTGTATTTTTTAGTTTATGCAATTAATTTTTTAATTGACTAAATTTGTGTGGCATGACCCGAAAATACAAATCCTTTAATTGATTTGATCAATTCTTTTGCAGGTGCAAAAATAATAAAAAATTTAATTGTCTGAACGAATTGTTTAATTAAAGTCAATTTTCATATTTTTAAACAACTTATCTTTTTTATACCAAACTAAATTTAAACTAAAACTAACTCCTGTTTTTTGAAACCCCTCTTTTTCCATCTTTCATGCCAACATTCTAACAGACATTTAAACATTTCGCAAAACATGTATAAAATAATCAGATTTTTCTAAAAAAAAAAAAATTTTTTAGTACGGTTTAACCTTCTTCTCGTACCTTTCCAAATTAAGAGACATTAAGGAAAATGGGCTTTTGCTTCAAATCCAACCAAACAGCCAACAAGGGTTTGCAATTGTCCTTAATGGCAAATGTTATCGGATAAGTGGTATTTCAACTCAAAATAATCCAAATACAAAAGAGCACAACAGTTCGTATAAGAGTTACATAAAACAAAAGACATAAGCAGATTACACTCCCGTTTAATAACTTGAAATTGACATACAAAAAAGCCTAAAAAGAATGGTTGGCCTGGTTTATAAGCGAATGGGTGCGTGTATGCGTGTGTGCGTCAGTATGTGGAACGATTTTAAATGAATTTGTGTATGCGTGTAATATTTAGTAAATCTAATAATTTATACGGTGTGGATGTGTAAGTAATTTTAAAAACGTGCGTAAAAATAATTGAACAGTAAAATATGAAACATGGTAAACAGAATGAAGTATAGAAGAGAGAGGAATGCCATAAACGGAATGTCTACGAGGTATAAAGGAATTGTCCTTTCAAACAAGCAATAAGCTCTTCAAAAGATTCCCAAGTTTGGCCTCGTAAAATTTTGCTTTAACATAATTTTATTTTATATTTCGGCACAAAAACACAGAAAAGATTAAGGACACATTACTACGCAAATTAAATGAAGTAAAATATAAATAAAATATTCTTGAATTTTTTTATGTTTCTTTTCCTTAAGGATTTTCTTTTATTATTCGTGAATTTAACGCAAAACGAAATTTGTATATATATATATATTAACTGTTGCTTCTTAGCCTTTCGGTTGTTTTGCTTAATGTGTTTGAAAATTTGATTTTATTTATAAAATAAAAACGGGTTAAAAATTCTGCAAATTTCTAATAAATTAGGAAATTTTGCAAAATCTTCTATAAAAAGGAAAATAATACAAAGTTTCTTCTAAGTAATAAAATGTTACGAAATTTTTTTTTAAAAAACCGAATTTCACTGAATTTTCTTTTAAAAGTGAAATTAAGAAATTTTTCTATAAATTATAATTTTTTTTGAAAACTTAAAAAAAGTGAATTTAAGAAAAATTACCTATAAATAGTAAAATAAATAGGAAATTTTTTCAAATATCATATTCGTAACAAAATTTCCTAAAAAAAATTATTTCATAAACAAAAGAAATTACGCGAAATTGTTCTAAAAACAGTAAAATCTCAAAAAAAAAAAAAAAAAAAATTGTTAAGTTTTAGAAAATTTTCTATAAATGTGAAATTTTGCAAAATTTCCCACAAATACCCCACAAAAAATTTTGTAAAATTTTCTAAAAAAAACTTGAATTCCGAAAAATTTCCTTTAAATAGTTAAATATCAGAAGGACATCCCATAAATACATATTGAAATTCCTAAAAATAGTGAAACTTAGAATTATTTCGTATAAAAATTAATATATCTAAAATTTTTCTATAAAAAGTAAATTATCAAAAAATTTCCTACAAATAGTTAAATTTTTCCACATTTGTTATAAAAATTATATTTCTTTAAAAAAAAAAATATTTGCAATATTTTCCAATTGCATTATCCTTTAAATAGATAAATATCAGAGGACTTTTTCTAAATATTGCAATATCGAAAAATTTCCTAGAAGTTTAAATATTGCAAAATTTCCTAAAAAAAGTTAAGTTTTGAAATATATCCTATATATACTGAAATTTTGAATCAATTTCCATAATTTTAAAAATTTTGCAAAAATTTTGGAAAATTTTCTATAAGTATTGAAATTTTACAAAATTTCCCATACATATTTAAAATTTTGCGAAATTTTCTCATAATAGTAAAACTTTGAAAATTTCCCATAAATTTTAAAATCTCGCCAAACATTTCTCAAAATAGTGAAATTTTCGAAATTTCCTAAAAAAGTTAAGTTTAAGAAATTATCCTAAAAATATTGAAATTTAATTAGTATTGTGGTTATTTTGTTGAACTATTTATGGTTTTTAATCCAAATTTTTAATATTTTTAATTAGGCTTAAGTTCATTAAATTTAATTTTCATTAAATTATTTCTATGAAGAAAGGAATTTTACAACATGAAAATTAATTAAAATTGTTCCTGATAATCTCTCATTCTTGACCGTGGCCGGGGCTCGAACCCAGGCCGGCAGGTTACCATGACATGTTTCGATCGCAACCACTCGATCTCCTCAAATGGATTTGCCGTTTTACACTCGCAGCCATCGACGGCTGCTGACGTCAATAGTCAAACATCAATCCTTAAACCAAATTGTATTTTAACCCTTGGTAGATCGAAGTTTGCTTTTTTTTTTTGAATGATTATCTATTTTAATTGATTTTACATGTTTTTTCTTTACTTCTGTTTTTTCGTACTTTTGTCAAGAATTCTTCTTGAAGTCCAAAGTACATTTTTTGTTTTTTCCTTTTGTCTTTCTTTTTCTTGTTGACCTTTTTCAGCACAACTTGAAGGACAAATGAACACATAGAGCTCGTGCCCCAGCTTTAACAATAATTAGTATTGTGGTTATTTTGTTGAACTATTTATGAAAAAACATGTAAAATCAATTAAAATAGATAATCATTAAAAAAAAAGCAAACTTCGATCTACCAAGGGTTAAAATACAATTTGGTTTAAGGATTGATGTTTGACTATTGACGTCAGCAGCCGTCGATGGCTGCGAGTGTAAAACGGCAAATCCATCTGAGGAGATCGAGTGGTTGCGATCGAAACATGTCATGGTAACCTGCCGGCCTGGGTTCGAGCCCCGGCCACGGTCAAGAATGAGAGATTATCAGGAACAATTTTAATTAATTTCCATGTTGTAAAATTCCTTTCTTCATAGAAATAATTTAATGAAAATTAAATTTAATGAACTTAAGCCTAATTAAAAATATTAAAAATTTGGATTAAAAACCATAAATAGTTCAACAAAATAACCACAATACTAATTATTGTTATGCGCATTTCACTGGTTGCTTAGGCCAGATCATCAGGAAACTTCATCCATAAAGATTTTGGAAAAACTAAAGATATTAAACCAAATAAAACTGTTAAGCGTATAAGACTTATAGCAACAGTTCTACTTGTAACAATATCAAAGTTTAAACAAAACACATCAACAATAAACAGTGGGTTTATCTCATCTTACATTCCCCACTACAATTAGTTGAAATTCTCTCAACATTAACTGTAGTTGTAAGTAGGTTAAGAAAAACAAAATAAAAACAAACAACAACTTACAAAAGATGTTGTCAATTAAGTGTTTTTTTAGGCGGTGCACTTGCTTGGTTTAATATCTTTAGTTTTTCCAAAATCTTTATGGATGAAGTTTCCTGATGATCTGGCCTAAGCAACCAGTGAAATGCGCATAGGAATAGCTTATCCCATCAACAATAAATTTCAAGTGTTTTTATCAATAATAAAAACTGGGAATTAAGCACGAATAACAAAATCTTTTGAAGTTAAAATATCCCATAAATTTTAAAATATCGCCAAATTTTTCTTAAAATAGTAAAAATTTGCAAAATTTCCTAAAAAAGTTAAGTTTTGGAAATTATCCTTTAAATATTGAAATTTTGCAAAATTTCCCATAACATTTAAAATGTTCTTAATATAGTGTTTAGGAAACCTTGCTATAAATATTGACATATGTATTGCAAAATTTTCCATAATTTTAAAAATGCCGCAAAAGTTTTGGAAAATTTCCTATAAATATTGAAAATTTTAAAAAATTTACCATGCATATTAAAATTTTGCAAAATTTTCTCAAAATGGAAATATTTTGAAAATTTTTCTCAAAATAGTGAAATTTTGCAAAGTTTTTAACAAAAAGTTAAGTTTCGGAAAATATAGAAATTTTGCAAAGTTTCCCATAATTTTAAAAATCTGCTCATAAAAGCGAAATCCCCTTAAAAACATGAAATTTTGCCATAATATTTAAAATATCGTAAAATTTGCTAAAAATAGTAAAATTTTTCAAAGTTTCCTAAAAAAGTTAATTTTCGGAAAATTTTCTTGGTATATTGAAATTTTGCCAAATTTGCCACAATATTTAAAAATTAACAAAATTTTCTCAAAATAGTGAAATTATGCAAAATTATCTAAAAAAAAGTCAAAATTTGTGGAAAATCTCATATGTAGATATTGTTACGAAAGTAACTTTAGTTAAGAATTAGTTGTAATTATTAGTTAAGAATTAGTTGAATTTATTTGTTATCTTGTATTTATTAGTTAACTTGTATTTATTAGTAATTTTATTAGTTTACATTGTTATAATTTAGTACACTTTAATCCCAATGTGCAGAAAGCCCTAGAAATGACCGTTAAAAAAGCTTCAGTGTAAAGGTAAAATTATGTAAAGTGGTGCCATAAATCAAATTAAAGTGTGGTGAAATAGTAAAGCCTCGAACCTTCGAAAAACATTTCGAATGTTCTAGACAACCAAATTGCAGTATAAATACTAGCGGCCACTAGCGTAATTGGATCATTCTTAGTTCAGACTTTGTCAATAACGCATAACGCTGAGAAAATTTGTATAGTTGGTTGTGAATAAAAGCTATAAATTACGGTTGTTAAAAAGACTTAGTACTAAATAGAGTAAATTGTAAATAGTGTTTAAACTTTAAAGTGTTTGTGTTTTATTTATTTTATTAAAGTTGCAATAAAGAACTCGAAACGGTTTATTATAAAGGAAATAAACCAAAACGTTATTGAAAGGCAGTAACGTAACAATATGTAATAATTAATATTTGTGCGTTGTATATTATGCGTGGCCAAACCGCTTACCCAATCGCGATAAAATTTGTTCTTCTTACTCTGTGCACCACCAGGAAGGTTATTATTATTTTAAGTAGGCAAAACCAATAAAGATTTCTGTAAAAATAAAGAACGGCAAGAGCTAAAGTTTCCATATAGCTCCTACGGACCTACATCTGACAAAATCTGTGAAGGATCGGAGAGGTGGGCACGCCACAAACTATTATGAATATCTAGAGAATTGCAACAGTTACATGTTAGATATGTGGTAAAAAAAAGCTTCTCACTAAAGTCGTATCCTACATACAAGAAAAACTAAATCCAACATAATTTTCTATACGTATGAAATTTTGCAAACTTTCCTTTAAATTGGTTATCTAACTAACCAAATGTTTTCTATAAATATTAAACAATTTTCTATAAATATTGAAATTTTTGCAATATTTCCTTTAAATAGAAAAATATCGCTAAATTAAAAAAAAAAAACTGTAAATCCAAAAAATTTTTTATAGATAGTGTGTGCAGTGTGTGCGATTCCTTTAATTTCTTAAAAAAAGAAAGTTTTGGAAAAATTTCTAAATAACATCCAGCCAAGTTCAGGAATTTTCAAATAATTAATTCTGCATTTATGCTTTTACCCTCTTGCCCCTGGGTGTTTGGTTTTTTCAGAGATTTGAAAGCCATTCATAAAAAGTTATTATTCAAGATATCTACAATTGATAAGCACGACTTTATGAATTTAACATAAATAACGAAAAGACACGACATATCTTTTAATAATAAATCAATTTTGTACCTTCCTTAACTTAAGACATGCAGTTCGTATATTCATATATTAATTTCTATTAAGATTAAGATGAAAATGTGTGTACGCTTTTATAAATGATATGTGTATAGAACATGTACCTAAATTTAAATATATTATAATATTATATTAGTCAGGTCCGTAAAAAAAGAAATTTTATGGCCAAATAGTTTTTTTTTTATAAAAAATTGCAAGCCTTAAATAACCAAGAAATATGCTTAAAATAGGCAAAAAAGAAACATGTTTTTGTTAACAGATTGCTTGCTAAATACATAAATTGGAAAATAAGATTTTATCAAAATAAAAAAAAATAAAAAAAAAAAATATATTTAAAAAGTTATTTTTAAGCAAAAAGCTTGAAACCCTGTCCTGATCATAATGCCCATCTTTGCAAATAATGTATGATAAATTTTCGAAAGCAAATAACCTCGAAATGCAAATTTTGGCTTAATTTCTTAAAAATAACTTTATAGCACCTTTTCCCAAAATTTCTTTCAAAAGAGCAATTTTTTTTAAATTTCCTATAAAATGGCAATTTTTTAATTTTCTTAAAATAATTTTTTGTGTTTTCTTTAAATGTCATTAAAAATAAATTTTTATTCTGCAAAATTTCTTTTAAAATAACAAACTTTTAAAATTTTTTCCTATAAAATAGCAATTTTTTAATTTTCTTAAAATTATTCATTGTGTTTTCTTTAAATATCTTAAAAAAAATTTTTCTTTTACGAAATTTCCTTTAAAATAACAAACTTTTAGAATTCTTCCTATAAAATAGCCAATTTCCTATAAATTAGCAATTTTTTTAATTTCTTAAAATAATTTTTTGTGTTTTCTTTAAATTTCTTAAAAAAATTGTTCTTTTACGAAATTTCCTTTAAAATAACAAACTTTTAGAACTCTTCCTATAAAATAGCCAATTTCCTATAAAATAGCCATTTTTTAATATTCTTAAAATAATTGTTTGTGTTTTCTTTAAATAACTTAAAAAATTGATTTTTCTTTTGCAAAATTTCCTTTAAAAAAAACAAACTTACAGAATTGTTTCTATAAAATAGCCAATTTCCTATAAAATAGCAATTTTTTAATTTTCTTAAAATTATTGTTCGTGTTTTCTTTAAATGTCTTAAAAAAATTGTTCTTTTACGAAATTTCCTTTAAAATAACAAACTTTTAGAATTCTTCCTATAAAATAGCCAATTTCCTATAAAATAGCTATTTTTTAATATTCTTAAAATAATTGTTTGTGTTTTCTTTAAATAACTTGAAAAATTGATTTTTCTTTTGCAAAATTTCCTTTAAAAAAAAACAAACTTATAGAATTTTTCCTATAAAATAGCCAATTTCCTAAAAAATAGCAATTTTTTAATTTTCTTAAAATAATTGTTTGTATTTTTTTTTCAATGTCATTAAAAATAGGATTTTCTTTTGCAAAATTTCCTTTAAAATAACAAACTTTAAAAAATTTTTCCTATAAAATAGCCAATTTCCTATAAAATAGCAATTTTTTCATTTTCTTAAAATAATTGTTTGTGTTTTCTTTAAATGTCTTAAAAAAATTTTTCTTTTACGAAATTTACTTTAAAATAACAAACTTTTAAAAATGTTTCCTATAAAATAGCGAATTTCCTATAAAATAGCAATTTTTTAATATTCTTAAAATAATTGTTTGTGTTTTCTTTAAATGTCTTTTAAAATAACCAATTTTCAGAATTTTTCCTATAAAATAGCCAATTTCCTATAAAAATATAAATATTTAATATAAATATTTGTATGTATATAAATGAAAATTTGCTTTTTTCTCCCCATAGACTCCTAAATTACTTAACCGATTTTCCTAAAATTTTCACAGTAATTTTGGTAAATTTTTAAGTGGCCGTTGCACCTCCCATACAAAGACAATATAGATTTAGAGCCTTGTTACCATGCAATATTGAACTCAAGATATTGAGTTTTTAAATTGTTTGGTTATCGAATAGCTTTAATGTCAGTGCATGACATCTGGAAAAAAGTGGGCAGTATTAGAGAAGTGGGTGTGACATAGAATATATTTCTTTATGTCTATAGAACAGTAGGAGAAAAATTATACAATTTTACCCAGCTATGTGGGTTTTCAATGCACAAAATCCGTATAAAAGTGGGTGTTATTGAATAAGTGGGCATGGCACCTCTCATAGAAAGACAATTTCGTTTTTGTACCTCCCATACAAAGACAATATAAATTTCTTTATTTCTTGAAAACGATTAGTTATCAAACATAATTTGTATAAAAAATATTTTACTAATTTTATTTCAAGTGGGGTAGCGAGCGCGCACCGGTAGAATTTTTTTTAAATTTGCTATTACATATAGCAAACTTTTTAAATATTTTCTTTAGCAAATTTTTGTTTTTAGAAAATTTCCTAAAAAAATCCTGAACATTTATATAAAAATAGTATTCTTATAAAATCTTATAAAACAGCAATTTTTTTTAAACATTTTCTTATAAACTAAAAATTTCTTGGATAAATTTGCTGTACATTATTTTTTGGAAAGTTTTCTATAAAAATTATATTTATCTTTGGAAAATTTCTGAAAAAAATATTTGTTTGGAATTTTTTTTACACAGCATTTTTTGTTTGTATATTTTCTGTTAACAAGTAATTTTTTTTTTTTTTTTTTTTTTTGAATTTCCTATAAAAATATTTATAGGAATAATTTTGTTAATTTTTCTAAAATTTTCTTTAAAAAAGCAAATTGTCAAAAAAATTTCTTTAAAAGAAGAATACTTTTTTATTCCAAATTTTTAATATATTTAATTAGGCTCAAGTTCATTAAATTTAATTTTTATTAAATTATTTATATGAAGAAAGGAATTTAACAACATGAACATTAATTAAAATTGTTATTGATAATCTTTCATTCTTGACCGTGGCCGGGATTCGAATCGCGGCCGGAAGGTTACCATGACATGTTTCGATCGCAACCACTCGATCTCCTCAGATGGATTTGCCGTTTTACACTCGCAGCCATCGACGACTGCTGACGTCAATAGTCAAACATCAATCCTTAAACCAAATTGTATTTTAACTTTTTATTCATAAAAATAATTTAATGAAAATTAAATTTAATGAACTTGAGCCTAATTAAAAATATTAAAAATTTGCCTTAAAAACCATAAATAGTTCAACAAAATAACCACAATACTAATTAAGAATATTTTTTTTTAAATAAATTTTGTATAAAATAGCCAAATTTACAAAAACTTCCTATAAAATAGAAAGTTTTACAAAGATTTCCTTTAAAAAAATTTTTTTTTTCAAATTTCCTGAAAAAATAAATTTGTTTAAAACTTTAGAAATAGGAAGCAATATTTTTTTAAATTTTTCATGAAAAATTATTTTCTTTTTAATTTCCTATAAAAAAGCAAATTTATTGAAAAAAAAACAACCTTGTTATGTTAAATGTTCTGTTAACGACAATGTCAGAAAATTTCCTAAAAAGTTAATTCGTTTGGGAAATTTATTTTAGAAGAGAAAAATTCCAATGGACAGAAAATGTTAACATTAAAGTTGAGCCACCCTATTGCAAACGTTGTGTTTGTTTCGGTTGTATGATATTTTGAGATTTGATCTATTGTGTTATAGCATTATCTTGTCTTCTACTGAAATGTTAAACACAATTTTATTTAGTCATTTGTCAAATAAAATTCAAGTACAAAAGTGAGCAGCATCATCCTACTAGAATATAAAACAAATGTTTATAAAACGTTTGAAAAGAAAATAAGCAACAGTTTTCTGTAAGTAAATAAAATAGAATTTAAAATTTTTTTTAAACCTTTGGTTAGTAATTTATTTTCTCTCCCACTTTTTTTAAAAGGACTTAAAAAGGAAAGATTTTAAAAAATTTTAATTGTACGAGTAAATAAACCTTTTGTTAAAAAAGGGGAATTAGATAATTTACTTACACGGCTTAAAACCACTTTGAACTTTAAACAATTTATTTTCATAATTTCTAGTCATGTAAATATAAATTCTTTGTGTTAAGTATTAAATTTTACAATATTTCCCTACTATTTTTTGTTCAGTGTATCTATACAGGATAATTCTAAATACTAACACACGTATACAAAAATGTATGCTTGAATGTTTGTATGTGCATTTGTATTTGTCGGTTGATACTGTTTGCAAAAATGATAATTTTGTTTTTGTTGTGTAATAATAAAAACGATAAACAACATGTTTGCATAGATATAATCTGTTTGGCATTTTCCAAAAAAAAAAAAAATAAACAACATTTTTGCAACTTAATTCAAAAGAGATTATGTGAGAGTTAAAAGGGCCAAATTAGGCCTTTTCGGACTATACTAAGCACTTTTTAAAGTTCGTACCTAAAACACAAAAAAAAAACTTTATGCCCTAAGCTTAAAAACGCTCAAATTCAGCCCTTTATGTAATTAATATTTAGCTCTTTTAGCCTGTTTTTAATTTTGGTTCTATAAAATTACATTTGTCTTAAAAACTATTTTAAAAAATCTATCTATATATATATAAAATTGTAACGTTGCTGACTGATTTATCATCGCACAGGTTGGTCCTCCCCAAATCGATTTTTTAAAATTCGAATGTTTAGGTGTAACCTTTTATCTCCAGAACTAAAAGAGATACATAAAAAATGTAATGCTTATCGTTGTTCTTAAGGAAAATAAGCGGACAGGTGTCTGGTACTTTTTAGGGAGTAAACGGGTGAAACCCGTATTTTTTTGTCACGCTATCTATCTTTTAAACCAATAATAATAGAAATCAAGTTTATATAACATTCGAGACTAATCTAAAAAGTATAAATACAAATTCGGTAATTTTTGGAAATTCGAACGTTTTAGGGGTGAAAGTCTTAACTATTTTTGATACTTTTTGCAAAACAATTTTCTCCATTCATTGACATATACGTATTACTTTATGGGCTCCCACTACAACGTTCAAAATTTTGTTACTTTAATGGCGAGAAAAAAGTACCAAAAAGGTGAAAATGCGGGAAATTAAATTACTTTCTTTAGCTTTATGTTGTACAACTGGTACTTTCTTTTATTATAGGTTATATTTTAACTTTAAACATAAAATTCAACATGCCGTCCTGAATGAATAAGAACTTGTGAGTTAAGTTTTTGGAACTTTTTTGTTCTTTAACTGGTATTTTTTGAATTTCCTGTAGTATTTGACCTAGAAACATCAAATTAAACATGTAAGGTTCTCAGTGATTGAGAATCTGTAAAAGGGATCTTTTTGGTACTTTTTCGTTTTTTAACTGATACTTTTTTCCAGTTTCGTTTTTATTGCACCTAAAAACATAAAAAAAACAGCCCAATTAGAAATACAAATTCCCCGGGAGCTTTTTCCCTTTTCCCATTTTTACAGTTCAAAAAATTGGAGAAGGGAGAAACTCCCGGGAAATTTTTATTCAAAATTGGGCTGACAATTAAACATGCAATGTCCTGAGCGGATGAGAATAAATGTTTGATACTTTTTTTGTTTTACAACTGGTTGTTTTTTAATCTTGAAACATAAGCCTCGGCATAAAACAATAGTTGAAAAAATTGTTGTTGTGTTCCAAACCAGTGTTCGAAAATAAACAGAACAATATTTAACGTTCGATATCTATTATTTTAGTGATTGTGTAGACGAACACAACCCTAATTAACGCTCGTCACTATTTTCAAGAAAGGGCCGAACATTATATAGTGTTCTGTTCTTCGTTAAAAGCAGAAAAATTGTAGTGATACTGTAGAAAAACATAATATTTAAATGTTGTATAAAGTTTCTTTTATACATTGATAAAGAAATGAACAAATAAAAAATTTAAGCAACGACCGCAGCACAAACGAACAGCATTTTTGTGTAAAATTATTTTGCTGGCTTTTTGTTTTTTTCGAATGTGTATTTTGTTTTTTTTTCAGACTAAAAAAACAATCGTATTTCTCTTATTTATACGAAGAAGAAATAGAATTTAATAAAAAAAGGTCAATATGAATATGAAAATCGAAAATATGCGCTTAAAAACAATTTCATAATATTTGAATATAAGAAACGAGTAAAAAAGTATATTCGGTCAAGCCTTCGCCGCAGTGTGTACAGACAAATTTTTCACTGCTTATATTCGGGACTCATGGGCAGTAATAGACGTTATAAAATTATGGTTAGAGGCTTACAGCCTTATTTATAAAAAATAAAACATGTTAATAAAGGGTTTATTAAATGGATTTTGTATGAAAATTCATTTTATTAACCCGTTATTAACCGGTTTTATTTTTTATATATTAGGCCGTTAAAGTTTGTGCATTAAAAAAAATTGTCAATTATTAAATAATAAAAAATAATCTTTTACTTTTCCGTGTTGCATGTGATCATTTTATTTAATATAATATTTAACTAAGAAACACAATAGAATAGGTGCAGGGTCCTGAGCAAATAAAAACATTTAAGATGAAAAATGTCGGTATTTTTGTTTTTCAACTGGTACTTTGTGAATTTTTGGTAATATTCGACCTATAAAGATTAAATTATACATTAAACTGGGTGAACAAGAACTTAAGGGGAGCTTTTTGGTACTTTTTCGTTCAACACACAATTTTCGTTAATATTATATATAGAAAAATAAAATTACACATGCAATGTCATGAGACAATCTGAAGACAATCTACAAAGAAGATTTTTTGATCCTTTTTCGTTTTTCAATTGATATTTTCTGATATTATATTGAACTTACAAAATTAAATTAACTTACGTGAAAGATAAAATATGAACCGGAGGTTGGTCTCACGCCAAATCGATCCACTAAGACGGAAAAAATAAATGCTCGAAACATGTAAATTCATATATGTATACTTAGATGTTGTATGTTTTCTTCATATGTATGTACATAAATATTTATGGTTGAATTTTGACCATTAGGCGAACACTAGTAAATATTTATAAATCTATTACTGATTTTTAATGTTAAAACAATTTTTCAAAGTTTAATTTCTATAATAAAGGCATGAGGCTATTTTTTCAGTCAATATGGCACGTTTTCGTTACAATTTTTGCACAATATAAAAAAAATTTCAAAATCCCATCACTGCTGCACACTAATTTACGACGAGACTCTCTTAACAAAAGAAGCAGCGATCCAACAGAGACTGCGCTGCATAGTTACTTCGCTTTATAATATTAAAGTATATAAACTTTATATGAACAAATTTAGCAATACACTTTTCGTCATAAAGAAACAAATTTTTTACTTAAATTTTTTCAATTATTGCTAGATTTATTTTAAAAAATAATTCATTTTCAAACACTTTTTCTTATAAATAAATGTAATTAGTTAGAGAGCATCTACTAAAACGTTCACGCACTACAAAATTTTCTATAAACTAAAAAGAAGAGGAAAAGGAAACCAAAAAAATGGTATAAAAAAACACTTTTTTTTTTAATTGTAATAGAGGAGGAGTGGGGAGAGGAAAGAATATGCCATTTGAACAACAACATTTGTTTTTTTTATTTGCATGTTGTTATTGTATGTAACAATCATATAGTGAGTGGTTAGCGCATCACAAACATTTTGCGAAGCATAAAAAGCGATAAAATTGTATTATTGCTAGAAGTAGGCGGAAGAGGAATTAAAAACTGTTGCAATAACAACGACAACAACAACAACATTAGTAAGTGAATAATCGGAATATGTAGCGTTTTGTTGTTGTAAGTTAAGTGTTTTTTTTTTGTTGTTAAAGTGAAGTTAAATGAAATCGCCTTTATTTTTAACAGGGATGGGTAATACTAATCGATAAGCAATAAAAGTAAAATTATTCAAAAATTTAAATAGTTTTAGGAAAAAAAGTAGGTAACTGACATTGAAGATAATATTTTGAATTAAAAAAACTAAATTTACTTTCAATGACAAATAACGAAAATATATAAACACAAAAAATTCATGTTTTTTGTTGTGATAAGTGTATTTTATACAAGTTTTCATCATTTAAATTTAATTTAAAGAGTTGACCATAATGAAAACTTTGCTAAAAATTTACTTATTTCATCATAAAATATTTTTTTGACGAATTCGGAGACAAATTTCCATATCTGTTGTAATTTTGTATGTGTTGTCATAATGCTGCCGTCTGTATTATTTTACCATGGTTAAAAACATCAAACGCTAAATCATCGTCCAGTCTTGCAATTTTTGTTTCTGCAATTTTTAAAAATTGTGCCTTGAAATTGCATTATGAAATTATAGTTTTGCAATTTTTATATTTTTAGTTTGCCTTTCCTCTTCTTCTTTTTTTTTGTTTTGTATGTAAATACAAATACACCTACAGCCAACTTGCAGTTGAAAAGTGTGGGAACAACAAAACAAAACAGAATTGCAGAGTACATGAAACTGAGTACCCCTTCCTAATCTTCTCAGCTAGTGCTGCCCACAGAAGAGGCAACATTAGTAGAAACATGGGAATGTTTCACTTTATGGTTTCACGTGTATAGTAATGTTTCTGGTTGAAATTCGTGTTACCTTTTTAGTTTGTAAATATTAAAATTTGTTAATATTTAATGTTTCCAAACACAATGTTTCATCGTGTGTTGGCTGTTTTTTCTTTCTCATTTTGTTGAGTGCGGTTCTTTTGCAAGTCGCGGAGAAAAAAAATATGAAAAAGAAATCGGAAAATGGCAAATTATGAGTTTTGGAAAAAATTATAATTGAATTTAAAAGTTTTTCAGATTAATGGAACATAAAATTTGATAGGTATAAAAACAATAAAATTTATTTTTGTTTGTTTTGTAATAGTATGTTCAGAAAGCACGCAATACTGATGCTTCGATTTTAGTTTTACATGTATGGAAAAAACTGAAACATGAGAAGTAATATATGTTTCAACTAATGTTGCCCCGTCTGTGGGTAGCTCTAACCTAAAGCGTTGTCAACTTTAAGATTTCAAAACGAAATAAAATCGGGAAAATCTCAATAAAAATTTTTTACTTTTGAACTAAATTTTATTCCTTTGACCTTTTTTTATATAAACAATTAAAAGTTTCTTTGAGCTCGAGGCCAATTATTTGTAAAAAATTTATGTATTTCTTATTCATAAAATTTTTCCAATATTTTGATATCCATCGGATATCATTATCAAGGAATGTGTTATAAAGTTTGTATTCAAAATTTTGACGGAACAGCGAAATAATAAAAAAATCACATTTCGCCGGAAAATCCGGGTTTCAGACTACGTTAAACTAAGTTAAAACTTAATCCACATCTCAAAAACCCGGTCTAAGTGGGTTTATTCAACCCAAATTTTTAAAATTACCTTAACGGAGCTTTCTAGTGAAGGCCAACGAATTACTGCAAACTTATTTTATTATTGTGTACTATGACATTTTTGTTACATATAAATAAATTTTGTAATAAAATTAGATTGAGTGGCACCAAAAAAAAACATTAACTGCCTAATTTACTAAAAAAAGAAAGAGTTCTTCTTCTTTCGCACAAATACTTTTAAAACTAAAACATATTCCAAAAACTTTGTTTTTGTTTCAAAGGTATTTGTGCGAACGAAAGCGTTCTTTTTACGTCATAAAATTGGCAGTCAAAATAAAAATAAAAGAAATGCATCGAGCACCGGCTAAAGAATTTTTCGCATCAAAAAATTTAAAAAGCACTAAATGCGCTGCAAAAAGCACCGAGTTGACAACGCTGCTAGCCTAAAACAAAAAAGTTTTTTCGCCGTTGTTTTTTCTGTTTTTCCTTTCCACTTCCTTTTAGTTTCTAAAAATTTTAATGGTGCGTGAACGTTTAAGTGCAAACTCTCTAATAAACTAATTAAATTAATAGTAAAAAAGTGTTAGAAAATTTATAATTTTTATAAATAAATTTAATTTAATCGGTATTTCATTATTACTTAAAAAAATTAAACAGAAAAGTCGTGTATTTCGTGGTAAAAATGTGTTTAAAACTTTTTTCATATAAAGCAGCGCAGTCTCTGTTGCAATGCTGCTTGGGTTATTTAAGAGAGTCGCGTTGTTATGAAGAAGGGCAGAGAGCTTATGTAAAATATGGTTTTTGTGTTTTGTTAAATAGAGAGTGTATGAGTGCAGGTTTTTGATTACAAAAAGGAAAATTAAAGTTTTTGCGCAAAAGCAAAGTGAAAAATCAAAGTGAAATTTATATGTTTTAGTTTTTATTAGTTCAATAAAAATAATTAATACAAAAGAGGAAATAAAAAACCGCGTTTATTTTGTATAAATGAAATAAAAGTCAGTTATTTAAGATGTCAATTTACACCAAAATATTGCCGATTTTTAGAATAGAAATGTGTAAAAAAAAAAAATTTAATTTTTAAAAGGTGTAAAATTAAAAGAAAAATTTAATAAATAAAAATTAGATTAAAATTAGAAATACATAGTTAAATAAAGGCCAATTAAAGAGATACAAATTTTCGAATACATAAATCAATGACTTTTAAAAGGTGAGTTCATTTGCTTATTTTTTTTTAAAAGCTTTAAAATTTCTAAATAAAGGATTCTCTTTATTCTTGTCAATTTGAACACTCCGAAAATTATTACAGTAACTGATTGTGGGTTATTTTTCGTACCGTAAAAATTGAAAAAAAAAATAAAGTTATTAACGAATAAATTTATTTTATTTACGTTTGTTTTTCAAAAAGCAAACTACCAAAAAATAATGTTTTTCCGTACTTATATTGTTATGTAGCTTAATTTTTTGTCGGTTAAAATATATTTTTTCAAAGTAACAACTCTTAAATTTTACGGAATATTCTGTTTAATAAATAAAAAATTTTAAATGAATGTAAAATTCATTTATTTTAAATAAAATGTAAATTATCCGTTTTAAACAAATTTTTAGTTATTTAAAATGAATTTTCCTTTAAATTAAGCTACATACATAATCACCCCTATCGGGAATAATTTTTCCCTCGTAATTTTTCCCCTTTTCACATATTTGCGATCATGAAAAACTCCCATGAAAAAAAGGTTATTTAAATGGGAATAATAACGTGAAAAAATGTTTACGTTAAATAATTTCCCTTATCGTGAAAAGATTTTTCCCTCGTAATTTGTTCACATTTCCCTTAGATTTTCTCACTTTATTTTTGCTAGGGAACAGAACATACATATATGTAGTTGTTCCTCCTATAAATCGAATATTAAGGGCTTAATCCGCTAATAAGGAACAAACCGATATATTGGTTAACAAAATGCAAAACAACAAGTCGATTGCCTGCGGGTTTGTGAAGCTTTCAAAAGACGTGGTGGCAGAATTTTGGAAAATATTTTACTATGTACATAATATTTAAAAAGTGCAAAAAACTAACGTTGTAATCAAACTATCCCTCCAATACTAAATATTTTGCTTTATTATTTTAACTTTTCTTTAAAATATATACACACGTGTACAATTTGAACAAAAATGTCATTGATTTTTAATTTTTTTAATATTTCTTTTTTTTTACATTCACTGGAACTGATAGCGTGAAAAATTTTTCACATGAGATTCACGAAATATCGCTAACCTTTTTAAATTAATTTTTTAATGTTTTTATTTAATAGCACATTTTCAAAATGTTCGAGAATAAAGTTAGTTTTGGGTTCGGTAGATATGTGTACAAACACAAACGGTATTAAGGGTTGTGTTCGTCGACACAAACACTTAAAAAAATAGATATCGTTCTTGGGTCTGTGAGCCGAACGGTAAATACTGTTCGGTTTATTTTCGAACACTGGTTACAAATAATAATTTACTGCCGTATTCATAAAAAATTAAAATAGATTTGAAATGTATTTTAAGAAAAATTTGTATGAAAATTTTGGCTTAAAACACATTTAAACTTGTTTTATTTTTTATGAATACAGCAGTTATTCTCTAGGCCCTTTTTATTATTTATTTTTTAACCGTTTCTTCATTTTAAAAATGGAAACTCTGAAAGTTTTACTCACATATATGAATGAACAAAAAAGATTATAAGAAAAATGGTGAATTCGGTAAAGGTAATACAAAATATTAATTTGTCGAAACAAAATATTATGAAATTCTCTTCGTGTTAAAGAAAATAGAACAAAAGTCTGCCGTAAAGGCAAGTTAACACTATTATACTTTGTATTAATACATGTCAAAAACTCAAGTAATATGTAAAAGTGTGATAGTGTGAATGCAAGTGAAAAATGACCAGTCCCAATAAAAAATGGAGCTTCAAACTAAGCAGGTTTGTAAGGGAGAAAAATAAAAGTTTCGCTTACCATTGCGCTTACGAAAGACATGAATTTTATAATCAATACACAATACATTTCAGTTGATCAGGCTTGCATTTTAACAAAACCATGTTCATGTTAGTGTGATAGTGTGAATACAAACTAAAATGTTAAATTAAATTTTTTGACAGTCGCAATTAAACTCATAACTCACAAAGTGTTATGGAATACGTAAGACTTGTGTGAAAGTGTAAATTAGCCTTAAGTATTTTTTATGTTTACACGGATAGTATTAGTAAAACCAAGCAAAGATATAATTAAACAGCTGAGTAAAGAACAAAAAAAAAATATTAAAATTAACACTGTTTTTTTTATAAGTTTTTTTTTATAATTTCTTAAGTTTATTTCTTATTTAATTTTGTCACGAATTAAATAGCTAATAGTTACAAATTGTAACTATTAACTTACAATACTACAATTTTAACAAAAACAATATAAACATTTTCTGAGTTGATTGACAATCGGTTGAGTGGTTCTCGAGTTATAAAATGACGAACATAGGACAACTTATTTTAATTAAAAGCTTTTATTTAACTTACAGTGTATGTTTGTTCGGGTGGAATCTTGCAACTCAATTTTGAAGCAGTTATCTTCAACCGATTGAGCTAAAAAGTATACACGTATACACGTTCAGTTTGGATGACAATTCATGGTAAACTGTGTGACGTCATTCTAAATCCAATATGGCGGCCACGCACAGCATGGCGGACTAGTTATTTTTAATGCACTTCTGCAATATGGATATCAAATGAAAGGGCTTGCTAAGAATAACTCCAAAAATAAAGTGGTCACTCTAAATCCAATTTGGCGGGCACACACAACACGACGGACTAGTTATATTTAAAGCACTTCTACAATATGGGTATCAAATGAAAGGGCTTGCTTAGAATAACTCGAAAAATAAAGTGGTTACTCTAGATACAATATGGCGGACTAAGTTATTAATGCGATTTTAAAAAATTAAACGTAAAAATTCTTTTTTAAAAAGTAGCTTTATTTAAATGCGCTAAAAAATAAAAATTTAATTAAAAGTAAAAAACCTTTTAGAAAACAAGCTTTAATTTGAATGCGCTAAAAAGAAAAACTAATAATTTTTTGCTTTAAAACTTTGACTATCAACTTATAACGTCATTACACAATTTATATGATATAAAAGCTTGTCGCTTGTTTACATGTGCAAAAAAACAACTTAATTAATAACTTTATTTTAACTATTAAAACTTTCAAACTAAGTAAATACAATTACTTAAATCTCGCGACAAGCTTTTATATCATATAAATTGTGTAATGACGTTATAAGTTATAAGTATTATTTTTTTTGCGCATTCAAATAAAAGCTTGTTTTCTAAAAATGTTTTTAACTTTTATTTTTTTATTTAATTAGAAAAAAATAAGTTTTTTTCATGTATTTAAATTTTAATTGAATTTTTAATTTGAATTAATTTTTTCACAAAATGTAAATGTAAAACAAAGCTTGACTTTCAGTATACACTCAAAAAAATAAACAGTTGACTCGAAAATGTCACCTGTATGAATTCGCCTTGGACTAGATTTGTTTTCATTCAACATCATTTTTTGACATGTCGTAAAACATAGATTACTATGTAAAGGTACCTTAAGCAACAGTTTCTTAGTAATGTGTCTTAGTTAAATGACTTCACTAGAAAAGTAGTGGCGTAAAAATTTTAATTGTCGGTATCTCTAGCAACAATAAGCTGGTAAAAATGAATAAATTGCTAGAAAAACCAACATTCAAAGTAAGATAAAAAGAAAAAAAAAAAAAATTTACAAAAACATAAAAATATAATAAAGAGGCTGTAAAACAATGCAAAGACCTTCAAATAAAAGTCTACAATCATGGCTGTTCTAGGAAAGGGGAAAAAAGCTATTTATGAATTAATTTTGGGGCTGTAAGAAAACTAGGAAGGTTTGCTGACCAACAAACACACGCAATTGTAGAAAAAAGTTTTTTCAAAATTTACCCAAAATGTGAAAATATGATTGAATCTAACGGATGCTCCGCAACTGCGAACAATAAATTGTTGTTGTGTTTTCTTTAATCTTTAAATGTGTATTTGCAAAATTTTTACGACTTTTGACGCCAGTTTGGCGTTAAGAAATTGAAATTTAATTTCTTAGGCATAAACATGTAGTTCAGCAGTCTGTCCGTTTGTCCGTCTGCCTGTTTGTCATTAAGTTCCTAAACATTTAGTTGTTCTTGCTTTAGAATTTATTTTACAGTGCCACAAATAAATTGTAAGAAGAGTTATAAAAAAAGTTTCGAAATTTAAAAAAATTTTTGATAGCAAGTGTTTGCTAATAAAATTCCCCAGATAAATTTATGCGAGTATGTATTCACATGACCCTAATTGGTACCTTAAGTAACACACGTTAGAGTCGTAAAGTAAAGTCCTTTTTTTCTTAAGTCCCCCAGACACGTCTTTGTGCTATAAAATTATAAAAGTGTTGGTATTAAATATTTGAGGTCGGGGTATATTCGAATTAGTATTTAAGATAAGATTTGATCAAATTGCTTGTTCGTTTGGAAAATATTTATATCGTCAACATAAAATTGAGTTCAATAAAATGTTATCAATTATTAGTTTTTTTTTTTGTATATTTATCGACAAATTTTGTTTAAATTTTTCACCTTAAAATATGATGTATGTAATAGTTGAATTCAAAGCAATTTCAGAATGCTTGGGAACTTTCAAATACGAAAAATCTAATAAGCTTATTTTCACACTTAACAGAATCGAATATATTAAATAGGCAATGTGGAAACAGGGCAATTTGAATATATAATCCGGCAAAAATTATGCTCTCGCCACTTGCTTAGGAGCTGGAGCTATTTAACCTTAACTGCTATATTATAAATCCAGCAGCTTCTGTCAAATAGCAACAGTACCTAGGGATGACTGGCGCTTGCAGCTAGTGTCCTCCACAAGTGTATAGCTCTGCTGACACACATATTCCTTTCCTCATTTTTGGGTATTTTTAACAGCCACCACGTGATCCCTGATGTATCTCTTTGTCGTAAAAGCTGCCTTACGTTGAAGCCTTTTTGAGTTCATGCCACTCGGATGGAGAACAACTTAATGAAAAGCAATCTTCTATAAGAAAAATAAAGCTTTAGCAAAGACAATCATGCTCAAAGAGAGGAAGTATTTCGCGCAAGAAGCATACTAACGGAGGCCTCCATCAAGAGTCAGACCGATGCATGCTCACCAGGGGCTACTGACTGCCGTTGCACAAAAGAGAGAAATTACACTGGTGTTACTTTGAACTTGATAAAACATAGGACTTTAAGAGCCTTGTCACTTTGGATGTTTGTCACAACACTGGTATGCGTGCACCTGAGAAATATACTTGAGATGATCCCTACGCCTCTGGGAGGGGGGGTTTAAATAAGCAATATTGAACTAACAAAATTATTGCTTGATTCATCGAAGAAGTTGATGAAATTTCTTTAGTTTGTCTCAGCCGTTTGTTTATTTAAGAATGTTTGCACAAAATTATGAACTAAAATTAATAACTGATTATTTTTATTTAAGCTCTAGGTCTTTTTTAAAAAATTTTTAAATTATTTATTTTTTCGATATTTCGCTAACCATCGGTTAGCATCGTCAGTTATATTATTGTTAAATAATTAAAATTTCCTGACGATGCTAACCGATGGTTAGCGAAATATCGAAAAAATAAATAATTTAAAAATTTTTTAAAAAAGAGCTTAAATAAAAATAATCAGTTATTAAATTAAAAACGGTCAAACAAAAAGTTATATATGAACTAAAATTATTTAATCAAAGTTTTTCTTGGGAGTCAAAAAATTAATTAACAAGGTTTCGTTTCAATGTGCTAAATTCCCATTTCATACTATTGATTAACTGAAATTTATTATTGATGGGATAAGCTATTCCTATGGGCATTTCACTGGTTGCTTAGACCAGATCGTCAGAAATTTTCATCCAAAGATTTTTGAAAACTAAAGATATCATACAAATAAAACTGTTAAGCGAATAAGAATTATAAACACCAGTTTTACTTGTAACAATATCAAAGCTTAAACAAAAACAACAACAATAAACAGTTAGTTTATCATCTTAAATAATTTAATTCATTACTTCTCACAAAACTTCATTCAACTAAATAAAATATTAACAGCCTGTTCGTCGATTTCAAACGTTTTATTTAACCATGAAAAATTTAAAAAAATTTATAATCATTACAGTCAGTATCTAAAACAAAAAAATTTAATGTTTTAAATTTAAAAACGAATTTCCTTTAACATTTTATTTAAAAAATCAAAAAGTTTAAGAAATTACTCAAAATGTAATACAATTTCAAATTATACAGCCTGGCCCACGATGTAGATCGACAATTGAGCGAGCGACAACATGTCACTCATTATCGTTCTCTTAAGCGGCCCATTAAATATCGACTTGTCGGTCGACAAGTTTTACGTTTCTTACCTAATCCATTTATTTATTGTCAAATGACTGTATTGCCACATCAGCAATTCCACAAATTAAAGGCTAGTTTGAAAATAAAAATCGGTAAATTAAGCAATAAAAATACAAACAAAGCAGAATACAAAACAAAGGAAAAAAAACACAAAATATAGAATAGAATTTTGTGAAAAATATTTAAGAAAAAACCATCAAAACATTTATAAGTGGTGTTGTTTAAAAAAAAATAAAAAAAAAGATTTTCCGGGAGTAGGGTTTATATGGCGCCTAGGGTTAATTATGGACCGATCTTCATGAAATTTCACACTGTAATTTCCAGTCGAATAAAACGAATATTTGCCAAATTTCATATCATTTCGTGCATTGTTCAATCATTTTTATGTTAGTTCTTGTAACAAAATTATCAATTTTTTAAAGTGGTGGATCCACATTTTGATTCATAGCTCTGATCGTACTGAACCGATTTGGATGGATTTCAATCCCAAACTGCTTAAGCCCTTATGACACTATATTTTTAATGCATTGTTCAAGTTTTGGTGAACAGTACAAATATAATGTAATACAAAAATTTACCAAGTGCAAAGAGTTAAGCTGTATTAAGATAAATGGCAAACTGTCAAAAATTTTACTAAAGTTATCGATAAAAAATGAAGTTATGTCAAAAAAAAATGTAAAATTGTTTAACTTAAAATTGACATTTCAAGCTTGAAATATTAAAAGTGTTGCTGAATCAGCGGTTTATGGGCAAATTCAGCAATTTACCGCTTTTTGTTTTTAGGTTTCTCATAAACAAAAAGTTGGCATCATTTAATCAAGTAAACAAAGCAGGGTTGGCTAAGTTGTTTCAATTGTACTTTTTCGTTGATACTTTTTAAACTAAGATTTATAATACCTTTTTGTGGTATTTTTTATGAATATAAATTAAATTAATTTCAACTAAAAAAATCTTTTAGTACAATTACTGTAAAAAAGTACAATTTTGAAAGGTTGTTGGTACAATTTTAAAAATTCTCAACGCCATCCCTGAAACAAAACCATAACAAGAGAAAAAAAACTAAAAAACTTTGTTTACATTTTTTATAGTTTGCTCTTTCTAACATTTACTGTTTCTTTCTATCAATTCTATATCAATTAATGAATAAAAAATGTAGTGTCATAAGGGCTTTAGGATAACTACAAGCAATTTGACAACCAGTTTTTTTTATTTCTTTTGAGTTTTTCGAAAGTGAGCGTGTTTTCAACAGACTTACAGACGGACGGACAAGGCTAAATCGACTTAGAATTACTCAAGGAGCCAGAATATATATACTTTATGGGGTCTGAGGTGAATAATAAAAATGACAAACTAAGTATGTATACCCTCTTCACAATTTATTGTGGTGGAGGGTATAAAAGTTTATATAGAATTAATAAACCCACTTTCATTTATTTATTTGGCAGTTATTCTCCCATTTCAGTATTTCTTAATACAAAACACGTAAAATTTTAGCACAACGAATATTTTACGTTTCTTTTGCTCGTTATTCCCGTTTTGAACGTGTCTGTCAAGGCGAATTCATACAAGGTGGTCTTATTTTGAAAACGTTTTAGAACACTGTAAAATATATTAACGTTGTGTCAAAAATTCAAGCAAATATTTCATTTTGTTTTCAATTTTTAATTGTGTGTTTTGAAATGTAATAACTTAAAAAAGTTTTAATTTTCATAATTTTAATCGAAAATTATAGAATTAAGTAAAGATTCCCCAGAACCACTAGAACGGTATACCATTTTCACACAAGGTCAGCTGTTGCTTACGTAGCAAGATAAGTTCACCTGGTGTAAATTCGCCTTGGTGTTTGTTTACATCTGGATTCGAAATTTTAAACGATTAACGTCTCCAATTTTAGACTTGACCTCTAGGGTTTCCCTTAATCAAAGCTCATTTTTGTTTTTATGCTTAAAATACCCATTTTTTTTTTGTACTTTGATTTCCCGGTTTTTGAACTCTGAAAATCCACGTCATTTCGTTTCATGTTACATGTGTTGAAAAAATTGAAAAATTATTAGTGCGGCGCATATTATTGTTATGATTAACCATAACATAATATGTATTCTAATTTAGAGTTTAGATTTAAACACATTTATTCTTTAATAAGTACACATTTGGTTTCTATTATTTATCTTTTTCACTTTTTCTTTCTCAAATATGTAGTTACAAACAAAAAAACCTTGAAAAATTTGTTTTTTTTCCTTTGTAACGTTTTTTTTTCTACCAAGTTTTCGATAGACTTTGGCAAAAAAGTTTAAAAAATACAATAAAAACACATGCATACAACGGAAACAATATTTGCTTAATCTAGTGCGTTTACATTATACCGTTTTGACATTAGCGAGATTTTGTTTTTATAACAAATCAATGACTAAAATATTTTTGTGTAACACATACAAATACAAAAAGAAATAGACATTAAAAAATTTGCATTATCTTTAGTTTTTAATCAACATTACTTTTTTACCAATTATTTGTCCTTTTTTTATTTTTTACAAATTCTCAATTTTTTTTTTTTCAACAGTTTTTGTTTTGTTTTTAATTAAAATGTCATATTTTTGTTATGCAGCGAAGAGTTTTTTAGTGCTATATGGAAAAAACCATAGTTGCAAAACTAAGTACTACTAGATTTTGAGTAGATTTCGTCGAAATCTAGTCACAAAGTAGATTTTATTTTGTATGGGAAATCTAGTCAAAAACCACTAGATTTGGCTCGAAATCTCGTAAGTACTAGATTTCGTTGTAGTGTAAATTGGCTATAACTATTAAGGCAGAGTTAGTCTTTACTTTCTGTTTCTGTTCTGTCACAGAATACCACAGAACTGTAAAAAGTGACGTGTGAAAAAGGCCCAAATCAGTTGCGAGGGCAGCTTTCGAAGAAAAAGACAGAAAGCTTTTTTTGGACGTGAAGTGGCAATGTGTAAAAACAGGCAGCAACAATCAACACAAATGGCATGATCAAAACAAAAATAACAAAACACAGACCACGTTAAAAAAATGCATTAGTTCAACAAACGTTGTGTTTTGTGCAAAAAAAATTTATTTATTAATATTTTTTTGTTTTATAATGTTATTTATTTACCTAAATATAATTTACTTGTGTTGTGGTAAACTTAAAAGTTAATTTTTACAAAAGCTTTGCAAATAAATCTCAACTAAATAAATTTGTGTGCATTGTATTGCGGCATAAAATATGATGCAAAGAGAAATGCAAAAAGTGCAGCTTTCTTAAAAAGAGACCAAAAAAAAACGCAATATCTTCCGTCTCGTGACAGTTCTGTAGTATTCTGTGGTTCTGTTCCGTGCCTTTCTGTAAAAGTTACTTTTTCTGTAGGTACTTATCAGCCATTTATGACAAATTTTAGAAGTTTTGCACCGTCCATTTTTTTATTTAAAAAACTTTAAAGCCCTTATGACACTACATTTTTAATGTATTGTTCAAGTTTGGTGAACAGTACAAATATAGGCTGACTTCCAAAACGTACTAATACAAAGTCAAGAAAAATTATCAAAAAACTTTAATTAATTTTATGTTGTAAAATTTCTTCCTTCATAAAAATAATTTTTTTTTTTTTTTTTTTTTATTCATCATTTATTTATTGAATCTTCATATATTTAATATGAACTAACAATAATTAATCAAATCTTAGCCTAATACTTTATTTCATGTCCTGCCATTGCCAGACAAAAATTTTCTCATCACGGGTTCTGTTCACTTGTATAGGTGTTTATCGCTCATCTAATTGGATAAGCGCTGCATTGTCTCTTCTTCTTAAGCGAGTGTGGCCGCTGTCATTTAAAATATTTCGAGAAAGTGGGTTCGGATGCAATTCGAGCCTTTTTAAGTATTTTACTGCATATTTCGTAATCATAGTTTTAACTAATGGAACATTGAGATCCCTGTGAATATTTGAGTTTTTAACATACCAAGGGGCAGCTGTGATTATTCGAAGTAGTTTATTTTGGCGCCTTTGAATTTTTTTCGATATTAGAGGCCAAGGCAGTGCCCCATAACTGAATACCATAGCACCAGATTGGCTTTAAGATAGAGTTGTAAAGTAGAAGTTTGCAGTCGAGACTAAGGACAGAGTTTCTTCCAACAAGCCAATGAATTTGGATGGCTTTTAGTTTCATTTGAATTAAATATGCCTCTATATGGCTTTTCTACGTTAAACGGCGATCTAAATGTATACCGAGATATTTTACATGCGAATTTTGAGGTATTATTTGATTATTAATTTTAATAGGGGGCATGATTCCCGACGCAAGGTGAATGTTATATATACGCATTTTTTTAAAAATAATTTAATGAAAATCAAATTGCATGAACTTAAGCCTGATTTAAAATAAAAACTATCAAATTTTAAACTTAGGAATTTTTTTAAATTAATTTTTTTACATTGTCAAAATTTGAATTGATAAATTTTAAATTATTAAAAAATGATCTTAAATTTTATAGGCTTTCGATCAATTTGCCCTTAAAAAGAATCTCATTTGATTAAAGTACCAACTAATAATTTCAAGAAAATTTTTAAATTTACAAGTGTTTTTTTTTTAATTTAATATGTACAATTTTAATCAAATTTACTAAAGAATTATTGGAATTAACTTAAATTTTAATTAAATTTTGCTTAATTGGAGAAAATGTCTAAAACTTTCGACACTTTTTGTCAAAGGCCATATAATCGCAGGATAGTTTCTTACTGCCAGGTGTTAAATATTTCCTTCTGACTTCATTTCGAAACCCCTTAAGATAATTCCCTATTTTCTTGAGAATTTAATGGTGTGCTGTTCTTTAGTCTTTGCTTTTTTTATTCCAAAATATTAATAAAAATGCATCCAGAAAACTTTTTGAGTAGGTGTAGGACACAAAAAAATATTTTCTTTATGTTCGAATTTTAATGTTATTTGTTGCATAATTTTTCGCTTGTTTGGTGTTAAGTCACGATGCCAATTTTATATCCAAGATCTATAAATTATAAAGCTGCCTGACGTTGTTTTTGGAGACTGTATAAAAAGAAATATTGTATTTATGTATATTTCTTTATATGTAGTTCTTTTACTTCGATGTTTTTATTTTTTATTTTTTGTTTTGCTGATTTTGTAAGAAAAACCAACGCAAGAGCAAGAAACAGTTATAAATAAAATGTTATAAAAATGTGACAAACTGCAATGTTCAAATGAGAGTTTTATGGGGCATAAAACTGCAAAAGACTATTGCATACTTTTTGGATTGAATTTTATTTTGTTTATATTCCATAAAGGCAGAGCAATATTTTTATGACTGAATTTTATGAATTATAACCAATGAGCTTTTAAGCTTAATTTTTGGTTTATAAGAAATTTTAAAATAAAATTAAAAAAAAAGTAATACTTACAGTAAAAAATGTAGTATGTTAAACGAAAATTTCTATGAAATCAAGTTATCGAAAGCAAAATTTCTATGAAATCTAGTTATTGATAACAAAATTTCTATGAAATCATGTTATCGATAACAAAAATTTTATAAAATCAAGTTATTGATAACAAAGTTTCTATTAAATTGAGTTTTTTGATAACAAAAGTTCTATCTATGAAAAAGTTTTTAAAATTATGTTGGCGAAAAAAAATTTCAATGAAGTTAAGTTATCGATAACGAAATTTGTCTACAAAATTTTTTTTATGACCATAACATTTTTTCTAATTTGAACTTCAACAAGACAAGCGTCGTTTTATCTGATTTTTATTAGAAATGTTCACGAAATTTCTTAAAATATCCAGCCTAGATCTTTACGAAAAGGAAAAATCCTGACATGAATTTGTAATTTCTAAGCAACAATATGCATGTTTTTTTCTGGTAATAAAAATAACAAAAACAAAAAAAAAACGTATTTTATCAATGAGCCAATATCACCAATTGTAATCCTATGCACGAATCAGGGATGGAAAATTGTTTTTTATACACACACCACAGTAGTTGAGAGGGTATTATGCGTTTGAGCTGATGTGTGTAACACTAAAAAATATTGGTCGTATACACTCCCTTTAGTATGCCGAGCATTTTAGAATCACTTTCTGAGACGATCTAACTAAATCCGTTCATCTGTCCGGCAAAATTACAAAATTTTATTGTAATCGGTTCATATATGAACATTCGAATGCTAAAAAAAAAATTAGCCTGTGAATTGTTCAATGTATTGTAGATACCAGTTTTTTAAAATATTAGGATAATATGATAGGGCTAACGGCGCCGCAACGACGCTGAAATTTATTTTTATTTTTTCACTTTCACCTAAAAAAAACTTAGTAGTGAAAGCTCTAGATTTTATTTACAAATAGAAAATCCCTTGACTACAACCCACAGGGAGCAGGAAGAAGGGGTCGCCCTAAAAAACACCTGGAGGCGTCAAGTTCAAGCCGAACTTCAAACTGTTGGTATAACTTGGAATGAAGCCAAAAGAGAAGCCTAGATAGAAATCGATGGAGATCAATTATTGAGGCACTATGTTCCTTATAGGAATTTTAAGGATTACATATACATATAATTTATAGACAAATAACCCTCTTTTTTCCCTCAATCTTACAAAATAATGGATTTTGAACAATTGCAATCATATAAGGTAGCAGGACAGAAGAATTTGGCTCAGATTGTCTTAGTATTTAATATTGAAAATGAGCAATATTAATCTATTTTTCACCTGACTCTTATTTAAGTTTACTCCACAAATAAGCGCTTTGGCACGATAAGGCTTATACAAAGCAAGCTTAAATGATCAATTTAGCTCAGATATTTTTCATCTATAAAATATGTTTGGCATTATAAACTCAGCTAAATAGCCCAATGGGTTAAGAGGATTATTATTTCACCTAGTCCTGGACAAATGTGCTGCAGGCATAAGTGTTTGTTAATAAACACAGTGAAAAATTAAGAACTAGAATGTTTTATTTTAACTCATAAATTTTCTCTATTTTCGGCTGACTTGGCATTGATAACACTGGGGAGCAGTCATTTTGCAGCCTGGAACTTTATTACAAATTTTTTACTAATTTGAGGTCGCTGATTTTAAATCAAATCTTAATTTTTTTCTATCAGCTCGACTTTTCGAGATATACAGTTACGTCCAAAATTTAGGCGCTTTCACTACATATCGTCGGTTGATTATTTAATTGTCGTATGTGGATACATATTACATAGGACATACGACAATTAAATAATCAACCGACGATATGTATATTGGAATAAATAATATCGCGACTTTTTGATTTTAACAGGGCAACCTAAAAAGTAATAGGCGCAGTACCATATAACATCTTAAGGCTAATAATCAAGAAGACGCTAGGGATTTGGGACATAAAATTTAAAGAAAAGAAATTGAAAATAATCTGAAAAAAGCCAGTTAGGTTGAAAAATCTAAAAAGATGCTATCTCTAAAAAAATTTTAGAAAATATTTCTAAACTATAATCTAAATTAAAAAAAATGCCACTCAGAAAAAAAAAAATTATTAATGAAATAAACTTTAAACGTAACTCTAAGAATACATAAGCGTTCCTATTGAATCCTTTACTCTCAGTGCCAAAGGATACACTCTATAAACGAATATCATATACGGATGAAAAATCGCTTTGTTTTTTTAATTATATCGATTAGGTCGCGGTAGTATCACGGTACCAACAAAGTCTTAAATATCCCAAAAATTCAATTGTATAATAGTATCCATCCCCGGCATGAAACCACCAAAGATTTTTTGTTTTGCTTTTTAAGAGGAATCATACTGGCTCACCTTAATTCCTTGAATAAAAATCAAATGATATCCAGAATTTTCTTTGAATGATAAACGAAATACTAAAACAGCAATTTTCAGTTTACCTTTTATCAGGCTGCGAGATTTGTGAGAGTTCTAGAGGGATGTATAATGTCTCATATAATCCAATCTCATCTAAATGTAAAATAAGTCTAATACGACAAACACTGAAGGTTAAAAAAATAGCAGGAGCTGTTACATTTTGAACAACATTTTTAGGTGCTTGATGGATTAGGAATGATCTGAAGATTTGCCAAGGGGTTCTTGATGTGGTTCTTTATATTTAATCCGTGGCCGGGATTCGAACCGCTGCCGGCAGGTTACCATGACAGAAGTAAGGAAAAAACATGTAAAATCAATTAAAATAGATAATCATTCAAAAAAGCAAATTTCGATCTACCAAAGGTTAAAATACAATTTGGTTTAAGGATTGATGTTTGACTATTGACGTCAGCAGTCGTGGATGGCTGCGAGTGTAAAACGGCAAATCCATCTGAGGAGATCGAGTGGTTGCGATCGAAATATGTCATGGTAACCTGCCGGCCGCGGTTCGAATCCCGGCCACGGTCAAGAATGAAAGTTTATCAATAACAATTTTAATTTATTTTCATGTTGTAAAATTCCTTTCTTCATAAAAATAATTTAATGAAAATTAAATTTAATGAACTAAAGCCTAGTTAAACATTTGGATTAAAAACTATAATTAGTTCAACAAATTAACCACAATGCTAATTATTTATAAATATAAAAATAAAATAATATGAAAATCTTTATTTAAATACGAATTGATATTTTAAAGGAATGAATTTAAGTAACTTCTTTTTTCGATGATTTTTTTTAACTTGAATAGTTCAGAATCTATTTTGTTGCTCTCTTCTGTTCCGTGGTATTAACATTTTATTTTATTATTTTGAACAATTACTCGGGGGATGTAAATATCATCATTACATGATACATTTTGTAAATGTATGAATCGTTTTTTATTGCATTTTAAAGGAATCATTTATTTTCGTAATCGTCTCATTTTGCTGCTGAAGAAAAAATCGCAGTCTAGCAAGAACCAATTTTTTATAAATATACAAATATTTGAGAAAAAAATATTTCTATAAAAATATGTCAGAGACAAAAAATTTCTGTTTCTGTTTCTATGGAAATATGTCAACAATAAGAAATTTAAAGTAATAGGTAACAAATTTTCTATAGAAATTAAACAGGAACAATGAAATTTCACCTGTGTGAAGATTAAAACGAAAAGTTAAATTCATTATTTAAAACTATCACATGCGATAAGAAAATTTATTAAAAAATATCGCATGCGATGAAAAATATTATAAAGAAAATACGACTATTAACACAAAATTTTAAAGTTCTTATGAAAAGTCAATAATTTTTATTTAATAATAAAAACTTATTTGATATTTAATTAGCATTTTTATAATAAAACTTATGGTTTTTGAAAAAATATGACAGACTGATATTCTTATGAATGAGTTCCGTGAGCGACATGGCCACTGGGTCCAAGTCCTTCCATCTCAGGGAATCAAACATAATACAAAATGAAGACTATAGGCAAGGCTACCATAATCTATAAGCTCTATATCCAGATTGTATTTGTGAAAATGTTTATACATTTTTGAAAATTTGACACAGTAGCCATATCCTTCACAGAGCACTTTTATCAATTTTAAATTTTCAAAAATATATAAACATGTTCACAAATACAATTTTGATATATTGCTTATAGATTATGGTAGCCTTGCCCATAGTCTTAATTTTGTATTATGTTTGATGCCCTGAGATGGAAGGACTTGGACACAGTGGCCATATCGCTCACGGAACTCATTCATAAGAATTTCAGTCTGTCATATATTTTCAAAAATCATAAATTTTAATATACATAATTTTGATAAAATATCAATTTACTTTTTAATATTAAATATAAATGATTGATTTTTCATAAGAACTTTACAAATTGGTGTAAATAGTCGTATTTTTTATAATATTTTTTTTTATCGTATGCGACATTTTTTCATATATTTATTATCACATGCGATATTTTTTAACAATGAATTTAACTTTTCGTATTTATCTTTACACACGTCAAAATTTCTATTACATTTTGTCAGAGGCAAAACATTTTTCATTTAAACATATCAGCAACAACAAATTTTTTCAACATTTTTAAGCAACAGAAAATTGTCCATGAAGATATATAAGCGACAAAAACTTTTGTATAGTCACCAAAACCAAATTTACCATTAAAATATGTCGGCAACAACAAATGTTCTATGACAAAATGTCAAATATGTATATTCGATGGGTAGACTGATTTTAAAATTAAATATATTATTGGTCAAACCTTATGAGGAAACATAATGCTGAAATATTTAAAGTTTCTTTCCTACGAGTTTCGGGCTGATTATAAAAAATTTTAAAATAAAAATATTTTTTTTAATAAAATGCCAACTCTTTGCCCTCCACCGCCACGACTGATGATTAACCCTTGTGTTAATACTCAACTTTACCCACATTGTTTAGCACCCGTGGTACCCGGGTACCCATAGACTATAATGTATTAATAATCAATATTTTAACGAAATAAAATTAAATTTTTATACGCTTTTTTAAAGCGTATTTAATTATGTTTATGTTAAAATATGATTTTTATACCCACACCACAATAGTGGAGAGGGTATTATGAATTTTTGCTGATATGTGTAACACCTTAAAATACCTTAAAGTATACCGATCGACTCAGAATCACTTTCTGAGTTGATCTTACGATGTCCGTCCGGCTGGCTTGCTGTCCATGTAACCTTGTGCGCAAAGTACAGGTCGCAATTTTGGAGATAATTTAATGCATAGGTTCTTATTGGCACAAGGACCAAGCCTATTGAAAATGGGCCGAATCGTAAAACCACGAGGGGAGATAGGGGGCAATTTCTGCCTCTCAGAAACTATCAAACCGATTTTAATGAAATTTAAAACATAGATAGATCCATATTTATATGGACACATAAGCTATGCACTTTTATAAAAATAGGACCACGAGGGGTGATGGGGTGCAATATTTGCCTCTCAGAAACTATCAAACCGATTTCAATGAAATTTAAAATATAGATAGATCCGTATTTGTACAGACACATAAGCTATGCATTTTTTAAAAAAAAAAATAGGACCACCAAAGGGGAAAGGGACAATTTCTGCCTCCCAGAAACTATCAAACCGAATGTAATGAAATTTAAACATAAATAGATCCCTATTCATACAGCCACACACTCTCGAACATTTGTTTTTAAATACTGTGGTGTAGGGTATCATTTGGTCGGACTTGACCTACTATACTTTTTTACTTGTTTAACTTTGTATTAAGGCTAAAATTTAAAATTTTTTATTCAGGACAGTATTTTTTAGTATAACAGTTAAACATTTTTGATCATACATGATATGTAAATAAGACTTCCCCGTATTATAATAATAACGCTTTGGAAACTAAACTTAAGTAGTTGTATGATACAGAATTTAGTTTATTGAATTTTTGAGCAGTTAAAACGGGTTTGTGTTATCCCATAAAGTGTATTGTATTGTATTGGGTAGCGGGGTACCCGGGTGCGCATGTTGCGATGGTTAAAGTTTAAGAACATTTTTTAGAGTATTAAAGGAGCAAAAACATAAATCTAGAATCTGAATTCGCTTTTTTTTAAGTTAAATAACGACGATCCAGCAATTTTAGTTCTTAATACATTTTTGTCATGTAAATATACCCAGGTGGGTACCATGGTTCCCGGGTATTAACACAAGGGTTAAGAGTACATAAAATTTGTTCTTCCTTGTGTTACACCAAGAAATATTTTTCTTAAGCGCATATGTACTTCGCTATATTATTTCCATTTTGCCTTTTTTTTCAAAAAATGGCACAATGATTTCAATTAAAATTCATTGAAAAAAAAAAACATAAACTATAAGCAAAACAACATTGTACAATGTTGCCAACACATTCTACAGTATTTCTAAGTCGATTTAGCCATGACCACCGGTCTGTCCGCCCGTCTATTAAAAACACTTTTAAATGTTGGTGTCAAATTGCTTCTAGTTATCCTAAGCAGTTTGGGATTAAAATTTAGCAAAATCGGTTCCGTAAGATTAGAGTTACGTATCTAAATATGGAACCACCACTCTAAAAAATTGATAATTTCGTTACAAAAACTAAAATAAATGATGGTATAATTCACGGATTGATATAAGATTTTGCACAAATTCGTTCTATATGACTACAAATCATACTGTTAAATTTCGTAAAAATCGGTCCATAATTTACTATAGGCCCTATATAAAGCCTGCTGTCAGAAAACAGTCTAGTACGCCTAAAACCGTTGCAAATAATGCTACGCTAATAAAAAAAATCGCTACATTTGTATAGGACTAGAAATCACACTATAAAATTTCGTGAAGATCGGTCCATGATTTACCATATTCCCCATAATGCCCATTCTGGGAAGTTGTTTTAATACGCCTAAAAACGTAGAAGATTTAAATATTGTGGTAAAATTTGGTTCAATTTAGCTTTATATGCCCAGAAATAATACCATGCATTTTTGTAAAAATCAGTCCGTAATTTACCTTCTGTCCCATATTAAGCAGCCTTTAAGAAATCACTTTAGAACTATAAAACGATATAATAAGTTTCACTATTACACAGAAAAAAAATTTTGCACCAGTAAAAGCATTTATCGATAATAAAATCAGTTTTAATTAAAAAATTTAATCAAATAAATTAAACGTAAATCAAGTGAAGTAAACTTTTTTAATCATATTCTTATTTTTTAATCAAGTGTATTAAACGTTTAATTGACAACATTAATTTTCACCAGTAAACAAATTAATAATATCAATTAAGCGTTTAATTCACTTAATTAAACGTTTAATTCACTTGATTAAATTCTTAATTAAAACTCGTTTTATTTTTTATTAATGCTTTTACTGGTGCCAAATTTTTTTCTATGTGTATCGAAATTTGTGCCAATTTAGGTTTTTTAATACTTGAAACTACTCTACAGAGTTTTGTGTTGATGGGTCCATAATTTACCCTGGGCCCAATATAAAATCGCCTCTAGAAAATAATTTTAGTTCGGAGAAACATGATATATTACTCAAATTAAGTTTTTTATGACTAGAAATAAAAGCATAAAGCCTTTTTATTGCCGGTCAATAATGTAACTTATGTATGTAGGTCTAAGCCACAACCAATTTTAATACTGACGTCCGTTTTTATAAAGATTATTCTATTTTAATTAATAAAAAGTTTTTGTTAACAATTCGCACTTGATCAACAAGAGGATATTAACTCGAAATATAAACATTTTCAGTAGAAGCCAAACTCTTTTTAATTTATTATTTAAGGCATATGAAAAATAATTTTTAAATCACGTGTTCAAAAAGAAGACTAAATAGCATGATATTTTTATAGCGGGTAGATATGTATATTACGTGTCGATTTTTTCCAAAAAGGGAATAAATGAAAAATTTGAGTTAATACCCTCTTGTTGATCAAAGGAAATTTTTAAATTTTTTTTGTTATGAATGATTGTATTCCTTTAAACTACTTGCCAATAAATATGTTAGGTGAAAAGTAATACGTACATTGTATTGATGTTTTGCTGTGTCAATAATGTAAAGTAAAGAAAATAAAATAAAATGTAAAATAATATAATGTTAGATAAGGGAAAACTAAATAAACTGAAATATATACTAAAATACATTTAAAATCTCTACTACACCAAGAATAAAAATTAAGCCCATGAAGCCCAAAAAAAAATATACGAACAGTTTCGTACATTGTGCAAATCGGGAACATTTTGCTGACAATATACGAAATGTTTTCGTAAAATATAAAATAATTTGTTAAATTAAATTAATTACAGCCAGTTAAATTATTTTCAATTCTGCTTTTCCGAGTATGAAATGTTTAGGAAACTGGGGGAAAAATACTTTACCTTAATTACCTATTTACGCGAATGTTATAAGAAGTTGACAATTCACAAGCATTCGTGGACCCCTCAAAAAAAATTATGTTATAAGAGTTTTTTGTGGCCAATATATGCTATATATGTATGTATTTAAGTCTATATTAGACTTTTTCGCCTTAAAGCGATCTTAGAGAAGAATTTTCCCTTGCCATAGTAGATATTTAAAAACTTATCGTCATTAAGTTTTATATCTGTGGCATTTCGACAAAACATCGTAAGTTGAGATAAGATAGTAAAAAAGTTTTTTAAAAAAAAACTCGATGAAAAAATCATTTTTAATAAAAAATAAATAAACCAAAATTAAATAAAAATTCCGTTAATAATACAAAATTTTAAAAACGTTAACAAAAATGTTTTTTGAATAAAAATTCGTGTGATTAAAAACATTTTTTCAACTTTTTAAATTTGACTTAAGATGTTTTGACAAAATGCCACACATAGAAAATATAAACATTTTTACAGAAGCTATGCCCGAAAAACTATTTTTGTAAGTGGAGTTTATATGAAAGCTATAGTGAAATAAGGACTGATTTCAATAAAATTTTTAGGGATGATTTAGGTACAATATAACATTTTTAGGCCAAAATTAATCTTAATGCCCAAGATAATAAGATGGTTGTTACGCACAACTAGAGTTTTTTTTTCCCGGACTTTTTCGATTCCCGGGAAAGCGGGAAATTATTTTAAATTTCCCGGGATCCCGGGATCCCGCTCCATATAAATAATATAAAGTAAATTTTGTTATTAATTAATGAAAAAAACTTTTATAAAAAAACGTAAGGGAACTTGTTTACAAAGAAAGTAAAAGAAATGGTTCAATACTAAAAAATTAATTGAAGATTGAAATTGGAACTTGAATTATTATCACCTCACGCCTTTATTCCCTATTATTATGCTTTTATTCAGTATTATTATGCTCTGGATACAAGATAAAAAGATAACATAAACAACAATTTAATTCATAAAACAATAATAAAAACAAAATAAAAATTAAGGTACTCAAGATATGAGATCAAAAAGTTAATTAATAAAATAGAAAAAATATTTTAAAGAAATATATAACATTTTTTAACGGCTTAGGAAATAACTTTCTGACACACTCAAAGCGCATCAAAAAGTATATTCCTGATTTTATTTACTAATTATCATGTTTCCGAAAAATGTCGTTCATTTTTTACCGAGGTTGGACAAATAGTTAAAAGTGCACCGTTGTAGCATGCTTCGGTTTCACAATCAGAAGCAATTTTTTCTTTTTTATAAAAAACGTCTATATCAGTCAAATGTATGTCAAGGTTGATACAAAAAATAGCATTAACCGGACTGCTTCTTACAAACCTTTTCATTTCAAAAGGTCCATTTATAATCTTTAGGACAATGTGTTTTTCAAGTTGTATGTTGTAGTATCTTACACGAGTTTCCAAAATGTTATTTTATTTCGGTTTCCCCGCACTTCCCGGGTATATAAACCAACACAAATTGAAATTGAAAATTTTTGTTTATCACCTAATAAACATATCGATCCATCATTGCCTCATAGTCATATCTCAAAATTTTAAGTAACTTGAGCAAAGTTTTCCTTCATGTCTTCTCGTATTATATCTCCATCTGAACCGAAGTTATAGCAAAATATATCTTTAAATCGGTACATTTTGAAAACTTTAATCCCATTTTGCCAAGATCGTTTGTTTTTGTAGATATGACTTTGTTGCAATAAAGGAGCGATATGTTTAGGTATCTCCTATTTAAAAGACTTGTTCATGGACAATGAAACTTTACTGCCTGCATCTTATTTTGAATTAATGTACTTTATTAACTCTTCACTTCACTAAATGTAATAATTATCAGCTGTTGCACTGCCCATTCTGCTTTTAGTAGATTTATTGCATCAGGAGACATTGATTTAAATACATGTACTCACTTCTTGCAATTGATCTAATCCACAACCCATCCACAGATGCTAATTTTTAGAGAATAGAAAACTAAATTTCAAAGTATAAATAGCTGTTTTCTGAAACTATGAGGAATTTTTTATTTCCCGGGATCCCGCAAGAAAAATCCCGGGAAAACGGGAAATAAAATAATTGAAATTCCCGGGAATTCCCGGGACGGGAAATCCCGGGAAAAAACCCTACGCACAACCCATTTCGAACAGAAATTTGTATTGGGACTATCTTAAATTATAAACCAATTCTCGTCATTTTCAATAGGCTTTGTCCTTATTACGTAATGTATGTACCAAATTTCATGCAATAATTTTTAAAATTGTGACCGCTACTTTGCCCAGAAAGTTTATATGTTCAGAAATCTATCACGGCAGACGGACGGACATTATTAGATTGACTGAGAAAAAGACTTTGGATCAATCAAAATTAAAGGGGGATTCTAGAACAGACCCGGGCAAAACTACTGTACCGTGTTTTTTTTCTTTTTTGACTAATACCAAACCAAACTACTACATACAACTCTACTAAAAACAAGTAAGAGTGCTATATTCGGCTACGCCGAATCTTAAATACCCTTCACCATGGTGCGAAAAAAACAGAAAATTAGATAAACTTCGTTCTTTAAATATAAATAATTGAACTTTTTGCCACGCCCACTTGTCCAATCCCGCTTACATTTTGTCGGATGTTGTGCATTGATAACCAAGACGCTTCTACCTAATTTTGAAACTTTGGCTCTTGCCGTTCTTCCATTTATATTGAAAACTATAATGTATTTGTACGAGGAGTGCCACGGCCACTTGTTCGATCCCGCCCATATTTTGTTTGGTGTTGTGTTGTGATAATCAATTTAGAAACTTTGGCTACTGCCGTTCTCCAGATATACATAAAAACAAAATAAAAATAACAACAATAACAAGGGATTTTTCGTTAAAATTAGAGACAGTCGTGGTTTTTTGTTCATATCTCAGCCATTTGTGGACCGATCAGACTGAATTTCAATAGCAAACAATTCCGGACTATATATGACATAAATATATAACCTAGAGATTTTCTTTTCTCGGACTTTTTCATGTCCCGGGAAGGCAGGATTTATTTTTAAATTTCCGGGGATCCCAGGAAATCCTGCTCAATACAGATCGATGCGAAATATTATTTAATTTAATTTATTTGAACAAATAATATTTCCTGAGATCAATTAAATAAGTTTATAAATGCATTCAACTTTCTCAAATTTCTGTGGCAAAAAGGAAAAAGTGCTTAATGGCAACTTAAGATCTTCATTGGCATATTTTCAATTGTTTTGTAGGATTTTTGAGAAAATTATAGCAAAATGACTTTTTGGTTATCTTTTTTCAATGTGCAATTACATTTGAAATAATAAAACCCGATCTGTGACACTAGGAGTGGTTAGGAAAAAAAACTTAAAAATTTATAACCGCAGAGAACGTATGATTATATTTAATTCGATAAAATTTCCAAAAGCCTGCTTTAAAGTTTTAAATTTTTCTCCTATAAAACCAAACAAATAGACTCAAGCACTTATTGTCACATAATTAATTCCAAGCCATCAGCATTTATATAAAACCAAACAAGTTAAATTATTCAAAAAAATTATTACAAAATATTTTTGTTAAAATAGGATTTTAGTTCAGAATAAGCATTTAAAGAATCGTTTGAAATCCTATTTCTAATTTTTATCCATAAGATTTTAATGAGAAAATAAGTTTTCTTTCTACGGATGTTTGCCTTTATAGTCGAAGGATCATTATCAGCCCAATTATGAATAACCATTGCCCGGTAGTTTTTTCCCTTTTCCCATTTTTACAATTGAGTTAACATAGGAAAAATGGGAGAAGGAAGAAAACTCCCCGGGAATTTTTATTCATAACTGGGCTGTATACAATCTCTAGACACTTTCAGTTTTTTTAAGCACTTTCTTCTTAACTTGTTGATCCTTTTTTAAAAAAATTTTTTTCTTCGAATCGAATAAGCGTTTTCTTTATTAATAACTTTTGTCATCATCTCTTACAGAATCTAATTCCAAAAATTTTAATGCAGCTGCAAGTAAGTAAGCAAGTAAGAACAAATTTTTTTCGTTTTTATAAATTAACTAGCGGGCCCGTTGCCTGCTTCGCACGGCAAAACAAAATAAGAAAAGAAACACACTTGTTTTTAATAAAGTTGGTTTTCCTGCGGCAAAAACACACTCACTTCACATACGCACCGCACACACATGCGTTATCGGATTTCAACCAAACTTCATATAAACCATATATGGGCCACTGCCTACGTAGTGTATAAGTTTGGTTGAAATAGCACGACGCGTTTATGAGTAGTTCGGCGACGTACATATACGGACTTATTTTTATATAAAGGGTGGTTAAATTGTAAGGGCCGATGTTGAATGTGAACCACACCTAAACGCCAAGTTTTTTTCCGAATTTTATTTGACATTTCTCTATTTCAGACTTACTCAATTTGAACCATGGAGAGATACACAATCCAGCAACGTGTTAAAGTTGTTCAGGCTTATTATGAAAATGGGCGTTCAAATCAAAATGCATATCCTGCACTTCGTGATTTGTGATGAGGCACATTTTCACCTCAGTGGATTCGTCAATAAACAGAATTGCCGCATTTGGGCGAATGAGAATCCAAGAGTGATTGTCGAAAAACCAATGCACCCACAAAGAGTGACTGTTTAGTGCGGTTTATGGGCTGGCGGCATCATCGGGCCGTATTTTTTCCAAAATGAGGCCGGTCAGGCAGTTACTGTGAATGGTGTTCGCTATCGTGAGATGATAACGCACTTTTTATGGCCCGAATTGGAAGATATGGATGTGGACGATATGTGGTTTCAGCAGGACGGTGCCACTTGCCACACAGCTAACGAAACAATGGCTCTTTTGCGCAACAAATTCAATGGCCGTGTTATCTCACGTAATGGCGATGTCAATTGGCCGCCAAGATCATGTGATTTGACACCGTTGGACTTTTTTCTTTGGGGTTATTTGAAAGAAAAGGTGTACGTCGATAAGCCAGCAAACAATTTAAGAGCTAAAGGATGAGATAATTCGGCACATTAACGTCATAGAACCTCCATTATGCCTCAGGGTCATCGAAAATTTGGACCATCGGATGGAGGTGTGCCGCCGTGGTCGCGGCGCCCATTTGGCCGATATTTTGTTCCATACATAATTGAGTAATATAATACGTTATAATAGCTGCTATATAACGCAATTAGTAACGAAGATGGCTACCTAATAATGAGTGAAAGAAGCTTTTCATTTTGAAAAAGTTAGAGAAGTTCTTACTGGGATCTTGAATAAAACCAATTTGTCTCGTTTAAGGTTTATAATCATTAAATTTTTTTGAAGCAAGTGGGAACAAGTTTTTTTCGTTTTTCTAAAAAAAATCTGTGTCTTTGAAGTATCTAAAATTCTGTTCTTTAAATAGTTCGAAATTTCAGAGTATCAAACATTAAACATAGCCTTACTTAGCAGATTTGAACTTCCACCTATTTTTTTGAAATAACTAATTTACATTTTCATATCAGCAGTAAATTTGCACAACTTTCCCGTGATTTTCGACCAGAAAAATGTGCGGGATCCTGGGATTTTTTCCCCGGGAAATCCCCTATGAAAAACACTAGTTGTTATTAATGTTGTTAAATTCTCTTCAATGTGTGTGCACACGTACGTAATAAAAAAGATAAAGGAGAAGACGCTGCGCCCTGAATTTGCCTATACTCTCTACTATGGTAAGTCTGCTTTCACACGTTTCATCTTTTGATGCTCAACTCTTATGTTTTTAGGTGAGGGAATAAAGAAGAAAGGGGGTTAGTACGGAGATGCCTGTACTCGGTCAGTACGCTTTGTGTTTTTATTCGTTGGCATATGCACAACGATGGCTGCATGTAATTGTTTTCTCTTTTTTTCTCTTTGATTCGCTGGTATTAAAATTATTGTTGTTTTGAACCTAAAAAAGTTGAAACCGGTTGCTGCGTGTGATTATATTGGCATCTTTAAAAGGGAATTTAAAAGAAGTTGAGCATCAAAAGATGAAACGTGTAAATTCAGACTAATGTTGTGGTTAGAAACAGCCGTCCAAGAAGAGCTTGTTGTGTTTTTTCCCAGCTGATGGAATTTTCAGTCTGCTTTAATGCGTTTAAAAATGAAAATTTTATTTTATCACAGACCTTTTGTCTTTATATATAAAGTCGTAAGTTTCGTAGTGTTTCGGAAGGGTTAAGAAAACTTTTTTGAAGCGATGACAAAAGCAATAACTACAAACGTATTTTTTTGTAAAATTAAGCATCAATTATTTGCAGTGTAGAAAAAATGTTGCAGAAAACAAGAAGTTATTGACACAAAAGAGGAAAAATTATCATCACAACAGATTACAGATGATACAAATGCTCCTGGAGACGAGATGAGAGAGAGTGTAAAAGGTAAGCATAGCAAATAACATTAGGCGCCTTTTCAAATTGTTGATTTAGTAATGATTTGATTAGAGACTTAATTTCTTGCAGCGAATTTAATGTTAAATTTTAACTGATATAAATATCTTGGCAAACCCCTAGACATGAAAGTGTGAAGTCACACCAGAGCACTTAACACTTCATTTGGAAGGAAGTTAAAGTCTGAAGGGAATTCGATTGAGATGGTTTATTTGTGTTAATATTTAAATTAGGTAAATTTTAGATATTGGAAAACATAGCGCACTGGTTTCTCTAAAGGGAGTCAACTCAAAATATGCAACTTTTTACTTTTTTATTTAACTATATGCAGTGGTCACATCTAGACACTCTACTACTTCGCAAAAAAATACATTTGTATTCGTCTTTGTGATAAATTAAAAATTTTGTTTTACCCCATTTAGAGGAACCAGTGCGATAAGTTGTGTATTAATGCAAATGTTATTTTTGGGCAATTAAACCCCTGTTCTTTTTACGACTTTTTCCTCTGAAAACACTGAAGGCACTATGTATGGCGTTGATTATTTTCAAATAGTCACATCTAGGTTGGTAGAAATGCCCAGACCCAGATCCAGTATGCTCCATTGTGATGCCTTGAGAAATAAGATAAATTAAGAAGAAGAAAGAGAAACAGTAGAATTAGTGAAAAACACCAGATGCGAAGAAGCCCCATATAAGTTTAGTTCCTAGCCGCCTGTTATTCAGCCTGGTCATGCGCATGACGAATATTGTCAGATTCTTGAGCATACAGCCTAAAACATCTTCCAATTCGCCCATTAACTACTTAGCCACCTTAGCCTGCTGATTCGTAACCTTAGATAGTGAAAAGAATTTACATAAGTAGCTTATAGTCGGCTATGCGCTTACCAAATTTACCAAGATAATGTGCCTTTACATTTCGCTTAATCTACGATTTTTTCTTTCAGCAGCTACTGTCCAGTACAGATCCAAATTGACATCCATATTTTAAGGATCTTAGAAAACCTTTTAAGCAAAAACTGAACAAAGTTCAGGCAATAGCATATGTGAGGATAATGTATCTGCCAACCTGTCCTTGGACCTTACCGTGCAATGTCTTTTTTACTGGAGCGCTTAGATTCCATCTTTGTTCGAGTCTCATATAGTTTGCAGTTCGTTCGACGCCTATACTCCTCGTTAACACAGGCAGGGCCATAGATGTACTTTTTTAAGTATCGATGTGTTAGCGCCTTTAAGAAGCTCAGGTAGAATAATCATTTGGGCTCTTTCACAGAGGTGCACTTTTGCGGAAAGCTGGGGATGACAGGAAGCGATTTATTTGTTCTGAATTTCACAAGCAGCTCAATACTTCAGTTTTACACCAATTATCTTTCAGTAATGTGGTTCAGACATGCGTCTGGCTGCAGCTAAAGTGAGAAGGTGAACAGTTGAGTAGCCTAAAGGGCAAGCTGAACCCTATGCGTCAGAGGCAACGTATTACATTTTATTACATGTGGCTTTTTGTTCTGGCATGATTGCTTAAGAGAATATGACATATAAAATTGTATTTTTAATCACAAAATGTTCTAGAAATTAAAATATTTCTTATTTTCTTAACCAAATAACCAAATATATTTTCTTAAAATTACGTTAATTTAATATAATCATGAGAAATTTTTTTTGAAACCTCTTTCTAAGCTCTAGAGATTTATCAAAGGCACGCACACATTTGCAACTTTGTAATAGAGTTACTTTTTATGCATTTATGTATATGTTAGAGTTAGTAACCCAGATGGCCACGTCTATAACGAAGGGTACAAGAGAAGGAGGATAGCTCATTATAAATCGTGGACGAAATTTTCATACAAATAGCGTCGAGGTCACACAAGACGAGATGAGCTACAATGGCATAAATAATATTGTCTGCGTTTTTATACACGACTCTATCTCCTATACAATATTTTCTAAAATATATATAAGTCAATATCTTCATTACAATGTCGTCTATTTTGAATTATTACATGGTTATTTATCTCAGACAATTCTATTTCGCTTGTTTTATTTCCGTTACATGTTATATATTTGACTTTTATAAGCAATTCTCAATTTGACATATTCCTCTAACTCCCATTGGAGCATAGGGCGCCTTAAATTGACATTGAAGTATAAACGGCATGTAATCCATTTTCCAGTCCGCGCCTTCCTTCATCAGCATATTTTTGGTTTACTGGTTTGGTCTAATTTGTTAATTATATGTTTGTATTTAAATCAACAATTAAAAAAAAAGAATGTGGGAATTTTAAACAAGCCAAAACAAGTGATTGAAAGTTTTGAACTACGGCAGAAGAAAACATTATCGTCAATCTTTTTATACAAAACAACTTATAAAGGGCACTAAACACTATCAAAATGCTTGACATCAAGACGAACTCAAGTACACGAGTTAAATCTAAATTGGTTTAGTTTTCATCAAGCGTTATTGGTGTTACAAATGTCATTAAATTTTCACTAATACTACCACAGCGTTTGATAAGTGTATGGTGCCCTTAATGGTGTTTTCTTTTCTGACAGAACCCTGCAAAACCTGCCTAACCGATACACCAATACATTTAAAGATTTTTAAATTTCAACATACACATACTCACACTTGTATTCCATAAGCACCTTAAGTTAGAAAGAAATGGATTAAAGAAGCGTGTTATACCTTACTCTTTCTTCCATTTTACAGATTATTACAAAGTGCTGTACGCGTGAAGTTGAAATAGTGTAATAAAAGTGAAAAAATTAAATAAAGTAATTCAAAATCTAAATAAAATGAATAAAAAATAAATTAATTGTTTTTATTATATTTCTTTTTTAATTTTATTTTATGTACATACTTTTTTATTAAAATAAAATAAATACCCAATTTTTAGGAATACAATAACTGGTATTAATCAGTAGCACTAACCTATATTAATAACGGTTAAGCTGTTAACTAACAAGTTACCTATTAAATAGTAATAACGGATATGTGTATCGGTTAACTAAAAAGTTAGTTATAATATAATACTACCAGTATCGCTACCATTAACTAGGCAGTTATATACACGTTAGCACTGACGTGTGCGAGTGAGAGCACTATTGTGTTTTCTGTTCTAAGTAATAATGTGAAAGAAAGAGATATCAGCTCACACGTACGGAAAAGAATAGGTTAGTTTTTTCCCAAAGGCCTGCACAAAATAACTGAAAGTTTTAGAATTTCTAACTAATACTTTGGTTATGAGTACGTTTTATGTAACGCGTTATTTAACACGTACTGTTCTTGCAGGGAAATGTTCCATGTATGCTACCATTCGCGCGGGTTTTTGTTCTATTTTAAAAATATATGCAAAAATGTGAGAAGTTGTCGTTTTCCTTTCTTAACATGTTGCATAAAAAAATGGCAAATTTGTTCCATTTTTTTCCCCAGTTCTAGTTGAGTGTGAGATAAAACCCTTTTTGGCATCTGCGTTAAGTCCTTTTTTATGCAAGCAAGTATTTTTCTTATTAACTTTTTTCTTGTGTTTGCGTTCAATTTGTGTAATATCGTGATTAATGGTTACACAGAAAAAATTTTTTGCGCCACTAAAAGAATTAATCAAAAATAAAATCAGTTTTAATTAAAAATTTAATCAGGTGAATTAAACTTTTAATCAAGTGTATTTAATGTTTAATTGACAACATTTCAATTAAATGTTTAATTCACTTAATTAAAAGTTTAATTCACCTGATTAAATATTTAATTAAAACTGATTTTATTTTTGATTAATTCTTTTACTGGCGCAAAAATTTTTTTCTGTGTATATTGTGATGGATAAAAAAACATTTTGTTTTAGTTTTTTTTAATAATTATTTTTTTTGGTGCAAAATTTTTAACAACAGCTGACTTTAGTTATTGAAAATCAGTGCTGTTAACGCTTATTGGAATTCAAAGAAAATATAATGTTGAAAATTACTATAACCCTGGTGAATATCGCTTAATAGTATAAACTTAGCATTCAATATTTAACACGCTAAACACACATTAGTTTTGAGTGTAAAAAGCAGATATTATTTTGTTCCATTGTAATTTAGAAAAATTTATCACTTTGTAGGGGTGCGTGTAACCTGATAAATATATTACACAATTATAATGCATTATTATTTTTAAGAAGAGAAAACACCATAAGACAATGTACTTTATACTGTCCTACAAAGCGTTAGATAGTAGACAACTTATAAGACAGTGTCGCTCATTTTGTCCCACAAAAAGTTAGATAGAAGACAACTGTTCATACTGTTCCACAAGAGTTGTATAAAAGCCAACTTATAAGACAATGTCGGTCATATTGTCGTACACGACGATTTTCTCTTAACTGTCTTCTAGAAAACCTATACGATATAGGACAAATCGTGCATACATCATTGACGACGATGTCGTCAACGGCAATCTGGCCAACTGGGCAGATGGCTCTCAACACGTGTGTATTTGTTTAACACACTCAAAATTATAATACGTGCGTAAATTTAAATTTATTTACATTCCCACAATTGTAATTGTAAAATTATTTGAAACTTTGTCAAAAACAAACAAATATTTTGTTGTGAGACTACCAGCCCAGCCCTCCCTTAGGAAGGCTGAGGGTGGTATATCTTTGAATATATTTGGCAGATAATATTGAGCTGGTGATAATCGTATTATCACTTACTAAACAAACTACAAAATTGCATTTGGGATTTGAACACACGAAAATCTTTTTATATTTTCTTTGTAAAGTTGTGTGTATTCTAGCAGTTTTTATGCGAAATCTATACGAGCAGAAAATTAAAAGTAATTTACATATAAAAGTTGAATTTGCATTAAAAGTTTATTCTTTATTCATTATAAGAATCCAGGAAGTTTTAGTTTTTTTTTTCAAAGATTATTCCAAGGAGATAAACATAAATTATTGGAATGTTATTGCTTACATTTTGTGTGTTATAGAAAAATCAGAAGGAATTAAGATAATTATCAAAGGAATTTGCAATATGTGCTTATAAATTGTTAAGTTTACTTAAAAAAAATTTTCAAAGAACAAGAATTTTAAGGGAGAATTTTAAATTAAATATTTTGGGGTGTAAATAACAATGGCGCATATTCAGAAATCATAACTAAAGTTGTAACTAACAAAACAGAAACTAAAAAATAGTTAATAGATAGTTATAGATCTTATTCACAATTCATAACTAACGTAGTAACAGCTCTCAGCTGATAGAAGAAATGCAACCATGCATATTGGCATTTAGAGAAAATTAAATGTCGATAATATTTTGAACGATATATTCTGTAATTAATTAAAAAGCTGATAAAACTATTAAAATATCATTTTTTGTTCTTTAAAAAATTAACGCAAATTCTAAAGAAGTTGTTTTTGAGTTATAATAGTATATAAGTCAATTAAAATAATAATAAAAATATTCAAAAGAATTTTATCGACTAAGAACACATCTCTAGTTTATTTTTTTTTTTGGTGCAGCAGAAATTCATTTCAAACACAAATTATAATTGCAGCGTGTTTTATACGTCTTAACTGTTTTTTGTCATGTTTTTATCTGTTATTATTTGAATATCTCTTATAATTCTTTCCATTTATTTTTTATAACCACTTCAAAAATGTTGGACTTTTGAAATAAATTATAAAATGATATCAAACAGCTGTTCTTTGAATGTATTAGTTAGTTGGCATTTAGTTACAGCTTTACCTATAATTAAGTGTAAACTTTTTATGCTGCAAGTAATCATCTGTGAATAGCTTAAATAGGTTCTTAAAAAAGTTTACACTTGGTAATGATTTATGAATATGCGCCAATGTAATTACCTGTGTTGCATGTAATCTAGTTATGACATACAAGTAATGTAATTTAAAGTAAATCAAATCAATTTTATTTAATAAAATTTAAGAGCATCAATTACAAATTATAAGTTATTGTAATTGAATATATGAAATTGCAAATTTCAATTATCAAATCTCAATTACAAAATGCTCGTAACTGTAATTTATAAAACAATTAATTGCAAATTAAGTTAAAATTTTTTAATTACTATTGCAAATAATTGTAATTAAAAATAACAATCAAATTAAAAACATTAAATCGAATCGTTGTAAAATATTAACTCCAATGCCACAGTTACAAAACACCTTAAAATGAGCTAAAATTTCTTTATTAAAAATTAAGAAATTACTATCAAAGTAAAAGTATTGAATACAATTACAGTTCAATTTAATTGTAATTGCAAAGCTGTGTAGCCTTAAAATTTTCAAATTCAAGTGAATTCATTCAAATTTTTTAAATAGCATAAAATAACAATCAAATTACAAACTTTAAAGCCAATTGATTTTTGAATTAATTGTAATTGCAAGGTCTTAATGAAAAAAAAAATTACTCGTAGTTGTTATTTAAAATATTTAATTTTAATCTGGGAATTAATTTCTCATGGTGAGTAATATTTATTATATAAATATACAAACGAAAATTCTGATAGTGCATAGAAAATATTCCTGGAAAATATTGAAGGAATAAGACTATTAAAGTATAAAAGTTTTTGAGGCTTGTAATTTGACTTGGAATACACATTCGAATAATATGAAAATTTATATTTAATTTTAAGTTAAATTGAAATGGAAAATTTTTAAAACAAATTGCAAGTACATTTTAATTATAAGTTATTTTATTACAATAGTAATTGAAAAGGTTCACATTTACAAGTTATTGCAGTACATAATTGCAGCTTAAACCGAAGTCTATCAATTACAAATAAATGTTACTGAAAACTACCTTACTTTATTCGAATTTTGTCAGTCCAATAACTGTTAACTGTTACAAAATACACAAAATTGTAATTGAAAATGATTTATTACAAGTTATAAGGAACTTAAACTTAAATTTATTATTTACAAATTGCAGGCAGTTGTAATTTAATACATTAAATAATATAAAAAATTTAATTGCTAAGTACTAATCAAAAAAAATTGAGTGCCCCAGTGGGTTAGTTGTCCTCACACTGATAAGCTAGATCACAGCTTTGCGGATTCGATTTCCGCCAGAGAATCGGGTTTGTTTCTCTACAACGAAATCGAGTCACAGGCAGTTAATCACAGCATCAAAGTGGACAAAGCGGTGAATTTAAAAGTAAATTTATTTATCACTAAGTTGGCTGGTTTCAAAATCGAGGGATTTGTGTAAACTATAAAAATATTGATACTTTAAGTATACAGATCGACTCAAAATCATTTTCTAAGTCAATCTAAGGATGTCCGTCCATCCGGCTGGTTTTCTGTCCATGTTAGTTTGTACGCATAGTACAAGTCGGAATTTTTAAGATTTGTTTTTTTCGTATTTATTTATTGAATCTTCATTAAATATATGAACTAGCAATAATTAATCAAATCTTAATCTAATAATTCTTAGGTTTGCGTCCTGCCAATGCCAGACGACAGTAACCCTAAAACGGTTCTAGTTCACATCGGTGATAAGCGCTCTTCTGATCGGATAAGTGCTGCAGTGTCTCTTCTCCTTAAGCGAGTGTGGCTACCATCATTTATAATATTTCGAGCTAGTGGGTTTGATTGCGATTTGAGCCTTTTTAAGTATTTAAGTGAATATTTTGTGTTCATCGATTTTACTGATGATACATCGAAGTCTTTGTGAATGTTCGAGTTTTTTACATACCAGGGAGCGGACGTATTTTTTCTATGTTGGAGGCCGAGGCAGGAGACCATAACACCATATTGGCTTTAAGATAGAGAGAAAATTTGGCGGTTTAATGAAATTTGTCCCCTGCAGCGCCTAGGATGCCCCTAGATGGGTCAAATGTATGACCAGCCCCAATTTTTTTTTCATCTCAATCATTTATTTCTAACATACCTACCCGCTATCTCCATTCTTTAAGAGGGCTCCCATATAAAATGTTCAATGAAGACAAGAAATATATTGAAAAAAGTCCCATAAATGCCCAGGAGTCGCCCAAAGTAAGATAAAATTTATGACCGACCTCAATTAGTTTTTTGTCCTAAACATTTTCTCGATACATACTTGCCCCTTATCTACACTTTTTAGGGGGGCTTCCATACAAATATTGCGTTTTGTGAAATTCTTGAATTAATTAAAATTTTTGACTTTGACTAATCCTTTGTGGCTTGTTTTGTTTGCAGATTCGTTTTTTATATGTCTGCATCAAATTATGTTTCTAAAACGACAGCTCATATTAAAAAAAATTTTACTTTTTTTAAAGGAAATTTTATTGCGAAATTTTTGGTAATTAGTAGTTTTTTTAGTAATTTCAACTAAACCGTTTTTGAGTTACGCGAATATATGTTGTACAACCTCCTCCATTTTCGAAATAACGGTACAGTAGAATCTCACAAATTCGAACCGTCCAGAAATTAGAACCGGCCATTTCAATATATTGGACGCTCTGAAATTAAAACCTGTGGTTCTAATTTCTGGAGGTGTTTTTTTGTTTTTATTTCTGCTAGGAAAATTTTTTTATTTTCTAATTTTTGGAATTTTTTTTTTTTTGTATTTTCACTACAAATTATTTTTTTTTCGCTTGTTCAAATTTGGGTCAGTTGATAACTGAAGGTGAAAGTGAAGTGTTCATATGTGTGAAAGAAAGATAAAAAAAATTTGCAAACAAACGTAAAAAATACCTTATCTTTAGATACTAATTTAATATGTTCAATTAATAAAATGTAATTAAATATAAACTATTATGAGTTTAAAAACAGCTTACACAACTATTCATTATCAATCACTATTTTATTAAAATTTTATCATTTTCTGTAAAAAAAATGTCCAGAAATTCGAACTTTTCAGAAATTCGATCTGCCCGGTGCACAAAGTGGTTCTAATTTGTGAGATTCTACTGTATATCTCGAAAACAAGAGCTAACCTAAAAAAATGGAGGGCACCATTGGATTCAGCGTACCCTAATTATGCTAAAACGCCATGTGCTTGAATTGTTTGAAAAAAGTGTCAATTTCGAGCACAGTGTAATTAGTATGGTAGCCAATTTATTAAACTGATAATGGTTTTTAATCCAAATTTTAAATATTCTAGTCAGGCTAAAATTCATTGAATTTAATTTTCATTAAATTATTTTTATGAAGATAGGAATTTCAACAGCATGACATGAATTAAATATTATTGATTATTGTTCGAAGCCAGGTTTTCACGGACAGGTTGCCCTACCCTTACGTTTCGATTGTAACCACTCATTATTTAACATAAAAAAAAATTTTCAGCCTTAATCCTATAACTTCAAAATCTTTAAATTAAAGAAACTCTCCAAAAATTACCTGACCGTTATTAAGAAAAATCTATAACTTCCTCCCAAAGACATTAACTTCCCTTAAGAAACAATAATTTTTGGCATACAACAGAGCTTCCAACAAAATAACTAAATAATCTTTGAATATTCTTTTTTTCTTCTTAAAAAGAAACAGGAAGTATAATGTCTTGAGATGCAAATGCCAATGACTGCATTAAGATTTGGCGCTTTTCATTCTTTGCGCTCAGCAGGAACAAACCAACAACAACAACCGAACAAAAGTTGTTGCCGGTTTTTTCCTACGAAAAACTATTCATAAACATTGACACTTTATATGGCATCTTTTAACGCTACTTGACTCACGTAGCGAGATAACTATACAAATTTTCTACAAAATTTCATTTGATCCTTTTATTTTCTCTTTTTTTCTAATTCGTGAGCACATGGGCGACATACAAGGTCGAACAGAGTTTAAGGAACAACAACAGGATGTTAAATGCAGTCAGCAGGATAATCATAATGGTCCTTAGATATTTGTTAACAGCGTTTTGTTAGAGTAAGCAAAACTATTTTATTTTTATTTTATTTTTTTTTTTGCTCAAGTTCCAAGAAAATCTATACAAGAGAATATTTTAACTGTTACGAGTAAACAAAATACATTGGAGATTCATATTGAGATATGGAAATAATTAAAGAGGTGGTTGAAAAAATAGCGGTGGAGTAAGTTGGCTTATTTAGACATAAAATCTCATATACACTTCATTTTAGTATCGAAAAGTCAATTTGTCCTCAGCTCTTTATTCCTGGTGCATTTTTGTGTGGGCGCTAGTGAAATAATAAGTTGATTAAGCTGATTTTTGAAATTAAGCACATCTCATGCATACACAGAAAACATTTCACAAAACTTTTTACCATTTAAAGCATTAATCAAAAATAAAATCAGTTTTAATTAAACATTTTATTAAGTGCGTTAAATTTTTAATCAAGTGAATAAAACGTTTGATAGATACTATTAATTTGTTTACTGGTGCAAATTTAATAAACTTTTTAATTGATATCACAAATTTTTTGATTAAAATCAATTGTTATTTTTTTCTGTGTTAAGCATGGACCCTATTGTACCAAAACCCTACCCCTGGGGATTGTAGGGATCATCTAAAGGATATTTTATCTTTTTGATGTCAATCCTAGAATCCGCAAGGATTCAAATTTTACCAAACAATGGCTAACTGGCAAACGTCTACGTATCATAGAGCAGCCGCAGAGATATATCGGAAGATTTATCTTTTTCGTTTTTTAGTCGTACTTCCATTGAGTTCCTCGGAACAGAGATATAGTAGTGGGCTAGAGGAGCATGATAGTTTACTATTCTTTTTCGGACATTGAAAGTCTATGAACGTATAAGTTGCATGGACGCTTAAAATTCGGCTTATCCCGAAATTATAGGGTTTAGGGGTCTAATGATTCCAAGGAGACCGAAGTTTACTTCAGTACTTAACTGATGGTGCCTCGGGAGTCAGTAGGCCCCCGCCTAGGAAACCGGTCTGACTATTGGTAAGGTTTCCGTTAGTATGTTTTCCAAGAAGTGCTTCCTGAATCCCGAGAACTCAGAAGATGGTCTTGTCCTTCTTTGAAACTGCTGCGAAGTTAGAATCATCCTTAGTAAGGATAGCTCCAGCTCCTAAATAAGGCCATCGTGTAGGTGCTCATTTAAATCAATATCACAGTTTTACAAAACCACTTTTGGTGTTAGAACCTCCGGGACAAATCAGGTGTAGACAATACCTGAGATTCGGTCAAAATCTAAATATAACAGATCCCTCCCTTGAGATCGCAGCTGATCAGAGATCCTATCTCGTACCATGGGAGCTAGTAGCCTTAGGTGACATGCCACCGATCCGGACTATTGTTTGAGGACTCCTAAAGCACGCTTCCTGCGGCAAATGCTTCCTGTCTTTCAAAATGATTGTGTGAAAGCTTTGCCTTTTTTAAAGAAAGAAATTTCTTACAGAAGAAGATACCTCTTACAGACACGTTGCAGTTAAAGAGATAGTAAAAAAATGGGTGATGATAATGTAATAAAGTGAAAAGAGGATAAAAAAGGAGGAAGAGAAGAAATGAGTTAATATGCAGGAAACATGAGGATGGCTGAAGGATGAATGCGGAGTAAAAATAAGGTGCGAAAAATTAGATGTCCCAACCATGTACGAATGATAACTCACGCTCGATTCATGTATGTTCAAGAAATGTAGAATGAAGACTCCCCCAATGCCAAAGTAAATGTATGAGTTAATGTTTCGAATGCACCCTTCACGAGCAAGACTGATAAAAGAATGGATTGAGTTTTGAGAAGATCAACGAAGAAGAAGTTGGTTAATTAATGAAGACGGTAACGAGGAAGATTAATTATTCTCATAAAAATGTGCTTTTACAAATGTATGTTGTTTCATTAAAGAAGATACTTTTTCATGAAGGGATACTTTCGGGGATCACGTGGTGTGGCTGTGTTTAAACCCCAAAGTTGCGGGATTTTCACCACTTGTGGTAGATTTCGGCCTGAGGGAGGATTGTCCTTAGGTGCTGCTGCTACTCAACAGCTGCTGCTGGCTTTTATGCAAAAAAGGTTAGATAGCTCCAGCTGCTAAACAAGGGGTGACTGTATATTTTGCCCAATTATATATTCAAAATGGTACCTGCGTTTGATAAAGCTTCTCAGACACAGGGGCGGCTGGCAAACGCCTTGTTTATTCACACCACTTTGACATTAGACTAGCACGGTGAGTCCTCAAGTAAATTTTTTCTACTCATACCCCTTCCACCTGTGATGAACGGTATACAGAACGGTATTTGACCTAGAAGTTTAAACTGGGTTTTCTCGATTTTTTTTGGAATCTGAGTGCAAGAAAAACTTGATCCTGCTAAGTTTTAATAAAAAAGAATCATCGAGGAACTTAAAGTTTTAAGTAATTTGTTAATTACCGCAAAAATCGAATACCATGGAACAATAAATTTATAGATGCGAAAGACTTTCATATTGGTAAATCAATGTCAGGGCAATTGGACTTTGAAAGTATAAGTAGAGTTCTAATTTTCCGAAATATTAAAATTTCCTCGAGCTCTTATATTTTTTAAACTCTATGCATCTTAAAACTGCGTTAGCAGTTGCTCGGGTAGAAAACCGCCAATTAATAAATATATACTTCTAATAATATCCTAGACAACGAACGGGACTACCAGTAACATGTCGTACGCAGCGATACGACTCGCTGCTCAACGAACACCGACCGAGGACTGTCAACTCTGTAACATCTATTCTTCCAGTCTCGCTGCTACAACAACAACAACCAGTCACATGTATTTATGTTAATAAAATGTTCATTAGTTATCTGTGCTATTTCTTTAACCATCTCTATATATTTATAGGACTACAAGAACGTGTAGAATTTTTGTATTGGGTATAATTTTAGTAAGTCGATTTTTTTTTTACTTTAACTCATAGAAAACACTTCAAAGATAAGTTAATGTGACCTGGGTGCATCATCATCATCATCAACGGCAAAACACATTCTCAAAGCAGCAACGAAAAGTTGCCGACTCGTTTTATTTTAAGAAATTAAAAAAAAACTTTAGTTTAGCTAAAACGTTATTTCTAACGTTTAGTTTTATAGACTCGTACTCGTACAAAATTTCTATACATTTCTTTTTTTCTCTTTAGTTATATTTTCCTTAACTATTGTATAAAATAGTTTCCGGTACACGTTTATCGTATGGTTGCTATAAATACACTAACTTACAAAGTTTTACAAACACCCATACAATCAGTAGCGGAGGGTAGTGCCGCCTAGGCGGTTGGACAGGGCGCCAAGTGTTAAGTGTGACATTGATTTACTTATTTCTAAAAATAACATTAAGCAAAGTTTTTAATTTCAAATGCTTCGAAAGAATGAAATAAAAAAATGTTCAAAAATTTAGACAGGAACCGTTTTCATAATTGAATCAAGATGCTAGGGTTTCAATCTTAGAATCTTATGCAATAAAACAATGATTTTTCAATTAGCAAAGCAGTTAAAAATATGCAATTTGGTTGTTTAGTTTACAACTTAATTTTTTTGTATGAAGGCCTTCTAGCGGAATATAGACCGATTTCCACAAAATTTTCTATAAGGATTTACGTTAATATTTGTGTCTTTCTTATGCTGAATTCTATGATATTAGGAGAACAACCTTAAACAAAATCGTGCTAAAAATAAAAATGTTATCCTACAAATTCGAATATCCCGAATCGCTGGCTAAAGCTTTGGCCGGGCGAAGGAGACAATCCTTCGGGATTTTCGAATTCGGGATTTTAAATTCGGTGTTTAAGTGAATAATATGTATGTATATCAGTTACTGAAAACAAACGTTGTTTTACTAGATCTTACAATCGGTGTTTTCAATCTCTCATTAAAGATTTTGTCAAAATAAGAAAACGAAAAATCGCTTAAAAATGTTTTCCCAACTACGAAAAATTAAAGAATTTCCCAAAAATTAGGAAAAGTCGCCCAAAAAGGGTTATATTTCCTTATAAATCAGCCAAATTTCTTCGGAAAATGTTTGTGCGGTTGTTCACAGACTGCTTTTGGCGATTTTGCTTAGGGTCATCTTGCTAGCAGCTGAAAAATTAATTGGGAGCAAAAAAATTTTGCATAAACAAAAACATAAAGTTTAAAGTAACATTTGAGGTAAGTAACGAATCTCTCCTAATAAGAAAGTAACTATAAATTAGAAAGTCCTCCACCTGTGATACAGAAGCTCCATAAATATACTACTAGTCAACTTAAGCTAAAGTTGCGTTTATGGCACCTTTGCAGTCGCCTTGCTTAAAAGCACCCATGGTATCACAGCAAAGAATTCTGATGATGGGAATGAAACATGTAAATTCGACCCGAGATCAATCTTCCTACAGTCAAAAAAAAAAAAAAAAAATTCTTAAAAATTTTAATTCATTTATTTAAAAATACAAAATAATAGTCTGGTAGTGTATAAAAGTCATTCCTAAAAATTTAAGGAATAGAACTATTACAAAAAAGCTTTATAAAATACATAACGGAAATTAAGCTCATAGAATAAATTCGAAAAATAAAAAAATGTTGAATATAATATCAAACATTTTAATTAAAAAACAAACAGTTCAATAAAATCACAATTTTTGTAAATCTGTATCGCTGAATTATAAAATCAACTTTTGTGATTTGTATTTTCGAAAATGCAGATAATGTAAATGGATTTTGATGTAGAATAAAATCGGGGATCTAAAAAATGTTAACCGTACAATGCATAACCGGGTACCCGCGTGTCCACTTGAAACTTTAAACGTTTCTAGCTGCAAAACTAATACTAATAACTTATTAAAACTTCGGATCTAGGAAATTCAAGTCTTTTTGAGTTGTTTTATTGCCCATTTTTTGAATTCGATTCAGCGGTTCCATAACTATTAGCTTCCAAAGATAACACCTACGTAAAATCATAACCGGGGTGCCCGCGTACCCAATAGTATTTATATAACAAATAATTAGCTGTTTTAAGATTTTTTAATTATGTGTATTAAATAATTTCATTAATATTTAAATATTTTTGATAAACAGTCTTAAAGTCTAATATTTTTCTGTAAGACTAAATGACTAAAAGTTTTAACGGGGTACACGGGTATCCTGGTTATACGTTTGTGTGTTATTTTTTTGTTATATGTTCTACGGAGTGGAATTAGGGCTCATCATTTATAGTTTTTGGCATAATTTTTTTTTTGTAATAATTAAAAAATATTTTTTTTAATACATTTAACTATTTAATTACATAATTTGCTTACATGTTTATTTAACGGTATTTAAAATAAATTTTTTTCTGTGAAGCTGAAAATGATAAAAATTACAATGGGGTACACGGGTACCCTGGTTATCCGTTTGTGTGGTATATTTTGGATATGCATTTTACGGTTAAGTAAGTAAGTAAGTAATTTCTACATACTTTTTCTCATTATTAAAGTTGATAATGCAGTTGCCATCGGTGTTGGTCATTACTGCAACATGTTGAGAAATTCTCCTTTGGCCAGCTGTGAAGTACCACTCACAAATGGAGGGCTAAGAGCTGAACCAATCCAAGTTATAAAATATAATACATATATGTATTTTAAAACTGGTGCGAAATTCTCTGCAAAGTTTAACTCTAGCCAGTTGTGTAACGGACTAATTGTCTTGCGGACGTACTCAAACTACAAATATTTTCGAATTTTCTGTTTCAACTTGATTTACTTCAGCTTTGGGCGCTCAAAATGTGGATCTACAAGATGAGGTCAAATCGCATACCGCAAGGCAAACAGTAGAGCTCTTACGGACCACCACCACTAGTGGTGAATAAGGGTATATTAAGTTTCTTAATTCGTGTGAAACTTTTAAATATTTATCTAAGACCAAATAAAGTATATATGTAAATATATTCTGGCCTCTTGCATAATACTAAGGCGATTTAGCCATGCCCGCCTGTCCGTCTGTTGAAAACACGTCCACTTTCGAACGACTCAACAAAACGAAAAATATTTGTGTGAAATGCTTTCTAGTTCTCCTAAGAAGCTTGGGCTCGAAATCATGCACATTCATTTTAGTAGGAAAAGAGTAACGAACCCAACAAAGAAAAAAATAATTTTCATAGTTATTTGAATACGAAAATCCCATATTTGATTAAAGTTTGAATTTTCTGCGATGACGGTTCTTGCGGTATCGATAAACAAGTTTCTAGGTATCGTTATTGAATTTTTAGTCAAGAACCAAGTTTATTGAGTCAATACAAAAATTTGTTGCCCAAAATAATTTTTTTCAACAAAATGTTTACGTGACATGTTTAATTAATTGTTGGAAATATCGAATAAATCAAACAACATTTTTATGGAATCTTTATTTGTTTATTCATTAATTATGATGTTTAAAACTCCCAATTTACACTTAAGTTTATTGTGGGGGGATAAGTTAACTTCCTATACGCATTTCTCTGATTGCTTAGACCAGATCATCATTCAGAAACCTTTTTCCAAAGACTTTGGAAAAACTTAAGACATTATACAAATAAAACTGTAAAGCGAATGAGAATTACAATTAACCACGTACACTTTTTGTTTTCAGATCTTGGCGGCCAATTGACATCGCGACCACGTGAGATTATACGGCCATTGAATTTGTCGCGCAAAAGAGCCATTGTTTCGTTAGCTGTGTGGCAAGTGGCACCGTCCTGTTGAAACCACATATTGTCCACATCCATATCTTCCAATTCGGGCCAAAAAAAGTTCGTTATCATCTTACGATAGCGAACACCATTCACAGTAACTGCCTGACCAGCCTCATTTTGGAAAAAATATGGCCCAATGATGCCGCCAGCCCATAAATCTAACCAATTCTGCTTATTGACGAATCCACTGAGGTGAAAATTTGCCTCATCACTGAAGATGATTTTCTTCGAAAATTTATCATCCACTGTTGCCAATTCTTGCCACCATTCTGACCATTGACGACGTTTGGAATGGTCAGAGGTTTTATTTCTTGAGTCAAATGTAAACCTTGTAAGCGTGTAAATGCAAGCTTTTATGCATAATGTTCATCAACGATGAGCGTGAGAGGTGCAATTGTTGGGTACAACGACGAGTTGTGGTGGACGGCTCTTCACGAACGATAAAATCACGAAGTGCACGATATGCATTTTGATTTGAACGCCCATTTTCATAATAAGCCTGAATAACTTTAACGCGTTGCTCGATTGTATATCTTTCCATGGTTCAAATTGAGTTAGTCTGAAATTTCTGAAGTGTCAAATGAAATGCAGAAAAAAAACTTGACGTTGAGGTGGTAAACTAAACCCTTAAAATTTTACCACCCTTCAAAAATACTGTTTGTTTAACCAAAGTGGAGTTAACTTTGCATATAGTTTATTTACGATAGAAATTACTTATGCCACTTTTTTTCGTAGCACAGAAAACACTTGATTGTGACAGGACATGTGTACGAAGGTTATGTCTACTTGGCCCGTGATTTAATCGGCCAAGACTCTTCGAAATTTTCCTAGTTCTATAGCATTTTCTTAAAGTCGACTTTGCGTAATTGCTTAATTATTTTATTTTTAGCTGACTAGAGGGCACGAAAACAAATTTCGCACGGCGCCTTAAATCGCCTTATACCGGCACTGCATACAAAAATAAATGTCAATAAAAATGTTAGTATAAATTTTAATACTCTTGTACTAAAGTTAGTCATATTACTGGCAGCAATAGTTGAGGCAGTAGAATTTAATGTTTACTTAAGTTCCATTTACGTGAAGGTGTTCTAAGGAACATGAACTTTAGATGCATGCCAGTATGTGTTTCATCCTTTAAACACTTTTGCACAATCTCTTCTACAAACCTTCTCAGAAGGTTTCTACTCTTATGAGTAGAAAAGATAGAAAAGCTCAATGCAATCATTTTATATTGCTTGGAAAGCAATATAAACTAATCGTGTATCCTGTTTGTATCGTAATAGTAACTAATACAACTGAAAACACATGTATTTTTACTAAAATATTTAAACGCTTACACACACAAACGCACACACATAGGAAAACGCTTATACATTCGTGTGAGTTTAAACGACAAACGGCAGCAGTTAGAAAACAAGTTAAAATATTTATGCCTCGGTTCAAAATAACTATAAAGAAACAGTGTTTATCTCAATAGAAGACTGTTTGCGTATTGGACTTAAGGTGCATGTATGTAGATGAGTTAAGAGAAGACGACTTAAATTTCTTTAAGAAAAATAAGATAAAAAAAAACGTCTTCTAAAAGTGTTTACCGATGGTATAAGAATAACAACGGTACGTTGTCAATAATTAAGCAACGTCTGCTGTCATCTCCCAATAAAAAAATTCGAGCATCCAACGCAGCAGGTTTGTAAGGGAGATACTAGAAAGTATCGCTTACCATCTCGCTTACATGAATTTTATATGCCGAGTTCTCTTACTTTGAAGCAATACATTTTTGACACGGAAAGCGTTTTATTCAGCGCATTTAAAATTGGTGAATGGAACAATCTGCTTTACACATTGAATTTTTTGTTGTTATCGTTATTCTTTAATATCCACCCTTGCAAACCAGCTTCGTGGTAAGAAAATGTCGTGGCTCTTGAAATGTTATATCTACATATATATCTATATACATTAGGGCGGGTCGATTTAAAAAAAAAATCGTATAGCAAAAACGTAATCTACATAAAATTCTAAGAAAATTCTCCGAAGAAATCATGGGTCTAAAATAAAATCCTAATCCGCGCCTCTCGACTTGAAAATTTTTTTTGGCAAAAGTACGAAAAAACAGAAGTAAGGAAGAACATGTAAAATCAATTAAAAATGGATAATCATTCAAAAAAGCAAACTTCGATCTACCAAAAAATGAAAATACAATTTGGTTTAAGGATTGATGTTTGACTATTGACGTCAGCAGTCGTCGATGGCTGCGAGTGTAAAACGGCAAATCCATCTGAGGAGATCGAGTGGTTGCGATCGAAACATGTCATGGTAACCTGCCGGCCCGGGTTCGAGCCCCCGCCACGGTCAAGAATGAAAGATTATCAATAACAATTTTAATTAATTTTCATGTTGTAAAATTCCTTTCTTCATAAAAATAATTGAATGAAAATTAAATTTAATGAACTTAAGCCTAATTAAAATTATTAAAAATTTGGATTAAAAACCATGAATAGTTCAACAAAATAACCACAATACTAAAAAAAAAAATAATAATTTTTTTGAAAAAAAAAATAGCTTTTTCCAAAAAGAAATCGAATTTTCTGAATAAAATGGTTTGTTAAGGTAGTTCTTTTGCACTTTATATTTTTCTACACCGAAAACTTTTTAATTTAAAAAAAATATTCACGCAAGTAAAAAAGTTTGTTTATAATTTTGTATTTAATAATTTTGTAAGGAACATAGATAAAAACATTTTCTTTCATAATTTAATAAAAATATTGAAAATGCAATAAAAAAATATTGCACTCAAAAAATTGTTTTTAGTATTTATAAAACAACGTTTTTTTGTTAACTTATGTGTCCCGACGTGTCACAGAAAAGAATAGAGATGATGTTCTGGCAGTAACTATACAAAGTCGTGCCAAAGTACCTAGAATGGAGAGTAAAAAAACTTATAAAAAATTAACATGTAACCAATAAGTGAAGTTTTCTATAATTGCAAAAACATTACTGAACTATTGTTTAAGTGAGAACACTTTTTTTTTTGTTTTTATAAAATAAAAATTATAAATTATAAAATTATAAAATACAAATTGTTTATCGAAACAAGAAAAAGTAATTTTATAAATACTGAAAACAATTTTTTTTGTGTAATATTTTTTTTTGTATTTTCAATCTTTTTTTATTAAATTATGAAAGAAAATTTTTTATCTAGGTTCCTTATAAAAATATCAAATACTAGAATTTAACTCGCTACTTCGAAAGCGTCTCCTTTTTCTTCGTGGACATATCTGTATGCTTTATGTTCTAGGTTTTAATTTGTTTAAATTCCGGAAATTCAAAAAGTACCAGTTAATATACAAAAAAGTACCAAAAACTTTCCTCTTATATATTCTTATTCACTCAGGACATTGCATCTTGCAATTTATGTTTCTAGGTCCAATACTTACGGAAATTCAAAAAGCACCAGTTAAAGAACAAAAAAGTACCAAAAAGTTCCCTCATAAATTCGTATCCACTCAGGACATTGCACTAACGATAATCAAAAAAATACCACTTGTAGAACCAAAAAGCTGAAGAAAGATATTAAGTTTCCCGTATTTCCCATCTTGGTTCTATTTCCCCCCCATTAAAGTATCAAAAGTTGCAGTATTGTTGTGGGGGCCTTTAATTTAGTACGAATATCGCAATGAATGGAGAGAAATGTTCTTAAAAAGAGTACCAAAAATAGTTACGATTTTAGCCCTTTAAACGTTCGAATTTCGAAAAAGTACCAAATTCATACTCGTAATTTTTTTTAATAAGTTTCGAATGTGGTATAAAATTTACTTCTAAGTTTATTGGTTCAAAAGATAGATGGGGTGACAAAAAAGTACCAAAATTCAGGGTTTACCCTTTTTTCCCTAAAAGAGCCGAATTTCAAAAAAGTACCAGACACCTGTGCGCTTATTTTTCTAAAGAAAGACGATAAGTATTTCAGTTTTTTTTGTATCTGTTTTAGTTTTAGAGATATAAGGTTATCGAATTTACCTATTTTTACCCTTTTTTACCCCCTAAACATTGTAATTTCCAAAAATCCAGTCTTAGTGGACCGATTTGTGGAGAGACCCACCTCCGGTCCAAATTTCAAGCTTTTAGCCTCAGGCACCAGTAATGTTACAATTTTATATATGGGCATTTCCTGGGGTCACGAACGTACGTTCGTACGCTTTGGTATGCAAAAAATATAGAAAACAAAACTTTTCCCTAAAATTTTTTTTGCGATTCGATAGCATTTGGGTAGCTCTATGTTTAGTGCAAAAGATGGGTTTCATCGAGTTTAAGTTTTCATTATAATAGTTGTAAACATGTGGTCACGAACGTACGCAAAATAGAAGTCAACTTTGGATGACAGTAGTGAAATGTAAAAATCTGCGTAATGGAACGGAATATTCAAAAGTGGTTCATTTATTTTGAAAGTGTATTAATGTAGGTCTCCATCCAGCATTTACAAAATAAAATATCTCTCTTGGTTTTTGTTTAATTGGCCTATGTACCGGTCGCGAACGTACGGGTCGCGAACGTACGATTTTTCCATATGTTTTTTTATTATTATCACCATGCATTTTCCCATAAATATCCTTAAATTTCCTTAACAAAAAAACTTAATACTCCTTTTACAAGTGATTGCAATAAAGAGATTATGAAGAAAGAGTGTAAACATAACATATTTTTTGCATTTAAAATAATTATATAAAAATGTCTTTAGAAGTAGAAAATATAATAAAATATAAAATTGTCCAGTTTCCAGTGCAATTTCCTCAAGTATAACAGCTGAGATATGCTATGAAACCATTCTTTTATAACAATATAGACTTTTTTTATAATAATAAACAATAAAAGACAAAGATTATCAACATTTTATTTTTTCATCCTGGTAGACCAAATTTTTGAGTGTAGAAAAAATATAAAGTGCAATTCGATTTCTTTTTTGGAAAAAGCTATTTTCATTTTTTTTTTTTTTTTTTTTTTGGCAAAGGCGGGCATATAAATTTTCAAGTCGAGAGGCGCGGATAAGGATTTTATTTTAGACCCAGGGTTTCTTCGGAGAATTCTCTTAGAATTTTATGTAGATTACGTTTTTGCTATACGATTTTTAATTTTTTTTTCATCCATACAAATCGACCCGGCCTAATATACATATATTAAAATAAGCTGTCCTATGTTCGTGTTTTTTTAACTCGAGAACCACTCAACCGATTTTCAAACGAGTACATGCGTTGGAAAGGTCTACTTTCACTGATGGTTTATAAAAAAAAAAACTCCCGATAGGTGGCGCTGTTGTTGTGATATTTAATTTTTTTTATTGATCGTAGATAGCGTTGGGGTCAAGTTATAAACAAAATTCTCCAGTATTTCATTTTTTATTTAGAAAAACCCGAGCAGCACCGGGACCAACTTAGCGTACTCCAACAAGCTTTACCAATAGGGTGCCCGGCTAGTTACAATTCGCCACCAGCAAAGTCTTTGCCAGTCCTGGACAAAAATTTTCCCAACTCGGTTTCTGTTCACTTAAGTAGGTGCTTCAAACCGGATTAATCCTGTAGTATCTCTTTTCCTTAACCTTCGCCTTAACAAAAGTGACCATTTTGATCTTATTTTTTTATAACTTTCTTAAATTTGCTCTAGTTGAAAGAAAATTTTTACTTACTGAAAAAAATTGTTATCTTTAAAAAGACTAAAAAAAAAAAAATTTGTAAAGCGAAAACTGGTTTTAATCGCTTTTAAACATGCAGTTAAACCCGGGTACGTATTGGCAAACGATGTTCATAAAAATCTTTGGTAAGACGAAGGTTAAGCGAGTGTGGCCGCCATCATATTAAATATTTTACTGCGTAGTTCGAAATCATAGTTTTTACTAATGACACGTTAAGTGTCAAATATTACAGTTTTTAACATACCAGGGGGTGGCTGTGATTATTCAAAGAAGAATATTTGAGCGACTTTGAAATATTTCGATAATAAAGGCCGAGGCAGTGCCTCATAGCCGAATACTGCAGCACTATATTTGCTATAAAGTTGTAAAGCAAAACCTTGCAATCGAGAGTATGCCAAGAAGTTCTTCCAATAAAAGCCAATTCATTTGAATTTCTCTTAGTTTTATTTGACTCTATTTTTTTTTCTATTTTATGGCATTTTCACGTTTAACGCCGATCTAGATGTATACCGAGGTATTTCACATACGAGTGTTGAGGTATTATTTGATTATTGATTTTAATAGGGGGGCATGATTCCAACGCAAAGTGAATGTTATATGCACGCAAATTTTCCCTTTGACCCTTATCCTCCATTGTTTTAACCTCATTTTCAGTTGAAATATATGATTCTGTAAGTAACGATATGATTTCGTGTACGCGTTTCAAAACTGTATCATCCATCAGCAAGTTTTGAAGCTTCCTGGCATGCATTAAGCAATTATTAGGTATATTAGAAGGCCCCAGAGGCCTTCTTGTGGGACAACCGCATGCAACAGGCTGAGGAGGATTAAAAAATCTCTTTCTTTAATAATAAATTTTCGAACGACTAAGTAGCTATCGGGTCTTCCAATAAGGACTTGAAAATTTTTTTTAAAATAAAACGCAAACCATTTCAGATTTTTCCAAAACTTTATGATCCACTTGAAATACAATCAAAACATTTATGAATTGAACTCGACTTCGTTCATATGAGCACCGTAGGCACACATTTCGGCCCTAACGGCTGCTATTTCACGCTTAACATTGGCTCTGTGTTCTTCCAACGTCTTCGGCTTGTTGGCATAGACCAATGATTTGACGTAGCCCCAAAGAAAAAAGTCTAGAGGCGGCCAATTGACTGGTCCATTTCTTGAGATAACACGCTCACTAAACTTACTCTACAATAAATCGATTGTAACGTATGGTGTGTGGCTTGTGGCACCGTTCTGTTAAAACCAAATGTCGTCCAAGTCCATGTTTTCCAATTCGGGACAAAAATAATCGGTAGTCATGGCGCGATAACGATTGCCATTCACAGTAACTTGGCCCAATGAAGCCGCCGGCAATCGAACCGAACCAAACAGTTAGTTTTTGTGGATGAAGTGGTGATTCATAAAGCACATTTGGATTTTCACCAAACCAATAATGCATATTTGCATATTGAGCCAAAAATTAGCTTCGTCACTGAAGAAAATTTTGCGATGAAAATCTTCAATTCTTAAGTCAGCTTCAACTTGTATGGGCGTAAACCAACATCTTTACGCAAAATTCCTAGTTCTTGAGAACGCCGCGGAATCAACTGATTTTGATCGTTTGCTACGGACGCCTGAACGGCACCGATATTTTCGTCACTTCGACCAACCCGTTGTCTTATTAAACAATGAAGATGTAGACTCAAATTTTTTGCACTAAACTTGTTATTGCTTGTCTCATAGGGCGAGAATAATGACCGAAAATTAGAGTTAACTCTCTTAAAGTTGCGGTCACCGACTCCGAATTTCGGTAGAACATTTTTACAATTTGCATACGTTGTTCGTACGTGCACTTTACCATGACGAAAAGGTTGAGTTTACTGACAAAAAGGAAAGTAACAGTTAGATGATCAGTGAAATAGTGCATTCACAAATTAAATTCCAAGTTGTCAAGTAGCTCTTGGAAAACCCGTTATAAACTAAAAAAATAAACACATGGGAATAAATGCAAATGTTTAACCTCCAAAACACAATAAAAGTAATTACAGACTCAAACCTTGTATTAAAAATACGCCATCTGTTTAAAAATAAATATTGAATTTGTAAGTTACAAACTTAATAGAGAAATTTCGATTTGATTAAAATAAATTTATTTTTTTTTTTTGTAAATTATGCAAATTGTACAGTCTATATATTAAAAATCAAAAATGCTTGTGTGTTTGTTTGTTGTTTGTTTGTTTGTTGGCTTATAGACTCCTAAGCTACTAACCCGATTTTCCTGAAAAAAAGGCTACTTATTTTTTCGATAGGGGCAGTGGAATTGGTACCCCTCATAGGATGCCAATATTAAATTTCGCATATCTAAAGAGCTGTTATAGTGAGAATGTTAAAACTTTGTAGAAGTCACTCTTATGTTATACTACACTTTTGAAAATAAAAATATAGCGGTTAGGCGCAGGGGGGAAACACCTCCCATAGGATGCATATATTAAATATCGCTCAACTGAAGAACTATTAAAGGGAGAGTCCTCAAACGTGGCTAAAGCAGTGTAGCGAAGCGCACCGGGTTAAGCTAGTCTTAACCCTGCTGTTAGGTTTGGACCATTTTGGTAAATTTTTGTTTTCTTTTCGCTTTGACTACGGAACAGTTGAATATGACAACCTAAAACGTTAGCTAATGTGTTGTTTTTATATTTTATTGTTTCTGCAAAATTTTAAATTATGAATGACGTAAAAGAAATTAGAAAAAATAAAAAAATTACAAATCTTAGGTTTAGGACCATATTAGTCCGTTCTTGTTTATCGATTAATTGATATTAAAAAAAATCAAATTTTCTAGGTAAATTATTTTCCGTTGCAACTTGAAAATAAATTTGTTGCTATATGATAATATATCATGCAAATCTAAATTTTTTTTTCGCTGTAAACTCCTGCGAGAATTAATACAAAATGTATGCACGCAAAGTAGAATTTTCTAGATCTCTCTATTTGTTCTCGAATTTTATCTTGCCATACTTGTTTGTATTTTGAGCTATTCACCCATATTGTGTTTGGCGTATTTAAAATACGCCTACGACTGTTTGGTAATAGATTAAAGAGAACGTGAACTTATTTCTTTTAATCTATTACCAAACAGTCGTAGGCGTATTTTAAATACGCCAAACACAATAAGGGTGATTATTTTTTCTGGTGTTGGGTAAAAAAATAATAAAAACGAATGCAATATATCAAGGTATCTGGAAACGTCAAATCGTGTTGGCCCCGATTGTGTAAATATAATATTTTCAGCTGAAGTTCTTGTACCACCCACCAGTAATGGAAAAGAACTTAATAGCATTCCATTTTTGCGACATTCAATTCTTCAACGTCACCGATAGCTGCAGCATTATCTTCATTTTCTGAATGAGAAGAATTTCTTCCGGTGATTTCATATCCAATATCGTCCTCCACGCTTTTACATGTTGAAATATCAGAGAAGCTTTTATTTAGAATGTGAACAGTATCATTGCATTTTAACCGTCGATTTTCCATTATTTCAGCAAAGAAATCACTCAAACACTGAATATAAACTTAAGTAAAACTAGAATATAATAACCTAACAGCAGGGTTAAATAAAAAATTTGTTTTCTTATTAATATTTTTTTTTTTTTTTTTTGATTATTTAAGACTTTGTTGGGCCGTGATAGTACCGCGACTTATTTAAAACATGTTTAAAATTATTAGTATTATGGTTATTTAATTGAACTGATTATTATTTTTTAAAAACTTCATTAAATTAATTTTCATTAAATTATTTTTATGAAGAAAAGATTTATACAACATGAAATGGATGTAAATTTATTAGATAATTTTTCATTCTTAACTGAACGGGGAATCGAACTCATGTTCACGGACAGGTTGATTTGATATTTTTCGAAAGTAACCACACTATCTCTTCAGAAATCTTTGCCGTAACCACACTATGTCTTTAGAAATCTTTGCCGTTTAACACTCACCGCCATTAAGAACGGCTAGCAGTCAATAGTCAAACATCCATCTTTAAACCAAATGGTATTTTTTACTTTGGTGGATCGAATTTGCTGTGAATGAATACATATTTTAATTGACTTGCATGTTCTACCTTACTTCTCTTTTTCATACTTTTTGTCAAGAATTCTTCTTGAAGTTTTTTGTCCACATTGCGTAGAGTCATTGTAGCCAGGAACGACCCAGACTATTTTCAGCAAGGAAGGCGTTTTTTCAATCCGAAGGTAGTATTCCTTCCCCTCTTATACATTAACAGCCATATTCATAAAAACTTATTGATGATTAATTACTCGATTTTAAGCCAAAATGGCTTAAGTTGTATCCATAAACGAAAAATAGTCTTTTGAACCTTTAATAAACCATTCATAAAGTAAGAAAATTTATTGTTGGATTTGCCCTTCTTTAAACCAAAAATAAAATGACATTTTGAAAGGTGTTTGCATTTTATGATATTATTTTTGGGAAATATGTTGAAAAATAATGACAAAAATGTTTTTTTTTTATTAATATGGACATGTTAAATACATTTAACTATTTTTTTTTATTTACGACAACCAATTTAAAGTTATATTGATAATTATTTAAAACAAATTTATAGGATTTAAATGAATATGTTCAGGGGCAAATGCAGATGCTCTCTTAATTATTGTTCAAAAAAATAAAAAAATAAAAAATAAACAAACCATAATAATAGTGATGTTAATAAAAAGTAAACAATCTTTTTATTCGAATACTTTCTTATCGTATATTAAAAAAAGGTTCAAACAAACGTTTTTATGATACCTTTTGACAACATTTTGTTCAGAAACTAAAATAACATGCAGTTTTATTTGACAAGAACAATTTTTAAGGTCTACAATTAAAAAAAATTACAAAAAAATTTAAATATAGAATATCATGTAAACCGAATAGAAGTTTCATACACCACTAACAATAATATGGCAGCAAAATATAAAGAAAGTTGCCATACTTAAATACAAAATCGCTACAAACAGTTAATAGTAAAAAAGCTGGTAATGTACGTTTATGAATACAAATTTTTACAAGGGGCTTATGAGACAAAAAGCGTTTAATAGTTATTACATACTTTAAGCTTAAAATAAGAACTTTTTATGAATGTGGCTGTTAATCTCTTGGCACTACTAAATTTTAATAAAAATTTATAGTTTATTTAAGTATTTATTGCAAAAACAACTTTAGGGTTTTTAATATTTAAAGAAAATATTATTGTCAACAAAAATAAACAAAAGAATTAAAACAAATAATAAAAAATTTTTAAAAATATTTAATGCGTATTAACGAAAACTAAAAATAATATTGTTAAACTTTTGTCAATGCCAAATGTTTTTTTTTAAAAATATGGTTTTTTTCTATTTACATATCGCACTGGTTCCTCTCTTTCATCGTTTTCCGGAAAAAAGTGATAATGTGTAAATTGTGCGATGTGCTTTTCAATAAAAATATTCTAGTTTTTAACTTTAAGTTATTTAAAACAATACACAAAAACCGTTTTATCAATAAAAACTAAACAAAGCAAATAACGAAAACAATAAATATTATTGTCTTAAAACATGTTTTTTTTTTTCTTTAAATTGCGTGTTTTCCATTATTATTCCCCAACGAATGGTAAGGTCTAATGGCCATTTTTTTATTACGCTATTATCCTTTTTCCCAACAAATAACTGCACATTAGGTTGGGCTAGGTTAGGTTAGGTTCCATTGGCAGCCGTGATCAAGCACAGCTCACGTGGGTCCATTAATTAGTTCCCGTTGTGTTACCATGTCACACCGTCTCCCATGGGTCCTATGTTATCTGGCTGCTAGTATTCCCATGCAGCCATCCGGTCGATTCAATAAAGGAGTGGATCCTGTTTAAATCAATATCAGTGAGATAAGTTTTGTCCCCAAACATTTCGAGTCTTAAATTTCCGAATGCCGGGCAATTACAGAGAAGATGTTTTGTTGGCTCTTGCTCCTCCTCGTCAACGCAACTTCTACACAAGTCATTATAAGGGAGCTCCAGCCTCTGGGCGTGCCTCCCAAAGGGCCAGTGGCCAGTTATAACCGCAATTAGGTTTCTAACTTTTTATTCGAATACTTTCTTATCGTATATTAAAAAAAGGTTCAAACAAACGTTTTTATGATACCTTTTGACAACATTTTGTTCAGAAACTAAAATAACATGCAGTTTTATTTGACAAGAACAATTTTTAAGGTCTACAATAAAAAAAAATTACAAAAAAATTTAAATATAGAATATCATGTAAACCGAATAGAAGTTTCATACACCACTAACAATAATATGGCAGCAAAATATAAAGAAAGTTGCCATACTTAAATACAAAATCGCTACAAACAGTTAATAGTAAAAAAGCTGGTAATGTACGTTTATGAATACAAATTTTTATAAGGGGCTTATAAGACAAAAAGCGTTTAATAGTTATTACATACTATAAGCTTAAAATAAGAACTTTTTATGAATATGGCTGTTAATCTTTTGGCACTACTAAATTTTAATAAAAAATTATAGTTTATTTAAGTATTTATTGCAAAAACAACTTTAGGGTTTTTAATATTTAAAGAAAATATTATTGACAACAAAAATAAACAAAAGAATTAAAACAAATAATAAAAAAATTTAACAAAAATATTTAATGCGTATTAACGAAAACTAAAAATAATATTGTTAAACTTTTGTCAATGCCAAATGTTTTTTTTTTAAAAATATGGTTTTTTTCTATTTACATATCGCACTGGTTCCTTTCTTTCATCGTTTTCCGGAAAAAAAGTGATAATGTGTAAATTGAGCGATATGCTTTTCAATAAAAATATTCTAGTTTTTAACTTTAAGTTATTTAAAACAATACACAAAAACCGTTTTATCAATAAAAACTAAACAAAGCAAATAACGAAAACTATAAATATTTTTGTCTTAAAACATGTTTTTTTTTTCTTTAACCCTTTCAGACCTAGCTGAATCGATTGTGCGATCTGCCTTTGTTTGCCTCAAATTATATGAAATAATAATTTTTTGTCTATTAACCGGCAAGCAATGATTGTGAGTTCTTGTTTCTGTTTAAAAAAAAATAAAAAGAAACAACTAACCAGCAGAAATAAAAAACTACAGGTTAAGTTTGGTTGTGTCTTTCCAAAAGTGTAAACATGCGTCCACATGGAAAGTGTTTTTGTAAAGTAATATTGAAATACGTTTTAAGTCTTAGTAGTGGTAACTGTAAAATGAGTTTTTGCAACAATTAGGCTCGTTAGTGTTGATTTTGTGCATAGTAACATAGAGTCAGCGCTCAAGAAAATACAGATAGCACAATTGTGTTGATCAGACACAATATGACATTTTGTTTTATGCTCACGTTTGTGCTATCTGATAATTTTACAGGGAAATTTTTTGATTTGAATCAAAATTATGATATTGAGGCAGTTTTAAACATTATTAACACTTCTGATGCTGACTTCAGTGTTGATGATAATGTATATATAATATAATATAAATATAAATACAGATGCTAAAGAAAGTGTTGAAACCTAATGTAATGAAAACAATTTCCCTAACACGAATGACCAAACAAGTACATCAGTTAAATAATCATACTCCTCGGACCACCCAGATACAGCACAACTACCATCAGTTTTTAGATCCAAAATACCAAACAGGCACGTTATATTGAAAAGTTTATCATTTCCGACCACAGAACTTCTAATACCACGCAGTTGCAAAATGAAACATATATTAAAACTACATTCAATATTTTAAAAGCTACTTTCCAGAAATACATCGAGGACGTTGTGAAATAAACTCAAATGAATGTATGTGTTGAGTAAACGTGGTCAGAAAGTGCGTTACGTACCAACAGAAATTAAAAGATTGGACGGGTGCGTGATCATGGGGGGATACCTCAGTTTTGCCCTGCGATAAGAATGTACTTTGCGAGTGGAAGCAAAATTACTTCCGACCCGCGAAAAGTTTTTTCAGCTACGTCCAAATACACATAAGAAACATAAGTTTTGGAGAGTTCAACAAAAAAACGGTGTTATGAATTGGCAACAGAAATCACGAATTAATCAATTAATGGGCAGATAATACTCTTTACGGGAAGATGTCTTGGACGTGAAGTAATAAGGCCAAACCACAACCCGTTTAGCTGACAAATCTTGTCTGTGATACTTCAAGAGGTGTTGTAGTAAATTTTAAAAATTTTAGACTAAAAATTGTGGTCTTGGTCATGGACCGTTTGTATCCATTAATATATATATGTATATTTCGGACCGTTTTTTGTTAATGCCACTGTAAGAAGCATTACACCAGATGGGTTGGTAGAAACAGGTACAAATATGGCAAATAGAGTGTGAAATTTCCTTTGGACAAAGAAATGAAGCGGGGCGATATTTCCCAATGAACCAATATCGAAATTGTAGCTGTTGTGAAATGGAAGGACATATAGGCAGTGATAGCCAGTAGGCTAGCTGGCAGTGAGCTAGACTATCAGTGTGGGGGTTGCGGGTTCGATTGCCGCCAGAGACTCTGGTCTCCTTCAGATAAGCGTAGAGCTTCGCGAGATTAGCATAGGGGAAGAAAAAAGGAAATGTGGACAGGATCCTGTAGGAAAAATTAGAAGATGGAACAAAACTTGAAACTCCGCTGATTATATTCTTTATTTCTTTTAAGGCAGTGAAGTATCTTTATTTTTTAAGTTTAATAAACGATAGAAAAATTCCAAAGTATGTTTTATCAGTTCGAATTTACTTTGCAGATATTGACCTAGACCGCACAATTGTGCGATGTCCTGTTCGCCAAAAAGGACCACGTAGGAATATTTTATGGGTCTATCTACTGCAAAATACAAAAATATTTAGTTTGATTTTTATGATTTAGGGTAATTTGAAAGCAATTTAAAGTATGGGTCTGAAAGGGTTAAATTGCGTGTTTTCCATAATTATTCCCCTACGAATGGTAAGGTCTAATGGCCATTTTTTTATTACGCTATTATCCTTATTCCCAACAAATAACTGCACATTAGGTTGGGCTAGGTTAGGTTAGGTTCCATAGTTCCCGTTGTGTTACCATGTCACACCGTCTCCCATGGGTCCTATGTTATCTGGCTGCTAGTATTCCCATGCAGCAATCCGGTCGATTCAATAAAGGAGTGGATCCTGTTTAAATCAATATCAGAGAGATAAGTTTTGTCCCCAAACATTTCGAGTCTTAAATTTCCGAATGCCGGGCAATTACAGAGAAGATGTTTCGATGGCTCTTGCTCCTCCTCGTCAACGCAACTTCTACACAAGTCATTATAAGGGAGCTCCAGCCTCTGGGCGTGCCTCCCAAAGGGCCAGTGGCCAGTTATAACCGCAATTAGGTTTCTAACTTTTTATTCGAATACTTTCTTATCGTATATTAAAAAAAGGTTCAAACAAACGTTTTTATGATACCTTTTGACAACATTTTGTTCAGAAACTAAAATAACATGCAGTTTTATTTGACAAGAACAATTTTAAAGGTCTACAATTAAAAAAAATTACAAAAAAATTTATATAGAATATCATGTAAACCGAATAGAAGTTTCATACACCACTAACAATAATATGGCAGCAAAATATAAAGAAAGTTGCCATACTTAAATACAAAATCGCTACAAACAGTTAATAGTAAAAAAACTGGTAATGTACGTTTATGAATACAAATTTTTACAAGGGGCTTATGAGACAAAAAGCGTTTAATAGTTATTACATACTATAAGCTTAAAATAAGAACTTTTTATGAATATGGCTGTTAATCTCTTGGCACTACTAAATTTTAATAAAATATTATAGTTTATTTAAGTATTTATTGCAAAAACAACTTTAGGGTTTTTAATATTTAAAGAAAATATTATTGTCAACAAAAATAAACAAAAGAATTAAAACAAATAATAAAAAATTTTTAAAAATATTTAATGCGTATTAACGAAAACTAAAAATATTATTGTTAAACTTTTGTCAATGCCAAATGTTTTTTTAAAAAATATGTTTTTTTTCTATTTACATATCGCACTGGTTCCTCTCATTCATCGTTTTCTGGAAAAAAGTGATAATGTGTTAATTGTGCGATATGCTTCTCAATAAAAATATTCTAGTTTTTAACTTTAAGTTATTTAAAACAATACACAAAAACCTTTTTATCAATAAAAACTAAACAAAAGAAACAAAGCAAATAACGAAAACAGTAAATATTTTTGTCTTAAAACATGTTTTCTTTTCTTTAAATTGCGTGTTTTCCATTATTATTCCCCTACGAATGGTAAGGTCTAATGGCTATTTTCTTATTACGCTATTATCCTTTTTCCCAACAAATAACTGCACATTAGGTTGGGCTAGGTTAGGTTAGGTTCCATTGGCAGCCGTGTTCATAACGATTCAGAATGAAAATTTGGCATGAAGTTAGCACAAAGTTTATTTATAATACACTTACCAAGCTCTGGCAAACGATTTGCTAAACTCTTGTTAACGAGTTACCAAACTTGAGAAAAACAGCTGTTTAATGTTAAACAATTTGGTTGGTTTTATTTAAATTACTGTTTTATTTTATTTTTCTATATTTTTTAATTTTATTTAAATTTTTAAAATTGTTCAATGTGGAGCAAAACACAAAAAAAAAAATACAAAAAAATTACAAAACCAGCGATGATTAATGCAAACGTGTTGCATTTTTGAGTAATATAATGTGGCATCATTAAAATTCTGAGTTGATTTTTTAAAAGTTAGCAGATGGACAAAAGTTTGTTATGAATAAACTCTGTGCTTACAAGCTGCTAGGCTTGATCGGCATTCTAGTAAGCAGCTCATTGAACATAGTGTACAAACTGTGGCTAACTTTTTGTTATGAAAACGGCTGTTAGAGTCTAAACTTAGCCAATCGGCTTCGTAGTAATGTGTATATTTATGTTCTATTTAAGCAATAATTAATACTTAGAATCCACACTAATAAGTTGTTTTATGATATTTTGTTGTTCCAAAACTAAAATAAAATTGATTGTCATGAAATTTGGAAAAATTCGTATAAAATAACTAGAAATAATATTACCAATTTACAACCGTTTCCAATATCAGGATTCGTTTCGGTTTAGGCCTATTTTAGTTATATTCGAAAGGCGGCTTTATATAAGACCCAAGGTAAGTTCAGGATCCATCATTAAAAAATCCTGTAGGGGACTTGTGATTTTAACATGGCGATATTTAAGGAGAGGGTTTACTGGCACCTTTTTGAGACTTTGTAACAGGTGACTGAAATAGCCTAAATGCACACATTCAATCTTCAAATTTCAATATAATGCCTGTCGCAGATATTGTCCCGAGTGAATAGGTCACTAAGCCAACCAAGTTTAGTAGCCAAAAATATATCAATTTACCACCTCCTAGGCCAATACCATGTTAATATAGAATTGGAACCATCAGCCACTACCCACACAAAATCCAGTCACATAACTAGTTTTGTGTTACTTACCTTTCCTCTGAAGTTAAGTTTTTGATAATAAACGGGCAGTGCACGGCCTAAAAAAACACTAAATTGTCAACATCTTTTGTAAAGTTGTTGTTGTTGTTTTTATTTTGTTTTTCTTAACCTACTTACAACTACAATTAATGTTGAGAGAATTTCAACTAATTGTAGTGGGGAATGTAAGATGAGATAAACCCACTGTTTATTGTTGATGTGTTTTGTTTAAGCTTTGATATTATTACAAGTAGAACTGTTGCTATAAGTCTTATACGCTTAACAGTTTTATTTGGTTTAATATCTTTAGTTTTTCTAAAATCTTTATGGATGAAGTTTCCTGATGATCTGGCCTAAGCAACCAGTGAAATGCGCATAGGAATAGCTTATCCCATCAACAATAAATTTCAAGTGTTTTTATCAGTAATAAAAACTGGGAATTAAGCACGAATAACAAAATCTTTTGAAATTAAAATTTTGTATACCCAATAATTGAAATTACTTTTTGGTTACAACACATTATCATCAGTTCAATGGTATTATGTCTCATTTTTACCAATCACAATTCGGTCCGTTTTAATTAAGTATATGTTCACTGGTTAGGGGCTACGACCTTAAAGAAGGTTAGGTTAGGTTAGAGTGGCCGGTCACAAAGACCCCGCATAGACCAAATAGGTCCATAGCGTTACCACATTGTACGATAACCCGCAAAAGAAATTAAGTAAAAAGGTCATTCAGATGTGATGGTACCCTGAGTACCCCACACTCCCTTGACGAAAGCCAGTTAAGAAAATCTAATAAGAAGTGACACAAGTGTTATTGTGAAGTTTTGTGTTTATTATATTTTTTAATTGTTTACATACCCCCTGAAGATGGTTAGCGATGTTAACCGAAATATTGGGAAAATAATAATAAAAATATAAAAACAAAAAAAAAAAACGAAAATATCACGAATTTTTATTTTTTATTTTATTAATTTACGTGGACCTGCAGCCAAACAAAACAACAAATAATTTATGAAAGCCAGGAGCCTTATTAACCCAATTCCGCAGTCCAACAATGACCCGTCATAAAACCTATCAGAAGTCTACAGTCCATTCTCGATAGCGACAGAAGAATTCTCGTCGACTCTGGATCATAGGATCCCCACATTACCTTGGAAACCCTGCGCGTTCTTGTATTTTCCCAAAACTCCTATGATCGCATCCGTATAGCAGAGTCCGTATCTCTCCTAATATCCTGAATTGGAGCCGCTATGGCCATCATCCTATCGTATGGTAAATGGGCCTCCAGTTTCGCCAATTCGTCCGCCTCCTCGTTGCCTTCTATGCCCTGGTGACCGCGAACCCAGTATATATGCACTCTCCTATTGGCACAGAGTCTATCTATCGAGTCCATACACTCCTGGACGACCGAGGAGAAGAACAATTAAAAAAATTTAGAACACTTGAAATTGCTTTTCCATAAATTTGCAGTTTTCACCGCGAGTAGTTGTCCAAAGTTTTGTGGCTGTATTTATAACAAATGTTTTATGTTGTGTTTTCAAGTGTTTGTTAAATTTTCTTTTTTCAATTAATAAATTTACTTAATTAAATAATTAATTGTAATTGTCGTAGCTGTGTTTTGTATTACTTTTTTGTTTATTTGCACACAAACACACAAATAAATAAGCAACCGTACAGAGAAATAAAATGTCAGATAAATAACAACTGATTGCTAAGGAATAATTGCTCAAGCAATCAGAAGAGCAATCATTGAGCAATAGATTGCCACTCATGGCAATATGCGGTCTATACGTCGCAAATTTAATGGAGCAATCAAATTTGACGTTTGCCGCAATAAATATTGCTACGTGGAGACCCGGGGTAACCATGACATTTTAGGTGATGATGCAAGTGTTGCCAATAAAGACATTTATTAAAAAAACCGAAAATTTAAAAAAAATGTCGCTTACGTTATTTTCGCGGTTAGGGCTCGATATATCGTTATAATTCATTTAAGAACTTTTTTGTTATACATTTGCTCTGTAAAAGTTCTGTATTGCCAACTTTAATGATAAGCTGTCAACAATTTAGGTGCCATTTAAAATCGCCTTCCAAAAATAACTTTAATACGCCTAAAATGTTGTCAAATTATAATAAATATTTTAATGAAATTTTTTCAAATTTTATTTTATAATATGTACTAGGGTATTTATTCGGTTACACGATTAAAACTGAATGGCTAATTTATTTGGCCATTTTCAATTAACGACCAAAACGGGTTAATTTCAGTCGATCAGCCGATTAACCGATGTAATGTTTAGAGAAATTAAGAAAAAGGGCTGAAAAATTTGATAATCTGTATTGTAGGTTGCCGTCGATTTCTCCAACATCTTCGATAAGTGAAAGAATTTTTTCCAAGTCAAGTTTAATCAAAACTTAAGAAAATTATTATTCTAAAAGATTATTTTATAAGATCTCCTTAAACTATTGAAATAATTAATAAAATGATCTCACAGTTTATTTTTTTATAAATACATAATGATATTATGTATAAATTATAAAATATACTCTACATATTTATGAATTACTTTTTTGTTAGCACGTTTTAATTCAAGAATTGTTATGTTTGTTATGATATTGTTTTTTTTTTTACTAAAAAACTCCAAATAATAAATAATTTTTGCAAATTTTTTGCAACCAATCAATAACAAAACTAACCGATTATTAACAGATTAAAACAAAACCTCGGTTAATTAATCGACCGATTAAAGCAAAAGCCCGATTAACTGAATACCCTAATATGTTTATAATTATTATTAATTACCAGCGTTTAAAAAACTGTAGTCAAAGCAAAAAAACAGTTGCTTTTAAATTCGATTCATTAAATGTGAAGAGTCGCTGTCAAACCAACTCAAAAAGCGAAAAGTTCTACACAAATTTTCGTTTTTTGTTTTTAATTTCGACTTCAGTTTTTTAAACCCTCTAAATTACAGTACATACCACCAAATTTAGATATCAAGATAAAAACAGAAAAAATATTATCAAAGTTATTTTTGAGAATACATATGATAAATACACTGAAATTTACTATTGAGTTAGGAAAAATATTTGTTTAACTATTATTTAAACGACTAGAAAAACAAATTTTTGTTTTCTGTTCAGAACTAAAATAATAATAACAAAATTTTTCTATAAATACTCAACCACATTGCAAAGATTCAAGAGTTTATCAACTAACTTTGGGGAGCTGATTGACAAATTGATAGAAAAAACGCTGAAAGAAAATGAAAATCTTCATAATTTATGTGCTGATCTTAACTATTGCTTTATGTGGTCCTAAACGCTGTTGGGAGAAAAAAAGAGCTAGAGTATGGGGATAATTTACAAAGTTAGAATTCAGCCGAAAGGAGGAGTACCAACATCCAACTACAACATACAACATTCTTTCTAATAAAAAAATATCGCATGCCAAAAAAAAAAAAAAAAATAAATCAATTAAAACAAACCGTTTTGGAACTTTATTTAAGAACTTATGTATATGACAAAAAAAATATAATAAATATTTTCCTAATTTTTTTTAAACCAAGGCGAATTCATTTCACTTCATTACAATTCAAATCACTTATGGCTTAAACGATGGTTTAGTTGAACTAAACTAGAATTTATATATAGTTTAAGCTCAACAACTATAAATCAGTGTCCCATGTATTATATGTTGTTAAAAAAATAACATGTGGCAGCACACGATAAATCTTATCAAATTCATATGGTCTGTATTGGTAGTTTAAACGCAGAATTTAATGCGTTTAAAGATGGTTTATATGTTTAGTGATTTATAGAATTGTTGGTTTAAACAAACTTTAAACCAAAAAGAGAGTTTAACTTGCTCTGATTTCTTAGCCCTAACATTTATAAAGTTATAAAATCATAAAGTTATAATTTATAAAGTTATAAAATAATAAAGCTATAAAGTAATAAACTTATAAACTTATAAAGTTATAAAGTTAAAAAGTTATCAAAATCCAGAAGCTACAAAGAAGACAGTCTAGGATATTACGGCAAATTGTCTGCGCCCAATGGTATATACGTAATGACATTATCCACAGAGATCTTAAAGTCGCTACCATCCAGGAAGAAATTAAAAAGTATTCAGTCAAATACATAGATAAACTAATGGTCCATCCCAACTACCTCGCACGGGATCTAATAAAGTTTGAAGGTCACCGGAGGCTGAAAAGATCCGACACTTTGAGCCTAGCACCCTTTTTTGGCACTTGAATGCAATAAATTAGCGGTTACATTGGTAATGGCTAACAAATACAAAGAGGAATCAGGATAAAGCTTTGAATATTGTAATTTTCGAAAAGAAAGATTAAAAAAAAAGTTATAAAGTTTTAAAGTTTTAAAGTTATTAAGTTACAAAGTTATAAAGTTATACAGTTTTAAAGTTACAAAGTTATAAAGTTATAAGGTTATAAAGTTATAAAGTTTAAAAGTTATAAAGTTATAAAATTATAAAGTTATAAAGTTATAAAGTTTTAAAGGTTTAAGGTTTTAAAGTTTTAAAGTTATAAAGTTATAAATTAATAAAGTTATAAAGTTTTAAAGTTATGAAGTTATAAGGTTATAAAGTTATAAAATCATAAAGTTGTAAAGTTAAAAAGTTTAAAACTTAAAAAGTTATAAAGTTATAAAGTTGTTAAGTAATAAAGTTATAAAGCTATAAAGTTATAGCGCTATAAAGTTATAAGGTTATAAAGTTAAAAATTATAAAATTGCTTGTGATTTTTTGTACGAGTTGTACTTGTTGTCGTACCGAGATTACCTGCAACGAATTCGCATTATTTGAAACAAAATAAAAAAAGATGGAGGTAGGGTTGCCAGATTGGCTTGACTGGGCTTGATTGTCAAGCTTTTTAAATGCGTGTTACCTAGCATTTACACGTGAAAGTAATTTCATGAAAGTCGCAATACACTCACACTTTTTCACTAACACATTTACATTTTTTTACTTTTAACCCAACTTTCAGCTAGCTTTCAATGAAAATTTCAAGAAAGCGATTTTTTGAACATTTCATGAAAGCAAATGACAATAAACTAAGCAGTGTTGCCAATGTAAAACTTTTCACTTGAAATTTCAGGATTGTGTGAATTAGCAGTTACAAAAGCAACTTGTTTTTCGCGTATATATAAAGAATCTAATATATATTTTCAACTAAATAGGATTAAGAACACAATTATTCTAACTGAAATGTATAAATATCATAAAAATAATTAAAAAAAATATTAATTTGAACGAATGCCTGATTTTCGGCGTGAATAATTGTCTTGGCAACTCTGAAACTTCAAAAAAGCAAAATAATAAAAGAAGAAGAAGAGACATTTTTGTTAGAAGTTTTCCCTTTGACGACATTTTTCAAATGAACTTTCACTTTCCTGTGTAATCGAACAAGAAATTCTCAAGAAAGTCATCTGTTTTATTGGAATTTTTATTTATAATACGTATACAGAAATTTCATGAAAGAACTTTCATGTGTAAAGGCAGTGTAAAGAATCAAGAAAATGTATTTTGTATAAAAGGTAAAAAAATCAATTTTTGAAAAGAGCTATGGGAATTTATAGTCCACAGAATGGATTTTAAATTGTTAGAAGAGAAGAATGTATCGCAGAAGGATTATCAGAGACTTATTTGTTATTATTTTCAATCTTAACATAATACATTAATTTCATGCTCCAACTTAGGATTTGCATACTTTACATGACTAATGGCCAATTTTCAGGATTGATATTAAAACACATTTATGTTTAAAATCGTTTTAAATACAAAATTCTCTTCTTCACTAAATACTTAAATCAAACTTAATTCACCGATGTGGTACACTTAATTTCAACTTAATTTTCTATTGAAATATTTTAGCAAGGTGGCCGACAATACAACAACAAGAGGCAAAGTAACAACAATCGGCTGTTTTTTGAGACCACCTTTTAAATAACTATACTTTTTTTACCCACACCACAATAGTGGAGAGGGTATTATGCATTTGTGCTGATGTGTGTAACGCCTTAAAATATTGGTCCTAGACCCACCTTAAAGTATACCGATCGACTCAGAATCACTTTCTGAGTCGAACTAGCGATGTCCGTCCGGCTGGCTGGCTGGCTGTCCATGTAACCTTGTGCGCAAAGTACAGGTCGCAATTTTGGAGATAATTTGATAAAATTAAAAAAGGACCAAGCCTATTGAAAATGGACCGAATCGTAGGACCACGAGGGAAGATAGGGGGAAATTTCTTCCTCTCAGAAACTATCAAACCGATTTTAATGAAATTTAAAACATATATAGATCCATATCCATATGGACACATAAGCTATACAGTTTTTCAAAAATAGGACCACAAGGGGAGGTGGGGTAATTTCTGCCTCTCACAAACTTCCCAACCGATTTTATGAAGTTTATAAACATAGATAAATCCATATTTATATGGACACATAAGCATGATGTGTTTTTAAATACTGTGGTGTAGGGTATCATATGGTCGGGCTTGACCGACTTTACTTTCTTACTTGTTTATGATATTTTTTTGTATTTAGGAGTGCTACCATACTTTTATCTTATTTAAATAAGACTTTTCACATAAAATTAAAAAAATCAATCTGTATATAAATACAATTTAAGTTTTTATGAAAATTAAATAAATTTAGATTTAATTACTTTCCCGAAAAATGGGCATAAATTAATAAATGGCCTAAATAAGCGGCCTAGTGAGTGCTCCTACGGTAGTTAAGCTGCATTTCAATTTTTTAGTCTGCAAATCATATTCTAGTTTACCTTTTACCTTTAAAATTGACATTACATGACTTTGCAAATCGGCTGTAATAGACGGATATAAAAACATGAACAGGTTTAAGTGATTCTATGAATGTTTATCGTATTTTAAATAAACATAAATTTTATGATGTTTTTTTCCTTTAAGAAAATTGTTATTATTGTTTTCCGACAACATTTTTTATTTTTTTTTTTATTTTGTTAATAATAAAGAGCAAAATGTGTTAAAAGGAAAAATAAAAGATACAACAATCCCAAAATACATCAAAAGTCACGTAATTCATTGCATGTTACTCATCACAAGATGTTACTTTTAAAGATGATGCCACAGCTCCTGCTCTTGTGTCTCTAGTCCTGTTCCTTTTACTGGTGATGACGATAATGACGAAAATGATGATGATGTCTAAAATGTATTAGTTTTTTTCACAGCTTTTCAAATTACTCAAACTATTTGAGGAGGGGTTCGTTATAAAAAAAATGTTGCATGTTCCAAATGTGTTCTTCCTTTTTTTTGCTGATAATAGTTTTGATCATCTTTATCTCATAACTGACAATACAACCGACAAACAAATGGTTTGTTAGCTTTATTAGTTAAATGTCCATCTCGAAGTTACTCCTGCTTATTAAATTGTTGTTTCTATTTTGTTTTTATTGGTTTGTGTTTTTCCTTTTCTTAGTTATTGTTGGGAATAAAATATACGAGCCTTATGGTTAATACGGAATATTATTATGGACGTGTTTATGTGGTCAAGTTGGAAAACTTAACATTTAAGATACTCAAGTTTGGAATAATACATTTCCTTTTTAAATATAGAAAACAAATAAGAAGAAGTGTTTTAAAAAAACCAAACTACAAGGAGCAGGAGCACTAGCTACTAAAATATATATGAAGGTAATAGTCTAATTAAAAAATGTAGACTTTGGTGACATCATTTACCTACAACTACCGCTACCTTGAAATGCTAAAGATAGTTAAAGTCGTAGCAGAATATTTGAAATGTCGTTGCCTACTGCTAAAGGTTGTTCTTTAAGCTCAAATTAGACGTGACGTAACCATAATTATACAAAACAGCTTTTTGAACCAACCTTATGGGCAACACTGTATTTGATTATAGGTGACTTAGCATAACGACATAACCATGGCCATACAAACTATATGAATTTTGGTTTCTATGGTCATCGTTGCGGATATGGCATTATGTTTAAGTCAAGTCTAATTGGACCTTTAAGGCCGATAGAACTTACGAAAGGTTTACCTGTCAAACCAACTGTCATAATGCACTCACTATTTGACATTTGCGATCAGTATACTACAGAGTTGCCAATTTCTGTGTAATTATCAGCAATTGCTACAAAACAATTTTTTCTTGGACTTTCCTGGATCATAAAATTTTTGTGCAATTTCCCCTAAACATTATTTTAAATAGAAGTAAATTCTTTAAATGTTTAATGTTGAGGGCGCAAAATAAGCCACATAATTATTTATGTAGCTTAAATACTTTACGCTTTATTATAGTTTATATTTTTTTTTATTTGTCCATTGTTTTCACAATTTAATAAGGAGCGGTAAGGCCCATTTCTGCTTCGTAAAGAAAAACTGCAGGATTTGGGCTACGAAGAATCCAAAAGCAGATTAAAAGCGACAATTACACCTACACTGATAGAAAAAGCGTCATAATGCTGATGTATTTTGTCATCAGTACTAAGACAAGTGTCTTTGGTTTTGAACCCATGACACTTTTCTTTATTGTGATGTCAGCCTTAACAACACTTGGCCAAATTGTCATCAGGGTCAAACATTGAAATTTTGTCATCAAGGGAATGACACATCGGCATCACAGAAATGACGAATCGGAGTCAGTTTAGAAAAAATTTCATAGATGCGATGACTCAGTAATATCGGAGAAAGAACTCATTAGGTTAAATTTAATGACAAACTGTCATTTTATTAAGTCATTGGAATTGACTTAAGTCATAGTGAGAGAATATTATTATTTACTTACCCGGTACACATGTTTGTTTACTTTTGTTGTATTCCACCCTTTGTTAACAGAATAACTCTCAATTTTAAGACGCCAGCAGCATGTCCGATATGCTTTTCGTAATTATTCTACTTTGAACATTTTTTTTGTTTTTAACTTAATAATTTAAGCAAATATAATATGGGAATTTTTGCTTCTTATTTTACTCTTTAAACATGAAAAATTGATGGTAATGTAGTCATAGCATAGATGACGCATAAAATATGACAAAATTTTCGTCATTAGATTGATGTTAATTTTTGCCTAATTTATGCCATTTGTGACAACATTGATGTCCCAATTCTGATGTAAGGGCATCAATGTTAAAAAGGCATTTGTCTATGAGTATACTTAAATGTACTGTTTGGTGTATCGTTCCAAAGAACAATTTAATTTAGTTAATATTTGTCTACGGTGGTCCATATCGGACGACAATGGAAAAGTTTGCTAGGCCAGCTGTGGAAAACCATGCAACCCTCTCTCTCCAACAAGATGGAGCCAGAGAATATATCATCATGAATAGGTATATAAAACTCTTAGAAATCCAGCATTAAACTACTGGAAATAAGTATTTGGAAACAGATGAATTTACCAAAAAAATCCCGCGGAAATAATTACCAAAAAAATATACCTTTTATAATGAAATTCACTACTTTTGCTTCAGTTTTCCATCATTCAATTAAATTTACTTATTTAAAAAATTGGCATTACAACTTCAATACAATTCTGTATTTAATTTTATTTGCTTCTAAAAGAAGTACCCCCGGTACCAAAATACAAAATTATTGGTCAATATCTTACAATCACATTAAAAGAAGATTAATAGAATCCACTAAAACAAAGATAAGTACATTAACATAAAAAAACAGCATACATATAAACACACTTAAACGCGTAAACTAACACAAAGACAAACACTCACACACTACTTGCATATAAATATAAATTAAAGCATATTAAAGTAATCTTTAATATCCCGAAGAGCCGAATGAAACCAACCAACAAACCCCACACAAAACAAACTATAAAATAAAGAAAAAGAAAAAATTGGATTGAGGGAGGAAAAGGAAACTACAACAAGCAACAACTACTTCCACTCGTACAACTTCTACCACAACTGCCACTATATCGTTAAAAACAAGAAGAAAAAATCAACATAATTTGTAATTTGAAAATTTGTTTCGTGTCCAAGCATAAGAAATGAACCAAATCAACTAACCCAACCATATATTGAAGGTCCTGTGAAGTCAAGTCAGTCAAGTCAATTCTGGCCATCTCGTTTACTCGCCACAACAATAGCTGGTTTCCAGTGTTGCCAGGCTGTTTTATTTTTTTTTTGCTAATACAAGTGTATTCGGCCGTGCCGAAACAATGATTTTCACAAACATAAGTTAAAATATTATTTTTTAAAGGGGAGCAAATTTCATCAGAAACCTAAGCTGAATACACGGAGAAAAAAATTCTACAAAATTGTTCACCGATTAAAGAATTAATCAAAATTAAAATCAGTTTTAGTTAAAGTTTTAATCAAGTGAATTAAAAGTTTAATCAAGTGAATCAAGTGAATTTAACTTTTAATTGATACTATGACTTTGTTTACTGGTGCAAATTTAATTAATTTTTTAGTTTAAATCAAGCTATACCTTCCCATATGTAAAATAGAACTTCCTTCAAAGCAGGCTTGTAAGGAAGAAACGTAAAAGTTTCGCTTACCATATCGCTTATGGAAGACATGAATTTTATATGGCTTTAAGTAATACATTTTTGACACAGAAAGTGCTTTATCCCGCGCATATAAAAATTGGTGCATGTAACGATCAGCCTTACACACTGCATTGTTTGTTGTTACCGTTATTCTAAAAAATGCTCCCTTAGGGAATTTCGTGGCCAGAGCTGCCGATTTTGGTTACTTCTAGGGATGAGATTTTCATGCACTAAAAAATCGAAAATATGCGCTTAAAATATGCACTAAAAAATATGCTCTAAAAAATTTCCATAAAAAATTGTTTTTTAATTTAATTCATACTTTTATATGGCGCCCTATGCTCCAATGGGAGTTAAAGGAACATAAATATATATATATATATTTATTATTTTTTAATTATTGTTAAAAAATTTAAATAACTAATTAAAATTTTTGTTTGTTTGAATAACGGGCATGTTCTGGCAATCGCAAAACGCTTAACGTTTGCGATCTTGACTTGAAATTACATAAGCCGTGTACTGTAAATCACAATCGCAAGAAGTTTGGCGACTTCAAATTGCAAAAGTATGTCAAGAAAACTTTAAGAAACTATGGCAGATCGTAAGCAAAACGCACGAGTTTCAGAACACCATAAAATAAATCTGACGTTTTGCGATTTCAAATCGTGCGATTGTCAGAACATGGTCGTAAATAAGTACTGGTTTATTAAAAGTAAAACTTTGTCTTGTACTTGAAGAATGTCTATGCATTTTGGAAAAATTTATTTTCAGATCCCACTTTGCTCACAGATCAGATCACAAATATTTTATTTTTTGAAATCCTAAATTTTTTTTGCAAAACGTTTTGGGGTTTTTTTAATTTGTCGGGCTATTATTACTTCCATTCTATTGTTAACTTTACTTTCTGCAATAATAATTAATTTGACTTGAGTATTGTCGAATTGGCTTCTACTTTCCTCTGCAACGCGGTATAACCCATGTGCCAAGCAAGTAGCTTGCAACAGTTTTGTATAAAATATTTTAAGCCCATTGGAAGCCTTAACCATATAAGGAGCTGCAGCGGTTTAAAATCGAAGGATCTTTAGTCGAAATCTTGAAAATCTCATATTTAAAGCAAAGCTCCAAAATAATTTATTTATTGATTTTAAAACTTTTTTGGAAGATTTTTTTTTTTTTGTGTACATATTTGAAAATTTTTTAGAACTTTTTTTTTGTAAAATGGAAATTAAAAATGTCAAAATATGCAAAAATATGCACTTAAAACCTAAATATGCAAAAATATGCATTTTCACCAAAATATGCAACAATATGCAAAAACAAATCGATGTCATTTTAACGCAAATTTAATGATTCGAAAAGATAATTGGTCGACATCGTTCTTACCGTTCTTCTTACATAAACGTTCATTAAATTTAACAAGCGCTTATTAAGGATAATTTTTATAGTAAATTTGTTCTTTAAACCTTTATTAAAGTTAACAATTTTTTATGTATACAGGCATTAGACTATCGACAACAAACATGCATTTGCATGGAAATCGCATCCCTAGTTATTTCGAACCGAAATTGGTAATTTTTATATTTAATGTGGAGATGCGAATATTATTTTCATTTTGGCTACTTTTTTTTTTCTCAAAATAATAATACATATGAATATTTTTTTTTATATTTCTTATTTATTTTTAATAACGTTTTTTAATTTTTAACATTTTTATTACTTTTGCTGCATAACACAAGTAATATGTGCTCCGGCAATTCGCCAAATTTAATCTTCTTGAAACTTTTGTTAAGAAAAATCATTTCTATGGGCGCTAAGTGAAACAGTCTAACGAAATAGCTCGTTTTCTCCATTATGCACTCATTGTATACATATGAGAGACATTTATATGAAAGCTATGTAAAATAATTAACTGATTTGTCATATTTTCAGTAACAAAATTATTTTTACCAAATTTTATATTTCAAAGTCTTTTATTGTGAGCACATTATGCTTTCAACAGACGGGCAGACGAGGCTTGATCGTCTTAAAATAAATATACTTTATCCGATGATTACTGCTCAGTGTTCCAAATGTAATGACAAAATCAATATACCCCCATCTACAAAAATGCTGTGCTCTGCAAGGGAATTTAAGGCCTAGACACAAAATTTAGAGTTTTCATTATTGAAAAAGAAGAATTGAGACTATTTTTAATGTATTTTCTGGTACAGAAAATATGATATTTCAAAAAAGTGAATACAAGTAAAAGACGTTAAATAAGAAAAAGTAATTTCAATTTTTGGGAATACAAAATTTTAATTTCAAAAGATCTTGTTATTTGTGCTTAATTCCCAGTTTTTATTATTGATAAAAACACTTGAAATTTGTTGTTGATGGGATAAGCTATTCCTATGCGCATTTCACTGGTTGCTTAGGCCAGATCATCAGGAAACTTCATCCATAAAGATTTTAGAAAAACTAAAGATATTAAACCAAATAAAACTGTTAAGCGTATAAGACTTATAGCAACAGTTCTACTTGTAATAATATCAAAGTTTAAACAAAACAAAATCTTTTGAAATTAAAATTTTGTATTCCCAAAAATTGAAATTACTTTTTGATAATAAACAGGCAAGTGCACGGCCTAAAAAACACTTAATTGTCAACATCTTTTGTAAAGTTGTTGTTGTTTTTATTTTGTTTTTCTTAACCTACTTACAACTACAATTAATGTTGAGAGAATTTCAACTAATTGTAGTGGGGAAGTGTAAGATGAGATAAACCCACTGTTTATTGTTGATGTGTTTTGTTTAAACTTTGATATTATTACAAGTAGAACTGTTGCTATAAGTCTTATACGCTTAACAGTTTTATTTGGTTTAATATCTTTAGTTTTTCTAAAATCTTTATGGATGAAGTTTCCTGATGATCTGGCCTAAGCAACCAGTGAAATGCGCATAGGAATAGCTTTTCCCATCAACAATAAATTTCAAGTGTTTTTATCAGTAATAAAAACTGGGAATTAAGCACAAATAACAAAATCTTTTGAACTTAAATAAGAATTTAAAACTTTTTTTTTAATATCAACATGTAGAGTTTGTCCCCTTGTTCTGGCAACACTGGCTTGTTTGTTTCTTGCTTAAGTGTTTGTGCTTGTATTAGTGTTTGTTTTTGTCTAAAGACTGATTTAACGGATGCATTTACCGCCATCGTATATTTCGTATATAAAAATTTACGATTTAATGTTCGGTTAATGTTCGTAATGTCACCATGAAATAATGTATGAAATAACATAAAAACAAATATATACAATAAGCTCACAGACAGTTATACGATTTCGTTCTATAGTAAAAAAAACACAGTATTCCCTTTAACAGCATATGAATTGATTATTTATGAAAAGCATCTTGTCACAAAAAGTATTGTCGTAATTAATTCCCCAAGTCTTCTTTACAAAATACTAAAAAAAAGAAAAATAATAATTTAGAAAGTTATAATGAATTCATGTTGTATACCTCAATCTGCGCCACCCTGTAGTTGATTAGTCAAATTATAAGCTGGTAGATTTATTTTGCTTCAAAAAAAGGGTGAACCAAAGCTGCCCACACTCGAGTGATTTCTACATGTGATTTGCTCGTGCTGGACGTCTTGTTACTTATTAATGGAATTGTACGTGCAAAATTCAAAAGTAGTTGAAAATTCTTAATTTCTTGTGATTTGTTCGACGTTTTGTGGCCTTGTGCCCGAACATTTTACAATTTTTTCATTTTAGTGTATAACGAAACGTCAAGCTTTATCTATTGCGGAGATTTTATTTCCATTATTAAAGAAAAAACTAGTTAACGCCTATTTCTCTTTAAAATAAAGTCTTTCGTCCATTTACTTTGTTTTTTTTTTTTTGTTGTGTATACAATTTAAATTATCAAAAGTGCGATTACATCATAAGCTTCACAATTCATGTTTTATTTTTGACGTTTTAGATAATTGTGAATTGCTCGTCATGTGTGGCGAACAAATCACACGCACAAATCCTTCGTGTGTGTAGCTTAAAGAAAATCACTGGCCTACTCACTGGTTGCTGTGGTCTCAGCTACCATCAGCTTATATTAGATAATGCCATTTTCAAACAATGCCGATTGTGCGAATGATAAAATATCTGAACATCTGCTCTGTAACTGGCCTACTTTAAGTGCTCATAAACAGAAGTTTCTTATGGAACCTATTATAGAAGCAACCGAAATTTATGCTCACCCATACAGTAGAGTGATAAGCTTCGTACCTATCCTAGTTCTGTCATAATGAATATCGTGGTTGCACAAAAAATCCAATCTAAATAAAGCAATAAGTTTTTCGGTTGTAGTAATTTTATTGTATGCACCACAATATTAGAGAGACTGCTGTACTTGTATAGTTAAAATTTATGTATAAAGGAAAAGAAGCAACAAATTGTATTATTTAATAGTCAAAACTATGAAGTCATATCTTTGTTTTATCAAATATATTTATGTTTTTATATATGCACAGTTTTAAGAACATATATTTGTTTTTAATATATAAGTTAAAACATATATGAATGTGTGTGCACACTTACATGAAAATAACATAAAAATATTATTTTTACTATAATTTTACTACATTTGAAGTAATAAGATGTTTTGCTATATGAGTATGTATTTATTCATTTTAATAAAAACCCCCACTAATTCACATTCATACATATTCATAAATATAATCTACAAATGCGCTTCCAATGTTTTTATTTACATACTGTTTTTATAGCATGTTATAGTGTGTATACTTAGAAAAAGGAAAAAAAAATAGAATTTCCCAGGCTTGAGCAGCAATTTGTGATATATGGCATTAAAAGAAACAGCTGAGTGTGCAAACGAGTAACTAATTTTAGGCGATAAAAGAAATCTCTGCTAGAAAGCGATAAAAGTTGAGGGCATATGAAATCGGTTAGAGTAGAAAAAAAGACAAGGTTCTTTTAAAATTTCATACGTATAAAGTTACAACAATAAACAATATATAAAGTTGGTCATTCCCTTGTTAACCTATTTTATATTTATTTCAGACCCCATTAAGTATATAGAGATATACAGAAGACCATAAGCACCACGATCCAGATAATCTTTGGAACAGCTTGTGTATCTCTGCATTTCAGGTTCAGGGTACGTATAAAGCCAATTATCATCATCATCTGTTGACCTTGAAAATGCCTGGCTGGTTGTCCCCAAGGCGGGACAGCAGCAAAGCATATGTTCAGACGTTTCTTCATCGACCTCACAAAATCTATTTGATATCCAAACCCAGAGTGCCCCGAATATAATTGAGTATATATATTATAAGTCGATTTAGCCATGTCCATCTGTCTGTCCGTCTGTTGATAACACGCTCACTTAAGCACAACTCAATAGAAAAGAACAAAATTGGTGTCAAAATACTTCTAGGTATCCTAAGCAGTTCGGGATTGAAGTCCAGCCAAATCAGTTCAGCAGGACAGGAGTTATGAGTGCAAAGGTTGAACCACCACCCCAAAAAATGTATACTTTTGTTACAAAAACTAACATAATTGGTGGTATAATTGGATAAACGGATTGATATAATTCGTAATATGCACAAATTCGTTCTATATTACTAGGACTCATACTGTTAAATTTCTTGCAGATCCCTCCCTAATTTACCATTGGCCCCGTATAAAGCCTACTCTCGGAAAACAGTTTAGTACGCTTCAAACCTTAACAAATAACGCTGCTGTAATACGTCATAGTATTATAGTACTAGCAAACACACTGTTGATTTTCGTAAAGATCGGTCCAATTTAGCTTCATACGGCCAGAAATAGTACCATGCAATTTTGTGATAGTCGGTACACAAATAACCTTAGCTCCCATATCAATCAGCCTTCTGAAAACCACTTCGAAACCACAAAATGCCATGACAAATTTCATTTCTGTATCGAAATTTGTTCTTATTTGGTTTTTTTAATACCAGAAATCACTCCACAGAAATTTGTGAAGATTGTTCCATAATTTACCATGGTTCCAATACATATTCCCCTCTTCGAAATAATATTTTTTACTCAAATTTGTTCAAATAAAGTTTAATATGATTAGAAATAAATGCATAAAACTTTCTGATTGTCAGTCAATTATGTAACATACATATATGTAGGTCTAAACCGCAACCAATTTTAATAAAGATTAATTAATAATTTATGGATCCCATGATGGACCCTAAATGTCTGAAAAATTCTAACTGGCGGTGGAGGGTATCATAGATTACGCACAGGTGATTAAAGGCACCTATACTTTTTTTTATTTTTTTTAATTTTATGCCACTTCAAACCACTGCTGTACGGCTGAGCAGCGTCTCTCGCTATGTTGTTAAAGTACCTCGCAGAGGAATCAGTTTTTCCCGTGCAAAGAATCTTCTACGATTAAAAAATGCGCTCGTCGACAATCAAAAACGCTCTTTATTAGATTTCCAATAGACTCTAGCTGGGCTTAGTCTAAAAATGATTCGGTCGGTATGTGTATGTATTTTAAATTTGTTATGTTTTATAACAAAATATATTGTTCAACTGAAAAAGTCCTTTATATGTATTAGGGTATTCAAACGATTAACCTTTGTTCGATTAATCGATTAATTTTGGGTGTTTAGTTGTTCAAATAATTTAAAGTTGCTTATTTTCGATTAACGAATAACTCGAATAATTTATGTCGATTAATCGATTAATCGAAATTTTTTTTTCACAGTAGGTATTTGTTTTTATTTCATTTATGTAAAAAAACAAGCCGGTACGTTTTAAATACTCTTGAATTGTTTCTTAACTCAGGAACATTTCCTACAAAGAAACATTTTTTTTTAAATTTAGTATAGAACAAAGACTGACACCAAAGTTTTTGGGTAAATTTTGTTTTAAGAGTGTTTAGTTCAGACTTTTACCACAATGATTCAGATGAAGAAGATAATTTTTATGAGACGAATGAAAACAACCTGCAACCAGACCTTAACAAGACTATTAAAAGTATTGAAATTAATTTAAAATCAAAAGAGATTCAAGTGGTATAATGGAAGACTACCAAATTTAAGAAATGTCAAGAAAAAGAACAGAGAGATTGAATATGCTTTATAACGCCTTACTTTCAATCTTCCCAACGTCAACAATAATTAAAAGAATCTTTTTTAAATTAAGTTTCATCAATACAAAAAAAAAGAAATCGTTTGAAACATAAATATTTAATTTTCTAATTAGTATTGTGGTTATAATTAGTATTGTGGTTATTTTGTTGAACTATTTATGGTTTTTAACCCAAATTTTTAATAATTTTAATTTTTAGCCAGAAAAAATTAAAAATTTCTTATAGCGCACTGGTACTCCGCGCTTGATTGTTAACATTCTCTCAGCGCATTGTTCTAGGAAATATGCGTTTGTGGGTTTGAAAACTTTTAAATATTTTATTTAAGTCTTTTCGATCTGTTAACCTTGTGGGCTGATGGGCGAGGTTTAAAGGTACCAACCACATAGTTGGTGGTCACTGCAAACGTCCGTACCACATCTTGTTTTGACATCAATCAATCAATCAATAAATAATTTGTTAATTAAGATGTTGTCAATTTGGTTGCGTATATTTTCATCGGGAGATTCCCATTTAAATTTATGAATATCCCTATAAGAAATAAGCTATGATGGGCACAAAAATCAACCAGACGTTCACCGTTAGTGTTTATCACACAACCCACCCCTTGTGTTCCCAAAACTTTCTGTAAGCAGTTGTTGTTTTTAAGCCTTTGGCGTTGAAATCACCTACAATTTTTTTGATGTCACCAGTGTGTTTTGTATTGAATCCCGCCTCAAGCTGGGCCCAAATCGTCGCAGTCGTGATCGAGTGACTTTGATCGAAATTTTACTTTTTGAGATTATGTCATTCGATAACGAGTAGTCGATCGAATGGCTTTACTCGAAATGTCATTCGATAGGTTAAGAGCTTTCGTAAAAACATTTAATTGTTTTTTACAAACATTTTACACACTTTTTGGGAATAAATATTAGATTTCTTTAACAAATAGCTAAAAATTTAAGTATTTAACTTTTTTCAGCAATAAGAAATAAAATAATAACATTCAGTTTTGCAATTTTTCGCAAATTATAGTCATAGATAGAAGCGATTTTTTCTGTAAGTTTTCTGATTCTGTACAGCTTTAACAATTTTTAATAAATACTAGACTTTGCTTTCATGCCGCTGTTTGCAAATTTCCGCTAATTTAAAATTTTTAATCGAATTTTTGCCATTCCTTGTAATTTTAGGGACTTTTAATCAATTTAATCGCTTGTTTGATATGTTAAAAACTTTCGCGAGTTTTCGCTATTTTTTCAAATTTTCTGAATTTATAAAATGTTTTCCGAATTTTTGCAATTTTGCGTTGCTTTGTTGCTGTAAACCGAAGTCACCTTTTTTATAGGGCACCATCAACATTGTTGATTTATATGCGGCGAAAAGTGCAATGTCTTATGCCATTAGTATACAAGCATAAAAATCTATTACATTTTTTAAACAAATTTCGATACGAAAGCTTTCGAATGCCGCAATCCCGTTTTTGATACGTCACGAAGTTTTATTCGATACGAAAGTTCATTCGATCACGTGTGCGACGATTTGGGCCCTGGTTGTAATAGTTATCTTTCGATTCCTCATCTTCGGGTTCGGTGGGGGCGTAACATTGTAGGATCGTTATTTAACGGTATTTGGAATTTAGTCATACCTTGATAATGCGATCAGAGAAGGTAACATATTAAATGAGAGCCTGCTTCGCTTTAGCAGAGAGTAGTATTCCGACGCAATTGATTCTGTTGTTCGTATGGCCCGAGTATATGAAAATATGCCCGGACCAAAGTTGTTTGGAACCCTTATCTAGCCATCTAGTTTCGTTCTGTCCAAGAATGTCCAAATTTGTATAAGCCAACTTTCTCGAAAACACTTTAGTACGTCTGAAAACGTAACGAATATGGCTTTTGCAGTTACATCTTTTCTGCCACAGTTTCATAAAAATACACAAATATGGTTTTATCATTTTTTTTTTAATTTTTTAAGCAGTTATTTTTGCTTAACTTTTTTGTTTTCAATCCAAACTTTGATATTTTATTAAGGCTAAAGTTCATCAAATTTAATTTTCATTAAATTATTTTTATGAAGAAGGAATTTAACAACATTAAAATTAATTAAAATTTATTAATAATTTTTCATTCTTAACTGCTGCTGGGCTCGAACCCAGGCTTTTACGGACAGGTTACATGTTTCGAGGGGTTTGCCGTTTAACACTCGCAACTATCGACGACTGCTGGCAGTCAATAGTCAAACATCAATCTTTAAACCAAATTGTATTTAACCTTTGGTAGATCGAAATTTGCTTTGAATGACTATCTAATTTAATTGATTTTCCATGTTCTTCCTTACTTCTGTTTTTTCGTACTTTTTGTCAAGAATTCTTCTTGAAGTCCAAAGTAAATTTTTTTGTTTGGGCATTTTTAAAGTTTTTGTAAAAAATAATATGGCAGCACTGTTGTGCAACAACTCTTTTTATTAACAGCCACTCGTTATATGAAATGACGACACTGTGCAACGCCCCTGTGTACAGCATGTATGAAATCGTTATCAAACAATAATGTTTAAACATGCTGTTCCAACCAAATATCACGCATACAACATGCTCGCAACAACATTTGAAAAAAAAACATTCTTTTATCTTTTGTTTTTTTGCAACAACAAACGATTCTCATAAACTATGAAATATAGCACAGAAAATAAAGCGCATTTCCGGTACAAACTGAAACCAACACTAACAACACTTTAAAAAGCCGCACAACCAAATGTCTTTGTGTGTGTGTATGTTGTTGCATTTAAAACACGTACAATATGCAACCCCTAACGAGCAAGAACCTAAAAGTGAACAAAAAAAAAAAAAAAAAAAACTACTTAAAACACAACAAAAACGAAATTCAATGCTAAAAAACGACAAAATTTAAACCCAACAACAACAAAAACACGATGTACTGAATAAAACATCCGGCGAATGAGCGATGAGAATTTCGTATACGCCCCTCTACGTGACAAGTTAAATGTAGGGAAGGGCGTTTTAAATTACAAACACGAACATATACAAGCTTTCGTACTTTAACAGTTAGGCGAGTCGTGTTATTTTTAAAGAGGGAGTAAAAAGAGAGAGGCAGAGCACCTACAGAGTGAAAAAACGAACGCAGACATACATCATCATCATCAAATTGGTTTTAAATGTTGTATTAGTTGTTGTTTTGATATTTTTTTTTCGTCGTTAAATTCTCTGGCTTGGTACGAGTGCTTGTGAGGATATGCTATGTATATTTTTGTGTAGTCGTAATTGACATGAAAAGACGAACGAACTAGTAGTTGTACTAGCAGTGCTACTGCTACAAGTACAAGTGATGACAGTAATGCATTTATTACACAAATACACACACACACACACACATATAAATCACATACACAGAAAATTACTAAAAATAGGAATAAATGAAAAGAAAACAAGCTTAAGACGAACATGTTCATGCATGCTGGCATTTGAGTTTTGGAAAAATAATAGAAAATTGGAACAAAAACTAACTTGAACAAAGAAAAAAATCTTCAAAATGTTGTTAAAATTTTATTTTCATTGTTCATTCGTAGGCATTCAAATTGAACATGTTACGGCTCCAACTAAAACGTTTGGCAGAGCAGTCGGCCTATTTTGGTTATTAAAGCATTAAAGTGCTAAAATTACCGTTTTATTTTACATTTAAGGAAAATTGGAACATTTGATCATTTAAAACAATCACTGGACCTTATTAATAAATTTGTATAAGTTTTCATATTTTTTTATAAAAAAAAATTAAAGATTTTTAGCCAGTCTTAGAAAAGTTTGGTAACAAAATAAGAAATTTTTCTATAATTAATCAAAATAATGGAGGTAATACTACTGGTCGGCATTGAAATCGGCCCTGAGACTGTTTCAGCTGATTCCTATGTAAAATGAGCTACTGAATCCAAATATGACCTTCGTTTTTCCTTATCATCCATCATTTTCAGGGCAGCGATCCCCGCTTTTTATCCACTGTTTTTATCCATTTTCCATCATTTTATAGCCGGTAATTAAATTCAGGGGAGTATAAAGAATAATTTTAGTCATTCAGTTTCTCCAAAGCTTCTTATCATCACCCATCTTTATCGATCGTAAAGTCAACATCTCGGTGTTTAAACGAGGATCTAAATTAAGTAAAAGAGTTACCCCCGTATTTATAAACGTTTATTAATGAGAATTTTCATACAAAATTTGTTTTGTAAACCTTTATTAAATTTAAAAATTTTTTATAAATACAGGCATTAAAGTTTTTTTGCTCTTGTTTTTCCAAGATCAATTGCATGAAAATGCTGTGAATTGTGATTAAGTCAGAGAATTTCTTTATTTTAACTGAAAGTTCACATTAAAAGAAGCATAATGAAACCCCATTTCTTCGCTTTCGTGGTAATAGAGCAAAGCAAGCACAACATAAAGCTGATGATGATGAACCCTTTGCAGGCCAAATATTAAAAAAAAAAAAAATTCTGGAAAATGTAAAGAAGTACCTCTTTATTCATAAACAATATTTTAGACAAAGGGTGGTTAAGCTTTAAGGGCCGATGTTGAATGTGAACCACACCTAAACATCCAGTTTTTGCTGCATTTTATTTGATATTTCTCAATTTCAGACTAACTCAATTTGAACCATGGAAAGATACACAATCGAGCAACGCGTTAAAGTTATTCAGGCTTATTATGAAAAAGGGCGTTCAAATCAAAATGCATAACGTGCACTTCGTGATTTTTTCGGTCAATTTAATCGTCTAAATGTGCGTACAATCGAAATAATCGTGCAAAAGTTTGAGCAAACCGGGTCTGTAGGAGATGTGAAAACACCAGTGCATGCTCGTACAGCTCGTACTGCAGAAAACATTACTGCTGTTCGCGATAGTGTGGCTGAAGAGCGGTCCACCTCTACTCGTCGTCGTGCCCAACAATTGCACCTCTCACGCTCGTCGTTGATGAACATTATGCATAAAGGCTTGCATTTACACGCTAACTAGGTGCAATTGACTCAAGAACTAAAGCCTCTTGGCCATTCCCCTAACGTCGTCAGTGGTCAGAATGGTGGCAAGAAATGGCAACAGTAGATGATCAATCTCCGAAGTAAATCATCTTCAGTGATGAGGCACATTATCACCTCAGTGGATTCGTCAAAAAGCAGAATTGCCGCTTTTAGGCGAATGATTGTCGAAAAACCAATGCACCCACAAAGAGTGACTGTTTGGTGCGGTTAATGGGCTGGCGGCATCATAGGGCCGCATTTTTTCTAAATTAAGGCCGGTCAGGCAGTTACTGTGAGTGGTGTTCGCTATTGTGAGATGATAACGAACTTTTTATGGCCCGAATTGGAAGATATGGATGTGGACGATATGTGGTTTCAACAGAACGGTGCCACTTGTCACACAGCTAACGAATCAATGGCTCTTTAGTGCGACAAATTCAATGGCCGTGTTATATCACGTGGTGGCGATGTCAATTGACCGCCAAGATCATGTGACTTCACACCGTTGGGTTATTTGGATGAAAAGGTGTTCGTCGTTAAGCCAGCAATAATTCAAGAGCTAAAGGATGAGATAATTCGGCACATTAACGGCATAGAAAATCAATTATGCCTCAGCGTCATCAAAAATTTGGACCATCGGATGGAGGTGTGCCGCTAAGGTCGCGGCGGCCATTTGGACGATATTTTGTTTCATACATAATTGAACCATACCAGTATTATCATAGTCAAAAGAAATGACAATAATTTCCGAAATAATTTGTGTTTTATTCAAATTCAACATCGGCCCTTAAAATTTAACCTTTATATAAAAGGTTTTTTAAACAAATTTTCATAGATAATTTAAATTTAAATGAATGAAATTATCGGGGACTCCTCCGAAAATGATGGGGATGAGGGCGTACGGTAGTCATATATGAAATCCGGAGATCATTTTACAGAAAAATTAACTGAAATAGTGTTTGGTCTCATCACTTGTTTTTTCATACCAGTGTAATTTCTTTAAAGTCTTATTCCTCGATTCATGTTCCGGGAATTCCGTGAAAGTTAAATAGTTTTTAATTTTAATTTTTTCGGATTTTTTTTTCAATGAAAACCAACGAAAAGTTTAATTCCTTCATAAACAAATACTTCCAAAATTCTAAACATTTTTCAAAAATTATGAAATTCGCTTGTCAGTTGCTTTTTAAGCAACTTTCTGTGTTCTTTTTCTTTACAGCCGTACCTAAACAAAAAACGGCTTTCGCTTTCTATATATAAATATATATATGTTCCTTTTACTCCTCTGGGGAGCATAGGGCCGCAAGTTTGTCCACAATTTCCAAAAATCCCTCTGAGGATCTGCAATTTTAATAAAATTCTTAATATCTTTCAAATTTCATTAAATATGTAACAAATACGAAGATATCTAATAATTTGATATTTTAAATATGTCACAAATACGAAAGCATATTTATTTGTTTGTCATAAATATTAAAAAATATTTGGAAAATTGTCCCAAATACGAAAAACATATTTTAAATATGTTAAGACATAAGATGTTACGTTGAAAATATTTAGTTTGACATATTTATCTTCACCCACACTTCTTAGAAATCATTATAAAAAAGACGTTTGCCATACGCTTTAATAACAACTACAATGACGATATTTTAATCGACAAGCACCGATTAAAATTCGTAGGCAGCTGCTGCTTTTTAAAAATTATGATGGCGATTAACGGTGGGATTAAGGAGGATGTCGATAAAAGACTCAATTAAGCTAGAAGTTCATTCGGCAGACTTAAAAATATGTTGCGCTCCCCACAAATCACGAAGGCTACTATGCGCATGTAGAATATTCTGGCCTAAGCCCATAACCCTTGAAAACCTCTGGAGTTGACCAGCTATGAGCTCATTGACATAAAAATAAAACGCAGATAGTGGAAATGAGTAGGAAATATCTTAAGAAAACCAACTGAAAGTGTAACCAGCATGGCTTTAAAATGGAGCGCACAAGGAAGTAGGCGAAGAGGAAGATCCAAAATCTGCAGAACCGTTAGAAACAAGCTCTTTTCTTATTGATAAATCATAAGACGGAGCAAAAGTTATTGCAACAAAAAGATAAAGCTGGAAATATCTTGTTAAAAAAAAATCATAAAGCCAAAATATTTATATTCATACTAATTAATACCCGGTATGCTTCGCAAAGTTTGATGGCTCATGTCTAGATATACATATACAATTTTAATATTTAATTCATATGGGAGGTAGCACGTCAATTATTTTGTAGTCTTTACCTGTTGTAGTTTCCAAGATATAAGAATTTTATTAATATTTTTAATTAAATTTATTTAATAAGAGTTACAAACACAATTACAGAATATATTGTTACGTTACTGCCTTTCAATAACGTTTTGGTTTATTTCCTTTATAATAAACCGTTTCGAGTTCTTTATTGCAACTTTAATAAAATAAATAAAACACAACACTTTTAAGCACTGTTTACAATTTACACAACTTTATTTAGTACTAAGTCACTTTAACAAACCGTAATTAATAGCTTTTATTTAGAACCAACTATAATTTTCTCCGCGTTATTCGTTATTGGCAAAGTCTGAACTTAGAATGATCTTATTACGCTAGTCGCCGCTAGTATTTATACTTCAATTTGGTTGTCTAGAACATTCGAAATGTTTTTCGAAGGTTCGAGGCTTTACTTTTCACCACACTTTAATTTGATTTATGGCAGCGCTAATGTTTACATAATTTTACCTCTTATACTGAAGCTTTTTTAACGGTCATTTCTAGGGCTTTCTGCACTTTGGGATTGAAGTGTACTAAATTATTACAATTTTTAATAACAATGTAAACTAATAAAATTACTAATAAATACAAGTTAACTAATAAATACAAGATAACTAATAAATTTAACTAATTCTTAACTAATAATTACAACTAATTCTTAACTAAAGTTACTTTCGTAACAATTAACCGAGCAATAGTAACGTAGACCTTCAGCCCGTTGTAGTGAAACAGACCCGAGTCTCTGGCGGGAATCGAGCCCGCAACACCCGCACTGATAGACTAGCTCACTACCAACTAGGCTACCGGGACACAGGTGTGATTGCAGACCCATGTGTCTCAGTTAATGAATGGAGTTATTAAAATTTTTTAAAAAAGAATTTTATTATTATTTTTTTATACAGAAGGTGCCCTCAATTAATGATCCGCCAATTTTTGCCTTAAATAATTATACTTATATTAAAGTTACTCCTACAAAATTTGGTGGCTCTAGTTCACAGATTTACTTCATATAAGAAGTGCCACGCCCACTATTGGTTGTCTGCCCATTTTTGTCCAAAATATTTGGAATGATACTGAAGTTGTTGCTACAAAATTTGGTGGCTCTAGTTGACAGAATTACTTCATATAGGAAGTGCCACGCCAACTATTGGTACTCCGCTCATTCTTGTTCAAAACATTTATTTTGATACTAAAGTTACTCCTAGAAAAATGCGGGGCTCTAGCTGTTATAGTTTTCTAAATATATACATTGTGGTATTCAATTAATAAGGGAAGTGCCACGCCCATTTTTATTAGAGCACTCATTTCTTCCCGAAATGTTCATATGGATGTCAAAGTTTCATGTGCAAAGTTTTATGACCTTAGCTGTTATAGTTTCGCACAGGGTTTAAAAACTGCAGTCGAAACAAAAAACTGTCGAACAAAAAACGAAAATTTGTATACAATTTTTAGCTATTTGAGTTGATTTGACAGCGATTGTTTACATATAATGAATTTGAAATAAAAGCAACAGTTTTTTTTGACTAAAGATAAATTAAGAAGTGGACGAAATGGCAGTTTTCCTATTTTGACTGCAGAGGCCTGATTCTGGCAGTCGTGATCGAGTAATTTCTTGATTCGAAAGCAATTTAATATCTAATTATTTCAGTCAATAATGAACGAATTGGAATTATTTTTTCAGTGTTGTAAAGCATTAATTTCAGTTTCACAATACTGAAAAAATTATTTTGATTCGTTCAGTATCGACTGAGATAAAATTGCTTTCGAATCGAGAAATTACTCGATCACGACTGCCAGAATTAGGCCCCAGGTTTTTTAACGCTGGTTTCGCATATATACGAATTTAGTTAGTATTTAATTATTATGGGAGGTGCCACGCCCACTGCTTTGCCCATTGTTTACCCAAATGTTCGTGTGGTGCCAAAGTTGACCGTCCTTAATTTGAAGACTTAAGCTGTATTAGTGTTTGAGATAAACAATATTCAATATTATTCTTTTATTGGGAGTGCCACCTCGCCTACTTGCAATTTAAAGACATTTCTCCCAGACATATAGGAAGACGCTGTTAAAATTTGCAGAAAATCGGTCCAGCCGTTTACCCGTCTATACATACATACAAATATAAAAACATACAAGCACATTTTAATTTTTATATATATAGATGCTTATCTTTTAAACAGTGTTCGAAACTAAACACTTAATAGCGCTCCTTAGTATTCGGTTCGGTAGTACACAACGTTTGTATAGTGTATCATTAAAAAAACAACGTTTCCCTGTTTGTCATCTTTGATCAAAAAAATCATACTGTTGTTATCCAACTCAACAAAAGATGAGAACCTTTAATTCCGTTCGGTTTTTTTTTAAAGCACAAGTTTTATTGTGTTCTGTTCAGCTTATTAGTGTTTGTTCGTTTCAGTTGTCCTTTGCGACCTTTTGTCTGGGAAAAAACCAAAAATTTTTTACAAAAACAAAACACATACATATACGAAAAAAAAAAAACAAAAAAAAGCCAGCAAAATAATTTAACACAAACAAAACGCACACACTATACACACACAAGCTGTTCGTGCTGCTGTCGTTGCTTAAACTTTTTGTTTGCTTATTTTTTATCAGTGTAAAAAAAGACACTATAGAACATTAAAATATAATCTTTGTCTACAGTACCACTACAATTGTTCTGTTTTTTAACGAACAACAGAACACTTTATAATGTTCGGCTCTTTCTTGAAAATAGCATTAAGGGTTGTGTTTGTCTACACAAACAATAAAAAAATAGATATCGTTCCTGGGTGTGTGAGCCGAACGCTAAATAATGTTCTGTTTATTTTCGAACACTGCATTGAAACCCTTTTTTTATACTACCCTTTTTTGTGCTACCTTCCATCTATTGTAGTGTGTTGAGCTTAAAAAGTATAATTATTGCGTTTTGCTATGGACCTCCTCATTTTAACTTTAACCACTAGTCACTGTCGTCCCTCCTCTATTTATTTTAATTTTCATATTTTACTGACCACTTACTTATTAGTTTATTTCCTGTTTGCTCTTATACTTCGTTTGCCAGTTCTTGATTTGTCCTGTCATTCAGTAAACCTAAAAGGACTTTTGCATTTCACAACTGCTACGACTTGTTGAAACAAAAATTTCAAGTGCAAAAATTTTTCCTAAGTATGTGGTAAAACAAACAAATCCGAAAATATAAAAATTTTTTACTATTTCCTTCAAATTTTCTGATAACTTTGCCGCCACTTGCGTCATAATTTGAAAATTGTTCACAACTTTTCCACTTTTCATTCAATTTCTTCTATATTTCTTTTACCCCCAACCATCTTTTTTATTTATTTTAAGAGTTTAGAAGTAAAAAAAGAGTTCGTGTGGAAATATTATGCAAAATTTCTGAGTTATGCGTTTCTTTTCCTTTACTTTAATATTTAAGACACACAAAATCAAATCATGCAAACGCAAAATAAACAAAGAATTTTTCGGATTTTTTTTTTCGTTTGGTAAAAACAAACTTAAAAATTATGGAAAGAAACTAACAAATTTCTAACAAACTAAGTATTCAAGTAGAAAGTTCAATAGAACAATAACAACTATACACTTAAACAAAAATTGTGTAAAGAGTAGAAAATAAAAAAAAAGTTAACCTAACAAACTTATTCGATTCGATTAAATTTTTAATTAAAAGTTTACATTTAAGTGAATTAATTGTATGGAAGAATTTATTTCTAATTAGGCGAATTGTTATTTAAGAGTTGGTTCTATTAGCAAATTTCCATGTAAATAATGTACAAAAAAATCAAATTAATTTAAGGGTGTTTAAATTTTAAGGGCCGATGTTGATTTTGAATAAAACACAAATTATTTAGGAAATTATTGTCATTTATTTTTATTATGATAATATTGGTATGGTTCAATTGGATTAAAATATCGGCCAAATGGCCGCCGCAACCTCGTCGGCACACCTCCATTTGATGGTCCAAATTTTTGATGACGTTGAGGCATAATTGAGGTTATATGCCGTTAATGTGCCGAATTATCCCATCCTTTAGCTCCTGAATTAATGCTGGCTTATCGACGTACACCTTTTCTTTCAAATAACCCCAAAGAAAAAAGTCCAACGGTGTGAAATCACATGATCTTGGCGGCCAATTGACATCGCCACCACGTGAGATAACACGGCTATTAAATTTGTCGCGCAAAAGAGCCATTGTTTCGTTAGCTGTGTGGCAAGTGGCACTGACCTGTTGAAACCACATATCGTCCATTTCCATATCTTCCAATTCGGGCCATAAAAAGTTCGTTATCTTCTCACAATAGCGTACACCATCCACAGTAACTGCCTGACCGGCCTCATTTTTGAAAAAATACGGCCCAATGATGCCGCCAGCCCATAAACCGCACCAATCAGTCACTCTTTGTGGGTGCATTGGTTTTTGAAAAATCACTCTTGGATTATCATTCGCCCAAATGCGGCAATTCTGCTTATTGACGAATCCACTGAGGTGAAAATCTGCCTCATCGCTAGGGTTTTTTTCCGGGATTTCCAGTCCCGGGAATTTCAATTATTTTATTTCCCGTTTTCCCGGGATTTTTCTTGCGGGATCCCGGGAAATAAAAAACTCCTCATAATTTCAGAAAATAGCTATTTATACTTTGAAATTTAGTTTTCTATTCTCTAAAAATTAGCATCTGTGGATGGGTTGTGGATTAGATCAATTACAAGAAGTGAGTACATGTATTTAAATCAATCTCTCCTGATGCAATAAATCTACTAAAAGCAGAATGGGCAGTGCAACAGTTTATAATTATTACATTTAGTGAAGTGAAAAGTTAATAAAGTACATTAATTCAAAATAAGATGCAGGCAGTAAAGTTTCATTGTCCATGAACAAGTCTTAAATATAGGAGATACCTAAACATATCGCCGCTCCTTTATTGCAACATAGTCATATCTACAAAAACAAACGATCTTGGCAAAATGCGATTAAAGTTTTAAAAATGTACCGATTTAAAGATATATTTTGCTATAACTTCGGTTCAGTTTGAGATATAATACGAGAAGGTATGAAGGAAAACTTTGCTAAAGTTACTTCAAATTTAGATATATGACTATGATGCAATGAAGGAGCGATATGTTTATAAGGTGATAAACACAAATTTTCAATTTCAATTTGAGTTGGTTTATATACCCGTGAAGTGCGGGGAAACCGAAATAAGATAACATTTTTGAAACTCGTGTAAGATACTACAACAAACAACTTGAAAAACACGTTGTCCTAAAGATTACAAATGGACCTATTGAAATGAAAAGGTTTGTAAGAAGCAGTCCGGTTGATGCTATTTTTGCATCAACCTTGACATACATTTGACTGATATAGACGTTGTTTATAAAAAAGAAAAAATTGCTTCTGATTGTGAATCCGAAGCATGCTACAACGGTGCACTTTGAACTATTTGTCCAACCTCGGTAAAAAATGAACGAAATTTTTTGGAAAAATGATAATTAGTAAATAAAATCAGGAATATACTTTTTGACGACTTACAAAGCGCTTTGGGTGTGTCAGAAAGTTATTTCCCAAGCCGTTACAAAATGTTATATATATCTTTAAAATATTTTATCTATTTTATTAATTAACTTTTTGATTTCATATCTTGAGTATCTTAATTTTTATTTTGTTTTTATTATTGCTTTATGAATTAAATTGTTATGTTTATGTTATCTTTTTATCTTGTATCCAGAGCATAATAATACTGAATAAAAGCATAATAATAGGGAATAAAGGCGTGAGGTAATAATAATTCAAGTTCCTATTTCAATCTTCAATTATAAAGTTTTTTTCATTAATTAATAACAAAATTTACTTTGTATTATTTATATGGAGCGGGATCCCGGGATCCCGGGAAATTTAAAAAAGTTTCCCGCTTTCCCGGAAATCGAAAAAGTCCGGGAAAAAAAACTCTACTCATCACTGAAGATGATTTTCTTCGAAATATTTTCGAAAATTTCTTGCCACCGTTCTGACCTTCGACGACGGTTGGAATGGTCAAGAGGCTTTAGTTCTTGACCTTGTAAGCGTGTAAATGCAAGTCTTTATGCATAATGTTCATCAACGAATAGCATTTTTCGTTACAGTTTTAGACGTACTAAAGTGTTTTCCGACAGCGGGTTTTATATGGGATCTATGCTTAATTGTGGACCGATCGTCACAAAATATTACTGTATGATTTCTTATCTTGTAAAACTATGACAGGCAACATTTTACTACAAAAGCATTGTTCGTTTAAAACTTATTAAACTTTTTTCCGAGAATAGGCTTTATATGCCGCCTATGGTTAATTATGGACCGATTCTCACGTAATTTAGTATCATGACATCCAGTCATATTAAACGATATTGTGCAATATTTAATGAGAATCTGTGCATTTTGTCTCCAATGTTAATTTTTGTAACCAAAGTATAAATTTTTTCAAGGGGGGTTGTGTTTATAATTCTTTTCCTACTGTACAGTTTATGCTGGATTTCAATCATAAACAGATTAGAAAAACTAGTAATAATTCGACGCAAATGATGTTCTTTTCTGTAGAGTCTTTCAAAAGTGAGATGGACAGACGGACATTGCTAAATCGACTTATAAGTAATCAAGGACCCAGAAAATATATAATTTATGGGTTCTTATTTGAATATAAAGCAAGTTTCACACGGAATGACAAAGCTATAAGAAGAATCATCTATATAAAAAGGGTGTCCAAATTTGAGAAATGGAAATCGTTACAGGGAGTTGATTCGAACGAAGCTTTTTGTGGAGGTAAATTGGTGATTTAGACATAGATAATATGTGCTTTCAACAGAATAATGCCACTTGCCAAACAGAAAGAAAAACAATTGATCTTTTGAAAGAAAAGTTCGATAATCACATAATTTCTCGTAGAGGAGGAGTGAAAAAAGTAAAAAACGGATTTAATCACCAAAATAATTGAAACACGCAAAAAATTGTTTAATTTTACACCTATCATCGAAATGATTATACCAATTACTCAAAATTGCAAAATTTGCAAAACAAGGATTTTTTTTCCAATTAAAAAGTTTTTACATTTTAATTACAAAAATAATTGAACAAATTATTAATATTAAACAATCTTTTAATTGAATGAATTAACAAAGTAATTAAAAAAAATCTATATTTTAATTAAATGACGTAATTGATTACAATACAGAAAAATAATTATTTTAATAATTGTATTGATTAAAACAGTAATTTTTCAGTTCGTTTTGATGACAAAACATGTGTGTTTGTATGTGTGTGTATGTAAGGGCAAAGACAATGTAATGTATGTATGTATATTATTGATGTTGCTAAGTAAGCATTGCATGCTATTTTTTGCCGAAAAATACGGTTAGCATTATTTTAACAAAGTCTTTAATTCAAACAACAAAGTTGATTGATTCAATTAAACATTTACTTAAATTTAAGGTTAAAATCAAGTAAAATTTTAATTAAAAAATAATTTTTTTTTTTTTAATTCAATCAATTAAGAACGTAATTAAATTTATTTTAAAATTAAAAAATCACCATTAATTGAAAAAAAAAACTGCGAATAATTTTTTCTGTGTACCAGGGTCGTGCGATTTGACACCTTTAGACTATTTTTTGTGGGTTTTTTTTTTTAAATCGAAAGTATACAGCAATAAACCCACATCAGTTCAAGAGCCTAAGAACAGCATTATCGAGCAGATATCAACCTTTGACAGCAGTTTAAACGTGATTGAGAATTTTAGTAAATTACTGATGGTCTGGAAAGATCTTTAGGCTATATATTCTTCTGAAATTTCAAGTGGGCGTGGCACCTTCCATTCAGAGACAATATAGATTTGGGTATATTTGGAGAACGGCAAGAGCTTAAGTTTCTTATATTGATACAAATATCTATGGATGGCTATGGATACACAACATCTGGGCGGGATTGGATAATTGGGCGTGGAAGAAAATAGATTTGCTTATATCTGGAGAATGGTTGGAGAAAAATCGTCCAAATTTTGTACACATAGCTGGGTTATCAGAAGACAAATTTAGAAATAAATGCTGAGGAGGAAAAATAAAGTGGGGTTGGTCATACATTTGACTCGTCTAGGAGGATCCTACGCGCTGCAGGGACCAAATTTAAAAATATATGGCGATTTAAAGAAATTCTTAACTTTTTACTTTTAATGAAAAAGTAACTAAATCTATTAAAATATAAAATTAATTAAATTAATTTTTTTTTATCAACAGGAAGTCCAAATAAATATATTTCAAATAAATTAAGTAAATAATCAGGCTCGAGGTCTTAGCCTGATTATTTACTTAATTTATTTAAAATTTAAAAGGTCGAAACAAAAACATATTTAGATAAATATATTTCTCTCATAATCTATTTAAATTTCCCTTAGATTTTTGATTTACCATTAAGATTGTGTTCAGTGTAACAAGAAGTTGAAGAAGAATAGCTGCAAACCAATTTGCGTTTTTTATTAAAATGTTGTCGAAGGAGTTGAATGGAATAACAAGAAAATAGTATAAATGAATGAATAAATAAATTTTTATGCTAATCAGGACTAAAAAAAAAATAAAATTCTTTTGAGTGGTTTACAACAATACTCCAACATATTAAATTATGTATGGCTAAGGAAAGAGAATAAAATAATAAGTTTAATGATTATTCAATAACGTCCCAAATATTGAGAAGAGTTTAAGGCTTTAGGAATTAATTGAAAGTCAATTTAACAACTTTAACAAATAAATTAATAAGTTGAATTAAAGATTTCCGGTAGGTTTGTAATGGAAAGCTGTAAAAAAATTTAAACTTTAGTTTCAGTTTAAAATCCAGCAGCTTCTGTCATAAATTATACTTGAACCTTAATTAAAAGAATCCTCCATGCATACACAGAAAAAATTTTCACCAAAATTTTTTGAATTAATTCTATATGTAATGCTGTTTTAAACAATTTTTTTAATTGTTCCAATTAATTTGCCTTAATTGAAAACAAAAATTATAATGTTTGTGTGTTCATTTGCAAATATGAAAACATACATGCAAACTTCAAAAGATTTTAAATTCTCAAACAATTTTTTAATTAACTGTGTTGATTGAAAAAATATTTTGATTTGTGTTTACGTTTTATATGGCCTCTTTGACTGGTGGTCAAATTTCGATTAAACCTATTGATTGAAACTGAACAGCCAGAAAAGCTCTAACTTACAAATGCAGTAATTGATATGATCAATTTATTTGCAGGCGGAAAATCAGTAAAGAATTTAATTAATAGTACAAATTTCTAACAAATACGTTAATTGAAGTTGGATTTTAATTTTTTCTGTGTAGTGATCGATATTACACAGATTACAAAGAAGGAGTTTCATCTCATTAAAGTTATAATTTTTTTGTTAGAGTTGATTCATATTTACAGAAGTTATAAGTCCCGAAAGATTTCTCCTTATTAACACTATATAGGGATATGCCCTACATCTTCCTCCACGCATTACTTTTAACTCCTAATCGTTTCATTATATTTATATGTAAAAAATTCCCATTTCATAAGGTACGTTTACTATCTTACACATATCTCTTTTATTATTTCATTTAAATCGCTCCATATTTACAATAATCTTAAGTCGCGAAAAGTTCAAATTTCCCCCATAGGATTATCTAACCAAGGATACACTTTTGGGCAACGGTCACAAACGGTCATATAACGGGTCTCACCAGTCGATTGTTTCCGTAAAGCACATGCAACTGGTCGGCAAGTGGTTTGAGGTTTTTTAAAACAACCCTTAAATGGTTTACCCAGGGAGGGATGTTTCAAATATTGTATAACGGAAGTAGGGGTGGTGATATATACGTCTGGTAATGAGCTAGCATACTCTAAAAATCTGTAACAAAAAAAAAAAAAAAAAAAAAATAAATTACTTGTTCTAGCGACTATAAATAAAACTTACTTCCTAAACGCCTTAAAATAATTCTCACTTCTGCCAAACCACGCTGCATGCAAATACATGCCAAATGGAGCCCTATTATTATCATAGTGACGATGAAAGTTCTCCTTCATCCACTCAAACAAACTATTCACCTTGTCTTCGGGTAAATAAATACAGCCATCTAACATGGAGCAACTATAGCCCTCCTTGTCCACCCAAGTAACCATTGGATTAACCCATAAACCTGGCAATGACACAGTCGGACAGGGGCCTATTTGACAATCTTGAACGGACAAATAATCCAGCGTATACGGCCACATAGCTGGCTTACGATATCTTTGAGTCGGCCAAGAACTGTCGTATAATAAACCCAAACGCTTTGCCGCTATGTAAGAATTATTACCAGATAATTGCAGGAATGGCAAACGCATGCCTCTTATGTGTTTACGATTGATCTTGGCAAATTTTTCCATTATATCAATTTGATTGCCAAATTCATGCAGAAGAAGATCAACATCTGCTTCGCGCCAGTACTCAGTGCCAGCACCATGGGTTATGGAATGTAAAGCTATCTCATGACCTTCGTTATAGAGAGCGTTTAGTTTGGCATAATCTGTGTATTCGTGGGAAACATAAAAAGTTGCCTTTACCTCACAACGATCAGGGTTAAAGAGATTTGCGAAAAGTTCTTGATATTGTTGGTAGTTGATGACATTGACAGCATCGTCGAACGTGATGGTGATAAACTGGAAAAGGACAAAATTATTTAAAAAGTGTTGCGTATGAACACCAATCTATGTTTTTGTTTTTAACTAGTGCTTTTTCATGTTTGTACTTTTTACTTATAATTAAAAAAACTAATTGTCGTACTTAAGACTAAATCATTAATTTTGTTAAATTTAGTATTTTTCTATAAACTCTAATTGGAAAATACAACAAAGACGGAACGACTTGGGACGAGAAAGAGAAAAGCTTTTATAAATTAGGCAAGCTTAGGTAAAACATTGCGATTTTTTTCTCACAAAACTCCGATTTTTTTAAGCAAGTGGGTTCGGGTAAAAAAAAACCGACCAAATTCTGATTTCCATTAACAACCAATTTCACCAAGTTCTGTTATAACCAGGGAAATTAGAAATATGATTTAAAAAACGCGTTTTATGCGCATTAAATATGCAGTAAAAACATGAAAACATGCCCTGAAAATGTTTAAATATATACCCTAAAAAATCAAAAACTGCTCATTTGAAGACAAAATATTCAATAATTTAGTAACGAAGTTTTAAAAAACCTGAAAATATTATCGCTTAAGCCCATATTAGGTTAAAGTTCATATAAGAGATTTTTGCGCAGAATATTCAGGGTTGTCATAGAAACCAATATAGGTTTTGCTAATTGTCGGTTTGGAAAACCAATATTGGTTTCATTTGGTGTCACGAAACCAAGTTGGTTTTGTTAATAATAAAACCAATATCGAAACAGCTGTTGTTTACATTTTTATTGTTTTTTATTTTACTTTTTTGCAGAAAATTTACAAAATATTAAATTTTTTTCATTAAAATATCAGTAAAAGTGTTTTTTTGTGAAAATAATTTATATCAAATAATTAAAAGTGATAAGTGCTTATAAATAAAATAAAATGACAACAGCAGTTGTAGCATTTTTGTTATTGGAAGCTGATCTTGCATTGCATTTGTTGTTTTAATTTGTGTAATTTTATTGTTTTGTAAAAATATGTAATTATAAAGCGAATTTATTAAAAATATTAACAAATTTGTTGTTTAACGTTATAAATAAGTAAAGTCACCACTGCTGTTGTTGCATATTTGTTGTTAGCAGAAAAAGTGAGAAGAAGACTTTTGCAAATTTGCAGCAGCCCGCTGCCGGAGACTACCGGAAACATGCAAAAAATACTATTTTACCAATTTATCAATTGTATTTACTTCTATCTGTGGAAAAAATCTATGTAACTGTTAAATAAAAATTAAGCTTTTAGAAACTATTGGGGTATTCACAAAGTGTGCTATCATGTTATATTGTCATAATGTTCTAACATTTTACAATGGTTTAAAAATATTGTTGTTGCTTTGTAAACAAAAAGTGTCTTAAATTAATAAAACATTGCTTGCTATGTTTATTGTGCTGTCGTAAATAATCAGAAGAGACCTGCGCCGAGCAACTGAGCCGAGCGGCTATGATTTTGTAGCCGTCGCCGTTGATGGTATAGTTTTATCCGGCTAATATCCGAATTTAACCTGCAGCTAGCAATTTTTGCAACAAAACACTTGCGGCGTCAAATTATATCGGCTTAGGACTCTGACGTTTGGTAAACAAACAAAATAAAATTTATTTATGATTTGCGTCTAAAAAATAGACAATAGTCAGATAAGATCTAATTTAATTTATTAATTCATGGATTAGAATTAAAAAATATTTTGATGCTAGGTAAATATTTATTTTTTATATTTGTTTTAAGTCAGCTGATTTAAATTCAAAATAGCACACTGAATTATGAGGGGTTGTTCACAACAGTCGTATTTTTTCATGTTATTATTTTAAGACATATGACTTTATGACACCTTGTGAATCCCCCATATATTTATTTCCAATAAAAAAACAAGAGCTGTAAGCTGCTTGGTTTATTTCCAATAAAAAACCGATAACATTGGTTCCTATGACACCTAAAACCGACATTAATTCTAGTTCGAACATAAAACCAATAACATTGGTTTCTCTGACACCAAAGCATTTTTTCTTGCCGGTTTTAAAACCAATTCTGACAATATTGGTTTCTATTACAACCCTGATTATCTAAGTATTAACATCCACACGGATTTTTGTCTTAAAGGGATTTTAGGTGCGGTCGCTAAATTGTTAATTTATGCTAACATTTAAAAGGAAGTTAAAGCAATTTAAGGATGGGAGCTTTGGGCAAATGTGAAACGATTCGAAATAATAATTTGCAGTAAAATAATTTTGGGGCGAATTTTATTTAAATACTAACATAGTGGTAACGGATACGACCGATTCTCACTATTAACAAAGACTTCGTCCATATTTGATTCAATTATCTACAAAATTGCAACTTGTTCTTTGCGAACAAGGTTGACATGAAAATAAAACCAGCCAGACGGACGGATGGACATCGTTAGTTCACTTTAAAAATTGATTCTGAGTCGATCGGTTTACTAAAAAGATTGATCTAGATTTCCATGTATTATACACATCACATAATATTTATCTGATATGACAACCGGCTTTGTCTAACCATTTTAGAGTAAAAATTAATTGTTGATGGCGAAATTGAAGCAACACGTTGATTATACAGATTCGTATTTAAAACAGAAAAGCCATATGTTAACCAGAATTTGCAAAAATAAATATATGCACTAACAAATCAATGAGAAAATCCATAAAAGGCTCCAAAACGGATAAATAAACATGCAATTGCATATTTTTGGTTTCCCTGGTTATAACTAACTATCACTTAAACTTGAAAGTTGAAACTGATATTTAATTATAACTGAACTTGGTGAAATTAGCCGTAAGTGCTTTTTTTTTTTTAAACTGAGTTATTGGCCCATAACTATTTAGAGTCATAACAAAGCATACTTTAAGAGTTCTAAAGTAAACTTTTATTGCAAATATGCTTTTGATCTACTATAGACAAGCAAAAGCATACTTTACAAGTTAAAACCGATGTTAATTTTAAAACCAGCTGAAGTTGTTTTGAACTCATTTAACAACAGCATCAGCTGTTTTTCGCCAAACAAGAAGTACTTGCAAAAAGTTAAAATATTATTGTCCGATATTTTGCAATTATTTGGAGGAAAACTTTTATGGAAAGATATACAAAATACATTGCATAGGCCCTAATTGTGTAAAACTGAACGCCAAAAATTACATTGAAAGCAAAAACGAAGCCAAAATATGTTGTAATTTTGTTGTTGCTTTCTACATAAATTCATATTGCGTGTTAAAAATGTTCAACTCCACAAGATATGCAGTGTTCTATTTATATTTTAATTTTCAATGTCAGCTACTTAGAGTTGCCACATGCTTATGTTTTGTCGTAAAGGCCCAGTTAGGCGAACTTTGCTGTACCCGTAATGTACCGCACCGTACTGTAAGCACGTTGGTGCACTTATAGAACATTTAAAAACGTGTCATATGTTTTTCCCATACATAAACAAAAAGCAATAGTATCCATAAAACAATACACACAGTCATGGGAATCAAAAATGTTTAAATGGTGACCGCTGTGCAGAAAAAGTACCAAGTGATTTAATTAAATAAGTATTTTGTGTATGTAAAAAACGTTAATAATTTAATATTTATATTATAGATTTACCATAAACAAATTTGTATTTTTGCATATATATTTTATATATAATATTTTCAATATATGTATTGTAAATGTGCATACAACAAACAAAGTTTTGATACCATTTAAAGCCTTTTGTATGTTTCACATTTCCATTGTGTGTGTATATGCATTTGTTGATTTTGTACATCTTAACATATGTATATTTGTATAAATGAAAATATGTTGTATTGTAAATTGTTTTGTCACAATTCCATAGCTATACTGAAAAAAGTACCAAAAAAAAAGAGCAAAAATACCCGCATTTCATGTAACATACAAGCCGCCCATTACTGTTTTACAAATGTCACGTAACAACGGTATGAAATTCTATTTTATACAGAATGGTACGTTGCAACTACGGTACATTGCATTTCGGTAAGCTTTTGTATTGGTTTTCTATAACAAAAAGCGAACAGCTGATTGATACAGTATAGATACGGTACAGAAACGTTCGCCTAACTGCGCCTTAAGTTGTATGAAACAATTTTCTACATTTGAGGTGGTACCCAGTTAAAGTCGGTTCAATTTAAAACAAACTTTACTTTCGACTATAGTAGCACAATAATTAAAAGAATGTTTTTATTTTAAAGTTGTTTTTAAAAAGAACCGACTTTACCGTTTGACTATGATTATGGGCCATTATCTCTAAATATGGATATTTGCTTCTTGCTAAATTTATTTGTTACAAAGAAAATTTTAGCGAATAAATAAAATTTCAACGATTTCTTGTGAAAAAATCAAGTTGTTTAAAAAAAAAAGTTTGTGTAAAAAACCAAGATTTTGCAGAAAACCGAGTTAATGTGAAAACCCGAGTTTTTTTGTTAAAAAGAACCGCAGTTTTTCGTAAAAACCCGAGTTTTTCATGAAAACCCGAGTTTTTAGTGAGAACCCGAAGTTTTGTAAAATCCCGAGTTATTAGTGAATGCCTGCTTTTTTGTGAAAACCGATTTTTTTGTAAAAACCCGGCATTTTTGTGAAAACCCGAGTTTTTTCGAAAACCGATTTTTTTGTGAAAACCGGAGTTTTGTAAAAAAATTAGTTTTTGTGAAAACCCGAGTTTTTGTGAATAAATCGAGTTCTTGGGAGAAAAAAAATTAGTTATTGTAAAAACTTATCAATTTCCAAATCCCCAATTCAATAGGTATTACTTTAAAATAAATTTTAACAAAAGCATGAGCTGTTACAATCACATTATAAATTTGTAAACCCAGTTTTTGCAAAAAAAAAACAAGTTTTTTTAAAACACAAGCTTATTCAAACTCTGTTTTTTGTATAAAAATCCTGTTTTTAGTATTAAAAAAACATTGTTTTTATACCCTCCACCACAATAAGTTTTGAAGAGGGTATACTAAGTTTGTCATTCCGTGTGAAACTTTTTTATTATTCATCTCAGACCCCATAAAGTATATATATTCTGGCTCCTTTACTAATTCTAAGTCGATTTAGCCATATCCGTCTGTCTGTCCGTCTGTTGAACACACGCTCACTTTCGAAAAACTGAAAAGAAATAAACAAACTGGGTGGCAAATTGCTTGTAATTATCTTAAGCAGTTTTGGATTAAAATCCAGCAAAATCGCTTCAGTAGGATCAGAGCTATGAATCAAAATTTCGAACCACCACCTTAAAAAGTTGATTATTTTATTGCAAAAACTAACATAAATGGTGGAACAATGCACGGAATGATATAAGATTTTGCAAATGTTTGTTTTATTCGACTGGAAGTCAAACTGTGAAATTTCATGAAGATCGGTTCATAACCCCTAGGCCCCACATAAACCCTACTGCCGGATAACAGTTTAGTACGCCTAAAACCATAATTAATATCAAAATTAAATCATAACAAAAGTGGGCAGGTAACAGTTTTATGGGACTAGAAATTATTCTGTAAAATTTCGTGAAGATCAGTCCATAAGTACGCCTAAAACCGTAATAAATAATGCTATCATAATAGAATTTAGTACTTCACAGTTGTATATGACTAGTAATGCTTCTGTAAAATTTCGTGAAGATCGGTCCATAATTTACCCTAGGCCCCAAAAAACCCTACTACCGAAACACAGTTTAGTACGCCTAAATCCGTAATTTATAATGGTATCAGAATAAAATTGTATACTTCACAGTTTTATATGACTAGAAATAGCACTTAAAAATTTCGTGATGATCGGTCCATAATTTACTTTAGGCCCCATATAAAGCCTACTCTAGTAAATTAATTAAATACGCCTAAAATCGTAGCAGATATATGTAAAATTTTTTCCAACTTAGTTTCACATGGCCAGAAAAAATGTCATGCAATTTTGTGATATACGGTCCATAATTTACCTAAGATCCCATATTAAGCAGCTTTCTGAAATTCACTGTAAACGCTAAAACTAAGTTCACCGCTGTATTGAAATTTATGTTTTGTAATACCAGAAATACCTCTGCAGAACTTTGGGATGATTGGTTCATAACATAACATGGCTCCAACATAGATCCCCCTCCTGAAAATCATTTATGTTCGGCTTAATCTGTTAGGAATCAAGATATTTTACTCAAGATTGTCGGTCAATAATTTAATAAAGGTCTAAGTTGCAAACAATTTTAATGCTGACAGCCATCATTTATAAAGATAAATAAATAATAAATAGACATCATATAGATATCACTCCTGAAATATTCGAACTGTCGGTGGAGGGTATCAAAGATTCAAAAATACTTTACCCTATAAGCTTTTAAATTATGCTTGGGACACACTAGTATACAAGTTTCTGTATATTGATGCCGAAATAACAAACACTTAAATACGGTTAAGGCAGAATTAGTACGTTCTGTTCTTTTATTTTTTATGAAAATGTTTTTTTTTTAAATATGTACTTTATACAGTAAAGAACAATATAGATAGAACGACAACAGAAAGTAAAAACAAATGTTTCCAACCTTAATAGAAACCGAACATAAGTGTTTTTTCATCCCTATTTATATTAATATTTAACATCGTATACTTAACCCACCTGTGGTATCTCCTTTTCATGCCCCTTAAACTCCATCTTCGGCAACGTGATACCCGAACAGCGACAATGCGGCGGCTGGCATTTTTCAGGAGAACAAGGTTCCGCCAGTTTCAATTCAAAATCCATGGGAGAGCGAAATGCCGCCTGTATATTCGAAATTATAAAACTAAATATCAAAATTTTCTGTAGTTCCAACATTTTTCGCAAAACTTCTTAAATAAAAGTAAATGAAATTTATTTTCTCCAACATCTTTTATAATATTTTTTCCGGCAACTTTCCGATGTTGTGTTGAATTTCTTATCTTATCTTTTAAGAAATTTATTGAAGATACTTGTCAATTATTAAAGCAAAAAATTTTGAGGGGCAATTTTATTCTTATTGTTTTAACAACAAATTAATTATCAATTTGTTATTGAGCTAAAATTGTTTATAAAAAAGGTTTCCTTAAAAGTGGAAGTAAAAACAAAAAAATTATGAATCATAATTAAGTCGTTAAATATTTAAAGTTCTATCAAGGTTTTTCTTGGGATTCAAAAAATTAATTAAAAAGGTTTCGTTTAAATGTGCAAAATTCCCATTTCATACTATTGATAAACTGAAATTTATTGTTGATGGGATAAGCTATTCCTATGCGCATTTCACTGGTTGCTTAGGCCAGATTGTCAGAAAACTTCATCCAAGAATTTTAGAAAAACTAAAGATAATAAACCAAATAAAACGGTTAAGCGAATAAGAATTATAAGCCCCAGTTTCACTTTTAACAAAATCAAAGCTTAAGCAAAAACAACAACAATAAACAGTGAGTTTATCTTTTCTTACAGTCTAATTATAAATGACAGAGTTATAGATGTTTTCGAATAAAAGTAATTAACGTTTGTTGACTAACTAATCGATAAATATGCTACTGTAATTTTTAAATTCCGGGGGTAGTTGTTTTGCTATAAGCTCAAGTGTTTAAATAAAATAAAATTAAAAATAATAGAAGGAGATATAACCAGAATTCATAAACGATATCAGAATTAGTTTTCAGCAAGAAATAATTTCAAAATATAATTTTTAAAGTAATTTTTGGAAATACAAAATTTATTTTTAATACAATTTTCATATGACGTTTATTGTTGAGGGGAAGCTAGCTTATATGCGCATTACACTGGTGGCTTAGGCCTGATCATCAGGAAACCTTTTCCAACGATTTTAATAGTTAAAATATTTATATTCTAACTAAAACTTGCTTATTTGTAATGTACGTTTTTACGGCTTACAAAAACGTTGCTAAATTTTTTTGGTTAAAAAAAATCAGTTGGCAGCGGTGGGATTCGAACCCACGCCTCCGAAGAGACTGGTGCCTTAAACCAGCGCCTTAGACCGCTCGGCCACGCTACCCTATTTTTAAAGCAGTGTTGCCAAATTTCAATGTAGAAAAAAGCAGCGTTTAAAAAACTGCAGCCATTCTTTATTTGTCATAGGCCCAGGGTTGTTAGGCTTTTTTCTAAAAAAATCGTCAAAAATTTAAACAAAATTCGTCAAAAACGTCACGAACATTTAACAAAATCGTCAAAAATTCGTCAAATAATTAAATTTTACAAAACTGAGGCAATTTATTGCACTGAGTTTTTATTGATTGATTCAAAAATAAAAATTTTTAGCAAGAAATTCTATTTATGATCAAAAAAGTGATATGGTTACGTTTTATTTTGTTTATTCCAGCTGGTGGGCTTCGATATTATAAAAATAACTACCTTCTTACTGGGAATTCGCCTTTTTAAATGCAAATAAAAAAATTCTTCACATGTGATTATGACTTTAGTGAAACAACCAATCGTATGTAGCGACACAAACCGGAATCATGAACACAATGCGGATTTAACCAATTTTTTAGCGACGCAAATCGAAACGACGCAAATAGGATCGACGCAAGTCGGGGCCCGAGTGTATATCCTTTGCAGTATCGATGGCATTCATATAATTGAAGAGTTCGAATTACTAATGCTTCTAATGAAAGCCACCTGGTTTCTGATGGGGGAAGAATTTTTTTTTGTTTAATTTGCATTTCGAAAAATCACGTTTTGGACTGTCTCCAATATAATTGTAAATATTTCTTGTAAATGTTTAATTTATGCCAGAAAATCGTCATAACACTATTACTTTTAGTAAAAAAATCGTCAATCGTCATTTTACTGTATTTTCACAAAAAAATCGTCAAAATGACGAAAAATCGTCACATCTAACAACCCTGCATAGGCCAGAAAAAAAACTATTTCCTTTACGTCTGATTCATTAAATGTAAACAGTCGCTGTCGAACCAACTCAAAAAGCGAAAAGTTGTACACACATTTTCGTTTTTAGCTCGTCAGTTTTTGGTCTCGACTGCAGTTTTTAAAAACCCTGCAAAAAAGTATGATATACTATAAACTAAATAGGGCTCAGAAGTTATCAAAAATGTTTAGATCAAATAAAAAAAGTTTATATAAGTACTAGGGTATTCATTCGGTTAACCGTCAATCGGTTAACCGATTAATTCCTACCCGATTAACTGATCGCTTAATTTCAAATTGGCTTTTTTCGATTAACGATTAAACCGGTTAATTTCAGTCGATTAACCGATTAACCGATGTAATAAGATTTTTAATTTTTTGTAGTATTATAACATATTTTTTTGTATTTTTAATTATTTGTTTCGTCTCATATACAAAAGATATGTGTTTCGAAAATATTTTTTCTTACAAACAAAGGTGTTCAGTGATCTTCATTTCAACCCATTTTCCGCCGACCGATTTCAATGTTCAATCAACAGGAATGTGGCGAAAAATGGGTTAAATGTTTGATTGCCAACACCTTTTTCTTGTTTCACGTACTTTTTATATGTATGTGTTTAGTTATTTGTTTCTTCTCATACCTTCTCATATCAGTCTTTTAACAAAATTAACCGAAATAATTAGAAGTATTAAACATTTTTAAAAATTAAAACAGGACTCTAAGGAATATTTTATATGTTTAGAGAAATCCTTAAAAATTGCTGAGAAATAAGATATTCATCTACGATAAGTGAAAGAATTTTTTCTAATTCAAGTTTTGTCAAAACAAAAGAAAAGAATCGTTTAACTCCTAATCATTTAAACCAAATTACTTTTTTAAAAGATTTTTTTATAACATCTCCTTTAACTATTGAAATATTATTATTTATTATCTCAGTCTATTTTTTTATAAATACATATTTGGGGGATTCACAAGGTAGTCATAAAGTTGTAAAGCCTTATGTCTTTAAATAATTACTAGAAATATATATATCGTAGGATTAATATGCAAACCGGCTAAATCCAAGATAAATTTACGCCTCGTCGACCAGCATGTAGTTTTTCTTCTTTTCAAGTCTTGAAGTCTGTAAAACGAATTGCATTTTTAATTTTCTATCAAGCTGTTAGCAGGTTTGCATATAAAGCCGACGATATGACTGTTGTGTTGACGCTTATAATTTATATTTCTCTGTGCAGTTATGACGAATCAAAAATTTTTATCTGGTTTGAAAAACAACAATATTTATTTTAAGCAATTGTAAAATATTATTTAGGACATTATGACGATATGACTTGATAGCACACCTTGTGAATCCCCCAACTATGTATTAATTGAAAAATGCATATTACATATTTATGAATTGTTTTTTTGTTTGCTCGTTTTAGTTCAAGAATTTTAATGTTTGGTATGTTATTGTTTTTTTACTAATTAACTCCAGATAATAAATAATTAATGCATTTCTGTATATTGAAATTACTTAATTTATAAAAAAAAACTTTATTAATCGGTTAACCGATCAAAAACAAAATTAACCGATTATTGACCGATTAAAGCAAAATCTCGGTTAATTAATCGAGCGATTAACCGATTAAAGCAAAAGGTCGATTAAATGAATACCCTATTAAGTACATACATATATAGCTTAAAGGAAATATTAAACTACTAAACATTTAAACTAAAAAAAGACATATTACGATTAATATGTGTGCTAGATGAAATACTTGACTGAATTGGTCCATTTTAGTTACAAAGCATTTCTTGTATAAATGTAGTATTTGTTCTTTATTTTATTGCTTTAGCTCAGAAGACATTTTTAATGGCGGCTAGGTGCAATAATGGGCCGATTTGTACAATTTTCATTACCAAACGAAGCTGTCCTCCAATCAATTTACCAAATTTTATACTTCTAAGTCTTTTATTGCGACCTCTAACGTGCCTTACAAATGGACGGACATGGTAAGATCGTCCTAGAATTTCAAAAGAATCCAGGATATAAGGGAATGACTACACCCATATTCCTCTTCTTTAATTCATACTCAATCTAAATTTATATATAATAAGAAAGTTGTTTAACCTGGTTTCTAAGGGTAGCGTGGCCGAGCGGTCTAAGGCGCTGGTTTAAGGCACCAGTCTCCTCGGAGGCGTGGGTTCGAATCCCACCGCTGCCAGAGATGACTTTTTCTCGAGTATATAATTTTAAGAAATTTATTCTCCTATTGTGGTTATGAAATTGGTAAAACAAAGCAAGCGATCTTTGCTTATAAAGGCCGTTTTACATTAGCCCGCCCCAAGTCTATCATAGTAATTAATATTAATGTATTAAGAATTTTGACGAAAATGCTTCCCAGATTTAATTATTGTTTGAATATTTTCTTCTTTTAGCAATTGGTAGCTGTGACAACGGGCGTTAAATTTATAATATAAGAGTAATTTCATTCTAGGGTTTTCACTTAATCGCAAATTTTCATAATGGCGATTACGAGATTGTAGTTTTATACAAAAAATGGTCCGCTATAAGAAATGCTCTACCGTCAAAGACGGCTTTGCAGTGTGAATTGTTTTGTTTTGGGTGTTTTTTAGACGAATGAAGTTTATTTATGGATAACTGTAAAACTAGCTTTCACACTAATGAAGTGTGTTTGACTTTTTTCAGTATAACTTGGCAAATCACCATGCAAAGACATACACCAAAATAACGCTTACAAATCGTGGAAATTTATTTCCAAAGTTCTCGCTCTGTTCGCCTATTTTTTAGAGTACTTCGTATAGTTTGCGATTTCTGGATAAACGGGTGTGTAAACAAGCAGAATTAACGTTTTTAGCGTACTTCCATAACAGGAACAAGCTTATAAGGAGTTCCTTAAAAAAAGTTGTGAAATTTTTAAAGAAAATTAAGTTTTTTGATATCAACTCTTAAACGCAGATTTTGCTGGATAAAAGCGGGCAAAAGGGTTTTAAAATGTTCCATTGTTATGAAGACGTTATTCATAAGTCTCTTTTTAACATTTGATCTAAAGTTTGTTAAAGAAAACATTTTTCGGAAAACTTTTATATTCCAATTCTTAAAATCTCTTGCCACATTTTCCTTTGGAAAGTAAGACTTCTTATAAATTTTATGTTAGCCTTTTCTATTCTGAGAAACTATTTATTTTCAATATTTTGCACAATTTTCTAAAATAATGAACACAGGTTAATATTTGTTAGAATTTTTTTTACAATCATTTTTATAGGTAGCGTGGCCGAGCGGTCTAAGGCGCTGGTTTAAGGCACCAGTCTCTTCGGAGGCGTGGGTTCGAATCCCACCGCTGCCAACTGGATTTTTTGTAAAATAGTTTTTTAAGGTCGGATTTTTGAGATGTGGATAAGTTAAAACTTAGTTCAACGTAGTCTGAAATTCAAATTTTTCCGGCAAAACCTGAAGTTTTTTTACATATATTATTAAAGACAAACATTTTAAGCAAAACTACGCTGTTACGCAACATTTTATAAACAAAGTTGGTAATAGCGGTACAAATCTGTTTTCAGATTAACTAAACCTAGATTAACTAAGATGCCAAAAACCCAGCCTAATGCAACTATTTCTATTGTTGTATTATTTTATTTTTTGTTGTTGATTAATCTATAGCCATACTTTTCAGATGATCTTAAGCTATCAAAAATTTTACCGAAAGCTAAAGATAAGCAATACTTAAATGAAATATTTTTAAAAATGGCAACTCAATTTTGTATTTAGTCTAATACACTCCTTTTATACGCATTTCTCATTTGCGAAAAAAAAAACTATTTGTAAGAACTTAGCTCACTGTTTATATGTAGATAGCATTCAGAAATATTATTATATTTTCTTGATGCCATGCAACAAAAATATAGTCATATGTAACACTAAAGCATCGTGGTACCAGATCATTAAAAATACCAAAAAATATAGTTAATAAAAAACGTTGCAGCATCACACATTTTATTGGCAAATGGCTCCTTATTGTTTTTGTAACTTATTAAGTTAAAAAACAAATTTAAGCTTTTCACTTTTATTTGGAAATCAGAAATGCGTCTAAATGGAATAAAAGTTATTAGAGAATTTTCACCAGCACTAAAAACAGCAGTTACTTAAAATGAACTCTTTGCTTTTTGTATATTTAAATCACTAAGTGCAGAAAGGGAACTACGGATATTTACTTCATGTGCCTTATTTGAGTATTGCTAAGAAACCAGTGTAAAAAGTGTCATCTTAGACAACTCCCCTCTACGAGCTAAGAACATAAAATTTGCATTTTGTATTACCAACAACAATGTTTTAATTGAATATGTATTTCAAAATAAATATTTTAAAGTAGTTCCTTTTTTGTACTTAGCGATTCAATTAAATCAACAAGTTTAATTACACTAAGCTAGTTGAAAAAATAAACAAGCTGGGCACCTGGCGTTTAAACCCAATTCGGGTATGCTGAATCTAGTGGTGCTAGCCTTTTAAGTTAGTTCTGGTTTTCGAGACAAACCGTTATTTCGAAAATGGGGGAGGCTGCACAACTCAAAAACGCTTTAGCTGATTGAAAAAAAACTAAAAAACCGAAAATCCGAAATAAAATTTCCTTTAAGAAAAGTCCAATATGCGCAGTCGTCTTAGACACTGCAGGGGCCAAAATTAATAATTTTATTAAACCGCCATATTTGTATGGTTGAAATTCTTAAATTTGACTGCTGCAGTGCCTAGGATGCTGCTAGATGGGTCAAATGTATGACCAACCCCACTTTATTTTTCATCGCAATCATTTGTTTCTAACATATCTACCCTCTATCTCCATTCCTTAAGGGGGACGCCCCTAGATGGGTCAAATGTATGACCAACCCCACTTTATTTTTCATCTCAAACATTTGTTTCTAACATACCTACTAGGGTATTCATTCGGTTAACCGTTAATCGGTTAACCGATTAATTACTACCCTATTAACTGATCGGTTAATTCAAAATTGGCAATTTTCGATTAAACCGGTTAATTTCAGTCGATTAACCGATTAACCGATGTTACAAATTTTTGTAGTTTTTTGAAGTGTTATAACATATTTTTTAGTGTTTTTAATTGTTTGTTTCGTCTAATATAAACAAGGTATATATATTCGAGCAATACATTCTTAAAATACAGTACAAAAACAGAAACTATGGGTTCGGAAATACATTTTTTTTAGTTTGTTCGGTGCTGAGCTTTGCCAGGATGAGTCAGATGATGACCTTACAATAGAAGAAACTGTCGATTGTAACACAAACTATTTTTAACAAAATTAGCCGAAATAATGGCATAATGGAAAATGTTATATGTTGAGAGAAATCCTGGAAAAGGACTGAGAAATAAGATAATCTGTATCATGATACAAAGAAACCAAGATAACGCATTCAGCTTTTAAAAATGAAATGTTTGTGCGCATCTACGTCACATCAGCGTATTAGTGCAGCTAAAATATAGAAACACAAGCAAACAAACATGTGTGTAATATGCTAAAGTGACGTCATATTAAACAGTTGAATTTTGTAAACATGTGCAATGCGTAATCTTAAATCTGTATTATGGGTTGCTTCCGATTTCTCAAACATCATCGATAAGTGAAAGAATTGTTTCCAAATCAAGTTTTATCAAAACTAAAGAAAAGAATCGCTTAAATTCTAAACATTTAAACCAAATTATTTTTCCAAAGGATTATTTTATAAAATCTCAAACTATTGAAATAATTAATAAAAAAATCTCAGTTAATTTTTAAATAAATACATGAAAATATTATGTATTAACTATAAAACATGTTTCTCATATTTATGAATTACTTTTTTGTTTGCTCGTTTTAGTTCAAGAATTGTTTTGTTCGTTATGTTATTGTTTTTTTTTTTTACTTAAAGACTCCAATAATAAATAATTTTTGCATTTTTATTAATTGAAATTACTTAATTTATAACAAAACTTTATTAATCGGTTAACCGATCAATAACAAAATTAACCGATTTAACCAAAACCTCGGTTAATTAATCGAGCGATTAACCGATTAAAGCGAAACCCCGATTAAATGAATACCCTAATACCTACACGCTATCTCCATTCCTTAAGGGGGCTCCTATACAAAATGTTCAATGCAGACTACAAATATATTCAAATATATTGAAGGAAAAGTCGCATAAATGCCCAGAAATCGCTCCTAGGGGGATAAAATGTATAACCGACCTCCATTATTTTTTTGTTCTTAACATTTTCTTAAAACATACATGCCATGTATCTCCACCCCTTAGGGGGGCTCCCATACAAATATGACCGTTTAATGAAATTCTTAAATTTGGCCCCTGCAGCGCCTAGGACGCTCCTAGATGGGTGAAATGTATGACAAACCCCACTTTATATTTTATCTCAAACATTTATTTCTAACATACCTACCCGCTCTTTCCCTTCCTTAAGAGGGCTCCCATACAAAATGTTCAATGCAGACTAGAAATATATTAAGGAAAAAGTCCCATAAATGCCCAGGAGTCGTCACTAGTTCGATATAATGTTTGGCCGACCTCAATTAATTTTTTGTTCTTAACATTTTTTCAAGACGTACTTGCTTGCCCCTTAACACCACTTCTTAGGGGGGGCTCCAATACAAATATTGCGTTTATGAAATTCTTATATTAATTAAAATTTTTCGACTTTTGTTATTAAAATCAAAAAATAAAATAGAAGCCGAGCTGTATTTTCCTATTTTTTTTTTTTTAATTTTTAAAAAACAAAAATTTCAAATTTTGGTCAAAAAAAAATTATTTTTTTTCCAAAAAAACAAAAAATTATGTTTCTAAAACGAAATTATTGCTGAATTTCGGTTTTGTTTAGTTTTTTCAATAAGTTTAAGCGTTTATGAGTTACGCGTACATATGTTGTGCAACCTCCTCCATTTTCGAAATAACGGTATATCTCGAAAACCAGAGCTAACCCAAAAAAAAAAAAAAAAAAAAAACGGCTAGCATCACTGTATTCAGCGTACCCGAATTATGCTTAAATGCCAAGTGCCCAGCTTGTCTAAAAACGTGTCAATTTCTATCACAGTGTTATTTTCATAAATATTCAAGAACTTTTCTTAGTATTTCTAATAAAAAAACCAAATCTAAATATTTTTCAAATCTTCGAAAACCAGCTGTGGTTTTTAAATCGGTTTAATATATTTTTCTCTCTTTATCTTTGTATAAACTAAAGCCATTTCGCCTGTTTCTTTTAAGCCTTAAGTTATGCAACACTTCATTAAAATTTCCAATAGCCTATAAATATATGACTAGATTGTTTTTTATTTACATACATATTTTTATCCAATTCAAGTTATTTATATGAAGAAAACAAATTCATAGAATTCCTTAAACCACTTTGTGTGAGTGTAAGGAAAAGAAGAAAAAAAGGACCAGACAAATTAAATTTACAATTTTTATATTGTTTTCTGTATTTTTTTTCCACCACTTGCAACTATGCAGAGCATGTCCAGCAGTTAGTTTGGATTTGGATTTTTTGTTTGCAGGTTTTTTTTCTCTTACCAACTCCCTCTAATCAAGACGTGCTTTCTATTTAAAGGAAAACTAAATAAATATCCATAAAAAAGACTAGACAAATTGAAATTTAAAATTTATAAAAATTGTTTACTCTTGAATAAATTGTAGAATACACAAGAGTGGTAACATTAGTGCAGCATACACAAAGGAGTTAAGGTCACGTTTGAGTGAGACATGATTATAAAAAGAAAAAAGAATTAAAATTTAACGAAAAATATTCATGGAAATTTAAATTCAACTGAAACAGACTTTTTGCACATAAACAGTCAATGAATGACTGTCATTTAATTTCCTGGCCCACAAATATTAAACAAAACTCTTCTACAATTTCCTCACAAGACACTGATGGATTACAACATGCCACTATTAAGTAATAGGATTGTGTGGAAAAACACTTTTCATTAGTATGATCAACATGTTTCAAAGGTGGTGGTTGTTCCCTGCCACTTAAATGCAATTGTGATTTACTTAACTTCCCTTTTTCTCCTCTTTCTCACCCAACAGACCTTTTAATAGGCGTTTTTGTTATAATGACCTGCAGCCTGCAACCTGTGCAATTGTAAGGCTTAAAAAACAATTCTTTTTTTCTGGGATTTGAATGTAACTTAATTAAGGATGTTTGTTCGTTTCTTCTCCTGTGCCTGGGAGTTGCAAATAATGCAAAAGTGTGTTGCAAGTGTATGCAAAAGAGCGTGTCTCTGTTACCTGCTACATCATTAAAAGCCAAAAAAAAAAAAAATATGCAGAACTTACGGCCAGACATTATTCAAACTCATTTATCAAGTGACATAAAATGACACTATCTTAACGCAAATATCAAAATGCTTCCGGTTATGGTCTAGCAAGCTAAAGCGTTTATGGCAAATTAGGGGAACGCAGATTTATTGAGCGTAATTTTTTTCAATATTATTGGTTTTTTACTTGAAATAAAAAAATATGCGAGTAATTTCAAAAAATATCAAAAACTTTGATCCGAAAATACATACAAACATTTTTTAGAATCTGCGATAAAAGTTTCAAGTCTGGGTTCACACATAAAAAGTTTTCATTTAGAAAGTCAGAGCTTATTATTATTTTTATGGTGTAAAACCAGACTAATCAAAAGGGATCTCCGTACAAAAAAACTATTATATGATCTATATTATGATTTATGAGGAGAAACCACATTTAGAGAAGTGGTGTTTGGCCATAACACTTCATAATAATCAAAATTTATAAAAGATTGGTAGGCAAACAGTTCATTTTAAAATTTGGGAATTTTAAAGGCGAATGTGGTCAATTATAGATCTGTCCTTTTTAATTTGTTTAAATTTGATTTCATACAAGTTATTGTTTTATTTGGATCTAATATATGTATGTATATTAATTTTGTTTTTAAATAATCTCCAGTTTGAGTGATTTTGGGCAGTGGGTCCCATATGCGCCTTGGCATTAACTGTATAAAATATAATTAATGACACATATAGGTAATCAATATTTTCGAAATATATTTAAATACTGTCCGAAATCTATAGATTATTTTCCCCCAATACTGCAATAAAATGATATCTGTGTCATTTTGACAAAACATATTAAGTCAAATTTAAAAAGTTGGAAAAATATTGCTAATTAGACGAATTTTCATTCAAAAAACATTTTTGTTTTAAAAACTTTGTGTTATAAACGAAATTTTTCTTAAATTTTGGTTTATATTATTATTTGATAAAAATTATTTTTTTTTACCTAGTTTTTTTTAAACTTTTTTGCTATCTTATCTCGACTTAAGATGTTTTGTCAAAATACCACAGAAATGTTTTTCAATATTTTGTTCCAATTGGCTTTTTATAATAAATAAACTTTGTAAAATATTTATTAAAAATTTAGTAAAACCTAGTTTTAGAAAAGTCTGTTGACTCGAATTGTTGCAAACTGATCAGTTTTTATAAGATCCCAAAACAATTTTTAATCAAAATTACACAAAATTTATTTAAGCAAATATGATTTGTGACTTTTATTTTGTTTTAGTTTTATAAAAAAAAAAAAAACTAAATAAAAAAAATCAATTCGCCCGAGCAGGGACTTGAACCCTGGACCCTTGGATTAAAAGTCCAATGCTCTACCGACTGAGCTACCCGGGCTCTTGTTGAGCGTGAAATTAAAGCTGCATAAAAAACGATACTTAATTTTAAAGCTCAAACAACTAATCACTAGCACTAATATTATGCTGAAAACACACATTACCTTACCTTACCAGTGAATCATCACAAAGAATTATTTGTGATACAATTTTCTGAGCCCTGTTTGAGCAATTTAAATGGTACTTTGATGATAATTTTATAGTGTTTTCCGTCTTATTTTTTAATCATACCTTTTTTGAATTTTTCTCCGATAAAAGCAGCACCATTATCGCTTTTGATTATTTGAACAAATTTTATTCTGAAATAAACAAAAGTTATCGTGTTCTCGCAAAGAAACTTTCATTTATATTCATTAATTGACAACAATTTGTATAACTCTTTTTTTAGCCAATCTACTTATTTGTTCGGAAATTATTAAAATATGAACCCTTTTTCAATCAGGTCTGTCAGATATGGCGATTTTTCGCCAAACGTGGCGATTTTAAAACGTGTTTGGCGGTGGTGTTGTTATCATTTTAAGTGTATTTTATATTCAGTCACTATTTCATTCCAATAGTATTTTGCAGGTCAAAACACTAGTAATGAAATCGATTAGGCTGAAGTGTATGATCTTATAGACTTGTGTACTTAATTTTAGTTTTTTTAACGGAATATATGCTTTCCATTTTATGTTATTTAAAAAAAAATAACAGAAACTCAAAAGAATTGCCTTTTGGCCACTTTTTTGTATTTTTTCTCAGTTTTTTGCGATATTTGAATGAAATGAAATATAAAAAAAAAAAAATAAATAAAATGTTACGAAAACGGAACAAAATTGACGTTTGGCGATTTCTGACATCCGGCTTGTTGATGGAGCTCAAAAAAATCTGAAAAACCCAGTTTTCAATAGCGCCATTGATAAATCAGTTTTTGTTTTATTTTAAAAAAAACTTCAAATAAATGCTAAGAACACAATTATGTGGTAAGACGTAGCGCCGGCTATTTCAAGAAACATGCCCAATATACCCACAATTTCGTCGTAAATGTATTTTGTTTTCTTTTGTAAATAATACTATAAAATTCTAAATATACTTAAGTTCAAGGCGAATTCATTACAGGTGATCTTGGTACTACAAAAAGTACAACTCGTACTAAAACCCCAGGCAATTTCGCTTTGTAAAATCATTGTACAATGTCAAAAACAGAGACAAAACTAAACAGAAACAAAGATAAAAAAAAAACAAAATCTTGAAATACAACAATTATAAACAAAAAAAAGTTATCAGCAGGGCTTTTAAGACCACCTGTAATGAATTCGGTTAGCTTAAATTGTTTTTAATTTTTTCACCTGTTATTTTGTTTTCAAATACAGTACCTTTCGTTTATAGTCACATTAGCGATATAGTCCATTTTATCTGTTTATTTTGCTTCTTTAAGCTAATTTTATATAAAGTATTATCGTTATACAAAGTCCATTTAACGATATAAGCACATTTGCAATATATGCCATCTATCAAAGGTCATCAAAGAGAAAAAAAATAAAGCAAGTTAATGGCGATATAGTCACAGTAGCATTACTTACTTAGTTGTTTTTAGTTTTCGAAACCACAATCCATCCAAAGAAAGAATTAAATCGTTTAATTTTTGTCATCCACTCTCTACTCGTAAAAAAATTAGTTTTTGCCTTTGATATCAGTTATGAAATATCTTGTTGTTAATTTTTTTGTATACTGTATATGCCTCATTGTGGCATAAATGTGAATAACAACTTATTGCTTTTTGAGTTGGTTTGACAGCGACTGTTTTTTTTTTTTTGTTTTTAATAATTAAATAAATCCAAATTAAAAGCAACCGTTCTTTTTTTTTGGCTAATGACAAATACAGAAGTGAAAGAAATGGCAGTTTTTCACTTTAACTGCAGTTTTTTTAAACGCTTGATCTAAGTCAATGTATGACGTAAATACGCATTAACTACGTCTTTACGTTGCAATTCTGCTCCTACCGTTAATCAAATTTGTTGGACCCTTGTATTAAAAATTTTTTGACTGGGACGAATCCATAAAAACCTGTTTTATATTAAAATCAAAAGTTTATCTTAATAAATTAACATGCATACATATTTAAGGATGTAAATGTTTTTATTTTCATGTTTAAAATATGTTATAAAAAGAAGACAATTCCCGTATTATTTTAATTAAAATTATTTAGTTAAAGAGTGCATCAAGTCTTCAAAGTAGAATGATGAAGAAAATTATATCGGGCCATTCTGCTGATGCTTGTATTAACAAAGGAGAGTACAAAATAAGTAAAACATGTCATTAATACGATTTCTGTATGACGTGCTAAATTCCCAATTTCCATATTTGATAAATACACCGAAATTTATTGTTGAGGGAAAGCTAGCTTCTATGCGCATTTCACTGGTTGCTTAGGCCAGCTCATCAGGAAACCTTTTCCTAAGATTTTAGAAAAGCTAAAAATATTATACGAATAAAACCCCAAAGCGAATAAGAATTTTAAACACTCAAAGTCTTACTCGTAAGTAACAATATCAAAGCTTAAACAAAACACCAACAATAAACAGTGAGTTTATCTTTTCTTACATCCCCCTACAATTGGTTGGGTTCTTTCCGACTCGAATTGTAGTTGTAAGTGGGTAAAAAGAAAAAACAAAATTAAAAAACAAATTGTTTCGTTCTATTGTCTTCGTAAGAAAACAACATGTGTTACTACAGGGGTAAGTGTTTTAAATTATTCTTAAATAAATGCATATGTTGTATCTGAAGCTTCTTCACACTGTTAAATCAAACTCAAACCAATTTGATTCTACATGAAATAACTTGAAATAACTTTCATTCAACGTGATTCGGATTGTTATTTCTCAATATAAATGACATTTTGCTCTAGGTTAGGTTAGGTTAGGTTCCATGGGCAGCCATCGAGAGACAGCTTACTTGGGTCCTTTACTGGTCCCTTTGTGATACCCAGCGCCAATGCCCATCCTATAAAGCAGTTATTCAGATGGTGTTACTGCAAATTCCAACCAATTCGTCTTCCTAATGAAGAGAAGAAGCGATTTAAGTACTATCTTAGAAAGATCCTTCAAGCAGGCAAACACCGGTTCCCCCAGGTGTTTTTCGCTGATGTCCCGCAACCCAGGGCATTAAAAAAGAAAGTGAAGCACAGTCTCCTCTTCCTCCTTATTTTGACAACTTCTACAATAGTCGTTGAATTCCAGACCTATTCTTCCAGCATGAGTCCCAACCGGCCAGTGCACAGTCACAACCGATATCACTGTCCTAATCTCGTCGTTGTTGAACCTAAGTAGAGAATTAGTTCTTCGTTCATCATATCCAGGCCGTAGTGTCCTAGATATCAAGCAGGTGGACTCGCAGGCCCACCACGTCTGTGCGACTCTATAAGACTCGCGTTTGCCAAGTGACTTACAGTGAGCCATTGGAAGGCCAACGAATTGATCAATGAATACGTCATCCATGCGACCACCCTGTTTGGCCAGCCCATCTACTATCTGATTGCCCGGGCACTCTGAGTGCCCCGGTATCCATGTTAGCGTTGCCCTTAAATTCTTCGCAACCTCATTCAAAGACATCCGACATTCAACATTTAACCTAGATATCGTGAAGACACCAGCTAGGGAAGCAAGGGCAGCTTTGCTGTCAGTAAATATACGTATATCTCGCGATATGCGATGATGCCCCAGCCAATTTGCCGCCCGCCTTATAGCGGAGATCTCCGCCTGCAGGACACTACATCCATCCGGCAGACGAAAGGAAACTTTCACATTCAGTTCCTCTATGAAGAAACCCCCGCCAACCTTTTCACCTTTCCTCGAACCATCAGTATAAACCCCTAGGGTCGGTTCATGGAAAGTATTCGAAGGCACATTACCATGCGCCAGTTGTGACACGAACCATGTAATCATCAACGCGACCAGTCTATGTACCTTCTCAAGCATCGCGCGGTGTCTGCTCTTATCCAGTGCAGTCCACCATACAACGACCCCGTAATACAGAGTCGGCTTTACTACAGCCTCAAAGATCCAATTGACACACCTCGGGCCCATGCCCAATTTCCTACCGATTGCAGCGCTGCACGAATATATGGCAACTATTGCCTTTTCCACTCTCATCCGGACATTAAGTCCCCACGACAGCTTGCTATCCAGAACCACACCCAGATACTTGGCACTGTGAGAAATCCGAAGCTCAGTTAAATTTAACCTCGGAAGCCTAAAGTCTTCGATCCTGTACTTCCTCGTACAGAGTTCTAGTTCCGTCTTTGACGGATGGTGTTCATAGTCAAGTTCCACAATAGTGGGGTGAGAACTTGGGGAGTGCCTCTGTTCACCAGTCTCTGAACTCTGGTCTCACCTATCGTAGAGCAAATGACCCTATTCCTGAGTAGATTGTCCACAAATCTACATATACCAATGTTGATCCCCAGGCTCCTTATGGACGCCACAATAGAGTCCGGGCTGACATTGTTGAAGGCCCCCTCAATATCTAGAAAGGCGATCTTTCAATAGTTCCAACTAGAGAATGGAGAGCCGTCTCAACAGACCTGCCCTTCGTGTAGGCATGTTGAGAGGCAAAGAGTAAAGCCCTTGGGATGGTCATCATCAAGTGTATATCGATAACTCTTTCAAAAGTCTTAAGAAGAAAGGACTCGAGGCTTATCGGCCTGTAGTCCTTCGGTTCAGTCTGAGAATTACCCCCATTGGGTATACAGACCACTCTGCATAAGGTCCAGCTCACAGGAAGATACGATAATCTAGCGCATCCCCTATATAAAGCCATCTGCCAGGGTATGATCAGGGTCGAATTCTTCTGCAGGTCCGCCGGAATTATACCATTCATACCCGGAGATTTGTATCGGCTGAAGCTGTCGACAGCCCACTTGATTCTATCGTAGTCCAATGGAATGGACATAGGAGTGGGTGTCGACTCCCACACACGATACCGCAAACTCCCTTGGGAACTTCCAGGAAAGTGAGTGTCAATTAAAACCTCAAGTGTTTCCTGACTATTCGTAGTCCAACAATCATCTGATTTCCGGACATAGGTTGGGACAACCCGGCTTGAAGCCCATATTTTACGTAAACGGTTCGTCTCAGAGGATCCCTCCACGCCGCTACAGAAGTTCCTCCAATCATTTCTTTTCGCTGATCTAACCAAGTTTCTGAACCTATTCAATGATGACTTATAGTCCACCCAATTACCATGGCGCTTAGCCACATTGAACAACCTACGACAGTTTTTTTTGCTCTAACTTTACTGTAATGTTAAATTAACATGAATTATAGTTATTTTAAAAGAAAAGCATGTTATTCGCAAGGTATTGTCAAATCAGGTTGAAGTAACATGAAAATCGTATGAAGCAAAATCACCACCGAAAAATTTTAAATCAACCTTGTTTTCTACGTTTTTAACTTGATTTTTTTTTTGTGCACCACTTTAGGTAAATGACAAATAAATTTAAAAAATAAAATCATTTTATGAACACAAGATCTAAGTGCCTCCCTATTAAAACATTTAAATGTTCTTGTGTTGAAAATGAAATATCATTTGAAATTGTAGCTAAAAATACAAATTTATTGGTTGACGTTGTTAGTTCAAGTTAAAAGTATTAAAATCTAAAGATAAATATTCAATATAGGAAATCAAATTAATCATGAACGGTGGGATATATTTACTTTCGCAGAACTACATAACATTTAAGGAATATTAAGAATTTTATAATTTTAAAGTAAAAAAAAAAAATAGAAAAATCAGAAATTCTATAATTTTTGTCTGTTCTGCATTTACGTTTGTGAAGTAAACAGATAAAAAAAAAACATTAATAAGATATGGAGCGCTGTGCTCGTCAAGAGCGCGGAATTGTAGGTCTTGTAGCTCAACTGGACGAATTGGGACTGGAGAACATGCGGTTCTAACGACATGGGGCAACAGCGCATACTGCACACACAAAAAATGTCAATAATAAATTAACATTGCGCAATTTTGATTAAAAATCATAGTAAATTTCTGCAAAAGTATGGACATTATTTAAAATTATCATTGTGTCATATTAATTTAAAACAAAAAATCTTAAAATAACGTTGTTCAATATTGAATCCATAAAATCCTGTTTTATTTGTTTTGTATAGAAACAAAACAACATTATTAAAATTCCCGTATTCTTTTTGTTAAAATAATTTAGTTAAATAGAACATCAAATTATCAAAGTAGAATGATGCAAAAACCATATCGGGCAATTCTGCTGGGGTCTTTTGATTGTTTGGGCTTCTGTAAACAAAGGGGAAAACAAAAAAGTGAAACATGTGTTACAGGAAAATAAATAATTATATTATCTCTCTCTTGCTCTCTCTGGTTCCGTGGGTAAGTGTTAGAATGTTTCTTAAATTAACGCATATGTTGTCTCTGAAGCTTCTTCTCACTGTTCTACATGAAATTCACGTTGTTTCAACATGAAATAACTTTCATTCAACGTGATTCGGAGTGTTATTTCAATATGAATGTCATTTTGCTCTAACTTTAAGGGACGGTTAAATTAATGAATTATAGTTTTTTTAAAAGAAAATAATTTTGTTCGCAAGTTATTGTAAAATTATGTTAAATAAATTAAATTAATTCATTAAAATCACTACCGAAAAATGTAAAATCAACCTTGTTTTCGAGGATTTCACATTGAATTTTTTTCTGTTTGCTGTTCACTTTTCTTTCGTTTAGGGGATTTCCACTGGCCGGAAAGATCGCCGATTTACACGTTCTGTAATTTTTTTTTGTTTTATAGAGTTTATAGAAGTTACGGGTCTATGTCAACACGCCTCAGACTCTTGAAGTCTAAAGTTTTTCATTTAGTAAAAAATCACAGTAAAAGAACAACCTGTGACAACTTTTGCGCCACCTTGTAGTATGTGTCTTAGTTTTTCCCCTACTTTTAAGATACTCGTACTTAGCCAAAACCTTAAAACCTTTTAGCAGCATAATGATAAAATATTGAAGAAAAAAAAAATGATTAAATCTTTATTTACAATTGCAAAAGTTGAATTTGTTTCCTCCAGTGCAATAATTTTCTTTCAATTATATGTCTATTAAAATATACAAAATATTGCCGAAGTGAAATAAATTATAGCACTTTATGACCAAAGTTAAGACGTTTCTTTTATAGGGAGCATAAAAATTATATATAAATAACAGCAACAAATGAAACAACTTAAGTATTTGAGTTTTTTTGTGGGGGTTTGACGTTTCTCTTGAACTTTTATTTATTTAACAGTAAGTTTCACTTATTTTTTTGTATTTTACCCTCATACGTTAACATTAGTCATTCAGTGAATCTAGAAAGAGGATGCCAATAAGTGGATTCCCAAAAGGGAAAATTAAAATCGCTTAAAAATACAAATTTGTACTTGAAGATGCAGGAAAATAATATTTATGGTAAAATGTTAAAACATTTCGCTAATCATAAGAAAATTTATAGAAAGTATTGCTAAATTTTATATTTTATGGGGTGCATAACTTTATAGTAGACTTACCTGCGTGTGTCTTTAATAACTTAAAATTTTGGAGGTTAAACATTTGTCATTTATATTCACCAAGTTATTGCACGAAAAAGTCTTCCCCACCGGGGGTGGGAACATCTTCTTAAAAATATATCATATCCTGGTGTTAAATCCCAGTAAAAAAATTTAAGATTTCTGGAAGCAAAAAAAAAGTACATGAGCGCTGATATATGCGCTGGCTGTTACACACTACTAAGAAGCAGCAGAGAAGCAAATACCATTGAAGTGAATTTTTAATTTAAGTAAATAAAAATTATTATTTAAAATCATTATTTTAAAGAAAAAAATCACGAACAATGTTTTAAGTGCTTCTGTTATTCCCTTACATGAAAGCAAGTTGTATTGCAATGATTTTAAAATGTGTTTACGATCATTTCCGAAATATTACTCAACATAGAAATTAAATATTTTTTATAATGCAATCAGTCATCAAATAGCTTTTTAGCAGAGGGTAACAAAGTAGTGCTTCTAAGTGGGAATTCACCATATAAAAATCATGCCTCTTGTATGCAGGTTTGTAAGGGGGTATTGTGCTTCTATCCCTTACAAAACTGCTTACCAGTAAGCTCCATTTTTTACTGGGATCCTCCGGGGCATCATCAGGTTTTTCCAATACCTGGGATTCGGCAAAAATCCAAAATTGACAGATAACAGGATATCTTCACGATCTTTTGGGATCGCCTGGTGACACGACACTGGCCTGATTTTTGGTTCAGACCCCCGTTAGTATACTTTTCGCGTGAAATGTTTTTTGACGAAGGTATACTTTCTGGGAACACGTGGTGGCTGTAGCTTAAGCACAATGTCGCGGGAACGGATATCCTTGAAATATTTCTAACGAGCTGATTTTTCACCCCTTGCAGGACCACCGCTAGGTGCTGTTTCTACTCACGAACTGCTGCTGGTAGTTTTTCATAATCAGCAAATGTTAGATAGCTGCAGCTCCTCAATAAAGGGCGATTGTATAATCTTGCCGTATTAGGCACTCCAATTGCCATCTGGATGCGATGGTGCCGATGAATGTCATCATGTGCATAAAGATCCTATATGGAAATAATAAAGCTAAAGTCAGAGCGGATGGTAGGGCTGTTGTATTTCCCTAAAAATACATAAGACTTGAGTGAAAATGTAAAGAACCCTTAAACAACATGCAAAAAGGACGAGTTTCTGATATCAAATATTTAGGATGCTGTATAAATGAAGCTTTGGAATGCGACAAGGAAATTCCAGAAAATTTTCTTCAGTCCAAACATTGATATTTATATTACATTAACGTTCTTAGAATGGTGTTTTTGGTTAGTTCTATTGTACGGTGCTGAATCCTGGACCCTTAAAGTACTGAGAATGAACCTACAAATATGATGTTATAGGAGAATTCTGAGAAATCAGTTGGACGGAAATCAAGAGGTATTAAATCTACTAGGAAAAGAACGTTCACTTCAGCAATAATCAAACGTCGAAAACTGCTTAACAAGGTTTCGTTTTAATGTTCGAAATTCCCATTTCATACTATTGATAAACTGAAATTTATTGTTGATGGAATAAGCTATTTCTAAGCGCAGTTCAATGGTTGCTTAGACCAGATCGTCAGGAAACTTCATCCAAAGATTTAAGAAAAACTGAAGATATTATACAAATAAAACTGTTTAGCGAATAAGAATTATATACCCCAGTTTTACTTGTAACTATATCAAAGCTTTAACAAAAACTCTGGATAAAGAAACAGAGAGTTTATCCTTTCCTACAGTCCCGACTACAATTGGTCGATTTCTTGCCAACTCTAAATGTAGTTGTAAGCGGGTAAAGAAAAAACTAAATAAAAAACAAATTACTTCATTTTATTTTGCCAGTTCAGTTTTATTTACACTGCCACATGCATATTAGTTATAAAAGTTTTTCTTGGGATTCAAAACATTAATTAAACGAAATCTTCGTTTAAATGTGCTTAATTTCCATTTCTACTATTGATAAACTGAAATTTATTGTTGATGAAATTTCACTAGTTGCTTAGGCCAGATCGTCAGGAAACTTCATCCAAAGACTGCTTGTTTTGGTCACGTAATAAGAGCTGAAAAACATAAGCTTGTGCACATCTTTATGATAGGAAGGATAGAGGATAAAAGTGGACTTGGCAGAAAACACTGATACGCTAGAAAGAAAATTTAATCCATACGTACTTAAATCAAGCCAACGCAGTGTTAATACTACGGTTAGTATGGATTTCCTTAATTCAAGAACAGAATACTTAATTCAAGAACGGAATATTCAAGTTCAACGTACTTAAAATAGCTCGAACACGGAATTATGTAACTTAAGTAAAAGTGGGAGAAATATAAATCCCAACTGTGTTTGATTGAAAAGTTTTTGAGTTGGTTTAATCCAGAATTCGTACTTGAAATAAACCAAAAGTGCGGTTTTGATTCCAACCTAAACACTTACCCCCAGAGAATCAAAGAGGGAATATTACTATTTATTTTACTTTACTTTGCTTACCCACACCCACGCCATTGTTAAACAATATTTGTTTCAACCGTTGTTCTGTTGTATTCAGTCCTTCGTTAACAGAAGAAATCCTGGTTATAAGACACCAACAGCAAGCATGCACGATATGGTTTTGAAATAATTCTGCTTTGAAAAATTTGATTTATTTAACTAAGGAATTCGGGAATTTTTGCATCTTATCTTACTTACATGTTTTTCTTCTTGTAGTGTTGTTCTTTCTGCACAAAACAATCAAACCGTTTTCTACCTACTTTCGTAGTGCTGCTGTTGTTTCTACAACATACTTGTACAAACACACGCGTATGCAAGCTTTTTTATTTACTTAATTTAACAATTGTATACTTATTTTAAGAAATTCCCATATTAATTTTTGAAAGTTATCCCATTTTGGATTGTTTCAAGTACTTTCGTACTTAAATTTTTAAATATGACTCGTACTAAATTAGTAAATATAAAGGATTGGACTTAGAAAGCGAATTCACACCGCAAGATGTCATGAAACATTTATCAATATTATTAAAAAGGTTTTCTAATTATACATTTTTATTTAACGCTAACATCTAGTAATGGATATGCAATTAAAGAAGAAGGGAGCAACCAAATTCTAAAACGGTTAAGGCAGCTGGATTTATGCAAAATCAAGGAAATTGGTTAGCACACAAGTTGAATGCCAAAGGCTGCTTGAACGTTTAAAAAAAGTAACTTTTGCAGCCATATATTGAAAGCGATTAAAATATAAATTCAGTATGATAATCCGAAGCGAAGTTTACCCTAAAACCGCTAACTAATAAGACGTTTGTATTTAATGGAATCAAAAGGGTTTATTATGAGGTTCTACAAATTCGGCCAAACAATCAGAGAAGACCCTCATCAAACACATTTAATGCATTTGAAGCCAACACTGGACGAAAAATGCCCGCAATATGCGACCCGACTTGAATTCGTTATATACCATTCCGACAAGGTTCGGAAAATGAATTCTTTTTCGATTCGAAAGCAATTTTATTTCAAATTCTTTCAGCGGATACTGAACAAATCGAAAATATTTTTTCAGTCTTGTGAAAACATAAATAAATGCATAACAACACTGAAAAAATATTTTCGTTTCGTTCAGTATCGGCTGAAAGAGTTAGAAATAAAATTGCTATCGAATCGAACAAGTATTCGATCACGACTGCCAGAATAAGCCCCCAGACCTTGTCCCGTCCGACTACCAATTGTTTTAATCATTGCACTACACTGTCACTGGAATGCGCTTCGCTTTAGAACAGGGTATCCGTAATTGGCTTTATTATTTTTTTTTTGCCTAAAACAATGAGCGGTTAAAATAATGAACTTTTGACGCAGAATCCATATGTTGCCGTAAAAATGGGAAGAGTTTATATTTAACGATGGCCAATAATTTGAATTAATTTATGTTGTTACAATATTTCATCTACAATAAACGTCTAATTTGGTTAAAAACAAATATTTGTAAACATTTTTCTATTCAAATAGAATTTGGGAATTATTTCTTTTACATAAATTATTTTAATATATTAACCATTTTATCGAATGTGCTTCTATGAGTCAAATTTTAATTTATTAAAGCTTTTTAGGATAGTCTTATTCCCTCCATATTTCACTAACTTTGGTTAACGTTGAAGCTATTTATTAAAAAAGAAATAATTCCCACATTCTATTTGTTAAAATTGTTGAGTTAAATACATATTAAAATATTTCAAAAAATTGGAAAATTTGGGATTGTTATCCACTTCGTAGCAAATTTTTGCAATAATTTCATAATAAATAAATAATAATTATTGAATATTTAATTTTATGTAACAAAGTTTTGCAAAAAGTAAAATTTTTAAAGACATTTATGCAAATATTGACACCTTTTATTGCAATTTTGCGAAACATTTTGGAAATTTTGTTGAATTACTTCGCTATTTTCAGGTTTTTTTCTTTTTGCGAAAATTTCGCTAAAATTTAATATTTTTAAATATTTTCCATTTACAAATAAATGAGACTATTTTTTTTTCTATATGGCAACTTGTTCTTCCCCCAAACCGCTTATCCCCTTCAGCACTTAAAAACAAAATAAACTAAACCACAAAATGACAGTGTAACCCACCACAATATGAGGTACTTAAACGTCTCCAGTGCTGTGAGTGAAATATTATTTCTTTTTTTTGGTTTTTTCGTTTCTTTATTTTTATGAAAACTTTTAAGAAACATCATTTGTCATAATGATTTCTTTTTTTGTGACATTTAAGTTAAAATCATGCTTTAGTCATCAACAAAAGTCATTCATTCATGCACATGTTTGTTTTTTTATGAGAATTATAAAATAGACAGAAAGTCACTCAGTCACATATGGAATACAAAATGAACAAACGACTTTGGAGAAAAGAAGATAACTAACTAAATAATAATTTTACTTTAAAATTTAATTAAGAGGAAAAAAACTATAAAAAATAATTGAAAAAAAAAAATTGACTCGCCCGAGCAGGGACTTGAACCCTGGACCCTTGGATTAAAAGTCCAATGCTCTACCGACTGAGCTACCCGGGCTCTTGTTTGCCACAAGACAAAAGCTTTTTATCAACATAAGAAAATTTAATTTATTGAGAATTATTTATGATTTTGAAATTGTTTAGTTAAGAATTTTTAAAAATAGTTTTGGTGTGTTTTTGTTGTTGCATTTTTTATTTTAATGAAATCATTAAAATAGCGTGTGAGAAATTGTTGTTGTGGTTGTATGTATTAATTATAAAAAAAATTTAAGTTAGGTACATACACGAACATACATACTTGTAGTTTAAAACTGTATAAATAGTATTAAAAATAAAATTAGGTACATATGTAGATAATTATTGTTTGACAGCAAAAATAAAATTTTGTATTGGAATTTTTTGAAATACAGTAAATGACGAAGGAAGCTAAAGAACAAAATAGGTATGTACATACATATTAAAATTTGTATATTGAAAAATGCAAAGCTTACAATTTGTAAAAATTTTCATAAATTAATAAAAAAACCTAATAAAGTTAAAATAATGTGAATAAAAAAATTTGGTTAATTTTTAAAAATTTAAGCTGAAAATCGAAATTGGTTTCTTTTTAAAAAGTTTTTTATGTTGTATGCAATTATACTAAGGCCTTGGCCACGCAATTAGTGATAAAGCGGGGAGCACCAGAGCGGTGAGCGGCAAACAAAAAACAAAAAAAACATATGAAATACTAATGAAGTTGCAACGCAATAAGCGGATGTGAACGGCATTTCTGAGCAGATTAGCGGCGCCGCTCAGCAATAAAACTTATTCTAATTTTTATTTGTTTTCTGAGCGGCAAAAAATAAACATGGCAAAAGTGAATGTGGAGCTTATAATTTCATCTGTAAATAGCCGACCGCTATTATGGCAAGACAGATTCGATTAACTTGTTGCAACAGCAAATCAAAAGATTACACAGTATTCCCAAACTCTGTCTGGAAATTTGAGTAGATTTGTTGTTGCATGGTTAAATTCACCGTAATGTCGCCTTGGTTGATTTACAGTATGAATACCAAGGCTTCTCTTTTTTTAAAGGCATTAAATTCTTATTAAAATGAATACGATTTTCGCGTAATAACATTAAATAAACCTCCCTTAACAATGGAATTTTAATAACTAACCGCTCAGAAATGACGCTCAGTAATAAGCCACTTGCCGCGCACCGCTCTGCCGCTCACTGCGTGGCCTCGGCCTTATATTGGGCTTTTCAGATCTCAATTAAACTTGGTTTAGTCAACTGCAAACAGATTTGTGCCGCCATTGCCAAGTTTGTATACAAAATTTTAACGGAACAGCTTATGGTGTTTTATTTTCTATAAAATAATAATGCATTATAATTGTGTAATATATTTATCAGGTTACACGCACCCTTACAAAGTGATACAATTTTCTAAATTACAATGGAACAAAATAATAGCTAAGTCTTACACTCAATACTAATGTGTGTTTAGCGTGTTAAATATTGAATGCAGTTTGTAATAATAAGCGATATTCACCACGGTTGTAGCAATTTTCAACATAAATTTTTTTTTTTATTCCAATTAGCATTAACAGCACTGATTTTCAATAATTAAAGACAGCTGCTGCTAAAAATGTTGCGGTTTTTATAATCATTACAATATAAACAAAAATCACAATACAACACAAGTTGTACGCAAAAACAAGAAAAAAGTTAATAATAAAGTACACTGATAGAAAAGGCGTCATAACGCTGATGTATTTTGACATCAGTACTATGACAAGTGTCTTCGTTTTTGACCCCATGACACTTGTCATCATTGTGATGTCAACCTTAACATCACTTGGCCAAAGTGTCATCAGGGTCAAAATGAAATTATGTCATCAATGGGATGACACAGCGGCATCACAGAAATGACAAACATGTCCTCAGTGCGATGACGCAGTAACATCGGAGAAAGGACACATTAGCATCAATTTAATGACAGTTTGTCATTAAGTCAAAGTCATTGGAATTGACTAAAGTCAAAGTGAGAGAATATTATTATTTACTTACCCGTTGCATATGTTTGATTCACGTTTGTTGAATTACGACCTTTGTTTACAGCAGAACTCCCAATAACATGACACCAGTAATCATTCTACTTTAAAAATTTCATGTATTTAACTAAATAATTTAAAAAAATAGAATATAGGAATTTTTGCTTCTTATAAAACATTGTAATTATGAAATAATTTTAATAATATACAAAATGTGGCATCGAATTGATGTCACTGTAGTCATAAAATAGATGACACGTAAAAAATGACAAAATTGTACGAAGACGTTAGTCATTGGATTGATGTTACTTTTTGCATCATTGATGCCATTTGTAGCAACACTGATGTCACAATTCTGATGTTAGGGCATCATCAATATGAAGATGCATTTTTCTATCAGTGTACTTGCTTGCATAAAAAAGTACTTAACGCAGATGCAAAAAAGGGTATTATCTCACACTCAATTATAACTGGGGGTAAGAAATGGAACAAATTGCATATTTTTTTAAATAGAACAAAAACCTGCACGAATGGTAGCATTCACGGAACATTATTGTCAGAAAAGAAAACACCATTAATTTTGCTTAAAATGTTGGTACATATTTCATAAAATATTAAAAAAAATCACATTCGCCGAAAAATCCGTAGTCTGACTACGTTAAACTAAGCTTTAGATTAAACCACATCTGAAAAACCCGGTCTAAGCTCGTCATTCCGTGTGAAATTTTTTTCTAATATTCATCTAAGACCACGTAGGGTTTATATATTGTCGGACCTTGAGTAACTCTTAGTCGATTTAACCATGTCCGTCTGTTGAAATCACGCTCAATCCCGAACGACTCCATGGAAAAGAACAATTTAAGTGTAAAACTTTTTCTAGTTCTCCTAAGCATTTTGGGCCTGAAGACCCGCACAATCAGTTTAGTAGGAAAAGAATTATACCAAAATATAGCCAAATATGAAACAACCACCATTAAAAATATATTGTTTTGTTACAAAAGCTTTAAAAAAATTATGGCGGAACGAAAGGATTTGTATTAAGTTTTGCACAAACTCGTTTTATATCACTAGTAATTATTTTACCAAATTTCGGGAAGATCGGTGTATAATTTACAATAGCTCGCGTATAAAATTCAATCTCAGAAAATATCTTAGAAAGCCTAAAAACGTAACGAATTATTCTATTGTTATAAAATGTCGTCCAATATACATGTCCTATAAGACTATTTATAAGCCATACTGCCGAATTTCGTTATGTTCGGTTAATACTTTCCCATAGGCTCCATATAAAACACATTCTTAATACTATAGTACACCTAACACGCCTTGAACCGCAATAAATTGTAATAACATTTGGTCTGTCATAGTTTTAAAAGACTTTTGATCACACAAAATTGCGTTAGGATTTGTCTATAATTTACCATATGCCCGATACAAAGCCCAATCTCGGAAAACACTGCTATTGTAGAAAAATTTGGTCTGCCCTAGCTTTATAGGACAGCAAATCAAACAGTAAATTTTCGTGAAGATCGGTCTACACAGAAAGAAAAACACTTGGGATAAATTAAGTTTTGTATACTTACGAGGCGTACACAAATACGAATAACACTTAAACGTACTTAAAACAATCCTAAATGGGATAACTTTCGGAAATCAATACCGGATTTTTTTAAAATAAGTACAAAATTCTTAAACCAAGTAAAAAAAAAATAAACTTTTCGCTGGTAGTGCCTGTCTCAGAGTAAAATTACAAAGTGAGCGTTTTATTCTCATTTAACTTATCTAAGTTTGTTGCAGACACTACAACAACACCGCACAAGTAGTTAGTTGTTGTGTGTAGAAACAACAAAAACAATATAACAAGACGAAAACACATTATTTTCATGTTTAAAAAGTAAAATTGAGAACTCTTGCTCAGTAATATATGAACGTTTAGTTTTTAAAGTAAAAACCATATCGGGAATAATGCTGGTGTGTTCTGAAAGTTGTAAAACGGGTAAGTTAATCAATCATACTTAAATTCTCCTTCTAATTTCACTTTTGGTTTATTTCAAGCACGAATTCGGGATTGAATCAACTTTATAGTTTTATTTAAACCAATCTCATTTTCGGGTTATTTAAAGTACGAATTCGGAATATGGAAAAGTTGAGTATTTTGCGATTGAAAATCCGTACTTAGATCAAACTTTCTGTACTTGATTAAAGAAAATCCGTACTCATCGTACTATTAATACTGCTTCGAATTGATTTGAGTACGGATGGAGTGATTTTTATTTTGAGTGCGTATTATAAAACTTTAAAATCATACAAATAAGCTTGCAGGACACCTTTCTCAACTTCAAACGCGATCAAAGCTTCAAAGAGTCAATCTTTTGCCCCGATAGAACGGGCTACCGTCTAATCATTATTGCTCTCCTAGATTGGAACTGATTTTTATTTTAAGTTTTAAAAATTTTACTACTTTCTTACTTTTAACTTACATAAGCCAGATTCAGTAAATTAATATAAAAGTAAATAAGAAAAATGGTTCACATTAAGTACTCAATACGTTTTTATTTAAATAAAAATTTCACAGAATTTCATTAAATATGTAGACAATGTATCTCTCCCTAGTTGAAAGCATATTTAACTCGTCTGTGACAATGATTGTGCACCAGGATATAACCAATTGGACACAGGATAATTGAATCGAATATATTATAGGGTTGAATGATTAACGGCGTTTGGCTAACAATCGTGTTTCTATCATCACTGTCAAGCAAATAAAATTGATGGGCACTTGCTGGTGCTGGGGCAGAAGCTGGAGCTGTTGAAAATTGTGTTTGCCTGGCTAAAAGTTTATTAATATTTCCCATTCCAACGGCTGGAGATGATGCTAATGATATAGATTCCGCTGTGATATAATGAATATGAATTGTATTTGTTGAAATTGAAATTATTATTAAATATTTTATTAACTTGTTAAACATTTTTTGTTGTTTGTTTGTTTGCTTGTTGTTAAATTAATAAAATAAATGTCTACTCTAGATTTCTTATTTTGATTGATTGTTAATGGCGGGAATACTATTTAACGACTGATGGCATTTCATTAAGTTACTTTGTTTAATTTGATTATTTTTTAATTGTTTTTTAATAACACTTTTGTTTTGGTTTGTTGTCTTCGTAATTTCTAATTTGCAAAACTTTCGTTTTGATAAATATGTATTTCAAGTGTTTTGGTTGATTTTTTAATTGTTCAAATAAGAAAGAGTGCTGATGAGTGGAGAAGATATTCATATTAAACATTATTATAATTACATTATGCCATTAAAAAAAATTAAATTACACTTAATCAAAAACTTTGATACCGAATTCTGTTAATATTTTTTCATAATAAGATATGGCTTCAAAATAATGCCCACTGTCAAAAATCGGATTTTTTGTGCCGAATCTTTAAAACCCTCCACTTTGTATAACACCAACAAATATTTCATTGATTAACTTGGGTACCTGCAATGTTTAGGCTATATCAGGGTGGTCTTATCACCAGGTGAATAAAATGCGTTCTCTAACGCCGTATTGAACCTCCCGCCACAAAGTCATAACTAAAGGAGTAAAGTTGCCAACTGAGGAAATTGTATTTGGATACGTTCCTCCAGGTTAGCCAGGTGCGACACCTTTCTAACCCTCCCTGGAGGACATTTGTGTCAATTGTTCTTAAAGCACTAATCCTGTGAGCAGTGAACAGAATTTTATAATAAAATGGACCGAACTTTGAGTAACTCCAGAGGAAAAGTAATTGACACAAAACTAGTCATGGGACTGGGGTTTGTGCGGCATATGCTATCTGTTTGTATTACTTTATATGTAGGAGATCTATCATATTTATATTCACTCGGGAAAATATCTGCGACAGACATTTTTTTTTACCGAAATTGAATGTGTCCATTTAGGTTACTTTAGTTACCTGTTACAAAGTGTCAAAAAGGTGTCAATTAACCCCCTCCTAGGACATCGCAATGTTAAAATGACAAGTCCGCCTCATATAAAGTGCTAGAACCAGAATCGATCCCTATCACTTTAGAACTGCCACGTGAGAAGTTTGGTGTTAGTTCTCTTTACCCTAGGGCTTCTACTGTTCCTTAGATAACAGAAATCCAGCTGCAATGCAACTCCACATCGAGGAAACTGCTTTACCCCTGATTTAGGGATAAGCCCACGTTGCTCCTTGAAGGATCATACCATAACCCGGTTGGGATGGTAGTCCTAAGGGCATCCTTGTTCCCGGTGTATCAGATAAAGACTCTACCAGTTAAAGCCCAAATAGTTGCGGACTGGTGGTGACCGACCAACATTAGTAGACAGCAAAAAAAGCATTAACATACCGACGATGTAAGAGCATCGACAAACAGTTGATAAGCCTCATACAGACCTAGGGCCTAAGTCCCACCCACTCTCCTCCTGTTTCAAACTACCCTTATAAATTAAGCCAACAACAACAAGAACCGACTGTACCACAATGAAGCACTGAAAACATACGGATACCCAGTAAGATAAATCCCCATAACACCCAAGTCCCTAATATCAACATAGCAAGGACATTCCGTTAGGACATGCAAGCAGCCCTCAATACTAGCTCCACATGAGCACCCCGTAGACCCAGAGATGCCCCTACCATGCAGAAATGCATTAAATGAGCCATGTCCAGTCAGGATGAAACCCAGAGCAAAGCCCGAAGCTTAGGTGCGGATAATTTTCTACGAAAGTTACATCGCGAACAAACGCAATATTCACACGCACCTTGTTAGAAACATCCTGTTTGTACAGGAAGTTGGGAACCGATTTTCAAAAAATTACTATTACAGCAAATAAGTTTTGAAAGCTCACTTGGGTCTTCAGTGGTCCCCTTGTAATTACAAGTGCCATTTCTGATCCTACAGACAGTTATTCAATAGGCGCTGCTGCAGAACGCAATTTGGCTTTCTAATGAAGAGAAGAAGCAACCTTAGCTCCACCTTAGCTAGAACATAAAAACGGAAAACACTGGTTTTCCCAGGTACCTCTCCCCCTTATGAACTGAATTCTAGGACACTGACACAAAACTGTTTCCCCTTTCTCCTCTTCGTGACAACTTGTGTCGTAGTCATTGAATTTTATACCCATTCTGATCGCATGAGTCCCTATTGGTCAGAGCCCCGTTATCACCGAGATCACTGTTCTAATCAGTTCCCTTAAAGGAAAAGTTAAACAAACAATCGAACACTAAACAAAATTGAATGGTTTATTTGAGCCAACATCTAGGGCCAATTTTTAAGTTGTGTTTTTTTTATCCGAAGTACCTAAATTTATTGTTTTTTTGTTGTTTTGCTTTATTTAACAGTAAAAACTTCGATTACAAAATAATGTGTTGAGTAATCAGAAAAACATAAAGGGATCTCCCAAAATGAACGCATTAAAAAGTACCCTAGAGGGAAGCGAACTGACACCGAAGTAGTCCCGTGATAGGTCTTTGGTGGTAGAGACCGGTTCTAGTTCTAACACTTTATATGAATAAGACCTATCACTTTTACATGGGGTTGTCATTGGAGGGGGTCAATTGACACCATTGGACCAGTCACAGGTCTATTCTCGATGAACGTACTTAGTGTCAGTCACTAAAATGTAGTATTATTTCAATAAAACAAGTCCTAGAATTAAATTCAAGAACCAAATTTTAGAAAGTACCAAAAAATGTGTCACAGCACCGGTGAAGACTGTACTGAAATTCATTACTTTTTCTATCTTTTTGTTCTTTATAAACCAGTTAAGGGATTGGTTCTTCTTACACTGGTCATGAGTCCTTTCTTCTTGTACTTGTTCTATTTTCACAAATCCCAGGACTAGTCTGTTGGACAAATCGACACAAATTTCCCGCAGGGTAAGTCCTTACTTTTTGACCTACATGTTATAAAAGTAGTTATAGAAGAAAGATACTAAATAATGGGTGAAAGAAGCTATTTATTTTGAAAAAGTAAGCGAAGTTTTTACTGTGTCTTATTAATCATTACCCAGTCAAAACTTCGCCCACTTTTTTTAATAATACATATAGCTTTTTTCACTCATTATTTAGTAGCTTTCTTCTATATAACTACTCTAACTACTTCTATAGCTACTTATTTTTCAGATGTATGTAGGTAAAATATAATGACTTACATTAAAATGCGTTCATTTTGGGACATCCCTTTTAAAATTCATTGCTTCTTTCAGTAGAATTGGAAGTAGTTGTTTTACTTTTTCCTGATTACTTAACACATTATTGTGTAGGCGAAGTTTTTACTGGGTATTGATATAAACAAAAATAATTTAACCCGTTAACGTTTATATCAATTAAACGTCCATAATAAATAACTGCAATTGAAGTTTAATCAAAATTCTGCCGTTACAATGAATCACAATTATCTCTAAAAACTTTTTTTATCTATTTTCTCTGCTTCATTTTCGATTTTGTTTCTAAATATTGTCTTGTATCTTTAAGGTACTATTCAAGCAATCAGTTGTAATTTATTCCCACGCAATTTATACACAATATAAATCATGTTATTTTTGTTAACCCTACACTAACATGAGCAGTGAGTACAAGTATATAAGATTTGTCATTACGTGTTTAACACCAAAAAAAAAAATGTTCTTAGTAGCCATAAAGTAATCATATTTTGGGTTTCCTAACTAATTCTAAGGCTAATATGCAGTACTATTTTTGTAGTGCAACGAAGTAAAATAAAGCAAATGGCATAAACCTACATACATTTTGTTATTGTGTTGTGCAAATGTGTGTATTTTTGCCCACAGTTGCATCGTTTGCAAATTTTTTACTACCCATCGTGAAAACCCTTATTATTGTCATATCGTAATTTATAATGAAGAAGACATGTGGGCTATTCACAAGGTTTGCTATCAAGTCATATCGTCATAATGTCCTAAATAATATTTTACAATTGTTTAAAAAAAAATATTGTTGCGTTTGAAACAAAATAAAAATTTTAATGCTGTGTTCATTATTTCGCCGTAACTGCACATTAGAAATCTAAATTATAAGCGCTTGCCCACAGCAGTCATATATATTTCTTGTAATTATTTTAAGACATATGACTTTAAAACTTTATGACTACCTTGTGAATAGCCCAATGGTGTAATAATTAGCAGGTGGCCTCCAATGCGAATTAACTAGAAGATGGGGTCAAGCCAACATATTTTTTTTTTTATTAAACCACGAATACAAAAAAATCTTTCAGTACAATTAAGGGCAAAAAAGAAAAAATTTCCATGGGTTATTGGTACAAATTTAAAATACTTAATGCCAACCCATCTCAAAAAAAAAACTATTGATTTTTGTTCTTATTGTCAAAAAAACAAACAGAAAATTTTTTTCGTTACATTTTGCGCCTACACAGAAAAAATTAAAAATTGTCTCTAATCATTATTTTTTTTAAACGAAATATTTTTTTGTTATTTGATTATTATTTTAATTCAAAATTTATTTCAAAACAACTAAAATGTTAATTAAATCAAAATTATATTTTTAATTTTCGTTCAACAAAAAAAAAATAATTGATTCAATTATTACAATAATTAAGTTGAAATACTTTTTAAATAATTTTTTTAATTGATAAAAACAATTTTATCGTAAGCGCCAAATTTCATACAAAATTTATATGAAATAAAATAAAAAAACTCTCTCCTGTAAAATTTGATTTTAGGCGCTTGCGTTATTTTCGCGGATAGGGCTCGAAATATCTGGCGGTCAGCAGAAGAGCAATTTCAACTTCGTAAGAATTTCGGGTTGCTTCTGTTTAGAGGAACTTCATTGTATTACGATGGATAATTGGGTCTAATTGTTTTAGATGGGTACTGAATGCCATTTCTACCTAACCTTACTTGTTATACCCGCACCAGAATTGGTGGCGAAGGCATCACGCGTTTGTGCTAATTAAACATAAATATATGGATTCTAGAGCCACCTTTTAGTATATCGATTGAAACAAAATCACTTTTTAAATCGATCGAACTATGTTCGTCCTTCCAGCTGGTTGGCTGTCTGTCCATGTTAACCTTTTGCGCAAAGTACAGGTCGCTATTTTGGATTGCATTTTATGAAGTTTAGTACATACATATGTCCTAGCTGTCATAAGGGCGCAGCATTACAATCGTAAAAATTGGTCCATTATTTCGCATAATCCGAATACACGCTTTTTTTAGAAGAGTCCTTGGGCCCAGAAACTATCTTATTATATTGGCATTTAGATTTACTTTGGTGCAAAACTATTTTATTGTACTCTAATTTTATTTTTAATGGGTAGGTTCCGTAGGTTCCATACAAATACTACTCTTGAAAATAGCTTTTAGGGCCGTTTTCACAACTAACCGATAGTTAAAAGTAGACTTTAACCGGCCTTATAAAAAGTGTTCCATTATTAAAACTTTACTTTAACCTAAAGGGCGAGGGCCCTGTTTCTCAAAACTACAAGTTACAAATCTACAAGTAAAATATATTTGAAACAAAAACTAAAATTGTAAAATTGTTGCTTTTTTTAACATGTTTTAATTGTAGATTGGTAAGTTCTAGTTTTGAGAAACAGGGCACTGGTACGTTAAAGTGAGTTGTAAAAATGCAACACTTTTATACGGCCGATAAAATCGTACATTTAGCTATCGGTAAGTTGTGAAAACGGGCCTTATTGCAATTACATCTTATAAATATTGGTATTGGCACACAAATTGGCAGCAATAACTTTTATAAGCCCCTGCCTAAAGTCACTTAGGTATCCATACACTTCCAATATTACTTACGCTTCGTACAGATGGTGGTCAGATCTTACAAAGTTGTCATTAAAATTGACTAAAAATGTCTTGCAACTGTGTGAACATTGTACGCTATTTTCATTTGGCAGATGTGTTAAATTAATGCATCTGACAATGGCACCATTGTCAAAAAAATTATAACATTGTAAGATCTGACCATCGTCTGTACGAAGCTTTAGTACTTTGTTGCTGTTGTTATTTTTGATTTGCCCCACATTTTTTAAAAAACATCTCATATAGATAAAGATATCTAAATAATCGAACATGTTCTATAAATCGAAATGAAGTGGACTTAAATCGATCAAATTTCAAAAACGAGACTGCAAAGAAAGTTCATAAAAATATTTATTAAAACTTAAAACTTTTAGTACCAATTCTCGTTACAAGAACAACTCTTGACAACATGACAAACTTCAGTCATTTTGTAAATAATTGAAATTAAAATCTCGTTCGATTTCAATTCCACTTCATTTCGATTACTAAAGGGTGTTTTTTTTTGGAGTGATACAACTTTGAGTTGGCATCACTGCTTTATTTGACCACCCATTTAACAGCTGATAGTTGCTTTTTGTTTAGTTTGCTTTGACATTTCATTATGAATCGACTTACACCAGAGCAACGCGTCCAAACTGTAGAAATTTTTAATCAAAATAATTCCGCGAATGGGAGGAAGCACAAATTTATATTGATTTTGAATTTTCATTAAAAATTGTATTCTCCGATGAAGCCCATTTCTGGTTGAATTAGTAGGTGAATAAGCAGAATTGTCGCATTTGGAGTGAGAAGAATCCACAAGGTTTTTGTCGAAACACCATTACATCCTCAGAAAATTACTGCTTGGTGCGCTTTATGGGCTGGCGGAGTCATTGGCCCATATTGCTTTAAAAACAATGATGGTCAGAATGCTAAAAGTTGTTGAAAATTGGTGTTCCAGATTGCGCCTTCTACGCGCCAGCCGTGGCGGCCACATGGCCGAAATCATATTTAAACATTAATGTCATAAAAATTTCTATCCAATAAAGACCGTTTCATTGATATCAAAAATATATTACTATGTTTTATTATGATTCAAACTTGTATCATTCTATAAAAAACACCCTTTAGAACATGCCCGAATATTTGGCACAAAGAAGTTTTAAATGAATCTTTGCGTGATAACTCAATTTTGTTTTGTAGCGTCCATAATTTTCCATGGGTCTTAAGCATTGCACTTTCGAAAATTTGTCTGTAAAAACTGCGGTGTAAGGTATCATATGGTCAAGCATGACCGACTTTACTTTCTTACTTTGTTTTTTATTAACGATTTTTTGCATTTATTATCGACATTTCAAAAGCAAATTATTAACAACATTTCTGTAAGTGATTTCTCCAGAAAATAGTGAATATTTTGGCTGTTTCTATTGCACTGACGTTGATGGTTCTATTGGAGTTTTTTTTTTTTTCAAATACTATTGTTGAGATCTTGATTGTCTGTCTGTCTGTCAGTCTTTGGCAAATACTGGCTGCCAATATAGCAAATGAAGACTCATCATCTTTACGATGAAACTTTCTAGGAAATAATAAATCTTTAGTTGGCTTTATGAAGCATTCTAAAGATACGATATTTTAGTATTTATTGGTATTACTTTTATTTTATGTATACAGTTATTAACGTTTTTTTTTTTTTATCTTTAAAGAATCGTCTAGAGAGATTTTATTGTTAGCAAGAGAATTCTTCTTGGAATTGTGTTGGTTTTTTGTTTTGTCTCTATTTATAGAAATAACTCTTCACTTTATTCCCCAGTTCCTTAAATGGAAATGGGAAATATTTATAAAGTTGTTGTCTATATAAATCAATTTTTGTTGTTGTTGTTTCTGTTGCTAGTTGTTTTCTTGCATTGTTTAACATTTTCATCATTTTGTTTATTAATTTTCATAATGAAAAAGTTTTCTTAACAATTTTCTATTTAATTTTTTTTTTTTTTTGTTTTATTTTCCTTTTTCCATTTAACTATTTGCCAAGAATAATAAACCGCCAGATAAGCAATCAACAAATATTGAAATATAAGTAAGAAATTAATATTTGAAAGGAAAACAATTATTTCCAAACAGTAAAGAACAATAGTCCTTGTCTGTCTTCAGAACCACTTAAGAGAGTTTTTGGTTAAAATGATATTGAGAGGGGAGGGTTTGAGAAGAAATTTTAAGACAATTAAAGAAAATGAAATCGTAAAGACGGAGATTATTTTCATTATATTGGGCCAAGCAGCTCCAAATTCTCTTTATATACATTTGAACCAATAAACTGCATCCTTAATATTATATAAATAGTGTAAAACAATATGTTTTATTAAGAAAAAGTAGATTAATAGATCAATTAAAATAATTAGCTAGAAAATTATTTTTTTAAAAAAGTTTTTATATTGAAAAAAATGCTTGAATTTAATTGATTGAATTTTCCTTTTAGGAGAATCTCAATTTATAGTAATTTTTATAAAATTTTACTCAAATGAACTACTTGTTACTTTTGACATGTCTTACGTCAATTTGAAAAAATTTTGTTTTATTTTCTTATTAAAGAAATTTCTTCAGTTTTAATACGAAAATATATTTACATTTTAAAAAATTTAACGGTTACTTTAGTAGAAAAAATTAAATATATTTTAAAGAATTTTTAATTGTTTATTATAAAACTAGAAATTAGTTTTATGCCAAAGTTTATGTTTCTAGATTAAAAAACGACCAGTTGTAAAACAAAAAAGTACCAAACTCAGGACATTGCGTGTTTAATTTTATGTTTATAGGTGCAATCAGTGCTGCCACAACGAATACAATTTTTACAACCAAAATTTTTTAAAAAGTTACCAAATGTAAAAAAAATATAACCAAATTTAAAATACTTTTTATTAATTGAGAAAATCATTGTAATACATTTTTACACAAAGGTTATTTGCACTTTATAGTAAAACAATAATTATAAATCAAGAAAACAAAACAAGAAATGTAATTATTTTACATATTAAAAAAATAACGTGAAACTTAATTAAGTTTTTATTTATTTGAGACTTTTTTCGTAAAAAAATTTTTTTTATTTTTTGGCGCCCTATACTCCAGTAGGAGTAAGAGGAATATATAAAAAAAAAATTTAATATTTTTTAATATGCCAGTTATACATTACAAAAATAGATAATATTGTTATTGGCAGGACTGTCAAATGTGGCGATTTCTTAATCCTTTTGTCGATGGAAATTTACGTTTGGCGATATAAAACGATTGGCAATATGCGAAATGCATTTTATGTAAATATTTTCTAATTTGCATATATCTAAGATATTATAAAAACTTTTTTCTCTTTTGTGTAAATTTTTTTTAAATTTATGATTCTTATTATAAAAAAAATTTTTCAAAATTGTTCTAATATATCAAATATTTTGTAAATCATTTTGTAAAATATTACTGTCTTTCGCCTTTCGTAACGTGGGGAAAGAGTACATGACTCACAGAAAAGAGTTTTTTTTTACCAAATAATTATCTTTAAAAACATTAAATAAATATACATACCGACAAGTTATAAACAGTAAAATTTCAAATTTCTTTAAACTTACAGCCATTTCTTAAAGAAAATTCCATAAATTTAAAGATTATATTGATAAATCAATGTAATTTTAAAAAATCTTTAAAATTCCTACGTGTATTTTTAAATATGTATATAAATATACTTCTGGAAATAACCCAAATTCAGAACCTTAAACTTATTTTTAAGTTTTTAAAAACACTAAAACGACTTTTGTGTTATTTTTCAGTAATTTTCTATAATCGATTCCGGATAATTTTATGCACTTCCTACTTTAAGTACTAATTAAAATAAATAAAAATAAAAAAAATAATTGAAAATCTCCATTGATTTAAATTTCATTTGTTTACGATTTCATATCATGGCGTTTTTAATTTAAAAATAACAAATGGCAATATTTGCCTAGCAAAAATCTTAAAAAAAAATTATGTGTTTGCTTTTTTGAAATGGATTATAAAAACCTTCCGTTCATTGGTAACAAATAATGAAAAAATCGTAGTACTCAGTACCAAGAAAAACATATTCGTTCGTAATTATTATTGTTTTAGAAAAAAGTAACCAAAATGAAAAAAATATTCACATCCCCACATTGAAAAAAAATATAACCAATTTTGGTTAGAAATAACCAAAAACGGCAGCTCTGGGTGCAATATTAACGAAAATTTAAAAAAGTACCAGTTAAAGGACGAAAAAGTAACAAAAAGATCTCCTTTAAAGATGCTCGTTCACTGAGGATCTTGCATGTTTAATTTTATGTTTCTAGGTCCAATACTAACGGAAACTCAAAAAGTACCAGTTAATAACAAAAAAGTACCAAAAATATCCTTCTTACAAATTCTCATTCACTGAGTACATTGCATGTTTAATTTTATGTTTATAGGTGCAATATTAACGAAAATTCAAAAAGTACCAGTTAAAGAACCAAACAAAAATTACCAAAAGCACTCTTACAGATTCTCATTTACTAAGGACCTTCCACGTTTCATTTACTCAAGACCTTGCATGTTTGATTATATGTTTCTAGGTCCAATGCTAACAGAAATTCAAAAAATACCAGTTAAAGAACAAAAACATACCAACAAATTCACTCACAGGTTCTTATCCACTTAGGAAAGTGCATGTTGAATTTTATGTTTATAGGTCAAATATAAGCTATAATTAAAGAAAGTACCAATTGTAAAACAAGAAGCTAAAGAAAGTAATTTAATTTCCCGTATTTTTGCCTTATTGGTACTTTTTTCTCTCCATTTAAGTATCAATATTGTAGTATGTGAAAGAATGAAGAAAAAGTAGCAAAAATTGTTAAGACTTTCGAATTTCGAAAAAGTACCGAATTCGTATTTGTACTTTTAAGAATAGTTTCGAATGTGATATAAACTTAATTTCAATATTTATTGGTTTAAAAGATTTAAAAGAGGTGACAAAAAAGTTCTAAAATAAAGGTTTCACCCGTTTACGCCCTAAAAGGGACGAATTTCAAAAAAGTACCAGACACCTGTCCGGTTATTTCTTCAAAGAACAACGATATGTATTACATTTTTTTGGTATCCCTTTTTGTTTCTGGAGATATAAGGTTACCAAATTTACCCGGTTTTTTACCCTTTTTGCCCAATAAAAATTATAATTTTTTAAAGCCTCGTCTTAGTGGCTCGATTTAAGGAGAAAACAAGTTATATTTGTTATATTTGGGATCTATGTTGGAGCCATGTTAAGTTATGAACCAATCATCCCAAAGTTCTGCAGAGGTATTTCTGGTATTAAAAAACATAAATTTCAATACAGTGGTGAACTTAGTTTTAGCGTTTACAGTGAATTTCAGAAAGCGGCTTAATATGGGATCTAAGGTAAATTATGGACCGTATATCACAAAATTGCATGACATTTTTTCTGGCCATATGAAACTAGTTAAGAAGAAATTTTACCACAATATATATATCTGCTACGATTTTAGGCGTATTTAATTAATTTACTAGAGTGGGCTTTATATGGGGCCTATAGTAAATTATGGACTGATCATCACGAAATTTTTTTGTGCTATTTCTAGTCCTATAAAACTGTGAAGTATGCAATTTTATTCTGATACCATTATAAATTACGGTTTTAGGCGTACTAAACTGTGTTTCGGTAGTAGGGTTTATTTGAGGCCTAGGGTAAATTATGGACCGATCTTCACGAAATTTTACAGAAGCATTACTAGTACCAAATTCTATTATGATAGCATTATTTATTACGGTTTTAGGCGTGCTTATGGACTGATCTTCACGAAATTTTACAGAATCATTTCTAGTCCCATAAAACTGTTACCTGCCCACTTTTGTTATGATTTAATTTTGATATTAATTATGGTTTTAGGCGTACTAAGCTGTTATCCGGCAGTAGGGTTTATGTGGGGCCTAGGGTAAATTATGAGCCGATCTTCATGAAATTTCTCAGTTTGATTTCCAGTCGAATAAAACAAACATTTGCAAAATCTTATATCATTCCGTGCATTGTTCCACCATTTATGTTAGATTTTGCAATAAAATAATCAACTTTTTAAGGTGGTGGTTCGACATTTTGATTCATAGCTCTGATCCTACTGAACCGATTTTGCTGAATTTTAATCCAAAACTGCTTAAGATGATTACAAGCAATTTGACACCCAGTTTGTTTATTTCTTTTGAGTTTTTCGAAAGTGAGCGTGTGTTCAACAGACGGACAGACATACGGACATGGCTAAATCGACTTAGAATTAGTCAAGGAGCCAGAATATATATACTTTATGGGGTCTGAGATGAATAATAAAAAAGTTTCACACGGAATGACAAACTTAGTATACCCTCTTTACAACTTATTGTGGTGAAGGGTATAAAAACATGCCGAAACCAGTCGCTACAAACAAAATAAAATAATTTTTTTTTTACTGAAAATTTTTATTTTGGGGATTTCTTAATATTTTTAAAAAAAATTTTAAATTGGTCAGAAAAAAATATTAAATTTTTAAAATTTTGATATTTTTCAATCAGGCTTAAGTTCATCAAATTGAATTTTTCATTTAATTATTTTTATGAAGAAAGGAATTTTACAACATGAAAATTAATTAAAATTGTTGCTTATAATTTTTCTTTCTTGACCGACCTGAGATTCGAACCCAGGCGGCTGGCCTGAGATTCGAACCCAGGCGGCTGGATACCCTGACATGTTTCGATCACATCCACTTGATCTCCTCAGAGGCATTTGCCGTCTTACACTCGCAGCCATCGGTGACTGCTGACGTCAATAGTCAAGCATCGATCCTTAAACCAAATTGAATTTTAACCTTTGGTAGATCGAAATTTGTAAGACGGCAAGAATAAAAGGAAACAAAATATATTTTGTCTTTTTTAACTCGAATTACCAGACACTTAACAAAGATTAAAAAACTTTTGTTCGTGTTCCTAGTTTTGGCGATTTATTTGGGGGTCAATAATTACTTGGTAATATTGCGGAACGTTTTCTTCAAAGCCTATCAACCCCATTCGTCCTGTTACCACAGCGAGACATTTTTTAAGAATTATAGAACACTGTCACCAGTCGGAGTTGAAGAGTCGGAATTGGGGTTTTTGTACCGGAGACGGAGTCGAAGTACCCACAAAAACTAGCGACTCCGACTCCAAAATTTTTCGGCATAATATTTTTTCTAATATTTTTCAAAATAAAAAAATTATTTATGTAGTTTAATTCCTTCGATCTTTTTAATATTATTTCTTTACAATAAATCTTCCAGCTCAAGGTCACTTTTATATAAAAAATATTTATGATTATTTATCAATGAATAACTTCTTCAGGGATTTTTGATTTTTTTTTAATTTCTTAAAACAAAGTTGTCAATTATATAATAATATAAAAGTGACCTTTTGAAGATTTATTGTGAAGAAATAAAATTTTTTTCATGAGGGTCTGCTTTAAAAATTTTGTCGTCATGGGATAAAGAGCGTAAGTTTTTCAGAAGAAACGATATATTTTATGTTAGAGCGATGTTTTTGACATTTTCTTATATATTCGATACTTTGATCATATGGTCGGTCGGGCTTGACCGATTATACTTTCTTACATGTTAATTAAAACAATAAAAAACATCTCAGATTTGCAGCAATCGTCAAAGGATTAATATCGTAAGTATATCAGAAAAAGCGATATATTTTGTGTTAGAACTATATTTTGATATTTAAATTAAAGCTCATCAAATTTAATATTTTTAAACTATTTTTATGAAGAAAGAAATTTTAAAACATGAAATTAATTAAAATTTATTCATAATTTTTCATTCTTGACTGCCGCGGGAATCGAACCCAGGCTTTCACGGACAGGTTACCCTTACATGTTTCGATTTCAACCACTCAATCTCTTCAGAGCGGTTTGCCGATTAACACTCACAGCCATTGACATTGGAATTATCAATAAATTTTAATTAATTTCATGTTGTAAAATTCCTTTCTTCATAAAAATAATTGAATGAAAATTAAATTTGATGAACTTTAGCGTAATTAAGATATCAAAATATGAATTAAAAAGCATAAACAGTTCAACAAAATAACCACAACAATAATAATTATTATTAGAACTATATATGTATTTGATATTTTATTATAAATTTGATATTATGATGTCCTTAAAAATAGTAACTTTTAAGTTACACTATTGAAGTAAATAAGCAATATGTCTAAATTATTAAATTTGTTTGTTATATTAATTACAATGCTTTTCCGCCTTTCAAACTCGACTTTAATTGATTTGACGAAAAGTTTGCTTAATTCAAAAAATATTCATCAATTCAACTTCAGACTGACTTATTCGTGCATCATTATTGATTAGAATTACACTTAGCTCATTTTTGATGCAAACCATCAATAACGTTTTTTTTTTGGGAAGTCACTTGTAACAATTTATTTTAAATAATTTTAACTACATATTTTTTAAATACATATATGCAAATTTAAAATTCACCATGTATTTACTGCTCATATTAATACAACTGCGAAAGACAAGAAACAAAAAAAAAATTCCAACATATATTTGACACCAGCTGTCAATAGTAATAGAATGGCATTAATTTAATGTGCATAATTTTTGTTTCATTTCATTTTTTTTTTATTCTCTTCACCTTTTTGCAAAATTTTCTATTTTCAACCACATATTTGATATGAAATTAACCACCCTTGAGAAAATTACCCTCCTTAAAAGGTTTTTACAATTATGTATTTCAGTCTTTTTTTCACTTGACTGTATTTTTTTATACCCTCCACAACTAGTTGTAAAGAAGGTACATATACTAAGTTTGTCATTCCGTATGAGACTTTTTCAATATTCACCTAAAACCGCATAAATAATATAAATTCTTGATTCTTAAGTTATTCTTAGTCGACTCTGCGGGAAATTTGTGTCAATTGTTCTTAAAGCATTAGTCCCGTGACCAGTGAACAGAATATTATAACAAAATGGACCGAAATGTAATAGGTGATATAAAGACATATCACTGCACTGGTGATAAAGTGTTTAAAGTGTAGTTACCCTAGGGGAAAGGGAACTAGCACCAAACTTGTCACGGGACAGCTCTAAAGTGGAAGGGACCGGTTCTAGTTCTAACACTTTATATGAAGGGGACTTGTCACTTTTACATAGCGATGTCCTAGGAGGGGGTTAATTGGAACCTTTTTGACACTTTCTGACAGGTCACAAAATAAACCTAAATGGATAAATTAGTTTTTGGTTAAAATAATGCCTGTAGCAGATATTGTCCCGAGTGAACCATGTTAATATGATAGATTCCCTTCATATAAGGTACTACCAGATAGAATCAGCCACTACCAGCATAAAATACAGTCACATGTCTAGTTTTGTGTCAATTGCCTCTCCTCCAGAGCAACTTTACTTCAAACACATTGCCACCAGTTAAGTAATATGTTTTGTTTTCACCTATCACAATTCGTTCCGTTTTATTACAAAACTGTATTCACTGGTCACGGGAGCTTTAAGAGTAATTGACGCAAATTTGCTGCAGGGTACTTCAGAGGAGAGGAAAATTACTCCAGAGGTTCACTCGGGAAAATATCTGCGACAGGCACTATACTAATCGAAATTGAATGTACCCATTTAGGTTATTTCAGTGACCTGTTACAAAGTGTCGAAAAGGTGGCCATTAACCCCCTCCTAGGACAGCGAAATGTTAAAATGACAAGTCCCCCTCATATAAAGTGTTGGACCTAGAGCCGCTCCCTACCACTATAGAACTATTACGTGACAAGTTTGGTGCTAGTTCCCTTTCCCCTAGGGGATTTAGGCGTCTGTCTGTCGGTCTATTCAAAACACGCTCACTTTTGATAGACTCAACAAAAAATAACAAATTGGTGACAAAGTCGATTCAGAAGAAAAAAAGTTACGAACCCAAATGTAGGGCCACCTCCCTAAAAATAGATATTTTTATTGCAGAAATTAGAAACAGAAGTCACTGGTTCTCGTTAAATTTTGCACAAATCCGTTCTTTATGAATGGATATTATAGAACAAAATTTCGTATCTATCTGTCTTTACCAGAGGCTCTTTATACAATCCCCTCTCGCAAAACACGTTAGTAGGCCTCAAACAGTAACAAATCAGAATATTGCTGTACTAATGGTCTGTCACAGTTTCATAAGATTAGAAATGACTCTGCCAAATTTCGTGAGGATCCATAAAATAATTTACCAAAGGCCTGATAAAAATCCCACACTGGGAAATCATTTAAATACACTGAAAGAATTTTCTTCACAGATCCAATTGATTTTGACATTAATTCAGTGAAAAATTACATTAAAATTCAACCTATGTAATGTTTCATTGGATTAATGAAGAATGTTACATTAGCCCCCCGTTAATGAAACGATTCATAAAATCGATAAAAATTTTAATTTGTTTAATGACATAAATTCATTTAATTACTGATTAAATTTGGTAATTTTTATGACCATATATATTTATGTTTATTTATTTCAGCTATTTCAACGTGCATTTTGAGTTGTTGTGAATTTTATTTTTTTTTCCTGTTTCAAATCATCAAGTTATAATAATTTTATTTCGTTTATATATTTCTGTTCCATCATGTTATGTTCTATTTGTAAAAGCTTGCCTTTTAATTAATTGTATTTAATTCATTTTCCAGCCCGGGACGACCTTCATCTTGCTTCTTTCCATTTTGCTGGCCTGTACTACTACGTAAATTTTGTGTATTTAAATTAACAATTAAAGAAAAAAGAATGTGAGAATTGTTTGCTCTTGTTATATGTTTTTGAACCTATTACTAACATTTAGCTAAATTCAGTGTTTTGTTATCGTTATGAATTTTTTCATTGATGTTATGAAACATTGAAATTTACAATTTTTTTCATATATTTTCATGTCTATTGCTTTAAATGAAATTAAAAATACGTTTTTACAACAGTTATAGGAAGAAAATATTTTCTAGTTATAAGTATTTTGAAGTTAGGGAACTTTATCTTGTTTTCATTGATTTAGTGACATTTTTCATTGAAAATATGAAGTTACACTTTTTTCATTAACTGCAAAATATTTGAATACATTAATTAATAGTTTATTTTAATCTTAAAAAACCTATTGATATAATGTATTACAATTAGGTGAATTTTTCTTTTGAAAGAGATATTAAGTTGTCATTAATTTAATGAAAAATTTTACCAAATTACGAAACTCAATTTCGTAGGGGTAATGAAATTGCTTCACTATTTCTGTAAAATGTCATTCCCGGAATGAAATTTTTCATTGGAATAAAGAAAAAAAATTAATGAAATTAATTCATTAGATTTATGAAGCATAATTCTTTCAGTGTACGATTACAACCGTTCCAAATATAGATATTGTTGTAATGTTTTGTCTGTCTTAGTTTTATAGCGTTAAAACATACGAGAAGATCAATCCATCATTTATCATAGACCCCATATTAAGCCCAATCTCGGAAAAAACTTTGGTGTATCATAAACCGTAACGAATAACGATATTTGTGTAAAATTTTGTCTTTTAGAAGTCAATCTGTCCAATCTCGTGAAGATCAGTCTATAGGCCCCATATAAAACGGCCTTCCGAAAAACAATCTAAGAAACACTCAATTTTAAAAAACTTGTATTACTGTATTTAAATTTGGTCTAATTTAGGTTTTTTTGATGCTTGAAATCACTCTACCGAATCTTGTGCTGCAAAACCAATAATTTACAATATCTCCAATATCAAACCGCTCACTTTAATACGCCTAATAATATAAGTGAGAAAAATCATGATCTTTTTCATAAGGCAACGAATAATAATACTGTGAGGTCATCAGCCGTATTCTGCAATTCGCTTAGTTTAAGCTAAATCACGAACGCTAAAATTCCTTAGAGAAAACAAAATTCAAAAATGTTAGCGATGACATTAAAAGCTAAAATTGCTGCGAATTAAAGTTGTACGGCATTGCCAAATTTAGCAATGCACGTTACAGAATTGCATTCGTAGCCCAAATCGCTAACTCAACTTAATAGATTTTAAACAATAGGGTTTTAGCTTTAGTGATTTACAAAATACGACCACAGGTTTGATAAAGATGGTCTTATTGTTTTTAGATTTCATATAAAGCCCACTCCTGAAATATTCAACTCTTGGTGGAGGGCATTAAAGATTCGGCACAGCCGAATATTACATGCTTGTTGTTTTTTTTTCATATTTTAGCTTACTTTTTTTTAAATTTTTTGTCATTTTGCAAAATAATGTCATTTAAAGTGAGACATTTATAATGTTTTGGCTTGCAGGAAAACGAAAATTTTTCTTAAAGTACGGGGAAATTAAATAAGGGAATAAAGACCGAGTTGCTAAGAGCAAGGAAATAAACTTACCCGGCAACTAATCGCAGCTTGACGAGATCAAAGAAATCAATTTTTTATTATTAAGCTTAAGAAAGAAACGAACGCACGACCATGAACTGTTTTGTTCGCTCTTGCGTAACAGTTTTAGCCAATTATCATAATTTTGTAGAGTTTCTGAATGAAAAATTCTAGTGCGAATTGAGACCGATTTGCTGGGAGCAAGGAAATCAACTAATCGCAACTTCACGAGATCAAAAAAATCAATTTTTTACTTTTAAGTTTAAGAGGGAAACGAACAAACTACCATGAAGATTTTTTCGCTATCGCTTAACAAATTTAGCAAAAATCACAATTTTGTAGCGTTTTTGAATGAAAAAATGCAATTTTTTAAGAAACGGATAAAATCTTAAAATTTGGAAAAAATTTAATGGTATATATGGAATTTGAAAGTCTTAAATTTTCTTTAGTAAAAATCATTCGCAAAATATGTATGTATTTCTTTTCGAACGCATATCTGAAAAATATCAGGTACGACTGTAATTGAAAGCCTTAAAAAAATAATTTGGAATAAGTTTATCAAGAATCGAGTTTTTCGCATTGTACTGTCGGGAAGTTAATCACCCCTATCGTGAATAATATAATTGGCTTACATGCATTAACCCTACTACTCTGTTCAAATTTGTAAAAAATGTTCAGCCACATTAATTATTTCACACGAAAATTTTGACATGTATTAATGTTACCTATCTTGCGAGTTTGTACAATTTGACGTTTTTATTCCTGCAAAGTATGCGACATTGTTTTGCGTATGTTAACAAACCCCACATGTATTTTACTAAAAATGATTTTTTTTAATAAAAAATTTAATAATATAGAAAGTAAATATGGATAAAAAAACTGTTACCGGTTGTGTTGTTTTAAATTTTTATTTCTTATTTAAAATTCAGTTCAAACTTTTTTGCTTTTTCTTAAAATTCCACGTGAAAAAAGTGCAGCTTACATTGTTTCGCAGTTGTGAAAAAATGTTGCCAGAAACATTTCGGAACTTTTTCACAAAATGAACAGAGTACAACTCTATCAACATTATTTCATAGATATTCCGCACAAGTTTTCTTCATATGAGTTTTGACAGCATTTCACGTGAAATGTTGTACAGAGTACCAGGCTTTACACAGAAAAAATTCTCCAAAATATTTCACCAATTAAAGCATTTATCATAAAATAAAATCCGTTTTAATCAAGTAAATTAAACGTTTAATCAAGTGAACTAAACGTTTAATGGATACTTTTAACTTGTTTTAAATTTTTTTAATTGAAAACAAATTTTTGTTTTTGCTCTTTAAACGGGGAGAGTATAAAATATATAAAGATGAATTTCATACACAATAGCGAACAATTCTGCATTAGTAACTCCAAAGTTTAGTTTTTTTTTTTTTAATTTATGACGACGTTGCAGGAAATGAAGGAGTCTACGATATATGAAACTAGCTTAACCCGGTGCGGTTCGGTACACAACTTTAACCACGTTTGAAGACTCTCCCTTTAATAGTTCTTCAGTTGAGCGATATTTAATATATGCATCCTATGGGAGGTATTTCCCCCCTGCGCCTACCCGCTTTATTTTTATTTTCAAAAGTGTAGAATACCATAAGAGTGACTTCTGCAAAGTGTGAACATTCTCACTATAACAGCTCTTAAGATATGCGATATTAAATATTGGCGTCCTATGGGGTGTACCACTTCCCCCGCTGCTATTTTATTTCAATTTTGGGGCCCAGAAGATCCTACTACCAAAAGTTCAACAAAATGCGTGCAGCGGATCGTATTAATATTTCTATCTATGAGGGGTACTGCTCACCCTCTGTCTACCCCGCCCATTTTTATATTGAAATTTATAGTTTAACATAATAGTAGCTTTAACCACGTTTGAAGACTCTCCCTTTAATAGTTCTTCAGTTGAGCGATATTTAATATATGCATCCTATGGGAGGTATTTCCCCCCTGCGCCTACCCGCTTTATTTTTATTTTCGAAAGTGTAGTATACCATAAGAGTGACTTCTGCAAAGTTTGAACATTCTCACTATTACAGCTCTTAAGATATGGGATATTAAACATTGGCGTGTACCACTGGGGTACCACTTCCCCCGCTGCTATTTTATTTCAATTTTGGGGCTCAGAAGATCCTACTCTTAAGATATGCGAAATATAATATTGGCATCCTATGGGGGGTACCAATTCCCCTGCCTCTATCGAAAAAATAAGTAGCCTATTTTAAATTCAGGGCTCACGTGATGTTACTGTAAAAATTTCAGGAAAATCGGTTTAGTAGTTAAGGAGTCTATAAGCCAACATACAAACAAACAAACAAACAGACAAACATTTTTCATTTTTATATAGATACATATACAGATAGATATGAACTAACAATAATTAATTAAATCTTATTCTAATACATACTTTATTTTATGTCCTGCCAGTGCCCGACGAGAATTTTCCCCATCACTGGTTCTGTTCACATTTGCATGAATGAAGGTGCTTAGCGCTATTCTAAGCGGATAAGTCCCGTAATATTTCTTCAACTCAAGAAAGTATGGCCGCCATCATTTAAAATATTTCGAGCTAGTGGATTTGGGTGCAACTGAAGCCTTCGTAAATATTTTACTGCATATTTCGTAATAATAGTTTTTACTAATGGCACATTGAGATGCTTGTGAATATTTGAATTTTTAATAAAATCAGGAACAGCTGTGATTATTCGTGGCATTTTATTTTGGCACCTTTGTATTGGATAATAAGATAATATGCCTGCATGACTCAATGTTTGTGTTATCTTCTTAGGGTAGCTCCAGAAGCATTTTATTACTTATCTTATCAATACCAGGAACTTTCTTTGTGCTTAAATAAGCCTTCAATTTCCCTTTCTCAAATCTAAGTGATGCAGCTGTTCTGGCAGCGACAGGTGGCAATACGACTTATGTATCGTTTGGTATATTATGGGTAAATACGTTTTTTAGGTGCACAGAAAAAATTCTCGAAAATTTTTCACCAATTAAAGCATTAATCAAAAATATAATCGGTTTTAATTAAAAATTTAATCAAGTGAATTAAACTTTTAATCAAGTGAATTTAACGTTTAATTAATACTATTAACTGGTTTAATTGATGCTATTAATTTGTTTACTGGTGCAAATTTAATTAATTTTTTAATTAATATCACAAATTTTTTAATTGAAATTAATTTTTATTTTTTTCTCTGTGTTCAACAAACAGGTTTCCTTTTTCAACCTCATTTCTTGCCCAACTTCCGTAAAAGTTTCGCAAGTTACCGGTCTTTTAAGATTTTCATAAAGAGTATTCAGATTATGGAGTTGCATTAAGTTATTTAACATACTTACCTGGAGTAATAATCTAAGCTTTTTTGTGCTTTCTTTAATGTTTCCTTTCAAAAATTATTTCTTGCCCAACTTCCATTTAAGTTTTGCCAGCGTGGTTTCAAAGTTATCGGTCTTTTAGGATTTTTAGTAGCTCGCTGTAAAGAGTGGGCAGTTTGTGGGGTTACATCAAGTTCTTGAAGATACTTTTCCAGGGATGCAGTCTTTTAAACCTGGAGTAATCATCTCAGCTTTCTTGTGCATTCTTTTAGTAAGTTTTTAAGCTGAGGAGATCTTAGGAAATGCCATTCTCTTTGATCTCTTCTTTTCTTAATCAACGCTCGCTCAACATCTATTTAGATTTCTATCAACATTGGCAATAGACATGTCTATATCATCTGGGGTACCCAGCAAAATATTCTCCGTGCAATGGGTACTAATAAATTTTTCCTTGAGCCAGCTGTCGCTAAATAAAAAGTCGTGAATACAATTTTTTTAAAGGTTTATTATAGTAACTATAGTGGGAGTGTAAGTGCTTTAACACAAATCGTTTCAATCGGAAGGTTTTTGACCCCGCCAAAAATCAATGAAAAATCAAATCATTTCGAAAATCGGCAAACCGATTCAAATAAGTTGTGTTTGCGAAACAATTTTAAATTATTTTTTAAGATATTAAGATAATCGGAAAATCTGATTTGTCTTATCCAGGGAATCTGTAACTAAGATTATTCATAATTTCCACAAATGCTGCTACACTTTTCACTTATTTAAATATCCCTAACTGTTATGCAGTACTTATTTTTAGTTATACCCCCAAAAAAAGTTCTTTAAAAAAACAATAAAACAAATATACTTGTAGCGAAATTATGCTATTTAAATTTGCTTATATATATATATATATATGTATAACTATATAGTTATATGTATATGTGTAGTACATACACATTTTTTTCTTGAAATTTTTTTCCTTCTTTTCCCAATTGGCAGCGGGGTTTTTTTCTGGTTAGGTGGGTCGTTTGCATGTGCCACATTAAAATGTAGTCTAGTGGAAATGAGAAACATGCTCTCCAAAATAACTAAGACATAAACGAAAAAAAAAAAAAAAAACAGGAAAGCAACCAAAAGAAAAAGAACAGTGTTCTAGCTGAAAAAATTACAATAGAAATGTCAAAATTATTAACGTAAATTACCAACATTTATTATGCTACTTTTACGTGTTGCATACTTATGAGCAAAAAAAATATCCTTCTATTCCTTTTGCCTTATTTTTACCTAAAAATATACTCCACTTTAATGCTTATAAAATCCACTGAAGGTATTCAACCGAAAAAGGTCTTTATTTTTATGTTTTAACTAATATTTGCTAGAAAATTTATGATCAAATAAGCTTAACTTAAATGAATGTAAAAAAGGAACAAATACTTTTTTTATAATTAACTGAAATTTATTCGGTTAAAAAACAGTATAAAGGAAATGAAGTTAAAATTGTTAGAGAACGTGAGAAGTATAATTGTGGTATATATGTATTTGCTAAAGAATTTTTTTTAATAAAATGGTTATGAAATAATTCAATTAATTCTAAAAATGTATTTTTAGAAAATTTTTGCTAAAATTGTTATCGATATAACCCTAATTGGATTTATTAGTTTTTAAAGTGTTTGTCCTTTAGACTTTTCGCTAGGGCAAGGATATTTGCGATTGAAGGTAGCCTGAAATAAGAGCTACCAATGTCGTTGTTGGTGGTCTTGCGGTAGCAGTGCTTGCACAATTTGAATTTTGTATGGATGCATCTTAAAAGACGACGAGCTATAGCTTATAAGATAGATGGATAATTTTTAACACTCTGTCGCACAGCTTCCACGTTGCCTGCAATGCGAATACAGTGGTTTCCTGGTTTAACGATTACTTAGTTTAAGGAAATTGGGATTTATTTAACACTTAACAATTTTTTATTGAGTACTTTTTATAACGAACACACCGAAAAATGTATTAAAATTAAATTAAATACACAGAAAGAAAAAACTCATTCTTAATTTAAGTTTTTTCTACTTACTTTTAGTACGAGGTACGAATAAATTAAAAAATACTCAAAACAATCCAAAATGGGAAAACTTTTGAAAATTAATATGCGTATGTTTGTAAAAAGTTGTTGTAGAAACAACAACAACACTACAAAAAAAAAGAAAAATATCGATTTGCTTGTTTGTGTAGAAACAACAACAACATTACAAGAGGAAAAACATACACAATTTACAAGCTTAAAAAGTAAAATAAGAAGCAAAAATTCCCAAATCCTATTTGTTAGAATTATTTAGTTGAATACATCAAATTTTCAAAGTAGAATGATTGAGAAAGCCATATCGGGCATGCTGCCGGTGTCTTTTAATTAAGAGCTCTTCTGTAAACAAATGGCGGGATACAGAAAAAGTGAAACAAACATATGTGTAAAACGGGTAAGTAAATAAATAATTTTCTTCTCTCTCTGATTCTCTGGGGTAATTGTTAAGGTTACAATTTTAATCTCTAGGCAATGAAACCAACTTAGAAATTCTTGAATCAAGCACAGGTTGAGATTAATGTTTATCTCAAGTTTTCTTAAGTCAATCATGTTTTCGGATTATTTTAAGTACGGGGCACTTGAATAATCCGTACTTGAATCAATCTTTCTGTACTTGAGTTAAGGAAATCCGTACTTATCGTACTATTGACACCGCTTTGGCTTGAGTTTAGTACGGAAAGATTGATTTTTTCTTTCAGTGTACAATAAAAAGAAATTGTCATCAAGAGAATATAAATATTGTTATATGTATTTTCTAACATTTATGCATTGCTAAAGAGTACTTATTAGGCATCAATAAGAGAAATTTTGTTATTAAATATAAACTCATTTGTTTAATTTTTAGTTCTTTTGTAAACGTGTGTAGTCAGCTAATTTAAACAAAATCAAAATTCATTTAAAACACAGTTACTGATTCATCAAAAAAAAAAAAAAAAAAAAAAAATTGTGCTAAGTGCTGACTCACACGGTTTAGGTTTTAGCCATTAAAGTCCTAACCAGAATGTGCCTTAGCAAGTTTAAGCCACTGTCCAAAATTAACAAAAAGCCTCTCAATTTCATTAAAAAAAACAATCGCAATATTCAAAAACATTTGATTTTGTATGAATTATGCGATCAGTTTTGCATTTTGCTTAAGTAAATAAAGCTTAAAAAGATTTTTAGACTTAAACTTGAAGCGTGTGAATCTGCAGAGCTTCAGCCGTTCAATGCAAAGCAAAAAAGTATCACAAACTTTTTCAACTAATTTGTATAAGACTCCCTTTTCTGTCAATGTAATGAATTTGTTTCTTTTGTGATAATTTTTTTATGATAAATATCAAATGTGATTTAAACCATGGTAGAATAAGTACAAGGTATAGTTATAAGAATTTTTGTTCTCAATGTCAAACAAAAGAAAATATAGACAAAAATTAAAATAAGCTTCAAAAATCAAATAAATTAACCCTTTAACCACTGAAATGGAAAAACGCATTATATTATTACATGAATTTTTGTTCTAGGATATTTTTGGGCTGAAAAACTCGAATTTGATGTTCATTTGCAAAAAAAATGATCTTGGAAAGCAGCAGACGCAAAAGATGAATGACCGCCTGTAGACGGTCTCAGTTGTTTAAGGGGGAAAAAAAATTATATTTAAATACAAAAATAAATTTATTTAATTTGCAATAATTTAAATAAGTTTAAACTAAAATTTAGCATGAATTGATAATAGGAAATTGCAAAACTAGAATTTCATTATCTGGACACTTATGCAATTTTATACCAGAATTTTTAAAAATTGCAGCAACAAAAATTCCAAGTCTGGACGATGACTTATGGCGATTTCTATTCTGAGAAAAAAATGCTACAGTATATGCATGTAACACTTTTTCATCGAAGTGTTACACGCCTTTATTTACAACTATAAAACTTTTATTATTAATGTAGTTCATTAGCGATTTTTAAAACTATTCGACTATTTGCTGCACACTTACTTTACGGTTTGGAAACAGACATTGACATCACTTATTGCTTGAACAAACTTAAAACGATAATAAATACATAGAATTTTCCACCAAAATAAAAAAAACGATTTAATTCAAAATGGAGTATGCCGTCAAAGAATATTTAGATATAGAATTCTTTTGACAAAACTTTTAAAATATTATGACTAACAAAATAAAATATTGGTTGTACAAACAAAGTAGTAAGTACCAAAGTTGTAAAACAGGGCAGTATGAACCCTTAAGTAAAAGTAAGGGTAAAACATGTAACATGTTTTGCATGTTTTTCATCAAAATTTTCACAAAAGAACTTGAAAATTTTTCGCACAGTTGTATTTTTTGTACAAGCGAACACAAAATGTAGAACATGTAACATTAATGCAACATTATTCTCAGAAAAGAAATCGCCATTAGTGATGAAACGCTTTGATTGAACCCATCTTGTCATCTATACATAGACGAGCATTTTTAAAAACGGAATGTAACATATCTAAACATTCCATTATCTTCCGCTTTTAGTTCATCACTTGATAGGGTTTTCGATGCTTTTATCATCATAATCAATTATGTTCATCAAATTATTGATTTCTTGACCGCTCAGTAAATGAAGCTTTTTTTTTCGCTTACCGCTATCTCTAATTTTTGATATCTTTTTTTATGAGAAAGCGGGGAGATCGCCTTTAGTTGGCAAAAAGACCCACTGCTTCCCAAAGAAACCCCACCAGGTCTTTTGCCGATATTGAACCAACTCGGGACGCACCGATTGCGACGTGCCCCAAGCGTCTCCTTCTGGTCCATGCCAGCTCATCAGCCCTTACACTACCCGGGACCCCTGAGTGACCCGGCACCCAGCAACGCGTCACCCTGCTCATTGCCCCCAGCTCCTGTAGCCTTTCCGGCATTTTGCCACCAACTTCAATGATTACATCTTTCAAGTTTTATATTTTGATCTGTTCCAGCCAGCAGACGAAATTATAATGCGCATTTACTAGCGCAAAATACGTTACATTTTTTAATATTTTTTCCCTTAGCCACTAAGAGCGTCTACAGACGGTGTTTACGAAAAATCCAATTTATACAAATCTGCTTTACCCAATCTTAAACTAAGAACAAGTGATTAAAGTTAACAATATAAATACTTATCATAAAAATTCCCAAGTCGATTGAAAAACTTTATAAAACTGAACTGGCAAAATAAAATAAAGTAACTTGTTTTTATTTTTGTTTTTTCTTTACCCACTTACAACTACATTTAGAGTTGACAAAAAAATCAACCAATTGTAGTCGGGACTGTAAGAAAAGATAAACTCACTTTTTATTGTTGTTGTCTTTGTATAAGCTTTGATATTGTTACAAGTAAAACTGGGGCTTATAATTCTTATTCGCTTAACAGTTTTATTTGGTTTATTATCTTTAGTTTTTCTAAAATCTTTGGATGAAGTTTCCTGACGATCTGGCCTAAGCAACCAGTGAAATGCGCATAGGAATAGCTTGTCCCTTCAACAATAAATTTCAGTTTGTCAATAGTATAAAATGGGAATTTAGCACATTTAAACGAAACCTTGTTATTAAAATTTTAATTTGTGGTAAAATCACAAATAATTTTCTTGCCTTTTTTACTGAAATTTTTATTTCAACGGTTAATTCTACCAAACGAATTGAGTTTGCGCGTTCAAACTGCTTCAATTTGATAAGTTATTTAGTACTGAATATTAAAGCTTCGGGGCCCTAAAATGTAAAAAAGTTCGAATGTTGCAGAAAATAGCTTTTATTGATGTCCGTCTGTAGACGGTTAATTTGACTTTATATGGGTAAATAATGACAACTCTCCCTAATTTTTATTTATTATTATTAATGATCAAGCACAACAAGATAACTCTTATAAATGATAGTGCTAGTGAGTATAACAAACTAAAATAGGTATGATTAATAATTATCAAACTAAAAAGCATTATTATTTTGTGAATTAAAATCAAACGAAAATTAAAATTAATATTAATATGTAATAAATATAATAAAAGAGTACAAAAAAAATTACATACTCAAATTTAAAACAATTTTAATTAGCATATTTAAATTTAACAAAAATGATTTAATAGCTCCTTATTAAACAAGTTTGCGTTGCCTATTAGCTGCATATAATCTGGTATGTTGTTCCAAAGACGAGTGGAATAAATAAAAAAGTGACGTTCTGACGAAGGACTTAAAAATCGTTGTTGAATTATTTTCTTACCACTATAGGTAGATTATTTACTAATATGAAAGACAAAATCAATAAGTTGGAAATGTCGAATGTAGTTTATAAAATACCTTGTAGGGGAAATATTAATGGACAATAATAAACAATAAACTGAAAACTAGGTTAGCAGGACATAAGTCAGATCAAAAATATAGAAATATTTCATCACAAAAAACAGCTTTATCATCTCATTGTGCTAATCTAAATCATTATCCTGATTTTGAAAATACAACAGTTTTAAATAGGGAGAATAATTATAAACGCAGATTTATGTTAGAAATGTTGCAAATTATAAATGTACCGACAATGTCGCGAATTAATTTTAAGTCAGATACTGAAAGTTTAGCACAAAATAATAGGCATTTAATTTATAAAAATAGAAACGGAAGTTAAAAATTTATTTATACTGTAATAGATTAGGTTTGAATTGAAAAACCTTTTTTGTATTTAATTGAAAATTGTTATTTGACATTTTGTTTAATTTATTTAATTTGTTAAATTTGTTAAAAATTGTTCAAAAATTCAAGAAAAAAACCCTGAAGAAGGCACACAACGAAGTGCCGAAATATTGGATTAAATAAAACAAATATTTTTTATAAAAAGAAGAGACCTAAAGCTTAATTAAATAATAATACTAATTATATTTACTCTTGGTAGTTTTTCTCTTTTCGATAAATTTGGTATTCAGATTGCATATACAGGGTACTTTTTAAAGGGTAAACAGGCACTTTTTCTCCTTTCGATAATATTGTTATTCAGATTGCATTTGGTACAGATTTAAATAAATGGTACTTTTTAAGGGGTAAAAAAGATACTTTTTTCCTTTTGATAAAATTGGTACTCAGATTGAATATGATCCAAATTAAAATATAGGGTACTTTTTACAGGGTAAAAAGGTACTTTTTCTCTTTTCGATAAAATGTGTATTCAGATTGCCTATGGTCCAGATTAAAATAAAGGGTACTGTTTAAAGGGTCAAAGGGTCTGTTTGGTAGACATACAGATTATAACCTACATTTACATGCAGTGTACTTTGTGGGGGTCTATCAAGAAAACCTGGTACTATTTGTACTCTTTTACCTTCGGTACTTTTTCTACTTTTGATAAATTTGGTATAAAGATAGCATTTGTCCTAGATTAAAATATTGGGTAGTTTTTAAGAAGCAAAGCTGGAAAAAATTTGTATTTATTGTCCAGTGGTTGAAATATATTTAGACATTCCTTGCTTTTCAGGACAGCTGTATGTCAGTTGCTTAAAAGTATCGAATACTTGAAACTTATAGGTGTTGGCGAAATATAAAAAAGTTTATAATGCTGTTTATAGTTATATCTTAACATAAAATAAGTATAGTTGTAGAAAACTTAATAAAATTTGTGTTTTATTTGACAAAGCTTGGTTCTTCTATATTCTTTTTTCTCAAAAATGTAACTAAAGTTTTTAAAAAAGTTGAGTCTACTTCTACTTTAGCAACAATCTGTATACAATTTAAAATTACGTTTATAATAACTTTTTTAGTTTTGAACGAAAATTTTAACAAAATGTTTTGAAAAATAATAACAAATACATAAGTGAAAATGTTTCTGCCTATTGTGAACGAAGCTTTAAATCTTTCTCTATTATTCACGTGAAAGAAGTCACGATTAATACTTTATATAAATAGGTACATATAAATTTTTTTTAAATACCGGATTCTTTAAAAAAAAATGTCGTCTACCTGTCTAAAATTACAACAATAAAATTCTACCCAAGTACTTAATACCAACTTAAATTTATTCCATTTTTTTTAAGATATAAAAAATATTATTAAGTTTTAAAAAAATCTATTATTTAGAAATACCAAGAAAAATGTTAATTATTTTTATATTTTTATTAAAAAAAAATTTAATTAAATATAATTATGTATGTATAAATGAATGAAAAGATTCTATGCATTGAATATATTAGGGGTAATAAAATTTTTTTAACTTACAATATGCAATTAATGAGAGAGTAAAAAAGGGGAAATATATTTAAGTCGCAATAAGAAGAGAAAATATAAGGGGTAAAACTAAAAATTAAACGTTTTATGGTCAAAACTTAAAGGGCAGAGTCGTTAAGTTTTTTTTAAGGAACTAATATTAATGGCTTTTTTATAAAATAGTTGTCTAAGCTTTAAATATTTTATTAAAATTTCTAAATTTTTTTTTAAAGATATTAGTAGTAACGAGTCGAATTTTTCGGTATCCCGGGAATTTTTGAGCACTTTAAATGTGTAAATTCCAAATCAATCAATCGTAATTGTCTTATTTGGGAAAACTTTAAATTCTATTATTCGTAAGAAGCAAAAATTAAGCAAAAGTTTCTCGGACGAGCTGGTATAATCTTGTTGCAAAATCAAAAACTGTGGAAATTCTTACGATCGAACACCGAATAGACCATTTAAATTCGGTTGAATGATTTGCAGATGTCCGTTAAGAGAGATTAAATTAAATCTTTAAACCACTTTTTCTGCTACTGATATGTTGTGAATGTTAGAAAATGTCGACTAAAAACTTTGCCTAAAAATATAAATAAGATTGAATACTTTTTACCTGATAATCGAAATTGAAATTTTTTTTAATACCCCTAATACAAATTATCTACAAATAAATCCGTTGTCGCTGAAAATTTCAATTATTTTTATAAATTATTTTCTTCCACAATATACTACTCATCATTTTACATTTTCAATTATTGAGCATCTCAAAATAAAACAGTATAAAAATAATACAAAAACAAATGTTTTAATAAAAATAATTATACAATCTAAAATAATACTAGTATCAATTAAACAGTGCTAGTGAAACGTGAGAGACCGGCATCGATCGGAAAATATTTCAAAAAAACCCAACAATAAAAAAAACCTAATTGTTACAACAACAATAATGGGGTACATAACAATGTCAATTTGCCTGCTGGTGATAACAATGATGACGAAGGTCTCGCACGCAGCTACCCATCGAAACGGGAAAATACACTTTCAAGATTCTTCAGAGATTGATGCAGATGAACGTTATAGTACTAATCGTAATAGAAATCATAGAGGACGTTCTAGATTTCATAATAAACACATTAATGTAACAGAATTTGAACAAGGTATACCTGAAGTTTATCCGATAAGGGGACCACCTCAACAGCCTTTTATTACAACCACTCAAATACCAAATTATCCAACACCAGCACCAGATAGACAATCTATTCAAGAACCTGCCAATAATCCATATGCCGGTAATATATTTTTATCAAAATTACAAACATCTACTGTACGAACAGTAATAAATAGAAATGATCCCCCCGTCATTCATGGTGTTACCAATCAATTACCCACCTCGGATAAACCTCTGACCACCACCACCACCATGAATCCTAGAAGAACTGATCTCTTGTATGGCAGTAATCTGTTTGAGGAATCTACCAATCGTGAGGGTAAAGTCAATGAAGCAACTGAAGTAGATTTTGACGAACGCGGTCTGTTCGATACGGCTCCACACTGTCAATCGGGACAAATTTTGGTGAATAATAGATGCCGTATGGCAGTGTAGGTTGACGGGCCAAGGTGTATGCCTTTGATATTTCTAAATATGTTTTTTTTTTTTATATTTTTAACAAAAATAAGTATATAATATAAATTGGTTGTGTTTCGAGAAAAAATTGTTATCAATTTTAGGTGCCATCATTAAACAAAATTGTGAAAATATTGAACAAAGAAAAAAAAAAAAAAAAAAAACACTGAAAAAAATTTTTTTTTATAAAAAAATGTTTAATAAAATTCAAATTGAAACGAAATTATATAAAACCATTTTTAATTAAATTTTGACAAATTTTAAGCGTTAACAATAAAACAGTGGTACATAAAATATAAATTAATTCCAAAGTATTGGCCGTCGTAGCTATACGTATACTTATGTAAATATAAACCTTTTCCCAACTTTCTTGCAATCTATAGATTCCCCATCCCAAGAACTGCTCATTTCATGAGCCCAAAAACGAATCAAACCAATTTTGGAATACCCAGTTTTTAAGTAATGCGCATTTTAATGAGAGAGTTCTACCAAACAAGTTGTAGTTGGAGTAAATTAGGTCTTGCAATATGTTGCTTAAGACCCTTTCTTAAGAATTTTGCTCTCACAAAGTCCAGGGATTTTTTTGTCTGATTGTCAAAATATCATATAAAAATAAGGCCAAAAAAATATTAAAGAACTCCCAGACAAAATCGATATTAAATCCAAAAATTTTAAAATTTTTAATAAAAGCCCGAAAAATAATTAAAAATTTTATTTAATAAGATTTTGTTTGTTGTGCTTAATTCCCGATTTTCATTCTTAATAAATAAATACAGAAATTTATTGTTGTAGGATAACCTAGTTCCAATACGCATTTCACTAGTTGTTAAGGCCAAATCATCAGGAAACCTTTTTCCAAAAACTTTAGAAAAGCTAAAGATATTAGATATGCAAATAAAACTGAAGAGTGAATGAGAATTACAAACACTCAAATTTTGTTTGCAGCGATATCAAAGCTTAAACAAAAAACCAACAATAAACAGTGTGTTTATCTTTTCTTACACTCCCCACTACAATTGGTTGGAATTCTCCAAACTTTGATTATAGTTGAAAGCAGGCTAAGAAAAAACAAAATTATAAAAAAAAAAATTGCTTTGCTGTTTTCCTGAGAAAATCAAATTAAAGCAATTTGCCAGTTCAGTTTTTTATGCACGGGCACTTGCAAATTTATTACACTATGTGTAATTTTTTAAGTCATTGACTTTTTTTCAGGCCTCCAAAGATTTGGGGCCTCGGTGTAATTTTTGCCAAAAAGTTATCATTTTCTCAGGTCCATATCTTGAAAACCGTTCGGAATTTTGTGAAAATTGTGAACATATAAAGTCGAAAAAACTTCATCTTCAAGATCAAAATCGCTAAAAACTTTAAAAAATTCGATTTTTTTTACCTTTTTCCCCCCTGTTCAGGTCCATAGGTAGCAAACCGTTCAAAATTCAAGGAAACAATCAACAACAAAAATGTACCTAAGATCTCAGTTAACAACTTTTTAGAACATATGAACTTCCTAGGAATGATTCTTACCACCGTTTAGGTAGCCGCAAAAGTGAAAAATTTTCCGAAAATTCGATTTTTTTTTACCTTTTTTCCCTTGTTCTGATCCATAGGTAGCAAACCATTAAAAATTTAAGAAAACAATCAGGTACAAAAATGTACCTAAGATCTCAATAAACAACTTTCTAGAGTGTATGAACTTCCTAGGAATGCTTCTTAGCACCGTGTTGCACTGTGTTATCAAAGTAATTTTTGAGAATACATAATTTTCAATTAATAAGATTTTGTTTGTTGTGCTTTGTTCCCAATTTTCTTGAAATGTTTATTATAATAATTCTTACAAAGTAGTTTTAAACAAACAAACATACTTTTTTGGGTTAGGGTCATGTACCCGAAACTTATAATCCCGAATTAGAAAACCCCGAATTTCAAAATCTCAAATTTTAAAATCCAGAATCGCTAACTAAAATTGCTTTGCATAGCCGGCTAACGGCCAGTCCTAAAAATGCTCTCCTCTTGGTATAGCAAACACCGGCAGACGGAAGGACGGTAAAATATCCAGATATCCTTAGTTTTGTTGAAGTTTTATTCGTGCAGTTTTTTGCATTAAGTCTGTGTATTATCGTACACAGAAAAAAATAAAAATTGATTTCAATTAAAAAATTTGCGATATTAATAAAAAATTTATTAAATTTGCACCAGTAAACAAATTAATAGTATCAATTAAACCAGTTAATAGTATTAATTAAACGTTTAATTCACTTGATTAAACGTTTAATTCACTTGATTAAGTTTTTAATTAAAACTGATTATATTTTTGATTAATGCTTTAATTGGTGAAACATTTTGGAGAATTTGTTCTGTGTACAAGAGGCAACTTTAATAGAGGTTTAAATTAAATGTTTGAAGCAACTTTGAACAAATATTAAAGATTTTACACCTTTTCTAATTGTAACTACTCAATTTTGTCTAATGTCGACTTAAGCTACTCTTCTATATAACCACAGATATATATTTTATAGCGTCTTAAATCAATATTGTAGAAATTAGAAACGATGTGACAAGCTGTTAATTATATACCCTTTCAACCTGTAGCAAATATATATATATATTTTTTTTTATTTTGTTACAGCTATTCCTTAATAAGAGCTGGAGGCGGCACGTTTTCTTCCGCTTAGATCTTACCCTGAAATGTCATACCTAAATAAAAGCTTGAACGTTGAGTCACAAACAGTAGTGTTGACTTCTTTGTTTAATAAAACCCACATAATTGAAATAAGAAATGGATATAAAACCGCTAGATTAACCTAAAAACAGCTAAATTGCCATTATTTATTAACAATAGGGGCCAGCTTCACTATTAAACGCGCTGTAAAAGTCGGATTTTCCAACTGCAAAGCGTTGCCGCCGCGCCATTTCAGTATGCTTTATATAACTTGTATGGGCATTAGAACTTTTGACAGTTAGAAAACACTTTTCGCTCTTATTTAGGTATGGCTGTAATATACCTTTATTTAAATTTTACTCTCAGTGTATTGATGATGATTTGTTTAGTTTTTTTTTATTGTTGTTATTTATTTTTCTAACACGCAAACTTATTCTCTTAAGTATAAATATGAAGAGAGTTAGGGTTTGTTAAAGTGTGTGTGTGTGTGTGTATGTGTTTGTTTAAGGCAAAGAATATATCTTTTCAAGTATTTCTCTTGTTGTTTTCATTATTTATTCAAACATTTACCAAAAGCACCTAAAAGTACTTTAGGGAATTTTATTAATTAATTGTTTCGTAGCAAAAATTAAACTTAAATGTAAATAAGTTAAAGTGACGTCCACATACGAGTTTTTTGTGTGGTTGCGGTAAAAAGGGACAAGTACGATATTATCGGTAAGACAGATATTCATATGGAAAGTACTTAATATATTTACTTGTAGCCGTGAATCACCTCCCTTTAATTTTAGTACATTTATATTGATATCCTACACCATAATACTTTGGTATGTGGAAAAGTAACCCAGTAAAAAATTTAGCTTACTGGCAAGCAGTTTGGTAAGGGAAAGAAGCACATACCCCCTTACAAACCTGCTTACAAGAGGCATGATTTTTATATGGCAACCTCCCACTATTTTTTTTCCTCTCTGCTAAAAAATAATTTGTTGACTGATTGCGTTAGAAAAAAAAATGTTATTTCTATGTTCGGTAATAATTCGTGAATGAACGTAAACACATTTTAAAATCATTGCAATACAACCTGCTTCCATGTAAGGGAATAACAGAAGGAAGCACTTCGAAAATTGTTCGTTAATTTTTTTTTCTTTAAAATAATGATTTTCATTCTTCACTTACAATCTGTTTATCTGTTATTCAATCGTTTTTATTGACTTAAATTATAAATTTACTTAAATGATATTCGCTTCTCTGCTGCTTCTTAGTAGTCTGTAGTAGCCAGCGCATAAATCTGCGCTTGTGTAGTTTTCGCGCTTCCAGAAATCTAAAATTTTTTTTACTGGGAACGTAAAACTGTTTTTGGTATAAAGTGTCGGCGAACTCGCGGCCCTTTTAATTCTCAAAAGTAGGGCATTTAAGGTTTGTATTGAACAATTTTGATAGTGTATCGCAATATTAGTATTACGTTACTTTAAGTTTTTCATTAGGGGATATCCAAAATGACTTCCTTACAATTAACTGCAGAGTTTTTCAGTTAAAATTTAAGTTTGTTTCTACCCTGCGGGAAATTTGTGTCAATTGGTTTTAAAGCACTTATCCCGTCACCAGTGAACACAGTTTTATTAAATTAACTGGAGATAATCCACCATATTCATAAACGATTATTAAATTTAACATACGTTTATTTAGGATAATTTCCATTTTAAATTTGTTCTTTAAAACTTTATTCAATTTAAAAACTTTTTATGAATACAGAGTAGTTACTCCAAAAGAAAGGTAACTGACAAACAACTAGTCATGTAACTGGATTTTGTCCAGGTAGTAACTGATTCTATACGGTTCTATTACTTTACATGAAGGGGATCTATCATTTTAAGATGGTTCACTCGGGGCAACATCTGCGACAGGCATTATTTTAAACCAAAATTTTATGTGTCCATTTCGGCAATGTCAGTGACCTGTAAAAAAAAGTGTCAAAAAGGTGCTCTTAAACGCCTCCTAAGACATCGCCATGTTAGAGTGACAATACCCCTTCATATAAAGTGTTAGAAATAAAACAGGTACCTACCACTTTAGAACTGTCACGTGATAAGTTTGGGGTTAGTTTCCTTTCCTTTGCTAGGGTACAAACTCCTTTAATGTAACAAAATTAATTTTAAAAAATATACACTGGTACAATTAATCTCAAGTTTATATAGTCTAAAAAATTCTGGGTAATTGTGTACAATTTCGTTTTTATCCGCCTTGAAATATACAAGAAATGCTATTAAGTTTACAAACAATTTACTTTACTACGTAAAGTTTTAATTGAAACCGTGTTTAAAGCTGACGAATTGTTTAATTGAAAAGATATTTAACTCAAGTAATTTTAAAACTTTTCAGGGTTAAAATACAAAAGAATTTATTAGTTATTGAGTTTATTATTTATAAATAACATAATTACATGGACAATAATTTTTAGAAGGGGTTCCGTTTTTTCAATGAATGGTTTAATTGACAAAATGTTTAGATGGGTTTACAAACCCAAATTTTTCTTCGAATTAAGAAATCATAATTTTAATAACTTAACAATTTGAGCCATTTCAAAGTAGAGTTTTTCTTTTCCCGGACTTTTTCATTTCCCGGGAAAGCGGGATTTATTAAAAAAAAAAATCCCGGGAAATCCAGCACAAATTTCCCACGATTTATTTTCCAAAAAATGTGCGGGATCCCAGTATTTTTGTCCCGGGAATTCCCGTATGAAAAACACTACTTCAAAGTCTTAAAAATTAACCTACGGGATTATTTAGTACGGGATCATTAAGTTTGTTATTTTAATCTTTCGTTTCATAAACTTAATCAGTATTCTTTGAAACGAAACTGGTTTTTGTTGTGATGTAAAATTTAATTAAAACAAATAAGAGTGCTATATTCAGCTATGCCGAATTTTATATACCCTTCACCATGATACAATAAGAACAAAAAATCATGTAAACGCCAACATTATGTCGGATGTTGTGTTTTAATAACCAACCTATTTTGGTTTCGCTTGTAACTTAATTATAATAAAAAAAAGACTAATTTTTGGGATTTCAGTACTTTGGACATAACTCAGCCAGTTATTAACCGATTTGACAGATTTATATACCAATGTCTTTAGGAATAAATTTACCATTTATTGTGGTGATAAAACTTGGACTCGGAATATATTTAAGTCATAACTTTGTTGTATCTGAACCGATTTTTATTGGGACATATGGAAGCCCTAAAATGTTTGATGTTTTCTGTTCCGGAGGTACCACGCGCACTTTTCCAATCCCGCCCATTTTTTTATAGAGGTTGTGTATTGATAACCAAGATGATTGGATCTTATTTGTAAACTTTGGCTATTGCCATTCTCCAGAAATACAGAAAAAACAAATAAAAAAACAACAACAACAAAGGATTTTTAGGTAAAATTAGAGGCAGTCGTGATTTTTTGGTCATATCTCCGTAATTTTTGGACCGATCTGGCTGAATTTTAATAGCAAACTTAAACGGAGTATATGTGACATAAATATATGACAACCTAGTTCCCATCATTTCTGGAGTCTTCGGAAAACTTATTTCAACATATACACGGACAGACGGACAACCGGATTTGAACTTCGCTTTTCATAAGGACTCAGAATATATATACTTTATAGGGTGTAGGATCAACATTGTGGAACATACAAACGGAATGACAAAGTTATATATACCCTCTTACCTTCGGTGAAGGGTATAAAAAATATTATCTGGCTTACGGCCAATTTCACCAAGTTCAATTATAATTAAATTTCAGTGATAGCTTTCAAAAACATATTGTTAACTGGAAGTTAGGAACTTGGTGAAAACGGCCGTTAATCTAATTAAATAAATTTGAGAAATAGTAGAAAATTTTAAAAAAAAAAGTTTGTATTAATAATTTTTTTCTCAAAAAAATTTCACTTAATTTTAAATTGCCCCTCTTTAAAACAATATAACTGAGCAAAATAAGAAACCATGTAAGAGTGTAACAAATTTTTAATATATTAATAATTAATTACAATTTGTTTTTTATACCCACAACACAATAGTGGAGAGGGTATTATAGTTTTGTGCTGATGTTTGTAACACCTTAAAATATTGGTCCTAGGCCAACCGTTAAGTATACCTTACGATTACAAATCACATTTTGAATTGATCTGATGATGGGCATCCATCCGTCTGGCTTTCGTACATAGTTTTGTACAATTGTCACAAGGACCAATCTTATAGAAAATCGGTCTATTATTTCACATAGCAACCGTACAAGCATTTTTCCAGATTAGCGTCTTTGTGCCGAACTTTTTTCCGAACTTATTATACACCAATATAAATCGTCTCACCGAGTTTTTAAGAATTTGGTCCCTGTCTGGCCGAAGCTCCCATACTAATATTATGCAATAACTTCCTTATAAATTTTGGTATCGACATAAAAATTGGCATAAATAACTTGTTCGATACCTACTTTTTCATGACAAAATGCTGATAGGTCCAAACGTGATCATAGGGGCCATATAAGCCCCCTTCCTAAAATCATTTTAAGGCAAACAAACCTTATATAGATGAAGATATCTAAACAATAAACCTGTGCTAGTTGAAAAATATTATTGGCGGTTATCAGAAAAAATGTCCCATAACTGCCTAGTAGTCGTCCCTAGGAGTATGAAATGTATGACCGAACTCCATTAGTTTTTTCTCCTTAACATTTTCTCAATTTATACTTGCGCCTTATTATTATCTTAATCATGCTTAAAGAAAGGCAGCTCCTAGGATGCCCCTAGATGGGTTAAAAGTATGACCAACCCCACTTTATTTTTTATCCCCATCATTTGTTTCTAACACACCTACTTCTCTTCATTTTTTTAAACGGAGCTCCCAAACAAAGTTTTCAATACAGGCTAAAATGGTATAAAAGATAAAAGAAAAAGTCCTATTATTACCTAGGAGTCGCCCCTAAGGGTATAAAATGTATGAATGACCTCCATTAGTTTGTTGTCTTTAACATTCTCTGAAAACATACTTGCCCCTTATCACTATCCATTAGGGGGTTTCCATACAAATATGGCGTTTTATGAAATCTTTTGTAAATAAAATCAAAAGTTGTAAACAGATTTTAATCATTTATGGCTCGCTTTGTTTGGAGATTTGCTTGAGACAAAACTGCATTTTCCAATTTTTAATGAATTTTGAAAAAACAAAAAGTTCGAAATTTTGTTAAAAAATTATTTATTTTTGCCAAACAAAGAATTATGTTTCTAAAACGACTGCGCATTTTAGACAGAAGTTACGATTTCTTAAACGTAATTTAATTGCGGAATTTCGGTTTTTTCGTTTATTCAATAAACTAAACCGTTTTTGAGGTACGCGAATTAATGTTGTGCAACCTTTTCATTTTCGAAATAAAGGTATATCTTGAAAACAAGAGTTAACATAAAAAACGGTTAGTCCCACTGGATTCAGCTTACCCGAATTAGGTTAAGCTGCCAGGTGCCCGCCCCGCTTGTCACATAAAAAGTGTCCAATTCTATCACAGTGTAATTAGCACAAAGAACTTTTACACGAATTTTAACATCATAATTTTGTTTGCCAATAGGTCGCGAAAAGGTTTCACTTTTAAAAACTTATTTTAAAAGACTGTAGTGTAGGGTATCATATGGTTGGGCTCAATTACGAAAATTTCGAGGTGAAACCGGCTTTCGTTGTAATGTAAAACTTTAATTGAAAAACAATTTGTATCTGTCTTATGGCCAATTTCACCGATTTATTTAAATATCAATTTATGCTTTAAATTCATTTTCCATGCTAAATAAAAATAAAATTTTATGAAAAACTATATTTAAATATGAATTGATATTTAAATAAAACTGGTGAAATTGTCCATTAATGAAATAAAAAAATTTAATTTATTAAGTTTTCTCTTTGATTTTAGAAATAGTAAATTAATTTTTTTTAAATTTTTCTTAAAAATTTTTTCCAGTTAAAAAATTTTACTTAATTTTAAGTTGCCCCTCCTTTAAAACAATACAACTGAGACGAATAAATAACAAGCCATGTAAAGTAAAACAAATTCTTTATATAGTATTATTAATTAAGAAATTACAATTTGTTTTATTGTTTTTGTTTTCTTGTTGTTTTTGTTTCATATTTACAAACAAACTTAATTCACTTACAAACTAAGAGTTGACTTGCATTTTAATATACACTTATTTAATTTAGTATTAATTTTACTTTCTTCGTAACACCAACACGCAAGACCGTAAATTAAATTAATTCAAATAAAATGTTTAAAAAACGTTTTATACAAATTTTAAATTATTATTTTTTCTTAATAACTGTTTTACTAATGATACACGGAGCCATAGTGCAATGCCCTCCGGGTTATACATACGCTTTGGGCAAATGTCATAAAGTTGTTTAATTTTTTTTTATTAAAAAAAAAAAAAAAAATTTTTAATATTTAAGAAAAATATTTAAAACTTAAACCATTTTACGACACTTAATACCAACCAAAATATAACCTGGCATACAACGGGGCAGAACAGTCAAAATACTTTGCAAAACCGGTGGCGGTTGTTCGGTGTTAAAGGTGGCTTCAACAGCGAAATCGTCTTTAATGAAAACTTCTTCTGTTGAATTGAAGCAGTCCGTTTTTAAATCATCATCTGGCATAATCAGTTTGTGGTGACTCCATGTTAAGGCCTGCCTGTTGAAAATCACCAGTATAGAAATTATTAATATTTTATAAACAATTTGAAACATTTTAATTTGCTTTTGATATTGTTTAAAAGTTTGTGTGTTTTTCTTTTGGCTTCAGTAATTAAGATGTTAAATAAATTTTAAAAAATCACGTTTAACTTGTTTTATTAAAATTATCAACAAAATTTTGTTTAAAAAAAATATATGTATTCTTTTAAGTTTTTGAAGTTTGTAACTCGTTGAAAGCGTTTTGAGATTTAAATAACAGTATTAATAAAAACATTTAATAATAAACAAATGTGTTTTTGTTTATAATAAAAAATCTTAAATAATAAGCAATTAAACACCCAAAAGAGCTTTAAAAAAAGAAAGAGTAAGAGAAATTAATAGAAAAGAGAGAATAGCATTTAAAATTTTTTAACAAATATATAAGTAATGCCAGATTGTTTATTGTTATTAATTTTAAAGAGATTTTTATTACACTGAAACAAAAGTGTTAAGCGGTTTAGACACGTTCAAAATGGTTATTAGGCATGTTTATAGCGGGGCTTACAAACTGCAGTCGAAACCAAAAACTGTGCAACAAAAAACTTGTGTTCAACTTTTCGATTTTTTAGTTGGTTTCACAGCGACTATTTACATTTACTGAAACAGAAGTAAAAACAACAGTTTTTTACTTCTGAAAGAAATGTCAGTTATCAACTTTGGCTGCAGTTTTTAAAAACGCTGGTTTATAGTATAGATCAAAGCTAGGGTGTTCAGTCGATTAATTCTTCTTCGATTAATCGAACAATTTTAGACGATTAATTGTTCGAATAATTTAAAATTGCTTATTTCGATTAAAGGATTAATCGAAGAATTTATACCGATTAATCAAATAATAATAATATATAGTATTTCTGTTAAATGTTTAATTTTTTTAAAGTTTTAAGTCGAATAAACAAACCAAGCAGTGAGTAATTTAGCTTTCATTTTTTCAACAAAATTTAGCAATTCATTTCGCAAAAGAAAAAGCGACACAGGTCTGTTAACTCAAAGATTTATATTAATTTATCGGGTATGTTCTAGAAATCGAAATGAAGCGAAATTGAAATCAAACGATAACTTAAATTCAACTACTATCCCAATAAAAAATGGAGCTTCCAACGAAGTAGATTTGTAAGGGAGAAAAAAAAAGTTTCGCTTACCATTGCGCTTACGGAAGACATGAATTTTATATGGCGAGTTCCCACTTTGAAGCAATACATTTTTGACACATAAAGCGCATTATTCAGCGCATATAAAAATTGTTAGATGTAACGATCAGCTTTACACACTGAATGTTTTGATACCGTTATTTTTAAGTACTCTCCCTTACAAACTTACTTCGTAGTAATGGAATGAAATGTCATTTTTTTTATAAAAGTTGTGGAGAGTTCTTTCACTTACTTTACTGCATTTCTGTATGTCTTATTGCGTGGCGCATAATTGTGCGCTTATTTTTTTAATTGCGCCTTTAGTGCTTCGCAAAATGATAAAAATTGTTATTGGGTAGTTACAAAAAGACCGCAGTTTTTCGTGGTTTTAAGTGTTGTTCTTGCAGAAATAATAGATATTTAAAGAATGAAGTAGATAAATTGGAATATTTTTATGAACTTTCATTCGTTTTTAAAGTTTGCTCGATTTTTAATTTAGAACGAGTTTGGTTTAAAAATATTGTACGAAATATTGCTAAACGTTACAGGTTTCCAAAAAATGTATTAACGTAAATGTTCTTCAACAACTTTACTAATTTACCACTTACACGGTGACTATAACATAGTACTTGAAGAAGATGTTCCACCAACAAAATCAAGTGGTCTAATGAATAAATATTTTAAACAAGATACCTCGATCTATTCTCTAGAGGAAATTGTTTGCAGAGGCATCGAAGAGGATGGAATGTCCGTGAAAAATTTCACAAAATCCAGTTATATTAACTCTTTTTTTCTAAAAGTATTGAAAAAATTTTCGTCATTTATAAAATTTCTGGATTTAGAATTATTCGATTAATCGATTAATTTTAAAATTTTATTCGTTTAATCGAATAAGTAAAAAATGCCCAATATCGATTAATCGCTTAATCGAACAAAAATAAAACCCGATTAATTGAACACCCTAATCAAAGCACTATAGATATGACGTCAAGGTCACATAAACGAGCTTGACAGCAAGCATTTTGATTGTGCCCAAACCGCTTTGGACATATAGTGTGAAAAGCCATTTCACACTATAACAGAAGTCTGAATTATTTAGACAAAAATGCTTACCTGATCTATTTACACTGACCTACAAATTTGGAAAAAAAATTGACTGCAGAAACGAAGCATGTTTTTTAACTAATCTAGCTGCGCTGAATTCGAATCTGGCATTAAAATTGGGCTATCACGTCTTGTTCATTATAGCGTTTAAGCGTGTCAGGAGATCGTGTGTTACTGATTCCAGCTATTTTTGCTTTGCGTGAGGTGAATATTTGGTTGGAGAAAAGGATGTGCAATATCAGAATTATTAAATAGGCATATTTACATTATTTTGGTTTTGCACTCAGAAACTTGAACAAACCGTGGACACCGACAATGTTTTGCATATTCTTCATTCGCATTTAAATTTTTTCAAAAAAAAAAAAGAAAAAAAAATAGGTGCAGTGAGCGCGAACTAGAGAGCGATAAAAGTTGTTTCCCAAGAGAAGACTTTATATGGATTTTAAGGTTTGTTGCTGGCCGATTTTTATCCCGTTAGTTTGAGAAACTAACACATGTGACCTTAATCCGGCGTAATCTGTTTTAAAAAGGCAGATAAAAAAAGAAAATATTTTATTTGTAAGTTTTTTTTTTTTTTTTTTGAAACATAAAAATGCAATAAATATGTTTATTAGTATACCCTCCACTTCCGTGTGAAACTTTTTAAACCCTCTAATGCCAAGTTTCAAAATAAATGGGAATATATTATGAAAATAATTTTCAAAAAAAAATATTTTTAAGCTCGTACAATGAGTCGTGTACGTGCAAGGTGAGAAAACATCAAGGAGCTCCTTGAGGCACCCTTGGGCATCTGCAACAAAAACACATTCAATTTTTTGGAGTTCTGTTTGTTAGTTTGTATTGAAAATTAAACGTAATGAAACAAATTAAAAGTATTTAGTTTTGTTTATAATAATCAAAAAAAAAAAAAAAAAAAAAAAAACATTTTATTATTGCAGCAGCATAAATGAAGTTTGCTTTTTGAACAAAAGCATTGTTTTCGAAATTGTTTACAATGCTTTTACAGCTTTTAACAGCTTTCGAAGCTTCTACAAATATTTTTCTAGATCTTTGAGCAATTGTAAAAAAATGGAAATTAATATAAACACAGAGAAAACAGATTTGGATCACAACCGAATTTGGCGCCAATCGAATTTCGTCGGTTGCATGTACTATCATACAATTCGGTTCCAATTACTGAAAATTTCGTTGCTAAGCATAATAGTTTTGATAGCAACATTTGAATTTTAGAACAATATCAGCCATAACAACAGATATTGTTAGTTGTTAGTATGATTATTAGAAACAAAATTGTGCTTATACCCGAATATATGATAGCTGCAACTGAACTAACACATAATTGGCGTTCATAACAAGAGATTTCATTGTCGTTATCTATATATTTTTTTTAATCGGTCAAATGTAGACCATAAGGGGCAAGGACTTGTCCAAAGGTAATCCCAATGAATGGAAAAAATGGGTTATTTTACAGTACGATGTCCTAGGGCAGGACCATATAACCCAGCTTGCATTACAAAGGAGAAGTCTTAAAACTAATCCATGGTATACTCCAGAGGATTAGCTTTGAAATCGTTTCGAAACGAAAACATGTCGTTAAAAAACGAAGACATGTCGTTTCACTGCAAACTCTTTTTAATAATGACATGGTCCATACTTGCACTACATTGGACCAGCCCAGGATCAATATGGATCAAGTAGTCCAATATAATTTGCAGGATATAAAAAAAAATAATACATACATACATATGTAGGTGTATATGTTCATACCTATAAGAATACGTAAATTACTTACCCCTATTTAATAAGTTTTTGCACATTTTCCATTTTTGCCTGCAAAGATATTTTTTAAATATAAAATTAAAAATTATTTTAATCTATCAAATGTTTTGACAGAAAATTCAGTAAGCAATTGGGCCAGGTATATTTACACAAGGTAGACTCATTTGGGAGTGTAGACATGCTGCGCTATAAATGGAACCGAGTTGTCAAAATTGTCTTCATATAAAACAGAAACAATTTAACGCACACATGTACAAATTTTGGCTCATATACACGAAATTTGACGTTTATGTTCCAACTGGGGTAAACAGCTGACAAACATATGGGCCAACGAGTTTACCTTGTGTAATATACCTTGCAATTGGGGCTTTTAACTATTTTTTGGTTGTGAATTCCGAATAATTATATTTTCATTTGTTGTACTCGAATTGAAACTATTCCAACAATCAATAATTAGCTGCAATAAATAAATTAGCATTAATATTACAAAATTTATTGACGAAAGCAAATTATTGATTGCAATGACCAATATTCAGTATTGCCCTATATTAAATTCGGTTGTGATTCTAACCATTTGTACTAATTTTTAGAACTACATTAAATTAGTTATCATAACTAATAAAATAATTGAAGGAATCATATTTCAGTTGGAATAACGTTTTAATAATCAAGAGAATTAAATATCAGTTAGAACTATACATTTTTAATAGTTGCAATAATAAATCATGTTACTTGATCAATATCTTATTACTGCAACCGTTTCCCAACCAATTTGTTTTCTGTGTGAATAAATTATATATTGGACGTCAATAGAAATTTTGTAAAGCATGCCTTGAGGCACTCTTAGGCATTAGAACCCACAAATTATAAATATGTATTTTAAGTCCTTAAGTAAATGCCTAGTTACACTTACGTTAACGTGTACACAGAAAAAAATAGCTTTTATTTTTGAATACGAAAATTGCATATTTAATAAAAAATGTTTAAATTTTTTGCAGTATTGATAAAAAAAGTTTTTTAGTTTTCTTAAGTTTATATAAAAGTATAAAATTAATGTTTAAAATTTCTCTGGTTTTATATTTTCCTTTTTTTCTTGCTTGTTTTAATTAATTTTGCTAACTTTATGTAATTAAGCGTTATTAAATTTTATTTCAAAAATATACTTAATTAAATTTTACATAACTTTGTTATTTTTAATTTCTGATTTTTTCTGATTTATTGTATTTGCATATGCTCAGTTCCATACTGAAATACTAGACTTAAGTCTTGTGTACGGAACATCGAAAAGAGAAATAAATAAAGTATAGTTATTGAATTTTTATTCAATAAAAGAGTTGTTGCACAAAATAAAATTTTTCAACAAAATGTTTACGGGACTTGTTAAAATAAACTGTTGGAAATTTTAAATAAATCAAACAAAATGTTTATCGAATCTTTTTTTATCTATTTATTAAGTATGATGTGGTAAATTCCCAATTTTTTTCATTGATAAATACACTAACATTTATTGTGGGGGGATAAGCTAGTTCCTATGCGAATTTCGCTAGTTGCTTAGGCCAGACCATCAGGAAACCTTTTTTCGAAGACTTTGGAAAAACTAAAGATATTATTCAAATAAAACTGTAAAGCGAATGAGAACTATGAGCTATTCAAAAAATAGACAACAGCTGTAAAAATACTGTTTTTAATCATTTCATTTTTTAATATGTTTTATTGAGTGCTATTTTGCAAAGCGCAATTTTGATAAATTTTTTCATTAAATCAAATAAAAAGTTTGTTGACCCAATATTTAATTTTTAACAAACTGTGTTGTTAAAAATTTTCATGAGATATTTTTTTTTGTGTACGTTGCGGCTCAGCTCTTTTCTTTTCCCTAGCAAGCTTATGTATAAATTGGTGCTATAACGTAAAGTGCGTATGCGCTTAATAAAATTGAACATTTTCTCCGTTTTTCATGTATTAGCTCTTAAATTTTTTTATACAAAACTCAGAATAACAAAAGCTTAAATTTATAAATTATATAAATTTTGACACTTTTCCTTTTTTCATTAAACACATTTCAACACGCTTACGGATTTTTACTAACAAGCATTACGGCCCTACACAGAAAAAAAAACACTTTGGATAAATTATGTCTTATATACTTTTTTTAACTACGAGTCGTACTCAAAAATGCAAGTACGAATAACACTAAAACGTATATAAAATCATCCTAAATGGGATAACATTCGAAAATCAATCCCGGAATTTCTTAAAATAAGTACGAAATTCTTAAGCCAAGTAAAAAAAAATTTAACTTCCCGTCGGTAATGTCACTCTGACAGTAAAAAATTATTTACTTTTTATGTGTAGAAAAATTGAGAACTCTTGATTCTCATTTAGTTTATATTTTAAGTTATATATGAACATTAAGTTTTTAAAGTAGAAGCCATATCGGGAATGATGCTGGTGTTTTGTAATGGAAATTCTGTAAGTTGTAAAACGGTAAACTTAATAAAATTCTCCTTCTAATTTCACTTTTGGTTTATTTCAAGTACAAATTCGGTTTTAAATCAACTTTATAATTCTCAAGTCAAGCGCGTTTTGAAATTGATTCAATCTTAGTTTAACTAAAATCAATCAATTTCGCGATTGAAAATCCGTACTTGAATCAATCTTTCTGTACTGGATTTAAGAAAATTCGTACTCACCGTACTATTAATACCACTTCGGATTGATTTGAGTACGGATGGATTGATTTTTCTTTTGAGTGTATGCGCCTTATAGAATCAAATATATATAAAACATGTCAATCGGTTTCCAGTTCTTCTAGGCAGTTTAATATTAAAAATTTAGCACAATCGGTTCAGTAAGAAAATATTTAAAAGCTCAAATGTGGAAAGACCTCCCAAAAAAATTTATATTTTTGTTACAAAAACTAACATAATCAGGTGACGGAATAAAACGATTCTCATTTTATTTTGCGTAAATTTATTTTATATGACTAGAAATCATACTGCCAAATTTCGCAAAGTTCGGTCCATAAATTACCATATGGCCCAAATATTTAAAGCACATTCTAGGAAAACAATTAATTACGCCAAAAAAAATGAACGAATAATGCTATTGTAGCAAAATTGGGTCTGGGAATTTTGTGAAGATCTGTTTATTATTTGTTAAAGGCCTCATAAAGAGCCCACTCTCGGAAAAAACTTTAGGATGTTTAATTGAAATAAAATTTTGTATGTAATAGTTTCATAAGTCTAAAAATTACAGTGTCAAATGCGGCAAAGATTAGTCCATATAATTGCGTACTTAGAGTAAATTTTGAACCACCAATACCATTGGTTAAATATTGATGTTTGACTGTTAGCTGGCTGGCACCGCAGTGGTGGAGAGGGTAGACGCAAAGAATTCTGATGATGAGAATGTGGTTATTCTCGAAATGTAAATTCAACCCGAGTTCGAGCCTCATCTCAGCTAAGAATTAAAATTATCAATAAATTTTAATTAATTCCAATAATTTAATGAAAATTAAATTTGATGAACTCAGGCCTAACTAAATATCAAAATTTCAAATTTAACAATAGACATTAAAAGGTATTATAATGCTGTGAGGTCAGTTTTTAAAAAGATTGGTCTATAATTAATGGAAAACACATAAAGACCAATATTTTCAATCTTGGTGAAGGGTGGTAAAGAATTGGCCCAGCCGAATGTATCCGAACAGTTAAATATTTTGGGAGTTCCCGGGGGAAAAACTCTTGTTAGCACCACTTTCATACAATTTTCTTTTTTCTATAATTTTTTTTCAATATTCATTTTGCACAACTAATATAAATTTAACGAAAGGTTTGCTTATTTTTTAAAATTTTTTAAACCAACAATATTTAACAAAATAAATTTTTAATTAAAAAAAAAAAAATAATTTAATTTTTCAATATCTAAAATCTTGTCTGAGTTGCTAATAATACAATAACACAATTAATTTTTGAACAAATAATAAGACTAAACTTTAATCCAAACTAAGTCAAAAAAAATCTTTGCAATACAAAGGTCATAAAACCAAGTCATTGCCAGGTCAGCATTAAATTGAACAGTCAAAACACAAAAAAAAAAAATAAATAAGAACTTCAACGAGTCAATTGTGTAAAAACATTACATACATACCCACCCACCCCAGTGTGCGAAATGTTTTCAAAGTAATGGCCACCTTAAAACAAATAACAATTTAATAGACTTAAGTTACTCACATACATACAAATACAAACTTAGATAAGTATTTCTGTTTATGTTAAACATACACTGAGCTGATTTGGCAGATAATTAGTAAAAAAAAGAAACGAAAAAATTGAATTTGTTGCTTTAAAAAAATCTTTGCAGATTTTTATTAACTTAAGGCCGTTTTATACTAAAATGCAAGTCTTAAGCTGTTTAAGAACTTTAGGTCTCATTTTAATTTTAATAAAAAGAGTATTTCTTGAGATACAAAACATAATTTTATTTCATTTTATTACAAATAGGTTCCGGTTCCGGTTCCCCCCGCCCGCTATTAGCACCGCAGGCTCACAAGCTTTTACCAGAATTCTCAATCACGTTTTTCAAAGAACTGTTGTCAATGACTGATATCTGCTCGATAATGTTGTTTTAAAGCTATTAAACTGTTGTAGGATTATGGCTGTACACTCTCGATTTCACAAAACCCTATAAAAATAGTCTAAAGGTGTCAAAACGCACGATCTTGGTGGCCAATTTTTTACCCATTGTTTTTCGTGCTGTGTGGCAAGTGGCAGGCACCATCCTGTTGAAACCACATATTCTCTACGTCAAAATCAGAAATTTCCGGCCACAAAAAGCTTCGGATTATCTCTCTGTACCATTGAAACCCAAGGTTAAAAAAAACTGCAGTTGAAACCGAAAACCGTCGAACAAAAAACGAAAATTTTTGTACAACTTTTCAGTTCTTGAGTTGGTTTGACAGCGACTGTTTAAATTTAATGTTTCAGAAGTAAAAGCAACAGTTTTGTTTTGGCCTTTGACAAATGAAGAAGTGAAAGAAATGGCAGTTTTCTACTTTGACTGCAGTTTTTAAAAAGCTGTTGACACCTTTAATTTGGACATATTTGACGAAAATGCTTCTAATTTTAGTTTGAAAATTTTCCAAAAACAAAAATTTTCCTCAAAATACTTAAGACTTTTATTATGGTGTGAAACTGCCATTAAGAGATCCCTTTAAGTGTCTGTATGTGAATAAATATATATATATAATTATAATATATATATGAACGTTTACAAATACGTATGTGTGTACAAATGTGCATATCTGTGGCAATAAGCAAAAAAGTGCTTAAGTCGGTTTTTGTTTTTAGTTTTGTAGCAAAGCAACTTTAAACTTGAAAGTTTATTTTTGATAAATATATTTTTATTAAAAAAAATCATAACTTCTCTGGGGTTATTGTTTTTTTAAGTTTTTGCTCCTTAATACCCCTAACGTCACAGGTTGGAAGTAGACTTAAGTTTTTATTCCAAATGTAAAATGCACATTGATAAATGTAAGCAAAAAATAATTTAGCTATTACTTCTTTAAAAAAATCGTCCAAACTTATAAAAACCTTGCACATGGTTACTGTTGGGTGAAGCCTCCCAAGCTCACTGTTTCCAATAAGATTGTAAACACCAAGTACAAACAATTTAAAATAGCAGTTTATTGGTTTATATTGAATGTTTTAATTCCTATAAGTAAACACTAGTAATTAAAAATATAAAGGAACAAACATATAAAATACACACTTTTTTAGTATGAAAACCGAGCCAGCTTCTTTACAAGATTAAGGTTGACTAGCATTTAAACTAAACTATATCGATCTTGGTTATCTATTTAAGTTAAAATTTTGACACAATAAAAAGATGGCTATTGACTTCTTTATATAATTTTCCGCGTGGAATTTGCGAGATGTTTATAGCTAAATTGACATGTATCTAAACATAAACACAAACGTAAAAAATACGGATAAAATTTGTAAGAAAACAGTATTCACAATAGTGGTTAGGCAGTGGCGGTTACAGTTTCTTTCAATGAAATTTAGCTTAAGTCGACTTTTTCCGTTTTGCCTCAGATATGTGCATTTTAAAGATATCAGATTTACTATTTACGGTAAGTAGTTAACCACAAATATTTGTCGATATCACGTTGTGGTTGTATATTCAAAAAATCCTGTATAAACAAACTTAAAACTTTAAGGGGGCCATAATTTCGACCGTTTTAGAAAGTTAAGTAGGATAAGCCCGCTAATATGATACACTAAAAACCTTGCAATTACAACTATGATTGTTGTCGATTAAAAAATTATTACTTAACCGCTTTTTATCTCGTTACGAAATTTGTAAATAACTTTGGAATATGTTCAATGTTCAATGTTCAATATAAAATGATATAGAGAATATCGGAAATTGTTAGATTTCAATTAAATTATGTTTATGTCTAACTAGACGTTTATATAAAACTGGCTTAACCCAGTGCGCTTTGCTGCTACCCTCATTGAAATAAAAAAGGTAACAGTTTTTTCAAAACAGGGGCCTAATTCTGGCAGTCGTGATCGAGTAATTTCTCGATTCGAAAGCAATTTTATCTCAGTCGATACTGAACGAATCAAAATTAATTTTTCAGTATTGTGAAACTCAAATTTATGCTTTACAACACTGAAAAAATAATTCCAATTCGTTCAGTATTGACTGAAATAATTAGATTTTAAATTGCTTTCGAATCGAGAAATTACTCGATCACGACTGCCAGAATCAGGCCCCAGATCTCATTTATTGATAACGGAGCAATTTGTATCAAATTTGGACAATTTTACTGTAACCGTTCTCCAATTAAGTCTAGACCAACACTTAGTTTAGCAATTATTGCCGTAGCAACTGTCAAATTCTATTGCTAACACTAGATATTAACGTGTGAACCGCATAAATATATATGTATTTGAGCAATTATCTTTTAACGCAAGCTGCCAAAATCAATTATCAGTTTCAAAAAAAAAAAAAAAAAATTTAAATTTGGAAGACAAAAATTACAAATTAATAATAAAAAATAATTTAAAAATTAATTGGTTGTCATAGAAAATGTATGCTGGTATATATTGACATATAAATTCATGTCTTATCCCAGCTAGCATTTGTCTGATTATTTTTTGAAAAAATCACCCAAATGATTCTTTTCAGATCAGTTTTGATGATTAAAAACTGATTTATCACTTTAGTGATTGAAAAAGGATTCTTATATGATTCATTTATATGATCAAATATTTTAAATTTTTGTTTTACCAAATGAAAAAAGCACCAAGTTAGTGCTTTTTCTTAGTTTGGCACTATGGATCAAATTTTGGCGTTTTGAGGCATCAAAAAGCACCATAAATAGTGCCAAAAGCACTAAGTTGGCATCAATTGTATCACAAATGATTCTTTCAGGTGATTCATCGGTAGGGTACCATTTTCTCACAACGAGAGTATCATTTAGGATTGAAAAATGAGCTCATATACGGATATTTTGCTATTGAAGCTGATTTTTAAATGATTAGATTATGATTATGACAAAATGCTAGCTGGGATGTTTAGATATACAGATACTCCAATCTGAAAAATTATTCAACATAGAACATTTTTGTGACGTCATTCTGCGGTTGTTAACTGCTTATGTTAACAAATACAAATTGCACTCCTATACGTAGGGTTATGTCTTCAGTCCAGCTCACTTTTAGACAGATAATGTGTATGGAAAGCAAAGTTTTTCGAGACCTTTAGTGCAGCCGTTCTCTTGATAAACATAAATATATATTGTCCTCAGTGATGCCAACTTTTTGAGAGCAAAAAGCACTTTAAAATTTTAAAAAGGCACTGAAAAGCACTATTTCGAACAAAAAAAAAAAAGCGTAAAAAGCACTAAGCCATTTTCACAATTTAATTAAACACAAAACAAGTTGCAATCGGCTGTGCCGAATATTATTAACCTCCAAAATTGAAAAAAAGGCGACGGCGTTGATGGGTGACCATTTTCATTTAAAATTTAAGAATGAATATAATTACATTTGTATATAAACATTTTTAAAATTTTTAATAATTATCTTCAATAAAAATAATATTATCCAAATCATTTCGATCATCATCAGCTGAGTTTGAATTGGCCATAAAACAGTTTTAAAGTAATAAAGTGCGAGCTCGATTTTCGTAGCTCGAAAAAATCTGGCCTGTTGCAATTACCAAAAATTTGCAATGACCGACCATTGTTTATAAAACTTAATGACAGCCAATATTTTAATAAAACACTTTATATTTTATCGTTTTATTAAATCTAAATTAAAATCGTGCAAAGTTTAATTAAACAATTGGCGTATGATATTATTCAATTTTTTTTAACCTATGTACTCTTCTGAATAATGAACACATAAAGAGTGTAAAATAGAAAAAACATGTATATTTGCATTCTGATACTTAGTCAAACCTTATTGCAGTAGCACTAGAGGTAGAAGTGAACAGCACTCTGTTATTTGGAGGCAGGTTACACAACGTTATTAAAGCATTATCTGTCAGCAGGGTTGTCAGATTGATTTTGACCTTTTTCGCCAAATTCAATGTCAAAAATCGCCAAAATCGCCAAAGCCTTTGCTTATCAGTTTTTGACAATAAAATACATATTTTTAGAATTATTAAAAATGTTTTTTATTAATTCTAAAAAATAAAAATACACCAAAAATTTAAAAAATGTCGCCATGATATATGTTTTGTTTAATATTTATTAAGAACACAGTAAAAATAGTTAGTGAACACAAAAGAGGTACAATGTTTACTATAAAATAGTTTATAGTAGTCTACTTAAAGAAACAAAAAAGGAATTTTTGCAGTTAGTATTAAACAAATATTGGATATACATTTGTTTATAAGTTGCAGTTATCTTAACCGCTTCACTGGCAAGACTCACTATTTGTCTTCTTTTTTGGAATACATTGTGAGAGAATTTCATTTATTGAATAAAGTTACAAAAGATTCATTCACATTCACATTCCTATAATTTAAACCTCGTAACAATGCGTCTAGAAGTTCGTAGTGCATTCTACTTCGAAGGCGAGTTTTTGTGGAGTTCATAATTTCGACACAGGCAATACTTGTTGTAATTACCAGCATATAAAGTACAACCAAAGCAAGTTTCTTTAAATGGTACGTACCTGCCGTATCCATGTAGCTAAAAATTTTGGGCTACACCTAAATAAATTATATGAAATATCATCATTAAAACCCTCTTTACAATTAACAAACGCTAATTTTTTCGAGTGTGTTTCGTAAACATCAAACGGTACGTTAGGATTCATCAAATCTTTAACAACAACGTTTTTTATCTACGATAATAAATTGTCACATAAATATAATGGAAAAAAGTTCATAGACTTTAAATATATTCATGTTTTAAGGAATTATATTTATTGATTCTTTCAAGAGCACTGTTAAAAACGAAAGACAATTTTCTCGAAGATTTTTATTGTCTTCATCAGCCATTTGAACATCAAAGCTTTCAAATATACTGACCATACATACGAATGCCTCAAATTTCGTACATAAAAATACTAGAATAAAATATTTTTTCTTCTTATTGAATATAACGAATTTTAAAACGAATCCGTAGCTCATCAAAAATAGCCAACAAAATCGCCAACTATTTTTGAAAATCGCCTAAAAGTCGCCATGGCGCCAAATCAAAAATTAGGTCGCCAAAAAAGTTTGAAAATCGCCACGTTTGGCGAGAACTCGCCACATCTGACAACCCTGTCTGTCAGCTATTTTTAATTAATACTTTGCTTATACCAAGTTACGGCTCTTTTTTTTGTTTTTAAAGTCTTCGCGTTCACTTGTATGGTTTCCGACTGCATGTTTTTTAACTTTTCAATACATTTTTTATACATGACTCAAAATAGATGCTAATTTGACATTTCTTAATTTCAGACTAACTCAATTTGAACCATGGTTATTTGAAAGAAAAGGTGTACGTCGATAAGCCAGCAACAATTCTAATTATAATAAAAAAAACCTTCTCCTGTAAAATTGTGTTTTTGTCGCTAAAGCTTTTTTTGCGGTTAGGTCTCGATATTTGTTTATAGATTCAGGCGGATTAAAGTGTTAATCGAATGTGGACTAGGGATTGCTGTTCGGTTTTAACCGAAATCGAAACCGCGGTTTTAAATGCCCAAAAACCGAAACCAAAAACCGACAAAAAAACCTCGGTTTTAGCTTTTACTTTAACAATATATTTATGTTTAAATAAATTATAAATTATATATAATACTCGAACTTCATATACAAAAACTTTATACATAACAGCCTTCAACAATGGCAAGGTACTTTAAAATTCTTAAAATTCAAAATAAGTACTAAGAAGAACAAATGTTACCTTTTCAACTCTTAAGAAGACTAATTTGTGTGGCACAAACTACCACCTGGGCCTGGCTATAAAATCCTTGCGCCCAGCTATACAGAAGAGCTTTAGTTATCGAAGCCGATGATTGGTATATCATAGAGAAGAAAATCCTTGCGCTTGGCCGCAATCTATCTATCGCATGATTCTTTAAACCAAAACTGTACACTTAATGTATTATACATATTGGGTTCTTATTTCATTCCAGAATTTGGGGTCTTATTTCATATAAAATAAGACCCCAAAAATTAGGGTATTATTTCATTTCTGTTTGGGGTGTTATATCATTTCGTTAGGAGTTTAATTAATTTTCAAAACTGGGGGTTTATTGCATATGAAATAAGGCCCCACACTTTGGGAGGCTATTATCATTATTTTTTGGGGGCTTATATTTTGGGAGGCCCAGGAGGATACAATATGCACACAATTTTCATTTGGCCAATTGCGACGCCCACGGTGTTTGAACTTTTTCTCATTTTTTCTTGTAAAAAACACATTGATAGCAAAATACATAAAGTTTCGTTCTAATATACTTAATAATTATATAATAAACAAAACTGGAGTGGCCAGCCGGCCAGGTCCAGGAATACACTTAAGGGCTAATAAAACTACCTGTATTGAAACAAATAAAAATATTGTATTACATAGAATAAATATATTTGTTTATACATGAAATTAAACTTTGTTATTTTAAAAACCGAAAACCGAACCGAAACCGACCGGTTTTAATCATTTTAAAACCGAAACCGCGGTTTCACATTTTTACGGTTTTTAGCAAACTCTAATGTGGACTTTATACTGGATATGGATACATTTAACCCATTTTTTTTTTGTTAATATCAATAATTATAGTGTCACAAAAAATTCTACTGTAATCAGTTTGGCCTTTTTATGGCTTAAAGATTATAAAATAAATAAATAAATTGAAATTGAATTGAATTCAATTTGGTCAATTATTAACTTATCTTAACAACGTCGAACTCGAGCAATGTCTACAGTAAAATTCGTTTAGAAGTTCCCTAAAGTAAACATTGGGTTGAAGCCGATTTTGGCTCATTGTCCATGTAAACTTTCTGCACTGAGCATAAGTTACAATTTAAAAGATAATTTGCTGTTTTGATTTAGATCGGCCCGTTATTTCATGTAGCCCCATATAAATGGCTTCCTGGAATGGACATTTTGTACTAATAACTTTTACAATAATGTTGATATTTGTATAAAATCTTGAATGATTTTCTATTCTAAATAAATAACAATTCTGTAGAGATTCGTCCGTAATTTATTTAAAAATACAAGTATTTGGGATAAAATTGTTGGCATAAATTGTTTTCATTAAAGTCAATAAAATATTTCTATAAATTAAAAGGTTTTCTAATATTTTTGCTGCAGCACCAAAGTTTGTCCTTTTCCGTCGTTTAAGTAATAAGATATTAAAAGAACTTGTTGGTATCGTTTGGATTTAATGGCATCTCTGTAACTAATAAAAGAGGGAGTGAAATGGCATTTTAGTTTAGCTTCACCATCGATGTCTAAAGGTGGCAGTTGATGTTAGTACTGGATTTAGATTGTATTAAAAAAAACATAAATGAGACCATGTTTTAAAAGAAAAAAGGATCATCATCAAGGGTGACATTTGATTTAGCAACATGTTTCTTTTGGAATATTTTTTCCCTTTTCTTCTCTTTTTATAAACCCAATAAAGAAAAAAACATTCTGTTGAATGGTTGGCTTGTTTGGTTGAATTGTACAAAACACATTGTAAATGTGGACACAGATGTTAATCGATGAAAATTGATGTGTTTGCGACATGTTCGTACATGTTTAAAATGATGTCAATCAACCTACAGCAACTTCAATATTCCAAACTAAGAAAAAAAAGAAAACTGTTTTTTTCTAAACTTTTCGATAAACCACCCTTTAAAACATCCTCATAAAAATGACAACGAGAGTAGAGAGTTGAAACATTTTTGAATGAAATCAATTTATTTAAGATTTTTTTGTTCGATTTTTTCCGTTATTTACCAAACAAATAAAGTGGCCTATATTTCCTTATTTTACACTTTATAAATTTAAACGAATAGCAATAACAACAATAATAATAGAAAAGGCTCAGAATGTAAGAAAGAAAAGGACATTTATAAAGGATTTTTTTCAACACTTTTGATGCATAAAAAGTGTTTGTGTAGGAGAATTGTTTGTGCTTGAGAATGTGATTTGATATGTGTATGAATAGTTAACAGTAAATTGAATACGCCTTTTTTTTTTGTTATCGTCGGTAATGTACGGCTTACATTTTCAGGTCTCCTTTTAAACTTAAGGCTTCAATGAACAAAAAAAAAAAAATATTCAATATTTCCACATTTAAAATTCCCTTAAATTTTTATGCAAAATATTTCCTTCGAATGCCAAACAAATTTTATTTGGCTTTCAAAACCATTAAAGCTTTTGTATGCCTTAAAATATGGCACAATTTATTCTGTAAAACACCTGGTATTTGTGGTAAAACGGAATAAAAGTACTTTTGTAGAAATTCACTTTGATATTATATGTACGTACAAATCGTCCGCTTATGGCTAATAAACTAGTTAATGTTTAAACGCCGGTTAAGTTGAACTAAACTTAAATGTATATGTTGCTTAAACTCAATAACAATAACCAGTATCCCATGTATTATATGCAGTTAAATAATAACATGTGGCAGCACTACCATAAATCTTGTCAAATTCACATTGTCTGTATTGGTAGTTTAAACGCCCAATTTTATGCGTTTAAAGATGTTTATATGTTTACTGATTTATAGATTTGTTGGTATAAACACATTTTAAATCAAAAAGAGAGATAAGCTTGCTCTGATTTATTAGCCCTTAGGGTGTAAACCTGTTAAATCCATTTTTAACAGTACAATATGACATTTTGACACCGTTCGAAAGAGAAAGAGACGACGCATCGAGTTAGAGAAACATTTACTAAAATTTGGAACTCAATTAAATAAAAGAAAATAAATAATAGCACTTTAAAATAGCAAATTTTGGCATAATATCCTATAAATAGCAAAATTTTCAATATATAGGAACTTTTCTATAAATATCAAATTTTGGTATGATATGCTATAAATAGCAAATTTTAACCAAATTTCCAATAAATAGCAAATATCCTATAAATATCAAATTTTGGCAAAATTTCTTATAACATATTTTGTCGAAATTTCCTATAAATAGCAAATTTTGTCGAAACGTACTATAAAAAAGCAAATTTTGTCGAAACTTCCTATAAAAAAGCAAATTTTGTCGGAACTTCCCATAACAAGGCAAATTTTGTCAAAACTTCCTAAAAATAGCAAATTTCATTTAAATGCAAATTTACAATAATGAGTAAATTTTGTCAAAACTTCCTATAAATAGCAAATTAAAAAAAATTATAAGCAAATTTTGTCAAAACTTTCTATAAATAGCAAATATTATCAAATTTTTTCGAAATTTCCTATAAATAGCAAATTTTTCAAAATTTCCTATAATAGCAAATTTTTAAGATTGCAAAATTTCCTCTAAATAGCAAATTTTGTTTTACTTTCCTATAAAAAAAGCAATTTTTGTCGAAACTTACTATAAAAAAGCAAATTTTGTCGAAACTTCATATAAAAAAGCAAATTTTGTCAAAACTTCTTATAAATATCAAAATTGGTCGAAATTTCATATAAATAGGAAATTTTCAATAGATAGCAAATTTTGTCAACTCTTCCTATAACAAGCTAATTTTTTCAAAATTTCCTATAAATAGCAAATGTTAGCAAACAATCTTATAAATAGTTAATTTTGACAAAATTTCCTATAAATAGCAAATTTTTCAAAATTTCCTATAATAGCCAATTTTTAAGATTTCCAATAAGTCACAAATTTTTGCAAAATTTCCTCTAAATAGCAAATTTTGTTTTACTTTCCTATAAAAAAAGCAATTTTTGTCGAAACTTACTATAAAAAAGCAAATTTTGTCGAAACTTCATATAAAAAAGCAAATTTTGTCAAAACTTCTTATAAATATCAAAATTGGTCGAAATTTCATATAAATAGGAAATTTTCAATAGATAGCAAATTTTGTCAACTCTTCCTATAACAAGCTAATTTTTTCAAAATTTCCTATAAATAGCAAATGTTAGCAAACAATCTTATAAATAGTTAATTTTAACAAAATTTCCTATAAATAGCAAATTTTCAAAATTTCCTACAAATAGCAAATTTTCAATAATTAGCAAATTTTTGCAAATTTCTTATAACGAGAAAATTTAAAAAAAAATTTCCTATTAATAGCAAATTTTCAAAATTTCCAATTATTAGCAAATTTTCTCAAAACTTCCTATAAAAACCCAATTTTTATCAAAACTTTCTATAAATAGCAAACTTGTCAAAATATTCTATAAATAGTAAAATTTATATAAAAACGAAATTTTGGCAAAACTTCCTATAAATAGCAAATTTTGGCAAGACTGCCTATAAATAGCAAATTTTGTCAAAACTTCCTATTAATACCAAATTTTGTCGAAATTTCCTATAAATAGCATATTTTAGCAAAATATCTCATAAATAGCAAATTTTCTATTAATAGCAAATTTTGTCAAAACTTCCTTTAAATAGCAAATTTTCCAAATTTCCAATAATTAGCAAATTTATTGCAAAGTTTCCTATAAATAGCAAATTTTGTTAAAGTTTCCTATAAAAAAGCAAATTTTTCAAAACTTCCTATAAAAAAGCAAATTTTATCAAAATATCCTATAAATAGCAAATTTTTTCGAAATATCCTAAAATTGTAAATTATTGCAAAATTTTCTATTAAATCTTGACAAAATTTCTTTTACATAGATAATTTTATTTTCTTATACATATAATATTATATATTATAGTCAAAATAATTATAAATATTTTACCATCGTTCCTATGCTGCGATTCTGGGAGTGCGTGTATGTCCTTTAATAGCAAGAGTTTTCACGCATCCACTACTTTGTTAAAAGTATATGTAATAATAAGATCTTTTTAACTATGTAAACGAATTGTTTGAGTTGGAACCAAAAAATGGAAAAAATTTTTATGATAATAAAAAAATTTATTTTATTTAAAGTGCCCAAATTGCTCCTCTTAATTGGAAAACATGCTTTTACTTATATCCGTGAATTTACTAACCTTAATAAAAAAGAAACTGACCTAAAATTTTCCCTCTTTACCCTTTTGAAAAAGTACCATATGTCAAATTTAAATTTAGTATTCACATCTCTATTTCATGGAAAAAACTAAACTTACCTCAAAGGCTGTAACTTGACTTTAGATACCGCAAATTCCTTTGCATTTATTATAATGCCGCAATTTGAGGCATATTAGAGTCAACTAAAAGGAAAATAGGAGTCGTTTCTTAACATTAAATTTCTATACCTTATAAATGAAAGCAGCCTCTAGCCGTTTACAAGTATTGTTTGAAATTTTCTACATTTAACAATAGGGTTAAAACCTTTTCATGTGAGTTTCTGTTTAATTTCACTTGTGTTTGCGGTTTCTTGTCTACTCCACATTTCAATGCCGTTGCTGCCTGTTGTTCGGTGTGACTTTCTGCTCCTTTTTTCCAGATTGTAGTCGCTTTTTGTCCAGACTCATGTAACACCTGAAATTCAGTAGCTTTTTTTCTAAGCTCAAGTAGCTTGATACGTGGGATGTTACCTTAAAGTCGTTGCGTTTAATTTTAATAAACAATTTTATAAAGCTGTTGGAATCTTTGAAAGAATTTAGTGACAATAAGTAACCGATTGTGAATGAATGTATAGATTCTATCAAAAGGAATATAAATAACAGAAGTAAAGAGTGTAGAGTAGGTTAAAAGAAGAGAAAGACTAGGGAATAGTAGAGTAGAGTTAGATTAGAGTTTGAGTAGAATTTGAGTAGAGTTAGAGTAGAGTTAGAGTAGAATTAGAGCAGACATAAAAACGTGACGTATGAAAAATGCCTAAATCATTTGCGAGGGCAGCTTTTGAAGAACGAGAAAGAAAACGTTTTTTGGTAGTGAAGTGGCAATGTGTTAAAACAGGACGCTTCTATCAACACGAAGTGCGTAATAAAAAAAAAATGCAAAAAAGGCAGCTTTCGAAGAAAAAGACAGAAAAAAACACAATATTTTCGGCCTCGTGACGCCTCTGTGTGCTCTGTGGTAGAGTTGAGTAAGAGTAAAGTAAGAGCAGAGTTAGAGTAGAGTTAGGTTTAACTTAGAGTAGGAGTATTAAATAATTTAAATTTTTTATAAGAGTATGCGTTGTTTTTGTAAGTTAAAATTTTTCAAAACTATACCAACATTTAGCAGGTTATGTTGCTTAAAGTAATCGTTTAGATTCCAACAGCTCTATTCATTTTTAACTTTCTTTTAAGTGAAATAATATATTCAGCATATACCACACACGAATATACAAATTTAAATATACATGCAACATTTATACGCACACAATCAAACAGCAACTCATATTCCTTACATACTGCCTGTAGTCGAAATCACACAAGGAAGCTCGCAAATGAAATGTTACAAAAAAAAAAAAAAAAGAAAAAACTTTATGCCAACTTGCAACCACTTAAACCCAATATTATTCAGGTGCATTCGGTTTATTGTTTTAGATTCAACTCTCTACTGATCCACACTGCTCATTTAATATTTGTAAAATTGTGTGATGTTATGTTGCATTTACATGTTTGAGGCTATGCTCCTAACGTTGCTTATAGTCAGTCATATGGGTGGTTGAAATATACTTACGTTGAGTATGTATGCATTTTTTCAAACGTACACACAACTCTAGTTAATATACATTTAAATGTGTTGAAAATTTTGCATTTGTTACACTCCAAGGATAAAATCATTATGTTTCTGGATAAAAATCATCCTGTTTGTACCGCAACCATGTGAGTGAAAAAATAAGAACAATAGAATCAAACTTTGCGGTGTGCGTAAGAGGAAGTTAAGCTGTTAAGCCGGTGTTAAAATAAGATAAAAAGGTGATGGTGTTTGGCAAAGAAATGACTACGAGAAAAATAACTATGAACATATATTGGCATAAAATTTAATCAGTTGATAAAACCTTAAAAAAATGACAAGGGCCATAAACAAACTCTTCTTGGATTTCATTCAAGTTTTAATCTGGCTCTTCTCTAAACTACTCTAACACCATTCTTCCTGTTATCCTTGCATCTACTTTAACTTCTAAAATTTCTAAATCTTCTCTAAGTCGACTATATATCTACTGTAACTTTTTTCTTGTTCTTCTCTAACTTGACTCTAACTGTACTATAACTCTACTCTAACTTTGCTCTGACTTTACGCTTATTCTAATATAACTCTTCGATAACTCTACCTTAAATCTACTCAAACGCTACTCTAACTCTACTCCAAGTCTACTCTAACTCTACTCTAACTCTACTCTAACTCTACTCTAACTCTACTCTAACTCTAACTCTACTCTAACTCTACTCTACTCTAACTCTACTCTAACTCTACTCTAACTCTACTCTAACTTTACTCTAACTCTACTCTAACTCTACTCTAACTCTACTCTAACTCTACTCTAACTCTACTCTAACTCTACTCTAACTCTACTCTAACTCTACTCTAACTCTACTCTAACTCTACTCTAACTCTACTCTAACTCTACTCTAACTCTACTCTAACTCTACTCTAACTCTACTCCAACTCTACTCTAACTCTACTCTAACTCTACTCTAACTCTACTCTGACTCTATTCTAACTCTACTCTAACTCTACTCAAACGCTACTCTAACTCTACTCAAACGCTACTCTAACTCTACTCCAAGTCTACTCTAACTCTACTCTAACTCTACTCTAACTCTACTCTAACTCTACTCTAACTCTACTCTAACTCTACTCTAACTCTACTCTAACTCTACTCTAACTCTACTCTAACTCTACTCTAACTCTACTCTAACTCTACTCTAACTCTACTCTAACTCTACTCTAACTCTACTCTAACTCTACTCTAACTCTACTCTAACTCTACTCTAACTCTACTCTAACTCTACTCTAACTCTACTCTACTCTAACTCTACTCTAACTCTACTCTAACTCTAATCTAACTCTACTCTAACTCTACTCTAACTCTACTCTAACTCTAACTCTACTCTAACCTAACTCTTCTATAACTCTACTCTAACTGTACTCTAGCTCTAATCTACCTCTACTCTAACTCTACTCTAACTCTTCTCTAACCCTAATCTAACTCTACTCTAATTCTATTTTAACTCTACTGTACTTTGACATTTCTCTAATTTCATTCAAACTCTAGCCTAATTCTGCACCACCTTTACTCAAACTATTTTGCTCCAGCTCCACTCAAATTATTTTCTTTATAGCATTTCTTTTATTCTGCCGAATATGCGAATTTTTTTCACATTGCCCAACTCTGGTAGTCCACAAGCTAAGGTGTTAAAATAAAGAAAAATGACTTTAAATAGAATTGCAGTTTTTATACATCTGACTATGTTTAGTTTTTAAATTTTCTTTCATCAGTTTCAATAAAATCGGGAGCGTCTATTACAAATTTTGTGCTTTTTTAGTCTTCAAGCTAAAGAAAATTTAGCTTTTGCATTATGAAAACATTCCCTTGAGAATTTTGAGGTTACAAATGAAAAATTTTGCTTGTTATTTAGTTTTTTAGGGTTACATTACTCCTAGCAAGACGACTGCTTGCATACTTTCGTAGTTATCTCTGCTTACATTCATCCAATGAATACATTCATACATCTTGCATGTGAATGAGTTCTTTGCATGAATGTATGTATGTATGAGACCTTGTTGGCATCAGAATGTTAAAACACTTTACATTATTTGAAATTCTGATATTATAATAGAACAAAAGCTAAAAAGAAGAACTCTAAATGTATAACAACAGCCAAACAGTAAAACATCGTATTGTGCTCGTAATTTCTACAACATTATAAATATTTAAAAATTTAATCCTTTTAAAAATAAATTCTTATTAAATATTTAGAAATTTATTTCAGCTGAAGACAAGAAAGTGTAAATTTTGGTTTGTGGCATTTAAGAACAAACAGAAAAATAATGATGCAAATAAATGATGTAGCAGCCACATCATAGGTAGCGTGGCCGAGCGGTCTAAGGCGCTGGTTTAAGGCACCAGTCTCCTCGGAGGCGTGGGTTCGAATCCCACCGCTGCCAAGTAAGATTTCTTTTTAAGGTTTACCAAAATAACTTTTTCTCTTGATTTTTGCCCATTACCAACATATGTTGTCTGCTTTATGCTGCTGCGTTTGTATAAATAAGTATTTTTGGAATTTAGTGAGTTTAATTTTGATAAATAAGTGTGCGAAATGAGCATTTTTAATTTGAACACATACTTATTTTATGAGCTGCGCTACTAGTCTAGAGAGATGTTAAATAAATTACAGGAAGCACTTGCCACGATTCGGTTATAAATAAATTGACTTAAGGTTAGGAAATATATTTTTTTCTAGCTGGGTTTTCAACTAAAATATTTAAAATATTCAAAGAATTTATACCGAAATCGTTTAAGATTAATTTTTGCCATGGAACATTTAGTACATATTTACAAAGTTTTGGGTTTTTAATTAACGTGTTATTTTAGTACGGTGGTTAGTGGTTCATCTAACCCCCGTTATAAGACTATATAAAAAATAAAGGTAATTTTTCTTTGAAACTCAGATAAGTATGTATAATTTTTAGTAATTTTCTTTTCTTTACCTTTGAAATTTCTTACATGCAAAAATGTTCATTTTACAGTTGAGAGCAACCACTTAGCGCCACTAGCTGTTTAGCCTAACTGTAACTCTACTCTGAATCGACTCTTGCTGCTCTCAAATCTTACTATTATTCTACTTTCACGATACACTAATGGCCGCTTCATCGATTTCGAACGAAGTCTTTATTATTTGTTTTTGTTTTAAATGTAAGTTAACCGATCGAAGTGTTCGTTCGCAAATATATGAACAGGTAGTAAATCTACTCTTACTTTAATTTTACTCTACCCTAACTCAACTTTAACTCTTTTCTAACTCTACTATAACTCTTTTCTAACTCTACTCTAACTCTACTATAACTCTACCCTAAATCTACTCTAACTCTTCTCTTACTCTACTCTAACTCTACTCTACCGAACAGATACCGAACATTACAGTCATCGTGGCAATTTTATACCCACTCAATTCGTCTTTGGAACTTATTACCCCCAAGTATTCAATTTACTAGTAATCCAATGCATTTTAAAAGGGCTTTATATAACTTGTTTCATTAATAAATATACATATGCATATATATATATTTGTGTTCTTTCATTTTTGCTATTTCTACTATTTATATATTCTTTTTTATGTAATAATCAATTATGTATGTAATTTAAAATTTTTGTTAAAATTTTGTTAAATATAGTTTTGCAAATTTCCATTAACCTTTTCTAATCCTGTACTGTAATTATAAGACTTAATGTCTTGTTGTACGGGATAACAATATGATAAATAAATAAATAAATAAATAAATAACTCTACTCTAACTCTACTCTAACTCTACTCTGGCTCTACTCTAACTCTACTCTAACTCTACTCTAACTCTACTCTAACTCTACTCTAACTCTACTCTAACTCTACTCTAACTCTACATTTACTCTACTCTAACTGTACTCTAACTCTACTCTAACTCTACTCTAACTCTACTCTAACTCTACTCTAACTCTACTCTAACTCTACTCTAACTCTACTCTAACTCTACTCTAACTCTACTCTAACTCTACTCTAACTCTACTCTAACTCTACTCTAACTCTACTTTGGCTCTACTACAACTCTACTCTAACTCTACTCTAACTCTACTCTAACTCTACTCTAACTCTACTCTAACTCTACTCTACTCTAACTCTACTCTAACTCTACTCTGGCTCTACTCTAACTCTACTTTAAGTAAACTCTAACTCTACTCTAACTCTACTCTAACTCTACTCTAACTCTAACTCTACTCTAACTCTACTCTAACTCTACTCTAACTCTACTCTAACTCTACTCTAACTCTACTCTAACTCTACTCTAACTCTACTCTAACTCTACTCTAACTCTACTCTAACTCTACTCTAACTCTACTCTAACTCTACTCTTACTCTAATCTACTCTACTCTACTCTACTCTACTCTACTCTACTCTACTCTACTCTACTCTACTCTACTCTACTCTACTCTACTCTACTCTACTCTACTCTACTCTACTCTACTCTACTCTACTCTACTCTACTCTACTCTACTCTACTCTACTCTACTCTACTCTACTCTACTCTACTCTACTCTACTCTACTCTACTCTACTCTACTCTACTCTACTCTACTCTACTCTACTCTACTCTACTCTACTCTACTCTACTCTACTCTACTCTACTCTACTCTACTCTACTCTACTCTACTCTACTCTACTCTACTCTACTCTACTCTACTCTACTCTACTCTACTCTACTCTACTCTACTCTACTCTACTCTACTCTACTCTACTCTACTCTACTCTACTCTACTCTACTCTACTCTACTCTACTCTACTCTACTCTACTCTACTCTACTCTACTCTACTCTACTCTACTCTACTCTACTCTACTCTACTCTACTCTACTCTACTCTACTCCACTCTACTCTGCTCTAACTCTACTCTAACTCTACTCTAACTCTACTCTAGCTCTACTCTAACTCTACTCTAGCTCTACTCTAACTCTACTCTAACTCTACTCTAACTCTACTCTAGCTCTACTCTAACTCTACTCTAAGTCTACTCTAACTCTAGTCTAAGTCTACTCTAACTCTACTCTAGCTCTACTCTGACTCTATTCTAACTCTACTTTAATTTTAAAACTATCTGAATCATTTATATATTTCCTTACGACATTTTTTCTTTCGCCACTGTTCCACCTTCATTTATATGTATATAAATTTAACTGAGATTTATGTGATCCTTAAATTTATGACTCTATGATGCTGCTACTTCAAACAGCTCCTGCAACAAAAAATACTACAAAAGCAACACACAACTAAACAAATAATTCTTGTACCTTGAAGAATCCTTAGAATTTTCAAAACGTAAATGAGCTTTCGTTAAAAAGTCATAAAAAAAGAAAAATATTAAATGCAGAGTTTTAATTTTTTCTTTTAGAAAATATTATATTTATATGATATAAAAAAAATTGTGGTTGAAATAACAGAAACATTAAAACGCCAAAATATATTTTATATTTATTTTTTGCTGAAGTTACAAAAACGATCCCATTTTTTATAAAAAAATAAGTTTTTAGTGGTTTGTGCTGTTTTTTTTATCTCTCAAAAGCAGGAAGGGTTCATAATTTATGATGAAGGGTTATTGATACTTCTTCCTTTTTTGTATTTTATTTATTTTTGCTACTTTTTTGCAGTTTTCTTTTATTTTTGCCTGTTGTTGTAAACAAAAGTAATAAAAATTATTTCAAGGTTTTATTTTCGGGGTTTTTTCACATTTAACAGCAAACAAAAACGCAAAATGAATTTAACATATGTTTTTAAAAAGTTTTATGTTGATTTTTTTATTTTATTTTATTTGTTTAACGACATGTAAAGAAATAATTGTTTTCAAAAGGGAGAAAACCACAAAATTATGTCTACATTAGGAGGATAAGAACTCCCCCAAAGCGTCATAAAACAAAAAAAAAATATTGTGCTTGGTATTGAAAGGCATTTAAGTTTGAATGGAAATTTTCAAAATAAAATTCAAAGTGCTTCACTAATTATTCTACTCTGCTGGACTATATTAAACTAAACTGTTCTCTAACTGAGCACTTTCTGTACTCTAACTGTGCATTTATAACCTTTACTAGTACTATACTTTCGTTTTTTTTCTATTCCCATACTCGAATACTCTAACCCTAACTTAACTGTAACACTACTCGAACACAATTCAAGCTATATTTTATTTTTACTCCAACTCTACGCTATATCTACTCTTTGTTTACTTTAACTCTACTCTAACTTAATTCTAAATCTAATCTAATTCAATTTTTACTCTACTAAAAGTCTTCTCAAATTCCAATGTGACTCTACTCTAACTCTACTCTTCTCTCTTCTACTTAACTCTAACTCTACTATTCTCTAACTTTACTCTACTCTAAATTTACTATTACTTTACTCTAACTATATTCTGACTCTACTCTAACTCTACTGTATTTCTTCTCTAACTCTACTCTAGCTCTACTTTAACTCTAACAAAGTTTAACTAATTTATCAAGTTTTAAAATACAAAACAAAAGCGTGACCAAAAAAAAATTTTTTTTTTTTATTTATTAACTAGTTTAACCCGGTGCGCTTTGCTACCCCAATCGAAATTAAATTAATCCCCCTACGCCTTCCCCCTTTAATTTTTAATTTCAAATGTGTAGTTTACCATAAGAGTGACTCCTACCAAGTTTGAACATTCTCATTAAAACAGTTCTTAAGATATGCGATATTTTACATTGGCGTCCTATGGGGGTACCACCTCCCCTGTTGTTGTCTTATTTCAATTTCGGGGCTTAGAAGATCCTACTTCAAAAAGTTGAAGAAAACGGGTGCAGTGGCTCTGAAGATATGCGATACTTAATATTGGGATCCAATGGAGGGTACGACTTCCCCTACCCCTATCGAAAAAATAAGTAGACTAATTTTATTTCCGGGGCTCACGTGATGTAACTTTATAAATTTTAGGAAAATCGGTTCAGTAGTTTAGAAATCTATAAGCCAACAAAAAACAGACCTACTTACGGATGCACCGATTTTTGTGTCTCGACCTTAAGGATCAGTAGTCAATTACTATTTCACCAAGTATAGTGAGATTTTACTAATTTACAAATAATTCTAGTACTAAACCTATAAACTATACTAGTGTGTTTACTGATATTATTGAAGCATCAACAATCTTTTATTTTTTTTAATGATTTGGTTAACTATTCTAAACAAAATCTTAGTAGAATGTAATAAAGACCAAAAACTCGTGCAATGTATGTAAAACGTGGTTTCGAAACATTCAAAAATTTGAAATTTGATGCAGAAAATATTCTTAGAACATTTTAACCCTCTAAAGTGCCGTTTTAGTATATTTTTATGTGGAAGTTAAAAAAATACCCCATAAAATGAGTGTTAGAGGGTTAATATATTCTAAGAAAAGAATCGCCATACAATTCTACTAAAGACATCTGAAATAGTCTTTTAGCTCACAAGAACATTTAGTATATTTTTTTGACTTGTACCAAACGCCTTTTTAAGAAATTAAAAAATTTCAATTCCCGAAATTTCGAAAATCCGTTTTAAATACATTACACGAACTTTTGGTCTTAGAAGACCCCTAATGAAATTTGATGCAGAAAATATTCGTTGAACATGTTAACCCTTAAAAGTGCCGTTTTAGTATACTTTTGTGTAAGAGTTGGGAAAAAGAACAAAAATGACCCCTTAAAATTAGAGTTAGAGGGTTAATAAATTCTAAGAAAAGAATTGCCATACGATTCTACTGAAGACATCTGAAATAATTTTTTAGCTCAGATGTACGTTTAGAATATTTTTTTTGACTTATACTAAACGCCTTTTCAAAAAATTCAAAAACTTTAGGGGCCCATATTTCGGGAACCCGAGCTAACTTTTCAAAACCCGTTGGCAGATTTCCTCCACTAGTAGTCTACTTTGAGGCTGGTGGCGATGATCCAAATTTTGTTGCACTGCGAAATGCTTCCCTGATCTAATTGTTGTTTGAAAATGTTCAAAAAACAAAAACAACTTATTATGACAGAGTTGCATTTTCGTAAAATACTTAATACTACATTTACATTAGGCCGAAATCTTGTAGATTTGATTTAAAATCTTCTTCGAAATCTAGTGCGTTTACATTGTACTTTTTTGACATTAGCAAGATTTTGTTTTTATAACACAACAGCTGACTTAAAGTTTTTTCGTTACACACACAAACACAAAAAGAAATATACATTAAAAAATTTGCATTACCTTTTTTTTAATAATCAATGATATTTATTTTATCAATATTATTCGTGTTTTTAATTTTTTTACAATTTTTATAAAAATTTTTAATATTTTTTTTAACAATTTTTGTTTTGTTTTTTTTTTCAATGTCATTTTTTCTTGTGCAGGGAAATATTTTTTAGTGCTATATTGTAAAAACCATAGTTGCATCATTAAGTACTACTAGATTTTGAGTAGATTTCGTCGAAATCTTGTCACGAAGTAGATTTTGTTTTGTATGGGAAATCTAGTCAAAAACAACTAGATTTGGCTCGAAATCTCGTAAGTACTAGATTTTGCGTAGGTGTAAATGTAGTATAAGACTTTGTGGTATAGTGTATAACTGCCTAAAGTGAGACAACAGATGTGGCAAACATGGCCCAACAATATATTTCAGTTCTAATAAAAAAAAAACAGTTGTATCACTCTGCTTTTACTTTACTTTACTTTAATTCCGTTTTACTCGAATTCTACTCAAACTCCGCTCTAACTATTCATGTCATCGCTACACAGTGTCAATTAGTAGAAAATAACTGTATAAAAAGTATAAAATAGTTTCAAAATATTTCCATTAATACCTAGTGCACGAGTGTGTATTTGGGAAAAGGTACTTTTTACGTCGTTAGGGGTACTACCATGTTTTTGTATCTTATAAAGTACTAAAGAAATTGCAATAGTTCTGGATTCTGTTAGGAGGGCTTAGCTATCTGAAATCGAATTCAAGGTTTTTTCGGATTCCACTTAAAAACTCCTAAATTTTCTTTTAAACAATAAAAATTTCTAAAAATACTTTAATTACGTCCGAAATAAAAAACAATTTACTACGCAATACATATAATTTGCCTTTGTAAATTTGTGTCAAAACAAAATGAGAAGCACGCAATTCACAACATTAGGAATTTTTCCAATTAAATCAATTAAAATACATCGAAATCATTGTTCAATAAAAAAAAATTTACTCATTTTATGCTCTTAAAACTCATGCAGTTTTACCGACTTTAATAGATTTTACTGCCAGAACGTGACGCACTCTTCGGAGGGCTGGTATAGTAAGTATATGTATGTATGTGTATGTTTATTGAAGAGTACGATTATTTAAAGACACGAAATTGATGGCGCATGTTTGGGGCGTGCCGTTTGAATATAATTTATACAAAAAAGCACAATATTAATTAAATAAGAAAAGCAAAAACCCCCTTAAATTTTAGTAAAAATAACAACCTAAGAAATGCGTTTTATTTTTTATGTCAAGGTCCATTCAAAAAAATTTAATTTTCTTTTGTAAAAGTATAAACTTGATAACAGCTTTTATGCTAGTGCATATTTAATTGTTAATTATTTAATGAACATAATTGATTTGTTTGAATTAAAAAAATTAGAAAATCACTTAATACTACAAAGTTAAAACAACTCTTATAAACTTCCTTTTATAATAATAATGAGTCCTTTTAATTATGCTGCGTCATAACAAGTATCCTTGTTTGGTTTTAGTACTACAAAAAAAGTTTCGTCGTTCATATTTTCATTATTATGAATATTTCATCATACGTTCTTCACTCTAAACACAAAACTTTCATCACTCAATTACAGCACTTAAGTTAAAATTCTGCTCTTTTTTCTCCCTGTTTTTTCTTGTTTTGTCAAGAGGCGCCACCTACGTTTAAGTGGTTGAGAATTGTTGTAATTAAAACAAACAGGAAAAAGTCATTTTTGCACCAACTAAAAAGGAAAAACTCTAGCAAACACTTCCATTTGTAATTGCACGAAATTTGTCACAATGCAAAGTGTCGTTTAGTAATTTGTTTAAGGCTTGGAGAAGACATACATACATATAACGGCCTAAGCCGAGGATATTTTATTTCAAGGTCAGTTTGTAAAAGAATTAAATCGAACTATAAAAACATATAAAGGGAAAAGCCCCAACCTATTGCAATTCAATACAAACTAATGTTAGTTTGCGTATTCTTTTCTTATGTGAACATATTTATATTTTAACGTAAAAGTACCAACAATATTCATCTTATAGATTCTCATTCACGCAGGACCTACTGCGTCTATATAAAATTTTAAGTTTTTTAAGTTCAATATTATTAAGCACTGTGTAATAAAAAGAACCAGCCTTAATACTTGCAACGCGAAATGAAACAAGACTATTGGTAGAGCAAATCTGCTTAAGGGTTTTGAAAAGTTAGCTCGAGTTCCCGAAATATCAGCCCCTAAAATTTTTAAATTTTTTGAAAAGGCGTTTGGTATAAGGCAAAAAAAATATACTAAATGTACTTCTGAGCTAAAAGACTATTTCAGAAGACTTCAGTAGAATTGTATGGTGATTCTTTTCTTAGAATATATTCACTCATTTTAAGGGGTTATTTTTGTACTTTTTTTAACTTCAACACAAAAGTAACTAAGACAACACTTTAGAGGGTTAAAATGTTCGACGAGTATTTTAGGCATCAAATTTCACTAGGGGTCTTCTAAGACCAAAAATCGTGCAATGTATGTAAAACGGATTTTCGAAAAATTTCAAGGCCCGGAATTTCGAATTTCGCCTTTTCAAAAAATTCACAAACTTTAGGGGCCGGTATTTCGGGAACCCGACCTAACTTTTCAAACCCCTTTTGGCATATTTGCTCTACCAATTTTCTTGCACTGTGTAATTAGTATGTGGTTATTTTGAGGAATGGGCAAAAAATATCAAAATATCGATATTTAAATAAAAAATAATCGATATATATCGCCAATATTTAAAATATATCGATATTGATATACGACTATCGAATTCGATATTTCTTAGTCAGTCTTTATTAAAAACTCAAAATTTTAGCCGTTTTTCAAACAGTATTTTTTTTTTATAAGAATTGGCATTACTGCATGCATCCTATGTTTTTTAAACTAATATTAAGATCTAAAATGATTGGCATTTATAAGAAGCATTGCCGGATACAAGAAGCTGATTGACAGGAGAGCACATAAAACAGAGAGTGCTCCTGATGTCAATATCTGATGATTACTGGTTTAACTAAAACAATCAAAAACATTTCCAGTTAAAGTTGGTACTTTTGTGGTGCAATTCAAATTTTAAGGTTAGTTGGTACTTCTATTACATATTAACTTCCATTTAAAATTTCGTTTTTTTTAGATTTCATATGTTTTTTGTTTTTGTTATAATTGAATTTTTTGTTTTGATTGAATTTTTTGTTCTTATTAATTTTTTGAAATAAAAAGTAACAGTGTAATTACATATATAATGTTTGTTCATAAATATGTATGTATGTACGTACAAAGGTATACTAAATTTTTTAATTTGGTAATAGTTTCAGCAAAAAACGTTCGATATATCGAAATTTATTATTTTAAAAATATTGATTCGATATATATTGATATAATTTTTCAATTTGCCCATCCCTACACTGAAAGAATTTTCTTCACAGATCCAATAGATTTTGACATTAATCCAATGAAAAATTACATTAAAATTCAACCTTTGTAACGTTTCATTGGATTAATGAAGAATGTTACATCAGCCTCCCGTCACTGAAATGTTTCATAAAATCGATAAAAACTTTAATTTGTTTAATGACATAAATTCATTTAATTACTGATTAAATTTGGTAATTTTTATGACCATATATATTTATGTTTATTTATTTCAGCCATTTCAATGTGCTTTTTGATTTGTTGTGAATTTTATTTTTTTTTTTCTCCTGTTTCAAATTATCAAGTTATATTCATTTTATTTCGTTTATATATTTCTGTTACATCATGTTATACTCTTCTTGTATAAGCCTTTTAGTAAATTGTATTTAATTTATTTTCCAGCCCGGGACGACCTTCGTCTTGCTTCTCTCCATTTTGCTGGCTTGTACCACGACGTAAATTTTTTGTATTTAAATTAACAATTAAAGAAAAAAGAATGTGAGAATTGTTTGCTCTTGTTTTTTCTTTCTCCTTGTATGTTTTTGAACCTATTACTAACATTTAGCTAAATTCAGTGTTTCGTTATCGTTATGAATTTTTTCATTAATGTTATGAAACATTGAAATTTACAATTTTTCTCATATATTTTCATGTCTATCGCTTAAAATGGAATTAAAAATACGTTTTTACAGCAGTTGTAGGAAGAAAATATTTTCTAGTTATAAGTATTTTGAAGCTAGACAAATTTATCTTGTTTTCATTGATTTAGTGACATTTTTAATGGAAAATATGAAGTAACACTTTTTTTCATTGACTGAAAAATATTAGAATACATTAATTAATAGTTCATTTTAATCTTAAAAAACCTATTGAAATAATGTAAAACAATTAGTTGAATTTTTCTTTTGAAAGAGATATTAAGTTGTTATTAATTTAATGAAAAATTTTACCAAATGACGAAACTCAAGTTCGTAGTGATAATAAAATTGCTTCATTATTTCTGTAAAATTTCATTCCCGTAATGAAATTTTTCATTGGATTAAAGAAAAAAATTTAATATAGGTGGCAATTTAGGTGTATGTTCTGACACAACTACATTCTTAGGAATAGGAGTTATTTAGCATTCACTGCTGAAATATGGCACTTTTGTTGGTTAACAAAAGTACTTAGGAAAACTCGCCAACAGGCCGAAATTCTACACAACTGATTAAAAATCTACCCTTAAAGTTGACAAAATAAGGCTACCACTCCTTCGATTTTAAATAAAAGCCACAGCCGCTACGTAATTCCCGAAGAAGCCTCGCCAAAGACCTGTCCAGAAAGAACTCAAAGGCGCTACTGCTTACGGTGGTGTCAGATAGTGATCAGTAGAATTAAGAGTCAAATAACGTGTTTTACCTGCACCTTCATCTCCCGAAAATGTAACACCGAGTCCTTAAAGCCACTATAACACAAGATGTACGTATTTTTGACCTCTATTCTGATTATGATATGAAAATTTTGAAAAGAACTATAACATCTTACCATTCCAAGGTTGAGTTTTTCTCAATAGTGTACTGATAATGTATCATGGGCTTAAGCTATGTAGGGATAACATACCCCGTGGGAATGGAAAACAATAAACCTTAAAATTTGCAAAAAAAAAAAAAATTGGGATTTTTAAGGTTATATAAGTACTGAGCATAATTACGGTTGGCAATGGCGAAAACGCCAATAGATTAATAGCACGAATAAAAATTTCTTAAGCGAAGCAATACCTCTGCTCTATATGCTACCAGAATTTCCAGACTTTTCCATCTAAATATGTCGTTTGTGGCTCTCAAAGGAAAGGGAAAGAAAATTATCCAATATTTCGCTTACCAAAACCTTCAGCTCGCTCTAATCTACAGGCACAAAAGTGGAACAGGTTTGTAAATAATCCAGCTTGTACGTGAATACTTTTCAATTTTTTCTGTATATTAAACTATTTAAAGACTTCACTCTTTTAAAATTTTGTTTCCCGTGTTACTTTTTTCCCCCCAAAATTCAAGTGCATTTGTCCTTTAATTTCGAGTACCCAACTTTTTTGTTTCAAAATTTCAATTCAAATTTTATAACTACTGAAAATTTGTTTTTCTCTTTCTACAACAATTTTCAACTCATTATTGTGTCCTTCGCTAATCCAAGTGGTTTTGTTATTGTAATTGTTGTTGGTTTTATTTGCTGCCTTCGTGTTTTACAGGATGGCCAACTTCTCTTTTATATTGGAAAAAAAGAAGGCTGATGTTTTTTCTTGTTTTGTTTTATTAAATGTTTGACACTTAAATAACGGTAAATCCTTTTAACTTTTCAAAATTGCAATTTTTTCATTCGTGTTAAGTGTGTTTCAGTATTTCCGGTGATAATGAGAAGAAGAAGGATGAAGATGAGAATGGAAATGTTGCTGTGTATTTTTTCTGGTTGTTTGTTAATTGATGCTTCTTAGAAATGGCAAAAGAGAAAATAAATAATGACAAATACGTGTTGGATGCGTTGAAATGTTGATTGTTATATATATATTTTTTTTGGAGCAATTCCTTAAAAAACTATAGAAATTTAATTGCTTTGAAATTAGAGCAATTAGCAAAAAAAAAAAAAGCAAGTAAGAGTACTATATGCGGCTGTTCCGAATCTTTGATACCCTTCACCGACAGTAAAAATATTGCTGGCATAGGCTCGTTATACACATGTAGGTCAATAAATTATTAAAAACACAGAAAGAAAAACACTCGAGATAAACTAAGTTTTTTTTCCCCGGGGTTTAGCCTAGGGAATTAAAAAAAAAAAATATATATACTATATATGTAAACCTGCTAACTCACTTTCAGCACATTTTACGGGAAAGACAAAAAAATTTTTATTTTCATATTTGCAGCTTTAGAGGAAAACCAAAAATATAGTTGTTTTTACACACTTCAAGACTCAAATTGAAGAAAAACTGGTCGACGAGGCTTATCTTTCTCTACCACACGGCATCAAAAGCGCAATTTACTTAAAAAGTGCATTAAGCAGGTTTGCATATTAAGCCGACGTTATGCTGCATTATTTACCGACAATCAGAAAGCTTTATGCTTTTATTTCTAGTCATATAAAACTTAATTTGAATAAATTTAAGTAAGATATCATGATTCGCAAGAGTTTAAATCGAACTCAAATTATTTTCGAGAGGAGTATTTATAATGGACCCATGGTAAATTAAGGACTGGTATTAAAATTTGCTTACAACATTATTTTCTTTTAAAATTACTTTAATTCATGTTAATTTAACATTCAGCAAAATGACATTTATATTAAAATAACACTCCTAATCACGTTGAATGAAAGTTAATTCAAGTTGAATGAACGTGAATTTCATGTAGAATCGAATTGGTTTGAGTTTGACATAACTGTGAGAAGATGCTTCAGAGCAGGGATGATAAAGTTAGTACAATTGTACTTTTTTCAGTACTATTAAAAGTACTAAAGTACTAATATTTTTTGCTTTTTTCTTTTCTTTTTGTTAAAAGCTTAATGCCTGTATTCATAAAAATTTTTTTTTTAAGTTAATAAAGAACAAACCTGTGGCAGTTTGACAAAACATCTTAAGTCAAATTTCAAAAGTTGAAAAAAATGTTGTTAATCATACGAATTTTTAATCAAATGTTAATGTTTTCAAAATTTTGTATTATAAACAAAATTATCCTTAATAAACGTTTGTTAAATTTAATAATCGTTTATGAATACGGGGTTAATGTTTTTGAAAAAAAAATATAGAAAATATTTTTTTATTAAAAACAGAAGAGAACAATTATGTGTGCATACATACATGTCGCCACCTTAAATACAAACGGACGTAACTACAAAATTATACAAAATGGAGTTTTTAATATTTTGTGGTTCAAGCTACAAAGTTATAGACCACTATGAAAAATATGGCGACTTAATTAAAGCAAATTCAAACTCCAAGAATACTTTATCTGCCTGGTTAACAATTTCGAACGTAAACGTTCGTATAGAATTTTATGTGCAAAATATTTTTAAACGGATTATTTTTCATATAAATTTTCTATGCGAACATTAACGTTCGAAATTAAACACGCAGTATTTTTATTGATTTTATAGTGTTTTTTGCTTCTCCTGCAAAAAAAAAAATTAAAGTGTAGTTACGTCCGTTTGCATTTAAGGTGACGATATATATGCCTTAGGCTGGTTCTATAAAAATAAGTTGAATTAGTAGTTCTCTAGGGTTAAAGATTAGTTAAAAACAATTACAGGAATAATTTTTTTACCACGCCTCTGGATACAGTCCTTTTAGTTTTTTTGTGCACTGCGTCGCCATTTGTAGTCAGACTACAACATATTGCATATCGTTATTTTTGGCTTGTCTATAGCTTAATTTTTGCCTTGGGTGACTTTTTAACCCAAAATAAAATTTTGGGCGCCACTAATGTCATCTCGATCGGATCCCTCCCCCTCCCAATGTCCAGTTTTTTTCCAATGGCAAAAAGTCCCTTCGAAAAATTTGTACGTCTAGCTTTAAATACACTGACTTTTATAACAAGCCTCAAAATGAGCTTCTTTTATCCTCTTTCTCTTACATATTTGTTACATTAAACTAAGTCAAAACCAATACAAAACCAAACAAATTCGCACCACTCCCGTTCTAGAATGAAATATATCAACGAAGTTCCTAGAATTATAAAATTGTTTTCTTTGCCACGCCCTAAAATACAGCACTTTTTGTTTTTTATATACTCTGTAGGATGGGCGTTAGCAGCTGAGACCACAGAAGGAACCAAGGGATCTGTCTTTTCGATGATGCCCAAGGAACCTTACCTAAGTGTGTGTATGTATTAATGTATGGATATGTGTGTTTGTACATTTGTAAGTTATCAGTAAAACTTGTGACACCGAATGCTCGAGGAAATATGAAAAAAGGAGCTGAAAAGGGCAAAACGATTTAATTTAATTGTCATGGCTTTTTTTCTTTTAAGTGCAAAAATATATTTTTGTAAAAAACACTAAACTTTTTAAAGAAAACAATAAATAACAAGATATTAATAAGTTTGAGATCATTTTAAGTAGAATTTAATCTTTTAAAATGACTAATTGGTAAATAACATTTTCAGTTCTCAAAAATTCAGAAGAAAATAAAAACCAACTTCACACCTTCACCCGGAGACCAATGTGGTCCATTGTGACGCCACCTTTTTGATATGTACGAACGTATTTGTATTTTGTAGTTCGTTTTTTTTTTTTTTTTTTGATAATATTGGAAAATCAATTCTTTGCAAAATCCATTCTTTTAATGCAAACACTGCATTCAACACGCATGTAAACATTACAAATTCTTTGTATGCGTTCGTTACATACGACACACAAGTGGACATTACAAACTCTGGCAGACTGTACAAAGTAATTTTCAAATATGTACTAGGAGTAGAGACAAAAATTGTTTTAAAATAAACGAGTACTGTTTGGAGTGTAATTCTTTGAACACATTCACAACACTATTTAAATTGTGCGATGAACAGTAACTTACATAGGCATCCATATCTTAAATTGTGTATTATTTAACAGAGTTTTTCTTAATATGTATCTTTGTTCTTTGTATACTTATCCAAAAAACAGTAAACAAAAACACTACAGAGGACCGAAATTAAGCCTTCACTAAAAATATTCACCCCTATCGTGAATAACAAGTGGAATTTTTGTTCCCATGAAATTTTCATTCCCCTTGAAGGGAAAAAAACAATCGTGAATCTCATGTGAAAAATTGTTCACGCTATCAGTTCCAGTGAATGTAAAAAAGAAGAAATATTAAAAAAATTAAAAATCAATGACATTTTTGTTCAAATTGTACACGTGTGTATATATTTTAAAGAAAAGTTAAAATAATAAAGCAAAATATTTAGTATTGGAGGGATAGTTTGATTACAACGTTAGTTTTTTGCACTTTTTAAATATTATGTACATAGTAAAATATTTTCCAAAATTCTGCCACCACGTCTTTTGAAAGATTCACAAATCCGCAGGCAATCGACTTGTTGTTTTGCATTTTGTTAACCAATATATCGGCTTGTTCCTTATTAACGGATCAAGCCCTTAATATTCGATTTATAGGAGGAACAACTTACATATGAGGAGCCGCAGAACAAAACGTACTTTTTCGCATTTTTTGACAAATTGGTTTTTTGATATTTTTATAATATTTGGGTTAAAATCTTTAAGAAAAAATCTAGTTAGCATATTTTTTTCTTTTTTTTACCAAAAAAAATGGGTTAAAAAAATTGGTGCATAACAAAACGTACTTTTTAATTTTTTTTTTTTTTCAAAACATGCTTTTTACATTGTTTTTGCCATTTCTTCGTGTAGTTGTTTTAATAACATGCCATTTCTTAATATTCTTAATTTAATGGAAGTTTATTTATGTCATTTGGTGACTATTCTTGAAAACGCGTCGAAAAAGTTAATATTTTAATTAAAACAAAAACAAAGTTTAAGAAATTGTTTTTGTGTTTATCATACAATATACCGTTTTTTAGAGAGAGAAATGCGTCAAAATTCTCACGTTTATTTAATTTTAGAAATTTATGATAAACAAAAACTATTTTTTAAACTATACTTTTGTTTTAATGTAAATTTGTATTTGTTCGACGAGTTTTCGAGAATAGCCACCAATAATTTAACTATTGTTTGGTGAATAAGTGTTATGAAAAAAATAATTAATACAATAGTATAATAAAAACATGGAAGAATTACAAGAATCTGTAGAAAATTTAAATATTTTTTTAAACAAAACGTACTTTTTTCATTTTTTTTTTAACAAAACGTACTTTTTTCGATATAAAATTGGTTGGATATTAAACATCCTTGACATTTAATGTGTTGACTTACGGCAGTCTGATTCATCTTTTGGTAAGCAAAAAACTTGTTTCTATTTCCAGGTTCATACAGTTTTTTAAGGGGTCGAAATAAATAAACCTCAATTTCCCAAAAATTTTAAGAGTGTGAAAAAGTACGTTTTGTTCTGCGGCTCCTCATATATGCAGTGTTACCGTTGGATATTTTCAAAAAGTACCAAAAAAAGGGGATATCTACAAAAAAAGTGGCACCAAAAAGTGGATTTTTTTTTAAAAAAGAGGCACATCTTTTAAAATTAATATAAGTACACCACATTATGTATTTTTTACGTTTTTTTTTCTATTTATTATAATTTCAAATGGTATAAAATTTAAAATAAATATTTTGTAAATATTTCTCTCTAGAAGTAATTTTTATTAAATATTTAATTAGTATTGTGGTTATTTTGTTGAACTACCTATGGTCTTTAATCCAAATCCTCCCATATTCCCAATTAGGCTTAAGTTCATTAAATTTAATTTTCATTAAATTATTTTCGTGAAGAAAGGAATTTTACAACATGAAAATTAATTAAAATTGTTATTGATAATCTTTCATTCTTGACGTGGCCGGGGCTCGAACCCGGGCCGGCAGGTTACCATGACATGTTTCGATCGCAACCACTTGATCTCCTCTGATGGATTTGCCGTTTTACACTCGCAGCCATCGACGACTGCTGACGTCAATAGTCAAACATCAATCCTTAAACCAAATTTTACTTCAACCTTTGGTAGATCGAAGTTTGCTTTCTTGAATGATTATCCATTTTAATTGATTTTACATGTTCTTCCCTACTTCTGTTTTTTCGTACTTTTGTCAAGAATTTTTCTTGAAGTCCAAAGTACACTCTTCGTCCCCCCATTATTCGTCCTTCTTTTTCCTGTTGACCCTTTTCAGCACACCCTGAAGGACAAATAAACACACAGAGCCCGTGCCCCAGCCCCAACAATAATTAGTATTGTGGTTATTTTGTTGAACTATTTATGGTTTTTAATCCAAATCTTTCCATATTTTCAATTAGGCTTAAGTTCATTAAATTTAATTTTCATTAAATTATTTTCGTGAAGAAAGGAATTTTACAACATGAAAATTAATCAAAATTGTTATCGATAATCTTTCATTCCTGACGTGGCCGGGGCTCGAACCCGGGCCGTCAGGTTACCATGACATGTTTCGATCGCAACCACTCGATCTCCTCAGATGGATTTGCCGTTTTACACCCGCAGCCATCGACGACTGCTGACGTCAATAGTCAAACATCAATCCTTAAACCAAATTTTATCTTAACCTTTGGTAGATCGAAGTTTGCTTTTTTGAATGATTATCCATTTCAATTGATTCTACATGTTCCTCCTTACTTCCGTTTCTTCGTACTTTCGTCAAGAATTTTTCCCGAAGTCCAAAGTACATTCTTTGTTCTTTCATTATTTGTCTTTCTTCTTCCTGTTGACCTTTTTCAGCACAACTTGAAGGACAAATGAACACATAGAGCCCGTGCCCTAGCTTTAACAATAATTAGTATTGTGGTTATTTTGTTGAACTACCTATGGTCTTTAATCCAAATCCTCCCATATTCCCAATTAGGCTTAAGTTCATTAAATTTAATTTTCATTAAATTATTTTCGTGAAGAAAGGAATTTTACAACATGAAAATTAATTAAAATTGTTATTGATAATCTTTCATTCTTGACGTGGCCGGGGCTCGAACCCGGGCCGGCAGGTTACCATGACATGTTTCGATCGCAACCACTCGATCTCCTCTGATGGATTTGCCGTTTTACACTCGCAGCCATCGACGACTGCTGACGTCAATAGTCAAACATCAATCCTTAAACCAAATTTTACTTCAACCTTTGGTAGATCGAAGTTTGCTTTCTTGAATGATTATCCATTTTAATTGATTTTACATGTTCTTCCCTACTTCTGTTTTTTCGTACTTTTGTCAAGAATTTTTCTTGAAGTCCAAAGTACACTCTTCGTCCCCCCATTATTCGTCCTTCTTTTTCCTGTTGACCCTTTTCAGCACACCCTGAAGGACAAATAAACACACAGAGCCCGTGCCCCAGCCCCAACAATAATTAGTATTGTGGTTATTTTGTTGAACTATTTATGGTTTTTAATCCAAATCTTTCCATATTTTCAATTAGGCTTAAGTTCATTAAATTTAATTTTCATTAAATTAATGAAAATTAAGGAATGAAAGATTATCGATAACAATTTTGATTAATTTTCATGTTGTAAAATTCCTTTCTTCACGAAAATAATTTAATGAAAATTAAATTTAATGAACTTAAGCCTAATTGAAATTATGGAAAGATTTGGATTAAAAACCATAAATAGTTCAACAAAATAACCACAATACTAATTATTGTTGGGGCTGGGGCACGGGCTCTGTGTGTTTATTTGTCCTTCAGGGTGTGCTGAAAAGGGTCAACAGGAAAAAGAAGGACGAATAATGGGGGGACGAAGAGTGTACTTTGGACTTCAAGAAAAATTCTTGACAAAAGTACGAAAAAACAGAAGTAGGGAAGAACATGTAAAATCAATTAAAATGGATAATCATTCAAGAAAGCAAACTTCGATCTACCAAAGGTTGAAGTAAAATTTGGTTTAAGGATTGATGTTTGATGTTTGACGTCAGCAGTCGTCGATGGCTGCGAGTGTAAAACGGCAAATCCATCAGAGGAGATCGAGTGGTTGCGATCGAAACATGTCATGGTAACCTGCCGGCCCGGGTTCGAGCCCCGGCCACGTCAAGAATGAAAGATTATCAATAACAATTTTAATTAATTTTCATGTTGTAAAATTCCTTTCTTCACGAAAATAATTTAATGAAAATTAAATTTAATGAACTTAAGCCTAATTGGGAATATGGGAGGATTTGGATTAAAGACCATAGGTAGTTCAACAAAATAACCACAATACTAATTATTGTTAAAGCTAGGGCACGGGCTCTATGTGTTCATTTGTCCTTCAAGTTGTGCTGAAAAAGGTCAACAGGAAGAAGAAAGACAAATAATGAAAGAACAAAGAATGTACTTTGGACTTCGGGAAAAATTCTTGACGAAAGTACGAAGAAACGGAAGTAAGGAGGAACATGTAGAATCAATTGAAATGGATAATCATTCAAAAAAGCAAACTTCGATCTACCAAAGGTTAAGATAAAATTTGGTTTAAGGATTGATGTTTGACTATTGACGTCAGCAGTCGTCGATGGCTGCGGGTGTAAAACGGCAAATCCATCTGAGGAGATCGAGTGGTTGCGATCGAAACATGTCATGGTAACCTGACGGCCCGGGTTCGAGCCCCGGCCACGTCAGGAATGAAAGATTATCGATAACAATTTTGATTAATTTTCATGTTGTAAAATTCCTTTCTTCACGAAAATAATTTAATGAAAATTAAATTTAATGAACTTAAGCCTAATTGAAAATATGGAAAGATTTGGATTAAAAACCATAAATAGTTCAACAAAATAACCACAATACTAATTATTGTTGGGGCTGGGGCACGGGCTCTGTGTGTTTATTTGTCCTTCAGGGTGTGCTGAAAAGGGTCAACAGGAAAAAGAAGGACGAATAATGGGGGGACGAAGAGTGTACTTTGGACTTCAAGAAAAATTCTTGACAAAAGTACGAAAAAACAGAAGTAGGGAAGAACATGTAAAATCAATTAAAATGGATAATCATTCAAGAAAGCAAACTTCGATCTACCAAAGGTTGAAGTAAAATTTGGTTTAAGGATTGATGTTTGACTATTGACGTCAGCAGTCGTCGATGGCTGCGAGTGTAAAACGGCAAATCCATCAGAGGAGATCGAGTGGTTGCGATCGAAACATGTCATGGTAACCTGCCGGCCCGGGTTCGAGCCCCGGCCACGTCAAGAATGAAAGATTATCAATAACAATTTTAATTAATTTTCATGTTGTAAAATTCCTTTCTTCACGAAAATAATTTAATGAAAATTAAATTTAATGAACTTAAGCCTAATTGGGAATATGGGAGGATTTGGATTAAATAAAATATTTACTTTAATGTTTTGGCAATTAAAAAACGTTAAACTTGTTTTCTGCCAAACATGTTTTTTGGATTATGACATTATTGCAGCAAATAGAAGATATTTATGTTATGTGTTTTATATATACATTTAGTAATATATTTCTTGTACTATTCCTTCTAAATACATTTTCTTTGATTTATTTAAGACACTATATTGCACAGGTAGACATTTAAAAACTTTTTAGAAATTTATTTGCCCATTTCACCAGATTCTTATGTTTTTTTGGAATGCTATGGCCGAATATGAGCACAGTTTTCTCCCATCACGTCACATTTATCAGATACGCCAATTATTGTAATTCCGGATAATGTTTTGTACCACAATTAATAACAAAATCCATAGCTTTAAATTTTATTCTACAGTCAACCTAATTGCAAAAGTTGTAGGCCCAGGCCCACGATGTCGACAATAAAATTTCTTTGGTATATTTGTTTTGAAAACAAAAACAAATTTTAGTTTTTATTATTGTTTTCAATATAAATATGCAAAAGAAATGTTCTTGTCGACACCGTGGGACTGGCAGCTAAGCTATAATCGGATGAAAACAAGAAATCCTATAACAAAAAAAGAAAATATCACTTTTTCAAATACTTAATATATAATCACTTCCTCACTTTAATACAAATAAATGCACGGCATGCATATATGCTACTAAATTTAATTGGTAGTGTTTTAATTTCTTTACTATAGCATATTTAGTTTTTATCCATTTTCGTCTATTATTGCTTCAAATTTTTGTAATCAGGTTTATAGAACAAAACTATAAAATTGGATTTTGTTATTAATTGTGGTACAAAACATATTCCGAAATTACAATAATTGGTGTATCTGATAAATGTGACGTGATGGGAGAAAACTGTGTTCATATTCGTCTTTAGCATTCCAAAAACATAAGCATCAGTTGAAATGGTTAAACAAACTTTTTCAATGTCGTCCTCTGCTACATATTTATTAATGGTCAGTTTCATACAAATTTTACAATTAATTGTTCTTAAAACGACTTCCATACTTTCGTAAAATGTCTAGCCTATTTGTTACTTTATTTTTGATTAAAGCTAACTTAGTAAAAACACGCTCAGCAGAAGCACTACTATGTGACAATGTAAAAATATGAGAGATCAATTTGTACAAGTTTGAATATATATATATATTCCTACACCCAGAGAAAAAACATGCTTAAATATGGTCACCTCCAACAATACTATGTTTAAAGAAAATTTTAACCATATAATGTTTAATTTAACCATATTATTGTCAACGACAACCATATTATGGTAAAAATATTCCTCCATCAAGAAGCCACAACCATATTATGGTTGCCTCCAAACATATTATGGTTAATAATAACTAAAATATGTTTAATACTTATAATAGCATGGTTGGTTTTCAACCATAGCATGTTGCTCTTGAAAAAGAGGAAAATACTATTGTTAATTTAAAAACAAATTATTGTCATATTCAACCATAATATGGTTGTGGCTTCTTGATGTGGGACTAATTTAACCATAATATGGTTGTCGGTTAACAAAATATGGTTAAATTAATCATAAAATGGTTAAAATTTTCTTTAAACATAGTATTGTTGGAGGCGACCATATTTAAACATGTTTTTCTCTGCGTGTACTTCACGCCAAAAATCTTCAGCATTCGAAATTTTAAATTTGTGTTCATAATTCGTGTCATTTACTTTACTCGCTAGAAGTTTTAATTCATGTATAAATGCATCTGAGTCAGTTATAATATCTATAAACTCTGAAACTAATTCGAAATAGTTTATAACTTTATTATACACTTTAAAATTTTTTGTCTAAATACTTCAATATATTGAGCTTTTTGTTTTTTATATCCATTCTTATTATCAATTCATTACACAATTGGTAAAAACTTAGATTTTACTTTTAATGTCAATTACACAAATTTTAGACAAGTTTTCGGTACACAATACTTTTTTTTTACCAAATATTTGAAACTTTTTGCTATATATTCTTTTAAATATTTATAGAAATTTTTCCTTTTTCTTGATTTATAAAAAAAAATAGCAAAAAGTTTCAAATATTTGGCAAAAAAAAGTATTTTGTCTCTCCTGAAAAGTTGTTGTTTTTGAGTTACGAGGTTGCGAAAGAAAACCATCGAAATGTGAGATATCTTTATCCCCTTATTCATAATAAATAAAACAGGTTAACAGAAAGTTTATTAAACCGATTTTCAGCTAACCACGAATGACAAGAAAAACATTTCATATTAACTTGCTTAAATATACATATATTAAAACAGTTTTACATATATTAAAGCTGGGGGTTTTATTATAACCCAGAAAGAAAAAAAGTTTTTTTTCCTAGCGTAAAAAGTATCAAAAAAGTGGCAAGAATCGCAAAAAGTACCACATTTGGGTGCATTTTGTAAAAGTGGCCAAATAGTATCCAAGCAGTCGAAAAAGTGGCAAATTGCCACTTTAGTGGCACCAACGGTAACGCTGCCTGTAACTTGGTGGCCACACGATCAAGTTTGCCCTTTCAATTCCTTTCAATTTGCAATACACTCTCACTTTTTTACTAACACATGGGTTGAAATGGGTGAAATGTGTAAGATCTAGAAAGTTTTTGTTAGATTTAACTAAAATTTTACGTATAATATTTATAATCTAGTAAAGTTTTGGCCCAGTAGTGCGATTCTCTATTCAATTTTAACATAATTTAAATTGTTGAAAATATTTAACAGCAAAGTTAACGTCAATTTTATTCAGTAACTTTTTTAACAATAACGTTTACTGCTATGTTCTATCTTAACATCAGGTATTTAAGTTATCTTAACGGCAAAATATTTTTCATTGTTTATTTTTAAATTCGTAGTTATTTTTCAAAAAAAAAAAAAAAAAAAAAAATAACAAACAAAAATTTTGGCAAATAAAAGCCACATTAACATTTTTAAAATTCACGTTATTAACATACATTTTGCAAAAATAATATTAAAAAATTTGTGTTTTAGGAATTTATAAAAAATCATTAAAAATATTACATTTTAGATGCAGCTTATGGAAATCACTAACTGTGTTTTCTTTTCTACACAAAAAATAAGTGGTAGACTTTCCAATTATGCCGCTGTTAGCAAATTTTTGCAAACTTCCGCTAATTTAGTAATTTTTACTGAATTTTTGCCATTCCTTATAGTTTAAGTGAATTCAAATCAATTTTATGGTTTGCTTGAAGTATTAATAAATTTCGCGAATTTTCGCTATTTTTGCACATTTTTTTTTTATTTTCCGACATTTTGTTTTTTTTTTAACCGAATTAGCGATTTCAAATAAATTTTCATTTTTATATATTCCGACCGACAACTTGTAATTTAAGCGATTTAGCGGTTTCAAATATTTTCTACGTTTTTTTCCAAGTTTGCAATTTTTGGAAATTTTAGCCATGTTCGCGATATAAGCGATTTTTTCCTGTGGTTCTTTAGAGCTTTACCGATTTTTAATATGTAGCCGCTGTTTGCAAATTTTTGCGAATTTTCGCCAATTTAACAATTTTTACCTTATTTTTGCAATTCCTTTTAGTTTTACCGACTTTTAATAAATTGTATGGCTTGTTTGAAATATTAAAAATTTTCACTATTTTTCCAAACCTAAATGGGGTTTTGTTAGTTTCGAAAGTACTTTAAGTCGTTCCACACGAGAAGTAGTTTGCACTCGATGAAAGTGTCGATTAAATATACTAATTAATTAACAAAGATGCCACTTGATTGAAATTTTAAGCTATGTTGTTAAAATTTTGTTACTGAATTGCTGTATTGCTGTATTGTTACCGTAAGCAATAAACTGTGCCGGTAAAATTAACGTTGACGTTAATCGTTAAAAGTTAGAGAATTCCACTACATGGACTGACAAACGTGACGATTATACGTCATTTTGACGATTTTTCAGAGCGAATTGTCCAAAAACACGATTGACGATTTTTTATTCGGTACCGCTTACATTACCAAACGTCAAAGTCTATATAAAAAAATCTCTAAAATTTTTGTCAGCTTTTTTTTTTATATGCAGTTTGTTTGACGTTTATTATGACAAAAAACTATACTATATATATATACAAAGTTATACTTTGACGATTTGTTAAATTCCCTACTTTTTTCCAACATAGATTTTAAGCAATGATGTCAGGTTTGGGGAATGATCTCAAAATTGGGCATTTTATTTTGAAAACGCGGATACAAAATTTGATTTAGGGATTGGGATTTTGTTGGGGATAATTTTTTAGCATTAGGGATTTATTTTTATTATTGTATTATTATCTCCATTCTAATTTTTTTTTACTAAGCAACACAAACAATCTTTGAAATAAAAATGTATGGCTGGCAATCATTTCCCTAGATAATGACATTTTTAATGTTAAGTGTATTGTAGGAAATTCAATTAATCGGTGTTTTATATTATTCGATTAATCGCGCGAATAAATATTCAAGGTGAATATTTATTCGAATAATAATAGAACATGTTAGTAATTTTTAGTGGATCGAATAATTTAAATTTTGTCCAGTTTAGAAGTTTTAGAATAAGACCAAAAATTATATTTTTCAACCTAAAAATTTTATTTTAAAAAAGTTACAACAATTTAACAATAAAATAATAATGAATGAGGAAATTTTTTATATAAAAAAATTTAAAAATTTAAGCTAAACTTCTAAAAAATCTTTTAAAAAGAAAACTTAGCTTAAGTGCTTATGATTGAAGTTTTTGGTATTTGGCTTAAGCTCATTAAATTTAATCTTCATTAAATTAGTTTTAGTGAAGGAAGGAATTTACAACATGAAATGAATTAAAAAATTTGTTGATCATTTTATTCTTGACTGAACAGGGGATTGAACTCGGGTCGAAATTACTAGTTTCGAGAACAGAATCATCGGAATTATTTGCCGTTCTACCGTTTACACCACTGCGGCGCCTGCCAGTCTATAACCAAACATCGATCTTTAACCAATAGCATAGATGGGGGTAGTGCACTATCACACTTAGTGATAGTGCAAAAACATTGCAATCATTTTGTTGATGTTGAGTGATGAATTGAAAATTTGCAGCCTCACTAAACATGAGTGATAGTGATGTTAAAAAATTTTGCACTCAAAAAAATAGTTTGATTTAAAAAAAAGCAATCATCAGATTATTGCAACTTTTTTCTTCTTCACTCATTTGAGTGCAACTTAAATTGTTGCACTAAATTTAAAATTAAAAACTTGTTTTTTCATGATTAAAGCTAATTATTGGCTTTTTGACAAAATTTTATTTTGTTTAATGTTTTTTACTTATGCATATCCTCAAAAGAAATCAAAAACCATGCACATACAAAGTTACATTTTTTTAATTTTAGTGAGACAATATTTGTATGCAGCTTTTTTGATTGCATGTCCAAATTTTGCACTATTTGATTTGAGTGCAGATTTTTGCATCCAAATCTGCGTTTAGTGATAGTGAAAAAATTTGCAATATGACTCAAAATATTTAGTGCATCAATATTTAGTGCACTACCCCCAACTATGACCAATAGTAATGGTGGATCGAAATTTGCTGTAATTGATTATCCATTTTCAATTTGAATTCATTTCATGTTATAAATTCTTTCCTTCACTAAAAATAATTGAATTAAAATTAAATTTAATGAACTTTAGCCTCATTAAAATGTCAAAAACTTCAATTTAAAAAACCAACCAAGTTCAACGAAAAATCACAATTGTTAAATGTTTATGATTCAAACGATTTCTTTCATTTGTTTTGATGAAACTGTATTTATAAAATATTCTTTAACTTTTTGTTGACGTTGGAGTCCAATTTCTCTTTTCTTTTTCTTGTCTTTTCTAAAAATTGGTAGTCTTCCATTATACCGCTCGAATCACTTTTTTGATTATTTTAACAGTTTTAATCAGGGCTGAAATAGTTCTAACTCCGACTCCATCCGCTGGAATTTTTTAAGTGCGACTCTGACTTCTACTCTAACCTTGATGCTAAATGTATATGAGACTAGCCCTTATTTGACTTTAAACTCTTTTTTTAATGCAGTAGCTTTTAATTTGTTTACTATAGCAAGAAAATGATTCTGTAAAAATTTAAAATCGATATTTTAATTCTAACACGTGCCTTAATCTAGTTATTTACATATGTAAAATAGACTGGTCCTTATTTTCTGACTTTTTTTTTTTTTTTTTTATTATTCCGAACAATTTTGGAGTCGCAGTCCCGAGCTTTCGTGGATACTTAAACTCCCCCTCCGGTACAAAAACCTCAACTCTGACTCCACATCGCTGTGCCCATGTTCTGCAACTCCCACGTCGAGAAACTTTTCGATTGAAACGTGAGAAATGAAACAAAAGTGCCATAAATTGAAACAAGTAACGGGTTTTCTCACTTAACCCTTTAATGCCAAGTTTCAGAATAAATGGGAATATATTAAGAAAATAATTTTCTTAGGATATTTTTGGGCCTCTGAATTCAAAAAACATATTTTTGAGCCCGTACAATAAGCCGTTTACGTTCCAGGTGAGAAAACATCAAGGAGTACCTTAAGGCACCCTTGGGCATCTAGTAATAAAAACACATTTAATTTTTCAGAATTCTGTTTGTTAGTTTGAAATGAAATTAAAAAGTAATGAAATAAATTAAAAATATTAACTACCTGTTCAACGATTTAAGAATTTTGTTTAAGGCCCCTATTACGGTTTACAACTCAACTCAGTTGAGTTGTAATTTCTTAATTTTTGTATTACGGTGAACAAAAACATAACAAAAATTACAACTGATCACAACCAGTTGTCTTAATAACAACTCAACTGAGTTGAGTTGTAAACCATAATAGGGGCCTTAAATATAATTTTCTATACGAACGTTGACGTTCGAAATCGATAAACAGTTATGTTTATGATAATCAAAAAAAAAAAAAAAACATTTTATTATTTCAGCAGCATAAACGAAGTTTGCATTTTGAACAAAAGCATTGTGGTCAAGATTGTTTACAATGCTTTTAACAAGCTGTTTAGTCCTGGAGCTGCTCGGGATTCTCCAAATAAAAATAAAAAATTAAATACTGCAGAATTTTCTTATAATTTGACAAGTTGATAAGCGCTTATTTTTGTTTAATAAAACTACATATTTTCTGAATTTCAGCCAAATCGTGCTATAAATTAAAAAAATTTAAAAAGCACGACAACAGCGCGACCAATGGAATTAAACTTAAGAGAAACATAGCTCCAGACCAAACTAATTTATTGTCCAAGTTTGGTCTTAATCGGTCTAGCGGTTCCTTAGTTTTCGGAGCACATACACGGCACAAACATCTTATATATTTATGTAGATTATGTATTGGACGTCAGTAGAAATTTTGTAAAACATGCCTTAAGGCACTCTTAGGCATTAACTGCGTCTGAAATATTTTTGCCAAGTATTAGCTGTCACGAAAAGAAAATTACTCGCCAATTTTTGTAAGAAAGTTGTCGCTTTGAACTGTCAAATAAACTCACGGATAAAAATGGAGTGAGAAAAAATGTTAACACAAAAAAAATATTTAAAATGCAAAATGCAAAACATAATAACACGGAAAAGACAAGTATTTTGTTCTTGGTTGATTTTTTCATTGTTAAATTATTTTAACATAATTGAAAAACATGCGAATGTTTTCAACGCCATTTTGTAAACAACAATAATTAATGTCACACTTTACATTATTTGGTATTGCTGACCTCCAGTATAATATTTTGACATTTATACAGGGGTGTTCGGAAAATCGAAAACTCAAAACGCAAGAATTTGAAAGTTATTATACCCTTCACCACAGGTGGAAAAGGGTATATATAAGTTTGTCATTCCGTTTGTAATTTCTACAATATTGATCTTAGGCCCTGTAAAGTATATATATTTTGGGTCCTTATGAGGAGAGAAGTTGATTTAACGATATCCGTCCGTCTGTCCGTCTTACGTTTGATATGTGTTTTCAGGAGACTCCAGACATGATAGCGACTAGGTTGTTTTAGACTTATGTCACATATAGTCTACCATTTCTTGCTATTGAAATTCAGCAAGATCGGTCCACAATTGGCTGAGATATGACCAAAAAACCACGACTGCCTCTGATTTTGCCCAAAAATCCCTTGTTGTTGTTGTATTTTTTTATTTCTATATATCTTGAGAACGGAAAGAGCCAAAGCTTCCATATTAGGTACACACATTAACGTTATCAATACACAGCATCCCACAAAATGTGGGCGGGATTGAACAAGTGGGCGTGGTACCTCCCGTACAAAAAATATCAACACTTGTATAAAAAACTGATTTTTTGGACTGTCATATGACCAATGGTTACGCCTTATATATCAAAAGACCGAAAATTTTTATATATATTCTGAAAAACTCGGGAAAATCGGTTCAGATACGAAAAAGTTATGACCAAAATATTAATTTTTTTTTCAAAAATACCCATTTTCGGGAACCATAGATCTTCCCGAGTCCAAGTTTTATAACCAAAATAACTGGCAAATTTCTTCTTTAACACGTCGGTATATAAATCTGTCAAATCTGTCAAATCGGTTAAAAAATAGCAGAGTTATGACCAAAATACTGAAATCCCAAAAATTACTCTTTTTATAATTAAGTTTGTTTTTTATACCCTTCACCGAAGGTCCTATACCCTATAAAGTTCTGGGTATTCTGGGCCCTTATGAAAAGCGAAGTTCAAATCCAGTTGTCCGTTTTACCAAATATTACAAGTTCACAACTCAACTGTGTTGAGTTGTGAACTGAAATGTAAACTGATCATATTTACTTTTAATGATATTCATAAAACGTTCCTTCATGGTTCAGTTGTCTAGGGAGTTTGCTTAGGTTAGAAACTGTAAGTCCCTGGTTCGAATCGTGTTTTTTCAAAAAGAAAATTTTTTTTTAATTTTTTTATGTTCTGAAACGATTTAAAAAAATATTTACCAGTTTTAACTTTTTAAATTTAATTTATAATAAAGTTTTATGTATTGTTTATATGTATGTTTATGTAGAAATTATTTAGGTTTTGTCTAGTTGCTCTGTATTCTGCTCGCACAATGGTGAAGGGTATATAAGATTCGGCACAGCCGAATATACCACTCTTACTTGTTTTTAATAAATTTGTTATAAAATTCTGTTTAATAGAGAAATATTTGTATAATATTTGTCAAATAAATTCTTTTATTATAGAAAGCTTATTAAAAAACGACATTTAAAATTCGTGCGTTTTCGATTTCCAGAACACCCCTGATAACGTAACGACGTAGTCTCTTTTGATAATTTTCGACATGAGTTACAGACACACTATATTCTCACTTTTTGAGAAACGATGGAATATTTTTGGAATATTTTGGTTACATCTTTTCGATGCGAGAAGTTCTCACCAAAGTTACAGAACATGGGTACTGGTTGCAATACTTTTAATACAGTCAAATAATAGTCATGTTAAGGACTGGTAAAATGTTGTTTCCACTTGTCTTAAAAAAATCATCTTCTTCATCTGAATCATTATGGTAAAAGTCTGTATGTACTAAACATTCCTAAAAATAAATTAAAAAAAAAAAAAAATTGTTACTCGAAGGAAATGTTCCTGAGTTAGGAAATTATAAAATGGCCTTTAAAACGTACCGCCTTGTTATTTTCATAATAGAAAAACACTAATAATGTGAAATAACAAATTTAAGATTAATCGACATAAATTATTCGAACAGTTAAACGCCCAAACTTATTCAAACAGCGGTTAATCTGGCATCTCGATCAACTGGTGTGGGTGTAATCCAAACTTTCCCAAGTGATAGACAGGTGGATTCACATTAAAAAATGAATTACGCGTAAAAACGCGAAATGAATTGATCTTGAAAAACTGAGAGATACCTTTTTTTAAGCTATATTTTTAGAATCTGGTCGGTTTGATCATGGGTAAGGCCAAAAGCTGAAATTTGTCGTACAGTGTAATTCAAATGTCAAATTAAACAAATTGTACAAATGAAAAAATCGGCCCATAATTTACCTTAGATCCCATATAAAGCCCACTCCGGAAAAATTTTAACTTTAGGTGGAGGGTATCAAAGGTTCGGTACAGCCGAATATGACACTCATAATTTTATTTAATTATGGCAGCTGCATAAAAGACATTTCGGGTTAGATTCTGGAAATTTATTAAATACTATTGATGTAAGGGATGTTGACAAAAGTGAAAATTATCTTTACTGTGCTAGTGGAAGAAACTGACAACCGGCGCACAGTGGGAAATTTTACGCTCGATAGGTGCGATGTTAAGCTTTAATTTGCGCTATAAAACGTAAAATTCGACTGATAGGAGCAAAAGTTATGCATTTTCAATTTTTTGTTGAGTTTCGGTGTAAAAGTTGAATATTTCAAACATGATTTTTTATAATTTATCATTATTTCTCTTGTATTTTGCAACTGATACTTATTTTTTATTGTCGAACTTAGATCCTGTCAGAAAATGCCAATATTTGGCCCCTGTAAATTTTTTAGTCCCAATATTCACAGGGGCCAAAGGTGGGCTTTTTTGGGACGAGACGAGTTATTATAAGGATAAAACTGAAAAGGAATATTTTAAAAAATGCCCAAATAGCATTCTAGGCTATCGATAACATTTTAGGTAATTCAACTTTTATTTTTGGTTTGAGATGTATGCGTATTTTATTTTTATATATTAATACAAATATATACTTAAATCAAAAACAAATTATAATCTATAAACAATTTTAAATTAAACAATATTAGTAAAAATTTCTTCTAAATAGCTTTAGGTTTCATTTTCCAGAAGCTGTTTAGCTTCTTCCTCTAATTCGATTGAGGTTGATTTCCATTTTTGTCGAATACTGGACATATATGGATCTGATGTGCACAACAAAATAGTAATAAGATCTTCATTAGTACAACATCTGGACATTTTCTTGTGTTATGCTCACGGAATAATCTGTAGTCTTTGTTCCTTTTTTTTTGCGCTTCTTCAGATAGATCTCCAATTGGTAGCATATTGTGTAGAACTATTTGTTCCCCATGGTATACATTTTTATGAACTGTGGTTGGCATATGTCTCCAAGCGTATTTTTTGTTATAAAGAATTGCTGTTTCATTTGCATACTGGCCAAATTTTTTTGCATTTATCTTTCTGCTACATGATATAACTTGTAAAATAATCTGGAATCGTCTTATTAATTCCAAATGTACTCCTGTGATAGATGCTGTAGTTTCTGGATCGGTATTTCCATCATTTTAATTTCCTTCTCCTTGTTTTGGCTGATCAATTATAAGGCCTAGGTGAAGGTACTTTTCTTGAATTTGTTGAATTTTTAAATTAAGTTGCAATTTTCAGGTAATTAAACTATGTAGTTTATGTTGCGGCTATTTACTTATGTTTAACCTTTTAACTTACTCAGAAATCTAACGTGGTAGTCTATTTATGTTGCCTATTCGTTTTGCAGCATCCGTTCACCCACAATAAGTTCATAACAATGGCAATACCTTTACCTCTCCAAATTAATTGATAACCTGACGTGCTAGATAATTTATGTGGCCTGAACTGCTTTATTTGTTGAAAATTCTTTAAGATTCACCTTCTTTAATTTCAGTAATGTTTCCTTGCAGGACTTATTTTTTGAACCGAATATCTTACCTTGGGTCACAGAAATTGCTGTAGTTCGCAAGGCCGTATCAAGATGTGTGTACAATGGGGTATAGAAATGTAGATTAGATTCTGGTCTACAAGAGAGTATAGATTTTTTTTGACGCGCAGGACTTATGCTCTATAAAGTAGGAAATTTCCGGGAAATTTTGACATTAAAAAAATTAAACAGTTCTAGAGGTCGCAGAGTTAAATGCTTTAAACCACGTATAGCTAATAAAATAAACTAATACACAAAACTTATTCTGTCAAAAAATCTTAAAAAACAAAAAAGTTATGAGCATTTCAACTTCAAAAATTGACTCAGAAATTCAAAACTATAATCAAATATTGAGAAAGTCCATTTCGGACCACCCTGTTCTCAATGAAATAGTTGAAATAGGGTTGAAATTTTTTGGCTCCCGAGGTTCACTAGTATTTACTTTCACATGAATAAAAAAATTTTAAAGTCGGAGAACATAAAAAAAAATAATTTTGGCCGCCTTCTCAAAATATGAACCAGTGTGCGGCGGGTTGAATCTGGTGGTGCTTACCGTTTTTTTTTTTTTGTTAGCTTTTGTTTTCGATATAAAGCGTTATTTCGAAAAATGAGGAGGTTGCACCACATAAATCATATATCTTTTGTACTATAATCCTATAATAATAATTTGCATCTGTTTGTATTGGGCGGAAAATCTCGGGAAACAGTGCCGCTTTTCGTATTGGTCCTCACTGGAACTCAAAGCCATAATCAAGAAAAGCCCAAAACTTAGTAAATTAAAAAAGTTTTCGCTGTTTTTCTATACACATACTAACAAAAAAAGTCTCTTATAAGAGTCACAAAATCGTAGTTTAAGAAAAATATTTGCTTTTCTAGTTGTTTAAATAAAAGTTAAGCAAATATCTGTTTCTGTTTTTACAAGGTCTGTGTCTGTGGTATAAAAACAAGATGGTATTTATTTTAATATAAAATAATTTAAAAAAACCCGGATATGAAATCATGGTACGATTGTACTTTTTGGTACATTTTGCCATGTAAATTTAAAAGCGGTAACGTTTTCTATTGAATCTTGATTCTGTTTTTTTTTTTTTTTTTTTTTTTTTTTGGCTTAGGATTTATAAGATTCTTGTTTAATAAAAGCCACTAAATAGAAATAAAAAAGGAAGATAAATACGCTGGATCTACCAAAAAAAATATAGCCAAACCGCCATTATGTATTAACAGTAGCGGCCAACTTCACTATTAATCGCGCTATCAAATCGGATTTTCCAATTGTAAAGCGTTGACGCCGCGCTATTTAAGGATGCTTCATACAAATTATATGGGCCTGACGAGTTTTAACAACTAGAAAACTCTTCACAGCAAGGAAGGCGTTTTTAATGCATAAAAATGTTATGCAAAATTGTACTTCAACCCCACTGTAGTTACTCGAATTTTCGATATAGATAATTAACATTTTATGTTTTATCCTTAAGGTATACTTTAGTTTTATGTTGTATTATAGCTCAATTAAAATTCAGCCATAGTGTTAAATTAACACTGTTATTGCTGAACGTTATAAGCTTTTAAGTGAAAAAAGAAATGCTCGAATGGTCTACAGCCATCCAGACGTTTGGGCTACAAGATTTATTAGACTGTATGTATGCCAAACGGGTAATCCCGGGATTTTTCGGGACTGACCAATCCCGAATCCCGGGATTTATTTTTATGAATCCCGGGATTTTTCAATTTAACAACTTTTATGAATCAAAAATCCCGGGATTTATTTTTATGAATCCCGGGATTTTTCAATTTAACAACTTTTATGTATCAAAAATTTTTATATGCATAAAAATCTTCGTTTTATTGAATTTTTATACTTTCTAATTATTCATTGTTTTATGGCCGTTTTATCATTTCGCGATTATCTTTTTTCCCAACGAAAAACTGCACATTAAAGAAATTTGGTTTTCTCAATGTCTCGTTTGTTTTCTATTCTGTCGCAAAGCTAACCAGCACTCATCTGTCAATTACACTATGCCACAAAACAAATTAACCTCAAAAATGAGAAATTTTCTAAACTAAATTGGTGCTGCTGAACACGAATATGGCATTCATTTATTTTTCCCAAGAAGCGTTTTTGAGATATACGCGAAAATCGTGTTTTTCTGCAGTTGTTTTAGGTACATATTTAGAAAAAATCCCGAGAACTATTCAACTGAATTGTACAAGTTGTAACATTTCTTTCAGCACATATATATACCATGTTGGTCGGATAAAGATTTACTGAGCTACAGGACTTTAAACTTGAAAAATATGTGATTTTAGTATGTTTTATAGTACACAGAAAAAATTATTGCCGAATTATTTTCAAACAACCGCTTCACAGAAAAAATTATTGCCGAATTATTTTCAAACAACCGCTTGTTTGAAAATTTTTTTAATTTCTATAAATATTTTTACTGATTCAATCAATATTTTTGTTTGATTTTTATTTAACCAACAAAAATGTGGACAACTCTTCAAAAATAAAATAAACGCGTTATTGGTGTCAAGTTTTCATAATTTTGTATGAAATATTTAACGCTCTTTAATGTTGTCGTCTTTTTGCATTTTTTTATTTGATCGTAAGCAACACTTCTTTATGTGAAATATAAGAACAACAACAAAAAACACACACAGTCTATTTTTGGACGCTTTAAAAAAGTGCAACTATAAGAAAAACAATAGCAGACACGACATTATAAGAAACAAAATCCCGTATTCAATTTTTTAAAACTGTTTGGTTAAATACATCAAATACAAAAATAGAATGATGACGAAAAACATATCGAGTCGGTCTGCTGCCGTTTTTGGTTACATTTCTTCTTTAGCAAAGGAAAGGATACAGCAACAGAGAGTGATAAAGAAAAACATTGTGTTGTGTGTATAAATAAGACTTCGTTCAAAAATTATTCCAACAAAAAAATGTGTTTCAAAGCCAGTCGGCGGCTCTGCTTTGCCGTCACCTTCTCATACAGTGCTTACTTGAGTGCGCGTCATTGCTTGTGCAAAAACTTTTTTTTTTTTTTTGATTTTGAATTTCAGTAAACTTTTTGTTTGATTCAGTTAAATTATTTGTTTGAAAAAATTAGTGTTTTTTTTCAGTAAACAAAATGCAAATAAATTGTTTGAATATGCAAATTTGTTTGTAGGACCGATTTCAGACAAAAAATTGTTTGATTCTACAAATTTTTTGTTTGAATTGGATAAATAATTTTTTCTGTGTTGTTTGAAAATTTTTTTAATTTCTATAAATATTTTTACTGATTCAATCAATATTTTTGTTTGATTTTTGTTTAACCAACAAAAATGTGGACAACTCTTCAAAAATAAAATAAACGCGTTATTGGTGTCAAGTTTTCATAATTTTGTATGAAATATTTAACGCTCTTTAATGTTGTCGTCTTTTTGCATTTTTTTATTTGATCGTAAGCAACACTTCTTTATGTGAAATATAAGAACAACAACAAAAAACACACACAGTCTATTTTTGGACGCTTTAAAAAAGTGCAACTATAAGAAAAACAATAGCAGACACGACATTATAAGAAACAAAATCCCGTATTCAATTTTTTAAAACTGTTTGGTTAAATACATCAAATACAAAAATAGAATGATGACGAAAAACATATCGAGTCGGTCTGCTGCCGTTTTTGGTTACATTTCTTCTTTAGCAAAGGAAAGGATACAGCAACAGAGAGTGATAAAGAAAAACATTGTGTTGTGTGTATAAATAAGACTTCGTTCAAAAATTATTCCAACAAAAAAAATGTGTTTCAAAGCCAGTCGGCGGCTCTGCTTTGCCGTCACCTTCTCATACAGTGCTTACTTGTGTGCGCGTCATTGCTTGTGCAAAAACTTTTTTTTTTTTTTGATTTTGAATTTCAGTAAACTTTTTGTTTGATTCAGTTAAATTATTTGTTTGAAAAAATTAGTGTTTTTTTCAGTAAACAAAATGCAAATAAATTGTTTGAATATGCAAATTTGTTTGTAGGACCGATTTCAGACAAAAAATTGTTTGATTCTACAAATTTTTTGTTTGAATTGGAAAAATAATTTTTTCTGTGTAATGCAATAAAAAAATTTAAAACTTTTTTTTAACATGTATCTTATAATATTTTGTTTTAAACGTAGTTAAGCTTCGTACAGACGGTGGTCAGATCTTACAATGTTGTCATTAAAATTCACTTAAAATGTCTTGCAACTGTATGAACATTGTATGTGTTAAATTATTGCATCTGAAAATGGCACCATTGTAAGAAAAATTACAACATTGTAAGATCTGACCATCGTCTGTACGAAGCTTAAGCGTAAAATTGTTATCGTCGCACAAAAAATTAAGAAATAACGAAATAATAAAATCTTTATATAAAATGAATTGTTCTGTTAATTTTTCTTTTAAAAAATTCAAAAATAAATAAATTTAGTTAATTAAAAAAAGTTGCTTATGAATTGTTTTGTTAAGTTTTCTTTTTTTTTAAATTCAAACATTAAACATTAAAGAAACATATTGATCCCGAAAAATCCCGGGATTTTCTCTCTTTTCCATGTGACAAGCATAAGAGTTCTACCCCAAATAAGTAAGTTATACCAACAAAAAAAGAAACCGTTTTTTAAGCAAATTGATTATTTTTAAGCAAAATGCCGATCTATCGACAAATACGGCAGGCGTGCCTGATTGCAGAGTTCGCCTCGTATAAATGCGGCCAAAAGTTAATTTAGTAACAATTTTGTGAAGTTTTATGTTTGTGCAAAAAAGATTTAAATGGATGCAAAAAAAAATTATTTTTATTTTCCGGATAATTGACATATAATTCCGGATATAGATTATAAGAATTATTATAAATTAGCACCTAAACACAGGCTTGCCAGTTTAGCGCTCTTAGTGCTAGATTTAGCACATTTTTTTCTGAGTTAGGCACTAAGAATTTTCAAAAAAGTGCTAAGTGCTATTTTTGCACTTTTTAATAATTATTTAGCATTTTAAGCACTTTTTTAGATCCCAAAACCACTTAAAAACTCAAATAATCAATTCAAGTAAAGTATCAATTCTTATAACTTTTTACAATATTAGTCGAATAGAGCATATTTTTTTTTTTAAATCACATAAAAGTTTTCGCATCAAAAGCAATTACCAATTAGCAATGCCAGCACTCAGTAATGCTCGTTGAAATTCTGGAACTTTCGTCTTTTATACTTATTCCGAAATGTCATTAGCAATTATTTTCTATTTGTAAATTTGTATGTGATGCTTAGGGCGAAGTTTAGTTTTCTGATCATACTATCAACAAAAATAATTTCGCCGCACTACAAAAACCATTGTCGGGCTTTAGAGAAGCAAATTAATGTTTTCTCAGACATTGGGACAAAAAACTATCAGCTATTCAGAAAACTCAGAAACAGAACTGTTATGTTCATTTATACGCATAAGAGAAGGTGCAAAATTAGTCAACGTTTGTTGCCACACTTTAAACATGTCGGACGATATTGTAAAAAAATCGGTTCATCTGAAAAGTACCAAAATTAGTTGGTATATTTTGTTCTAAAACAAAAAAAAAAAAAAAAAAAAAAAAACAGAAGTAAGGAAGAACATGTAAAATCAATTGAAATGGATAATCATTCAAAAAAAGCAAACTTCGATCTACCAAAGGTTAAAATACAATTCGGTTTAAGGATTGATGTTTGACTATTGACGTCAGCAGTCGTCGATGGCTGCGAATGTAAAACTGCAAATCCATCTGAGGAGAACGCGTAGTTGCGATCGAAACATGTCATGGTAACCTGCCGGCCCGGGTTCGAGCCCCGGCCACGGTCAAGAATGAAAGATTATCAATAACAATTTTAATTAATTTTCATGTTGTAAAATTCCTTTATTCATAAAAATAATTTAATGAAAATTAAATTTAATGAGCTTAAGCCTAATTAAAATTATTAAAAATTTGGATTAAAAACAATCATTTTACAAAATTATGAGCGGTATGAATTATGACAAAGAAAATAAAACATTGATTCTACAAACAAAGTAAGTACCAAAATTGTAAAACAGGGCAGTATGAACACCTAAAATAAAAGAAAAGGTAAAATATGCAACATGTTTCGCATGTTTTTCATACACTTATTCACAAAAGAACTTGAAAATTTTTCCCACAGTTGTATTTTTTATACAAATGAACACAAAAGTGTAGAACATGTTACATTACTGCAATAAATTTCTCAGAAAAGAAATCGCCATAAAATATTTTATAATGTAACATTATAATAAGATTTTATATTAAACAAAATGAATATGTAAAAAAAATTTCAAATGTAAATTTTTTACTATATTCATAAAAATCAATCTTACAAACCTAGCACTTTTATTTTTCACTGTAGAATACTTTAGCACTTTTTTTTGTCGATTTAGCACTTTTAATTTGAATTCTTCTGGCAAGCCTGCCTAAACAAAAGCTTCGCAGGATTATCATCAAAAATTTTTTGTAATCGAAAATTTTTAAAAAATAAATAAGAAAAAATGTGGTCTGTTATTCAAGCCACAGATAATCGAGGCACCACTGTATATATGTATATTCTGGGTCTTTGTAGAATTATGTATGTATATAACTGTCTAGAACCTTTAAATCCGTGCCACAGTACCAAACAAATTTGGACTGATTACTTCCTTAATAGAAAAACGAACGGCTCCCAAATTTTTTAAGTTTAGTAGCTCTAACACATAACATATCGTGGGCGAACAGTTTAAATACATTGGGCCTAGAGTACAATGTGCGATTATCACCAAATATAACACAACAGGAGTGGAACCAAAACCAAACACTTATTTTAAATTCGTTAAGATTAAAAAACCATTTAAATCATCTACGTGGGTGGGAGCTAACGGAATCTTTTTATAATAAAACAAATCCAACGGTAGGACACTTTTATTTCAATGGTAATCATACCCAAACTAACATTATGTGGATCTTCAAAGCTCGCTGCGATTTGATAGAACTGAATGGGTCTCGGCATTCGGGAAGAACTAACAAAATTTGCTCTTTGTGCAATTCAAAAGAAGTTGAAAACATCCAACATTTATTTGGAAGATGCCCAATTTTAAATTACTTTAGATTAAAATGGTTTATAAAGATAACTCTATCTGATGAGGAAATAATTAGAAATTTAAATGGGGAAAACAATTGGCAGAATTTAGTGCAATACATTATCAGTGCTTAAGCTTATCGTAAAACACTAATATTTGAATATAATGATTAAAATCAATACATTGTAAAATTAAATTATATTTTTTATGTGAAACTCTTTTTTTCCAGCTAACGACATAGTCACAGCCGTATATTCTTTAAGATATTTTTATAACGTTTAAAAAAAAAAAAAAAAAAAATACCAAATAAAGAATTACTACTACTACTACTACTACTACTACTACTACTAGAAAAAGTTAAAAATGGGCAAAGTCGGTCTACTATGTCCCCTTGAAATAAAACTGTTGAGTAGTTAAGTACAGTAACGAAATTAGACTATAATAAACGTCTTCCCAAAATTAAGCTTTTTCCGCGTTAAAGAATACGCTGGATGAATTTAGTTCTTTATGCAAGAAATGTTTGGAAACGCAAATTAAGCAAAATATTGACACTTACTAAAAAAAATATTTCTTAATATTTGGGAAGCTGATAAAATTTTAAGAACATTATTTTCCTCCAGAAATTTTTTAACTCTCTGACATTTTTGTTTATGGAAAAACCACAAGTTCACCACTAACTTAATAATACAAAAAAAAGAGGAAAAAAACAACCTCCAGGAAAATATTTTCATGTAAAAAGCGTGAGCCTGACGAAATTATATGCGTATGTGTTAAAGCGTGCAAAATTTGGTAAAAAAAATTTTTTGCTTTCATATGCCACACGTATATTTGAGTTCCAAACTCTTTAATATAATTTTTTAAAAACTTTTTTTCTGCAAAACATTATGCGTCTTGACAAAAATGTTTGAAAACAATTTTCAATACCCTTCACCAATACGAGCGGTTTGTCATTTTGTTCGTAACATGAAGAATTATGAATGTAATTGCATCGCAAAGCCTGAACAGCACCAAGTTTTATAATAATCGCCACTCTCGGAAATTATTGTAAAAAAAATTCGTTTAAAGCCCCCCTCACACTATTCTTAAAGTCTTAACAAATCCACTGATTTTTGGTCTGATTGTCAAAAAAATCAAGAACATTTTTGTTTATTCCATTTAGCGTCTTAACTATCGGATGTTTTTTTTTAGCTGTATGAGAACTATCGGTTTCGATAGCTATGGTTTGAGAGCTAAGAATGTCAAATTGTGTTAACATTTATATTCAGTAAGATTTGGCAAGTTATTATGAATCGTTTAACCCTAGAACAACGCTTCCAAGTTGTGGAAATTTATTTTGAAAAAATTTAATCTATTCGCAAAACTCATAGAGCACTTCGTCTATTTTACGAAGCTCATTTTTGGTTAAAGGGCTACGTCGATAAGCAAAACTGTCGTATTTGGAGCGAAAACAAAAATTATGCCTTTAATGAATCACCATTACATCCATTCAAACTGACTGTTTGGTGCGGCTAACACGCTGGCGGCATTATCAGAACTTTTTTATTTCGAAATGAGCAAGGTGAGCTAACGTTACGGTGAATGACGAGCGCCAACGAGATATTTTTTATTTGTAGAAAAATAAATATATGAGCTACTTTAAAATTTTCCTTTATTTAGCGTTTTACATATATTGCACGAACTTTTTGTTTTTGAAGACCCTAGTGAAATTTGATGTAGAGCATTTTAACCCTCTGAAGTGCCGTGTTAGTGTACTTTTGCCTAAAAGTTGGAAAAGAGGACAAAAATTACCACTTAAAATGAGAGTTAAAGGGTTAATATGTTCTAAAGAATCGCCATGCAATTCTACTGAAGACATTTGAAATATTTTTTTATTTATTTCAAACTCCTTTTTAAAAAAATGCAAAAACTTCAAGGGCCGAATTTTCGAAAACCCAAGCTGTCCCCCGAGCTATTTCATTTGGGATGTTTTTAACCACACCAAATTCAATGATATCTAGAATCACTGATCACTCGGCCAGTATGTTAGTTCTTCACTCGCAATCACGACCAATTTTAGAAATTGTTTTAAATAAAACTCGACCCGAATAAAAGTAAAAATTTGTAAAAAAAAAATTCTTTGCATCCCTGATTTTCTTTTTCTGATTAAAAATACAACTCTGATTAAAAGAAAAATCTTATGGGTTGGAAAAATGTATAATAATTGTGAGAGCCGTACGATTCTCAAATTACTTTACCTGTTTTTTGACATTTTATAACAAATTGTTTTGCACACTATTATTAAATTTCAATTTATCAAGAGCTTTTACCATTTCGTAATAATCAGTAATATAGTGTAAAGTGGCCTTTAATTAAAGTAGAGTTATAAGATTCGAAACCATACTACCACACATTTTTTTTAGTATAGTTTATTATAGATCCATTACACAAATCATTTTCAAAAATTTGTAGTTATTTGTTATAGGGCATTAAAGGTTCGTCACAGCCGAACACTGCATTTTTGCTTCTTTGTTTTTTTGTTCTCCTAAAACTCGCTTTTGAAACTTGATAAACTTTGAAAGAACACATTTGTTCCCTGTACTTTTTGCTTGTACCTCTTGCCCACCCATACCCCGAACACATACACACACATGTGATTTCACTGTTCTTCATTTCACATGACTGTATGAATGAATTTTATTTTGGGAAAATGTATGAAAAGACATAAATAAAAAGTTTTCTTTTTTTTTGTAAGCGAAATTCTAGACACGTTTTTTTTAAAATTGCATAACGCTATAATTTAATATACATAGATGTTGTCAGCAAAGAATATTTTTTTTTCTAGGAATAAAAATCTAAATATGTAGAAATTCTATGAAGAAAACAGAGAAAAAAAGTTGTAACCCAAAGGAAAAGAAGTTTTATTGGAGTTTTTAGAGGGAAATATGGCAGTTTTAAGCATCTGTTTTAGAAAAAAAAATTTCACAGACTTTTCCCATTGTGTCAGACATTTTTGTAACTCATATTCTCAACTTAAAGTCTAACCTTCGTATTCATAAACGATAATTAAATTTAACAAACGTTTATTAAGCAAAATTTGCATAGAAAATTAGTTTTGTAAATATTTTTATGAATACGGCAGTAAAAGTACCCATCTCAAAATTTAAATCCCCAAATTTGTCCCCATTTATTAATTTTGTAGTAAAATTGTTATATTGAAGAAACTTGTTCAGTTCGATTAATGAACATATGTCAAATAGTTCGAACAATAATTCTTTTAATTAATAAGATTTGGTTTATCGTGCTTAATTCCAAATTTTCTATTCTTGATAAATTTACTGAAATTAATTGTTGGATGATAAGCTAGTTCCTATGCTCAGTTCACTGGTTGCTTAGGCCAGATCATCAGGAAACCTTTTCCCAAAAACTTTAAAAAAGCTTAAGATATTGAAAATAAAACTGAAGATTCTTTACCAGTTACATAAGAATAGTAATTTAATTAAAACAATTTTTAAGCAGGCCTTTTAAAAGGCCTGAAGTAAGAAGGTCTTCTGAGTTTTACCGCTGGGGAAGGGCAACACACATACTATCACATTTATGCAGTGTGGGACAGGGTTACCGTTGAGAATTTTGAAAAAGTCGCACAAAAAGTCGTTTTTAAAACAAAAAGTCGCACAAAAAAGTCGTTTTTGCAAATTTTAGTCTCACACCTTTTTTTGACATTTAATTACTTTCATTTAATTTCCATCCAGGTGACAATTTCGGTTTTATTTCTTTAATAACTCTCTTAAATCTGCTGCAGATAAAAAGAAATTTTTACTTACAGAACAAATTGTTTTCGATAAAAAATAATTCAATATCTAGAAAATTTAGTGTTGATAGCAAGGACGGACTCACAAGTTTCTACTTTTAACCTGTTGGTTAAGTTATTTTCATTAATTCTAATTTTGAAAAAAATGTCAGCACACGCACTGTTATGCGGTAGAATTAATACATGTGCTGCTTATTTGTCTAAATTAAGGTTCAATGGTTAATTAAAAGCAATTTTTAAACTTCCTACTGTATGCCAAAAATGGTTAACACTTGTAATTTTAGAAATGTAATTGTATGATTTATTAGTGGATTTACTTTCTAACAACTTAAATTCTATAATAAAAGCCTGTGTCATTTTTAACATTTTTAAATAAATATATGAGATCAATAGCGGTGAAAAAGTCGGTCTTAAAACGCTTAAAATAATAATGCCAATCATCCTAGATTGGCATAGAAATTCAATGAACACGATGCAAAAAAGGTATATACAATACAGTTCAGTAGTTGAAATTGTCTGGATACAAAATAATCACCTGATCAATCGAATGATATTACATATCCCTGGGAATGTTTAAAACAAAATTAATATTTTTAAGGGAAAATATGTGAAATTATGCAGAGTAAAAAAAAGTATTTCACTTACAAAAAAGAGGCAAAAAGTTGAAAAAAGTTGCAAAATTAGACGATTTTAAAAAAGTCGCACAAAAAGTGTCAGAACGTCAAAAAGGTTGCAAATTGCAACTAAAGTCGCACAACGGTAACGCTGGTGTGGGAAGCAGCAGGAAACGAATGACGCTCATCAACAAGAAATGACAACAAAGCAACAGCCGAACTACATTGTCACAGACCACACGAAGAAGTTAATAGTGTGCATGTGTCAACGTCACACAAGCAGCATTTTTTCCTATGCACGCGTACCAGGCTTGCCAGAAGAATTTAAATTAAAAGTGCTCAATCGAAAAAAAGTGCTAAATTGTTCTACAGTGAAAAACAAAAGTGCTTGTTTTGTAACATTGATTTTTTCGAATATAATAAAAAATTTACATTTGAAATTTTTTGTACATATTCACTTTGTTTAATATAAACACTTATTATAATGTTACATTATAATATAAGTTGTTACAACTGTTTAAAATTTCAATAATGTCACTTTTATCTTCCTCATATACCAACTCATTTTGGCACTTTTCAGATAAACAGGTTTTTTTAATATCCAAAAAAGGCCTTCTAGAAGGTATCCGTACTCCTTCTTTTTCCCGTTGGGTGATTTAGAACCTGAACCCCTGCCATGCAGAAGTAGAAACAATTTGACAAGCAATTATAAAAAACATGTTTTAAGACAAATATATTTATTTATAAGTTTCGTTATTTGCTTTATTTCTTTTGTTTAGTTCTTTAATTTTTTTTAAATAAAAGAACTCAAGTTTTAATAAATAAACAATCAAATAAATATTTTTTTTTTATTTTTTTAAATAGCTCAAGGCTAAATACTATAATAGGTATTGCTCTTTAAAAACATTTCGCACTTGTTTAACAATACTGAATTAACTCAAAACTTAAAAATTTTCAGAAGAAGCAAAGCAATTTTTATATTTTACATTAAAGGCATATGAAAAAGAATTTTTAAACCAACCGTTTCATTATCAACAAGTAGACAATATAGCAGGATATTTTTACAGCGGTTAGATATGAATATTACGAGCCGAATATTACGGAAGTGCCAACAGATTAAATGCATGAGAGGGGAAGGAATACTACCTTTGGATTGAAAATGAAAACAACGCCTTCCAGTTACTGTGAATGGTGTTCGCTATCGTGAGATGATAACGAACTTTTTATGGCCCGAATTGGAAGATATGGATGTGGACGATATGTGGTTTTAACAGGACGGTGTCACTTGACACACAGCTAACGAAACAATGGCTCTTTTGCGCGGCAAAAGATATCAATTGGTTGCGATGTCAAATGTCCGCCAAGATCATGTGATTTGATACCGTTCGACTTCTTGATTTGGGGTTAATGCACTAGACAGGTTTACTGTACATCGTTTGGATTTTTACTCAGTTCACTACGTAAAAAGCAAAAACACCTTCACACACTACACAAATGCACTGTACAGTGCAAAGCGAATTCATACAGGTGACCTAATCATGAGATAGAATTATGCTAGCTATCCCTTTTATTGAAAAATACTATCTATTTTGTTTTTGTAAAAAGTTAGAGGGAATGTAAAAATTTTTTGTTGAAAATAAAAAAAAGGATTTTTTTTTGTTTATAAAATATACACAATGGCTTTAAATTATAAATAGTTTTTCCTGTATTGCAAATTTATTGCGGCTCCACTTATTCCTTAAGCATTTCTAATTGCTTGTGTTTATATTTTATATTCACTCTTTTTGTTTTATGAAATTTAAGTAAATTTTTTTTTCAAGTATTAAGAGTTTTATTGAATTTTAAATTTAACTAATTTTTTCACAAAATGTAAACAAAGTTTGACATTCAGTATAGACAAAAAAAAAATAAACAATAAACAGATGACGCGAATGTCACCTGTATGAATTCGCCTTGGTTCTACACTGAACTTGTGTAGTGTATGGCCGGTCCGGCAATAGGAAGTACCAACTTATCTTAACATTTGAATTAACAAGCAATGTTTTTGATTGTTTTAAGGGCCATGGAGACACTATCAAATAAACCCCTCAATTTTCGGAGACGTACAAAAAACACATCAATCAACATTTCTATTTCTTTTATGAAATCAAAAACTTAAAAAAAAAAACAAAAAAACAGGCGAAAAATATCGATAATTCCGAAAAAACTTTACAGGATCTTTTTTTTTTTTACTTAAAGTTTTGTATGTCTTTCTGCATAAATCGCAGGAAGCAGGTTCTTTTATTGCTTTTTTTTTTTAAAAAACTTCCAAGCCATAATTCATTTCACAAACCAACTCTTGTTATACCAAAACCACCACTGTGTGAACTATGAAAAAGTACCGTTTTTTTCTTCTTAATATAAGTTAAATCTTAAAATTCTTAAAAAAAACAACAGCTTTGTAAGCAGTGAACAACGGTTAAAATGTTGAATTTTCTTAAGAGTTCTTTAGAATATCGAATTCGATAGTCGTAAATAAATATCGATGTATCGATACATGGGCATTTTAAATATCGGCGATATATATCGATTATTATTTTTTTAAATATCGATATTTTAATATATCGATAGTTACTGCCCATCCCTATTTTAAACTGTATTTGTTAACGTTTATGTGCGAGATTTTTATACAGTGTGTGAATTTCTCTGGACTCTGATGCAAACAACTACAGGGTGGCGCAAAATGAGCTAAATGGTTTGAATTCTTTATACCTTTTTTTATTTATTATTTTTTTCCAGCATTTTGTGAAGGAGACTTGGGAAATTAATTACACTGTGCTAGAAATTGACACTTTTTTTTAGACAAGCTCGGCACTTGGCATTTTAACCTTATTTGGGTATGCTGAATCCAGTGGTGCTAGCCGTTGTCGAGATATACCGTTATTTCGAAAATGGAGGAGGAAAAAACTAAAAAACCGAAATTCCGCAATAAAATTTCCTTTAAGAAAACTTAAACACTTTTTTCTAATATGCGCAGTCGTTTTAAAACATAATTTTTTTTTAACAAAAAATAATTTTTATTTGTAAAAATTTCGAAATTTTTTTTTTTTAAAATTCATAAATAATTAAAAAATGCAACTAGACTTCAAATTTTTTGCAGATATATAAAAAAAGAAGCTGCAAACACAACAAGCCGTAAATGATTATGCCTTATTGTGTTTGCCATACAAAATAGTCAATACAGATTAGAAATATATTGAAGAAAAAGGTCCATAACTGCCAAGGAATTGCCCCTAGGAGGATAAAATATATGACCGACCTCCATTAGTTTTTTGTTCTTAACATTTTCTTAAAACATACTTGCCATATATCTCCACCCCTTATGGGGCTCCCATACAAATATTGCCGTTTAATGAAATTCATAGATTTGGCCTCTGCAGCGCCTAGGATGCCCCTAGATGGGTCAAATGTATGACCAACCCCACTTTATTTTTCATCTCAATCATTTATTTCAAACATACCTATCCGCTATCTCCATTCTTTAAGGGGGCTCCCATACAAAATGTTCAATGCAGACTAGAAATATATTGAAGAAAAAGTCTAATAAATGCCCAGGAGTCGCCCCTAGTGGGATATAATGTATGACCGACCTCAATAAATTTTTTGTCCTTAACATTTTCTCGAGACATACATGCCCCTTATCACCACTTCTTAGGGGGCTCCCATACAAATATTGTGTTTTATGAAATTCTTAAATTAATTAAATTTGACTTTTGTGAATAAAATCAAAAGTTTAATTCATATATGGCTTGTTTGGTTTGCAGCTTCGTTTTTTATATGTCTGCAAAAAATGAGAAGCCTAGCTGCATTTTCCAATTTTTTTAATGAATTTTAAAAACATAAAAATTTCGAAATTTGCTTAAAAAAATTATTTTTTTTCAAAAAAAAAAAAAAAAATGTTTCTAAAACGACTGCGCATATTAGAAAAGAGTTTTACTTTTCATATATTCGGTTTTTTTAGTTTTTTCAATTAGCTAAAGCGTTTTTGAGTGACGCGAACTTATGTTGTGCAACCTCCTCCATTTCCGAAATAACGGCTTATCTCGAAAACCAGAGCTAACCTAAAAAAAACAGCTGGCACCACTTTTTAACCGAATTAGGTTAAATCGCCAGGTGCTCAGCTTCTTTGTTTTTTCAACTAGCACAGTGTTATGAATCAATTCACGATCGAACAACGTACAAAAATTATTGAATTTTATTTTTCAAACCAACAGTCTATTGTGTTGGCACAAGCGATTTTAACTGTCCTCCACGTTCACCAGATTTAACAGCTCCTGACAGTTTTCTTTGGGGATATTTGCGAAGCACTTACAACATATCATGTTTCAAAGCTAATTGCAAAAAATTCCCCAATAATATAATGTAGTTAAAAAAAAAATTAAATTATCGCATAAATAAAAAAGTTATAAACCATATAGATCATTCTGCGCCACCCTGTAGAAAAAAATAAATAGTTCTCTTTGTTACTATAGAACTCCAACTCAGTTAAAAATAATAAAAACAAAATTTTTCTATAAATACCAAATCCAACTCCAATGATTTTTAGTCAAATTCGAGAAATATAAAAATAAAGATGCGATTTCTAAAAATTGCTGGCCTTTTATTTATTATTGCTTTGGCAAATGGCAATCATGCTCCCCAAGGCAGAGGATTGAAGAATCTCAGATTGGGATAATCGGAATACGCGTAAATCAACTAAGAATTCTTCATATATTCTCAGTTAGAATGTGTGTGAAGAAAAACGGAAATCAGAACACTGGACAACGTCGTCATAATCTGTAAACGTTTTAACCAAAATAACCAACCTTTTCAATAATATTTTTTTTTAAATCCGACTAAGAAGGAAATTCTCATCTATGAGTCTCATTCGCTTTATCAATTTCTGAATATATATTGTCAACATATAATTAAAGTTAATAAAATAAATACCCCTAAATAAAAATCCAAAATTGTTTTTGTAACATAAAAATTACTTTATGCAGTTTAAATATTTGGGACAGACCTTAAAATTAGTATAGCGTATGCGCAATAAAATATGGACTGATTTTCAAGTACAAGTGCAAACATAAAACTAAATATATTACATAAGAACAAAATATTAAAAAAAGGTAACGACACTATCCCTATTATTATTAGGCTAGGGATCAGTTCAATAAATTGTACATAAGTAGAAAAAATATCATTTAACGAACTAGTTGATTTGAAAATTTTTTGAAAATAACCTTATAAAAAAAAAAACAAGTAAGAGTGCTATATTCGGCTATGCCTTATCTTATATACCCTTTACCATGATGAGATAAGAACAAAAAGTTATATACATAAATAACGTTCTTTAGATAGGTATAAATAAATATTAATTGAGCCACGCCAACTTTTCATTTCGCCATACCAAAGAATATAAAAAAAAACCAAAAAAATTATGTATGTACCTAAGCCCGTTTCTTCTTTTGCCAAAGTTGATGTTTGAAAAAATCGTTTTTTGGGACATAAAAAAATTAAATAAAAAAAATGAAAAAAAATTCTTTTTGGGATTCGAACTGGCAATATCATCATGTATGGGCAAATGCAAAATGAAAATGCAAAAAGAGCGAACGATGTACATACATACACAAAAAGCAAAGAGCATAAAACCAACAAATGCAAACGTAAACAAACCAATACAATGACACACATGCAAAGCTTTCAATGTAGTGGTGCCCATACCTGAATATCATCAGTCTCAGGAGAGAACTTAAAAACTCGGCTACGAATGCTTTTACTGAAGAAGCGTTAAATTAAAATATATTAAGTCTATGAGTTTGTTTCTTTATTTGAGCGGCATATCATATACTTACACGCATTAATGTGTAGGTGGATGCGTAAAATTAAACACATTACAAAAAAATCCACCACTTGTAGTGAAGGACATAAAAAAAAACAACAAAAAAACCACATTAACAACACTGTAGTACCATAGCCACTGTATGACCGTAGAAACCAAAATTGAATTGGTTTGTATGGTATGTTTATGTCGTTTTGGTAATACAGTGTTGGTATGGTAATATCACGTCTAATTGGACCTTTAAACGAACAAATTTGAGGCAGTCGTGGTATTTTACTCATATCTCAGCCATTTGTGGACCGATCTTGCTGAATTTCAATAGCAAACAATTCCGGACCATATGTGACATAAATGTATAATAACCTGGCCCCCATCATATATGGGGTCTTCGGAAAATCCATTTCAACGGACAGACGGACATCATTAAATCAACTTCGCCCTCATAAGAATCCAGAATATACATACTTTATAAGGTCTAACATCAATATTATAAAAATTACAAACGGAAGGACAAACTTGTATATACCCTATTCACCACCTGTAGTGAAGGGTATAAAAATATCATTTAACGAACTAGTTGATTTGTAAATTTTTTGAAAATAACCTTATAAAAAAATATGAATCTTCTTGTCACTTTTCTGAAATCCAAATCAAATAATCTTTGTTTATAAGCATGGGCTTCATGCACCAAAAAAAGGTACTTTCGGCACCTAAAATATGCCATGAAAAACGCGAAATATGCACCAAAATCAAAAAAAATTATGCAATTATTATATTAGGGTGACCGTTAAAATTAAAAGTTGGATTTCTTTAGGCCTCACCCGCCAATATTGATAAAAAAAACAACGCAAAGTTTGAGAAAAATTATATTTTACATGAAATCTGACTTTTATGTTTCATAACTTATAAAATATTAATAGTTCATAACAAGTTTTTCCTCTATCTCTTATTAAACAAAATAAGCTGGAAAATATCGAATAGGCTACTATAAAAATAAAATTTTTAATATTTAATTTTGTTGAAAACCATTTTTATTAATTATTAAAAAAAAAATAAAAACAGACCAGCCGGGCAATTGGTGTTTTAACCTAATTCGTATACGCCAGTGGTGGTATCCGTTTTGTTTAGGTTAGCTTTTGTTTTTGAGATATACCGTTATTTCGAAAATGGAGGAGGTTGCACAACATATATTCGCGTTACTCAAAAACGGTTCAGTTTATTGAATAAACTAAAGAAACCGAAATTCCGCAATAAAATTACCTTTAAAAAAGCCTTAAAGTTTTCTTATATACGCTGTCATTTTAGAAACTTAATTTTTTTTAGCAAAAAATATATAATTTTTAAGAAAATTTGAAAATTTTTGTTCTTTAAAAAATCATAAAAAAATGGAAGATGCAGCTGTGCTTAAAATTTTTTTTAGACATATAAAAAACGAAACTTGCAAACAAAAAAAAGCCATAAGTTATTAAAATCTGTTCACAACTTTTAATTTTATTCACAAAAGACGAAAAATGTTCAATAAATTTAAGAATTTCATAAAATGCAATATTTGTATGGGGGCCTCACTAAAAAGTGGTGATAAAGGGCAAGTTTGTTTTTGGAAAATGTTAAAAACAAAAAACTAATGGAGGTCGGTCATATATTTTATACTTCTTGGCAGTTATGGGGCTTTTTCTTCAATATATTCCTAGTCTGTATTGAAAATTTTGTATGTGAGCACCCTTAAGGAATAGAGATAGCTGTTAGGTATGTTAAAAAGAAATGATAGGGATGAAAAATAGAGTGGGATCGGTCATACATTTGACTCATCTAGGGGCATCCTAGACGCTGCAGGGGCCAAATTTAAGAATTTCATCAAACTGCCATATTTGTAAAGGAGCCCCCCTAAGGGTTGGACATATATATGGCAAGTATTTTTTAAGAAAACGTTAAGCACAAAAAACGAATGAAGGTCCGTCATACAAACAGACAAATTATAATGTTGTGGTGAAATTAGGCCAACATTTTTTGTGAGACTAAAAATCACTCTTACAGGATTTTGTTATGATTGGTCCGGAATTTACCATGGGTCCTATATAAAGCCACTTTCGAAAATCACTTAAAAAGACCTACAACCGAAACGAATCCTGATATTGGAATCTGTTGTAAATAATGGACCGATTATCATGAAAGTTTGTAAGATATTTCTAGTTGTTTAAAATTAATTTGTTCTAAATTTAATGTGGATTCTCTGGCAGCCTGCTTTATTTTTGCGAAAGCAATAAAGCAAGTTGATTTTGTTTTCATTTTGTTTTTTCTTAACCTACTTACAACTACAATTAATTGTAGTGGGGAATGTAAGAAAAGATAAATTCACTGTTTATTGTTGTTGTTTTTGAGTAAGACTTTTGCTTATAACACGGCTTTACAAATTTTTAATTTGGAAAAATACCAAGAACGCCACATACCTAGATAAGTTAGTCGGGACCTCCTGAACACGAAAAACGTTGTAATTTTTTTTTTCTAAGTACCGTTTTTTAGATAGCGGTACTTTTGTGTTTTTCGGTGTATGGTCGCACTTAAACCCTTGTAGAGCCCAACTGAAAAGTCCGATCGAGATAAATAGCATATCGTTGGAAAGATAATTGAATGCCTTTTCAGTCGATATGCTGCAAATTTGCCTATTTTTTACGTTTTTTTTTCAAAATTTTTAATTTTTATTTGGTTTTGTTTTTGTACGTTGTAGTAAAGATCTGGAATGTTTTATTTTTTTACCAAATAGTTTATTTAATTACCAACATTTTAAGCGTAATTTGAAAAAAATCGGATGAAAAATAAGCTGGTATATTTGATGGACCTAAATTACACTTCTTATGCAGTCATTTGGATATTTTCCGCACGAACTTGGGCTCTGAAAGTGATGAACAAGGTGAAAGATTTCACCAGGAAATGGAAGAAATCGAGAGACGTTACAAAGGCTGGTGGGATGAACAAATGATGGCGGACTATTGTTGGTTCCTCATTCGCGAAGATCTATCAAAACGCAAAAGTTCAAGACGTTCGTCATTTTAATTTCAATTTTTTGAATTTACGCCGAATAAAAGTGTGAGTAATGAAGATGAAAGTATTGTCGTTCCACAAAGTTTTCAAATTACGCTTAAAATGTTGGTAATTAAATAAACTATGTATTTGGTAAAAAAAATAAAACATTCCAGATCTTGACTATAACGTAGAAAAAAAAAACGAAATAAAAATGAACAATTTTGAAAAAAACGTAAAAAAAAGTCAAATTTTGAACTTTGAGGTGCTATAACTCAGCCAATTCTTATCAGATAGAAATGGATAAAGTTTCCTGACGATCTGGCCTAAACAACCAGTGAAATTCGCATAGGAATAGCTTATCCCTTCAACAATAAATTTCAGTGTTTTTATCAATAAGAAAAAATAGGGAATTAAGCACGACTAACAAAGTCTTGATTCTAAGTATTTTTAAAAAAGTTGGTCCACAATTTTACTGCTAAGCCGTTTGGCTCGATTTAACCCTTTGAGAACCAGCGACGTTTTTTGTTCCCATTTTTACAAAAATGTGTGTTTTTGCAAAATAATCTTTTTGTTCCAGCCTATATTATTTTAAAAATTTTTTAAAATTTTTTTTTTTATGAAAAAGGACCTAACACAATCGTGTGGTTTGGGTGTTAATCTTTAAAATAAACAAGAAACAATTAATAGTTTAAAATTCATTTTATTTTAGTATTATTTAAGAAAAGCAACAAAAAAATAATTTTTTAATATACATTTAAAATAAATAATTCACAGCAATTAATTAAGCAAAAATTGAGATCAATTTATATAAAACTTAAAGTTAAACACGCAACATTATTTTGTGTGATATTCCTTGAAACAGGACTTGTCCTTTGCCAAACACAAATGAACTTGACATTTTTGGCACCTTCCTCGCGATCGGCTATTACAGCCTGCATTGCGGCATCGTTTAGCTGTTCCGTCTACAAATTCAGGCCAGTGGTCAAATCGATCATACCTTATATCATCTGGGGCGTTATGGGGGCGATATTTACTTCCATAATATCCTTCAGGCAGCTGATAGGGTTCAAGTATATTTGGAGGGAAGTTTTGGTACTTTGCCAAAACTTCACCAATTTCCATTTTAAAACTCAAAAACTTCTTTATCTTATTTTTTGGAGTTAGTAGGATTTCTGAGTCTTTCCTATATTCTTTCCAGCTGTTGTAAATAGCTAAGTCCAGAAAATTAAAAAATACCTTTAGCTAAGTCCAGAAAATGAAAAAATACCTTTACTGGCCCCTTTCTGGTTTTCATTTTAATACGGTAATACTCCACCATTTGGTCGGCTATATCAACTCCTCCCATTCTATCATTATATAGCTGAATAACCGCTGGAATTGGAATCGGTAATCGTCGTTTTAGATTTTTTATCCAACGTTCTTTTTCTCCTACTGGATCTTTTCCGCATATAGTTGATGCAACTGTAACACATTTTCTATCGCTCCATTTAACTATAGCAATATTATCATTTTTGACGAATTGAACCATTTCGCCTCGGGACATTTTCTTATCAGGTGGAAGGTTAACTCTTCTGCCTAAACGATTTGTCATAATAGTGCCTGTGGCTTTATATCCCATCTGGTCTAGTTTTTCTAATAGCGGTATTGTAGTAAAAAATCGGTCAAAATATAGTTGGCTACCTTGTGGCAAATATTTTGTTAATCTTAAGACAACTGATGCCCCATGCCCCAGCCCACAATCCGGAAACGGACCAGCTCCTTGAAATAACTCAAAATCGACTATTAGCCCTTTAGAGGTGGCACACACAAAATTTTTTAAGCCAACGGGACGGGGTTTCGATCTCATAACTTGGCGAGCTGGGCACCTCCCAGTAAAAGGCACCATTTGTTCATCAATAGAGTAACTAGTAACTTCATTAGCTAATTGGTTACAGCGACATCTAACTAAGTCAATTACAGGTTGCACTCTCCATAACTTATTCGTTGCATCTGCACTACGTGTGTCCACAAAGTGAATTATGCTTCGTAGCTTCATGAACTTATTTCTCGACATCGAATTCGCTATAAGCTCATTACGAAAGTTTTCGCCCCAATTCATACTAATTTGAGGATATCCTAAGCAAGACATTATGATTGCACATCCATAGACATTTTTTATTTCAGCCTCTGTTAAATTTATTTGAGCTCCAGACGTAACTTGAAAATACATTTTCGTATACATAACCACTTCTTTATAATGACTTTCTGGAAAATATTTAGAAAAGTATTCGAAAGCGGTACCAATTTTCAGAAAATTTTGACATCCTTGCATTTCTGGAATTTGAAATAATCTAAACTCTTTTTGTCGCCACAGTTCGTTCCTTTTGTTGTTCGAATTTTCAGTCGGTTGGATTTCAGAAAATGGAATTATGGGAACGCCATAACTTTCAGGCGGATTTTTTTTCCGCAATTCATCTCTTTTATTATTTAGAATTTCTGTGGGTTTTGTTTCAAAAAAGTATAAAATAAAACAAAAAATATTGGTACCTGCTTCACAACTCTCTTCAGAGGAAGACGAAGACTCTTCGTTGAAATCCCCTGGCTTCCAACAACTATCATCGAGGTCATCATCAGAAGAGAAATCAATGTCCGAGTTTTCAAGGATATCTAAGGCCTGTTGAAGGTCCGATTCCTTTAAAAAGTTTAAATTTTTTCCTAAAAACAAACCACATAGCACAATTGTGAGCCTGATTTCATAAACCAACTTAAAGCCGAATAACACAATTGTGTTATCTTTTATTTAGGCAAATGTAACTTTTAACTTAAATAAGAGCGGTCATTGATTTTGTGTTGAATCTTTAGTAATAGAGTTTAGTTTGCAATATACAGCTTCTCGCAATTTTATTTATAATTAAAAATAAAAAAAGTGTACTTACCATTTGACATGCCTCTGATCTCATTGAGAGGAGCAGCGCGACTGAATTTTTTTAATGTTTGCATACATATTTTTTACCATTTTAACGTCTTTAATTAAAGAGAAATAGCTAACACAATCAATGCTTTTGAAAATTTAGCTTCTTAATAAAACATGCTTTTTTGAGAATTTTTTTAAACCACATCGCACAATCGGTTAAGATGGTTCTCAAAGGGTTAAAACCCGTACCCAAGCCGATAAGAACAAGCAACAATTTGACACGCAATTATAAAAAACAAAGATATTTTTTTATTAGTTTCGCTATTTGCTTTATTTCTTTTGTTTAGTTTTTTAATTTTATTTTAAATAAAAGAAATCGAGTTCTATACTATAATATGTTTTGCTAAATATTTTTCTAAAAGTTTTTATTATTTGTTTTTATTCTTTTGTTTATTTTCGTTGTAAATAAAATAAAATTTTTTTTAAAAATTTGGAAGTGCCAACAGATTAAATGTATGAGAGAGGAAGGAATACTACCTTCGGATTGAAAAAGAAAAAACGCCTTCCTTTCTGAAATTAGTCTAGTCCTGAGAAAAATGGTGAACCAAAATAAATCTTAAATTTAATCTTCCATGGGAACTAGGAGGCGCAAAGGAGTACGCTAGTTGTATGAAAGTTAGAAAAAAAAATGAAATTTTAAACTTCTTTTAAATTTTTTTGATGTCGAAATTTTTTTTGCTTGGCGTTGGCAGGACATGAAATAATGTATTAAGATAAGATTTGATTAATTTTTGTTAGTTCATATTTAATATATAAAGATTCAATAAATAAATATTGAGAAAACAAAAGGTTTTAAATAAGTTGCGGTACTATCACGGTACAACGAAATCTTAAATGTTCCTAAAAATAGCATTAAGAAAATAAATTTTATTTAAATTATAAAACTCAAATGCGAAGAGCAGAGGTCCAGGTCGTTCAGCTCCAAGTCGGCTTAGTGCCGCCGCCGGTTTTTTTCTTAGCATTAGTCCTTGCCGAAGTTTCGGCTTAGATTTTAAGCCGACTTGACCAACTTTGACGAGATTGTTTTTTGAATAGAATAGAAAACTCAATATATTTACATTAAAAATTTATAACCATGGGCGTTGCAAATAAAGGGTGATTTTTTATGAATTAAGTTTTTCGGGCTGTATACTCTGCCATTTCATCATGGAGAAACTCACAAACGAGCAACGACTGCAAATCGTTGAAATTTATTATTAAAATTCAGCTGGATGGAAATCCACTGTTTTATCGAAAAATTGTGTTCAGCGAAGAGGCTCTTTTCTGGCTAAATGAGACAGTTTGGTGTGGTTTATGGGCTGGTGGCATCAGCGGTCCATTTTTCTTCAAAGACGGCCGTGGAAGAAACGTTACCGTCAACGGTGAACGATATCGAGCCATGATACGCTACTTTTTTGCCCCAATTGGCAGAGTTGGACTTGGTTGATATGTGGTTTCAGCAAGACGGTGCCACATGACATACAGCTCGTGAAACAATGGACATATTGAAGGATGAATTTGGTGAGCAGCTTATCTCTCGAACTGGCACTGTGAGTTGACGCCTCTTGACTATTTCTTGTGGGGTTATGTGAAGTCGTTGGTTTATGTGGACAAGCCAAACACGATTGAAGCCTTAGAGTATAACATAACACGTGGTATTCATGGAATACAGGCCGAAATGCTCGAAAAAGTGGTGCAAAATTGGACCTTACGAATGGACCATTTAAACCGGAGTCGCGGGCGACATTTACATAAAGTTACTTTTAAAAAGTAAATGGTAAAGACCAATTTATCGATTTGAATATATAATGCAAATTTGAGTGTTTTATTAGATTTTTAAAAAAAACTACGCTTAAAAAATCACCCATTATATATATCCCGTTATTTTCGTAAAATTTTTACATGAATAATTTAAAAGTAATTTATTATAAATTTACAAAGAAATATCGTTAAAGTTCGGCAAAAAGTCATTTACAACTTTAAAGGCTCAGTTAGCCGGGAGTAACAGTAACGTTACAAATCAGCTGATTCATTTTGTTGTATGTGAAGCAATTAGAACGATTACAGTTAGCAGTAAGATTTTACGTCTCAATTTGTAAGAAATAGATTGGTCTTACTTTTTTACGGTAAGGTTACTGTTACTCCCGGCTAACTGCGCCTTAACAATTCAAGTCGACAAAAAGTTAACCAATTGTAGGGGATTGTAAGGAGAGATAAACTCACTATTTATTGTTGGGGTTTTGTTAAAGCTTTGATATTGTTGCAAGTAGAATTTTAAGCTTAACAGTTTTATTTGTATAATACTTATAGCTTTTCTAAAATCTTTGGAAAAAGGTTTCCTGATGATCTGGCCTAAGCAACCAGTGAAATGTGCATATAAATTATCTTTCCTCAACAATAAATTTATCGACTCCGGGCAGTCAACATTAAATAGTTGGAGTGTCATCGTTTGGAGTCTCACAACTCAGCAACTCTGTTGGCAGAATAATTTTAGTTTTTAAATTGTTTACAATCAGGGCTGCCACATAAATTTGTGAAAAAATCGTCAGTTTCCTGAGAAAAAGTAAAAAAATCGTCTTTCTCGTTTTAAAAAATCGTCAAAACAAATCGGACTACTTAAAATTTAGATTTTTAAAAATTTTTGTTCAATTTTTACTTTGTTGATTAAAAAAAAAACATAATTACTTCATGCTAGCATTTTTAGTCGTATTGTATAATCAATCAGTCGTCTAACAAACATCCCACCTAGCTAGGTCTTTATTTAATTTATATACAGGATCAAAATGTATAAAAAAAAAGTTAATCATTCCGTTTGTAACTTCTACAATATAAACCATGCACCCTATAAAGTCTTGTTTGGCATGGGTTTTCCGAAGACCCCATATGATGGTAACTAGATTCTTATATTTTCATATCATATATAGTCTGCAATAGTTTGATATTAAAACATAATTAGATCGCTCCACAAGTGGTTGAGGTATTATCAAATGATCACGATTGCTTTTAATTGTTACCCATAAATTTCTAATGTTAACCTATAAACCTAAACTTTTTGATGTCTTCTTCTAATCTATGGACTTTATTTCTTATTTTTCACCTGAAATAATTTTAGTAAAGTCCTGATAGTGAAAATTAAGAAAATCGGTTCATAAATGACCGAGTTATAGACAAATAACTATTTTTTCATTCAGAATTTGGCACAAAATCATTAATTTGTGCTAGTGCGATCGAATTTGGCCCTCATTTTTTTCTATATAAGGAGTATTATATAAGGAGCTTGCTCCGTTATATCACTTGGTCCCCATACTCGAATTTATGGTTTTGTTACGACTTTTAATACAATTGTGAAGAGTATTTATAATTCAACACAGCCGTATATTGCACTTTAGCTTGTTGTTTTATTTAAATTGACTTGACCCGAAATTCCCTCTTCTTTGCCAGAAACCTTCGGTAACCGTTTAATGTTTTGACCACATTAAGAAATGCATTAAAAATCACACCTATCGTGAATAAAAAGTGAACAACTTTTTCTTTGTTTTTCCCCATGAACTTTTTTAAGGAAAAGAAAACTTTAAAATGAAAGATGTCTTATTTACAAAATTGCTTCTGTTCTGCTTAATATCTAAACAATTAAGATCATTTAAAATTTTCTGTTTTTGGAGATTGAATAAAATCGTCACTTTTTAGAAAAAAATCAGCAAATCGGCACTTTGCTAATTTCGGAACAAATCTGGCAGCCCTGTGTACAATATTAGCCGTTTAATATAAACAGTGCTACCAAGTCAATGCATGCAAATATTTCTAATGCCTGAAAGTATACTTTTAAAAGTATGTAGATGAATAATAACCGTCCATTGACTTTATTGATTAATATTAATCACCCTTATTCTATTTGGCGTCGTCAACAGTAAACAACGCCGTTTTTTATGTTTTGTTTCAATTTCGTATTCCCGTTGGCAATATTGGCATATTTCGATGACTGTTAACATATGTTTGGTATTTTCTAAGAAAAATTGGCGTTGCTGTTGCCTTTAATTGCCTTTGATTTTGTCGTCGGCGTTTTTAGTGTTGTCTAGTGCTGCTTTGTGTTGTGTTTTAAAAATTTTAAAAAAGTTTACGTTATGGTTGGCTGCAATTTTGATTTCTACGGCGGTTTTGATATTTTTCTACATTTGTGTTGTGTTTTGATATATTTTTTGAGGAAATAATTAAAAACATTAAAATAACAACTGTGTGCCAGTTCGAGAAGCTAGTGGAAGAGCTTGTAAAAAATCCATTACTAGCCAGAGGATCTTGCAGGGTTTTTTTCCCCAATAAATTAAATATCCCTTGCGATTAAACTAGAGATGTTGGTCTTGGTTCTCTCTCCATGACTTCCAGAGTCTCGGACAAAATTTTTGAAACTAGTGGCTGGGACAGTCCAAAGTTGAAATAATTTCCAACGCTAAGCTGGTACGATCCCTGGGCCAAAAAACGCAATATTGCTAGAAATTATATTGTGTTTGGAACAAACGTTCCCTTTTTTAAATGAGGCTCTATTATTTCTAACACATGTTTAAAAGGTTTATTCAGCCGAAAATAACTTTCAAATCTTAAAAAGGTTAAAAAAAAAAAATTTGGCACTTGGGAAAATTTAATATGTATGTCACTAACTTTTCATTTGGCAAATTAAAAAAAGAAGATTTCAGAAATCAGAATCTGAAATAAAAAAAATTTATTTAAACATTATTTTTTTTACAAAAAATTTTTGTTTAACTTAAAATTTTACACAAACAGCACAGAATTTGTTTTCTTATCAAAAAACAGTAAACAAAATGAATCAGCTGATTTTTACATCAGAGATGTGTGCTGTATTTTATTAACATTATCGATAAATAGTCAACGGCGTCATAATACTCTTACAAAATACCAATTTAACATAGAATTGATGTTGTCTTAAATAAGAATTGCTGTTGCCTTAAAATTGCCGTTGTTATTGCCGACGCCAAATAGAATAAGGGTGAATAATTGTAAAAACCATATTAAAACGATTAAAATGGCAAATCCAAATGGTGGTGATATTTTCTCGTAGGAGACGATGCGTGAAATTGTTGGTGAAAAACTGAAGGAAGTTGTGAAGAAGGAAGTTTTATTTACATTAAAAGCTGATATGGATCAATTAAAAGAAGAAAATCTAAAATTAAAAAACGAAATCAAGAAACTCACCTCGCTTATTGAATTAATTGATAAAAGAACAAGACTAACAAATATAGTGGTCAGTGGTATAAAATGTAATAACGTACAGGAAGCAAAATCTGAATTCATAAAACTGTGCTCTGACATATTAAACATAAAGGTAAATGTTAAATCCACACCTAAAATTGCAAAAGGGAAATCTTTTGTTTTTAACCTAGAATCAAGCATGGAGGTAAACGTAGCTTTAGCTGCCAGAAGAAATTTAAAAGGTAGTAAGATATTTATCCAAAAAGGTTATACAGAACAAGAATTAAACGTACGATATAACTTAAGACAAATCAGCAAGAATATACGCAGCAAAAATAGAAATGCGAAAGTGCGCCTTGGCGAATTTTGCATGTTATGCTAAATATTTCATACCAAGGTACTTAAACTGTAATAACTGGTAAATCGTAACCCTGAAAACTTTTGCATAATGGGCGATTTCAATGCGAGAATTTCTGATGAGCAAGCTGTTGACTCAGACTCTGTCAGATACTTACCGCACATAAGTGTAACTGGTGGTTCACAGGACAAAATGATAAATAGTGAAGGAAGGAAATTGTTAAAATTGATGGATAGCGTGGGTGGTATTGTTCTTAATGGGAGAATGGAATGAGAAAGATTGAGAAAGAAATAAATTATGCTCACGGTGACTTCAGCTTTCATGGTACTAGAAGAAACTCAGTAATAGATTACGCTATTTGCTCCCATAGTATACAACAGTATGTTAATGATGTTTATAAGCCCTATTCTGATCATGTATCAATATAGCTGTGCCTGATCAGGCAAGCCATGCAAGCAAAATCCCAATTCAAAGATTGTACTGGTGTGATAAATATGCCGATACATACGCAGAAAGATTCAATCGTGTTAATACAAACGAGAACTTTCAAACAGATTCAGTGGATGTCTTATTAACAAATCTATTTAACAATATCAAAAAAGCATTTAAAACAACTGCCAGAAAACCATTTTCCTTTGAACCCAGACAAAAGTGGTTTGATTGGAAGTGCGCCCGCTTGCGGTCATGCATGAAAAACAAACTTAAAATATACAGAAGAAACCATACAACTGAAAACAAAACTCGCTACCAAAATGCAAGAGCGAAGCACCTTATGGTTTGTAGAACTACAAAACTCGACTTTGGAAACTTTGGAGCTTCTTAACAGGGTAAAATGTTCTAGCGACTGGCGAAAACTTTTGAATCTATTAAAAACTCGCACTTTGCAAACTTCTGGGCATCTACATATGTGCTGATGATTTTTACTTACATTTTAGTAAAATTCTGAAAAACAATGATGAATCAATTGAAATCAGCTGGGCTATACCATATATAATCGACCCGGTACTAGATTCACCTATAGAATACTATGAACTAGCTACAGTGGTTAAAACATTAAAAGTGAACAAAGCTCCTGGCCAAGACGGCATCAGTTATGAATTCTACAAATACGCTCCTGACCAGTTAAATTACACAAGCTACTTAATATATATAACAAAATCTTTCTACCTGAGTCAGTACCTAAAAACTTTCGCTTTAAATCTTGGCATACGCAGATTATATTGTAATCTTATCTGATTCTCCAAACGGTTTTCAAGCTATGATCAATAAACTTCGTAATTACTCTCTGACATGGTGCCCAAAAATTGACCTTGAGAAGTCAAAAATATTTGTATTCCGCTCTGGCACCAGAATCTTTTCAAATCTTTCTTGGAAATATGGTGAAGAATATATTGAGATAGTGAACTACTACAATAGAAATCACATGTAAAACAAACTATCGTCCTCCAAACTCGCTATTAACTCCACATGGTCCAATTACATAAATAACCCAGTAATTTCTAATAGCAATAAATAAAAAATATTTAATCCTGCATCCATGTCAATAACGTTATATGCTGCACAGGTTTGGGGCTTTAAGAAATACGAAGATGCTGAAAGACTACTCCGATTATTCATTACGAAAATGCTGCACTTGCCAAACTTAACTCCAAATTGTATGTTGCACATTGAAACTGGTTTAAAATCACTGTTTATCAACTCCTTAAAGTTACACTTCTGTTATGTTAACAAAGTTTAAAAAATGAATCCACAAAGATTATTACGCATACTGGCTGAATATCTAATAAATAATAAACTGTACTGTTTGAACGTTTGGGAATCTTTAAAAGAACGCATTAACTTCATGCCTAACGACACTATCTCGTTTATCAGCCAGGATTGGAAAAGTGTACTCCAGCAACGGATGGTAAAAGAGAGGGAAGAGTTTTTGTCCGATGCATCTAACTAACAGTTCCACGACCTCTACCCGCAACTAAATTTTAATCGTATTTCAATTCTACTAGAAAAGTTTAACGCCCGGATGACTGGCATTATAATAAAAGCCAGAGGTGCAGAGAGCATTTAGAAACAACACGGTTGGTATATGTACAATATGTAACTCGGATGAACCTGAAAACGTCCAACATTTCATCGGTGTATGCCCTATATACATACAACACATGCAGGCTGGAATATTTTGGTAAAAGACAGCTTAATGTAAATGAGGTCATCAGCATACTAAACGGCTTAAATTATTGCAAACTATAAAAATACCTTGAAGTTAGCTTGACGTATAGAAAATTGTTGTTAAATGAATTTAATTACTAGAAATATTTTTATTCTAATACTTTACAACATGTACATAATGATGCCATGCCTTCCAAAATAACTAGAAATGTACCCTAATCATATATTACAGTCAATATAATAGTAATGGGCTAATCTGGCACACAACATTTTGTTACGCCATATATCGATAAAATATCTTTTATACTATAAAAAACTTTTAATGTCCAAATAATTGTATCTATCAATAAATAATAATAATAATAAATAATAAAATAGTATTGTCGTAATGTTCTAACATTTTAAAATGGTTTAAAAATATTGTTGTTTCTTTGTAAACAAAAAGTGTCTTAAATTAATAGAACTTTGCTTGATATGTTTATTGTGCTGTCGTAAAGGCGCCCGTACACGACATGTTTTTGTCATCTGACATGTCAAATTTCCCACTGCAAAATACATACATGTCGTGTGTTACCTTTTTAACTTTGCTTCTGTAAAAGTCAGACGCAAAGTCATCTGACAAAATTTCAATTAGAGCGTGCTCTATTTTCTTCTGACAAACCATCTGACATCAGAAAGCTATGCTGGCAAGAAACCGGCAGCGGCATCCACTATTGACGGAATCACTAGCCGGCTGAAGTTAATTTTTTACAATACCGAGATATGTTTGATCATCTTACCATTGAATAGAATTTATGTGAACATATATATAAAAACCGTTTTATTATAAAATCCCAAATTGGTATCTTTGAATTAAAAGAAAAAAATGTTAAGATGGCTGAACTATTTTACGGCGCAAATAAAACTTTTCATGGCGGCAGCAAGCCATTTTGAAACCGAGCACTACTTTGGTTTCTGCAATAACAATGCGAAAAAAACAGAGACAATGTCAGAAGCAAATTACATGTACGTTTGTGACCGAATATTATAAAGCTTATGTAAAACAGCGATTTTGACAGACATGCACAATTACACGTGACTTCAAAATTTGACATGTCAGATGACAAAAACATGTCGTCTATATGCTCCTTAACTAATCAGAAGAGACATGCGCCGTGCGGCTGAGCAGAGCCGCATTAGTTTTTGTAAGCCGTCGCCGTTGATGGTATAATTTTATCCGACTAACATCCGAATTTAACCTGCGGCTAGCAATGTTTGCAACAAACCACTTGCGCCGTCAAATTAGATGGGCTTAGGACTCTGCTGTTTGGTAAACAGAGAAAATAAATTTTTTATTTGTGATTTGCGTCTGAAAAATGGAAAATAGTCTAATATAATTTATTAATTCATGGATTAGAATTAAAACATATTTTTATTTTAGGTAAATATTCATTTTTTATATTTGTTTTAAATCAGCTGATTTAAATTCAAAATAGCACACTGAATTATGAGGGCTTGTTCACAACAGTCGTATTTTTTCATGTTATTATTTTTGATTTGATTAATTATTGTTAGTTTATATTTTATATGTGAAGATTCAATAAATAAAAACCAATTGTAGGGGGATGTAAGAAGAGATAAACTCACTGTTTATTGTTGGTGTTATGTTTAAGCTTTGATATTGTTACCAGCAGGGCTGCCAGATAAATTTGTGAGGAAATCGTCAATTTCCTGAGAAAAAATAAAGAAATCGTCTTTCACGTTTCGAAAAATCGTCAAAAAAATCGGACAACTTAAAATTTTGTTTTTTTTTTTTAAATTTTTGTTCGATTTTTAAAAATCAAATACATTTTAACAAAAACATAATTACTTCATACGCAGCTAGCATTTTCGGTCGTGTAAGAGATACTGGAAGTCTTTGATCTTCGATGACCGCATTTTTTAATCGAAGGGAAAAACTGTAACACGACTGAGATTCTTCCATAGCACAGCGAAAGACGCTTCTTCAATTGTTGTGGGAATCGTTTAAGACGTGGGTAAATAATCGTATGAGACTCATGTAGATATTGGGTGGTATATTGGGAAGCCAAATTTGTAATTATTCATTCCGTTTGTGCGGTATCTTTCCGTTGTTGCGGTATAATCTCTACCGCGGTATTGCCATATTATTGAAACCTCAATATAGATATTTTTGACATTTTGCTTACGTTTAAATTTTACAACGAGAAGCTAACGGAAGGAATTAAAATGTAAGAAATATTTTAAAAAAACATTTAGTTTTGTTATTTAAAAAAAAATTATTTTTATTTATTATTTGTTATATTATTTGTTTATTTTACAGCAATTAATTTACTTAATAAAAAAAATGATCGCTCACAAAAATTTTAACTGGTTAAAAATGTTCTTTTTACCAACAGCTGACACAATAGCTCTGTTTCTTTACCCAACTTTGGGATCCCTCGGGATCCCAATTTGCACGAAACGCGTTCCCGTACTTTAAATTTGTACAAATGAGAGCGGGTTTGAGAGAATAAAATTCTTCTTCTTGCACGAAACAGCCCAGACTTTTTCTTCGTGCAAATTGTATAAATTATCAAATGGTTAAAAAAAAGTGTTGTGGAATAAAATAATGTACTTAAATAGATAGTTTTGTACTGAAATATTAGGGATACAAAATGTTAGGTCTTGTAAAAGTGTTTGTTTTGTTTTATTTTTGTTAAAAATAGTTTATTTCTACAGCCAACATCAAATTTTTCAAAAGTGGCGCAAATATGTTTGTGTTTTAAAGACTGTCAAAACATTGCGTTTTTATTTTGTGCTTTAAATTGTGTTTTTTCTGTTCCCGTACTTTTGTGTAATTTTGTCTCTTTATGAGATAAATTTATGCTTGCTCTCATTTGCACGAAATTTACTTAAAAAAGTAAAGAAACAGAGCTAATATCAACTCAGAAATTATTAAAACATGGATGTTAAAAATTTATTGCGGAAAGCTTATACAGCAGGAATGAATAATCGCAATTTGCATATCGATCGATATTTATTTCCGTCGAATTTTCCTTTCCGTGCGGAATCAATAATACCACCCATTATCTTACAACTCGTGAAATTTTCGCCGTATAATTGTTCAAAAAAAAAAAAAATGATTTATACAGAAAGTCGTAAAATGTTCATTCGATGATGGTTTGACGAAAGATAAACAACGTACAACATTGTTGTTTTTGTACTCTGAAAATAAAATACGAATATCTTTAGATTTGCATATTACAGCCGTTTCAGAAAATTTAATGTTTTATTCATACTTTGGAGACTGAAAAAAAATCGTCACTTTTTAGAAAAAAATCAGCAAATCGTCACTTTGCGAATTTCGGAACAAAAAATCATCAAAATCTGGCAGCCCTGGTTACAAGTAAGACTTTGAGTGTTAAAAATTCTTATTCGCTTTAGGGTTTTATTGGTATAATATTTTTGGCTCTTCTAAAATCTTAGGAAAGGTTTCCTGATGATCTGGCCTAAGCAACCAGTGGAATGCGCATAGAAGCTAGCTTTCCCTCAACAATAAATTTCAGTGTATTTATCAAAAATGAAAATTTGGGAATTTAGCACGTCATGCCGAAATCTTATTAAAGATAATTCAGTATTGTTAAACAAGTGCGAAATGTTTTCAAACATCAATAAATATTATAGTATTTATTAAGCCTTGAGTTATTTAAAAAAATATTTGTTTAATTGTTTATTTATTTAAACTCGATTTCTTTTATTTAAAATAAAATTAAAAAACTTAACAATAGAAATAAAGCAAATAGCGAAACTAATAACTAAATAAATATCTTTGTCTTAAAACGTTTTTTTTTATAATTGCGTGTCATTGTTTCTAGTTCTTCACGGCAGGGGTTTAAGTTTTAAATCTAGCCAATCATTCGGCTTAGCAGTTAAATTGTGGACCAACTTCTTTAAAAATACTTAGAATCCACATTAATAACTTCATTTTAAAAAACTAGAAATATATTACAATCTTTTATGAAAATCGGTCCATTATTTACAACAGATTCCAATTTCAGGATTCACAAAAAAATTTTGGCCCAATTTCACCAATGTCCCAGTGTTGAACGTATTTAATGGCGTTTTCTTTTCTAAAAAAAAATTTGCATAAGTGTTACATGTGACTTGGCAACATTTTTAAATTCTCCCCTAATTTTTAAGAAATGTTTCATATTTTACGTTTACAAAAGAACACAAATTTCGGCATTAAACAATAAAGTACAATTAGCGCAAAGTAAATTCAATTACAGGTAGTGACAAGACTACAACAATCCAAAGCCAACAGAAACAACAGATGTTTTTTGTATAGCATTGTAAGTGTTTACGGCTCGAAACTTGCTACCACCTTGTACTGAATTCGCCTTGATCTAGTGCTCCACTCATGCCTCTTTAATTAAAATGAGGAACATCATCATAAAAGAACGCTTAACACTTTTAAAATAGCACATGTTTTCCAGAAAAGAACATAAAGAAATGTAGAAGGCAAAATAAATGCAGAATTTTACTCAGAAAAGAAAACGCCATAAGTGTTTCCCACAAGTGGGCTTTATATGGAATCGGGTTCTAATTCTAATACTTTATATGGTGAGTGCTTGCCACTTAAGCATGGTGATATCTTAGGAGGTGGTTAATTGACACTATTTTGACGCTTTGAAACAGATCACTGAAATAGCTTTAATGGAGTAAATTTCGAGTTTTATAATGCCTGTAGCAGATATTGTCCCGAGTGAAAACTTCACTAAAGCCCTTATGACACTACATTTTTAATGCATTGTTCAAGTTTTGGTGATCAGTACAGATAAAATGTTATACAAAAATTTACCAAGTGCAAAGAGTTAAGCTGTATTAAGATAAATGGCAAACTGTCAAAAATTTTACCAAAGTTATCGATAAAAAATTAAGTTATGTCAAAAAAAATGTAAAATTGTTTAACTTAAAATTGACATTTCCAGCTTGAAATATTAAAAGTGTTGCTGAATCTGCGGTTTATGGGAAAATTCAGCGACTTACCGCTTTTTGTTTTTAGGTTTCTCATAAACAAAAAGTTGGCAACATTTAATAAAATAAACAAAACAGGGATGGCTAAGTTGTTTCAATTGTACTTTTTTGTTGATACTTTTTAAACAAAGATTTATAATACCTTTTTGTGGTGTTTTTTATGAACATAAATAAAATACATTTCAACTAAAAAAATCTTTTAGTACAATTAGGGTGAAAAAGTACAATTTTTAAAGGTTGTTGGTACAATTTTAAAAATTCTCAACGCCATCCCTGAAACAAAACCATAACAAGAGAAAAAAAAACTAAAAAACTTTGTTTACATTTTTTATAGTTTACTCTTTCTAACTTTTACTGTTTCTTTCTATCAATTCTATATCAATTAATGAATAAAAAATGTAGTGTAATAAGGGCTTAAGCCAAGTGTGAAGGAGACTCTTCATATAGAGTAATAGAACCAGACACAATCAGCCACTACCCCTACAAAATCCAGTCACATGACTAGTTTTGTGCCAATTACCTTTCCTCCGGAGTAACTACACTTAATCTCCAGTTGAGTAATGTGCAACTTAACCATTTTAGTATTTTTGGAATTAAATAAGCCTTTTTTAATTGATTTAGCTTGCAAGTTTTCCGTGAAGCAGTTAGCATTTTCCAATTATTTATTTAGCATTTTTTAAAATAGAATTTACACAATTTTTAAAATTAAAATGTAGGCAATTTTCGGTATATAAGAATTTTCACGTGTATATCTGGAAAAACCTTGCTATTATGTAAAGGGCAAAATAAACCACACAAATTGCTTGTCAAAAATTTTAAAGTTATACGTTTGTATCGGGTGATTTTTTAGCTATTATCTTTTTAGTAACACTGGTTTAAACAGCTGACGCACGTTTCGTGTTTTGTTTTACTGTCAAACATCTTCAGTTTGGTCTATAATTTAACCATGAATCGTCTTACAAACGAACAACGCTTGCAAATTATTGAATTTTATTATCAAAATGCGATCCACTTTTTTATCGAAAAATTGTGTTCAGCGACGAAGCTCATTTTTGGCTCAATGGGTACGTTAATAAGCAGAATTGTCGATTTTGGAGTGAAGATCAGCCGGAAGCATTGCAAGAGCTACCAATGCATCCAGAAAAAGTCACAGTTTGGTGCGGTTTATGGGCTGGTGGCATCATTGGACCGTACTTCTTCAAAGATGATGCGAATCGTAACGTAACTGTGAATTGTGAGCGCTACTGTGAGATGATATCCAACTTTTTTTTGCCCAAAATGCAAGAGCTTGACTTGCATGACATGTGGTTTCAACAGGACGGTGCACATGCCACACAGCACGCTTAACAATGGACTTATTGAGAGGCGAGTTCGGTGAACATTTTATTTCACGTTTTTGTGGGGCTATGTTAAAGCTCATGTCTATACACACATGTCCGCTTCAATTGACGCATTGGAAGACAACATTGAAGCATTACCGGCCGAAATGTTGGAAAGAGTATGCCAAAATGGGACTAAGCGGATGGACCATTTGAGGCACAGTCACGGTCAACACTTGCATGAAATAATCTTCAAACATTAAATTATATGGACCGTGCTATCGATTCAAATAAAGATTTCATGCATTTTTCTGAATTTTATGTGTTTTTTTTTAACATTCCTATAGCTCTTAAAAAATCACCCATTAGTTTGTGCTAACCCTCCTCCACCACCACTAGTGGTGAATGAGGGTAATACTATGTTTGTCATTCCATTTCAAACTTTCTTATAATTCATCTCAGAACGCATAAAGTATATATATTCTGGCTCCTTAAGTAATTCTAAGTCGATTTATCCATGTCCGTCTGTCTGTCCGTCTGTTGAAAACACGCTCAGTTTTGAAAAACTCTACAGAAAAGAATTTTATCTCAAACTGCTTTTAGTTATCCTAAGCAGTTTGGGATGGAAATCCAAAAAATGGGGAACAACCACCCTAAAAATTTGTTAATTTTGTTACAAAAACCAACATAAATGGTGGTATAATGCACGGACTGAAATTTAAAATGTTGCACAAATTCTTTCCATATGACGACAAATCGCAATGTCAAAGTTCGTGAAGATCGGTCCATTATTTACCATAGACCCCATATATAGCCCACTCTGGGAAAATTATTAAATGTGCCTAAAACCGTAGCAGATATAGATATTGCGGTAAAATTTGTTTCATCTTAGCTTCATATGGCCGGGAAAAACGTCATGGAATTTTGTCATATACGGTCCATAATTAACCTTAGACAAATTTTGCTAACACCGATAGGTAATAAGTTACATGGATGATAAAGAACACCTGTTTGGCCAAAATGTCAAACTCAGAAACTTTTTGACCGATCTTGTTGAAAATTTGTGTCTAAACTTCTGTCCAATAGGACTAACCTTGGTACAAACTTCACCCAAATCGGAAGACATCGATTTCAAAAGTTGGGTCACTTGACGTGTAATTCCCCATATGCTAAAATACGTAACTTGAACTTACTTAACAAACAGATATCTAGCCATATCGATGGGTTTTTAATATTTTAAGGCACCCTACGCATAGCCTCTTGAATCCCCTTTGTGTGCATTTTCTATAGCATCTATTTAATTTGAATAATAAAAAAGTCTAGGTTTCCTAGTTCCTACACTGAAAAGAAAATCAGTCCATCCGTACTTAAATCAATCTGAAGCGGTATCAATAGTACGGTAAGTACGAATTATCTTGAATCAAGTACAAAAATATTGATTCAAGTACGGATAATTCAAGTGAAAAATTCTCAACTTATCCCTATTTAATTCCGAATTCGTAATCAATCCCAAAATGCGCTTGATTCAAGTATTATAAAGTTTACTTAATCCCAAATTCGTACTTGAAAAATCCGAAAGTAAAATTGTGTTGATTCTAACCTAAAACACGTGTACAATTTCTACGCGCAAATCGTTTTTACCAACTTGTGTGGTGTTGTTGTAGTTTCTACAATAAACTTTGACAAACACAAGCAATGTCGTAATTTTAATTTTTACTTGGTTTAAGAATTTCTATACTTATTTAAAGAAATTCCGGGATTGATTTTCGAAAGTTATCCCATTTAGGATGGTTTTAATGTTATTCGTACTTAAATATTAAAGTTCGACTCGTATTTAAATTAAGAATAAAAAAATTTAATTTATTCAAATTCGCCTAAAAAAAAATAGCTCGAGTTTGGTTGCATTGTGTCAAATAATTTTACCGGATCGTCGTTTTCGATTAAATGGTTTTCCACTTTCGAAAGCTTTTATTGTCTTCTAAACAAAGATTTTTGGATAACAGAAAAGTAACGAAAAGATTCATATTTTTTTTATAAGGTTATTTTCAAAAAATATACAAATCAACTAGTTCGTTTATGAGATTTTTTTTACTTATGATTAGGGATGCGGTTTCCATGCAAATGCATGTTTTTTGTCGATAGTATAAGAACGATGTCGACCAATTATCTTTCCGAATCATTAAATTTGCGTTAATATGGCATCGATTTCTTTTTGCATATTGTTGCATATTTTAGTTAAAATGCACATTTTTGCATATTTATGTTTTAATGATTTTTTTTAATTTCCATAAAATGAAAATAAAAAAGTTCTTAAAAAATTTTTAAATACACAAAGATCCTTCTATTTTATGGTTAAGGCTTCCGACGGGCTTAAAATATTTTATCCAAAACTGTTACAAGTTACTTCCTTGGACCAATTTTTCCAAAAAATTTTTTTACTTAAGCTATTTTATGCTTGTGTACCAATTTTTTATAATTTCTGACAACCTCTTTAATTTGTTGTCCCTTCGTTACATGGGAACGAAGCACAGTGCACCGCAGCCAGCAGTAACAAGATGGGGGCCAGAATTCTATTTAAAAACTTTAAGTAATTTAAGAATATTAGAAGAGGTTGTTGAAATCGATGATTATGCAATTAAAAACGTGAAAGAAATATTTAATTTTAATAACCTCAGAAGTCAATTAGCGTTTGTATTTTCAAATTGCGGATATATTGGTGGAACAATAACTAATTAGGAGGGGTTTAGCTCCCTTTATACTCAAGTCAAATTAATTAAACGCAGAAAGTAAAATTAACAATGTGGAAGTAAGAATAGCCCGACAATTAAGAAAATAAATCTAAAACGTTTTGCAAAAAAAATTAAGGATTTCAAAAAATAAAATAAATTTCAAATATTTTTGTGATCTGAAATCAAAGTGGGATCTGAAAATAAATTTTTTCAAAATGCAGTGGCATTGTTGAAGTGCAAGACAAAGTTTTACTTTTAATAAAACAGTACTTCTTTATTTAAACAAACAAATATTTAAATAAGTTATTAAGTATTTTAAAAATATTTGAATAGCAGCAATGAATAAATTTGTTATATTTTTGTATTTAGTAAAGTTGAAAAATAATTTTTTTTTGTGGAAATTTTTTAAGTTTTTAGTGCATATTTTTTATTTTTTTAGTGCATATTTTGGATTTTTTAGTGCATATTTTATGCGCATATTTTTAATTTTTAAGTGCGTGAAAGTATCATCCCTACTTATGATCAATTTATTGAACTGACCTCTAGCCTAATAATTATAAGGATTTTATACTTGAAAATCACTCCATATTTTATTGTATGCGCTATACTTATTTTAAGCTCTGTAATTTTTATGATACAAACACAATTTTAGATTTTTATTTAGGTTTATTTATTTTATAAACTTTAATTATATGTTGACAATACATTTTCAGAAACTGATAAAGTAAATGAGACACATATATGAGAATATCCATCTTAGTACAATTTAAAAAAAATATATTATTGAAAAGGTGGATTAATTCTATTTGGTTAAAATGTTTACAGATTATGATGACGTTATCCAGTGTCCTGATTTCCGTTTTTCACACACATTCTGACAGAGAATATATGCAGAATCCTTAGTTGATTTATGCGTATTCCGATTATCCCGTTCTAAGCAAACACAATAATCTGCATTCGCTAGTATAATTGCTATTTGCCCAAGCCATAATATATAAAATACAAGAAATTTTTAGAAATCGCATCTTTATTTTTATATCTCTCGAATTTTACTATAAATCTTTGGAGTTAGATTTGGTATTTATAGAAAAATTTTTTTATTATTATTTTATAACTGAGTTGGAGTTCTATAGTAGCAAAGAGAACTATTTAGTTTTTTCTACAGGGTGGCGCAGAATGAGCTACATATATGGTTTAAATGGTTTCTAACTTTTTTATTTACGCGATTATTAAAATTTTTTTTTAAATACAGTATATTATTGGGGTATTTTTTGCAATTAGCTTTGAAAATTGATATTCTGTAAGTGATGTCCATTTTCTGCTTCGCACATACGTGCTCTTTTTAGCATATTTTCCATAACTTTTCGCAAAATTTCGGGTATACACATTTATTTATGTTTGATTCTTTTGTTATTTATATTTTATTCCCCAAGTATTCTTCACAAAAGGCTGGAAAAAAACAATGAAAAGATAATAATTAAAAAGTTATCAAGAATTCAAACCATTTAGCTCATTTTGCGCCACCCTGTAATTGTTTGCATCAGAGTTCAGAGAAATTCACACACTGTATAAAAATCTAGCACATTAACGTAAACAACTACAGCTCAAAGTAGGGATGGGCAGTAACTATCGATATATTTAAATATCGATATTTAAAAAAAATAATAATCGATATATATCGCCGATATTTAAAATGCCCATGTATCGATACATCGATATTTATTTACGACTATCGAAATCGATATACTAAAGAACTCTTGATAAGAAAATTCAACATTTTAACCGTTGTTCAACTGCTTGCAATACTGTTGTCTTTTTCAAGAATTTTAAGATTATACGAATATTAAAAACAAAAAAAAACGACGCTTTTTTTCACTGTTCTTTTTCGTAGTGTTTACACAGTGGTGGTTTTGGTTAAACAATAATTGGTTTGTAATGGAAGTTTAAAAAAAAAAAAAATAGCAACTAACGAACCTGCTTTCTGCGAAAAAAACAGATCCTGTGAAGTTTAAGCGGAATTTTCGACATTTTACGCCTGTTTTTTTTTTTTTTTGATTTTTTTTTAAGTTTTTTGATTTCATAAAAAAATAGAAATGTTGGTTGATGTGTTTTTTGTACGTCTCCGAAAAAGCCTGAATTAAACGACACTAATACATATGCACTGATTGATGGGTTTATTTGATAGTCTCCATGGCCCTTAAAACAATCAATAATATTGCTTGTTAATTCAAATGTTAAGATAAGTTGGTACTTCCTATTGCCGGACCGGCCATACACTACACAAGTTCAGTGCAGAAATATGGCACTGTACCAAGGCGAATCCATACAGAAGACATTTTCGCGTCATCTGTTTATTGTTTATTTTTTTGTGTCCAAACTGAATTAGTTAAATTTTAAATTCAACAAAACTCTAAATACTTGAAAAAAAATTTATTTAAATTTTATAAAACAAAAAAAGTGAATATAAAATATAAACACAAGCAATTAGAAATGCGTGAGAAATAAGTGGAGCCGCAATAATGTTATAAACAAAAAAAATTCCTTATTTTTTTATCAAGAATAAAAATTGGGAATTAAGCACGAATAACAAAATCTATTAAATTAAAATTTTATATTCCCAAGAATTACTTTTGATATTAAACTGGCAAGTGCACGGCCTTAAAAAAACTTAACTGGCAACATGCTTTTGCAAGTGGTTTTTTGCATTTTGTTTTTCTTAACCTACTTACAACTACAATTAATGTTGGAAGAATTCCAATCAATTGTAGTGGGGAATGTAAGGAGAGATAAACTCACTGTTTATTGTTGATGTTTTTGTTTAAACTTTGATATTGCTGCAAGTAGAACTGTTGCTTATGATTCTTATACGCTTAACAGTTTTATTTGGTTTAATATCTTTAGTTTTTCTAAAATCTTTATGGATGAAGTTTCCTGATGAACTGACCTAAGCAACCAGTGAAATGCGCCTAGGAATAGCTTATCCCATCAACAATAAATTTCAGTGTTTTTATCAAGAATAAAAATTGGGAATTAAGCACGAATAACAAAATCTTTTAAATAATTTTTTTATTTTCAAAAAAAAAATGTAAGAAAAGATAAACTCTGTTTATTGTTGATGTTTTGTTTAAGCTTTGATATAGTTACAAGTGAGACTTTGAGTCGTATTTTTTCATGTTATTATTTTTGATTTGATTAATTATTGTTAGTTTATATTTTATATGTGAAGATTCAATAAATAAAAACCAATTGTAGGGGGATGTAAGAAGAGATAAACTCACTGTTTATTGTTGGTGTTTTGTTTAAGCTTTGATATTGTTACAAGTAAGACTTTGGTGTTTAAAATTCTTATTCGCTTTAGGGTTTTATTGGTATAATATTTTTAGCTTTACTAAAATCTTAGGAAAAGGTTTCCTGATGATCTGGCCTAAGCAACCAGTGGAATGCGCATAGAAGCTAGCTTTCCCTCAACAGTTAATTTCAGTGTATTTATCAAATATGAAAAATTGGGAATTTAGCACGTCATACAGAAATCTTATTAGAGATAATTCAGTATTGCTGAACAAGTGCGAAATGTTTTTAAACAGCAATACCTATTATAGTATTTAGCCTTGAGTTATTTAAAAAAATAAAAAAAATATTTGTTTAATTGTTTAAACTCGATTTCTTTTATTAAAAAACTAAACAAAAGAAATAAAGCAAATAGCGAAACTAATAAAAAATATCTTTGTCTTAAAACATGTTTTTTATAATTGCGTGTCAAATTGTTTTTAGTTCTTCTCGGTAGGGGTTTAGGTTTCAAATCTAGCCAATCATTCGGCTTAGCAGTAAAATTGTGGATCAATTTTTTTAAAAATACTTAGAATCCACATTAATAACTTTTTTTAATGATACTTTTTGTTGTTCAAATACCAACATAAAATTGCAAGCAAAAAGCATTTGCCTCAATTTTACCACAACGTCATAATTTGTCCAGTATTTAAGTGTTTTCCGAGAGTAGGCTTTATATGGAATCGGGTTCTTACCCTTATACTTTATATATATGTATATAAAAATGAAACGGTCCATGTATCAAGTGAGAACGGCTGGAGCGATTTAGCTGATGTTTTTTCTATTCCATTCGAAATTTTCAGGAAAGGGTTTGTAAAGAAAAGAAAAAAAAAATTAAAAATTCCTTGAAAAATTCGAAAATTTTAATATATTGCCTCCTTTTTATTTCACATGTTTATTAATTAGAGACAATTTTAGTACAAACTCGAAGAACTCTTCTTCTATTTTACAATTTTAATATGAAAATATTGAAATTCTGATAAAAAATAAATTTTTATAAATATGTATGTATTTGAATAAAATATATCCAATTATTTGACTTTTGGTTTTGTTCGAGTAAGACATTAATCGATTTTTGGATTTTAAATTTGCTCGATTAATCGAGTCAAGTTTTTAAATTGTTCGAATTACTCGAATAATTCAAACAATTTTATCCAATGAAAAAAAAAACGTAAATCTCTACATAAATTAGTACTTTTATTATATTAATAAACACAAAAAAAAAAAAAAACATTAATACAAACATATAGTTTAACAAAAAACAATAAAATAACAATTCATATCGCTCCTGCAACATAGTCATATCTCAAAAAATCAAAAATTGCAAGTTACTTTAGCAAATGTGTTCATTCAAACCTTAATCAGTGTTATATCTCAAACTGAACCGAAGTTATAGCAAAATTTATTTCATATATCTAAAGGTTAATTTTGTAAACTTTAATCGCATTTTGATAAGCTTTATTTTTTTTTTTAATATGGTTATGTTGTAATAAAGGAGCGATATGTGCTATGTAGATAGTTTTAAAACTTTTAAATTGAATAAATAATTTAAAAAATCCAAAAACCCGGCTGCAAAAAATACAGTTTTTATACATTAAAAAGACCTAAACAAGATTAATGCCCAATTTTCAGAATAATATTTAAATCTATATTAATTAAATTTGCATATAAACTAAAATCGTATTTCAATACAGATTGATATTTTGAGTTTTGTTTAAAATGTCTTATTTAATTTAGATAAAAATATGGTAGCACTACTAAATACAAAAAAAAAAAAAAAATCATAATTGTATTTATTTACAAGGTGGCCTCAAAAAACAGTTGTCTGCTATTGCTTTGCCTGTTGTTGTTGTATTGGTTTAATATTGAGACCACCTTGCTAAGTTTTTCCAATGGAAACTTAAAATGAATTTAAATGTACCACATCGGTGAATTAAGTTACATTTAAGTGTTTAGTGAAGAAAAGAATTTTGTATTTGAAACGATTTTAAACATAAATGTGTTTTAATATCAATCCTAAAAATTGGGCATAAGGACAACAAAATTTAATTTACACTAATTCGGTTTGAAGGGGTCTGTACACGTCAAGTATTTCTTATCAAGCGCTATGGTAGTATTAGTAAACATGTGTTTGTATGTGTCACACCGACGATGCTGGATGAAAAATCAAAAAAATTTACATATGACAGCGAATATTACGTCTAGCACACTTAAATACACGAGTAAATTTGCCTGCTGGACAAGCATTTGAAATGTGTATTTGGCCCCTAACAGACCATAAAATGATCTGAAAAAGGGTCTGAAATATCCTCAAAAGTTTGTGTAATAAAAATAAATGTAGATGTTAAGAACATGTAATTTAGTTTTAAATAATATTAAACAGTTAGAAATCTAATAACAAATATTTTTATTAAAAAAAGTAGATTTTTTAAAGATATTCATCTTAATCGATTAATTGACATAAATTGTTCGAGTTATTCGTTATTCGAAATTGGCTATTTTGATTGTTCGATCAAATAATGGCTGAAAAATTCCTCGATTAATCGAGCAAATATATCAATTTACCATCTTCTACGACAACATAATATTAATATGAAAGAGCCTTTTCATATAAAATAATGCAGTCCTGTCACAGAAATCAATTCCGATCGAAAGTGATTTCGTTTTATATGACCAATTAGCACAAATTTCCCGAAGGGATTACATACCGATCATCAGGAAATTTAATACATTGATGCATAGTCATAAAAAACGAATCGCAGGCGCCAAACACGAATTTAACAGTAAAAGTTGTTTTCCAATTTTTTAAAATCTATCCGAAAAATTGTAAATGCTTTTGTGCATGATTTTAGATTTTTCTTTAATACTTAAAGTAAAAAAAATTTTTGGATTTTTTAAATTGTGCAATAGTAATGGCGCTTACGACCAAAATTTTATCATAAAATTATTTTTTGAGAAAAAAACATGGCGCTTGCGTTATTTATGTTAGTTTTAAATTAATATTTGAAAAACCATTAAACATAAAGTTACATTTCATTTCATATTTAATGAAAAAATATAATTTTTATTCAGAAAAGGCCAGCGCTATTCTTAACGTTGTACTACAGCGACTATTCTGTTCCCCACTTTATTGTTCATTATAAAAATGCATATCAAGTGACTACAGGTTGTTTGAACGTCATTGTTGTTATCAATTTATTAATAAAAACGTTTTTATTCTTCTATTAAACACTTTACTTTAGCTGCACTTTTATGCAGGAAACTACAATTAAGGCAGATAAATACATTTAAGATAGCTGCATTTTTGATTTACCTGCTCAAAAAATCGTGCAGCTAAGTCAAAATTACTGTATTCATATTAATTCTGTGGCTTTGAGCTAAAAGGGCCAATGTCAAAATGTTCACTTTTGAGAAAATTTAAGGTTATTATAGATGCTTTTATAAATGCTAAAGTGACATTGGCCAGCATTTTATTTATGAACCTGTTCTACGTTAAGTATGACTTAAGCTGTTTTACCATAATGAAAGAGAGCATGAAAACCAATCAAATGCAATGATTAAATCAAAAAAAAAGTGACATTGGCCCTTTTAGCTCCAAGCCACTGAATTAATAAAGTCAACGGACGGTTGTTATTCCTTTACTTACTTTTCAAAGTATACTTTCAGGCATTAGAAATATTTGCATGTATTGACTTGGTAGCATTGTTTATATTATACGGCTGATATTGTTCACAATATAAAAAAAAAACAATTCTGTTTACAGAGTTGCTGAGTTGTGAGACCCCAGACGATGACACTCCAACTATTTAATGTTGACTGCCCGGAGTCGATATTTTAATTAAATTAGACTAAATTGGATGTACTTAACGGAGGGGAACAGCCGTCCTTTCGGTAATCCAGGCATCCAACCACCCACAATATAAGATTTAGTCCCTGAAGGGCGGAGTGTGCAAAGTGCAAGTACGGTGGTTTCAGCCGATGTACAACAAGAACAGCGAGTTCAAGCGGCAGTAAAGTTGCAACAGAGTAATTTTAAAAAGGATTGCTTCAAAATTGCTTCGATTTTTCCCAATAAATAATTAATTTTGTAACAAGAGCAAAAAATTTTTACGTTTTGACACCTAATCTAAGATCCCTCTATCGGCGCAATGTATCAATTTTTGTCGTATTTCATGTGCCGATAGTGTGAACGGTCAAAATTTTTGAATATGCGACAATCTGTGTCGAAATTGTGCTGACTGTGGACAATCAAAATTAACCTTGATGCGCAATCAAATTGTGTAACATGTACCGATTTTTATCGGCCAATCCGATCACAGTCGCCAATCAGCGCCGATACAAGGGATCGCAAAACAAAATTTTTAAATTGCACCAACTGGCTACTAAAATTTAACTTTTTTGAGTTTAATTGTACCAAAACTACATTTGTTTTATCTATTGTTTATGTATTAAAAATTCAATATGTAGTACATTTGTACTGTTAAATGAAAGAAAAAAATTCGCTTTAACTAAAACCTTGCATTTGTATCGATGTTGCCATCCCTGGTTTGTAAAAATCTGTTTACAAAACAACAATTACAAAAAAAGAACAAGTGCAGTAAGTTTGAATAAAATTTAATACATTTTTTTTATATATTAATATATTATTTTAAGTTGTTAGGAAGCATAATGGAATATTCAGACGGAGAATTTTGCGAGTTTCTAAAGTTAAATTAAGTCTGCCAACAAGCAAATAAACAAAAAAATATGATTTAATTTGCCCAAATAGCACGATAGTGTGACCGCATTGTATCGATTATTCTCGCAATTGAGTTTTGGCCGATATGAACCGAAAAAAATTGTCACAATGTGCGACGATAATGGGACCACCCAAGAATAAATTGTGGAATGTTTTTAAATGTGCGCCGATATAGCACGATAAAAATCGTCACAGATTGTGCTATTTGAGCCGATAGTCGGATCTTAGCTTTAAACAGCAGTGTTGCCAATCCATTATGACAATATAACATGATAGCACACCTTGTGAATAACCCAATAGTTTTCTTTTCGAAAATTTATTACATCAATTTATAACTTACTGTAACAACGTATTAAACGAATAAAGTGGAAAATAAACTATAAACTTAAATTGCTTTTTTTTACTTTTAACAGCTTATTTTTATATTTTAAAACGCTTTTTTTAATAGCTTAAAACTGTTTTCTAGTGCTTTTTTGGTTGCCCTGCTGATGAACATTCTACAATTGTACTTGCACTCTGTTTAGAAAAATAACTTGAAAAATAACTTTTTATATCTTTAAAGTTGTTCTACATGGTCTTAAGTCAGAAACCGAAGCGAATTAATTTTTCAGTTGGCGTTAAGAGAGAGAGAGAGAGGAATGTCAAAAGTTACTTGTGTTTTTGACATATCGACCAACGAAAGCAACAAATAAAATACAATGATGTGTTTTTGGTGTTGTTACTTGTTTACTAGTATCGCCACCACTCTATACATGAGTTCGCCTTGTCAGAAACTGTAGTTTATCGACATGTTGAACTGAAAATTATGGATTTGCCTTATTTAAGTGACATACATATTTTCTTAAAAGTAAATGCATACGTTTGGAAGCCGTTGTGCTGAACAAAAGTTATTGACACGAAACGAAAGAGGAAAAAATTGAGTTAGACCCAATCAAAAACAAAAAATGAATTTATTAATATGACTTCTCTATGATGTGCTAAATTGCCAGTTTATATTTTTTAAAAAAAAATACACTGAAATTTATTGTTGAGGGAAAGCTATGCACATTTCACTGGTTCTTCAAAAATTTGAAGAAGTTTAAAATTTTTTTTTTTTTTTTTTGCATTTCTTTGGAATGTCGTTTTTTAAAACATATATTTTCCATCCAACTATCTGTCATAAAACTAGCGTACCCCTTTGCGCCTCCTAGTTCCTATGGAAGATTAAGTTTTAGATTTATTTTGGTTCACCATTTTTCTCAGGAACGGCCTAGACTAATTTCAGAAAGGAAGGCGTTTTTTTCTTTTTCAATCCGAAGGTAGTATTCCTTCCCCTCTCAACATTTAATCTGTTGGCACTTCCGTAATTTTCATATCTAACCGCTGTAAAAATATCGTGCTATTTTGTATACTTGTTGATAATGAAACGGTTTGTTTAAAAATTCATTTTCATATGCCTTTAATGTAAAATATAAAAATTGCTTTGCTTCTTCTGAAAATTTTTAAGTTTTGTGTTAATTCAGTATTGTTAAACAAGTGCGAAATGTTTTTAAACAGCAATACTAATATGTAGTATTAAGAATTGAGTTATTAAAAAAAACAAAAAAAAATGTGTTTAATTGATTATTTATTTAAACTCGATTTCTTTTATTTAAAATAAAATTAAAAAACTAAACAAAAGAAATAAAGCAAATAGCGAAACTAATAAATAAGTATCTTTGTCTTAAAACATGTTTTTTTATAATTTTTTTATAATTGTTTCTAGTTCTTCTCGGCAGGGGTTTAGGTTTCAAATCTAGCCAATCAATCGGTTTAGCAGTAAAATTGTGGACCAACTTTTTTGAAAATACTTAGAATCCACATTTATAACTTTTTTAATGATACTTATTTTTGTTTAAATACCAACATAAAATTGCTAGCGGAATGCAGCGATTGGCATTTAATTTAGAACAAATTAATTTTAAACAACTAGAAATTTATTAAAAGCTTTAATGATAATCGGTCCATTATTTACAACAGATTCCAATATCAGGATTCGTTTCGGTTTTAGGCCTATTTTAGTGATGATTGTTCACTGGTCAGGGGCTACATATTTGCTTAAAGAACAATTAGCACAAATTTCCCGAAGGGATTATGCACTGATCATCAGGAAATTTAATACATTGACGTATAGTCATATAAAACGAATCGCAGGCGCCAAACACGAATTTAACAGTAAAAGTTGTTTTCTAATTATTCTAAAATCTATCCGAAAATCGAAAATGTTTTTGCATGATTTTAGACTTTTGTTCAATACTTAAAGTAAAAAAAAAAATTGTGGATTTTTACATTGTGCAATAGTAATGGCGCTTACGATCAAAATTTGATCATTAAATTATTTTTTGAGAAAAAAAAACATGGCGCTTGCGTTATTTATGTTACAGTAATTTTGACTTAGCTGCACAATCTCCTTTGCACGATTTTTTGCGCAGATAACTCAAAAGTGCTGTTATCTTAAATGTACTTATTTGCCTTAATGTGCACGTTTTTTTCGTCCGTACACTTCTCCATGACAACAAACACAAAGCAAATACAATATTTTTGTCAATAATCAGCCATCAAATAAAAAAAAATCAATACTTTTTGATTTTCATCAAGCATTGCCGACAACGCGTATGTGTAGCCGAAAAAGAACGACTGCACGCACACAACTATGTGATTGATGTGTTTATTTGATAGTCTCCAGGGCGCTTTAGTCAAACCAGTACTCATTCGTTGGACTCATGGCAATCTCTTTTGTCCGGCGCAGCTTAATCTACATCTCCTACGATACTAAGGATGCCTGGCAGATCAAATATTTTAAAGCAATTTTCTAAAGTACAGGCGTAAAATGTCGATAATTCCGCTAAAAAGTTTTGTTTGCCATTCTGCATAAATTGTTGAAAGCAGGTGCGTTAATTGCTTTTTTTTTGAAAAACTTCCACTAAGAAGCCATAATTCTTTTCACAAACCAATTATTGGTATACCAAGACAACCACTGTGTAAAAAGTACAGTGGAAAAGCGTTGCTTTTTTGTTCTTAATATTAAATAGTTAAATCTTAAAATTCTTAAAAAAAAACAACAGTATTGTAAGCAGTTGAACAACGTTTAAAATTTCGAATTTTCTTATCAAGAGTTCTTTAAAATATCGAATTCGATAGTCGTAAATAAATATCGATGTATCGATACATGGGTATTTTAAATATCGGTTATATATATATCGATTATTATTTTTTCAAATATCGATATTTGAATATATCGATAGTTACGGCCCATCCCTACTTTGAGCTGTATTTGTTTACGTTTATGTGCGAGATTCTTATACAGTGTGTGTATTTCTCTGAGCTCTGATGCAAGCAACTACAGGGTGGCGCAGAATGAGCTAAATGGTTTGAATTCTTTATACCTTTTTTTATTTATTATATTTTCATTGTTTTTTTCCAGCATTTTGTGAAGAATTAAATATAAATAACAATAGAATTGAACAAATATAAATATACCCGAAATTTTGCGAAAAGTTATGGAAAAAATGCTAAAAAGAGCACGTATGTGCGAAGCAGAAAATGGACATCACTTACAGAATATCAATTATCAAAGCTAATTGTAAAAAATTCCCCAATAATATACTGTATTTTTAAAAAAAAAATTTTAATAATCGCGTAAATAAAAAAGTTATAAACCGTTTAAACCATGTAGCTCATTCTGCTTCACCCTGTAGAACAAACTAAATAATTCTCTTTGTTACTATAGAACTCCAACTCAGTTATAAAATAATTAAAACAAAATTTTTCTATAAATACCAAATCCAACTCAAAAGATTTATAGTCAAATTCGATTGATATAAAAATAAGGATGCGAATTCTAAAAATGTCTGGTTTTTTTCTTATTATGGCTTTGGCAAGAGGCACCTATAATCCTCGATGCAGATTATTGTGTATGGTTAGAATGGGATAATCAGAATACGCGTAAATCAACTAAGAATTCTACATACATATATTCTCAGTCAGAATATGTGTAAAAAAAACAGCAATCAGGACACTGGACAACGTCGTCATAATCTGTAAGCGTTTTAACCAAATAGAATTAATTTTCAATAATATTTTTTTTTAAATCTGACTAAGAGGAAATTCTCATCTATGAGTCTCATTCGCTTTATCAATTTCTAAAAATATATTGTCAACATATAATTAAAGTTAATAAAATAATAAATCTAAATAAAAATCTAAAATTGTGTTTGTATCATAAAAATTTCTGTATGGAGTTTAAATATTTGGGAAAGAACTTAAAATTAGTATAACGTACGCGCAATAAAATATGGACTGATTTTCAAGTATAAGTGCAAAAATAAAACAAAATATATGTATAATAAAAAATAGAATCTGGGAATTTATTTCTCATGGTGAGTAACATTTATTATATAAATTTTCATATTATTCGAATGTGTATTCTAAGTCAAATTTCAATTTTTAATAACTTTTATACTTAAATAGTCTTATTCCTTCTATGCGTAGAACATATTCCTGGAAAATATTGAAGGAATAAGACTATTAAAGTATAAAAGCTTTTAAAAATTGAAATTTGGCTTAGAATAAACATTTGAATAATATGAAAATTTACAAAATATATAATACTAGTTGTTTGGTCCCGGTGTTGCTCGGGATTTTCCAAATAATAATAAAAAATTAAATACTGGTGAAATCCTGTCTGAAATTGGTCATATCAACTTATAAACCTTCGCCGGCTCATCCTCAACAACTTTGCTAAAGATCATAGCATCGTCAAACGCACACCTATTTTAGATTTTTTTTGCTATTCTTCTTACTTGGTCAGAGACCATTCCGAATTGGTACCATCGGTCCAGCCGTTCTTTAGTTATAAACGTAGTAACTAACGCCACTTTCTTTTATATATATATAGAAGATCTGAACAAAATATGAAAAAGTTAACGGCACTATCCCTATAATTATTAGGCTAGAGATCAATTCAATTAATTGATCATAAGAAGAAAAAATATCATTAAACGAACTAGTTGATTTGTAAATTTTTTGAAAATCTATATATATCAAAATAAGTTGTCCTATGTTCGTGATTTTATAACTCGAGAGTCACTTAAACGATTTTCAAACGAGGTCTACTTTCACTGATGGCTGTGGCGCTGTTGTCGCGATATTTTTTTTATTGATGGTAGATAGCGCTGGGGTCAAGTTATTATATAACAAAATTCTCCATGGTTTCATTTCTTATTTTTATTTAGAAAATCTCGAGCAGCGCCAGGATCAAACAGGTAGTACCCTTTTTAAAAAAAATATGAATCATTTCGTCATTTTTCTGAAATCCAAATCAAAAATCTTTGATTAGAAGACAATAAAAGCTTTCGAAAGTGGAAAACCGTTTAATCGAAAACGACGATCCGGTAAAATGCAACCAAACTTGAGCTATGTTTTTAAGGCGAATTTGAAAAGAAAAAACACACGGGATAAATTAAATTTTTATTACTTACTTTAAGTGCGAGTCGAACTTAATTATTTAAGTACGAATAACATTAAAACGTACTTAAAACAATCCTAAATGGGATAACTACCGAAAATCAATCCCGGAATTTCTTAAAATAAGTATAAAACCAAGTAAAAAAAAAATAATAAACTTTTCGTTGTTAGTGCCGCTCTGCGATTTAAATTACGAAGTGAGCGTTTTAATCTCCTATAACTTCTTAGTCTTATCCCACGGCATTGCTTGTGTTTGTCAAAGTTTATTGAAGAAACTACAACAACACCACACAAGTTGGTAAAAAACGATTTACGCGTAGAAAAGTGACACGTGTTTTAGGTTAGAATCAACACAATTTTACTTTCGGATTTTTTCAAGTACGAATTTGGGATTAAGTCAACTTTATAATACTTGAATCAAGCGCATTTTGGGATCGATTAAATCTTAGTTTTACTTAAATCAATCTCATTTTCGAATTATTTAAAGTACGAATTAAATAGGGATAAGTTGAGTATTTTTCACTTGAATAATCCGTACTTGAATCAATATTTTTGTACTTGATTCAAGATAATCCGTACTTACCGCACTATTGATACCAGGGTTTAAAAAACTGCAGTCAAAATAAAAAAGTTGCTTTTGCTCCACTTTTTGATTTCTCATTGGACAAAAATAAACTGTTGCTTTGACTTCTGATTCATTAATTGAAAACTGTCGTAGTCCATGCAAAAGCAAAAAACGAAAAGTTGTACACAACAAAGAACATCGGCAGTCGACATGTTCGGAAGTGTTTGGTTTGACAGCCGGAATTTTTAGTAAATGCCGAAGTTAAGGAAGATGAGACGTTGTGTTTTTGTTTTGTTTTGATTTTGCAACTTAAAGTGCGTTTTCCTATTACGTCTCTCACTTGTTGGAAGAAAAAAAGAAGCTGTTGTTTGATTTATGCTGTTATTTTAAAGCTACTATTATGGTAAACTATAAATTTCAATATCAAAATGGGCGGGGTAGACAGAGGAGGTGCAGTACCCCTCATAGATAGAAATATTAATAAGAGCCGCTGCACGCATTTTGTTGAACTTTTGTAGAAGGATCTTCTGAGCTCAAAAATTTAAATAAAATAGAAGCGGGGGCAGTGGTACCCACCATAGGACGGCAATGTTTAATATCGCATATTTTAAGAACTGTTATAGTGAGAATGTTAAAACTTTGTAGAAGTCACTCTTATGGTATACTACACTTTTGAAGAAAAAAAAAAAAATAATGTGGGGCGAAATACCTCCCATAGGATGCATATATCAAATATCTCTCAACTGAAGAACTATTAAAGGGAGAGTCTTCAAACGTGGTTAAAGCAGTGCAGCAAAGCGCACCGGGTTAAGCTAGTGTTATTTAATTTCAAAAAATTAAAAAGATTGTTAAGCATTAAAATAAATACATATGTATTTATGTACACACGTACTATCGATTCATAAAAAAATTAAATAAGTTTGAAATGTGTTTTAAGGCAAAATTTTCATACAAATTTTTCTTAAAATACATTTGAAATGCATTTTATTTTTTTTTTTTAATACGCAGTTAGTATTTAAAAAAAAAATATGAAAACTGTCGATATTCTTTGTTGTGTACAATTTTTCGTTTGTTGTTTTTGCCTTGACCAGCGTTACCGCTGGATATTTTCAAAAAGTACCAAAAAAGGGGATATTTAAAAAAAAGTGGCACCAAAAAGGGGATTTAAGAAAAAAAGGGGCACTTGCTTTAAAATCAGAATAAATACACTTTATATTCTACGCAGCTCCCGTTTGGGCAAATAGTGCCAAATGTCACATTAAAAAGCTTCAGATTTCTCAAAACAAATTACTGAAGATGATTTATAATCTTCCTTGGCATTTCTCTACAAACAGACTCCATGAACTCGCAAATATAGAACTAGTAGAGGAAAGACTAAATAGACTCTCAGATAACTTTTATCTGCGTTGTAGTAACTCTGAATATGCACATGTTAATGGTTTATTACCACCTTAGTAGATGTAAGCTCGTAAAATAAGTTTTATCTAAAATCATTTAAAAAGGTTTTAAATAGGTTTTTGTAAATTTTTTCCTCCAAACTTTGTATATATGTATATAATCTTTTGAAAATGTATATAATATTATAAATTAAGTTTAATTATTAAGAAGAAAAAGAAACAATCTTAAACTATAACATATAAGAAATAATGGTAATAATATTGACAAATAAAAGAATTGAATTGAATTGAATAAATACGCTAAATAATGTTTTTTCACGTATTTTGTTTAATTTATTTAAAATTTTAAATAACATTTAATAAATGGTAAAAAAAATTCATGGGCTAGAGCAATAGTTCACTCGAAATAAGGCGGCTATGCTAATACATTTGATCATAACTTGAGATCGATTTGACTGATTTTGTCAAAACAATTACAGATGATTATTAATAAAATTTACTTTGAGTTATCCAAATACACTTTTTTATATTTTCAACCGTTTCAAAATTATTCAAAAATTTTAAGCGATACATTTTTTTTTTTTTTGCAAAATTAGTACTATTTTTGATTTCAAAAATTCATACAAAATTGATAAGGATAGAAATTTGAAATTTTTATAATTTTTCTGAAAGTCATGATATGACGAATAAATTACGGCATATACATATCATGAAAATCGTAGGACAAATGATAATTTAATGTATTATTCATTATTGTGGGCATGACTTATATTTCGTCCCAAATAAGTCGATTATTTAATCATGACTTGAGGATATTTGTACGATTGGAAACAATTATCAGCGAATGATTTATATTATAGAATATATACATACAGATGAGAAAAGGGTAAATATCCGGTTAATAGGAAAATTGGGTAAGAATTGCTAAATACCCTGGTATTCACCCAAAAGGTGGGTACAAAAAAGTTTTGTACAAAATTTGATAAAAATGTATTGTTTAATTAAGTCAACATTAGCTTCACTAATAAACACATACATACACACCTTCTTTAACCAGCTTTTTGATATTTAATGACGTCTTTAAAAAACGAAAAGTAATTTAAAATTAAATTAATTTTATTGACAGTTAATGTTTGCCATATGAATTTGTGTTTAATAAATACCCAAATAAATTCCCAATAAAGGAATATACCTGGTATTTACTCAGACATCAGGTAAATACCATCTATAAGAATATAGTAGAGGTAAATTTTTTTAAAGCAAAATTAATGCTCTTTTTGTTTTAAAATATAAAGAAAAAAAATTATAAGAACAAAAATTTGACATACATATATGTATATCATTTATTGGAGAGCTAGGTATATAATGAATAAAATAAGCCATTAGCCATCAAAATAATTATTCTTTTCAGAATTCATTGAAATTTTTATTTAAAATACGTATACAGAAATTTCATGAAAGTAGTGTAAATGCGGTGTTACATAAAAAATCAAATTTTGCGATTTACTGCGCATTTTTCTTAACAAAGATCTTAAGAAAACTAAATTTGGCGAATTTTGCCAATTTTCGCTGTATAATTGGCAACGAAGATGACAAAGATCTGACACCCTGATTAATACAGAGATATTATACGCAATGGTATACGCATCAGAGAACTGCAAAATCAACTATTTTTGTTGATTTATGCATACGCTTAAATTTACATTAACTCTATGCCTGCAAAACAAAGTTCAACTTTGTTGCTTTAATGCGTATTAAGCATTTAAGCAAGTGGCATTTTCCAAGTGCACTTGCCTGCAAATATGTACATGTTTACATAATTTATTCGAAATAAATACATAAGCTAACCACGCATTACAAGAGAAAAAGGTTTCATATAAGCTTGCTTACATATATATGCAACTTTCATTAAGGCTGGCATTTTAATAAAGTCTTTCCTGAAAATTGAAGGAATGGGACTATTACAAAAAAGCTTTATAAAAAACATAACTGAAATTTAGCTCATAGAATAATAATGTTGAATATAAAAAAACTTTTCTCTACATTAAATAAAATTATCAAAAAGTGGCAAGAATTGCAAAAAGTATCACATTGGGTGCATTTTGTAAAAGTAGCAAAATAGTATCCAAGCAGTCCAATAAGTGTCAATTTGCTGCTTTAGTAGCACCAACGGTAACGCTGACCTTGACTACGACTGTTTTCATTTAATGAATCAGAAATAAAAACAACAGTTTATTTTTGTCCAATGACAAATGAAGAAGTCGAAGTTACAGCATAATCTTATGACTTTTATTATCTCAACTGCAGCTTTTTAAACACTGATTGATACCGCTTCAGATTGATTTACCTAGCATTTACACATGCCACTGCCAGTTCGAAAAACTCAATACACTCACGTGTAAAACATTTCCCCAAAAATGTGCCTATATGATTAACTCGGTAACTCTATTTGGTTTTTTGGTACTTTTTTTTTTAATTTGAGAAGTCAACAAATTATCTTAAGTTGACGCTTCAACGACATTTTGAAAATGAACTCGCAGTGGCATGTGTAAACACAAAACCCAATGGCATGAGATTCGACTCTTTCGAACAATTTTTCTTTGATAATATGTATACAACAGTGGCATGCCACTACTTGCATGTGTAAAGGCAGGGTTAAGTACGGATGGACTGATTTTCTTTTCAGTGTAGGAACTAGGAAACCTAGACTTTTTTATTATTCCAAATTAAATAGATGCTATAGAAAATGCACACAGAGGTGACTCAAGAGGCTATGCGTAGCGTGCCTTAAAATATGAAAAAAAAACCCATCGATATCTGTTTGTAAAATAATTTTAAGTTATGTATTTTAGCAAATGGGGAATTTCATGTCAAGTGACCCAACTTTTGAAATCGATGTCTTCCGATTTGGATGAAATTTGCGCCAAGGTTAGTTCTATTGGATAGTAGTTTAGACACAGATTTTCAACAAGATCAGTCAAAAAGTTTCTGGGTTTGACATTTTGGCCAAACAGGTGTTCTTTCTCATCCATGTAACCTATTGGTGTTAGCAAAATTTGTCTAAGGTAAATTATGGACCGTATATCACAAAATTGCATGACGTTTTTCCCGGCCATATGAAGCTAAGATGAAACAAATTTTACCGCAATATCTATATCTGCTACGGTTTTAGGCATATTTAATAATTTTCCCAGAGTGGGCTATATATGGGGTCTATGGTAAATAATGGACCGATCTTCACGAACTTTGACACTGCGATTTGTTTGATATGGAACGAATTTGTGCAAAATTTTAAATTTCAGTCCGTGCATTATACCACCATTTATGTTGGTTTTTGTAACAAAATTATCAAATTTTTAGGGTTGTTGTTCCCCATTTTTTGGATTTCAATCCCAAACTGCTTAGGATAACTAAAAGCAGTTTGAGAAAAAGTTCTTTTCTGTAGAGTTTTTCAAAACTGAGCGTGTTTTCAACAGACGGACAGACAGACGGACATGGATAAATCGACTTAGAATTACTTAAGGAGCCAGAATATATATACTTTATTTGTTCTGAGATGAATTATAAGAAAGTTTGAAATGGAATGAAAAACTTAGTAATACCCTTATTCACCACTAGTGGTGGTGGAGGATATACAAAGAGTATTTTTCAGGATTTCAGTATATTGGTCTTAACTCGGGTATTTTTTCCACTTTTTCAAAGGTCTTAATACCGACGTGTTAAATAAGAAATGTATCATTTACTTGGTTTATAAAACTTGGACTTGCTAATATCTATGGTTCACGAAAATAGGTATATTTTAAATAAAAAATTATATTTTGTTCATAACTTTTTTGAAGCTGAACCGAGTTTTTCAAGATTTTTGATTTTCTGACATATAAGACGTATCCATAGTGCAAACTGCGGATATACGGAAATGTATAATGTTTTCCAATCCCGCCCATTTTGTTTAGAGAGTTGGTGTATTGATAACTAAATGCTTGTACCTAACTTGAAAACTGTGGCTCTTGCCGTTCTTCAGATTTACAGAAAAAAAAGAAAAAAAAAAAAACATCAACAAGGGATTTGTGGAAAAAATTCATATATTTTGAATATGAAGGTTTAGCGTCCCTGAACCTTATCCTAAGTTTGTATTAGTAAGAGAAAAGTACAAAGTACCAAAAATCCCTCTCATAAATTCTCATTTTCTCAGGACCTTGCATGTTTAATTTAGGTCCGATATTAAAGGAAATTCAAAAAGTATACAATGTCTGTCTACTTTGCTGTGGCGCCAGAGTTCGTTTATAGACAAAGTCATGATTTAAGTAACATAAATGATGTATTTATCCCGTTGGTAATCAACAGGGAAACCACAAATATGCAATTGCATGTTTTTTCTTGTGCGACCGATGAAGGCAGAAATAATATATGTATCTATCCGTTTTAGAGCTTTTTATGAATTTTGGCATCGATTTGTTAGTGCATATTTTGGCATATTTTACTGTTTGGAGCATATTTTTGCATAATTTAGTTAAAAAAGCCTTTTTCAGCATTTTTTAAGTTCTAAGCGCATCTTTTGCCTATTTAAGGCATATTTTCATACATATTCGATTTTTTTAGATGCCTATTGTAGGCTTTCGCAGCAAATAAATTTTTTTTTTTTTAATTCTGGTTAACAGATGGTTTTTCTGTTTTAAATATCTATCTTTATACCCAACGTGTTGCTTTAATTTCGCCATCCACATAAAATTTTTACTCTTAAATGAAGAAAAAGCAGGTTGTCATTAAAGATAATGTTATTTTAAACTTTCAAATTTTACATAAAAGCAAAAATTAAGGAAAAAACAATTATAAACATAAGTTTTTGGCGATATGTGCAATGCATAGTAATCTGAACCAATCTTTTAGTACACCGATCGACTGAGAATCACTTTTTAAAGTGATTTAACTATGCCTATCCGTCCGTCTGGCTGGTTGCAATTTTGTACATAATTTGATCAAATTTGGTAAAGATATTTTAATTGTACCAAGGACGAAGTCTATGTAAATGTTGAGAATCGGTCTATAATTTAATATATTCCCCATAAAAACTTCTTTCCAAATAAGACTTTTTGTGAACGTAAGCCATCTAATTATGTTGGCATTTAGATTTAATTCGTCCAAAAAATATGTTACAGCAGATTAAATTCCTTTTGAATTGGTCTGTAAATACTATGGCGTTTAGACTTAACCGATTATAATTTTAGTATTGTTTTTTTTTAAATGTAAATGTTGAATATTATGTTTTTAAATCAGCAAGTTTTGATTTTTTTAGGGCATATTTTTAACAATTTGAGGGCATATTTTTGAATTTTTGCTGCATATTTAATGCACATAAAACGCATTTTTTAGAGCATATTTCTACTTTCCCTGGTAATCAATAAGAAACCATACAAAGCTTGTGTGTATTTTATATAAGCACTTACTTTATACATCATACATTGCATGCAGTTCGCAAAAATATAAAAAATATTCACCCTTGCCTACAGAAAATTTTGTCTCTAGTGAAACTACAAGTGTGTGGAAAACCACACATGAGGGTAACTAACTTAAGTTTTGATATATTTCGCTAGTAAAAAAATTTTTTTTAATCAACAAATGCGTTTTCAGTACTTAATTAATATTGCTAACAACGTCAACAATTTTTTTGTTTATCGTGTAAAAATTATTCCTTTTGTGTGGTTTTTTACACAAGGGTGATTGAAAGGTAAATGCATAGTTTATCTATTATAGTTTACGAAGTGTCCGACTTATGTATGAATTACAAGCAAATCGATGAGTATTCCATAGAAATAGTTTTTAAATATATTTGATATTATTATTATTTGATATTATAATAATGACGATTTTTCGCCATTCTTTTAGCTAAAAAAGTATTACCACTTCCCCCAACTCCAAAATTTAAACTCTAATGCAAGTCTCGCAAAAATAATCACTCAAAGCAGTGACGACAAAATCGAGGACACACTGGCAAAAAGCGATGAGGAGGACTCTAAAGTTTTAACAAAATATCTATTTGATCACAAGGTTTATTTAAAGGAATTAAACGAAAGTTTTTGAAAGGTAGTTTTTAATTATCAAGAATTCTTTTCAATATCAAGATTTTTTAGTAAATGTCAAGAAGGCATTGACTTCATGGATAAATTTTTAAATTCATACAAAACCTTAAAGATTTAAACAGAGTTTTCCTCCCCTCGTTGTAGTGTGTGTCAGCAAGTTTTATTTATTTTTCCTTTTAATATTATTTTAAGTGCTTTTCGTAAGAAATGTACAATTTTTATTTCAGACAATTCACATTTTGCTGCCATTTTTGGTTTTTATGCTGTCTTTATTTATTTATTTTTTTTTTTTTTTTTTTTTTGCATTTCTGCTGAAAACGAATTTCATTAATTATTTATTTATCACCAACATATTCATGTCCTAAAAGACTTTATAGCATTGTAGCGACATATATGTAACTGTAAGTGTAGTGCAACTTAAGCTACAAAAAAGGTACTAAAATAAAGTACAAGTACTAGACGTAGACGTAGTAGCCATTCTCAAAAGCCATCATATAAACTAGACACGTGACTTTTTTTGGTAGTTTTAAAGCTTTAAAAGAAACTTACATACATACTTTACATATGCATGTAGAATACTTGAAACAAAAAGCAGAGGTGTTATAATTGGAATTTGCGATAACAATTTAAGGGAGGAACAAGTAAAAGTACTAAATTCGGCTGTGCCGAATCTCTGATACCCTCCACCCAGAGTAAGAATATTTTAGGAATTGGCCCTCAAATATTAATTAAAATTCACCTTACAGTATTATTCTTTACTGCGGTTTTACCCGCATTAAAGCGCAGAAAATTTTAAAAGTACGCTTTATTTAGGGCCTATTACGGCTTTAGGCATACTAAAGTGTTTTCCGGGAGTGGACTTTTTATGTGGCCTATGGTCTAGTCATATAGAACGATATTGTGGAAAATTTAATGAAAATTGTGTTGTGCAACAACAATAACAAGTTTTAAGGGAGGTTGTTCTACATTTTGGTTCATAACGCTTTTTCTGTTGAGCCAATTGTGCTGGATATTAATGCCACCCAAACGGCTCAGGAGAACTAGAAAGAATTTGATACCAGCATGGTTGATTTGTTTACATTTGTATAAAATAGTGTTCGAAAATAAAAACTAAATATCTAATACTGTTTGTGTAGTAAATCTTTAAAAATAATAACGTTTCCCTGTTTGTCACCTGTCGAACACAAAAATAATATTGTTCTTATCCAACTCAACAAAAGATGAGAACATTTAATTCCGTTCGGTTTTTTTTAACCACAAACTTCATTGTGTTCGGTTTAGCACATTAGTGTTCGTTTCTCTTGTAGTCAGCGACCTTTCGGTTGGTTAAAAAAATCAAAAAATTTTTACAAAAACAAAAAGCCAGCAAAATAATTTTACACAAACAAAACATATACACAATACACACAGAAGCTGTTCCTGGTGCGGTCGTTGCCAAAATTTTTAGTTGGTGCATTTCTTTATCAAGGTAAAAAAAGCAACATTTTAGAATCATAAAAAAATATAATGTTTGTCTACAGTATCACTACAATTGTTCTGTTTTTTAACGAAGAACAGAACACTATATGATGTTCGGCTTTTTCTTGAAAATAGTCACGAACGGTATTAACGGTTGTGTTCGTATGCACAAACACTAAGAAAAAGTATATCATTCCTGTGTGTGTGAGACGAACGCTAAATAATGTTTTGTTTCTTTTCGAACACTGGTATAAAAGGGAGCGCGATTTCAACAAACGGACAGACGGACATGGCTAAATTAACTTGGAATTACTTATGGGGTCTGAAATGAATATTAAAAAAGTCTTACACGGAATGAAAAACTTAGTATACCCTCATTCACCACTAGTGGTGGATGGTATAAAAAGGGCGTTTTATGTAAAAGAAAGTACTTTTACGAAAATTTGCAATTTTTTAGGAAATTTGTGGGGAATATTGGCGTTCAAAAGATAATTTTACAAGCATTTGCTATAACAAAGGATTTCCTTTAATGGAATCTGTGATAAACTGTGAATTAATCTTCATAAAATCTGACATTACATGACATCTAGTCATTTAAAAACAGCGTGTGCACCAAATTTGATTACAGTATTTTTATTCGTTACTGTTTCTTCAGCTTTATTCCTTCGATAACAATTTGACATGTACACTATACATATTAACTAGATTATATACAATACACATGTGAAATGCATAAAACTCTAGTCGGCGCATAGATTGTTTGCTGCTTAAGGTGAGTGTATTTCGAAATGGTGGATGGAATGGCAAAATTTTTTCGATAACAGGGACAGTGAGTCTCCAGTAGAGCGACCACTACGAAAGCTAAACTGGCGTTCGCTTAGTAGGTAAATTTTAGGGAATTTTAGTTTGACTCTAAAAATATGGCAGGATGGTAATGACGCCTGCAATAAAGCCATAGGAAATAAAGCCATACATGGCCTTATTTCCCATTTAAATTTTTTTCTTTTAATATAATTCTAATTATTTAAAATTTGTTTTGTTGTTTTTTCTCTGGGTGTATATATTTAAAATATAAAGGAAACACTTATGGGCGCAAGGATTTTCTCCTCTATGGTATAACAAAAACCGGCTTCGCTAACTAAAGCTTATCTGCATAGCCGGCCTTCGTTCGAAAACAAGGCATAACACGATTATGGTGTTATTGCACTTGGATGGTGGTTATTTCCCATGGCTTTATTGCACGGGCCGGATGGTAATTTACCAAACTCTCCATAACTTTGTTAAGTGACGAACAAATTGCAATTGGGCAGTTATTTTCAGGGTATTAGCCACTTATTTTTTAGGAATTGGCGTTACATTTTAGACTTTCCCGGAAATTCCGTGGCATGGTATAAAGTGTTGAAAAGATCTAAGGGTCGAGCTAGCGTTGAAGAGCACTGCTTCAAGACCAGTGCATGAATACCATCCGGCCCTGGAGACTTGTTTATGTCGAGATCTGCAAGTACCCTTTAGCTTGAGCTCAAATACAAACATTTTCAAAAAGAACCCAGCGGAAAAAATTATAATTGTTTCCACGTTTTAGGCCTTTCAGAAGGTCAGCAATTTCATTTTAAATCAACTTTTGCTCAGTCCACTCTGCCTTCTTTCTTCAGTTCTAAGATAAGTCCTTTTAGCATTTATGCAGGCATGTAAAGGAGTGGTAAGCTTGACTTGTCAATTTTTTAAGAAATCCTCAACTTCAATAATTATTTATTAACTAACTTCGCACTATACGAAACAACAATTATGCTGGGATAAAGCTTAATGACTACTTATTTTCAGAAGGCCCTCTTAAATCCTTCTCCAATGTCTCAAATGACACGCCGTTTAAATAATAAATGAATTTAGAATGCGCCTTGAAGGCTTAATGCATGCCTTCAAGGCGCATACATTCCCCGCTGGGTACTGAAATTTCCATACTAAGCACTACATACTCGCACTTATGCACATTCCCAATAATAGTCAGTACTCATAATAATCGTAGAGTACTTTGAACATGGAAAGGTTGTACTTGTTGTACTTGTATTCGTTTATTGCCAAGGATGTGCATGTTTTTCCAGCACCTGAACACACACTGATACATTCACATATGCACATACATACGTTCATATATAAACATAAATGAATATTATTTTAAAGTGCTACATAGTTCCCCATAAAGTCAAGAACAAAAAAAAAACAGTGCACAAGTTACAATCATTTTAAGCATACAAAGTGTTTCAAAGTGTATAGTTTCACATAAAAAATTTTTGTTTTACAGAATACTCAATTTTATATGTAACCCCCCACCCCCCAACGACCGGTGTAGACTGTCAAAGAATAGTATTACCGGCACGTTTTTTGATATTTTTTGTATCTCATATTCGTCTTTATATGAATTTGATGATGGCGTTGTTTTTTGACTTTCAATTTAAGTTAAAAAAGGGAGAAAAAAAGCTTTTTTATAGTAAATTTATATAACAATTTAGTCATAGTTCTAGAGAAAATGCCAAAACTAAAATTTTTTAGTTTAATACAAATTAAATATGCCATCTAATGCATAACAACTCAAAACAATTTCGATATAATTAATTTTAACTTACTTTTTAATGATCGCCTTAAGGTATGCTTTGCATTTTAATAAAAACTTCGACTATTGAAAACAGTAATGGAAAGGCCAACGCATTTGAAATTATTAATAAGAAAAACCTATTGCAATAGTTCAGCTATTAAAATCTCACAGAAATTTGTTATTTATATAAAAAAATGTTGGTCAAACTTTGCTATTTACATAAAACAATTGCAAAGTCTTAAAAAGCTATTGCTCACTACTTCCGGTTCTAGACCAAGTATTTCCCAGGCAATGGCTTTTCAGATTCCTCTGCAAACTAGCTAAAGTGAGAACACAGAAAAATTAAGAATTGTTTCTAATCACCAAATTAATAGAATCAAGCAAACAATTTGTTGATCTTGCACCTATTACCAACATGATTATTTTAAATACTAAAAATTTTAAAATATTAAAAATTTTTAATATTTTTTTTTTTTAATGAACGAAATTTTTAATTTTTTTAAAAAAATTATCAAAAAAACTTTGCCGTTTCAAATAATGTGTTAATTGATTTAACGAAGTAAAGCTCAGGTCTTGACAATTCCCAACAACAATTCTACAAGTTCAAAATATTTTATTTTAAACGAAAAAATCAATAAAGATTTTTTGTTATTTAGTTAATATTTTAATAAAAAATTTATTTCAAAACAACTAAAATTTTAATTAAATCAAAATTATATTTTTAGTTTTCTTTTCTTTAATTGATAAAAAACTAGTGATAATTTTTTCTGCACATCTTAAAGTCTCAGGCTAGTAGGTAAATTATATTAATATTTACTGAAGCATGACATTAAGATAGCAGCCCTAACACCAAAGATGCTCAACTTCTTTTCAATTCCCTTTTAAAGATGCCAATATATTCACACGTAGCAATCGGTTTCAACTTTTTTCGGTTCAAAACAACAACAATTTTATTAACAGCGAATCAAAGAGAAAAAGAAAAGAAAAAAATTACATACAGCCATCCTTGTGCATATGCCAACGAATAAAAACACAAAGCGTACTGACCTTTCTTCTTTCTTCCCTCACCTAAAAACATAAGAGTTGAGCATCAAAAGATGAAACGTGTGAAAGCAGACTACATATATATTTCTCAATTTCTTCAAATAATATATTTTTTTTAGTCTTTGGATTCCTTTTTGAAGACAGCAACGGATCTGAGGAAAGTATTAAATAAGTCATTAAATCTTTATGAGTGTCACCAACGTCATCTGTGAATTTAGCGTCATCTTGTAGCGACAAAAAGAAACAGACACAACTTTTATATTAATTTTTTTAATTTATCTTGTCCATTTATCTAATTCAATAGTATATATATTTTAACTAATTCAATCTATGAAAATTTGAGCAAAAATCACGAAAATAGCATTTTTTAAACATATTTTTTTTAAGTTGTGGTAAAATTTTTTTTAAGTTGTGGTAAAATGTGCGCCGTATGCTGCAGTGGGAGCTAAAGGAATATTAATGGGGAATTTCATGTGAAGTGACCCAACTTTTGAAATCGATGTCTTTTGATTTGGATAGTAGCTTAGACACAATTTTCAACAAGATCAGTCAAAAAGTTTCTGAGTTAGAGAAGTTCAAAATTTGACATTTTGGCCAAACAGGTGTTCTTTCTCATCCATGTAACTTATTACCTTTTGGTGGTAGCAAAATTTGTCCCAAGTAGCTTTGATAGCTATTTTATCAATCTTTCGAAAAAAAATTTTTAAATTAAATAAAATTTAATTTAAAATAAAATTTAATTTTCCTCTAAACTACACGGTGGTTAAATTTTAAGGGCCGATGTTGATTTTGAATAAAACACAAATTATTTCAATTATCGATGACGCTGAGGCATAATTGAGGTTATATGCCGTTAATGTGCCGAATTATCTATTTTTATTAGGTGTGGTTCACATTGAACATCGGCCCTTCAAACTCGTTACTTTCATCCAAATCGGATGACATCGATTTCAAAAGTTGGATCACTTGACATAAAATCCCCCATATATAAGGCCATGTTAAGTCCCACTAGCTATTTACAAAAGCAATGGTTACGCTTATTTGGTAAAATATTTTATAAGTGTGACCATTGCTTAAGGGTAATCGGCTTCGTCCAATTACCATTTCTTTAGATCATTACAGAAAGCTTTTACTGAAATACGCTTTACTTAAATACAGGGTATTCAGAATTGTACTGATTCGTTCTTTACTTGAAAAAAATTTCAATTTTTTTTGGGCCCAAAATTTTAATGCTGCCAGAAAGAAAGGAATATGTTATAACTAACAACAAACTCTTATTTTACCAATGTTTCAGAATAAACGCTAAGACTACAGCATTTGAAAAAAACCTCCATATTTCTTGTATTAATTTTCCGATTTTTCTTAAGAAAAGAAAAAAAAAAATAATGAAATTCATGTGTTACTCGTGCATATTTTAATTTGTTTTAGAATTCCTTCTAGAGTAACTTTATAAAATTAAACCCCAAATAGAAAAAAAAAACAAACTAATATGGGGATTTTCACTGTGTTTTTCTTTTTTGCATACACAAGTACTCAGAAGTGGGGGTATAAGATTTTTCAGTACATGGTGGGTTCAAAATGGTGTAGTGGGGGCATACTTGATTTTTTTTTTACAAATACGATTACTTTTCTATTTATACTCCACACCACCAGGGAGGGTATTATGAATTTGTGTTTATGTGTGTAACATATTGAAATACTGATTAAAGACCTGCTTTTTAGAATACCGATCGGCTTAGAATCACTAACTAAATCTATCAAAATATGTCCGTCCGTTGGAATGGCTAGCTGGCTAGTTGCCTGTCCATGATAGTAAACCCTGTGAGCAAAGTATAGGTTGAAAAGGTTGAGAATCGGTTCAAATTTGTATCTTCTAGACAACAGTCTTCCAGCCCATTAAGCCTTTTTAATTATATTGGTATTTAAGTAGTTTTGTGCTGTCAGGTTCATGATTGCAAATCATTATGCACTACTCAGAAGTAGTGTAGGGTATTATATAGTCGAATAAATTGTCTTACTTGTTTTACATTTTCATAGTACATAGTTTTTTTTAAACATTTGGGGTGATTGTTTTTCTACACTTTTGAATGGAAAATATACATTTTAGAGTTTTTATTTTGCATTTTCCTGAATGTTGTTTCGTCATACAAGGAATGTTTGTAATTTGTTATTATTATATAAATTTTTTTATGTGTTTTATTTTTTAGAAATTTGTTGCTGTTTGGTTTTTTTACTTGCCACATATTGTTGTTTTCTTGGCATTTTAATGAAACCGCAGACGCAGCCATTCTGCTATTTTTTTTTTTTTTTTTTTTTTTTGTTTTCAAGGGGTTTTTGTTTTGTATTCTAAACCTTAAAAACTGCTTCGCAAAACGTCAGAGGGAGAATAGAAAGGTATGAAAAACTAATACAAACTAAGAATTTCACCAAGTGTAGAAAATGTTTAAATATCTTTCGGTGTTGTTATTTTTTTTAATTCTTTAATTTGGTGATATTGCACAATTCCGAATACATATGTAATTTAAAAATGTGTGTGAGGTTTTTTGTTTGTTTGCAGAACAATAAGGACCTTAGAACAAGAACTAACACAGGTTGTTCTTTGTTGTTTTATAGTATTTTGTGGAAAATATATGCATGTCTACTCAAACAAAACCCAATAGAAATTTTTGAAATAACAACCCCCTTTTTAAATACGCAAATTTAGTTGAATTAAAGAATATTTTTCAATACAACAAATTTCAAAATTGATTAAATCTGTGACATTTTGACAAAACATCTTAAGTCGAGATAAGATAGCAAAAAAGTTTTTAAAAAAATCTCGGCAAAAAAAGGATTTTAATCAAATAATAAAATAAACCAAAATTAAAGAAAAATTTCGTTAATAATACAAAATTTTTAAAACGTAAACAAAAATGGTTTTTGAATGATTAACATGATTAAATTTGACTTAAGATGTTTTGTCAAAATGCCACAGAAATATTTTTAAATTTTAACAATTTTTTTTAAGTATAATAAAAACAAGATTTTACTTAATTTAAGTAATTTTTATTTAAACACCAGAAAACTTTTGTAAATTTAAAGATTTTTTTCTACAAAAAAAAAAAAAAAAAAAAATAATTAATGTACTTCCTTCAAATTGATGAACTTTCTTCAAAACTATGAAATTTATTTTATACTACACACTTGTTTACGAAATTTAATTATAATTTTTAGACATTCGCCCTTATCGGGATTTTCAGGGGGGCAATTTTTATTGGACCCATGGTAAATTATAGACGAATTATCCCAAAATTCTGTAAAGTGATTTCTGGTATTAAAAAACGTTAAAAAAAAATTCAATACAGCAGTGATATTAGTTTTAGAGTTACAGTGAATTTCAAAACGCTGCTTAATATGGGATCTAAGGTAAATTATGGACTGTATATCACAAAATTGTATGGCATTTTTTCTGGCTAAATGAAGCTAAGTTGGAACAAATTTTACCGTAATATCTATTTCTGCTACGGTTTTAGGCGTATTTAATTAATTTCCGAGAGTAGGGTTAATATGGGGCCTATAGTAAATTATTGATTGATCTTCACAAAATTTAACAGTCTGATTTCCAGTCGCACAAAACGAATTTGTGCAAAATCTTATAGCATGGCGTGCATTATTGTACAATTTATGTTAGTTTTTGTAACAAAATTATCAATTTTTAATGGTGGTGGTTCTACATTTTGTTTCATAGCTTTCATAGCATAGCATTTCAATCCCAAACAGCTTAGGATAACTACAAGCAATTTGATGCCAAGCTTGTTCATTTCTTTTGAGTTTTTCAAAAGTGAGCGTGTTTTCAACAGACGGACAGACAGACGGACATGGCTAAATCGACTTAGAATTACTTAAGAAGCCAGAATATATACATATACTTTATGGTATCTTAGATGTATAATAAAAAAGTTTCACACGGAATGGCAAACGTAGTCATTCACCACTTGTGTTGGTGGAGGGTATAACAATTTGATAATTTGTTTGTCATAATCAAGGCGAATTCATGTAAACGGTGGTGGCAGTACTACAACAAGTAAAACACCAAAAACACAATATTATATTTTATTTGTTGCTTTCGTGGGTCAATATGTCAAAAAAACAAGCACTTTTAACATTCTTCTCTCTAAAGGCCCAAATACACTTGTCAAATGCTTGTCCAGCCGGCGAATTCAACGTGTACGTGTGCTGGACGTAATATTCGCCTTCATATCTAAATTTTTTGATTTTTCATCAAGCGTTGTCTGTGTCACACATACAAACACATTTTCACTAATACTACCACAATGCTTGATGGGTATTTTGATCAATGTATTTCGGCCTTAATAAAGAAAAAGAAGTAGCTCAGCTGTGCTTTCAACGGCACCTGAAAAATGAATTCGCCTTGGTTATACCCTTCACGTAGGGTTGCCAGACGTACTGTACTGAATTTTTTCAATTATACTATTTTATGCACGACACCAAAAAAAAAGTACCCAAATGTACGGTTTTTACCGTTTGAACTGTTTGTTGTACTGTTTTTTAAATGAGTCTTAAAAAAAAACAAAGATTTAAAGAAAAACTCTACGGTATGCTATCAAATCATATTGGCATTATATTCCTGAAGTAAATAAAATATTCGGTTGATAAAAAGCACTAACTTTAAATTAACTATTTTACAAATAACTACAAATTGGTTCAAATCTCATGCAGATGTCAACCAAACATATTGAAAAAAAAAAACAAACAAAAGAAGCATGTCATGAAGTTATAATAAAAATATAATAGAAATAAATAAATAACATATATTCTATATATATAAAAATAAGTCCGTATATGTACGTCGCCGAACTAATCATAAACGCGTCGTGCGATTTCAACCAACTTATACACTACGTAGGCAGTGGCCCATATATGGTTTATATGAAGTTTGGTTGAAATCCGATAGCGCATGTGTGTTTATTTTCTTATTTTGTTTTGCCTTGCGAAGGAGGCAACGGGCCCGCTAGTATATATATAAGATATGAATTAAATACTGTTTTTAATTTTAATTTCTATTTTATAAAAGAAAATAAAAACAATTTAAGTTTAAGATTTTGTGTTAAAATATTTGAGGTATTAATTTTTACAAAATCGAATAAAATTCTGATATATTTAGATATTTTTAATGAAAAAAAATTATTTGAACTTTTTAATTTTAAATAAGTAGGATTCTCAAAAATTCTTTTATAATTATTTTTATATTCAAATATTCTAAGCTGAATATATTCAAATCAATTTAATTAAAATAAACAAAATTGAATGGTACTTTTAGAATTTTTATTCAACAAAATTGGTAAAAAATGAAAATATTTAAGCAAAAAAATATTCACAAGGATCTCAATGTTCCATTAGTTAAAACTATGATAACGAAATATGCAGTAAAATACTTAAAAAGGCTTGAATTGCATCCGCACCCACTAGCTCGAAATATTTTACATGATAGCGGCCACACTCGTTTAAGAAGAAGAGACACTGCAACACTTACCCAATTAGATGAGCGATAAAAACCCATATCTTTGAACAGAACCCGCGATGAAGAAAATTTTTGTCTGGCACTGGCAGGACATAAAATAAAGTATTAGGATAAGATTTGATTAATTATTGATAGTTCATATTTAATATATGAAGATTCAATAAATAAATAATGAAAAACAAAAAAAAAATTTTATATGCAAAAATTTCTATTAATATTTTTTAAATTTTTCCTCGAAAAATGGGGAAGACAATGTAATAAAATACTGAGATATAAAAGCGCAGCTCCATTTTAAAATACAAACACTAAAAGTAACGATTTATTTCTTTGTGAAAATTTAAAAAATTTAACGATATTATACAGTTACTGGTTACTTAAGGCGACCGTACATGTTTTTGACATCTGCCATGTCAAATTTCCCACTGCAAAATACATACATGTCGTGTGTTACTTTTTTAACTTTGCTTCTGTAAATTTCAATTAGAGCGTGCTCTATTTTCTTCTGACAAACCATCTGACAACAGAAACCTATGGCGAGAAGAAAACGGCAGCGGCGTCCACTATTGTCGGAATCATTAGCCGGCTGAAGTTAATATTTTACAATACCGAGATATGTATGATCATCCCACCATTGAATAGAATTTATGTAAATATATATATAAAACCGTTTTATTATAATATTCTTTGAATTAAAAGAAAAATATGTTAAGGTGGCTAAACTATTTTACGGCGTAAATAAAAATTTTAGTGGCGGCATTTTAATTTTAATTTTTGCAATAACTATGCGAAAAAAACAGAGCCAATGTCAGAAGCAAATTACATTTACGTTTGTGAACGAATATTATAAACCTTCTGTAAAACAGCAATTTGGACAGACATGCACAATTTCAAGTGACATGAAAAGTTGACAAGTCAGATGTAAAAAACATGTCGTCTACATGCATCTTTAACTAACACAAAGTTCTTTTCCATGGAATTTAGACATAAATTCGGCGGAAAACTGGCCAGAAACTAAAAGCAAGATTATATTCCCTGAATAATGGTAAAGTGCAATTTGTGAGGTTGTTTTGAGGTTGAATGGCTCGAAGCAAATGCATGTAAGACCATGGACTGAGCTTTAAGCACTTTGTAATAAAACTTCCTTGCCATTGTTTTCCATAAAGAAACGTGCAGTTATGTGCTAGAACTCAATTCGACTGAAATTTAAATGGCATAGCCGAATATACCATTCTAAAGCCTACATACAGTACACGGAATGTAAAAAGCCACATGCGTATGTCGTTCTGACGTAATTTTGTCGTCATCACACATCACAAACTTGCTATTGAGGCTTTGCAGTGACGTCAAAATTACGTCAGAATGACATACGCATGTGGCTTTTTACATTCCGTGTACTATAGGCTTTACTTATTATTATATAAAAGGTAATAACGTTTATAAACTTTTTTCAATTTTAGAATAAAAAAAAACACAATAATTCAAATATCGATGAATCACCGGGAATAATAGACTTGAGAGGAAATGTTAACAGCCAATATATAAAGCGAGAAAAAAAATAATAATACGTTTTTGAAATCATGTTTCTAAGTTGTATAGTTTTTGTGATATGAATTTTTTTGTACTTTCTTTCATACAGGTTTTTTTTGACTCTGGTTAACATTTTATGTTTTGTCAGTTACAGCGTTCTTTAATTCCTGTGACGATATATTTTTATAATATTAATTTGAATAATATAAATTCAAATAATAGTGAATTTAACTTCCAAGAGAAGAAATGAAATTTGAAAAACATTATCGTAATTTTTTTAGTATTAAATAAATTTAACATTTTTATTTCTCATGGTGAGTAACATTTATTATAAATTTTCAGAAATATACAAACAAAAAATTCTGATAGTGCATAGAAAATATTCCTGAAAAATATTGAAGGAATAAGACTATTAAAGTATAAAAGCTTTTGAGGAATGTTATTTGACTTAGAATACACATTCGAATAATATGAAAATTTACAATAAATTTGACATATATTAATTTTCGAAAAACAGTTATAAATTGTAAATAATTCATTTTGATCCAATATTCAGAAGAAAATAATTTACAATGAACAGCTATATTATAAATAATTTAAATATTAAATATTATATATGTAAATAAGCCCGTTTCCTCTTTTGCCAAAGTTGATGTTTGAAATTCGTTTTATAATCTTAAAATCGTGTTTTAGAACATAAAAAAATTAAATAAAAAAAATGAAAAAAATTCTTTTTGGGATTCGAACTGGTAATATCATCGGTCTCAGGAGAGAACTTAACAACTCGGCTACGAATGCTTTTACTGAAGAAGCGTTAAATTAAAATATATTGAGTCTATGAGTTTGTTTCTTTATTTGAGCGGCATATCTGTATGTGTATGTGTATGCGTAAAATTAAACACATTACACATAAAATCCACCACTTGTAGTGAAGGGTATAAAAAAACCACATTACCAACACTGTACTACCATAGCCACTGTATGACCGTAGAAACCAAAATTAAATTGGTTTGTATGGTATGTTTATGTCGTTTTGGTAATACAGTGTTGGTATGTTAATGTCACGTCTAATTGGACCTTTAAAGGAAAAAATTTGAGGCAGTCGTGGTTTTTTACTCATATCTCAGCCATTTGTGGACCGATCTTGCTGAATTTCAATAGCAAACAATTTCGGACCATATGTGACATAAATGTATAATCCATGGCCCCCATCATATATGGGGTCTTCGGAAAATCCTTTTCAACGGACGGACATCGTTAAATCAACTTCGCTCCTCATAAGGACCCAGAATATATACACTTTATAGGGTCTAACATCAATAATATAGAAATTACAAACGGAATGACAAACTTATATATACCCTATTCACCACCTGTGATGAAGGGTATAAATATGCTAATTACTTATATCGTTTTTAACAGATAACTGATAAGAAAAGGATGATAAAGCACCAAGGCCAATGTTCTCTTGAAGTCTTCAAGCAATTTGATGCGAAATTTTTGAGGTAAAAAGATGCCTTATTTTTATATTTTTTTTTTTTATTATAATAATTATTTCTATGAATATGTATTTTTTTGACAAAAAAGAATTAAAATTAAAATTTAAAAAAGAATTAAAAAAAGTGGTTTTTAAATAATTTAAATATTAATTAACTACAAGTTGGTTGAAAAATAAGTAGTTGGTAGTCAATTAAAAAGTCATGCATGTCTAAGTTAAAATAATGATTTGGCGACAAGGAAAAAAGTCACTTAATCAACTATATGTCGCTTAACTGACATGTAAAACAAAAACAATATATTATAATTTGTTTTTGTTTTAAATGTAATTTAAGCGAATGAAGTCTTCGTTCGAAATCGACGAACAGGCCGTAAAAAAAGCTTAGAGTTTTATTTATTCTCATACGTTTTTGTGATTTTATACAAAATGTAGGAAAGGTAAAACTATTGTAGCCATAGCCCTGATTGTAATAATTCATAAATGTTTAGTAAGCAAAAACCGTACTGGGTACTCATAGTATTTTAAAAATGTATTTTATGTTCTTATAAAACAAATCTTTGACAAACAATTCTAACAGCTGTTTTCTTTTTTAAACAAACGTTAAAAAATTTTCAAGAAAAAGGATCTTTCACTCTCGGATGAAAAACTTATAAATAAACAATAAGCTAAAAAATATAGAATTGATTTATGTATATAAATCATATCATGAAAGAAGAAAATGTTGTTATTATATTATATATATTTTTTTTAAAATTATATATCGTCACCTAAAATGGAAAATAACTTAACAACACTTTTTAGAAGTATACAAAAGAAGCAAAAAACTTTACAAAAAAAATAACAACAAGGTGTACTTGGCGTTTGAATTCCTTGAATATAGTCGCCGTTTTTGTTCGTAGGGATTAAAAATTTTTTTAAAACATGTAGTTTAATAAATAAAAGGAGCAAAAATCCATCAAAAAGTCAATTTCGAATTTTTTATGATACATTGTTTTGTATTTTAAGCGGCTCATACACTTGCAATAAAATTGTTAAATTTTACGAATTGTACAATTATATCGCCAATGTGTATGTGATATTCGAAGGTGGCACAATCCCAGCGGGAAAACTCAGAAGACCTTCTTACTTCAGGCCTTTTTAAAGGCCTGCTTAAAAGATTTTTTGTTTCAATTACTATTCTTATCTAACTGCTAAAGAAGGCCTCATAGAAGGCCTCGGCGCTTTCTTATAAAAGATAAGATACACCTTCCACACTCACTTCTATGAGAAGGAAGTAACATTTCTTGTATTGTTTTTTTGCACAAGCAAAAGCAAAATCAATTTTTTTTTTGGTCCCGTTACCCTTCTTATGTACCTGCTGAAGAAGCGAGAGCGGAAGGCCTTCCCCGCAATGACAACGTGTGTAAAAAAGATATGAGTATGGAATGGAGCAAGAAGGCCTTGTACATCCAAAAGAAGGGGTACAGAGGCCTTTTAGAAGGCCTTCCTACTCCTTCTTTTTCCCGCTGGGATGTATTGGCAACAATCAAAAGACTTTTGATTTTTATTGCACAACGAAGAGAAAGTGAAATGTGTTGGCAATATTGTACAATGCTGTTTGTGTTATTTCTATAGGTTATGTTCACCTTTTTATTGAATTAATGAAACCATTGTGCGACTTATTGCATAATATAGGACAAAATGGAAATTATGTGGCGAATATTAATTACAATAATATTGCTAGTTCATGGGCCGCTTTAGGTGACGATATATCTTAATCATTTGCTTAAGTGTCACAATATTACATTTAAAAACGATGTAGTGGAGGAAAATTTTAAAAAAATTTCGAACTTGTTCCGATAGAAAAATATATAAGGAGAGACAGCAGTTGTTCTATAGAAAAAATTCTAGGCTGAAGATGGAAGGTTCTCAACGCCTTTCGAATATCCAAAGTAGTATCCGAATATTTAAGAATTGAGGGTTTTACGATTCCTTTAAGTAATACAACGATATGGAGTTAAGAGGAAAAGTTTTTCGCTTAAAAAACAGAAGAAGTCATAGCGGATTTGAGAAAAAAAAAGAAGAATATGGAAGATTTTTCATAGTTGTAGATTAATGGACGGATGTATCTTTTTTAAAATATGTAATTTTTTTGTAAAAATAATATTTTTATTCGCTATTTTTATCGATTAATCGAATAATCTTTTAGATTTAATCGAACGAACAAAAACAATTATTTGAATTATTCGAACAAAATTCAAAGGCGAATAATTGACAACTCTTCTACTAACTTACGCGTCGAATAGTGGCTAATTGGATTAAATCGGATAACAAATGCCTGAGTTGAAGTTAACCAAATCTAAGATTTTAAAAAAATTTTAACGTTTTTTACCAATTATTGTAATTTCGAAAGATGTTCTGCACCTCAATTAATAACGAAAATCCATAGTCTTATAATTTTTTTTATACATTTCTTTATAAAAGTTTAAGCCATAATGCACTTAAATCCGGAAAATACCAAAAATCCTATATTGTAAAATGAACAACTAAAATATCCTTAATAATACCTTTCTGAAGAGCTTGTAAAATTATTTTGTTAACTGCTCTATCAGTTGCTTCAAAATGCAAGAGGGCGCAAGTCAAGAAAATTTTTGGTTAAAAAAAAACTATAGTACCAATTTGCCATAATTTAAAATTGTTGGGGTTGGCATGTTAACAAAAACTAAAACAACAACCGTTTTAAAAAATTGGTGGAACATTGTTAACTTGAGGGTTTTACGATAAATTTTTGCCTATCAAGTTTTAATACACTCACACATTTTACCAATACACTCATAATTTTAAAAATTGAAACGAACTTGTCTTTAAAATTCCGTTTCTAGTGAGTGTTTCAATTTACGTTCAAGAAAACAGTTGATTTCAAGGTTAGTGAGCAAATTTTTCGTTTGTCTTTATAAATTGTTTTCTCGAAGACATCTAGAAAGTAAATTGCTCAAAAATTGAAAACTTTAAATTTTTGGTAATTTGGCAAACAGTATATGTAAAAGACTATCAGAAAAACAAAAAAGCGTGCAGTGTAAGTCATCTTTCGAGATTTGAGGGACTAATTAGCGATTTTCGGATAGGCCAAATATGAAAAAAGTCGTAGAACAACTATTGTGTAAGAGACCCCAACACACAGAAAAAAATCAAGTTAAAAACGTAGAAAACAAGGTTGATTTAAAATTTTTCGGTGGTGATTTAGCTTTATACGTTTTTCATGTTAATTCAACCTGGTTTTACAATAACTGCGAACAACATTTCTTTTCTTTTAAAAAAACTTTAATTCATGTTAATTTAACATTGCAGTAAAGTTAGAGCAAAATGTAATTTATATTGAAATAACAATCCGAATCACGTTGAATGAAAGTTATTTCAAGTTGAAACAACGTGAATTTCATGTAGAATCAAATTGGTTTGAGTAAGTTATAACAGTGTGAAGAAGCCTCAGAGATAACATATGCATTTATTTAAGAATAATTCAATACCCCTGTAACACATGTTTCACTTATTTTGAGTTCTCCTTTGTCAACAGAAGCATCAGCATCGCCCGATATGGATTTCGTCATCAATATACTTTGAAAACTTGATGCACTATTTAAGTAACTAATTTTAATTAAAAGAATACGGGAATTGTCCTCTTTTTATAACATATTTTAAGAATGAAAATAAAAAATATACATACTTAAGTATGAATGCATGTTAATTTAACAAGATACACTTTTGATTTTAATATAAAACTGGTTTTTATGGATTCAATATTGAATCCATATTTATTTATATTTTAATATTTTTTTTTTTTTTTATTTTAACAGTGAATAATATTAAATAAACATGATTTAAGGTTATTTTATTTAAAATTATTATGAAATAATGATAAATTTAAAAAAAGGGCATACTTTTGCAGAAATTTACTATGATTCTCAATCAACATTTTTCCATGTTAATTTTACATTGGTATTTTTTTCTGTGTGAAGCAACCATTTTCTTGTTCTTTTCGCGAAAAGTCGATTTTGATATATTGCTACATAAAGTAACTTACCTTTTAAGCTCAAATTGAATTATTGTGTTTTACACAATTTCCCTATAACTATAACTTTAAAGCCTTGACACATTTCAACAATTTAAATTTCTTTCTTTTGGAAACAGGCCATACTTTGTGGCAATTTGCCATCTTTTCAATTTGACTTTAATTTTTACTTTAAATTTAAAAACACATCTTTGTATTTACTCTTCTATAAATAAGCACTCTATCAACTTAATAAAAACAAAAACAATTGTACATCACTTTGATCTGAATTTGTATTTTTAATTTCACTAAACCAAAAAACCAATTTGATTTTGTTTGCACACACACTCTATTTAGCACAAAAAAAAAACGTTCTAACTCTCTGCTACAGCCCACTGCAAACTTCTTTAACGACGCGACTCTCTTAACAAAGAAGCAGCGAACCAACAGAGACTGCGCTGCTTAATTACTCTGCGTTTATATAGATATCTAAACAAATTTGCAAACACACTTTTCGTCGTAAAGAAACTAATTGTTTACTTAATTTTTTTCATTAAATGCTAGAGATATTATTAAATTACATTTATTTAAAAAAATAATTAATTTTCAAACACTTTTTCTTATAAATAAATGTAATTATTTAGACAGCATCCACTAAAACGTGCGCGCACTAGAAAATTTTCTTGAAACTAAAAAGAAGAGGAAAAGGAAACCAAATAAAAAGGGTGAGAAAAGAAATCTTGTTTTGTAATTAGAATAAAGGGAGAGTGGGGAGAGGAAAGAATATGCTATTTAAATAGCGACATTAGTTTTTTATTTGGAGGTTGTTATTGTGTGCAACAAATATGTAGTGAGTGGTAAGCGCATCACAAATATTTTACGAAGCATAAAAGACAGTCAAATTTTATTATTGCCAGAAGAGTGGGGAAGGGGAATTAAATAATTTTGCAATAACAACGACAACAACATCAGTATGTATTCAATATGTTTTGTTTTGTTGTTGTAAGTCAAGTGTTTTTTTTTTTGTTGTTAAAGTGGAGTTAAATGAAATTGCCTTTATTTTTCACAGGGATGGGTAATATTAATCGATATACAATAAGAGTATAGTTATTTATGTATTGTATTTATATAATAGAAATTGTTTAAGTGGTTGGATTCAAAAAGATAACAGACATTGAAGATAACAAATTTTTCATTATTTACAATAAAAAGAGAATTTTAAATCAGGGACCAAAAATAATGGTTATTTTTTTAAAGGTTAAGGGAAAATTCCTTTTATTTGCATTTTGCTATTTTTAACCATCATCGTTACATATATTTTATTTAAGTTATCGTAACCAAATAAAGTAAAAAAAATATTTTTTTTATGGTTATAGGTGAATAGGCTTATAAGATAGAATGTTTTTGATTGAAAACAAATTCCGACCATAATTAACAAAAAAATTAGCTATATTTCTTAGGGCTTTTTTTTTTTTTTGCTTATTTTGACAATATTTTTAGTTTAGTTTTAGTTAGGTTTTTTTTTAGTTATTTTTGCACTATTGGCTTTTTTTTATTTTGCTATTTTAAGATAATTTTTCATATGTATATTCATTAGCGTGGCCGTTAGTTGTATGGAGAACTTTTTTTTTTGATTTCTTATACTCTCCCCCTCCAAATCGGTTCAGTTTTATGTAAAAAAAAATACAAAAAAATTTCGTAGCGATAAGTTGTGTTTTAGGGGGGGCGTCCGTCCCTCAAAGTTTGCCATCAAGCCATTTATTCAAATGTAATTTGTTTGCGTATGACTATCTCTTAAAAACAACATTTTACAAGAATATGATATATGGTAATATTTTAGCTCTTCTAGTCAACAACATAAGCCTTTAAGAAAGTTTTTTGCTAAAATCAATATTTTAGAAAATAATTAAGAAAATAAAAACAAAATACCAAACATTTTATATACGTTTTATGTATATAAAAGGGGGATTTAATGTCAAGTGACCCAATTTTGAAATAGATGTCTTTCGATTTAAATGAAATTTACACCAATTTTAGTACTGTTAGATAGTAGCTTAGACACAAATTTTCAACAAGATCGGTCAAAAAGTTTCTGAGTTAGAGGGGGTCAAAGTTTGACATTTTGGCCATACAGGTGTTCTTTGTCATCCATGTAACTTATTACCTATTGGTGTAAGCAAAATTTGTCCCAAGTAGCTTAGATAGCTATTTTATCAATCTTTTTTAAAAATATTTTTTTGTTTTTTTTTTAAATTTTTTAATATTTTTTTTAAATTTAAAACTTTTTTTTTTATTTTTTTTAGCCAAGTGTTAAATTTAAAAAAAAAAATTAATAAAATTTTTTAAAAAAACAAAAAAAATGTTTTTAAAAAGTTTAATCAAAAAGCTATCTAAGCTACTTGGGACACATTTTGCTTACACCAATAGGTAATAAGTTACATGGATGAGAAAGAACACCTGTATGGCCAAAATGGCAAACTTTGACCCCCTCTAACTCAGAAACTTTTTGACCGATCTTGTTGAAAATTTGTGTCTAAGCTACTATCTAACAGTACTAAAATTGGTGTAAATTTCATTTAAATCGAAAGACATCTATTTCAAAATTGGGTCACTTGACATTAAATCCCCCTTTTATATACATAAAACGTATATAAAATGTTTGGTATTTTGTTTTTATTTTCTTAATTATTTTCTAAAATATTGATTTTAGCAAAAAACTTTCTTAGAGGCTTATTTATTTATTTAATTTGTGTTTCTGTGCTACAAGATTTAGAATCTTATTATTATCGCACAGAATTATTACAATGTTAATTAGCATAATTATTACAATAAAAAAAAATATTATATAATTTAAAATAATGTTATAATAAGTAACAAAAAAAATAGTAAAAAATTATAAAAAAATTATGAAAGAAAAAAAAAAAAAAAAAAGCAAGAGCAATACAAGCATACTTTATACAATTATAAGACAAATCAAAAACAATTATGGTTAATTGTAATGTTTAAAAATTTCTTTTTTGAATTGCAAAGCGTTACTAATAAATTGTAGATTTGGCGGTAGCTCGTTCCAAAGACGTATAGCAAAAATATAAAAATGATGTTCAGAGAAAGAGGTTCTATATCTGATTTGTATCATATCATTATATCTTCTAGATCGAGTAGAGACTAATCTGTTAAATAAGTATTTTGGTTCACATGTGAAAAGAATTTTATGAAAAAGTAACAAAGTTCTTATCTTCAAAAGATCAATAATGTTAACCCCAAAAAGACGTTTCTCAAATGCTGAGATATGATCATATTTTCTTAAGTTGAAAACATATCTTAATATGGAGTTATAAGTCACGGTAAGTTTTTTCTTAGTAATAGAATCAAGGTTGGCAAACACTTCACATCCATACAACAAAGTAGGTATAAGATAGGTTTTGGCAAGCAAAATACGAATATTGAGTGGGGTAAGGTATTGAGTAGTCCAAAGTGTACGTATCATGGAGTAGGTTTTTCCGGCTGCGGCATTAATATGGTCAGACCAAGAAAGAGTATTATTAAAAATGATACCCAAATTTTTGGCTGAGTTTACAACTTGAATTAGTTGATTATTAATAGATACTGTTGGTACAGTAATCAAGTTTACTGACTTACGGGTTATAATTAGGCATTTCGATTTAGATGGATTAATGCAGAGTCCATTAGCTGTTGCCCAAGTGTGTACATTAGCCAGATCTGCATTCAATTTATCCACGCATGTAGTAATTTTATCTATTTTACTATTTATATATATCTGCACATCGTCAGCATACAAATGAATTCTGCAGTATGATAGATGTTTAACTAGATCATTAATATAGATCGAAAAAAGAAGTGGACCCAGAATTGAGCCTTGAGGCACACCCTTAATCACAGGCAAAGCACGTGAATTTTGGTTATTAGAAAACACAGATTGGAAACGTCCAGATAAGTAAGACTATATGAGTTTGGTAGACGAGGATGAAAAATTAAACATTGTTAATAGTTTCGTGCATAGAATATTGTGGTCGACCGTGTCAAATGCTTTAGAGTGATCTAAAAGAACAAGAAAACATATATCACCATCATCAATACTTTCACGTATATCTTCCGACACAT